>FR989892.1:15000-1454078 GCA_905404145.2 Biston betularia | reverse complement strand
TGGCTCACAAATGTCACCAGCTGTGACAAGGATCGGGAAGGGGTAAAAAATTATGAAATTCGTTTGACGTCATTTTTGGATGGCCCCCATCAGGGTTGGATTCGGGTACGTTGAAAAATATAGTACAAGACTATCAAAATAGTAGTACGACGATAGTACACTATTTTTTTCAATCTTACATTGTTTAAAAAAAAAAGCTATTAATCAATAAATAGGTAGGACCAACATGTTTATGCAAAATTTACTCCTCTTCTAAATTATGCAAGTTCTTGACTATTATTTTCTTCAGCCTTTGCATGTAATCATAAAAACATCTCTTTTATACTGCGAGTATACGAAAAAATAAAATCGGTACAGTTGCCACTTTTGCTGCATATTTTTTTTCTTAGATTTTGGCGTCGCACCCCAAGCATTTGCCAGTGTCAAATTATACTTTCATGTTTCATAATTTAAATACTCAAAATAAAGTCGCCACTACTTTACTAAAGCATGACTGTACTTGACTGACACAGACTGGACTTGACTAAGACTGGACTTTGACTATAACTAGCTACGAGGACACTTATTTATCTTTTGAAACTTGAAAATATATAAATACTTGACACTGGCAAATGCAAAAACGCGACGCCAAAACTAAAGAAAAAAAAAAGAAGTATTGTTTGACAGCTTACCACAACACAACTCAATGATTTTTTTACAGATGGTTTGGCTATAAACGGGTGTCATATTTACCTATTTTGGTCTTTTATAAGTAAAGTAACGAAATTGTAGTATTTTTCCGTACTATCCTTAGATAAGGATAGTATCTAGTACGGAGCATGAAATAGTAGTACAAATAGTATAATTATAGTACGAAATCCAACGCTGGCCCCCATGGACATTTCCGTTTTGTCTCACATGCATTACTACCATCGAGATATGACAAGACAAATAAGTGCTTGTGATTCCTTGAAGATTACTACCGAAATGTGTGTTACCTTCTTGCACATGCCTTGCCTTAAACATATCATGCGAAAGGGATAGCTAGACATAAATTACATGAGTGTAAGTGAAACGAACCAATATGCCAAGCGACATTACCTTAACACCACCTTACTAAAAAGGTAGCTGTCTTTTTCATAGCAGTCCACTAGACAAGGACGGCTTAAGAGCGCGTAATGCCAGAAAAACAGAAAAAGGTGTATTTTCGATGTCACTCTTTGATATTAAATTCTACATTATCACTGAGTGACATAGGGCTTTTTATTAATCGAGTTTTGTTTTCCAGTGCGAAGCGAGCTGTTAGTTTTAAATAAATAAAAGAGCGAACACCAAGCAAGCAGCCGCTGACTGTGAGCCTAATATGGACCAGTGTGGCTGTGACAAATTTTTTATCGCCGTGTTTGGTGGGGAAAATTGCCGTGTTTATGAACAGAAGCTATCTTCGATTGCCGTAGCAAATAATAAATCCATTTTTCAATTGTATTTCATCATTTTAATAAATGAAAAAGTCAACTAGACATTATTAATCTTGTTTAGTGGTGGTACAAACTTTCTGCAGTACCTCTTTACCATAATTTTTACTTGGTGGTAGATTTCCTTAGCAAGAGGTCGTCTAGGTAGGTACCACCGCAGTACCAGTTATTCTGCCGCTAAGCAGTAGTGCGTAAGCATTACTGTATTCCGGTTTGAAGGGTACTGCAGCTAGCGAAATTACTGGGCTGTTGAGACTAACTCTATCAAAAGTCTCAAAGTAATGAGCGCCAAAGCAGTGATGCCCTGGACTTTGTTTGCTACTCAAAGTTCTGTGTATCGCTGCGATGGTCATGGACAGGCGTTATGTCTTACTATCAGGAGTCCGCATCGTTCGTCTAATTACTTTAACATTTAAAAAAAACTGATAAGCTAAATTTGTGCCTAGTTTTGAAACAATAAATGGGGATTCCTTTGTCAGAGATACGCATTTTTTTAATTCTCTGGCCTGGCACTTACCAAAACAACCTTTAATAATTGCCGTAGATTTTAGCTACGGTAATAGAATTACTGCCGTAGGCCGTAGATTTCCTTTTAATTAAGTATGTCTAATTTCCGTAAAACACGGCAATTGCCGTAGCAATGGCAACGCTGATGTGGACGCGGCCTTAAAGTGTGTTTTGTGTGTTAGGATGTGTGTGTATTGGTGTGTCACTCACTGTATCAGTTTATCGAGGTTGGTGTACCACATGGCAGCGTCCTGGTATGTGAAGTCGCCACCCATAGTGACGACAACGTTGTTGGTGCGATACGACTTTGCTTGGTACCTTACGAAGGCTACGAAAGCATCAATCTGTTGACAAGGGGGTATTCTCGGAGGTCGGTTTATTAGGTTCCGTACCCAAAGGGTGAAACGGGACCCTATTACTAAGACTCCGCTGTCTGTCCGTCTGTCAACAGGCCGTATCTCATGAGCCCTGATAGTAAGACAGTTGAAATTTTCACAGATGATATATTTCTGTTGCCGCTATAACAACAAATACTAAAAAACGGAATAAAATAAATATTTAAGGGTGCTCTCATACAATAAACGTGATTTTTTTTTTTGCCGTTTAAATAATATATATAAACATATCGTAGGACATTACACACAGCGCCATCTGGCCCCAAACTAAGCAGAGCTTGTGTGATGAAAGTCAGATAACTGTATTACAAAAAAAAAGAAAAGTAAAAAAAAGAAAAAAAAAGTATACATATAATTATATACAGAACACCCAGACACGGAACAAAGCAGCATAATCTACTGTTTTATTCAAGCAATTTTGATTTACCGCAAATAAAGAACAAAATAAATGCCAGTAGCTGTGATTTCACTGTAAAATTATGCTCCATTTGTCCATAAATGGCAAAAATTTATTTGTATGGATTTCGAACCACCTTAACGATTTTTATTTCGTGATATAAATTTACGCACTGGAAAAAAAATCAACCTTTTTCGGGCAGTCGTGTCAAAAGCATTATAAGATGTAACTATCTCTAACATTCCCCATGCATGCGACATTATAAAAAAGCCATATGTATTTAAGCTATATACAAAGGCGATCAGCACAGGCAACCTTAAAAAAATAGATAAAACCTTTAAAAGACAATTTTCTCACAAATGTGAAAGAAATGATATATTTCGAATACAATTTATCCAATTTTGGTGTAACTTGAGCTGCCGGTGAAGGAAAACATCGTGAGGAAACCATAGCATGGTGGTAGCGTACTCTCTAGTACTCGGCTGGCTAGCTACCACTTCTAAGTTGAAAACCAATCGCCAACCGTGTGTTCCGGCAGCCTCACTTGAGATCCACTTTCATTCGGGGTAGGTGTGTTTACCATCATCGACCACACTGTCATTTAAAATCAGGTGAGCTGTGGTCAAACACCTAGCTTGTCAACGATAAAAGAAACTAATTTATATGTCCATTTCAGAGTTGTGCCTACACTAAAAGTATGTGTCTTAGTTACTCATTAAATTTCATCTCTATCAGATGAGTAATTAAAGAAAAAAATGAGCAGACATGGAAAGTGCATACAGAAGTGAAAACTTTTATAACAGCATGTCTTTAACGCGGTCACATAAGCATGTCGGTGACGTGAATCCGTAAGTTTTATCCCTACGAAAAAATCACTCAACGCTATAAACTAAATGAGTTTATAATTCAAAAATATTTAGTATCTAATTAAGTTGATATGAAGTCGGTAACATTGTTATTTAAGTACAACAAAATAGACGAGCAGACAAGAACCAACGAGAGTATCAGTCTATTAGTCAATCAGTCCATTAGTCAATCAGTCTATCAGCCTATCAGTCTATCAGTCAATCAGTCCATCAGTCAATCAGACAATCAGTCCATTAGTCCATTTGACAATCTGTCAATAAATAAGCTTTTAATTTAATTCTAAAGTAATGTAAAAAGTATTCTGTATGATTGTATGTTCTAGGATACGTACCAACGAGAGTCAATCAATCAATCAATCAGTCTATCAGTCAATCAGTCCATCGGTCTATTAGTCCATCTGACAATCTGTCAATTCAATCAATTAATAAATAAGCTTTCCAATTAATTCTAATGTAAAAAGTATTCTGTAAGTTAATCCAGGACGCGTCCCAACGAGAGTATTAGTCTATCAGTCAATCAGTCCATCAGTCAATTAGTCTATTAGTCCATCTGACAATCTGTCAATTCTATTAATGAAAAATAAGCTTTCAAAGTATTATGTATATCCAGGTAATTTACTATGTGTATCAAATTTCATCCAAATACAGTTTTTGCGTGATTGAGTAACAAACTTTCACATTTATAATATTGGTAGGATAATATGTTTGTTTCTCTCGTAAGTAAGTACGACTTAATACCGAAGTGTTTAACCAAAGTGTAGTTTAAAAGTAACTTACTCGATCAGTTTATCTAAGTTTGTGTACCACATCGAAGCATCTTGGTATTGGAAATCATCTCCCATCGTCAGCAAGACATTGTTAGTTCTGTATACTCGAGAAATGTTCTTGCAAACGTTCAAAAACTGGGCCACCTTGTAACAAAAGTTGACTCATATTGAGCGATAGATGGCGACATTTTTTTTTAATGTAAAAAAGTAATGAGACGAACGAGACGCTCTCCTGATGGTAAGAGATAACGCCTGTCCATGTCCATTGCAGCGATACACAGAACTTTGAGCAACTAAACAAAGTCCAGCAGGCGTACCATGAGGTGTTAGAGCAGTTCAGTATAGGCCCTAAACTGAACCGTTTGGCAAATTCGTACCATGAGGTCCTTATAGCAGGACAGTTTAGGTCGCCGCCATCTTTGTCCGCCGAAACATAAACATCATCGCAAACTTGTCAGAAAACGGCATTTCGTTCATTCAATTCGTACCATGAGGTGTTATTTGACGTTAGTTGCACCTAAACTGTACCGCCGAGTTGTCAAAATAACGATTCAATAAAAAGTTAATAAATATCGACCGTTTGGTATGCTTTTATTTAATTTGTGAATTTTCTTGATATTATATCTTTAATAGCCCCATGCCCATGGGAGTTTAAACGTGATGCTGCTTCCTCCCAAAAGCGGCGGGTGTGCTGCCTCAACTGTAGGCGCTTATTGAACCCTAAAGCAATTACTTGATTTCTATGGAGTAATTCCCACAGCTGCTCTAACTGAGCGTAATTTACCCTTCATAAGCGTTCTGAGGGCTGTCTGTAAGAACAATTTTGATTTACAATAACAACAAACTATTCGAAAAAAAACTCATGAAATACATAGGTACATAAGTAATATAAAACTATAAATATACTAACGACATTATTATTGACAATGCCAATAATATAAATTTGTAACCACAAAACAGTTTTGTTTGGTTTATTTCGACCTTTGAGTTATATTATATTATTAGAAATCTAAATTTTTGAGTTTTGGCGGGAACGCGGAAAGAGTCGTGTCGCCCCGTTGTATTTTTTTTTTTTCAAAACTTGTGTTTTGACGAGTGTTTATGCATAAAAATGGTGGTGTTTTATTCATAAAGTGCTGAATCACAAGCGCGAGTGTGGGAAAATGATATAATGTGGTGAAACATGACTTTTCGTGTTGCTTCCAAAACTCCATCGAAGCTTTATAGTAAAGTCACCACTACTTTACTAAAGCATGACTGGACTTGACTGACGCGGACTATACTTGACCAAGACTGGACTTTGACTATAACTTTAGCTACGAGGACACTTATTTAAACTTGAAAATATATAAATATTTGACACTGGCAAATGCTAAAACGCAACGCCAAAACCAAAGAAAAAAAATCTGAACAACCTTTTTGCTGTCATTCGCAGATGAATAATGAAAAAAAAGTATTTATTAGGTGCGTTCCGAAACAAAGAGTCGTAATTGTTTCTCTGTTTAGAATAATGTTTTTTTTTTGAATTTAAGTAAATGATAGGGTGGGTAATCGTAAAAATAAAACATGTTAATAATTATGCTGTAGTGCAATATAGTATTAAGTAATATTTCACCTTAAAATATCATATCATTATAAAACATTAAGAAAACCGATACTTCCCGACAATCACAATTTCGGAACAGATTTTTCACACGAGATACAATTATACTTTTGTATAGCGTTGTCCTTTTCTTCGGTAGCGGGACAGTATTGGAGCCAGAGACAAGTATCGTTCGTTCTTTGAAGAGCTAGCGATGCAGTTGCGATCCAATTTTAACATGCTCATGGTATGAAATAAAGCGGGACAGTTTAGGTACCTAAACTGAACTGCCCCGCAATTGGATGGAAACGTAAAACCTCATGGTACGCCTGCAGGGCATCGCTACTTTGGCACTTATTACTTTGAGACTTCGATGGTTAGTCTCAACAGCCCAGTAATTTCGCTAGCTGCGGTACCCTTCAAACCGTAACACAGTAATGTTTACACACTACTGCTTAGCGGCAGAATAACTGGTCCTGCGGTGGAGCCTACCTAGACGACCTTCAGCTAAGGAGATCTACCACCAAGTAAGTACATTTATATACTTGATAAGACAGATTATTGTAAGTTTAGGCGAAGATATGGAAACATTGGTGTTTGCTTTGTATTATTTTCCAAAATTTGTGTCTTTACCAGTGTTTATTTTTAAAAAATGGTAGTGTTTAATTCTTAAAATATCGAATTATACGTATCAATGTGGACACGTGATATATTTATATTGACAGTATTTTTATATTGACGTGTTTGGGTATTGACATACCTTATTTTGACATGTAATCAGTGTTTTAAACCCCATTTAATGACATGTTTAAAATTTTGAAGTGACTTGTAACATTGGTGTTATCAATAAAGTATTTGTATTTGTAATTGTATAATGTCATGTAACTTGCCGTTTTTTATTGTTTCTAAAATGTGTACATAATTATGTATATATATATATATAACTATATAAATACAGCAAACAAATAATTATAAATATTTATTTTATTCTTTTTTTTAGTATTTGTTGTTATAGCAGCAACAGAAATACATCAGTTGTGAAAATTTCAACTGTCTAACTATCACGGTTCATGAGATACAGCCTGGTGACAGACGGGCAGCGGAGTCTTAGTAATAGGGTCCCGTTTTACCCTTAGGGTACGGAACCCTAAAAAAACACGGATTTATTACACTTTCCATAGTACCTTGAAAAGAAATGGCACTGTTAACAAAACTGAATTTAATTTACAAACTAATTTAAGAAATAGCGTTGTTTCTAAAATTACCTGCCAATTAGCTTATTTGGTAGCATGTCTGCTCCAAGAGCTGTAGGGCGTGTGTTCGATTCCCACCCAGGACAAACATTTATGTGACGTCAGTAGCTTCAGTTTATTTAAATAATTAGTGACGGTTCAACTAGTTACTCAAATCAAACCTTTTTTTATTAAAAGTAATGAGACGAACGCGACGCTTTCCTGATGGTAAGAGATAACGTATGTCCATGACCATTGCAGCGATGCACAGAACTTTGAGTAGCAAAACAAAGTCCGGGGCATCGCAGCTTTGACGCTCATTACTTTGAGACTTTCGATGGTTAGTCTCAACAGCCCAGTAGGTAATTTCGCTGCTGTAACACTTCAAACCAAACACAGTAATGTTTACACACTACTGCTTGGTAGTAGAACATCTGGTACTGCAGCGATGCCTAAACGACTTCATGCTAAAGAAATCTACCACAGGATCTCAAATTTAAATCAAAATTAATTAAAGAAACTAAGTACAGTTACAATTTTAATTTTAAACGAAAATTTTATTTCATTTCCATACACATTTGTTCCGAAAAACATGCTGAAAGGTGGTTCGATTTCCATACAAATTAATTTTTGCCATTTATGGACAAATGGAGCATAATTTTACAGTGAAATCACAGCATTTATTTTGGTCTTTATTTGCGGTAAATTACAATTGCTTGAATAAATCAGTAGATTTATTAGCATAAAATACCAGCGCTGGTCATACCACTTAGTATGGCCAGTATTATGCTGAGGTGAGCCCCTATTTTGTAACTGTTTCTCTCTGTTCATTTGATGTTTTTGTATGACTGTGGTGTTACAAAATAAAAATAATTTTCTTTCTTTCTTTAAAATTAAATTTATTAATGATTTTTTAATAAAACAGTAGATTTTATCAGCATAATAATCTACTGTTTTATTCAAGCAATTGTGATTTACTGCAAATAAAGACCAAAATAAATGCCAGTAGCTGTGATTTCACTGTAAAATTATGCTCCATTTGTCCATAAATGGAAAAAAATATTTGTATGGAAATCGAACCACCTTAATACCATGCACAGGAAATGTAATTGCATATTTCCTGAAGGCCGGCTACTTACTACGAGTCCGCGGGCTACGCGATGCAACAAGCTATGACTAAATACATTGCGTGTTCTCTGTGACTTCATAAAAGTCATACGTATACGAAGTCGTGATGGACATCTAGGTTGTACGAAACACCGAAAGTAGATTTATTCGTTTCCAAGGACAGTATACCGATACTGAGCGTCCGGCGACACGTCTGTGTGAGTAGAAAATATCAATATAGGTGTTCAATCATAAGTTCCCACGGTCGCCAACTACATGCTTAGTAAAAAAATCATTTTCTTACATTCTTTCTTAAATTTGTAAGAGGTTTATTATGAGCTTTGATATTATGAATCATTCACATACACGTGCCCACTTACTGTATGAGTTTGTCTAGGTTCTGATACCACATGGCGGCTTGTTGGTATTGGAAGTCCTCTCCCATAGTCACGAGGACGTTTCCACTCTTGTACGCCTTTGACATATTTCTTGCTACTTCTATAAACTTGTCCACCTTGATAGAATAATTTATTGATTCAGGCGTTACTATGCGGAAGTTTGTTTTGCGTTTTTTAAACATTTTTGTAACATTTTTTTCCGTTTATGGACAAATGGAGCATAATTTTACAGTGAAATCACAGCTACTGGCATTTATTTTGGTCTTTGTCTGCGGTAAATCACAATTACTTAAAATCATAAATTCATAAATCATTCATAAATTTGATTTTGTGCTAATAATGTAATGTTTTATTCAAGCAATTGGGAGTTACCGCAAATAAAGACCAAAGTAAATGCCAGTAGCTGTGATTTAATCGTACCACCTTAAGGTGTCACGATTTCCATACAAATATTTTTTTCCATTTATGGACTAATGGAGCATAATTTTACGGTGAAATCACAGCTACTGGCATTTGTTTTGTTCTTTATTTGAGGTAAATCAAATTGCTTGAATAAAACAGTAGATTATTATTATAAATAAAACAGTAGATTATTATTATAATCTACTGTTTTATATATATTTAAAAATCATAAATTTGATTGTATACCAATAAATAATCTACTGTTTTATTCAAGCAATTGTTGTTTACCGCAAATAAAGACCAAAATAAATGCCAGTAGCTGTGATTTCACTGTAAAATTATGCTCCGTCAGTACACAAATGGAAAAAAATGTTTTTATGGAAATCGAACCACCTTAATCGGAAATAAACTAAATATATACCTTGAACATAAAATAAACTAATTGACAGGCAAGTGTTTAAAAAATAAAACTGATTATAGATTTGAAACAGTGCCATCTACTATGTACAATTGTACATATTATGATGTATAAACATTTTGTGATATAAATGTTTGTTCTGTGTTTGGGTGTACCTACTATATGTTTAAAAAAAAAAGTATTTAAGTATTCTATCTGACTGCAATAGTACAAGCTTTGCTTAGTTTGGCGTCAGATAGCGCTGTGTGTAATGTCCTGCGATATTTATTATTATTATTTCATTAAATGAAAATTAGTATTAAAGCGCCATCTGTTATCCAACAGTGCGCAACTTTACCTTGCTGTCTACGTTGAACATGGGCGAGTCGGGGTCGTCTATGATTGGCTCGTCGCTGCAAAGCACGTCGAAGCAGAAACCGGGTGGGGGGGAATACGTGTTGTATAGAACTCCTGTAAATATGTCCGATGGTTTTCCTGAAACAGACATTATGTACACGATTATAAGACTCTTTATTGTATACACCAACAATTAAAATAAGGGGAGACATCCACATCACATTTACTTGGTAGCAGATTTCCTTAGCAGGAGGTCGTCTAGGTACCACCGTAGTACCAGATATTGTGCCGCCAAGTAGTAGCGTGTAAACAATACTGTGTTCCGGTTTGAAGGGTACTTTTAAAAATTAAAAAAATTAAAACAAATTTATTTCAGGCAACTGTAACCCATATAAAAAAAAAATACAAATGCAAATACAGTTAAATTGACTATCCTATATATCTATCCGTGAGCCATCCATGGCCGACGGCGACGTCGCAGTGTACCCGAAGCCTCGGTCCACCGTGCCTACGTACGGCAGCAGGCCTGTAGGCACGCCACGTCACACGTACGGCACAGGTGTCTGATCCCGTCGATGGAGTGTTTAATATTTTACAATTAAAACTAGTCACACGGTAAGCGCGACTACTCACATCTGGCTGTGCTTAGACCGTCAGTAGGTTTCTCGCCGCTCACTTCTTTGTGTTTAAAGTGCACAAAACGACGGAAAATAACAATAACATCAGTTTTCGTCCATGTATTTCGATAAATTAGATTCCAAAATTAAAAACTTAAAAAAAAAAAAAAAAAAAAAAACTGCAGCTAGCGAAATTACTAGGCTCTTGAGACTAACCATCGAAAGTCTCAAAGTAATAAGCGCCTAATAAAAAAAAAGGTCTTACCTATATCATCATCCCCCCTCCAAAGCGTCTCCATGGATTTGTCTGCAAGTCGTTTTATTTTGTCCTGGTAATCGATCCGTCCCAGGAACAAGCCGTCGTAGCCCATGCCGGCGAGGAGCGAAGCGAATTCCCGAGAGTGACCGAACGGGTCGATCTGCCAACCAACTCGAGGTAAAGCGCAAGGTCCGAAAGTTTCGTTGATTTTACTGAAATTACAAAATAATAAAAATAATATAAATTCATAATTAAAAAAACAGACTCCATGACCCTTAGGACAACTAAACGGACTGCTCCAATGAAACAGCGAGGTTTCGGAGTAAACGAACATATAATCGACTAGCAGCTCGCCCCGGCTTCGTACGGGAAAACAAAACTCGATTAACAATGTAAATTTATCGATCCAGTAGTTTCGGAGCCTATTCAATACAAACAAACAAAAAATTAAATCGTTCCTCTTTATACGATGTAGATGACAACTGTAATAGTTAGACATATGATATTGCGGACTTATTTGTAGCTGTCAATTTGCTCTACAAAACGTCACTTTATTCTATTGTCAATAGTTTTCGCTGCGCGTGCTAAGTAAGGATTTTTGACATTTTTCACAGCTTGGGTTACATTATTGAATTTTCCATACGGATCCCTAATTGTTTTTTAAATAAAATATAGCCTATGTCCGTCACCGATAATGTAGCATTCTAATAATGAAAGAATTATTAAGATCGGTCCAGTAGTTTCGGAGCCTATTTATTACAAACAATCAAATCTTTCCTCTTTATAATAGTATAGATACAAATAGATAGATGTATACAATTTTTAGATTTTTCTTGATTTTTTAAAACCCGCACGATGTATTTTGATAAAATTTATATGGGACCACTTCTGATGTATGATGTACCAAGTCGTCTAGGTACCACCGCAGTACCAGATATTTTGCCGCCAAGCAGTAGTGTGTAAACATTACTGTGTTCCGGTTTGAAGGGTACTGCAGCTAGCCAAATTACTGGGCTGTTGAGACTAACCATCGAAAGTCTCAAAATACTCAAAAGCTCTGTGTATCGCTGCAATGGTCATGGACAGGCGTTATCTCTTACCATCAGGAGAGCGTCTCGTTCGTCTCATTACTTTTTAATTTAAAAAAAAAATCATTAATTAATTACTAGAAAAAAATGGCGTTATCTAATGCTATACTGAACCAATCTGTGAAAAAAAAACTTGAGACATCGAAAAAAGGTGATTCCTGGTTATTATTGTACCCGTAGGCATTTACCTAAACCTAGTCCGTCGCAAGTTCATTCGTAAACCACGCGGCGCGCGCGCGCCGGCAGCGGGAGCCTCGCGCGCGAGTGCGAGAGAGAAACAACATGTTTCTGCAATATTTCAATGAAAGCCGCCATTGGTTCCCGCCAGCTGCTCCGGGGATAGTATTCTTTTGTAGTAAACGAGTGCTAGGTCCATAATTTTAGGCAGGATTTCAGAAAATGTTGACTAGTAATAACTTTGACATTATGAAGTAAACAAAAATTCTGATTGCACATTTACTTACTAGGTCTGTATTATTTTATTTTATTGTATTATTTTCTAGTAATTAAAAAGTAGTGGTGTATAAAGTAGTACCTGAGCCCCCATGTGAACTGGTCGATAGTAGATTGGTAATGCACGGCCGCCTCGTCGTTCATACTCCAGGCTCCCCCCACGAACTGCAGACGCCCTTCCCGCACTAAAGTACGTACCTGTCAAAACAAAATTGTATTTTTTTCTTCTTTAGATTTTAGCGTCGTATTTTGTGCATTTGCCAGTGTCAAGTATTTAGATATTTTCAAGTTTCATAAGTTAAAAAGTAATCAAATTCCAGTCTTGGTCAAGTCTAGTACGTGTCAGTCAAATCCAGTCATGCTTTGATAAAGTAGTGGCGCCTTTACTAGTGTCAAGTGTTTTGCTATTTTCAAGTTTCTTAAGTTAAAAAGTAGTCCAAGTCCAGTCTTGGTCAAGTCTAGTCCGTGTCAGTCAAACCCAGTCATGCTTTAAAAAAGTAGTGGCGACTTTAACCCGGAATAGGGTTATTGTGTCCAATTGGAATGAAATTTGGATATGTGTTTCATTCAATGCTCTAGGGGGCAGTAAAAATAAAATAAACTATATTGCACTTTTGGAAAGCCCGGAAAATGCTGTTCTTTTAAAAGGCCAATAGTAATATACTCATTCTTTATCGTATTTATAATGTGACCAGCACAGATAATAAAATTTGTTATTTTTTTTTAATTATAATTTTATGGACCAGCATCAAAATTATTTATTTATCATTATTAAAACACATATTTCTCACCTTCTGCTGGACGGATTCAGGCTGACGGACCCACCACTTCCAGAAGAACGCGGTCTCTACGTAGATAAACCTATTTAAACAATTAAATAAACGGATATCAGCATCACTGTATAACACACAACAACCTTGTGGAAACAAAGTGGAGATCGTCTAGGTAGGTACCGCCGCAGTGCCAAATATTCTGCCGCCAAGCAGTAGTGTGTATTTATTTATTTGGATCACCAACACTATATACATCACAACAATCATAGCGGTCATCAACACAAAAAAAAAAACTAGTCGTTACGGCAATTATAGGTGACGACGACATGCGTTTAGTTAATAATTACATGTATTAAAAAATTAAGAAATTTCAGTTACATAGTTAAGGTGGTTCGATTTCAATACAAATATTTTTTTGCCATTTATGAACAAATGGGAGCATAATTTTACAGTG
Source organism: Biston betularia (assembly GCA_905404145.2). NCBI lineage: Eukaryota > Metazoa > Arthropoda > Insecta > Lepidoptera > Geometridae > Biston > Biston betularia. Next base: position 1,440,573 of record FR989892.1, on the reverse strand, counting down.
AAATCACAGCTACTGGCATTTATTTTGGTCTTTATTTGCGGTAAATCACAATTGCTTGAATTGTGAATGAAAAGCGTTGGACTTACTTCCGTTTAGGATCGGCCCACAGCTCTTTGACTACAGAATCCAGAATGTACTGCACACCAGCCTTTTGGATATTGTTCCGACCTGCGATGAAACATTTTCTGTGAAAGTCTTTCGTATTTGTGACGTCATGTGACATGAGGAAGGACGAGTCCTAAGCAATGTTAAGCTTTTGAACAAAGTAGATACCAGCATTCTGGTCACCTGAAGCCTCCTCTGAAAACCTCCTAAAAACTTACTTCCATAGTAATACTGGTCTACTGTCTTCAGCCAGCCGACGTCGTCGTGCGTGTGCGCCACGATGTGGACATTCAACACGTCCGCCTCGTACGCCGGACAGTTCTGGAATTATGAAATTACAGATGTCAGAAATCAGAATGTAATTTCGGAGTACTGATATTCAGACAAACGTTATTCCCGAATATATCTTTCGTCGCTCACTAGCCGGATTCATTAAGCGATATTAGATTTGAAAGTTAAAAAACACAAGCATGTATTATGTGCCGAAACATCTCAAATATGAAGCAAGTAGCGTAAATGATGTCTTGGACAAAAATATAGTGTCGATTATGTGCCAGAAAAGTAGAAATAATAAGCATAAATTTAAAATGTAAAAACCCTGGACACCCGTAATATGCATAATAACAAATTTCGAATCGATCAGTGGTAAATACTCACATACATAAGAGCTGTTTATCTTCAAACAGCTGAACAGACTTTTTTAAATCATACTTTCGATCAAATCACATAAAACAAAAAATTCGCCATTTTGTGGTGGCGGCCATCTTGTATTTAAAATGTATCATAGTGTATAGTATTCTACTAGTTTCATTTGATACCCATATTGAGGGAGTTGTGAAAAAATATGTAATCCGCCATTTTGTGTCGGCGGCCATCTTGGACCAATTTTCATCAAACATTGTTTTTTTTTTAATCGTTGAGAAGCTAGGTGTTTGACCACAACTCACCTGATGTTAAGTGACAGTGTGGTCGAAGATGGTAAAGCACACCTAGCTTGGAGTGGAACTGGCTCTCAAATGAGACTGCCGGAACACACCGTTAGATGTTTGACCACAACTCACCTGATGTTAAGTGACAGTGTGGTCGAAGATGGTAAAGCACACCTAGCTTGGAGTGGAACTGGCTCTCAAATGAGGCTGCCGGAACACACCGTTAGATGCTGGGCGGCAGATTTTCAACTTGAGGGTGGTAGCTAGCCAGCAGAGAACTAGAAAGTACCCTACCACCATGCTATGGTTTCCTCACGATGTTTTTCCTTCACCGGCAGCTCAAGCTCATTGTTGGGGTTTGAACCCACACCCTTCGGCATGCGAGCTGACCGCGCTTACCACTCAGCTATCATCGCTACAAAAATAGCTAAGACTCTAACACTGCCGACTAATTCACCTTTCAAAAAAAAAAAAAAAAAACAAAATCGTTTCATCCGTTCGGGAGCTACGATGCCACAGACAGACACACACACAGACACGTCAAACTTATAACAACCCGTCGTTTTTACGTCGGGGGTTAAAAATAATCAACATCAATACTTCGGCTTTTCTGTAAATTACATTAATTTCACAGAATCTATGGGATCAATAATCTAATCTGTCATGGGCAGGCGTTATCTCTTACCATCAATTTGTGAAAACTTTCTTTTCAAGAATATTAGGAACCTATTTTGGCGACCCCTGGAGCTGCCGCCCGGGGCAAGTGCCTTATTTGCCAAGATCCAGGGCTGAATCATCACCTCACTACAGTATAAAACGAAGTCGCTGTCGCTGTCTGTCCGTCCCTATGTATGCTTAAATCTTTAAAACTACGGAAAGGATTTTAAAGCAGTTTTTTTTAATAGATAGAGTGATTCAAGAGGAAGGTTTATATGTATAATACATGCATAATATTGTAGAGAAACACTGATAAATTTAGAGGTTTCTAATGTGATGTCGTAAATAAACACTTTTTTGTGCTTACATTGCAAACGCTGGCTGAACCCCACGAGATAAATCAAAATAATGTACTACAGTATAGTACACCTTAAAAAGGTCAACAAAAAAGTTCGCGATGGTATATGTCTATCTCTTAAGGATAACCCACAATAACCATTTTTTATTCTTTACAGTTTACGGGGAAAAATGGCTTATTTACGAAGAGATTTTAAGCAATACCTACAGCATTAATTTTTATCCAATTAAGTACCTTAAATACATTGTTCATTTAATATAGATGGCCCTTGAAAGCATATAATTTAAATGAATATTTCCGAAGATATTACGAATTAAAAATGCAGGAGCATAGCGGTGCGGCGGTACCTTCCAATTTAAACGCCTACAATTTCCGGTAAAGACATTTTTTGCAATGACCATTAATAAATCGCAGGGTTAAACTTTCAACGTTGCGGGCTTAGATTTGAGCGTTGAGTGTTTTTCTCATGGTCAATTATATGTCGCTCTTTCAAGAGTAACCTCTAAACAAAACATGTTTGTATTGTCTAATGGCAAAAAAGCTGTAAACGTTGTTTATAAGGACATTCTGTAGTAGGTAGGTGTGTTTAGTATCAGCATTGCACCCGTGCGAAGTCGGGGCGGGTCGCTAGTTATGTATATGGCACTTTATAAAATCCAGTATGCCCTGCTATAGGCATATTGCGATAACAAAGTGAACTTTAACTTGTCGCTATCTGTTGTATATATAAACATATAAATTTGTTTGTTGTGTATCCAGGGCTGTCCAAACTGCATACCTTCGCGGGCTATTGAAATTTACTACAAAAGCTAGAGGGCCGCAGAAAAAAAAAATCAGTTTTCAAGAAAAATAAAATACAGTGTAATCATTTCTTTATACATTAACACAAACATAAATTAATTAAACCTTATAATTAGCATAGTAGATTCTTTAGCATTACTTGTAAGAAATTGTGTCGTAGTCAAACACAGAAAAGTTTTTATAAATTTATTGGTTCTTCGTTAATTTAACAATCATATCGATATCAATTGTCGCTATATCCAGTATGGACACAAATATTGATTACTAGCAGCTCGCCCCGGCTTCGCACGGAAAAACAAAACTCGATTTACAATATAAATTTATCGATCCAGTAGTTGGAGCCTATTCAATACAAACAAACAAAAAATTAAATCTTTCCTCTTTATAAGATGTAGATGGCAACTGTACATATGATATTGCGGACTTACTTGTAGCTGTCAATTTGCTCTACAAAACGTCACTTTATTCTATTGTCAATAGTTTTCGCAGCGCATGCTAAGTAAGGATTTTTTTCAAATTTTTCACAGCTAATTGTTTTTTAAATAAATTATAGCCTATGTTCATCATGGATAATGTAGCATTTTAATAATGATTTATATGTTTTTATTTGTTATTTGTTTTTAATGATTTATTTGTTTGTTTTGATATTTTTAAATATGAATGGAAAAATTACCTGTAACTTTGGTGTTATTAATAAATGATTTGTATTTGTAATAAAAGAATTATTAAGATCGGTCCAGTAGTTTCGGAGCTTATTCAACACAAACAAACAAATAAATCTTTCCTCTTTATAATAGTATAGAATAACTATTCTACTTGGTGGTAGATCTCCTTAGCAGGAGGTCGTCTAGGTAGGTACCACCGCAGTACCAGTTATTCTGCCGCTAAGCATTAGTGTGCAAACATTACTGTGTTCCGGTTTGAAGGGTACTGCAGCTAGCGAAATTACTGGGCTGTTGAGACTAACCATCATGAGCGCCAAAGCAGCGATTCTCTGGACTTTGTTTTGTCACTCAAAGTTCTGTGTATCGCTGCAATGGTCATGGACAGGCGTTATCTCTTACCATCAGGAGAGCGTCTCGTTCGTCCCATTACTTTTTACAATAAAAAAAAAAATTGTGTACAATATCCTACTTAAAACTCCGCGGGCCGTTATCTGGACAGCCCTGTATACTATAAACATGTCATAGAAAGCGACTACAATACATTAGTTCACTCGCTCGATGACCTAATGTTTTTATGTATTACTCTCAAGTACTTTGACTTGTTTTGGTACTAGCGAAATTATTTAGCTAGCTAGCTGTCTGTTTCACCCGCCGTCGACTTGCAAAAGTCGTATCGCGATTCGTGATGTTAAATGGCCCAAAACCTTCCCCAAGAAATGAGCTATTTGTAAATAAGCTTTAATAGAAATTAATCTTGGAAACCAAATGTTATCACACTCTTGACGAATTTTTTAATGATGATAATATGAGCGCCCAAGCAGTGAAGCCCTGGTCTTTGTTTTGTTACTCAGAGTTCTGTTTATCATTGCAATGGTCATGGACAGGCGTTACTTCTTACCATCAGGAGTGTCTCGTACGACTAATTATTTTTTACATTAAAAAATATTCAGCGGCGGCCTTAGCTGGTGCGATCATTGTGAGGACCTTTTTACTAAAAAAATAGTACGAGTGCTCGAGTGGCCGTAACATGCTTGCACCAATAATGAAACCGTGCATTCAGGGGGGGTTTTGTTAAGTGCGAGGCGCGAGGTACACATACATTTATGGTAAAGACTTTTTTCTACGAGGACGCGAGGCCCCGGGCGGTTGCCCTGCTTGCCACCCCCTAAGGCCGCCACTGGCAATATTTATGATAACTAAGTATTCCAATTTTTATTTTGTATCATTAATTTGTAATTTAATTTAAAAGCATTTATTATGTTCTGTAGTTCAAATCAATTGATTAAAATTGTTTGCCATACCCTAATAGGGTCATATGTCCTAGGTATTAGCATTGTACAAATTTTATAAGTTGCAGAACCTGTACATAATATGTTGCAATAAAGTATTGAGTATTGAATATTGGGTATAGAATGACAGCTCTGTTGGCTCATTAGTAGTAGGTATATCTGTAGGTATATTAGCAAGCTGTAGTGTTTTGGCAGTACCTACTAGACATATCTATCGCAGAACCGATAACCGCTGGGGTAGACATGTTCTAGAGTGGAGACCGAGAATTAGCAAACATAGCGCAGGACGCTCTGAGACTCGATGGCGTGACGATATACGTAGGACAGCTGGCGGTGGATGGAAGCGAAAAGCCGAAGATCGGGCTGAGTGGCATGTCTTGGGAGAGGCCTATGTCCAGCAGTGGACTACAAAAGGCTGATGATGATAATGTATAATCCGTCGAGTAATTTTGGCGTGATGCTCTTTAAAGATATAAACAGACACAAAATTAAAATCGGCCGCGTGGTTTAGCAGAAATGAGCGGAGAAACATTGTTTAGCGTTGTTTCATTTGATTTATTAAACAAAATAAAAAATACCTTAAATTATACTATGTATTTACAAAATGTATACAAAAAACTTAGTCTAAAAATCCGTCAGAGGAGGGTTATGTGGCCAGAATGCTGGCAGCATTGCCACGCTGGATGGCAATGCTTAGCTTTTGACCAAAGTAGATACCAGCATTCTGGTCACCTGAAGCCTCCTCTAGACGTTTGGCCAGGTCCCGATACAGTTCGAGAGCGGCCGGCCCCCGCGGACCTAAAGTTTCAACCCCAAACGGCACAAAAAGATACATTCTATCCAAAAATTGTTGTTGCGTTGTTTCTGATTACAGGAATTGAGTTTTGGTTAACATTTCCAAAAAAGTTTGGGTATAAACATGTTTAACTGTATATGATATGTGCTTATAACATATTTAAAAAATCGCGAAATCATTTCAAATGAGTTTACATGTAGCAATGATAGCTCAGTGGTTAGCGCGATAGGTTCGCATGCCGAAGGGCGTGGGTTCAAACCCCAACAATGAGCTTGAGCTGCCGGTGAAGGAAAACATCGTGAGGAAACCATAGCATGGTGGTAGGGTACTTTCTAGTACTCGGCTGGCTAGCTACCACCCTCAAGTTGAAAATCTGCCGCCAAGCATCTAACGGTGTGTTCCGGCAGCCTCACTTGAGAGCCAGTTCCATTCCAGGCTAGGTGTGCTTTACCATCTTCGACCACACCTTCACTTAACATCAGGTGAGCTGTGGTCAAACACATGGCCTGTCAACCATTTAAAAAAAAAAACAAACATATCGCTAATTGAAGTAAATAAAAATACACTTGAGAAAACAGCGCCAGATAAGTTGCTCAGCGGAACTTGACGTTTAACCTTAGTCAAGTAGGTGGGATTTAGTATGTAAAAAGTAATGATACGAACGAGACGCTCTCCTGATGGTAAGAGATAACGCCTGTCCATGACCATTGCAGCGATACACAGAACTTTGAGTAACAAAACAAAGTCCGGGGCATCGCTGCTTTGGCGCTCATTACTTTGAGACTTTCGATGGTTAGTCTCAACAGCCCAGTAATTTCGCTAGCTGCAGTACCCTTCAAACCGGAACACAATAATATTTACACACTACTGCTTGGCCGTAGAATAACTGATACTGCGGTGGTACCTACTTAGACGACTTCCTGGAGGAGATCTACCACCATGTAAAAAAGTTCTTCGCAAGACGTAGTCATGTTATGGTTTTAGAATCATTTAATCTCATAAAAATTACAAGTAATTTACTTACTGAGATTACTATTTAAGTAAATTTATTATGCCACTAAGCATAGTGTGCATTAAATCATACTCTAACTCAATAGTTTATTGCAACATATGTACAGGTTCTTCTGCTTATAAATTTAACAATGTTATACCTAGCACATATCACCCCATTAGGGTACGGCAAACAATTTTAATCAAAAGATTTAAATAATATTAACTACAGAACGTTTTAAATTAAAAATACAAATTATATAATAACAAAATAAAATTAGTAGTATTCTAATTCCAATTAGTCATAATTAGTCACTATAAATATAATCATCGTTAAAAATTCGTCAAGAGTGTAGTAGCATTTGGCTTCCAGGATTAATTTCAGCCGGTTGATATAAAAGCAAAATTTTTAATTTTGAAAAAACCCACAACGGTTTAAAAGTAATTGTCACCTATCCAACCAATCAAACCCGAACCCGTAACTGAAAACTGCATCAAAATCGATCTAGAAGTTTAGGAGAAAAATGGCAACATGGATTTGCACAAAAAATGTTTGCTGCAGTGAGTTGCCACCGTAACACCTCTCAAGGAACATGCACCAATCAAACCCGAAGCCATAACTGAAAACTGCATCAAAATCGGGCTAGAAGTTTAGGAGAAAAATGGCAACATGGATTTGCACAAAAAATGTTTGCTGCAGCGCCCCCTGGTGAGTTGTCACCGAAACACCTATCTAAGAACATGCACCAATCAAACCCGAAGCCATAACTGAAAATTGCATCAAAATCGGACTAGTAGTTTTGGAGAAAAATGGCAACATGGATTTGCACAAACAAACATCTGCATACATTACGCATAGTGCATTTGTTTCTTCGAAAATCATCAATAAACCTAACTTATACTGATAACAGTACATTACACTGTCTTCAACATGTAATAAATTATTAACTTGATATCAGAGCAGTGTTTCCCAGACTTTGTTCTGACGTGGCTTGGTAATTTCCATACCTACTGCCCCTTCGTGGCCCACTCAATAGTTTTAACATCCAAGCTATTGCGATAAGATTAAGTAAAATAACACAACTTTATTATTATAAGATGTATTTTTTTTTAATTCAAAATAGTTTCGCGTTTGTCCACACTCTGCCTGATGTTAAACAGTAATGTGGTCTAAGATGGAGCACGCTTAAGAAACCTATTTACTCTAAATTTGAAGACACCCATATTGTACCTAACAGTGAACACAGACGCCGGCAGAGTTCCACAACCTCGCTGTGCGAATGAAAAATGTGGAATCAAAACGCTTTGTGCGTACATGGGGAACATCCACCATGTACGGATGACGTTTTGGTCGCGTTTGTCTGGCCGTCCGGTAAAAGAAAGGTGCGGGGAACCAAGTGCAGTTCAAGTGCACACTCTCCGAAATGTATCCGGTAGAGAACAGACAGGCTGGAAATACTACGACGATGCTCAAGGCTTTGAAGCCGAAGTATGTAATACATTAATAACGTTATAATAAAAAAAATTGCTGTTAAAATATTGTTGGGCCCATCCGACAACATTGTATAACTTTTTACACTACTATTGCAAAAATTATACTATTTACAAAATGTATACAAAAAACTTAGTCTAAAAATCCGTCAGAAGAGGTATATGTGGCCAGAATGCTGACTACTTTTTACACTATATTTCGGTATCAGCTATTTAGTGCGAAATTGTTAAAAGAAGCGTCAATCGATACGTATTATTTTAAAACAAGGCGGGAACGCTACGACCCGGTATTTTATTTTGATCGCCCGTTACCGGGTCGCGTGAGAAAACCCACCTAATGAGAAACGCTGCTATAGATGATGTATGACTCGTCTGTAGCTCTTTTTGACCGACATTAAAAAAGGAGGAGGTTCTTAATTCGTCAGATTTTTTTTTAATGTATATACCCCGATTACTCGAAGACGCCTGGACCGATTCACGTAATGTTAAGTGACGTTGTGATCAAACATAGTACACCTAGCCTGGAATGGAACTGGCTCTCAAGTAAGGATGCTGGAACAAATCAGTAGAAAGCCCACAGAGTACTACAAAGTACCCTACCACCATGCTATGGTTTCCTCGCAATTTTTTCCGTCACTGACAGCTCAAGCTCATTGTTGGGGTTTATCGACCGCGCGACCGCGTTAACTACTAAGCTATCATTAAATATTACAAATAGATATTTACCTCATAACCACATTTGTCCCTTGTCGGAGCGTTGTGTAGGGGTACGGCCATTGTCATAGCCAGCACACCCAGCATCAGCAAAGGTTTCAACATCATCTGAAAAAAATTAAATATTTTTTATCGACTCAAAAAGAGGATATTCTCAATTCGACTGTATGTATGCTACGCGATCATTCCGTCAATTATGAATCGATTTTGATGATTCTTTTTTCTCTTTGTAGATCACACTTCAGGGGCGGTTCCATAAAATTTTTAAAGAAAACGATCGAATGGTTTTTATAAAATCAACAAAAATCTAAAAATTGTATACGTCGATGATATATTCGTTTACTCCGAAACCTCGCTGTTTCATTGGAGCAGTGCGTTTAGTTCGCCTAAGGGTCATGGAGTCGGTTTTTTTTTTAAATAGTGCATTTGTGTATTATTCCGTGTCTATTTATTTATCTTTATATACAAAACCTTCTTTTTATGTACAAGTAATGAGACCAGCAAAGCGCTATCCTGATGGAAGAGATAACGCAAAGTGACCAATATACACCCCAGACCACTTATTGTTTATATCTCTTTGTGTACATTAATTACCTTGAGCTTTATCACTGGCGAGATATATTCTATTGTTGACAAGGGCCTTTAGGTCGAGGGACCAGGCTGAGTCTTCATTTTGCGAACAAATTTCCGAAATATATATTTGTTTTATTAATTGGTCAGTGCTGAAAATCAGCGCTGTGGAGTAATCCCCAGCACAATTGCTGAGCACTGGCCTTTTTTTCCTTGGTAATGCACCAGTCACTGCAGAGATAACCCGCTTACTGTAATTTCAAATTTGTTGTCTTTTTGTTAATCTATTTCTTTTTATTTGTGTGTGTTGTCTGTACTTATCTGTTGTTGTGTCTAGTGTTTTATAAGGAAAAATTAATGTTTTTCTTTCTTTCTTCTTAAATAAATTGATCAAACTTAAGAAGATGAAAGATTTGGTTGTTTGTATAGAATAGGCCCGAAACTACTAGACCGATATCAAAAATTCTTTCACCGTTAGGAAGCTACACTATCCCCTGGTGACATAAGCTACTTTTTATCCCTCTACTCCCACGTGAACGGGAACTACGCGGGTGAATCCGCGATGCTTCCGCTAGTATTGTTTGTTCTGTGTCTGGGTGTACTGTATGTATTATAAGTATTTACAAAAAAAAAAGTATTGAAGTATATTATCAGTTATCTCGACTTCCATAGTACAAGCTTTGTTTCGTTTGGGGTCAGATGGCGCTGTGTGTATTTATTACATACATATTTATTTTATATTTAGTACTATCTATCTATCTATCTATCTATCCTTTTTTGTCGCACTGGACACTACAGCGACAACTTTCCACTCATTATTATTGTTATTTTTATTTTTCTAATCTTTTATTTGTAGTGTGTTTTTTGTTGTTGTAGTGTTGTGTGTGGCAAAATAAATGTTTTCTTTCTTTCTTTCTTTCTTTCTTACTAGTATAAAGAGGAAAGATTTGATTATTTGTTTGTTTGTATTGAACAGGCTCCGAAACTACTGGACCGATTTCAAAAATTTTTTCACCGTTAGGAAGTTACACTATTCCCGGGTGACATAGGATACTTTTTATCCCTGTATTCTCACGGGAACGGGAACTACACGGGTGAAACCGCGAGGCGTCCGCCAGTACATATATAAACAACCGGGCACAGTTCTATCTTATCAAAACTTAAACTTATTAGTTAAGCACATTAAGTTAATAACAGAGTAAACAGTGATTAGGAAAGTGTTCCATTGTGACAACGAAGTTGAGTAACCAATATAGGTAAACTCATTAAAGATACCGCCCGACTAGTTGACCTAGTTAAAAGGTTATACGTTTGGGGTTTACAAGTCGAATGGAGGTCATTGTAATCATTATTATAATTACTTATATTGATTGATTAACTCTTTATTGTACACCAAATTTTTTTTTTCTTATTAGTGTTACATCTCCCTTCTGTTTCTTATGTTATCTATCGTGTTTTTCTTTTCTCGGTTGCCTGGAAGAGACCGCTGTTAGCGATAAGGCCGCCACTTGTAAAAGAATAAATAAATAATAAATTTCATAGGACATTACACACAGCGCCATCTGACCCCAAACTAAGCAAAGCTTGTGCTATGGAAGACAGATAACTGATAGAATACTTAAATACTATTTTTTTGTAAATACATAATTATAATACATACAGTACACCCAGACACAGAACAAACATCGATGTTAGTCACATAAATGTTAGTCCTGAGTGGGAATCGAACCCACGCCCTTCAGCTCTCGAAGCAGACATACTACCAATGAACCAACAGGGCTGTCAAAGGCAAAGGCAAGGGCAAGAAAGAAAGAAAATAATTTTATTTTGTAACAGAACAAAAAAACAAAAATGACAACAAATAGAGACAAACAGTTACAAAATAGGGGCTCACCTCAGCATAATGCTGGTCACACTAATTAGTATGACCAGCGCTGGTCTTCCGGTGAGCCCTCGTCGGTCAAACAAAACAAACAACAAATTACCAACAACAAATATAACAAAACGATTTTGTAGCAATGATAGCTCAGTGGTTAGCGCCGTAGGTTCGCATGCCGAAGGGTGTGGGTTCAAACCCCAACAATGAGCTTGAGCTGCCGGTGAAGGAAAACATCGTGAGGAAACCATAGCATGGTGGTAGGGTACTTTCTAGTACTCCGCTGGCTAGCTACCACCCTCAAGTTGAAAATCTGCCGCCAAGCATCTAACGGTATGTTCCGGCAGCCTCACTTGAGAGCCAGTTCCATTCCAGGCTAGGCGTGCTTTACCATCTTCGACCACACCTTCACTTAACATCAGGTGAGCTGTGGTCAAACACCTGGCCTGTCAACCATAAAAAAAAAAAAAAAAAAAAAAAAAAAACGAAATAAAAAATTCAAACAAACGAACTACTATGTTAATAACTCTTCTCAAAATATCAACATACAAATAACAAAACAAAAATGAGAGGCACAGTGGAGGAGCCGAGTGGGAGGGGGTTGCGGAATGGGGGGAGTGCCGGTCTGGCGATCCCATTCCAAGCAACCAAAGTGGCAGGCGGCGGGGCCACTTATCTGACCCGTCGCACGGAGACCAAGGGCGTACGGACATGGGGCTGTCCGACGCCCATTTGCTGGTTTAATCTCCGAGGTGGATGACGATGTGTCTGGTGTTCGGATACATCGTCATCGTTGCGGGGTGAGCTTGGGCTCCCCGAGGCGGGTCCGCGAGGACAAGCGCTGTCGAGGCCGCGGTAGAGTGCGAAAGCGTGCCCGCAGCCTCGACACAAAGCGCTGAGGTGGAACACTCCAGGGTTTTTAGTGGGTAGGCCGTCATTAGGACGGAGAGTCCCACATAACCACCGTGCCCGCCCCAGGGCCGGTGGTATACACGAAGTATTTTCCCTGGACAAAAAAAAAGGGGAAACCGATTCATGAAACTAGCGATAACATTATTTAGCACTAGTTTCATGTATCAGAGCTTCCTAGGACTTCTGATGAGCAATCAGGAGTTTTATAAGGAACTACTAAGTACTACTAATTGTGGCACTAGTTCATGAGGTTCTTTCGTTCTCTGTACTTTTTTCTGTTGATGGTGTGCACAATAAAGAGTTTTATCTATCTATCAATCTAAAAATTCTACTTTCTACTAATATTATAAATGCGAAAGTTTGTGTGTATGGATGGATGTTTGTTACTCTTTCACGCAAAAACTACAGAACGGATTTAGATCAAATTTGGTATGGATGTAGCTGAGACCCTGGATAAATGCATAGGCTACTTTTTATTTCGAATACATGTAGCGGGTAACACCGCGGGGCGCGTTTGTGAGTATGGATGTATGTTTGTTACTCTTTCACGCAAAAACTACAGAACGGATTTAGATCAAATTTGGTATGGATGTAGCTGAGACCCTGGATAAATGCATAGGCTACTTTTTATTTCGAATACATGTAGCGGGTAACGCCGCGGGGCGCGTTTGTGAGTATGGATGGGTGTTTGTTACTCTTTCACGCAAAAACTACTGAACGGATTTAGATCAAATTTGGTATGGATGTAGCTAAGACCCTGAATGAAAACATAGGCAACTTTTTATCACGAAAATATGTAGCGGGTAACACCGCGGGGCGCAACTAGTTTATAACACTTTTCGGGACAGAGACGATCTGTCCCTCATCCCATAGCATGGTGGTTGAGTACTTTCTAGTACTCGGCTGACAAGCTACCATCCTCTAGTTAAAAATCTGTCGCCAAGCATCTAACGGTGTTCCGGCAGCCTCACTTAAGAGCCAGTGCCATTCCAGGCTAGGTGTGTTTTACCACCACACCGTCACTTAACATCCGGTGATATGATATACGACAGCCCAGTTGGCTCATTGGTAGTATATCTGCCTTGAGAGCTGTAGGGCGTGGGTTCGATTCCCACTCAGGGCAAACATTTTGTGAATAAACAAATGCTTGTTGTGTCTGGGTGTACAGTATGTATTTACAAAAAAAAAAGTATTAATGTATTCTATCAGTTATCTGACTTCAATCACACAAGCTCTGCTTAGTTTGGGGCCAGATGGCCCTGTGTGTAATGTCCTACGATATTTATTTATTTACATATATGATATTTCAAGTGGTATTTAACCATTAAGCAATGCTACCTTTTTGAGGTTATCTTAAGATGGTTTAAGATAACGGTTTATGATAAACTATTACCAATGAATAAAATTGCATCACTGTCGCCAAGTACTACAGGCAAATTTATCTGACACTTGACAGAATAGGAACCTCTTGACATTGATGATAGCTCAAAAAATTAAAAGCTCCTAAGTTGTAAGGTTTTTAGGGTTCCGTGCCTACCTCGAAAGGGGAAAAACGGAACCCTTAAAGGTGTCCGTCAAAACACTCTGTCCGTCCGTCTGTCAAGACCTTTTATCTCGGAAACGAGTTGTAACGACTTGAAATCCCACTAATATTATAAATGTGAAAGTTTGGATGGATGTTTGTTACTCTTTCACGCAAAAACTACTGAACGGATTTGGATGAAATTTGGTTTGGAGGTAGCCGAGACCCTGGATTAACACATAGGCTACTTTTTACCCCGAAAACATGTAGCGGGTAACACCGCGGGGCGCAGCTAGTGTTATAAATGTGAAAGTTTGGACGGATGGATGTTTGTTACTCTTTCACGCAAAAACTACTGAACGAACGAATTTGGATGAAATTTGTTTAGGAGGTACCTGAGACGACACGACTTTTTTTTCTACATGACCTGTACCTATATTTATGCAAATAAAACATTTGTGTTTGGATTTGACTCTTTCCACGTTCCCGCTAAAACTCTCAAATCAAAACAAATTTACAAATGTACATAAAAAAAAAATTGAAAAAAAAACTACAGAAAAAGCAATTTTTATTGTCAATATTCCAATATGGGTATACTTGCGAATAATAAATAAATTAATAAAATAATTCAATAATGTCAATAATAAATCTATCTATCTATCTATTCTATTATAAAGAGAAAAGATTTGATTGTTTCTTCGTTTGTAACGAATAGGCTCCGAAACTACTGGACCGATTTCAAAAATTCTTTCACCGTTGGGAAGCTACACTATCCCCGGCGACATAGGCTACTTTTTATCCCTGTATTCACACGGGAACGGGAACTACGCGAGTGAAACCGCGAGGCGTCCGCTAGTACATAATAAAATTACTGTCAATTCACATATACACTGATAGACAGCCCTGTTGGTTCATTGGTAGTATGTCTGCTCCAAGAGCCTTGTTCGATTCCCACCCAGGGCAAACATTTTGTGAATAAACAAATGTTTGTTCTGTGTCTGGGTGTTCTGTATGTATTTACAAAAAAAAAACTATTTAAGTAGGTATTCTATCAGTTATCTGACTTCCATAGCACAAGCTCTGCTTAGTTTGGGGTCAGATGGCGCTGTGTGTAATGTCCTACGATATTAATTTATTTAGTAGCGATGATAGCTCAGTGGTTAGCGCGGTAGGTTCGCATGCCGAGGGGCGTGGGTTCCAAACAACGAGCTTGAGCTGCCGGTGAAAGAAAACATCGTGAGGAAACCATAGCATGGTGGTAGCGTACTCTCTAGTACTCGGCTGGCTAGCTACCACACGAGAGTTGAAAATCTGCCGCCAAGCATCTAACGGTGTGTTCCGGCAGCCTCACTTAAGTGCCAGTTCCATTCCAGGCTTGGTGTGCATTACCATCTTCGACCACACCATCACTTAACATCAAGTGAGCTGTGGTCAAACACTTAGCCTGTCAATATTAAAAAAAAATTGACTGTAAAAGTTTGTACTGATACTACTTTATTTGCACATAAATAACAAACCATAAGAGTTTTGGCGGGAACGCGGGAAGAGTCGTGTCGCTCCGTTGTATTTTTTTCCGAAACTAGTGTTTTGTCGAGTTTTTATGCATAAAAATGGTGGTGTTTTATTCATAAAGTGCCGATACACAAGCGCGAGTGTGGGGAAATGATATAATGTGGTGAAACATGACTTTTCGTGTTGCTTCCAAAACTCCATCGAAGCTTTATAGTAAAGTCGTCACTACTTTACTAAAGCATGACTGGACTTGACTGACACGGGCTGGACTTGACTAAGACTGGACTTTGACTATAACTAGCTACGAGTACACTTATTTAAGTTGAAAATATATAAATACTTGATACTGGCAAATGCTAAAATGCGACGGCAAAACCAAAGAATAAAAACATAAACCATAATTATTATTTTTTTTTTATGTGCGAAAACTAATTCTTTTATTCAAATTATTTCTATATTATGTAATACATTATAGTCAATTTATTATAAATAAAACAAAATCATAAATAAACTATAACCATAACCATAATTAGCATTCACACAAATTAAATTTTTCACTAAGACGTATTTCGAACAACGAATTCAATTTCGTAGTAAGAAAGAAAAAAAAGAAAGATTTGATTGTTTGTTTGTATTGAATAGGGTCCGAAACTATTTCGTAGAATTCATTAAATTTATATGTACCTACTTTCGTTTCATTGATCATTGCAGTTTGTTGTTTACTAGCATCCTACCTACTTATAAGTACATATGTATGTTATAAATTCTTGGAAATCCGGCTGCTTGACGCGACCTCTCTGACGACAGTATTTGCAGCGAAAAAATGTATGCCATTTACAACCTGTTTTGTTCTATGTTATCCTGGTACACGGACGTCGTACATCTCGACTCGGGGCGATATTTTAAAACTGTTTTAGTTTACTTTGTAGGATTCCGTACCCAAAGGGTAAAACGGGAGTTTTGTCGGGAACGTGGAAAGAGTCGCGTCGCCCCGTTGTATTTTTTTCCAAAACTAGTGTTTTATCGAGTGTTTATGCATAAAAATCGGCCAAGTGCGAGTCGGACTCGCGCACGAAAGGTTCCGTACCGTGTGATTCGGCACTTTATGAATAAAACACCACCATTTTTAGGGTTCCGTAACCATAGGGTAAAAACGGGACCCTATTACTGAGACTTCTTCTGAGTCTGTGACTGAGTCGTGTTGGTTCATTGGTAGTATGTCTGCTCCAAGAGCTGAAGAGCGTGGGTCCGATTCCCACCCAGGAGAAACATTTTGTAGATAAACAAATGTTTGTTCTGTGTCTGGGTGTTCTGTATGTATTAAAAGTATGTATTTACAAAAAAAAGTATTTTTGAATTCTATCACTTATCTGACTTCCATCACACAAGCTTTGCTTAATTTGGGGTCAGATGGCGCTGTGTGTAATGACCTGCGATATTTATTTATTTTTGTCATATAAAACGTTATTAATTTGTATGAAAAGAAAAAAAAATACTTAAATATTTTTTTGTTTCATATTTTATCAATGTTAGATGATTGTTGTAGCGATAATAGCGCGGTTGGATGTCACGCCGAAGGGCGTGGGTTCTAATCCCAGCAGCGAGCTTGAGCTGCCCCTGAACGAAAATTAGTGAGGAAACCGTGGTGGTAGGTAGGTGGTATCATGTAAATTATATTTTTAAAAAAAAGCATCTTTATAAATAACCATTTATAAATATCAACAGAGATGCACAAAAGAAACACGCGAATGACATACCGGCTTCTGATGGCTCACAAAACGTAGGTAACAAACTAAATGTTGACTCCGTTAACTCGTTATACCTATCCTACTTTACAATAAAACGCAGTTAATCCTGATAACTTTTATGTAATTCAATACCATTATATCTCTGTATAGTATCAAAAATATCTACTTACCAAGCTTTTATCAACACGTCATTAAAAAAAAACTATAAAACTATGAAACAAAATATCAAAATCAAAATTCTAAAATAAAATGTTATGAGAACGACCACTGCTCAAGGATTTCAAAATAAAACTGTATCGAATGAACGATGGACCTTTGTTTTATTCATTGACAGTTGCGACTTGTGGTTGGTGAAATTTCAAGCCATAGGAAATGTTGTTATATCAAATATATAGGGATCTATTTGTAAAACAATGAAACACAATAATAGTTTCATTTGGTTTTTGTTCAGCAATGGTCTAATTGAAATTTAAAGTCATTTTAAAATATATTGTTTTTGCACAACTTATAAACTAGTCCTATTTCACATGGCAACACTACCGTATAATGTCAAATTCATTTTGACGTTTGTTTTAGTGCTGCCAAACATAACATTTTCCCCTAATGATAAAGTTAATAATTTTGTTTATAAATATTTGAATATTTGGAATAAGAAAAATCAAAAGGAAAATCATTTACACAGTTTCTACGAAGAGGTTTCTTATCACCGTAGACGCTTATGGCACCATGATCTTTTTACTTTTTTCATCTTTTTCTTGTTTATTACTACACTGAATCAAGTCTGTACAGAAATATACTTAATAAGTATCCTCGGAGGATATTTATTAAGTGTATTTTTGTAAATTAAATGTAGGATTTATTAATGATTCGGATTACATAACAAATAAATAATGAATATTGTTAGAAATTTTAACGACCCTAAGCAAAGTTTTTACTATGAGATCTTTATTTATTTAATTGAAAGTTAGAGTTCATGACTGTTCATGATTTATTTTCTCCATTCTGACCATTTTCTCTTTAATTCTAGTAAATAAAATCACTTTGAAAAAAAAACGATTCAGTTTGGGTAAACTTAGAAATATATCAGGCAGCCCTAATTTTACAGTTTTGTTTACATTACTATGTTTATGTTATTGAATTTGAATAAGATTATTTTACTGTATAAATAATTAAATTAACTATTTGAAGTTAATTTTAATAATGTCACATGTATGGAAGTTTTCGCCATCATCTGAACCGCTCCTCCAGCGGTGTATCGAAGCGGCTTTGCTTCAAGAAACTGACAATAACTGGAGTAAACATTTCGGCCGTAAAAACATTTCACGATTCAGCAAATCTGACACACCGCCAGAGAAAACCACAATCGATACCATAGAAATCCCTACATCACCAGCGGAAGAACAACATACCGAAACTTCAGTGACATATGAAGACTTCTTCGACAGCATAGCCAGCGAAATTCGTTTAGATTTTATAGCGAACGAATGTTCGAAAAATCCCAATTTATTCTTAAAAATGGCTCAAAGACTTTCTGTAAATACAGTAGAAATGTTATTTAATCATGTATTTGCTACAAAAGACATTGAAAACAGCTTTATGACTGATATGTTTTATAAATTCTTGCCTCTATATATAAAACTGCAATATTCTTTCTTGTGTATAGATTTATTGGCTAAAATTAATGAAAATTACCCTAGAATGTTTCAAAATCTGTTAAGAATACTTCTAGAAGACACAGATATACCAAATCAAGTGCTAAACAACTACATAATAACACTAGACACAAAAAATGTTACAGTTTTTATGGAAAGCATGTCTAACATAGAAATGTCTTCGGAGAGCTTTGTACACAATATTTTAATGTTATACACAGCATATAAAAACTGCAAAAAGACTGAAGATATTCAAAGTTATATAAAAACAAACTTGCTATTACATAGCAAGAGTTGCGCTTCTGATAAAAACTATGGAAGGTTATTTTTGGCATACCTACAGACTGAAAAAATACTAGACAATAAGATAGCAAAACAAATTGAAAGTTGTTTGGAATTGCATCACTCCCCTTTCAAGAGAGCCTGTGTGGTACTGTTGAAAGAATTGGTACAAAATGAATAAATTATTTCCTACAAATAAAATGTCTTATTGATTTTCTAAGCCAGCAATTTTTTTTCTGGACATAAGCCTTGTTTATATTGATACTATAGGTTTCTGTCTTTGATAAATTATATGTAATTTCTCTATCTGAAATAAAAATTGTAAGCAAAGCTTGTACTATGGGAACCAGATAACTAATTTATTTAATTAATTAAAATCGGTTAAAAGTCAGTTACATTTTTTTTATTTTATTTTTTTATTTATGTAAAAGTAATGAGACGATCGAGGCGCTCTCCTGATGTTAAGAGATAACGCCTGCCCATGACCATTGCAGCGATACACAGAACTTTGAGTAACAAAACAACGTCCAGGACATCGCTGCTTTGGCACGCATTACTTTGAGACTAGATGTTGAAATGAAATTACTGGGCTGTTGAGACAAAACATAAATTCATTAAAAAATAAAATTATGGTCAATATAGAAATAATAATATATATCCCCCCTACCTGCATCTACACAAGCCAACTCGAAATAGGCTCTGGGCCGCTGGCATTGTAGTGAGTGTCCTGCACTTTGTTTTTTTTCAAAGTTCTGTGTACCGCTGCAATGGTCATGGGCATGCGTTATCTCTTACCATCAGAAGAGCGTCTCGTTACTTTCACTTCAAAAAAAACTTCATCATCATCATCATCATTTCAGCCGTAGGACGACCACTGCTGGACATAGGCCTCCCCCATTGACTTCCATAAAGACCGGTTGGCAGCGGCTCGCATCCAGCGCGTTCCTGCGGTCTTACATAGTATTAATTTACAATAGTAGCTACTTACTGTATTTACTTAGAAAAACCACCGCAAAACGCCCCTGGTAGTAAAACGTTCCTTTCGCAAAAAGTCCTAGACATTTTGCGTAAGGGATATTCTGCGACGAGGCCCATTCGATCAAAGGTCAACAAACTTTCATTGGAACAAATCGATTCTGCCATGGAACAATGAAAGCATAGAGGTGGTGTAGGTAAATAAAACAAAACCATTTTGCAATCTTTGTATCAAAAATTTTATCAGTCGAAATCGGTTCATTTCATCCAAAAATGTAATGTAACAGGTTAACTATAAATAAAGCAGTTTATTTGTTTGTAGACACAAGTAATAATCACAAAGATTCGCGGCGATGTTCTTGAAAATCAATAGCAAAAGAATGACCCAAGGTATCGCTGCTTTGACGCTCGTTACTTTTTTGTAGTAAGTTCAATGAAGATCAATGAAAATGTATGTTAGAAAAACAAGGGTCTAATAAAAGGAAATCACGCGGGTAAGAGCGAAGTCACACAGGCGATGATGCGCCGATATGATATTGTTCATGAAATTTGCGATGCCGCATCGCTTCGTATGTATGTATGGCAAAGCATGGTATGAATCGTTTAAATTTGCGATTCAGCATCGCTTCGACATCCAATGACATTGTTGTTTTCTCTATGTAAAACTTTACAAAATAAAATCACAATGTGACTTCGCTTGTTTTGGCAAATACGTACGCATAATAATGAGTTGAACGGAAACTCCACTCCATTTGTATCTACAATTCAAACTTTGGTATACAAATAAGGAAGTAAATGGTTTGAACACATTTTGAGAGCGATCACAGCGGTGGTTCTGGTTCTGCTACTTTTAAAAACATTTCACTGTCAACTCAACAAAATTATATAATTTAAAAAAAACACAATTGGTTTTACTACTCATTGCTTCAAGATTACCAGGGTTTCCCAACCTGCGGACCCCCGGAGGTCCGCCTATTCTACAGAATCCGCGGACCAAGCAAAAATTAGTATTATTTTGCATAACAGCACGGCCGAGCATTTGACGGGCTTTTGCTTAATAAATGATCAGAGAATTTATTTCTAATAAATAAAAAAAGTCAAATAGATTAGAAGTAGACACAGATTTAATGATCCAATTAGGCTTAACGACTTTGGTAACAAAAAGGCAACATATTTTTAGGGGTCCGCGAGTCATAATAAGCTGGCGCTCGGAAAATGTTGGGAAACCTTGATTTCCACATTTGATGCCACCTGACGCGCGACATTTCACATGGGCGAGAAGTTTACCGAGCATTGATTCACTTTAAGCAAAGTTTATAAGTAACACCATTAAATTTAGTTAAAAATATTTGTTGTATGTATTTTCATATTAAATTAAAAATTTATGTGACCCTGATAATTATATAACTTTGACATACCCATACAAGTTTCAAGAATTCAAGTGATGGACATTGTATAAAAAGACCATGCTAAGGTTGCCTGGACCAAGTCGCTAGCGATAAAGCCGTTTATCCCAATAGCGTTAAAAAGATTTTTGTTCAATTTTATATTTTTTTAAAACATTAGTATTTAACAAAAATTAGGCAAGTGCGAGTCGAACTCGCATCAGCAGCAACATCAATTAAGAGCCTATTCCAATCCAAGCTAGGTGTGCTTTACCATCTTCAACCATACAGTCACTTAACATCAGGTATGCTGTTGTCAAAACCTGTTAACAGTAAAAAAACATTATACATGTCCCGTTGAACACCCTTCGGGCATGGAACACTAATATACAATTTACACGTGAATTCTAGTTGCGAAACACTTAGGCTGGTTGTGAACCAGTAAGACACAGTCCTCGGTAGCCGGTTGCGGTTTGATGAGTAAACTGATACGATATTCAGTTTACCTAGATTAGCTATAGTTTTTAAAAGTAGCAGGCTCGTTTAACAACTATTTTAACAACAATTTGGATATTTTTTTTTTCTAACAACAATAGGAAATCACAGTTTTATGTATTTCATTAAATCTTGCATTTAATGAATCAGCCTCTTTTTCTTTCAAATGTTATTTTTGTAGACATGTTTCTTTCTAATCAAATAGGCAGTGTTTTTAATATAAAAGTTTAAAATACAATGTTTTATCAATTAAGTACTAATTTTGAATTTGTTTCTTTACTAAGTAAAAAGAAAACTTTGTTGCCCCGGTTTGATGATTAAAAGAAAATCGTTCGTACTTTTTTAAGTCTCCACTATACACTTTTGAATACAATTTATGTAGGTACAACCTCTGCAAAAATTGTATCGAGTTTTTTTTTAAATTCTTTCAGATTTCAAACGGGGCGCAATCACGTTCATTTTAATAACATTAAAATGTGTTATTTTCACAATATTA
Source organism: Biston betularia (assembly GCA_905404145.2). Classification (NCBI taxonomy): domain Eukaryota; kingdom Metazoa; phylum Arthropoda; class Insecta; order Lepidoptera; family Geometridae; genus Biston; species Biston betularia. The sequence continues at coordinate 1,418,353 of FR989892.1, read as the reverse complement.
AAATTTAAAAAGTTAGTAAGTATAATTATGCGTACATTTTAATTATTATGCAAAGATGGCAATTTTTTATAAGTGATTACACATTTTTTTATTTTTTTTTTCTTTGCCATCTTTCACTCCCATAAAACACTAAGAGTACATGCATTAAAGTACAATACATAATTATTAGTAACGTTACAATTACTTATGATTACTTAATAAGTGATCAGGGAAGTAGTGATTTTACTTTAAAAAAATTAAAATTACTTAAAACTTAGGAAATTCTACCCGCTGCCATTTTTTTTTAAATGTCCGATCCCAATGCAAGTTCTTTTTATGATTGGAAGATATTTCTATGAACAAAGTTTAACATAGTCATACTTATATCGACTTTCATATGAGCAGAAAAACAAAACATTAGCTGCAGGTGATTAATAAGTTTTCATAGAAAAATGTTAAAACCACTTTGAAGTAGAAATTCAAGGACTACAAAATATATTTGAGGTTTTGTATTGATAATTTTATAGGTTTACTAGACTTTTTGTTTTAATTTAAAAAAAAACCATTATTTTCATTTGCCGATACCTAATAGAAGAAACGAGATCTACTCATTACAATCAGTGCAGACTTATTTATAGTAAGACTACATATTTTATACACTACTAGCCTACATCTTAAAATATTTATAACATGTAAAAATTGAATTAAGTGTTGTTTTAAGCCAAACGGGTAAACTTAAAAATATATCAGAATATAAGCACTTTTTAGTAACATTGAGCGGTTGAAAAGTTTCTATCACAGTTTGTTTCAAAAAATAATATTAAAAAGAAAACATTTCAATGTCTCTTACGTATGACTTGATTACATTGAAATTCTAAATTTCTGAAATGGTTTTGAAAATATCAGTCTTGTAATTTTGAGGAATGAGATCTTGGTAGGTATATTATAATAGTTTTCTTCTTCTTACTAGCTATCTTAACTAACAACTAACATAGATTACATATAGTTGAAAACATAGAGATAGAATTAGAAAATAATTAATATAGAAACACGGCGAGTTTCAATTTATTACAACAAAAATATATATAAAATTATATTACCTTTGGGTTTTTTAGATAAAAGCTGGATATGTTGTAGTCATAGACTTGATCTTTAACTTTATCAATCATTATATAATTTGATAATCATTTAACTGGTTCACTACAAATTAAAACAGACTTTTAATGTGTTTGGCTTAAAATATATGTGTATGTTTCTTAGAATATACATTATTCATGCCAATGATCAACATAATTACTAAAGAAACTAGAATACAACTTAATAATAGAACAGTAAATTGTTTAATTATTACTTAATATAAAGTCAGTATCAAGAAAATTACCTACTTACTTAGAAATAAAGAATAATAACTACAATGATTTTAAGCTCAATGAATTATGAAAAACCTGGACTTGTTTTGTTTCCATAATAACCCTGTTTTGGATATTTATTTTATCATTTTCTCAAAAAAAATTAACAACTACCCTCATATGACTTAACTGTAAAGATGGATAAAATGAGTTAAATATACAAACACCTAAGCACTGAATGTGTTAACAAACATTTTCTAATACTGATCAAAGTTGATCAATTTATGAATCAGAAACTTTAAATATGATCTGGAATATTATAGAATGTTAATTAATTTACTTGAACAATAATATGTTTTAACTATTTCTACAAACATTGATTTTGGATGATTCTAAACCTATTCGATTTAAAATTGACAATACTCAAACTTCACAACCTTAAGGTGTCGAGAAAGCGATACATTGGTATCAATTCTGTTGTACCAAAAACTAAATTTAAAAGTACTAGAATTATTGACTTCTGTTTTTTGGCGGCGCAATCTGTACATTTGCCAGTGTCAAATATATCTATAATTTCAAGACACAGTAATAGTCACACACAAAATTAAGTATCGGTAGAGTCTGGGCATACCATAGTAAAGTAGTGGCGACTTTACTATAAGCTTCGACAGTACTATACTGCGGCGAGACGAGTTTTCCGCGTACCCGCCAAAACATATTGTTGTCCTTTTCATACATACATGGGACTGAATAGAAACATAGACTTTAGACCTTTCCGATGTAATGGTACAACAAGATTGAAGATAAATACTTTTTAAAATTGTACACTTTTTACTTATATTTGATATATTTCGGTATCACTTGGACAAAATAATTAATTCTCTATGAACACTTTTTTCGGCACTTGAGATCTATTTTCTATGGAAGGAGCACCAAATACAATTGGTCAATTTTTGATTGAAACCAAAATGGACTCATAACATACATAATACTAGTGCAATATTAATTTATTAAATACTATACTTATAAAAAAACATTATACAACAGAGAAATTAAAAGAAATATATAAACATATTTACTATAGTTTTTAGACGCCTATTAAAGTATTTATTGCTATAAAATAAAATTTGTAATGAGATATGCAATATAATGCCAATTTATTAACTTTGTAATTATACTTTTGATTTAAAAGATCAAAGTTAATAATTTAATTTTACAGTAACTACTATTGAGACCATTAAATGTCTCAAAGCAACGAGTGCCTTCACAGCAAAGCTGTGGACTTTGTTTTGTTACCCAAAGTTCTTTGTACCACTGCAATGGTCATGGACAGGCGTTATCTCTTACCATCAGGAGAGCGCTTTGTACACTACATTGCTTTTACATTAAAAACAACTTTGATATAAACTTATTTTCACTCAAGATATTTAATTTGATAGGATGTGATTAGACACTATTGGCAATGGACCGAGGTGGATGGAATTACTAATGGCAGGCTAATGCCATAAGTGAACCACAATATGTGTCAGGAAAAAAAACATAAAATTAAAAGAAATGTAAGAAATTATAAGTAAAAGTTATACAAGTGTTATGAAAATGTCAGAGAAAGAAAAACATCTAGTTAGAATAATGACATAATGCTAAAAATTATTGTAAAAAAAACTATAAATCAATTATGTCAGTTGTAAATCAATATAAAAATTAAATATACTATTTAATAGTTTTACAATAAAAATATCTGACTTAAGTTTTTTTTTTGATGTATCAAATGAAAAACAAAAACAAAATTGTAAGTGGTAAAAATTTGCCTTAAAACAAAATTTATATATGTATTTTTAATTACATTGAAATTATAATTTAAATGGCACATAATACTGACATTGGATTCTAACGCTGCATAATTTAGGAAATGTCTATAAAATTTTGTGCAACACAAAAATACATCTTACCTAAAAACCTCACTACAATTAACACCATACAAAAAATGACATTAATAAATACACAATATTAATGTCATTAAACTTTAAGTGATTTTTTGAAGTAAGACCCATTATGTTTAGCAGCCAAATTGAACCCTCATTTCTAAATAAATTGTCTGAATTAGATTTGAAAGATTAATTTTTCTGTTTTTTTAAACTTATATCTCATCAAAGGTATTATAGAAGGCACACCCTTATTTGTCAATTAAGATCTTCGTTAAGAACAAACAAATTATGTTTATAAATTAGTTGATTATATAGTGAAAATTAGAGTTATCCAAATTTCCATAAACATAATATTAAGAAAAAAACATGCTTTAACGCTTAACTGTATGTTAACAATTTTTTCAGATATTTTTCTTAATAACTAGTTAAAGAAAATGTGCTAGTACTTACATGAAGGTATATAACCTTTATAGTATATCCACCTGCGGCCTTTTCATTCCTTGTGGGTGGATATACCAGCTTCCGTAGAAAAATAATCAAACATCTTTATGCAGATAGTTGAGAGTTTGTGTGTTTTGGTTTCATTATGTCATCAATAATTATAATGTGTTGCACAATAAATAGTATTATTGTTTGAAGATTTATGACATATGCATGTGTTTTAATACTCGAAGTTTATAGTACAAGGAAAATTATTTTCAAAGATATAAAATTATTGGTTTTATGTGTAAGCAGTTTATGTTACACATTCATTCAAGTTTTCATTTAGTTATGAAAATCAATAGTTTAAAGTTTAATAATAATTAAATAAATAAATATCACAGGATTGTGGATACATATAGTGCCTTCTAGTCACAAACTAAGCAAAGCATATAGATAGGAAACAGACAACAGAATAGATATATTTTTTGTAAATAAACAACCAGGCACAGAACAAACATCAATATTCATCATACAAATGTTCATCCTGGGCGGGAATCAAAGCCGCACTACAGCTCAAGCAGCAGCTGAGCCAAATGAGCCAATGCGACAGTCAAACTGAAAAATATACATATTTAAATTCTAAAAGTTCTGCGTACCCTATGTCATTTTATATCCTTGAAAATAATAGATTATACAACCATCAACATGCTTAGTCAAAAATATCTGGCAACATCTCACGCCTGTTCACATGCTCCTTGTCAGAACAATGTGACATCAGCACAGATTCTCCTACAATGAGATTCTCGAAACACAATGAGCATGCATAATATGCATCTCCAAAACAGACAATCTTATTGTCATCCCTGTACATTGTCATGGGATTTAGAACCGTGCTTGGCTGAATCTCCTTCCCGGAACTGATGCACTTCTTTACGTAAGCTGTTTTGTAGGCAAAATGAATTTTCTCACAATGACTCGGAGTTAAAATGTGCTTCAGAATTCCATTTTCTTCATCATCAGTTGTCTTGCAAGTAGGGCAGTAGAACATCATGATATTCTTAGAGTCAAAATCAACAGATTCACATTTCAGTTGGATGCTATGCACTTGTATGTAGAAAGAGATACGTTCAATTGCAGATTTTCTTAGCAACATACTATACAGACTGTCGGTTTCAAAGCTGTTGAAGCTTATTATTTGATCCAGAGATTCAGAGTATGCAGATAAAGTAGTAGAGTCTAGCGTAAAGTTTCCAATAGATGAAGTTATCGACTGGTCTGGTGTGATTTTATCAGACTTTGGTGTATCTGGATCTGATAGATGACACTGACAATAGCATTTCGAGCTGTCACTATCATTGCCCGAGTCTTCAGCGGAAAACAGATTGATCAAAGCTTCACGTAAATCAGGGAAATCAAAATGCTTTATCTTTTTCTTATAGCTTAAATTTGGCCTGTGTTGACGTTGCCTCGTGTTGCCTTTATGCAAATTGAAGGTTAAGCTTTGTTGTAGTGCGGGTTTACATTCCTGTAAGTAAGACTCAATAAATTCGTCAATAGACTGTCTCATGGTTAAAAGTTGATTTTTTAGTTTAGATTTCGTTGGTTTGTCTTCTTTTTCCATCACAACATTCCAAGCTGGACTGATGCCACGTTCATTACCTACATACACATCAAGAGATTTTGAGACATCAGAGGCAGGCAAAGACGTGACTAAGGCTTTGCAATCAAAGACTTTAGACACTTCAATGTGAAATCTGAAGTCTGTAAACAATTTTTTGAGGAAGCATTCAATATTTTCAAGCTTCGTTTGGTATTCTAATAGCAAATTGAGCCTTTCCTCTTCACTTTTGTCTACTTCAACATCGGCAAATGATTCAGGAGTAGCTGATGGTAAAAGTTCAGGCTGCGATTGATGTTCCACTTTGCGACACATTTTAATATCAGATTTATCATTGAGATCTGAAATGTCAGTATCTGAATGGTCTGACAGAGATTCTATATCAATTTCCTCATTTGACGATGCCACAGAATCTACATCGGATATATCAAAGGACTGGTTGAAATTGAAGCCTTGGAAATAATCGGCACTTCTGCTGTCGAGATGCTTGTGTTTCGGTGTATTTTCGAGATTTACAGAGCTATCTTCTGAATAATTAACAGAACTATTCATAGACTTACTTGCTTTCTCAACGTCCAGTTTAAGTTTTCGGCACTTTTTCTTCTCCTGTTTACTTGAACCGCTGTTCATATTAAGCAGGTCGGTGTCAGATAGAGAACCTTTTTTAGTGGCGTACTTTTTTCTTGATATTGGAAGGCTAAAACTTGCGCACTTTGATGTAGAATCCGCTTCGACGCGATCAAATTCTATCGTTTCTGGTGATTGGACCCAATCCTGAAGATCGTTTCCTTCGTCTGTCTCGTTGCGAGAATCTACTCCATGATTATCATCTTCTCCTGGCTTCGTAAAGTAGGAAATATTTGACAACATTTTTCTTAAGGAAAAGGCCATTATTTCGATGTGAATTAGCCACAAGCACCGGATTGAGATTCGGAAGTTTTTCTACCAAATTAATATAACTTACAGAGAAAGAACCCAGGTACTTATGGGCTAATATTTAGAACAAAGAAACGTAAAACGTTTTCTCAAACCGCGACTCAGTATAATCGACGGTTGTCACGTCATGTTTGTAGTGCATTTACGAAAGTTTTATTCACAAATACCTTCATTACCACTATTTCAACATTTAAAACTAAAATTAGATTCTTACTGGCCAACGAATTCTTATAGAGTAATGTACTACATAGCTACGTACATACAATGTCAAGTACCTACCTACCCAGGCATTTTTTTTGTTTTTGGCATCCCGCTTTGTGCATTTTTACAATGTCAAATTTTTCATATTTTTATGTAGCTTGTGATAAAATGCAAATAAATCAAGACAGTAAAATATTAAATAAATCACAGTTATATCAGCCCATACGTCATAAAAGTAGTATTGACTTTATACACCTACAGAGTTTTGGAAAGGTCGTACACAACGAGCGGTATTTTAAAGTGTTAAAAGTGGTTGTTACACATTCATCCTTAAAACAATGACATTGTCATATTTATTTTGTTGCTCTATGAAAACGTAGTTTTGGCGGAAATTGACAAAAATTATGTCGCCTCATTGTACTATTTTCTATATCATCATCATCACCAGCCCGTATTCGCCTACTACTGAGCATAGGCCTTCTTGTATTTTCCATAACTTGTGTTTATTCGAATGTTTATGTGTGTATGTAGTCGTCTTTTAGTCATAAAGTACAATATTACAAGTCAGTGTGTGAGAGTAATATGTATTTAAATAAATAAAATAATTGGCTTATATATTTCAAAATCAGAAACAACAAGGATTAGTGGTATAATTTATGTTAATTCATTACTCCGCCGGAGCTTTACTTTACTAGGCTATGACCGGTCTTGATTTCGATTTACTTTGTGTGACTTAGTCACTTGTATACATCACTTGATTTATCATAAAATATATTTGAAAATTTCAATTTATCTGATAACTGGAAAAATACACAAAGTGCGAAGCCAGAAACAAAGAAAGAGTAGAGTTAAATAAAACTGTTTTTGTATTGTAGACCTACGTAAAAGAAAGAAGACAATTGTATTTTTATTTTTCTGTTCTCGTTTTCTATATTTTTACGTAAATAGTTAAAACACAAAGAGCCAGTCTTTCTTACACATAGATTACCATTTTATTTTGTATATTTGACACTTTAAATTGCTTAAAACTATGAAACCAACAGACGTGGACGCTTTACGTTCGGAACACGAGTCTGACGAACAGTGGGAAGTAAGAAGAAGCTTTATGCTGGAGCATCGACAAGACTTCCCTGAAGAGGAACTAATTACTCTTGCGCAGTTATTTACCAACATTGAGTTTTTAGGGTGCAGGTATATATACATATATTTGTTTTAGAACATCTGATTTTTACACTATCCAAGTGCCAAAGTGTCCCAATTTTGCCTAACTTACTAACAGGCGAGTTGGTGGTCAATCGCAAGCTTATACGTTACAAGAAACGATCACATATTTTGGACGTAAATACGTCTTTAAATTTACTTCCACAGTGGAAGGAATAGCGACCCATCTTAGAAGAATGGCTTGAATGAATTAGAGAATTCCTACATAATCTGTTGTTGTACTATGTATAACACTAATGAAATAACATTATTAGTATAAAGTAAATAATATTTATTTTTACAATCAAAGAAGAAGTTAATTTTCAGACAATCCTTAGAAAACAAAACACAATGTATTCCATTTAATTTATAAAAGAAAAAATAGAAAACAAAACCATCCTTAACAGGAAGATTACTAACAATCTATTGAGATTGCAACGACAGGACCTCCATCTTTTAGTAGGCCTTATAACTGGTCATTGCAATCTGAATAGTCATCTGTACAAGCTAGGAGCCACAGATAGTCCGCTATGTTGTGGCTGTTTGGTGGAAGACGAAACTGTAGAGCACGTGCTGTGGCATTGCAAAGCCACAGAAGTAACTAGGATCTTCACTAGATTGCGTGAAGCAGCTTCCTTACAAACCACATCTAAATCACCACAACAGACTGCTTTTCACTATCATGCTTAACTCCGTCTCACCCACTGGAGCTACTTTGCCAGCGCCCCAAGCCTCGCTCCGGTACTTCAAGGAGCTGGGTTGGCTCGGGTAGACACTGGCAGGGGGAAGTGCACAATACACCCCAAGCGGGACATGAGTGCAGGACTTATCACCCCCATTTCGAATAAGAATAAGAAGAAAACAAAACCAAAGAGTTTTTAACTTTCTATCAATCTTTTTGTAATATAAAATTATAAAAAAAAAAAAATTTAACTAAAGTTGACAAAGGTCACGGACCCCAGTGTCTGTGGAGTGTATAATCAACCCAAGTGTAGGTTTAAAACAGCCCTGTAAATAAATCTTTAAGACTCATTAATTTTTATGTAAAGATAATGAGATGACATTGCAACAATATTATGCAAAACAAAGTCCAGAGCATCGGTGCTTTAGCACTCATTACTTTGAGATGTTCAATGGTAAGTCTTCAACAGCCCAGTAATTTCGCAAGCTGCAGTACCCTTTAAACCGGAACACAGTAATGTTTACACACTACTGTTTGGCCATAGAATATCTGGTACTATGGTGGTACCTACCTAGATGACCTGCTAAGGAGATCTACCACAAAATAAACTTTTATCTGTCATTTAATGCAGTTATTCTCTTATTTCAGATATCCAGCAGAAACAATGAAAAGGATAGCCCATTTAGCAGAGAAAGTGTCAGCGAAATACAAAGATAGTCGAAAGAATAAGCTAAAACGAACATTTGTAGAAGCGAGTGATGCTGCAGAACAAAAGGCCAAAAGAACTTTCAAGCAATAGCTAAGAATATCTAAATAAACATAAAATAGTTTTGAGTATTTCAATAATTTAATTTAGTTTTGAAAATTAAGGGGATGAGTTTTAATCAGTCACACAAAGTCAGAATGTAGTCTGACCATGGAAACTATAATTCGAACCTTGAGTTTTGAAAACATGCTTCACTTTCTCAGCTCTATTCCAGGCTAGGTGTACTTTACCACCTTCGACCACCGCCACTAAACATCAGGTGAGCTGTGGTCAAACACCTAGCCTGTCCAGCATAAAAAAAACTTTCATTTTTATTATTTTCATTATCACTCCTACATTTGTGCACATATTGCACACTTGGTGGTAGATCTCCTTAGCAGGAGGTCGTCTAGGTAGGTACCACCGCAGTACCAGATGTTCTGCCGCCAAGCAGTCGTGTGTAAACATTAGTGTGTTCCGGTTCGAAGGGTACTGCAGCTAGCGAAATTACTGGGCTGTTGAGACTAACAATCGAAACTCTCAAAGTAATGAGCACAAAAGCAGTGATGCCCTGGACTGGTTTTGTTCTGAAAGTTCTGTGTATCCCGGCAATGGTCATGGACAGGCGTTATCTCTTACCAACAGGAGAGTGTCTCGTTCGTCTCATTATTTTTCACATAAAAAAAAAATAAACACTTCTGATGGCAAGAGATAACAAATGGTCGCCAATGTATATTTTGTAGTTCCCCTGGTATTGTAGATATCTAGGCGATAGCGATTACCATCAGGCAACCTGTATGCTCATTTGAATAAAATAAATAAAGTATGACATTACGATTCCCAGGAAAAAAAACATACATAGATAATTTTTGTTGTGTCCAGGTATTCGAAAATTAAGTTAGTATATAATACTGTACAGATTTAAACTTAATAAAAATCAAATTTCATACAAAATGTTTTATTATAAATCCTGATTTTCGAAATAAACAATCAAAAGGTTTTAATTAGAAAATAGAAATACAATTTCTTAGATAATCCATAATTGACAAAGTGTGATAGTGAAGAAAAACATTACACAAAAGAAAATTTATAAAAAAAGTTGTATCAAAACCTACTTGCAACTCTTTTATCAATTTGAAACAACTGGAAGTATACATGAAACAACTAGAATTATACGGGCTGTTTTGGAGAAATATTAATATGCTGATTTGTTTTAATATACACATAAATGTGACAAATAAAGTGTAATTCTTCTTTAATTTTGAGCATTTGCCAGTGTCAAGTGTTTTATATTTTCAAGTTTCGTAAGTTAAATAAGTTTCCTTACTTTAGTTGTAGTCGAAGTCCAGTCTAGCCAGACAGCCCTGTTGGTTCATTGGTAGTATGTCTGCTTCAAGTTCTGTAGGGCGTGGGTTCGATTCCCACCCATGACAAACATTTTGTGGTATAAGCAAATGTTTGTTCTGTGTCTGGGTGAACTTAATGTATTCCATAGTACAAGCTTTTCTTAGTTTGGGGTCAGATGGCGCTGTGTGTAATGTCCCACGTTATTTATTTTTAAAAGCGAAAGTTTGCGAGTGTAACTTCTTCACGCTCAAACGGCCGGACCGATCTTGATGAAATTTGGTATGGAGGTAGACACCCTGGATTAACACATAGGCTACTTTTCATCATCGTCATAATCGCGCGGATAAAACCGCAAAGCAAAGTTGCACGTCGGCTTCGAGAATGGTAGCTAGCCAGCCAAGAATTATAGAATATGTACCCTACCACCATGCTATGGTTTCCTCACGATGTTTACCTTGACCGGCAGCTCAAGCTTCTTGGGTTTTGAACCCACGCCCTTCAGTTTAAATCAACGCTCCGCTACATTGGCAATAACGTGTCGTAAGACGGTACGGAACCGACGTTCGCGAGTCCACCACATACTTAATTCCAAATTTTTTTAATATAAATTTATGGCGTTATATATATATATCTCTATATAAACTCAAGAAAAAATAAGACTGACAGCTTTTTCATTTGTATTTATATACATATATTATAATTATATAGATCTTCATAGAAAGTTACTCAACTCCATTAATAAATCAGCCTAACCACATTTCTAATATCTAACGAATAAATTATTTACAAATACTAAATACATTCTAGACTAAGTATCCTTTATCTGGGCTTAGTAATTTTTCTTAAGCTACAAAATTTGTACTCGTATTTTAACCCCAATTACCCGATGCAGTCTATTTGACAAGCCATAGCGAGCCATATATGACGACGACGTCAATACTTGACTTACGATAGCGGGCCCTGTACGCTCGTGACGTCGATACTTCAAAAGCGCTAGCAGACCCTGTACGCCAATGATGTCAATACTTGACTTACAATAGCGGCCCCTGTACACTCACGATGTCAATACTTCAGAAGCGCTAGCAGACCCTGTACGCCAAAAATGTCACTACTTCAGAAACAATAGCCAACCGTTAAAGTAAGTAAAGTCAATAATTGACAAGCGATAGCGGCCTCTATACTCTAACACCAATACTTGAGAAGCTATAGCGGGCACTGTACGCACAACGATAACGTCAATACGTGAGAAGCAATAGCGGGTCCTGTACGCTTATGATGTCAATACGTCACAAGCGATAGCGGCCCCGCACGCCAACAATGTCAATACGTGAGAAGCAATAGCGGGTCCTGTACGCTTATGATGTCAATACGTCACAAGCGATAGCGGCCCCGCACGCCAACAATGTCAATACTTGAGAAGCAATAGCGGGCCCCGTACGCCAACGATGTCAATCCATGAGAAGCGATAGCGGGCCCTGTATACAATGTCAATACTTGACAAGTGTTAACGTTCCCTGTATCTAATGTCAAGCCTATGTACACCAATGACATTATTACTTGATAACAAATATGAGATATAAATAAAAACTAAAACATAAGGTAACCTATTAATATACACGTTGTATGTTTTTTGGAATCCCTGTTTTTATTGTTAGAATTTAGTAACTTGGTCGCCAAGACTTGAGACTTGACTTGTGCCTTTGAGGTATCTGTACCGCGCTGGTCCAAGGATCAGTCATTTGTTAACCATCACCAAACACTAGTGTGATAAAATAAATCCCACAAATATTATAAATGTAAAAGTTTGGATGGATGTTTGTAACTCTTTCACGCAAAAACTAAAGAACGGATTTGGATAAAATTTGGTATGAAGGTAGCCGAGACCCTGGATTAACATTAGGCTACTTTTTATAGCGAGTAACACCGCGAGGCGCAGCTAGTATTATTTATTTATGTGAAAGTAATTGGACGAACGAAACAATCTCCTGATGGTAAGTGATAATGCCTTTCCATGACCGTTGCAGCGATACACAGAACTTTGAATAGCAAAATTAAGTCCAGGGCATCGCTGCTTTGGTGCTCATTACTTTGAGACTTTAGCTGGTTAGTCTCAATAGCCCTTTCGCTAGCTGCAGTACCCTACCTAACCACTGACCTATCAACGCTACAAAACTTCTATTATAGTCTGAAGAATCTATATGGAGTTCCAAACAAAACTATAGTTATTAAAATTATTCATTTATGAAAGTTTGCGACGATACCATAGAAAAACTGTCCCGGCCTTACTAAATTAAAATTTGCACGTAAAAGTTTTGAAGGTATTGTTCCGCGTTTATATAATATAATAGAACTTCGTCATAAAATACGAAATTATAGTAATAATGAGATTAAAAAAATTATATTAACTTGGCTAAATACATTTGATTATGATAGTTTGGAACTTATGCTTACTGACCTAGAAACATCATAAAATGTAGAATGCACAAGCATACACACACACTCACACAAACACACACGCTACATGCATACGTACACATACCCGTGTGCGCTCACACATACACACACAAACACACACCCACACACACAAATATATATTTATATATAAATGCAGGTTAAATTTTTGTTTGTTTACTTTAATTTTTAATTGTCTAGTTTTTTTTGTCTGCATTTGGCATTCTGTATAAAAATATCGGGAGAAGCCATTGGTTCCCGAAACACAGTACTATTACTAGTTCGGAGCCAATGGCTTCATTTTTATGTAACTATGAATTGTGCCAAATAAATAATTTGAATTTGAATTAAAGCCCAGATATTAAATACACAATAATTTCCCCGTTCATAACAGTAAATATATCCTAATTATATATTTAATGACCGTTGAACTGAGATGCTATAGGCTATCTATGATATGATAAAACAAAACGGATCAGTCTCTTGTTCTAAGCCCCCATATCGATGTTCTCCTGGTACCCACAGTCGGTCGAGCGATGGCGCTGGAAAGAAAATTTATGACATACAAATATTATCATTGTTTAGCCCACTATGTCCCACTGCTGGGCAAAGGCCTCTCTCCCTCCCATACAAATAACAATTTAAAAATATATCTTAGAACAGGGATGCCCAGACAACGGCCCGCGGCTTGTTTTCATGCGGCCCGCGAGCCACGTTTTAATCAGAAAATAGTTTGGATAATAGAATTCTTTGTCAAAACATAACTATTTATCTATAAAGAGGGAAAGATTTGATTATACTACACAATGTTTATCCTGCGTAGGAATCGAACCCACGCTCTTGCAGCAGACATACTACCAATGAACCAAGGCTGTCATATTATAAAGACGAAAGTTTGTGAGTGTGTTTGTATGTTTGTTACTTGTTAACGCTCAAACGGTTGGACCAATTTTGATGAAATTTGGCATGGAGGTAGCTGACAGTCCTCATAAAAATATGCCTAATCGAGAGCACGCCAGGCGTGTTGTCGGCGCTGCAAGATGAAAAGACATGGGCACGCTAGGCGTGTTCACTGGCACCATACAAAGGTGAAATAGCGATGATAGCTCAGTGGTTAGCGCGGTCGGTTCGCATGCCGAAGGGCGTGGGTTCAAACCCCAACAATGACCTTGAGCTACCGGTGAAGGAAAAACATCGTGAGGAAACCACAGCATGGTGGTAGCGTACTCTCTAGTACTCGGCTGGCTAGCTACCACGCGAGAGTTGAAAATCTGCCGCCAAGCATCTAACGGTGTGTTCCGGCAGCCTCACTTGAGAGCCAGTTCCATTCCAGGCTAGGTGTGTTTACCATCTTCGATCACACCGTCACTTAACATCAGGTGAGCTGTGGTCAAACACATAGCCTGTCAACCATAAAAAAAAAGTCATAAAAAGCTGTATTTCGGCTTCAGATAGAAAATATGCCCAAATCCATTTCAATCCAGAGTAGACAGTAGTCTGACGCTGCCGTGGTACCTAGACGACCTGCTAAAGAGTTCTACCACCAAGTAACTCACCTAAACATGAACTGGTTGATTTGGACGGCTGGCAATGCGACCCTGAGTGCAGTTACGGACTGAGACTGCAGCATCCCCCACACTTCCAAGTATTGGAGGGAAACCATAGTGTTCAATTTGCTGTAACAATTGAATTGATCATTTTCTCAAACACGCTTGGAAGTTAACAATAATAAGAGATACCATCTTAAGGTGGTTCGATTTCCATGCAAATAATGTTTTGCCATTTATGGACAAATGGAGCATAATTTTACAGTGAAATCACAGCTACTGGCATTTATTTTGGTCTTTATTTGCGGTAAATCACAATTGCTTGAATAAAACAGTAGATAATTTTTTTTTTTTAATGGTTGACAGGCTAGTTGTTTGACCACAGCTCACCTGATGTTAAGTGAATGCGTGGTCGAAGATGGTAAAGCACACCTAGCCTGGAATGGAACTGGCTCTCAAGTGAGGCTGCCGGAACACACCGTTAGATGCTTGGCGGCAGATTTTCAACTCTCGTGTGGTAGCTAGCCAGCCGAGTACTAGAGAGTACGCTACCACCATGCTATGGTTTCCTCACGATGTTTTCCTTCACCGGCAGCTCGAGCTCATTGTTGGGGTTTGAACCCACGCCCTTCGGCATGCGAACCGACCGCGCTAACCACTGAGCTAATAATCTGCCGCCAAGCATCTAACGGTGTGCTCCGGCAGCCTCACTTGAGAGCCAGTTCCATTCCAGGCTAGGTGTGCTTTACCATCTTCGACCACGCCGTCACTTAACATCAGGTGAGCTGTAGTCAAACACCTAGCCTGTCAACCATAAAAAAAAAGCCCACTTAAATATTTATTTTATTCAGTTTTTTAGTATTTGTTGTAACAGCGGAAACAGAAATAAATAAATTTATCAGGACATTACACACAGCGCCATCTGGCCCCAAACTAAGCAGAGCTTGTGTGATGGAAGTCAGATAACTGATAGAATACATAAATACTTTTTTTTGTAAATACATACTGTACACCCAGACACAGAACAAACATTTGTTTATAATAAATAATAAAATCATTTATTTCGGATTTCGGCCCATAATTATATAAAATCAAATTAATTAATTACAAAACAAAAATTAAAAAAATAAAATCAAACATGTTTATTTATACCACAAACTTTGTCCCGGGTGAGAATCGAACCCACGCTATTCAGCTCTTGAAGCAGACGTGAACGTGACCAATGAACCAACAGGGCTGTCAAAACTTCATCTGTGAAAATTTCAACTGTCTAACTACCACGGAGGAGTTTTGGCGGGAACGCGGGAAGAGTCGTGACGCCCCGTTGTATTTTTTTCCAAAACTAGTGTTTTGTCGAGTGTTTATCCATAAAAATGGTGGTGTTTTATTCATAAAGTGCCGAATCACAAGCGCGAGTGCGGGAAAATGATATAATGTGGTGAAACATGAGTTTTCGTGTTGCTTCCAAAACTCCATCGAAGCTTTATAGTAAAGTCGCCACTACTTTACTAAAGCATGACTGGACTTGACTGACACGGACTGTACTTGACCTAGACTGGATTTCGACTATAACTTTAGCTGCGAGGACAATTATTTAACTTTTGAAACATAAAAATATATAAATACTTGACACTGGCAAATGCTACAACGCGACGCCAAAACCAAAGAAAAAAAAAACTATCACGGTTCATGAGACACGGCCTGGTGACAGACGGACAGCGGAGTCTTAGTAAAAGGGTTCCGTTTTACCCGTTGTGCACGGAACCCTAAAAAAAGCCCTTTATCTAGGAACATTTCAGATAAAACCGCAGTAAAATTAATATACTCACGCTAACGTAACAGCGGGTAATAGATAACACCGGCTGAGGGCTAAATGTTCTAGCCGCGACAAGCCAATCACGCTGTTGACAGTTCCGTTTGACAGCCGCGAGCAATCTGACAGGTCGAGCTCCAAAAGTCGGGGGCAGCGCATCACTAACGCTTCCACCACTGTAATAAGAAATTAAGATATATGAGAGATGTAACTTGTTAGTTCCGCGTTCTAGCAGCCGTCTCGTTAAGGTGGTTCGATTTCCATATAAATAATTTTTTGCCATTTATGGACAAATGGAGCATAATTTAAATTAAATTAATCAAACCTCATAATTAGCAAACTAGATTTTGTAGCATTACTTGTGGACCCTACACTTTTACTTGGTGGTAGATTTCCTTAGCAGGAGGTCGTCTAGGTAGGTACCACCGCAGTACCAGATATTCTGCCGCCAAGCAGTAGTGTGCAAACATTACTGTGTTCCGGTTTGAAGGGTACTGCAGCTAGCGAAATTACTGGGCTGTTGAGACTTACCATCTAGTCTCAAAGTAATGAGCGCCAAAGCAGCGATGCCCTGGACGTTGTTTTGTTACTCAAAGTTATGTGTATCGCTGCAATGGTCATGGACAGGCGTTATCTCTTAACATCAGGGGAGCGCCTCGATCGTCTCATTACTTTTACATTAAAAAAAAAATCAAAATAGATTTTGTAGCATTACTTGTGGACCCTACACTAAGTAAGAGCTTGTGTCGCAGGGGCCACCAGAGTTTATAAAAAAAAACTTTTCTAGGTTTAAATGGGTTCATGATAAAATTTAGTTAAACATAGAAAAAATATTATGTTGTGTGGTGTATATAGTGTGTGTGTGTATGTGCGTGTGAGTGTGTGTGCGTGCGTGTGTATGTGTGTGAGTTTGTTGTCTCAGTGAGACTCAGGTCCTCCAAAGGATTGAGGTTACCAAAGACTCCCCAGAGTCACGACGTGTTTCAATAGCATGATAAGCAGTTTTGTGCGGTGTTGTTGTGTTTTACAGTGAAATCACAGCTACTGGCATTTATTTTGATCTTTATTTGCGGTAAAACACAATTGCTTGTCAAACAAACAAAGACAAAGTGGTTACTGCAGAGACAGGATTTTAAGATTTATGATTATTTTAATTTAATTTCTGTCAAATTAAGTATATTTTAAAGTTTATGTCAAATTAGTTCTAGATTTTAAGTAAGGTTAGGTTATTTTAATTAATCAGCTGTGTCAAATTAGTTTAATTTAAGTCCCCATCACTGTTGGAACTGGAACGACTGTTAAGCGGAAATAAACTAGATATATACTTTGAACAGTCACAAAAAAAAGTAATTCGCCATTTCGTGGTCGCGGCCATCTTGGATTTGAAATTTATCATAGTGAGTTTTAGTAGATTATTTATTAACATAAAATCAAATGAATGATTTATGAATTTATGATTTTTGAAGCAATTGTGTGTTACCGCAAATAAAGATCAAAATAAATGCCAGTAGCTGTGATTTCACTGTAAAATTATGCTTTTGTAGCGATGATAGCTGAGTGGTTAGCGCGGTAGGTTCGCATGCCGAAGGGCGTGGGTTCAAACCTCAACAATGAGCTTGAGCTGCCGGTGAAGGAAAACATCGTGAGGAAACCATAGCATGGTGGTAGCGTACTTTCTAGTACTCGGCTGGCTAGCTACCACACGAGAGTTGCAAATCTGCCGCCAAGCATCTAACGGTGTGTTCCGGCAGCCTCACTTGAGAGCCAGTTCCATTCCAGACTAGGTGCGCATTACCATCATCGACCACACCGTCACGTGAGCTGTGGTCAAACACCTAGCCTGTCAGCTATAAAAAAGAAAAAAGCATCCATTACATTTTTCTGACTTAAGTCGGGTGTAATTTTTTTTTAAATCAAATTAAAAAAAAAAGTGTCAATTTTTTTCTCTCATTAGTGTTAACATCTCCCGTCTGTTTCTTATGTTTTTCTTTTCTTGGTTGCCTGGAAGAGATCGCTGTTAGCGATAAGGCCGCCACTTGTGTCACTAGTTAATAAGGTAAAATAAAGTAAAATTTTTTTTTGGAAACAATCCATTTTACAAATTAAGTGAATATATGTCAATGAGGTTCTCGGAATCCTCATTTATGTGCAGCACGTAACCGGAGCCTCCGCTGTAGTGAGTTCGTTGTTAATTACTCGTATAGGCATAGCTTCATTCATTAAAGTGTAATCGTAAGGTTTTTTTTTGTACATGTGACTTGCCCTTTAACATTATTGTTATTTATGGCCAATAAAAAAAAAAAAAAAAAAAAAAAAGGTTCTTTGTTCTCTGTACTCTTTTTCATTTATGATGTGCACAATAAAGAGTTGTATCTATCTATCTATGTTGATTTATTGATATGTATATGATATGGAATTTAGTATACATTTAGTATTGTATTTTATTTACATTCCATTGGGACATTAAGAACACTTGGACATGTCATGTTACAAAAAAATTCAGCAAATAAATAATTAATAAAATACTAAATAAGCCGCTGTAAAGAGGCATTGTGTTGGTTTAATTGTATATCAGTTGTGGTGTATATATAACTCACTCTCTATGAGTTTTGGCGGGAACGCGGGAAGAGTCGTGTCGCTCCGTTGTATTTTTTTCCAAAACTTGTGTTTTGTCGAGTGTTTATGCATAAAAATGGTGGTGTTTTATTCATAAAGTGCTGAATTATATGCGTGAGTGTGGGAAAATGATATAATGTGGTGAAACATGACTTTTCGTGGTGCTTCCAAAACTCCATCGAAGCTTTATAGTAAAGTTGCCACTACTTTACTAAAGCATGACTGGACTTGACTGACACAGGACTGGACTTGACTAAGACTGGACTTTGACTATAACTAGCTACGAGGACACTTATTTAACTTTTGTAACTTGAAAATATATCAATACTTGACACTGGCAAATGCTAAAACGCGACGCCAAAACCAAAGAAAAAAAAAAAAAACTCACTCTCGTCTGTTATTAGCCTCGCGCCGCCGAGGTTGAGGCGCTGAAGCCGCGACGGAAGTGACGTCACCAGCAGTTGCAACGACTCCTCAGAGAGGTTACACCACGATATGTTCAGCGATTGTAAACTGAAAATACGGACACATATTTTCTTTTCATCTATTTGAAGATAGAGATAAAGACAAAGATTATATATATATATTTTTTTTTCTTGTTGACAGGCTAGTTGTTTGACCACAGCTCACCTGATGTTAAGTGAAGGTGTGGTCGAAGATGGTAAAGTTCACGTGGCCTGGAATGGAACTGGCTCTCAAGTGAGGCTGCCGGAACACACCGTTAGATGCTTGGCGGCAGATTTTCAACTCTCGTGTGGTAGCTAGCCAGCCGAGTACTAGAAAGTACCCTACCACCATGCTATGGTTTCCTTCACCGACAGCTCAAGCTCATAGTATGGATGTTTGTTACTCTTTCACGCAAAAACTACTGAACGGATTTGGATGAAATTTGGTATGGGGGTAGCTGAAACACTGGATTAACACATAGGCTACTTTTTTATCCTGAAAAACATGTAGAGGGTAACACCGCGGGGCGCAGCTAGTCCTATGTAAATGTACCTGGGGCATCCTTGCAAGATGGAAGTCAGTCCTTCGGGGGCGACTCCTTGTCCCATTGCTAAGTTCAACGCTTCTATATAACTGCATTGACCTGCATTATAAATGGATAGAAAGTATTTATTGTACACAAATAAATAAATATCGCTGGACATTACACACAGCGCCATCTGACCCCAAACTAAGCAAAGCTTATACTAAGGAAGACAGATAACTGATAGAATACTTCAATACTTTATTTTTTGCAAATACATACAAATTTTTAAGGTATTGCATAGCTTCTATCGCGGGCCTTGAGCGTGGAGACCGAATCCAGAAATTCCGTAACGAAAATAACCTAACACCCCCCACTCCCACCGGCACAGCGGTGATACTTTTTAGTTTTGCCATCTATCGATGAATAGCAGAACTTTTAATGACTTTTTTGAAATATCACGCTTGTCTCTTTAGTTCAGCAACTCGCCTCTAGGTGGCATTGGTTGTAATGCTATGCAATAGCTTTACCGCGGCAGTCCCCGAGTGCCACACGTTGCCTTGTTTGTTTGTTTTTGTGCTTGTTACAAAATTAAACGTTTTTCTTTCTTCCTTTTCAATAAAAACAAAAAAAAAAATATACAGAACACCCAGACACAGAACAAACATTTGTTTGTACTACAAAATTGATTATCCTGAATGGGAATGGAACCCACGCCCTTCAGCTCTTGGAATAGACATACATAAGTAGCCATAAAATGACCGAAAATGCAATGAGTGGCAAATTCAAATAAAAATTTTGTAGCGATGATAGCTCAGTGGTTAGCGCGGTCGGTTCGCATGCCGAAGGGCGTGGGTTCAAACTCCAACAATGAGCTTGAGCTGCCGGTGAAGGAAAACATCGTGAGGAAACCTTAGCATAGTGGTAGCGTACTCTCTAGTACTCGGCTGGTTAGCTACCACCCTCAAGTTGAAAATCTGCTGCCAAGCATCTAACGGTGTGTTCCCGCAGCCTCACTTGAGAGCCAGTTCCATTCCAGGCTAGTTGTGCTTTACCATCTTCGACCACACCGTCACTTAACATCAGGTGAGCTGTGGTCAAACATCTAGCCTGTTAACTATTAAAAAATATGCAAAGTTCTACATAGGGATTATTTTAATCCGGTTAGGTACAAAAGTCATACGCATTAAACAATTTCTCTGACATTAGTTTTAAATGTACACAATTATTAGTTGAAAAGGTTTTTTTTTAATGTAAAAAGTAATGAGACGTACGAGACGCTCTCCTGATGGTAAGAGATAACGCCTGTCCACGACCATTGCAGCGATACACAGAAGTTTTAGTAGCAAAACAAAGTCCAGGGCATCGCTGCTTTGGCGCTCATTACTTTGAGACTTTCGATGGTTAGTCTCAACAGCCCAGTAATTTCGCTGCAGTACCCTTCAAACCGGAACACAGTAATGTTTACACACTACTGCTTAGCGGCAGAATATCTGGTACTGCGGTGGTACCTACCTAGACGATCTCCTGCTAAAGAAATCTACCACCAATTCAATAGATTCCTTGTGATCTTTAGCTATTTCGTTGTTAATAAAGTTATATTCTATTCTAAACTTACCTATAAGTTCACAAGTGCTATATTCCAGTGGCAAATTCTCCAGACTCAATTTCTTTAACAGCGGACATCTTAACAAGAGATGATTCAACGTTGTAGTGTCCATGGTGGCCATGCTGAGATCCAAGAATTGTATACGTGACGGCTCCGGCTGTGTCGTAGGCCTCCATTCTGCTATCTGGATAGCAGAGATATGACTTATAAATTTATCTAAACTATTATAAAGAGGAAAGATTTGATTGTTGGGCCCATAACCTGAAGAAATTAAATGAATAGACTATTAGAACTAATATTATATTATTATATTTTTGATGTAAGAAGTAATGAGACGAACAAGACGCTCTCCTGATGGTAAGAGATAACGCCTGTTCAATTGTTCATGACCATTGCAGCGATACACAGAACTTTGAGCAACAAAACAAAGTCCAGGGCATCACTGCTTTGGCGCTCATTATTTTGAGACTCTCGATGGTTAGTCTCAACAGCCTCAGCGTGTGGAGACAGTGGACCATGTGGGGTTCATGGTAAAGGCTTGCAACGTTGCGCTGCTAGGCAATAAATTGCTTTTTTTTTTCTTTTTTTTTATGTGAAAAATAATGAGACGAACGAGACGCTCTCCTGATGGTAAGAGTTAGTTTAGGTTTAAAATTACTTTTTCTCTATATAGTAGATATGTAATAAACAAATTTACAATTAAGAACAACCGAATCCATGACCCTTTGGACACCTAAACGCGCTGCTCCAATGAAACAGCGAGGTTTCGTAGGTTTCGAGTAAACAAAAATATCATCGATGTATACAATTTTCAGATTTTGTTGATTTTTAGGATTCCGTATCCAAAGGGTAAAACGGGACCCTATTACTAAGACTCCGCTGTCCGTCCGTCTGTCTGTCTGCCTGTCCGTCTGTTACCAGGCTGTATCTCATGAACTGTAATAGTTAGACAATTGAAATATTCACAGATCATGTATTTATCCTTTGCCGCTATAGCAACAAATACTAAAAAACCGAATAAAATAAACATTGAAAGGGTCTCACATACAGCAAATGCTTTATTTTTCTTTTTTTTTATGTGAAAAATAATGAGACGAACGAGCTGCTCTCCTGATGGTAAGAGATAACGCCTGCCCATGACCATTGCAGCGATACACAGAACTTTGAGCAACAAAACAAAATCCAGGGCATCGCTGCTTTGGCGCTCATTACTTTGAGACTTTCGATGGTTAGTCTCAACAGCCCAGTAATTTCGCTAGCTGCAGTACCCTTCAAACCGGAACACAGTAATATTTACACTGTACTACTACTACTGCTTGGCCGTAGAATAACTGGTACTGCGGTGGTACCCACCTAGACGACCTCCTGCTAAGGAGATCTACCACCAAGTAATGGTTACTACTAGTTACTCTACTATGTGAAAATGAAGTACTATACATATAACATGATATGGTAGTCCCTGGATCACACACTAGGGCGACCTGTGTCGTGGAATCCAGACTATTCCTTCTAACAAACATTTATGTACATAATACTACAATGCGAGACAGAAACAATAAAAATATAAAAACACGAAAGTTTAATTATAAATATTAAAAAAAACCTCGACAGGTGTAGTGTTCTACTAGTCGAGCCCTTTCATTTGATACCCATATTGAGGGAGTTGTGTAAAAAATATGTAATCCGCCATTTTGTGGCGGCGGCCATCTTGGAACGAATTTCATCAAACATAGCTGAGAACGCTCCCGGAGTTTTGGCGGGAACGCGGAAAGAGTCGTGTCGCTCCGTTGTTTTTTTTTCCAAAACTAGTGTTTTGTATAAAAATAGTGGTGTTTTCATAAAGTGCTGAATTACAAGCGCGAGTGTGGGAAAATGATATAATGCGGTGAAACATGAGTTTTCGTGTTGCTTCCAAAACTCCATCGAAGCTTTATAGTAAAGTCGCCACTACTTTACTAAAGCATGACTGGACTTGACTGACACGGGCTGGACTTGACCAAGACTGGACTTTGACTATAACTAGCTACGAGGACACTTATTTAACTTGAAAATATATAAATACTTTTGTAGCGATGATAGCTCAGTGGTTAGCGCGGTAGGTTCACATGCCGAAGGGCGTGGGTTCAAACCCCAACAATGAGCTTGAGCTTCCGGTGAAGGAAAACATCGTGAGGAAACCATAGCATGGTGGTAGCGTACTTTCTAGTACTCGGCTGGCTAGCTACCACCCTCAAGTTGAAAATCTGCCGCCATGCATCTAACGGTGTGTTCCGGCAGCCTCACTTGAGAGCCAGTTCCATTCCAGGCTAGGTGTGCTTTACCATCTTCGACCACGCCTTCACTTAACATCAGGTGAGCTGTGGTCAAACAACTAGCCTGTTAACCATTAAAAAAAAAAAAACCTTTCAAACAACAAAAAAACAAAGTCAAAATCGGTTCATCCGTTCGGGAGCTACGATGCCACAATCAAACTTAAAGACACGTCAAACTTATAACACATTAAACACCTTGGGTTAAAAAAGTAAAGTATGTACCTCCGAGCTTGCCAGTCTGACGATAACTGGTTTTCTGGTAAGTATTCGACCGAGGGCGTCTTTGGAAAGAGTCTTGTTCCCAAGATCTAGCCGCTGCCACAGCGTTTCATCACAAGCCACTCTGTACCATCTGGAAGCAAAATTAAACGCTATATTAGCGATGATAGCTCAGTGGCTAGCGCGGTCGGTGTACACGCCGAAGGGCTTACAAACCCCAACAATAAGCTCCATACGGATCCCATTTGGCGATATTGGCTCCAGACGGGTTCCATTTGGCTCGCTTTGTTAATACCTGTTCTATTATAGTGTGTGTTTACCTCTTGCAGACCATCATGCAATGAGCCAGAGTCAGTTCGGGCAGCCAGCGGAACACACTCAGCATCACCTCATCCGAGAGAGCCCTGAAAGAGTCTGTCCCAGACGGCTCCCATTTGGCTCGCTTTGTTAATACCTGTTCTATTGTAGTGTGTGTTTACCTCTTGCAGACCATCATGCAGTGAGCCAGAGTCAGTTTGGGCAGCCAGCGGAAGACACTCAGCATCACCTCATCCGAGAGAGCCCTGAAAGAGTCTGCCCCAGACGGCTCCCATTTGGCTCGCTTTGTTAATACCTGTTCTATTGTAGTGTGCGTTTACCTCTTGCAGACCATCATGCAGTGAGCCAGAGTCAGTTTGGGCAGCCAGCGGAACACACTCAGCATCACCTCATCCGAGAGAGCCCTGAAAGTGTCTGCCCCAGACGGCTCCCATTTGGCTCGCTTTGTTAATACCTGTTCTATTGTAGTGTGTGTTTACCTCTTGCAGACCATCATGCAATGAGCCAGAGTCAGTTTGGGCAGCCAGCGGAACACACTCAGCATCACCTCATCCGAGAGAGCCCTGAAAGAGTCTACCCCAGACGGCTCCCATTTGGCTCGCTTTGTTAATACCTGTTCTATTGTAGTGTGTGTTTACCTCTTGCAGACCATCATGCAGTGAGCCAGAGTCAGTTTGGGCAGCCAGCGGAACACACTCAGCATCACCTCATCCGAGAGAGCCCTGAAAGAGTCTACCCCAGACGGCTCCCATTTGGCTCGCTTTGTTAATACCTGTTCTATTGTAGTGTGTGTTTACCTCTTGCAGACCATCATGCAATGAGCCAGAGTCAGTTTGGGCAGCCAGCGGAACACACTCAGCATCACCTCATCCGAGAGAGCCCTGAAAGAGTCTACCCCAGACGGCTCCCATTTGGCTCGCTTTGTTAATACCTGTTCTATTGTAGTGTGTGTTTACCTCTTGCAGACCATCATGCAGTGAGCCAGAGTCAGTTTGGGCAGCCAGCGGAACACACTCAGCATCACCTCATCCGAGAGAGCCCTGAAAGAGTCTACCCCAGACGGCTCCCATTTGGCTCGCTTTGTTAATACCTGTTCTATTGTAGTGTGTGTTTACCTCTTGCAGACCATCATGCAATGAGCCAGAGTCAGTTTGGGCAGCCAGCGGAACACACTCAGCATCACCTCATCCGAGAGAGCCCTGAAAGTGTCTGCCCCAGACGGCTCCCATTTGGCTCGCTTTGTTAATACCTGTTCTATTGTAGTGTGTGTTTACCTCTTGCAGACCATCATGCAATGAGCCAGAGTCAGTTTGGGCAGCCAGCGGAACACACTCAGCATCACCTCATCCGAGAGAGCCCTGAAAGTGTCTGCCCCAGACGGCTCCCATTTGGCTCGCTTTGTTAATACCTGTTCTATTGTAGTGTGTGTTTACCTCTTGCAGACCATCATGCAATGGGCCAGAGTCAGTTTGGGCAGCCAGCGGAACACACTCAGCATCACCTCATCCGAGAGAGCCCTGAAAGAGTCTACCCCAGACGGCTCCCATTTGGCTCGCTTTGTTAATACCTGTTCTATTGTAGTGTGTGTTTACCTCTTGCAGACCATCATGCAATGAGCCAGAGTCAGTTTGGGCAGCCAGCGGAACACACTCAGCATCACCTCATCCGAGAGAGCCCTGAAAGAGTCTACCCCAGACGGCTCCCATTTGGCTCGCTTTGTTAATACCTGTTCTATTGTAGTGTGTGTTTACCTCTTGCAGACCATCATGCAGTGAGCCAGAGTCAGTTTGGGCAGCCAGCGGAACACACTCAGCATCACCTCATCCGAGAGAGCCCTGAAAGAGTCTACCCCAGACGGCTCCCATTTGGCTCGCTTTGTTAATACCTGTTCTATTGTAGTGTGTGTTTACCTCTTGCAGACCATCATGCAGTGAGCCAGAGTCAGTTTGGGCAGCCAGCGGAACACACTCAGCATCACCTCATCCGAGAGAGCCCTGAAAGAGTCTGCCCCAGACGGCTCCCATTTGGCTCGCTTCGTTAATATCTGCTCTTCTTCTTGACCTAAAGCTGCAAAGAGTAATTTTTAGGTACTGTTATAATACAGGATATTTCGTTAAAGAAAAAAAAGGAAAATCTATCCATAAAAAATCTGGACCTGGCCTTTACCCAAAAAAAGTGTCCATATTTCAGTTAAAAAAGATTAAGTAAATTAATAATAACAATTGAATTGTATTCATAAATATGTAATAAATGGCATTTTTAGACAGCCCCGTTGGCTCATTGGTAGTATATCTGCCTTGAGAGCTGTAGGGCGTGGGTTCGATTCCCATTCAGGGTAAAACATTTTGTGAATAAACAAATGTTTGGTCTGTGTCTGTGTGTTCTGTATGTATTCATCATCATCATCATCATCCACAGCCTTCTTTATCCCACTGCTGGGTATAGGCCTCTCTCTTTGCATGCCATCTGCCTCGGTCCTGCGCCAATCTGGTCCAGGTTCGACCCGCGACGGTGACGATATCGTCTCGGCTGGACGACCGACGCTCCGCTTCCTTTGGCTAGGCCACCACTCTGCTGCAACCTTACTCCACCTGTCATCACTTCGCCCAGCAACGTGTCCTGCCCAGCTCCACTTGAAGTTCATAATCGCGATACGGACGTCTCGAACTTTCGTTCGTCGCCGGATATCGGTATTACGAACTCGGTCTTGGAGTTTAATGCCGAGCATGGACCTCTCCATGGCTCTCTGTGCGACTCTAATTTTGTGCACAGCCTCATGTGCACATATCGGCACATATGGTGCCGATATGTATGTATTATAAGTATGTATTTACAAAACAAAAAGTATTTATGTATTCTATAAATAAATAAATATCGTAGGACGTATCGTATTATTTATTTATTTATGTATTCTATCAGTTATCTGACTTGCATCACACAAGCTCTGCTTAGTTTGGGGCCAGATGGCGCTGTGTGTATAGTCCTACGATATTTATTTATTTTACGCATTAAAATGTTTCTTGTAACTAAAAACTTGCGATGTATAGAAAATAAATAAACTCATCGTTTGGACAGTTGTGTAAAACTAAGTATTTTTTTAAGCAAAAATGAAAAGAAAGAACGAAAGAAAAACATTTCTATTTTCCCTACAAAACACTAGACACAACAACAGATAAGTACAGACAACACACAAATAAATACAGATTAACAAAAAGGCAACAAATTTGAAAAGACAGTAAGCGGGTTATCGCTGCAGTGACTGGTGCATTACCAAGGAAAAAAAATACAACTTACGTGTGAAACTGCCCCGTCTCTTGGTCGATAGTGCGGGCGGGAGGTAGTGTGCACTCACAGACTGTCCCAACGGCGTCTCTTCATCGATTAAATAGTCACCTATTAAAGTACTGTCCAACAACTGTGTCTCAGTTAAAGGTTTCACTGAAACAAACATGAAATTGGTTATTTTCTGTTGCTTCATGACTTTCATCGAGTGAAAAAAATATATGGTTTAATTGTACTAAGATTCGCTTAAAGAATAACATTACAAAACCCATTATGTTCTGTTCCAGTTTTTATTGATTGTTCGACGTTATTTGTAAATACAGATTCTAAATAATAATTGCTCAGCGCTTTTATTTAAGACTAGCGGACGTTTCGCGGTTTCACCCGCGTAGTTCCCGTTCCCGTGGGAATACAGGGATAAAAAGTAGCCTGTGTCACTCGGAGATAGTGTAGTTTCTTCAATACAAACAAACAATCAATCAAATCTTTCCTCTTTATACTAGTACAAGCGGACGCCTCGTGGTTTCACCCGCGTAGTTCCCGTTTCCGTGGGAATACAGGGATAAAAAGTAGCATATGTCACCCGGGGATAGTGTAGCTTCCAAACGGTGAAAGAATTTTTGAAATCGGTCCAGTAGTTTCGTGGCATATTCAATACAAACAAACAGACAAATCTTTCCTTTTTATAATAGTACTAGCAGCCGCCTCGCGGTTTCTCCCGCGTAGTTCCCGTTTCCGTGGGAATACAGGGATAAAAAGTAGCATATGTCACCTGGGGATAGCGTAGCTTCCAAACGGTGAAAGAATTTTTGAAATCGGTCCAGGAGTTTCAGGTCATATTCAATACAAACAAACAGACAAATCTTTCCTCTTTATAATAGTACAGACAGAAAATTGTATAACACTAGTTGCACCCCGCGGCGTTACCCGCTACATTTTTTCAGGATAAAAAGTAGCCTATGTGTTAATCCAGGGTCTCGGCTACCTCCATACAAAACTTCATCCCAATCCGTTCGGTAGTTTTTGCGTGAAAGAGCAACAACTAACAAACATCCCTCCATCCAAACTTTCACATTTATGATCTTAGTGGGATAGTGGGATTAAGTATGATTTTTTTCTTCGTGTATAATTTTATTAGTCACCTACTTTAGGCAGTAGTCGATGACTAAACTAACTTTCAACAAAAGCTGACACGACAGATGTCATCGCACGTTGGTTATGACATAATCTAGGTCATATAATTGCATAATAGCATATCGTGATTCTGATAGCTCAGTGGTTAGCACGGTCAGTGGCGGCCTTAGGGGGTGGCAAGCAGGGCAACCGCAAGGGCCTCGCTCTTGCAGGGGCCTCGCGTCCTCGTAGAAGTCTTTACCATATATAGACAATAGATAGAGATAGTAGTAACCTCGCCATCATACTGTAGTAACCTCGCCATCATACTGTAGTTATTGCTTTTCACCCGCTGCATAGCTTTTGCTTCCGCTTTCAGCACAATCACTCCAGCATGGTGCCGGTCCTAAGCCCGGATAAAGAGGGAAGGCACTGGAGGGGATGGGGTGAATGGCATTTCAAATTATCCCTTGGTATGCTGAGCATCCCATCCCCTCCCCGCGGCTGCCCGTGGCCGGCGTGTTCGTGAGGAGTGTGACTACCCCTGT
This sequence comes from Biston betularia, assembly GCA_905404145.2. Lineage (NCBI taxonomy): Eukaryota > Metazoa > Arthropoda > Insecta > Lepidoptera > Geometridae > Biston > Biston betularia. The sequence goes on along the minus strand of FR989892.1, from coordinate 1,389,150 downwards.
GTTTCTTGGGTTGAACCGCTCTTCACTAACATGCGAAACACCGGGGGGAAGTAGACTGGGCAACTACTTTCACCCATCGCTTAGCGCCCAATCTAACTGTCTTCTTGCTCCACAGTACTACTATAAAAAATGATGAATGTAAAGCAAGATACTAGTATGCCCTGTGACCCGGCTAGCACCCGGCGCTCTCTGGTTCCCGGGCCAGAGGGTGAGAAATGGGCTACCGAAGGCGACGGCAAGGTGGTGTCCCAGGCCCTGCCTATCGCGGATGCGACTGGACCGACGACGGAGAAGAAGACGACGACAGTGACAGCGCCTGGACCAGTGCAGAAGCCAAGCCACGAGGCGGTTCGGCGAGAGGGGCGGCGACACTCGGTGGCTATTGCGCGGGAGGCGGCGGAGCGTGAAGTCACAGTCTCAGGTAACGGGCGGGACCTCGGGAAACCGAATCTCGCCCAAAGCCCATATCACGGCATCAGCCGTCGAGCCCAATGGAGGCAGCGCAGGGTTCGTGAGGCCGAGTTGGTGGATCAGTACCACCGGCTCCAGCGGGAGGGCGTTCTTCACTTGCACGGCATGGGGGCGCTTGCGCCGCCCGTTGTGGCCTGCATGACGCGCGCCCTCCCGCAGGTCTCGACCACTGTCCCTGTGGCGACACCCAGTCCGAGACATCTGTCGGATGCGGAGGCATCGGTCGGACAAAGGAGTGAACCGCAGGGACGGGAGGGACCGGTCTGGACGGACCTGCAGCAGGACCTTAACACAACACACGTGACACACGAACCGGTGGCTCTCGACTCCAGTACCCCCCCGACTGGAACGGACCTAGCCCTACGCCCCTCAAAAGGCAAAGGGAGAGGAAAGGGTAAGAAGGGGAGCGTAGGCACTGAGAGAGTAGCTGCCGGTATCGTCGTGTCGAACACAGACACACCCCATTCGGGGGAAGAGGACACGACGAATCGAGGCGCGAAACGTCAGCGGAGTTCGGACTTTGTATCACCCACGTGCGCGAAAGTAGAAAAAAAAATTTGTCACCGCGTAAACTCCGCTGCGGTACCACTGAGTAACGATGTAATACATGGTGTTCCAGCGGGTCCACTGCTGCCCGGCAGCAGTGAACCCGCTGCGACCCAGTCGAAGAATGAGGCGGGACCATCGTCGTACGCGGGGGCCGTCAAAACTCACCATCGGGTGGTGATCTTGGACCGCCTCCGCGTGCCGATGGACGAGTTTCGCGCAATGTGCGTGCGTATGGCAGTTGACAGGGCGTCTTACAACGCTTTCTTGGAAGGTGGTGGACGAGCCGACACTCGTCTACCGCAGTTTATGGCGTTACCGAAGCTTTTCCGCGGCGGCGTAAGATATACACCCAGAGACGACTATGCACTCGCCTGGCTTACGACCACTGTTGAGCAGATGTCTGCTCTGTGGCAGGGTTGGGGCGGGTGTTTTGTCGTCCCGGAGAGTAAAGTTCCAAGGTATTACACTGCGGTTATCTATGTTCCCGACTTTGGGCGAGGCCTAGCCGAGCTTACAAGCCGACGAGACCTTCTTATAAATTTTCTGGTGGCGTTAAACCCGGGGGTGGGCGTAGAGAGATGGCAAATATTCACCCACGAGGTGCGCTCTATAGGCGATGCCAGAAACCATCTCCTCGTGGTAGGGATTTCACCAGAGGATGTAGAACTAATAAGGCGCGTAGACTTTCGTCTGCATTATATTTGCGCGAGAATCTACGTAAAGGTAAGAGGATACAATATAACCGGAGGGGGCATGCCGGCTGCTGTGGTGGGTGTCGAGGGTACGGGGAGCGCCGCTTCATGCGGCCAAACCGTGCCTGCGGTGCCTGGGGCAGATGACGACACGTCACCCGCCGAGGTAATGGGATGGACGAGGGAGGAGGAGGAACGGCTGTTGGATGCGGGCGACGACTGTGCGGGGGATCTCGACCTTATGGGTCTCAACATATTTTCGCCGGCGTCGTCCGTAGACACGGACCGAACCGACCTCTCCCGCGCAAATCCCAGCAAGTAACAGAGCATTTAGTAAAAAAAAAAAAAAAAAACCTCGCTCAACAATGGTCTGCCAAATAAACAATAATAAACAAACAAACACACACACTCCAACTGCCGCGGCAGCTGGTAGCACATATAGGCCAAATGTCAGCACTACACTAAACATAATACAGGCCAACATACATCATAGTGTCTCAGGCTCCGCCGCCCTACGAGAAGCTTTGGAGAAGCGACAGAACACAATAGCACTGGTCCAGGAACCTCACTTATGCCGCTCCAAGGTAAGTGGTCTCAACGGTCTTAAAGGCAATATTTTCACTCCACCAGTTTTAAATAAAACGCGTACTTTTATATACGTACCGCAACCCTACAAAGCGTCCTTGGTAACACATTTATGCACTGATGATCTTACTGTAGTAAAACTTGAGACAGGTCTTCAAGGTATTCTCAAAACGGTAATCCTGGTTTCGGCGTACCTAGACATTAAGGAAGAAGCGCCGCACCCAGCACTAGAAGAACTAATGCAATTCTGCTCTTCCAATAAACTTGAATGCGTAGTGGGCTGTGATTCAAACGCTCACTGTGTCGTCTGGGGCTGCCCAGACACAAATGACAGAGGTAGTGACATGCTTGATTTCATCCTCAGACATGACCTAAATTTGCTAAACCGGGGCTCTGAACCCACTTTCGTTACGTCCTGGGCTAGGACGATAATCGACATCACTATGGCCACAAATGCAATCTCGAAAACGATTAACGATTGGCGAGTGGCAGCAAACGAGTACTCCGGCTCGGATCACAGATGGATCAGATACAGCTTAACTGTGGGCGAGTTTGAACCACGGACCTACAGGAACCCAAAGAATACTGACAAATCGCTATTTAGAGATAAACTCGAATTGGCAATGTCAGAGATACCACATGTGGACCCAACAGTAGAATTATCACCACAAGGTATAGAAACTACGATCGACAGCATAGCACGTGCTCTTAGAGAGAGCTACGAAAAATCTTGTCCTTTAAAAACGGAAAACTATACTACAATTCCCAAGAAAGATAGATGGTGGAACAAAAAACTAACTAAACTTAGGAAAAGGGTTAGACACCACTTCAACAGAGCGATGAACACCAACGCTATTGTTGATTGGCAGGACTACAAACAAATGCGACACAGATTCAAAGTGGAAATCAAAAAGAGCCAAAATGACTCGTGGAAAAAATACAGTAGCTCAATACAATCTGAGAGCGAGACTGCTCGACTCAGAAAGGTAATAACCTGCGATAAGCAAGCTAAACTAGGGACCTTAAAGAAGGCCGACGGCACATATACAATCTCGGAACAAGAACAGTTTGAACTACTTCTTCAGACACATTTTCCGGACTGTCGTTTAGATGATGACGGAGGGTGGGAACCGCACACTCCTCACGAACCTGACGATGTTGACTGGATTTTCGCAGACACGATCGTCACGGAAGAGACCCTACTGTGGGCCGTTAGTACCTTTCAACCGCATAAGGCACCGGGAATCGATGAAATCTTCCCAGCTCTTTTACAATGGGGCCTGAACACAGTAAAAACACACCTCATGGTTATATTTAGATCATGCCTGGCATGGAAATACATACCTAAGGCATGGAGGGAAGTAAAGGTGATTTTCCTACCCAAGCCAGGAAAGGCTGATTACACAAATCCAAAGTCTTTCAGGCCGATAAGTCTGAGCTCGTTCCTACTAAAAACGCTAGAAAGACTCTGTGACAAACACATAAGGGGTGGACCGCTGGCAGACAATCCAGTCCACAACAATCAACACGCATACCAGTCGGGTAAATCAACAGAGACTGCTCTCCATCAGGTGGTGCACAAAATAGAATCAGCACTGGAGTGCAAGCAGTCGTGTCTGGCCACCTTCATTGATATTGAAGGAGCTTTCGACAAAACTACTTTCTCGAGCATCGAAAATGGACTAAAAAAACAGGGAGTAGACAAGAGAGTCTCCGATTGGGTCACAACAATGCTCTCAAACAGAGCTGCCAGAATAGAAACAGCGGGCAAGACGCGCTGCCGTGTCACGCGTGGCTGCCCGCAAGGTGGAGTCATGTCTCCGTTACTCTGGGTGGTCGTTGTAAACGAACTCATTGAACTCCTCAACAAAGAAGGCATCGTCACCGTGGGTTACGCTGACGATCTAACAATTATGGTTTCTGGACTTTTCGAAACAACTTTGTGTGAAAAAATGCAAAGAGCACTTAAGGTTGTGGAAAAATGGTGTGAAAGCCACAGCCTATCCGTGAATCCACAAAAGACAGTGATGATACTGTTCACACGAAAGACGAAAGCGTATAAAGTTAACACTCTTACACTGTTTGGAACTAAATTAAAACTTGATAAGGAAGTAAAATACCTAGGAATTTGGCTAGACAGCAAACTGTTGTGGGGGAAACATTTAGATTATATCACCACAAAAGCAACTAACATTTTATGGCAGTGTACTAGAGCAGTAGGAAAGGACTGGGGCCTCAAACCGAAGCTCTGCCACTGGCTGTACACTGTGATGGTGCGGCCTGTTCTCACATACGGTTGCGTAGTGTGGTGGGTTCGCACCAATCTAGCGACAGTTATCATGAAATTGCAGCAAACACAGAGGCTTGCATGCTCTCTTATCAGCGGATGTATGAAAAAAACACCCTCGGCTGCCCTCGAAATCATCCTAGGTCTGACACCACTGCACCTGCATATTCAACAGGAAGCGATGGCCTCAGCACTAAGGATCAAATCTACCAACCAGTGGAAAAGCACAGGCTCAACCACAAACCACTGCAGGATAATCGATCGGGCGATAAGAATTATCCCTGAAGCAACTCAAGGTACAGATAAAATTGCTAGTACGCATCTAGACAGCAAAAAATACGAGCTGTTCACAGAAGACAACCTCTCAGCAGGCATCAATGCTGCGTGGAACGTCTACACTGATGGCGCCAAGAACAACGAGGGAGCTGGCTGCGGCTATTACTCGCCGGAGCTCGGACTCAAGGAGGCCATAGCCCTGCACAAGACCACGACAGCACTACAGGCAGAAGCCATGGGTCTACTGTTGGCTGCTAGGGCAGTGGCTCCTCTCAATGATTTTATCGGTCTCTCATGCGATCAGTTTAAAGAAGAAAAAGACATACTAATGTTTACTACCGACAGTGCGGCCACCATCTACGCACTAAGAAGACCTGTGACAAGGTCTAGAGTCATTAAAGAGTGCCACACGGCGCTACAAACACTCTCGCATCGGTATAGAACCATAGTGAGATGGACAAAAAGCCACGGAACATGTTCAGGTAATAACGTGGCGGACACGCTTGCGAAGGAAGGCACAAGGAAACAGGTAAATGTCGACGCATTGGCTCTCTGCAAACCATCTGCGATGGAAGTGCGTCAGCTACTGCGTCGCCACACCGAAAAAGAACAGCAAAACCTGTGGGACAAGAAAGACGACTGCAAACATGGTAAGACTGTTTTTCCAATCCTTAACAGGAAGATCACCAACAACCTATTGAAGTTGCAACGACAGGACCTTCGTCTTTTGGTAGGCCTGATAACCGGTCATTGCAATTTGAATAGTCACCTGTACAAACTGGGAGCCACGGATAGCCCGCTTTGTCGTGGCTGCCTTCAGGAAAACGAAACTGTAGAGCATGTGTTGTGGCACTGCAAAGCCACAGCAGAAACTAGAGTTGCCACTAAATTGCATGAGGTAGCTTTATCTATGTCACCGCGAAGTGCTGACTGCTTTTCATCATTGTTAACAATTCCATCTCACCCACTGGAGTTACTATGCCAGCGGCCCAGAGCCTCGCTCCGGTACTTCAAGGAGCTGGGTTGGCTCGGGTAGACGCTGGCAGGGGGAAATGCACAATACACCCCAAGCGGGACGTCAGTGCAGGACTCATCGCCCCCATTCCGAATAAGAATAAGAATATAGACAATAGACAATAGACAACACTTTATTTGCGACATAAAACACATTTCAACATAATTTACAATACATACATACAAAAAAATAAACAATAAACATAAAACATAGAAAAAAACTATGTATGTATGTGTATGCATGTGTTTCTCGCGCCTCGCACTTAACAAAACCCTCCCTGAACGCACGGTTTCATTATTAGTGCAAGCATGTTACAAACACTCGAGCACTCGGACTAATTACTTAGTAAAACCTTAATTACGAATCACGTTTGTCTAAATTTAATGTACATAAACTAGAAACCCGTCGTAAATTCTTCGATTTTGTTTTCCTCCATAAAATTGTCCGCTCGTTTGTCGATACTCCAAATTTACTCTCTCAACTAAATTTTAATATCAAATATAGCGCGCGTCGTTCTAATCGTACAAAAATCTCTTTGCTTTACAAATTTATAATAACAACATTTCTATATACAACCCTTTAGTACGGTTGGCTCGCCAGTATAATGAGATGGCAAATAAGGATACTCTCTCCCAACTAACTAGAACTTAGAACTTATATCAAAAATTCTTTATGTCCTAAGCGCCTGGCTCAGTCCGACCTCTAGCTAATTATATAGATATATTGTACCCATAATGATAATTATTTAAACGCTTAACCAACATTGCACACATGGTCTGAGTTGCAATCCCGCTCTGATCCTACATTTCTCTACTCTAGTTTTTTAATGATTGTAATTTGTTTTGTTTGAATAAATAAATAAAATAAAAAATAAAAGAAAAAGGGCCTCACAATGATCTGTCGCCCCGGGCCTCGCAACAGCAAAGGCCACCGCTGAGCACGGTCGAATCACAAGTCGATAGGCGTGGGTTCAAACCCCAACAATTAGCTGCTGAGAAAACCTCAGCATGGTTGGGTGATGTCATAATGTGTGTTACTCAACTGGCTTTTTTTTTAAGGTTGACTACAGCTCATCTGATGTTAAGTGACGGTTTGGTTGAAGACGGTATAAAACCTAGCATGGCTCAGTGTGACTGTCTTAACACGCTGTCAGATGCTTGACGACAGATTTCCAACTTGAGAGTGGTAGCTAGTCAGCCGAGTACTAGTACTACTGCCGAGTACTTTTTATCCCGAAAACATGTAATTTTTTTTTAACAAAATCCGGCCAAGTGCGAGTCGGACTCGCGCACGGAAGGTTCCGTACCATTATGTATAAAAACGGCAAAAAAAAAACACGTTTGTTGTATGTGAGCCTTAAATATTTATTTTATTCTATTTTTTAAGTATTTGTTGTTATAGCGGCAACAGAAATACATCATCTGTGAAAATTTCAACTGTCTAACTATCACGGTACATGAGATACAGACAGGATAGACAGACAGACGGACGGACAGCAGTCTTAGTATATTTTATGGTACCGTTTTATCCGGTACGGAATCTTACAAAGACAAACTGAAATTGCTAAAAGTTACAAAATATGTATCTTGAACATCGACGGAAAGTTGCTTGTCTGTCGGTTTTCTACCGGATACATTTTGGAGAGTGCGCTTCAGATCTGCATGACCTAATTCCACCTTGCCCATTCTACTATCGGACAGCCAGGAGCTTTAAAAAGCGTCACCGCTTCATGGTTGATGTTCCAAAAGCTCGAACTAAGCGGTTTGATTCCACTTTTTTCATGCGTACCGCTAGACATTGGAATCTGCTGCCCGAGTTGGTGTTCCCCAATGAATATAGTCTGGGTACCTTCAAGTCGCGAGTGAATCGGTTTCTTCTAGGCGAGCGTGCTCCACCGTAGACCGCATCTTCGCTTAACATCAGGCGGGATGACGGTCAAACGCAAGCCTATCTACTATAAAAAAAAAATCTTCTTTAATACTCGTAACTCAACTTACGTTTGTTTTCGCTTCTAGGGCTCCGCTTGGACGGCCCGGCGCAAGGGCTCGGTTTCCGCCCGCTGAGCTTCCGCGGCGATGCGACCACTACATTGGGGCTGACGTTTTCTATGTTATGCTTTCGCTTAAGGGGCGGCCGATGGTGCTGAAAAATATGATCACATTACCACTTCAAATACAAATACTGGTACTGGGTAGGTACTGCAGCTAGCAAAATTACTAGGCAGTTGAGACTTACCATCAACCGCTATTAAAATTATATTAAACTAGCGGACGCCTCGCGGTTTCACCCGCGAAGTTCCCGTTCCCGTGGAAATACGGGGATAAAAAGTACCCTATATCACCCGGGGATAGTGTAGCTTCCCAACGGTGAAAGAATTTTTGAAATCGGTCCAGTAGTTTCGGAGCCTATTCAATACAAACAAACAATCAAATCTTTCCTCTTTATAATAGTATAGATAGATAGATTAAAAACAAACTTACAAGATTATTGAATTACTAGTATGTAATTATGATTTTGTCATGTCATTTTATTATATTGACATTTGTGTGTTGACATGTAATCACGGTTTTAAAACTCATTTAATTACATAATTGACAGCCCCGTTGGCTCATTGGTAGTATATCTGCCTTGAGAGCTGTAGGGCGCGGGTTCGATTCCCACTCAGAGCAAACATTTTGAGAATAAATAAATATTTGTTCTGTGTCTGGGTGTTCTGTATGTATTTACAAAAAAAAAAGTATTTATGTATTCTATCAGTTATCTGACTTCCATCACACAAGCTCTGCTTAGGTTGGGGTAAGATGGCGCTGTGTGTATACTCCTAAGATATATATATATTTTTTAATTAAAATTTTGAAGTGACTTGTAACATTGTTGTTATCAATAAAACATTTGTATTTGGTTAATCGTTTTAATAAATAATTATTATAAGCTAGCTGCGCCGGGCGATGCTACCCGCTACATGTTTTCGGGATAAAAAGTAGCCTATGTGTTAATCCAGGGTGTCAGCTACCTCCATACCAATCGCGTACCCGCTTCCATCCGGGATGCACCTTCCATCGCGTGCTTCAGAAGCAAACTAAGATCTTGGCTTCAAGAGATCTTGTTCTATGACTTTGACGATTATTTAAAACTAAGAGATTATTGAATTACTAGTAATTATAATATTTTGTTTTTATGGACATTTAATTATATTGACATACTTATTTTATATGTGACATAATTACTTCATTGACATTTTCATTTTCATTGTATTGACATATGTAATGATTTTGATATTTTTAAATATGAATGGAAAAATGACCTGTAACTTTGGTGTTATTAATAAATGATTTGTGTTTGTATTTGTACCAAATTTTGTCCAAATCCGTTATGTAGTTTTTGTGTGAAAGAGTTACAAACATACATCCGAAAAAATGTTTTAAACAGTTTCCTCACCACAATCATCTCATTGGCAGCTTCCCCGTCATCTTGTTCAAGTAAACTGACGCCCATTTCTTGGAGCACCTATTTAAAAAAAAAAACAATTTATATATACACAGAGAACAAAATAATCTTAAAAATAAATGTCTCCAAACATAATTGGATTGTTTTTCAAAATCTGTTACCATGCTATTGCACCCACGAGTCCAAAGCCCAGGAAGAAGACTTATAAACTAAGCTAACAGGCATATAATTATATAATTATATAATTGATTGATTCAGGCCTTACTTTGCGGAAGTTCATTTTGAATATTCAAGGTATATATTTAGTTCATTTCTGCTTAACAGTCGCTTCAGTTACAACAGTGATGAGGACTTAAATTTAACTAATTTGACAATAATTCATTAGTTAAAAACTTAATGTCTAGAACTAATTTGACATAAACTTTAAAAATATAATTAAACAAAATTTACAATTTTACAGTGAAATCACAGCTACTGGCATTTATTTGCGGTAAATGTAAATCACAATTGCTTGAATAAAACAAGACAGGGAGATTCACACACATAGATGAATAAATCGAATCGGAAATCGGAGTCTATGAATGAACTCTGACTATGCATGCACTTACAGATAAATCTTAATACCAATACTGAATACGTTAATATTATACGCTTACCACGTGAAAGACAAAGTGCAGTACAGTTTGAAGTCGAAAATCACAAGATTTTTTTGAAAAACAGGGTATAACACCACGTCTGAAAGTTCTGACTTTACGAGGGAAAATGAGAGAAAATTATCAACAATCGGTTAACTGTCTCGTATCCTGTGATGACTGAAGGCTGTGACAGTGTTTTGCAAATCGTTATAATGTTAACTGGACGGGGAAATGTGAAAGTATTAATGAAAATTTAAATCCTAACCAAAAAGGGTGCGAAAAAAGAGCGGGAACAAAACGTCACAATTCTTACCTCATGATCGGTTCTACGATCCATTAAACTCCAACTTTTACGAGCAGAATTATCCAAGCGCATATGTTTCCTGCGAAAAACACCACTAGTTTATATTTAGCACTTGAATTTTTGGGGAAAATTGAAATGTATCAAAGATGCGATTTGGCGCCATTTGACTTTCCCGCTAGCGATCAGCTGTCAGCGTAACCAACATGCATGAATGGACCGTTGTTTTACTAACACTAAGCGAACATAAAATTTACCGTGGACTATCAATTTCTTCGAAGCTTTTGGGTGAAGTGTATTCTTCATCAGATTTATTTACATTCATTATTTACTTTTTTAAACTAAGTATAAATAATTATTCGTGCGGTCACTGAACCACTGAACAACACCGTTAAATGAATGACGTCACGTACGCTTAGTGCAACAGTCAGCTGTCATGTCAGTTTTTTATTTTTTGTTGCAAATTTGACATTAATATTATTTATAACTTTTTTTCTCTAGTTTTAGCACAGCACTCCGTGTATTCTGTCATTAAGTATTTTTTATTTTTCAGTATCTCAAAATAAATTTTAGTGAAATAATCCTTTGTCACAGTTATAGTATATCGCATATGTAAATCACAGTTAAGTTCAGTAAAAACACTAGTAGGAGCTTCGACAGTGTTTGTAACAACACGAAAATTCAAGTTTCCCCTTATATGCGTATAAATACGTTTACTTAACTGTTTAAACTAATATCTAGTAGTTAGCGTCGCTACCCAGTGAACTCATAAGTGCTATCATCCGTTAAAATATTATTGAACATAATTATGTTTTTGAATAACACGACTTTTTATTCCTGCGACATCTGTATACAGTAGAAATAAATTTTAATTCTTCATCCAAACAACACAAGTGGTTATGCTACTCAACGCTAGATGTCATAAGTAACGATAATGAGATCTAACGCTTTTTTTAACGATCTATTTCTAAAAATATAATATTTGATCCTTGCAACATCGCTTATTTTTCCGTTTGGCCAATCGTAGCCTTGATTTTCAATAGAATATCCTAACATTGGCTATATTCAATCAGGCGATAACCAATCACCATATCAGTGGATTGCACGCACGCACGCTTTCTGTCAAATCCTAGCGGGCGAAAATCAAAATACAAACCGCAAAACGAAAACAAAGACATCCGTGGCTGGTTGCTTCAACTGGTAAATTTTGTAAAATATACGCGAATTTTGTTGCTTTTACGTACTTATAAGACTATTTCAAGTGATAAATATAGAAGATGACGACTCGAAAGTTGAATACCATCGAAGATTTATCCGGTGAGTAATGGCAATAAAAATCAAAACAAAAACATTGAGAAACTATGCCTACGCATGATAAACCTGTTTCAATCGAGGATACGCGATATGTTGCAATCATTCATTATGTGCGCAGTTTGAATTTCTCAACACTCTCTTTATATTCAAAACAAATAGGGCAATGTCGGAATATATGTATATACCTATACGCTATACTCCATCATACACAAATTCTAACAAGAATTTATTGTTAGTAGCTTTAGTGTGAATTTCTAACATTATCCAGCCATGTTAAATCTTCGCAATCACCGTTTATGTTCTAAGTAATAACCTAACAAGGCAGCTTGTCCGTATTACATTTTAATTTGTTAGGGTAACATGTTAAGAGGAAATGAACCTCCTACAATGTAATGCTTCCCTGGTACTCGCGCTTATTGATTGGCGGACATTTTTGTTTACATATTTTCTTTGTTTGTAAACAAGGGGAAGGGAATAACTTGACTTGTTATGGTTTTTGTACAAAAATAAAGTTATTTAGGATAACATCCAGACGTTTCTCTGGATATTTACATTATCAGCAACCTACAGTCACACTCGGTCGTCTCCACACGACGCAAGCCTGATCGGTGTTTTGCCTACAACCACCGCCAACTGTATTACGTATATCGTCACTTCACTTAGTCTCAGGGCGTCCTACACTACGTTTGCCGTGTCGCGGTCTCCATTCTAGAACACCTATATAAAATATTAACCTATAGTAGTAATTTAAAAATGTTTTGTTACTGTCAAACAAAGAAATCGATAAATTATTAAAAATAATAATAAAACATTGTAAATCGATCCCTATTAATGAACGTAAGTACATAATTGAAACTTTAGCTAGATTGGTAAAGTCACCAGATTCATCTATCACACTGAATCTTTTATGCAATTTTAATGTTTTTTTAATTCGTACTAATAGTTATTACACATATATACTAGATTTTATGTCAATTTATTTTCTTACACCTTAATACACTCACAAACTAAAGACATAACGTAATTTGTAGCGATGATAGCTCAGTGGTTAGCGCGGTAGGTTCGCATGCCGAAGGGCGTGGGTTCAAACCCCAACAATGAGCTTGAGCTGCCGGTGAAGGGAAACATCGTGAGGAAACCATAGCATGGTGGTAGGGTACTTTCTAGTACTCGGCTAGCTAGCTACCACCCTCCAGGCTAGGTGTGCTTTACCATCTACGACCACACCTTCACTTAACATCAGGTGAGCTGTGGTCAAACAACTAACATGTCAACCATAAAAAAATGTAACAGTTCAATGTTATGACAAAATCGGGCTGATGCCAACTACATTCTTGTCTTTTAAAAACTAATTAAAAAGTTTAAAATTACCACTTTGTAAAACTGAATTATACATATATAAATAATAGCTAATAATTTTTGACATTAATTTTTGTTGAGGTTAAAAACCTTTGCAGGTTTGATTTAAAAAAAATAATTTAAAAAACAATAAGGTTTTTTATGTTTGACAAGCTAGGTGTTTGACCGTAGCTTTTTTTTTTTTTTTTATGGTTGACAGGCTAGTTGTTTGACCACAGCTCACCTGATGTTAAGTGAAGGTGTGGTCGTAGCTCACCTCATGTTGAGTGGACTGGATTAAAACTGGCTGTCAAACATTGACATTTTATTTCTTTACTGTTGGATTTTTTTACTATTGTTATTTTAACTCTATGTTTGTTTCTGTGTATGTTTTTTTTTTCATTCTGACATTTTATTAATTTTATTATTAAAATTTTGTAAACTGACAATTTGTACATCCCAGCGGGCAAGAATATGTGAACTATGCCATACATTACTTTTTTACTTTTTTTTAATGTAAAAAGTAATGAGACGTACGAGACGCTCTCCTGATGGTAAGAGATAACGCCTGTCCATGACCATTGCAGCGATACACAGAACTTTGAGTAGCAAAACAAAGTCCGGGGCATCGCTGCTTTGGCGCTCATTACTTTGAGACTTTCAATAGTTAGTCTCAACAGCCCAGTAATTTCACTAGCTGCAGTACCCTTCAAACCGGAACACAGTAATGTTTACACACTACTGCTTAGCGAAGTCGTTGTAGTCGTTCAATAAGCTGCAACGACAGGACCTTCGTCTCTTAGTAGGCCTCATAACCGGTCATTGCAACTTGAATAGTCACCTCTTTAAACTAGGAGCCACGGATAGTCCTCTATGTCGTGGCTGCTTGCAAGAAAATGAAACTGTAGAGCATGTGCTTTTGCATTGCAAAGCCACAGAAGGTACTAGAGTTGCTACTAAGCTGCATGAAGCTGCTTCGCTATCATTCATGTCATCATCATTGAACTTGTCACCCAACTCACTGGAGCTACTATGCCAGCGGCCCAGAGCCTCGCTCCGGTACTTCAAGAAGCTGGGTTGGCTCGGGTAGACGCTGGCAGGGGGAAATGCACAATACACCCCAAGCGGGGCGTCAGTGCAGGACTCATCGCCCCCACTTCGAATAAGAATAAGAAGACTGCTTAGCGGTAGAGTAACTGGTACTGCGGTGGTACCTACCTAGACGACCTTTTTTTTTTATGGTTGACAGGCCAGGTGTTTGACCACAGCTCACCTGATGTTAATCGAAGGTGTGGTCGAAGATGGTAAAGCGCACCTAGCCTGGAATGGAACTGGCTCTCAAGTGAGGCTGCCGGAGCACACCGTTAGATGCTTGGCGGCAGATTTTCAACTCTCGTGTGGTAGCTAGCCAGCCGAGTACTAGAGAGTACGCTACCACCATGCTATGGTTTCCTCACGATGTTTTCCTTCACCGGCAGCTCAAGCTCATTGTTGGGGTTTGAACCCACGCCCTTCGGCATGCGAACCTACCGCGCTAACCACTGAGCTATCATTGCTACAAAGACCTCCTGCTAAGGAGATCTACCACCAAGTTAATGTCCTATGATATATCCTGTGTGTAATCTCCTATGATATTTATACCCGAACTGTTTATCATGCCTACTAGTTTGTACGGAACCCGGTGGGTGACTGGCTCGCGCTTGTAAATAAATAATAAATATCATAGGACATTACACACAGCGCCATCTGGCCCCAAACTAAGCAGAGCTTGTGCTGTGGAAGACAGATAACTGATAGAATACTTAAATACTTTTTTTTTTGTAAATACATACTTATAATACATACAGTACACCCAGACACAGAACAAACATCGATGTTAGTCACACAAATATTAGTCCTGAGTGGGAATCGAACCCACGCCCTTCAGCTCTCGAAGCAGACACACTACCAATAAACCAACAGGGCTGTCAATGGTTTATTTATAAAATTAATACAACAATCATATTGCGAAGTTATACTATGTAGGCAGGTTGACCTTGCTTTGGGAGTAAAGTTCTATATTGAATTTAATCTGTTTTTTGAGGATCCTGTTACTTTGCTCAGCGAAGCATGCTTAAATGAAAAAAAATGCTTTGATTGAGAGCTAATTTTGTTACTTTTTAGCACTGGACAGTAATAAAATTAGTCCGTTCCAGTCAAGTCCAGTCATGCTTTAGTAAAGTAGTGGCGACTTTACGATAAAGCTTCGATGGAGTTTTGGAAGCAACACGAAAACTCATGTCTCACCACATTATATCATTTTCCCGCACTCGCGCTTGTAATTTGGTACTTTATGAATACACCACTATTTTTTTAACCTGAACACTTTAAAACCACTAGTTTTGGAAAAAATACAATGAGGCGAGATGGCTCTTTCTGCGTTCCCGAAAAAAATATACTAGTAATTTAATAGTCCTCTTATTCCACTAATATTATAAATGTGAAAGTTTAGATGGATGGATGTTTGTTACTCTTTCACGCAAAAACTATGTACAATGTGTTTTTTTTTTTTTTTTTTTTATGTGACAAATAATGAGACGAACGAGACGCTCTCCTGATGGTAAGAGATAACGCCTGTCCATGACCATTACAGCGATACACAGAACTTTGAGTAACAAAACAAAGTCCAGGGCATCGCTGCTTTGGTGCTCATTACTTTGAGACTTTCGATGGTTAGTCTCAACAGCCCAGTAATTTCGCTAGCTGCAGTACCCTTCAAACCGGAACACAGTAATGTTTACACACTACTGCTTGGCGGCAGAATATCTGGTACTGCGGTGGTACCTACGTAGACGACCTCCTGCTAAGAAAATCTATCACCAAGTGACCTACTAATGCAACAGCAGTATTATTTTGCCACAAACTGCTAGCAACGGATCCGGGCTTCGGATCCGGTATATTGGTACCGGATCCGGTAACCGTTAAATGGTGCCGGATCCGCCGGATTACCGGATCTGTTTTTCCGGATTGCAATCCCTACCTTATCCCACTAGTATTATAAATGTGAAAGTTTCGATGGATGTTTGTTACTCTTTCACGCAAAAACTATGTACAATATGTGTATTGAGTTACTTGAAATAAATAAATAAAACCGGCCAAGTGCTAGTCGGACTCGCGCACGAAGGGTTCCGTACCATCTCACTATCATCACTACATAGTATAAAACAAAGTCGTTCCCCTCTGTCCCTATGTATGCTTAGATATACGCAACGGATTTTGATGCGGTTTTTTTAATAGATAGAGTGATTCAAGAAGAAGGTTTATATGTATAATACATGCATATGCACCGCATTAGTATCTACATTGCACCCGTGCGAAGCCGGGGCGGGTCGCTAGTAACATTATAAATGTGAAAGTTTCGATGGATGGATTGTTACTCTTTCACGCAAAAACTATTGAACGGATTTGGATGAAATTTGGTATGGAGGTAGCCGAGACCCTGGATTAACACATAGGCTACTTTTTATCCCGAAAACATGTAGCGGGTAACACCGCGGGGCGCAGCTAGTTGAACAATCGTCAAAGTCATAAAGCATGTATACATACCGACCTCTCCCACTTGATGTCTCAGCTATTTCAGTAAAATTGGCTTCAATCAGCTTGGTTTGAAAACCTAAATATATCTGTTGTTATCCAATTGCTCAAATTGGAAGATATTTTTGTATTGTCAAGAATTAGACGGGTAGACGGATGGCGACTGTGAATCACATGACTGGGGTTAGGCCGGGACGAAAGTAATATCGTTGATAATACTTTTCACCTATTGACTTAAGGTGGTTCGATTTCCATACAAATAAATTTTTGCCATTTATGAACAAATGGAGCATAATTTTACAGTGAAATCACAGCTACTGGCATTTATTTATGTTGCAATAAATCACAATTGCCTGAATAAATTCATAAATCGTTCATAAATTTGATTGTATGCTAATAATAATCTATTGTTTTATTCAAGCAATTGTGACTTACCGCAAATAAAGATCAAAATAAATGCCGGTAGCTGTGATTTCACTGTAAAATTATGCTCCATTTGTCCATAAATGGAAAAAAATTGTTTGTATGGAAATCGAACCACCTTAAAAAAGAAACGGGATTCCCATAAAATAAAATGAAAAACGTGCGTAATAATATATAAAATGCGCTTAATTTTTTTTTAATTATCTTATCTTTATTGAAAAGGCCAAATTGCAAATTTATCTTTCTTTGTAATTTCAAATCTAATCCGCTGGGGGCCGTTACATACTTCCTGGTGTATGATAAAATGACAGAAAATTGTGACTCGAACGAACTTCAAATCTAGAGTGCATATGTTTCTTCTAGGTAAGCGTGCTCCATCTTAGACCACACTACTGCTTAACATCAGGCAGAGTGTGGTCAAACGCGAACTTATTTTGAATAAAAAAAAACTTTTGCGAGAAAAAAGCAAAACTAAATAATTTTGAAAAAAACCCACGACATTTAAATAGTAATTGAAAAAGGATAAAATAATGTTATAATACATTATATAAATAACCTATCTGATATAATGTACCAATCATAACTGAAAGTTGCATCAAAATCGGACTAGTAGTTTCGGAAAAAAATGGCAATATGGATTTGCACAAACAATGTTTGCTGCAGCGCCCCCTGGTGAGTTGTCACCGTAACACCTATCTAAAAACATGCACGAATCAAACCCGAACCCATAACTGAAAACTGCATCAAAACCGGGCTAGTAGTTTTGGAGAAAAATGGCAACATGGATTTGCACAAACAAACATCCTCTCACCGCAAACGCATATAGCGTCTCCGTTCCGTCGTGGGTAATAAATGACCTAGACAGTTGAAATTTTCACAGATGATGTATTTCTATTGCCGCTATAACAACAAATACTAAAAATAAAATAAAATAAATATTTTAAGGAGGGCTCCCATACAACAAACTTGATTTTTTTACCGTTTCTTGCTCGATACTAATAACGGTGACAGGTAAGACGCTTTAACTATTCACAATATTTTGTTTTATTATAGATAATGGTACGGAACCCTACGTGTGTGAGTCCGACTCGCACTTGGCTGGTTTTTTATTAAATTGTTTTATCCTTTTTCGATTACATTTTAACCGCCGTGGGGTTTTCAAAATTTTTAATTTTGCTTTTTGAATGGGTTCTCAATTGGACTGACTGTTTGATTTGCGTAAAAATATATCATAATGAAAGTGTAAACTATATTAAAATGCGTAGCGTGCCAGATAATGCACGGATAGAGACTTCGCTTTATGCTATTTAAAGATACAGGTCAGTGATCTGCTATCAATATAAGCATTTGTTATCAGTTGCAGTTAGTATGTCACGTACTTTTTTAATCTCTCTCTATCTGAATATTCAAGGTATATTATATTTAGTGTATTTCCGCTTAACAGTCGTTTCAGTCACAATAGTGATGAGGACTTCTACAAGTGTTTATATCCTCGTCTCGCTGCAGTAACCACTTGCCGGCACGTGTGTCGCCACTACAGGAGGCATCCTCGGGACGTGTTGACTCTTCGAGCGCTTGGTAGAGACTGAGAAAACTGCAGAAGTCCTCAACACTGTTGTGACTAAAACGATTATTAAGCGGAAATAAACTAAATATATACCTTGGAATGTTCAAAATGAACTTCCGCAAAGTAACGCCTGGATCGATCAAATATTGTAGGACATTACACACAGCGCCATCTGACCCCAAACTAAGCAAAGCTTGTACTATGGAAGTCAGATAACTGATAGAATACTTAATTTTTTTTTTTCAACTCTCTATCTCTCTGCGACAGCCCTGTTGGCTCATTGGTAGTTAGCTGTAGGATGTGGGTTCGATTCCCACCCAGGACAATCATTTTATGGTATAAACAAATATTTGTTGTATGTGTGTTCTGTACTTGGTGGTACATTTTATTTTTTGACAGGCTAGTTGTTTTACGACAGCTCACCTGATGTTAACTGAAGGTGTGGTCGAAAATGCTAAAGCACACCTAGCCTCGAATGAAACTGGCCGTTAGATGCTTGGCGGCAGATTTTCAACTCTCTTGTGGTAGCTAGCCAGCCGAGTACTAGAGAGTACGCTACCACCATGCTATGGTTTCCTCACGATGTTTTCTTTCACCGGCAGCTCAAGCTCATTGTTGGGGTTTGAACCCAAGCCCTTCAGCATGCAAACCTACCGCGCTAACCACTGAGCTATCATCGCTACACTATCCCCGAGTGACATAGGCTACTTTTTATCCCTGTATGCCCACGGGAACGGAAACTACGCGGGTGAAACCGCGAGGCGTCTGCTAGTAATTTAATAATTTTAGTAACCCTTCCCTGGCAGTCGGGGGGAAAAATCATAAAAATCGGTCGAGCCGTTTCGGAGGAGTGCGACCACAAAGACCGTGACACGAAATTATTATAAATATGTTTAAGATCGTTATAAGCCAAAAAAAGTTAATGTTTACGTACTTAGTCACAGATTAAACAGAAGTCGCACCTGAAAGTGAAGCTGGGAAGGTCACCCAACCCTATATCGCCAATGTCAGTGTAGACGTCGCGCCCCTACAGGGCAACGAACCTGTCTGCCGAATAACCACTTCAGTTTATGTACGCCTGGTACTTTCAATTCGGTTGCATTGATTTTGTTTGTGAAATTTTTCTTTCTATCAATAGCGAAGATAGATCTTTAACTTTTTTTGCATGGTTTTAACCGTCTTCAAAAAAAAAGTTCTCAAAGTCAAAGTCAAAGTATAATTTATTGCTATGCTGTGTTACATTAGGGTCTTAAGATTTAAGCTTACGTTCAGTTCGAACATTGAATACTAAAGGATTAACTTAAAATTATAGTATTTAATTATTAATGGCATCTGGAAAATTAAATTGCATAATTGTCAAAAAAAAAAGTGTCACAATCAATTAAATTTATCGTCAAGAAAATAACTTATTTAATAGTATCCGATCTTAATAATTCTTTCATTATTAGAATGCTACATTATCCGTGATGGACGTAGGCTATATTTTATTTAAAAAAACAATTAGAGATCCGTATGGAAAATTCAATAATATAACCCAAGCTGTGAAATTTAAAAAAAAAACCCTTAGCATGCGCTGCGAAAACTATTGACAATAGAATAAAGTGACGTTTTGTAGAGCAAATTGACAGCTACAAGTAAGTCCGCAATATCATATGTCTAACTATTACAGTTGTCATCTACATCGTATAAAGAGGAAAGATTAAATTTTTTGTTTGTTTGTATCGAATAGGCTCCGAAACTACTGGATCGATAAATTTATATTGTTAATCGAGTTTTGTTTTCCCGTGCGAAGCCTGGCGAGATGCTAGTGGGTTATATAAAGAGATATTGAACGCCATTTTCTCAGATTTTACCTTGAATTGAATCTGAAAATGACAGCTCATTACGCGTAAACGACGCTATCGATATATATACGGTACTACGCAAAATATTTCTGACGCGTTAATCTTTTGCGAATTTAGAAGGTCGATTTTCCTCGCCTGATAACGTTTGTAACAAGACTTTGTTATCGTTTTTTTTTTATATATAACTGTTAGAGCCCCGATAGTATATGCTAATGTGGTGTATATGCATGTATTATACATATAAATGTTCCTCTTGAATCACTCTGTCTATTGATGGAAACCGCATTAAAATCTGTTGCGTAGTTTAAAAGATCTTAGCGTACAGACGGCGGGAGGCGACTTTGTTTTTTACAATGTAGCGATAGCGACCCGCCCCGGCTTCTTACGAGTGCAATGTAGATACTAATGTGGTGTATATGCATGTATTATACATATAAATCTTCCTCTTGAATCACTTTGTCTATTGATGGAAACCGCATTAAAATCTGTTGCGTAGTTTAAAAGATCTAAGCGTACAGACCGCGGGAAGCGACTTTATTTTAAATACTATGTAGAGATTATGAGTCTTTCGAATGGACAAATCTGTTTTTATTTTAATTTGAGTATAGAATGTTGTTAGCGTTTTTTTAGCTAGCGCACGGAATTGATTTTTCGAATTATCGAAGCGTCAAGTTCTTTTCCCCGTCTCGACTAAGTACCCAGTACCAGAGCCTCGATCGCGAACGACTTGCGAAAATGTATTTGTATCGACGTCGACAAAAATTTGTATGAGATTTGTGCAGCTTTGTATGCTATCTAGGACTCGTTACCTTTACGATGCAAATTCGATAATTTTTCGTAATCGACTCTCAGTACAGAATCGAGCATGCGTAATGTTCGATTCATACCAAATTTCGCTGTAAAATAAATATCGTAGGACTATACACACAGCGCCATCTGGCCCCAAACTAAGCAGAGCTTGTGTGATGGAAGTCAGATAACTGATAGAATACATAAATACTTTTTTTGTTGTTGTAAATACATACTTATAATGCATACAGAACACCCAGACACAGAACAAACATTTGTTTATTTACACAATGTTTGCCCTGAGTGGGAATCGAATCCACGCCCTACGGCTCTCTAGGCAGATATACTACCAATGAGCCAACGGGGCTGTCAGATAAATTTGTGATTCGTCATGTTACCTTGAAACTGCACAGATAGTACGCAGTCGTGGGAGGCGTGTAGTGGCGGTAAACAAACATGTTTTCGTTACACTCCTGCGCAGTAGAAAGCATAAACATCTTATGAGGTATCAGATATCAATAGCTTACGCGGCGTGGCGGTGACAGCTCAGCGGCTAGCGCGGTCGGTTGACACGCCGAGGGGATGGCTTGAGCTGCCGGTGAAGGAAAACATCGCGAGGAAACCATAGCATGGTGGTAGCGTACTCTATAGTACTCGGCTGGTTCAGTGCCGGGTTAAACTAACTCGACGCCCTTAGTTTTTTTTTTTTTTAATGGTTGACAGGCTAGGTGTTTGACCACAGCTCACCTGATGTTAAGTGAAGGTGTGGTCGAAGATGGTAAAGCACACCTAGTCTGGAATGGAACTGGCTCTCAAGTGAGGCTGCCGGAACACACCGTTAGATGCTTGGCGGCAGATTTTCAACTTGAGGGTGGTAGCTAGCCAGCCGAGTACTAGAAAGTACGCTACCACCATGCTATGGTTTCCTCACGATGTTTTCCTTCACCGTAGTCTTCCCCTCTGGGCCCCTCTATCCTTAAGTAGACAACACACAAATAACTTAATTTTTTTTAAATGTTAAAGTTAATGAAAGACCGAGACGCTCTCCTGATGGTAAGAGATAACGCCTGTCCATGACCATTTGTTGAGTTGTTTTTCGCTTTATTGATACAAATATCTGGATTATTTTACTTTAAACGTTATTTGAACTCTGATATCGCTTTTATGACATAAGATTTGTTTACTTCATGTCATGAATTGTAAAAACCGAAGACGTGACAGAATGGTTTTACAGCTTTAGCCTGCCCGATGGGTCAAATTAAAAAAAAAACTTGTCAGTTCTGTTGTCAAAGTTAATCAAATATGTGTCAAATGTATTTGTATACTTTTTTGTTTTATATGGCAAACGCATGTTCTACATATTCAGCCGTACTCATGACGTCATAACTATAAAAAGTTTGAAAACGTATTAGAATTAAACTACCGCATAGAAAGCCAAAATATTCAAATCAGTTTCATAAAATAAAGTTTACTATCAGTACAAAATAGAAAATAAATACAAAAAAGAAACCTTTACATACCGTAATAAAAATACGCTATAGGTTTTTTCACGATGTTTTCCTTTATCGGCAGCTCAGCTTGAGCTGCCTGTACCTAGAAAAGTACTTCTACGAGTTTTGGCGGGAACGCGGGAAGAGACGTGTCGCTCCGTTGTATTTTTTTCTAAAACTAGTGTTTTGTCGAGTGTTTATGCATAAAAATGGTGGTGTTTTATTCATAAAGTGCCGAATTACAAGCGCGAGTGTGGGAAAATGATATAATGTGGTGAAACATGAGTTTTCGTGTTGCTTCCAAAACTCCATCGAAGCTTTGTAGTAAAGTTGCCACTACTTTACTAAAGCATGACTGGAATTAACTGACACAAACTTGGACTTGACAAAGACGACTTTGACTAAAACTAGCTACGATGGCACTTATTTAACTTTTGAAACTTGAAAATATATAATTACTTGACACTGGCAAATGCTAAAACGCGACACAAAAACGCCAAAGAAAAAAAAAAGTACTTCTACATTTGTTTTCCGCTTTTGATATTTGATACTTTGAGTCGTCTATACGTATTAGCAGACCACGCTTTGCGCGTAGGTATGTCAAGGTCAAGAATTGGCATAATGACCTAATGAGCCACGTCTGATGTTTGGCCACGCCGTTGGATGGCACATGGCCAAACCTTTAGGTGTTTGACCCAAAATTCGAGCTATTAAATGGCATAATGTGAGTGTGCGGAAGCCGTTACAAATAAACTATTTGCAAATTTAGATAGTTTTTTAGGGTTCCGTAGGTACCCAAAGGGTAAAAACGGGACCCTATTACTGAGACTTCGCTGTCCGTCCGTCTGTCACCAGGCTGTATCACAAGAACGGTGATAGCTAGACAGTTGAAATTTTCACAGATGATGTATTTCTATTGCCGCTATAACAACAAATACTGAAAATAAAATAAAATAAATATTTAAGGGGGGCTCCCATACAACAAACTTGATTTTTATAGATAATGGTACGGAACCCTTCTTGTGCGAGTCCGACTCGCACTTGGCCGGTTTTTTTTGTTTATGTAAAAAGTAATGAGACGAACGAGACGCTCTCCTGATGGTAAGAGATAACGCCTGTCCATGACCATTGCAGCGATACACAGAACTCGTGAGTAACCAAACAAAGTCCAGGGCATCGCTGCTTTGGTGCTCATTACTTTGAGACTTTCGATGGTTAGTCTCAACAGCCCAGTAATTTCGCTAGCTGCAGTACCCTTCAAACCGGAACACAGTAATGTTTACACACTATACTGCTTGGCGGCAGAATATCTGGTACTGCGGTGGTGCCTACTTAGACACCTCCTGCTAAGGAGATCTACCACCAAGTAAAAGATAGGTAGGAAGAAAAAAGTATAGATTTTTCTTTTTATTTATTTATTTCATAACACGCAACACAGAATGCAATAATATTCATTACAATAAATACAAATACTTATTTTTCAGATGTGTATCGCATTCCAAAACTAGAGTACATTGTAGATTTTTTTTTTATTTTTTTTTTTATTATACGCTCCACAGACACTGGGGTCCGTGACCTTTGTCAACTTTAGTTACATATTTTTCATTGTAGATTTAATAATATGAACGAGACCCTCTCCTGCCATTCTAGCCAGCCGAGTACTAGAGAGTACCCTACCACCATGCTATGGTTTCCTTCACTGACAGCTCAAGCTCGTTGTTGGCGTTTGAACTCACGCTCTTCGGCATGCGAACCGACCGCGTTAACCACAGCTACCATCGCTACAAAAATCTCCTCCTTTTTAGTCGTGATTTTTTTAATTAATTTGCCCCATCGGCAGGCTAAAGCTATAAAGCCATACTGCCTTGTCTTAAGTGTTATTTCTGCTGTCTCTTAGCTATAGTTATGGTCAAAGTCCAGTCTTAGTCAAGTCCAGTCCGTGTCAGTCAAGTCCAGTCATGCTCTAGTAAAGTAGTGGCGACTTTACTATAAAGCTTCGATGGAGTTTTGGAAGCAACACGAAAAGTCATGTTTCACCACATTATATCATTTTCCAACACTCGCGCTTGTGATTCGGCGCTTTATGAATAAAACACCACCATTTTTATGCATAAACACTCGACAAAACACTAGTTTTGGAAAAAAATACAACGAAGCGACACGACTCTTCCCGCGTTCCCGCCAAAACTCTTTAGAGTCTGATAGAAACATCGCGTCGACAGCGCACTATCAGTTGCCATTTGAAACTGACACTCCAGATAAAATTTGATAAGCCGTAATATGTACCAATATTTACTTTGGTACTAAGCGCACATTGTGATATCGTACCGCTTTTTGGAGATTTTTGTGTGACTATTTCACAGGCTGATTGGACACCTCATCTTAAAATAAGTTTTTTTTTAAGGTTGAAAGGCTAGGTGTTTGACCGCAGCTCACCTGATGTTAAGTGGCGGTGTGGTCGGAGATGGTAAAGCACACCGTACTCGGCTGGCTAGCTACCACCCTCAAGATGAAAATCTGCCGCCAAGTATCTAACGGTGTGTTCCGGCTGCCTCAGTTGCGAGCCAGTTCCATTCCAGGTTAGGTGTGATTATTTTTTTGCTTCTGAGGTGGTCACCTCAGAAGCAAAAAAATAATCATCTCAAAAAAGGTTCTCAATTTGACTGTATGTTTTTAGGGTTCCGTACCCAAAGCGTAAAAACGGGACCCTATTACTGAGACTTCGCTGTCCGTCCGTCCATCCGTCCGTCTGTCACCAGGCTGTATCTCAAGAACGGTGATAGCTAGACAGTTGAAATTTTCACAGATGATGTATTTCTATTGCCGCTATAACAACAAATACTAAAAATAAAATAAAATAAATATTTAAGGGAGGCTCCCATACAACAAACTTTATAAATAATGGTATGGAACCCTTCGTGCGTGAGTCCGACTCTCACTTGGCCGGTTTTCTTTTTGTATTATGTTACGCGATAATTCCGCCAATTATGAATCGATTTTGATGATTCTTTTTTTGCTAGGTAGATCATACTTAAGAGGTGGTCCCGTACAAATTTTATCGAAATCGACCGAGAGGTTTTTAAAAAACCAACAAAAATCTAAAAATTGTACACATCGATGATATTTTGGTTTACTCGGAAACCTCGCTGTTTCATTGGAGCATTGCGTTTGGTTGGCCTGAGGGTCATGGCGTCGGTTTTTTTAATTGTACATTTGTGTATCAT
The DNA here is from genome assembly GCA_905404145.2 of Biston betularia. Lineage (NCBI taxonomy): Eukaryota > Metazoa > Arthropoda > Insecta > Lepidoptera > Geometridae > Biston > Biston betularia. Next base: position 1,363,330 of record FR989892.1, on the reverse strand, counting down.
TACTCGGCGAGACTGATTTTAAAGCGAGTGCGAAATAAATTGGAATTCAACGGATAATCAAACTTGGCCAATCGGAAGACAATGTCTCGGTGTCAAGGCTGACAATTGTATCACGAAATACCTAAACGTATCTTACGTAGTTTTGATTATATGCAAATGGGTACAGAATTGAACGTTCAAGTCAAATTAAAGTCACTCAACGAGCTATGGACAGTATTGGACAGTTAGGACAGGGCTATGCTCGGTGTTTTGACAGGCTAGGTGTTTGACCACAGCTCACCTGATGTTAAGTGAAGGTGTGGTTAAAGATGGTAAAGCACATCTAGCCTGGAATGGAACTGGCTCTCAAGTGAGGCCGCCGGAACACACTGTTAGTTGCTTGGCGGCAGATTTTCAACTTGAGGGTGGTAGCTAGCCAGCCGAGTACTAGAAAGTACCCTACCACCATGCTATGGTTTCCTCACGATGTTTTCCTTCACCGGCAGCTCAAGCTCATTGTTGGGGTTTGAACCCACGCCCTTCGGCATGCGAACCTACCGCGCTAACCACTGTTTCTCTAAGAGATCGTCCCATTTGAAGGGTTCCATATATTGTTTGTTTGTATTGAATAGGCTCCGAAACTACTGGACCGATCTGAATATTTCTTTTATCATTAGAATGCTTAATTATCACTGAGTGACATAGGCTATGTTTATAGTGTTTTGTTTTCCCGTAAGAAGCCGGGACGGTCCGCTAGTCTACACAAATATTATAAAGAGGAAAGATTTGTATTTTTGTATGTTTGCATAACGAATAAACTCAAAAACTACTGGATCGTAAATATCGTAAATATCGTAGGACATTACACACAGCGCCATCTGACCCCAAACTAAGCAAAGCTTGTACTATGGAAGTCAGATAACTGATAGAATACTTTCTTTTTTCTTTTTTGTAAATACATACTTATAATACATACAGTACACCCAGACACAGAACAAACATTTGGTTTTATATCACAAAATGCTTGTCCTGGGTGGGAATCGAACGCACGCCCCACAGCTCTTGAAGCAGACACGCTACCAATGAGCCAACAGGGCTGTCAAATCGATCGATTTCAAAAATTCTTTCACCGTTGGGAAGCTACACTATTCCCGGATGACATAGGCTTTTTATCTCTGTATTAACACGGGAACGGGAACTACGCGGGTGTAACCGCGAGGCGTCAGCTAGTGTAGTATAAAACCGCATAAGTAGGACAGCCCTGTTGGTTCATTGGTAGTATGTCTGCTTCAAGAACCGAAGGGCGTGGGTTCGATTCTCACCCAGGACAAGCATTTCAGATATTAACAAACGTTTGTTCTGTGTCTGGGTGTTCTGTGTTTTTTATAAGTATGTATTTACAAAAAAAAAAGTATTTACATATTCTATCAGTTATCTGACTTCCATAGTATAAGCTTTGCTCAGTTTGGGGTCAGATGGCGCTGTGTGTAAAAAAAAATTATCGTCACACAAATGTTTGCCCTGGTGGGAATCGAACCCGCCACCCTACAGCTCTTGAAGCAGATATTCAAGCAAACACCTTTAAAAATTTAAATCGGGCCTCTTTCCGTGACGTCACGCTCATTTGGAACTTCCTGTCCAACTATTCTTGGCTACTTGACTTCCGGTACATTTATCATTTAAAGCAACATGCAAAATTATAACAAATTAGAAGACGCCTCGCGGTTTCACCCGCGTAGTTCCCGTTCCCGTGGGAATACAGGGATAAAAAGCCTATATCTTACTTGGTGGTAGATCTCCTTAGCAGGAGGTCGTCTAGGTAGGTACCTCCGCAGTACCAGTTATTCTGCCGCTAAGCAGTAGTGTGTAAGCATTACTGTGGTCCGGTTTGAAGGGTACAGCAGCTAGCGAAATTACTGGGCTGTTGAGACTAACTCTATCAAAAGTCTCAAAGTAATGAGCGCCAAAGCAGTGATACCCTGGACTTTGTTTTGTTACTCAAAGTTCTGTGTATCGCTGTAATGGTCATGGACAGGCGTTATCTTTTACCATCAGGAGAGCGTCTCGTTCGTCTCATTACTTCTAACATAAAAAAAAAAAAAAAAAAATATCACTCGGGGATGTCCTACGATATTTATTATTTTTTATTTAGAAATGTGTCAAACGCAACGCCAGGTCTTTCGAAGCCGGGACCCCCAGAGCGGTCTGCCAAAGAGGCTGTCGTAATTTCTGGATAGTGCAGTTGTGTGCAATTCAGATCAATCTGGGTTCGTTGACTGTCCGATTGACACATCCTGTCTGCTGGCTCCCCACGGCCGGATTCAGCCATTTTATAGCTGAACGATGAATGGTTTATAGTCGAACGTTTTATTTAGGAGCTACTAACTTTTACCAGCGTGATTAACTCTTTTTTTAGGGTTCCGTACCCAAAGGGTAAAAACGGGACCCTATTACTGAGACTTCGCTCTCCGTCCGTCTGCCACCAGGCTGTATCTCAAGAACGGTGATAGCTAGACAGTTGAAATTTTCACAGATGATGTATTTCTATTGCCGCCATAACAACAAATACGAAACTTTTGGAAACGAAACAAATACGAAAATAGGCAACGAAATATTTTATTTATTAAATTAGAAAAGACGTGCACGCCGTGGTATTTGAACTCTGGTTCACTAGATTGGTAGTGCCTTTGTAGGCGACTTTGTAATTTACCAACGTCCATACATGTTAAGACGTCATATATCTACGCATTATCGTATCGTATTTCGCCTTATCGTACTTATTAATTAAATTAATAATAGTTTTATTAAGTGTGATGTCATAGACGGCTTCTCTTATCTTGGGTCGCATGTTTAGTTACTCATTCTACTTGGTGGTAGATCTCCTTAGCAGGAGGTCGTCTAGGTAAGTGCCACCGCAGAACCAGTTATTCTGCCGCTAAGCAATATTGTGTAAACATTACTGTGTTCCGGTTCGAAGGGTACTGCAGCTAGCGAAATTACTGGGCTGTTGAGACTAACTCTATCAAAAGTCTCAAAGTAATGAGCGCCAAAGCAGTGATGCCCTGGACTTTGTTTTGTTACTTAAAGTTCTGTGTATCGCTGCGATGGTCATGGACAGGCGTTATCTCTTACCATCAGGAGAGCGTCTCGTTCGTATCATTACTTTTTACATTAAAAAAAAGTGAACTCTTGTTTGGTTGGTTCCCAGAGTTTTTATGTGCACTGTCTGCGCCCCGCGGTGTTACCCGTTACATGTTTTCGGGATAAAAAGTTGCCTATATGTTAATTCAGGGTGTCAGCTACATGCCGCTGACGAGTGCGAAAGCGTTCCCGTAGCCCCGACACACAGGCGCCAGGCAGCTACCTCCATACCAAATTTTATCCAAATCCGTTTAGTAGTTTCTGCGTGAAAGTGTAACAAACATCCATGCATCCAAACTTTTACATTTATAATACTAGCTGCGCCCCGCGGTGTTACCCGCTAAATGTTTTCGGGATAAAAGTAGCCTATGTGTTAATCCAGGGTCACAGCTACCTCCATACGAAATTTCATCCAAATCCGTTCAGTGGTTTACGCGTGAAAGAGTAACAAACAGCCATCCATACATCCATCCAAACTTAGATTATGCTTAAATAATAAATCACAATTGCAATTGCAAGCAATTGTGATTTACCGCAAATACAGACCAAAATGAATGCCAGTAGCTGTGACTTCACTGTAAAATTATGCTCCATTTGTCCATAAATGGCAAAAATTGATTTGTATGGAAATCGATAAATTAATAAAACCACAAAGAAAATGTATTTATATCAGTGACAATGTTGCTTCCTCACGTTTCCCAATAAACCGGTGACGTTCGAGAAAAGTAAATATACAGATAGCCGCGCACATGTCTTCAATTTGCACTGAAATCCTGGCAAGTTTCCAACGAGATAAATAATTGTAGGCCTTAGGGGACGTTCATAAAATACGTGAGATGTTTAAGGGGGGGAGGGGGTCGAGTCAAATCTCATCAAATCTTACGTTGGAGAGAGGGGGGTCTCGGCAAATATCACGCAATTTTTTTTTCTGATTGAACAGGTTTTGGTCCATTTAATCCAGATTGTACACGCTTAAGTCAAACCACCATATTTGTTTTATACCAAATAGCTCAATTTAATCTGAATTGGCTCACGTGAGATTGGGGGATGGGGGAGGGGGTTGAATGAAATCTCACGACATCTCACCAGGGGGGGAGGGAGGGAATTACAGAAAATGAAAAAAAAAACACCTCAGGTAATTTATGGACGCCCCCTTACTACAATGAAAATATGGTTGTAAATACGTATGTCGCGGGCTTGAAATGGAACGTTAGTAATAAGGAAAGGTGAAGGTAGTTTGTATATTTCCAGTAAACCAACGGACCAATGAGAGAGCAGCATTTTGGGGACGGGACGTCACGTCATATTTAATGATTACTATTGGACGGTTGAATAAATTAATATTCCACGTGGCTTTTTTCTTATTGTATGACTAGCGACTCGCCCCGGCTTCGCACGGGTGCAATGCTAAATATGATACTAATTATACCTACCTACTACAGAATGTCCTTATAAACAACGTTTACAGCTTTTTTGCCATTAGACAATACAAACATCTTTTATTTAAAGGTTACTCTTGAAGGAGCGACATATAATTGACCATGACAAAAACACTCAACGCTCAAATCTAAGCCCGCAACGTTGAAAGTTTGACCCTGCGATTTATTAATGGTCATTGCAAAAGATGTCTTTATATACTGTCTGTATACAATTTTTTGATTTTTGTTGATCTTTAACAACCACTCGATCGATTTCGATAAAATTTAAATAGGACTACCTGGAAGGTTTTTTTTATGTAAAATGTTTTGAGACGAACGAGACGCTCTCCTGATGGTAAGAGATGACGCCTGTCCATGACCATTGCAGCGATACACAGAACTTTGTATAGCAAAACAAAGTCCAGGGCATCGCTGCTTTGGCGCTCATTACTTTGAGACTTTCGATGGTTAGTCTCAACAGCCCAGTAGTATCTGCAGTACCCTTCAAACCGGAACACAGTAATGTTTACACACTACTGCTTAGCGGCAGAATATCTGGTACTGCGGTGGTACCTACCTAGGCGACCTCCTGCTAAGGATACCTACCACCAAGTAAAGTAGTAGTAAGTGGTATTACATGACAGCCCCGTTGGCTCATTGGTAGTATATCTGTCTTGAGAGCTGTAGGGCGCGGGTTCGATTCCCAGTCAGGGTAAACATTTTGTGAATAAACAAATATTTGTTCTGTGTCTGGATGTTCTGTATGCATTATAAGTATGTATTTACAAAAAAAAAGTATTTATGTATTCTATCAGTTATCTGACTTCCATCACACAAGCTCTGCTTAGTTTGGGGCCAGATGGCGCTGTGTGTATAGTCCTACGATATTTATTTATGAAAGTACCCTACCACCATGCTATGGTTTCCTCGGGATGTTTTTCTTCACCGGCAGCTCGAGCTCATGAGGTTTGAACCCACGCTCTTCGGCGTGTGTACCGACCGCGCTTATCACTGAGCTGTCATAGTTTCAAATTGTCTTGTAATTACAATTGTCATCACGGTATCTTACAAATCGGAAGAACGTCGGCTGGCCATGGACAGCGCGGTCTATTTTATTTCCTCAAGCTTTGAGGTCATGTGCGATGTAGGTACTACTTTATAAATAAATATTACAGAGTTGGCCAAAAAGGGTACTAAAACTTTGTGGCGGGAACGCGGAAAGAGTCGTGTCGCCCCGTCGTATGTTTTTTCAAAATTAAGTGTTTTTTCGAGTGTTTATTTATGGAAATAAATAAATCCAAATATTTGATTGAAAACACCAATGTTACAAGTCATTTCAAAATTTTAAATAGTCCTTTAATGAGTTTTAAAACACTGATTGCATGTCAAAATAAGGTATGTCAATGTATAAAAATAAATATCGTAGGACTATACACACAGCGCCATCTGGCCCCAAACTAAGCAGAGCTTGTGTGATGGAAGTCAGATAACTGATAGAATACATTAATACTTTTTTTGTTTTGTAAATACATACATATAATACATGCAGAACACCCAGACACAGAACAAACATTTGTTTATTCAAAAATGAGCCAACGGGGCTGTCGACTCCACTCCATCGGAGCTTTATAGTAAAACTGACTCGGACTGTACTTGTCAAGACTGGACTTTGACTGTAACTATAACTACGAGGCAACTTACCTATATTTAACTTTTGAAACTTAAAAACATGTTTAAAATATTTGACACTGGCAAATGCGACGCTAAAATCAAAGAAAAAAATTATTATTTTGTAACACAAGCACAGAAACAAACAAACAGAGACATACAAAAAAAGGACAACAACAACAATAATAAAGTATTGTCTTAAAAAAAAATAGGTAAGTAGGTTATTTTACTATATAATTTAACTATTTCCCTCAAGTTGAAAATCTGCCGCCAAGCATCTAACGGTGTGTTCCGGCAGCCTCACTTGAGAGCCTTTCCCATTCCAGACTGGGTGTGCTTTACCATCATCCACCACACTGTCTCTTAACATCAGGTGAGCTGTGGTCAAACACCTAGGCTGTCAGCTATAAAAACAAAGTACGGTTAATTTCATTTGGAAAATGCGATACTGGCGCTTGCGTCCAACTGTACACATAAGTTTGTTCATTTGCATGTAGGTGTTTGAACGGCCATGACTCTGTTGATAGACGTAAATAAACTGATATGTACAACTAAATGTGGGTTGTAAAAGGGCTCTCGCAGCCTATTGTTACAAATTTAACAAATACAAATAAAATTTATTGATAACGCCAATGTTACAAGTCACTTCAAAATTTTAAATATGTCATTAAATGGGTTTTAAAACACTGATCACATGTCAAAATATGGTATGTCAATATCCAAACATATCAATATAAAATATATAACTGAATGCTTATAATATAAGCAATGTATAGTGACTCTTAGATAAAACTGATTGTTTCAGGCGTTACTTTGCGGAAGTTCATTTTGAATATTTTCAACGTAGGCTCAAGTACGCCTCTATCGAACCGGTGTACTTTTTCGTGCCGGTCGCAGTGGAGACTCTGGGTTGCTGGGGGACCGAGGCGAAAAAGTTTATAAGTGAAATAGGTCACAGGCTTAGGGATAGGACAGGTGACTCCCGCTCCGGTTCGTTCCTGGTGCAGAGGTTGGCCATTGCCATTCAGCGCGGAAATGCGGCGAGTGTGATGGGCACCTTTGCGCCGGGAGCGGTCAGGGGCGGGTTGTTTTAGTTTGATAAGTTATTTTTTTTATTTTTTTATTATTAACATTTTATCTTTTTGAAATTAAAAATTGTATTTGACATAATTTTAATTTGTATATTGACATGTAACTATTATAGATTAATGAAATTATATTGTAATAAATATTAATTAATTATTTTTTTCAACGTATATATTTAGTTAATTCGATTTCCATAGAAATAAATTATTGCCATTTATGGACAAATAGAGCATAATTTTACAGTGAAATCACAGCTACTGGCATTTATTTTGGTCTTTATTTGCGGTAAATCGCAATTACTTGAATAAAACAGTAGATTATTAGCATAAAATCAAAATTATGAATGGTTTGCATTTTATTTGAGCTTAAATATTTGGATTTGACATTGTATTTAAACTTGACATTGTATTTGAACCTGACATTATATTTTAATTTGCCATTGTATTTGAGCTTAAATATTTGAATTTGACATTGTATTTGAACCTGACATTTCAATTTTACTTACTTATATTTCTGTATAAATAAATACAGAAATAAAAAATAAATGAATACTGTATAAATGAGTGCAAACTTATACCTTTAATTAAAAAAAACAAAACCTATGTATATTTGACATTGTATTTGAGCTTAAATATATGAATTTGACATTTCATTTTGAATTTAGCTTAATTTTTGTTTCATAATTCTGTGACATAAACTGATGATCTGATGTAACTGATTATTCGTTTTTATGTCAATAAATAAATAATTTGAATTTGAACAATTTAATAATCTTTCGGGTATACCCAGTCATGTTACGGCGTAAGTGCTACGTGCTAGGAAGCACAGAATCCTTCAGCAAAAAAAAATCTCAGTCTTGCGAAGTCTGCACGTACACACTATACACCTCTTAGAATTCACGATTGCTTACGTGACCGTTATCGCGTCTATACCCGTAATCTGTAAACTAGCGACCCGCCCCGGCTTCGCACGCTTGCAATGTAGATACTAACGTAATACATTCTTTTGATCTATCTCGTAAGGTTTAGCCAGCGTTTGCAATGTAAGCGCTCAAAAAGATGTTTTTTTTTTTGCTATTTTTCATTTTCATTTTCTAATCTTTTATTTATAGTGTTTTTCTTTGTTGTTGTAATGTTGTGTGTGTCAAATCTTTGAAATTCTCGGATTTTCTCTGCTATAATTATAATATAATATAATAATCATTTATTTCAGACCATGTATGTCCATATTACATATAATCATAGAAATTAAAATTAAAATAGAAATGCTAATGTCAAACTTAAAATTAAAAATTACAAATAAAAATGAAATAAAATAAAAAATAACAATAAAATTAAATCAAAATCAACTAAAAGAGATTATTTATTGTCACCTACATAATTTTAGCGGTTTGGATCCAGAATGCCCAATATGCACCTTCGTCCAGTATTGCATAATTGGACAATCTAGATCCATCCGTGAGGCGAACAATTGCAGGTAGCTGTTGGAACCGCCCCGCACCCGGCGCATCAGGGATGCGACTCGTTTGCGCATAATTGCTGCAAACCCGTCTATACGAGCCTCGGCAAACATCCCCGATGCGCTACAGGAGCGCGGCAGCTTCATCAGCGCCCTGAAAGCGTTATTGTACAGGACGCGCAGGGCATTGTAAGACTTTTTTGAGTGCTTGACCCATAGGCTGCACGTGTAAAATGACTGGCAATACGCTCGAAATAATGTAGCTTTCACTTGTTCAGTGCAACGTGCAAACCTACGAGCCAGCATGTTAGCCCGAACAGACAACGCCCTGCGCTCCCTCTCAATGTCTAGATCGTCCTCGAGCGTCTCGGATACCCAATGGCCCAGATACTTGAACTTTGTTACCTTTGTGAGCGCAATACCTTTGAGAAACACTGGTGGGATAACAGAGTATGTTTTTGCGCCCGCCTTAAAAACCATAAGCTCACTTTTGACGGCGTTATATCTGAGCCCATGTACCTCCGCATAACGCTCGCAGATCGCTACGAGATTTCTGAGGGCACTAATGGATGGACTCAGCAACACCATGTCGTCTGCGTAACTGATATTGTTGACAAACACACCATCTATAGAGCAGCCGACACGGGAATTGCTGAGCTCACGCACCAGGCGGTCCATGTAGAGGTTGAAGAGGCTCGGCGAGGATAAACCGCCCTGCCTCACACCACATTCCAGCCTATACATGTCCGATAGTGACCCCGCCCATCTAACATAATTGCTCTGATTGCTGTACCAATATTTGAGAAGAGATACAAATTCAGGGGGGACCTCTGTATCCTCTAACAACTTTTGCCACAACCTATCATACGCCACAAGATCAAACGCTTTTGATAAATCCAAAAAGCAGGCGTAAACGGGTGTGTTTCTGTCGGTGTAATACTGGACGGTATGCTTGAGACTCAGTATAGCGGATTCAGTCGACAGTCCAGGTCTAAAACCGAACTGAGCATCATGCAGCCTTAGATGCTTTCGTAACTGAGCTTCAATCAAACCGTCCAGTACCTTGGCGATGATTGTTGCTAGTGATATAGGTCTATAATTACCCGCGCTGGAAACATCCCCTGTTCTATTTTTAACAATCGGAACAACCACAGTCTTCATCATGGCATCAGGTAGATATGAATGTCCAATACAGAAAGTGAAGAACCTGGCGAGCACCCCCGGTAAATGTTCACCAGCACACTGTAGGTGTTCAATGCTGAGTGAATCATGACCTGGGGATTTTCCTCGTTTCATGTCCCTCACCACCAGCTTAATCTGTTTCGCCGTGATATGAAAAATCGGTTGTCCCACTTGCAATATGCTTGCCTCAGTTACTTTACTTACAGGTCCTAAAGGAGAGCAAACCCTAAAACAACTACTAAACATATTAGCAATCTGGCCGGAGTCACTAATACCCTCAACACTTACAGGAACACTAGGCTTCGAAGTCAATTTATTAGTCTCTTTCCAAAATCTACCAAAATCTTTAGCAGAATGCTGTGTGGCAAGTAAGTCCATTTTAATCTGAGTCTCATTGTTCTTACACCACTTCAACTTTTTCTTAAACTCTCTCCGCGAATCCCGCATTTCTTCGTATATAAGACCAGATGTTGGTTTCCCTTGCAAGACCCATTCATGAAAACAAAGCCTAGCGCTCTCATGCGCCTCCTTACAATGCTTATTCCAGCCCGTAATATTCTGTTTTTTGTTTAAATTTAGTTTACGAGCCTTAGTTTTCGAACACTCTGTAGCCGCGTTTCTAAGAATGTTAACTATTTTATCATACATTTTATCAATGACAAGCCTGTGTTCTATGTTGTTACATGACACTTCTCCACATTTCTGAAAATCGACTGGAAAAACAAAATCACGCAGATTTACAGAACACATTTCCCAATATTGGTCAATTTGTTGTTTATCCCGCTCTCCCCAGACAACATTATCCCGCACGGAGGTCTGAAGCTTAACTTTAGGCACTAAAATATTCAAATTACACGTTAACTCAACAGCGAAATGGTCAGACGTTGATATATCGTATCTTATGTTAACGCTTAAAACTGTTTTTTTAGCGACTTCGGTCGTGATCACGTGATCTAACCATGACGTAGTCCCGCACGCATTACTTAAATATGTATAAGTATTCGAGTGCAATCCCAAGAAATCTATGTCGACGCATGTCCACCTCTGCTCGGTGCAAAAGTTCATAAGCTCCGTGCCAAACAATGCGCCCGGTTGAGCGTTAAAATCGCCTAGGACATAAACAGACTCTACATTACAGCTTTCTATGACTGCGCTGATTTCACCTAGACAGCTTATAAACATATCCAAGTTTTTCACATTATCTACGGGCATATATACTGACAAAACCAAAAACTCACAGTCCACAAGCACCACCTTCACTGCGGCGATACGCGCACTTGTACACTCTACAACTGTTACTGAACGAAACATACTCTTGCGCCAAAGTATACCTAATCCGCCATGAGGTCGGCCGGTCAGTAGTGTCGCTGTGTCTACTGAAGACTTGCCGGTGTAAGCAAAATCAGGATCAATCCCACCAAGGAATGGAACATCATCCGGAAGAAGCCATGTTTCCTGTAGTGCCAGAAAATCCGCCGTTTGACATAAGTTTCTGACGTAATCTACAGAGTTTTTAATAGAATAACAATTAAAACTTACGAACTTAACTTTGTTTATCGTTTTGCAATCCATACTCTTTCTTCTTAAACTCAATAAATTTTCTTACAGTTATACCTTCTGGCCATAACGAATCCTCCAAAAATTGCGACAGCTTAGCGCTAGGTACATGCACTTTGTACGCATTATACTGCCTCGGTACCTTCACTTTGATTCTCCGCAAACTAACACGAACTCGTGTCTTGTTCAATATATACTCGACTATGTCATTTTCTGATGTACTTCTATCGACGTTATTTATAAACAATGGTACTTTAATATCTGCAGCCTTAAATTTCTCATTTGTTTTATTTTGTGCTTTGCCCTCCAATGTACTAAACTTATTTCTTGTTCTCTTACGTTGTGCTAAGATCCATTGCTCATTTGATTTTTCGGTCTTCCACTGTCCATCAGTACTTACAATTTTTGCGAGCGTTTTATCACTCAAAACAGTCGGTGTAGATGTCGCTGGCGTCGCTTGGTGACAAATATCCGAACTTCGTTCAATATTGGGGCCTCCCCGCTGCGCTAGCGCAGGCGGCGTATTACTGTGCGAAACCACGGTACAATTAGCGATGGCCTCATCGCTCTCGTCTACCTGTTGAGGCGAGCGTTGACCGACGGTCTTTGCGGGGGCTGCGCGAGCGCGCGCGGGTGACGCTGTTAGTGTGACACACGCAGTTCGCGAGGAAGACGGGTTACAAGCCGTCTGACTATGAGTCATGCTGTTTTCTGTATGCGAAATGTGGGGTAGGCCGATCGGACCGCTGTCCAAAAAATAGCTATTCGAGATTGCTCCGCCACCTCTTTTTCGATTAACGTGTCGGTCAAAATTATTAACCAGAGAAGCATTCTTGAGATTATGTAATTCGTATTTGACCTCATTTAACCTTTCTTCGGTTACATAAGATCCCTTTATTACTTGAAGATCTTTTTGTATCACTAGGATGTCTTTTAGGAGCTTCGTTGGATCGAGATGGTCGAAATGAACCGGCGGTAACTTCTGCAAATCTCTGGCCACAAATGTTGGTGTCAATTCCGGGTCAGTCTCTTTAAAAAGAGTAATAACGTCGTATAAGTTCCGTTGTGAGCGCCCTTCCTTTTTCCGAGATATTTTTCGCTTAGAAGTCGTTACGGAGCTAAATAACAAACTCTTAGCACTGTCGATTTCTTCCGCAGAAAAAGATGTCGTACAAATACGCACTAAACTCTCTTCATTCATAACATCTATTTTATTTTGAATGAACGTAAGAACTTCACAAATAACTATGTTGCAATTACTACATTTTACAATATTAGTTGTCATCTTGGAAAGATGAGTCACTGACTGCGCGACCGCTCGCTATCGCTTACGGACACAGAATGCACAATATACATGTAAACCTTCCTCTTGAATCACTCTGTCTATGTAATATGTCTATGGATATATAAATATTTAATAAAATACTAGCGGACGCCTCGCGGTTTCACCCGCGTAGTTCACGTTCCCGTGGGAATACAGGGATAAAAAGTAGCCTATGTCACCCGGGGATGGCGTAGCTTCCCAACGGTGAAAGAATTTTTGATATCGGTCCAGTAGTTTCGGAGCCTATTCGATACAATCAAATCTTTCCTCTTCATAATAGTACTAGCGGACGCCTCGCGGTCTCACCCGCGTAGTTCACGTTCCCGTGGGAATACAGGGATAAAAAGTAGCCTATGTCACCCGGGGATAGTGTAGCTTCCCAACGGTGAAAGAGTTTTTGAAATCGGTCCAGTAGTTTCGGAGCCTATTCGATACAATCAAATCTTTCCTCTTCATAATAGTACTAGCGGACGCCTCGCGGTCTCACCCGCGTAGTTCACGTTCCCGTGGGAATACAGGGTTAAAAAGTAGCCTATGTCACCCGGGGATAGTGTAGCTTCCCAACGGTGAAAGAGTTTTTGAAATCGGGCCAGTAGTTTCGGAGCCTATTCAATACAAACAATCAAATTCCTGAAGACCAGCGCTGGTCATACCGCTTAGTATGACCAGTATTATGTTGAGGTGAACCCCTATTTTGTAACTTTTTGTTGTTATTTTTGTTGTGTTCTGTGTTACAAAATAAAAAATCATTTTCTTTCTTTCTTTCTTTCAAATCTTTCCTCTTTATAATAGTATAGATAAATGTGTAAACAAATAGAAATTCTGTTGTAAAACTTCAATAGAGATAACTATTTCCAAAAGTTATGTATAATTATTGTATATACGTAAAATGTTTAACGACAATACTATTGTTTTAGATTTAAGACTAAACCATTGTGACTCTACAAAAACATTTTCTGCTATTATAAAACGCGTTTTGAGAAACAAAGGAGATGAAAATAAAGGCAGGAAACGAATATATAAGCACTTAAATATACTTCCTAAATGTTATTTTCATCCAACACTGCAACATATTAATGCTGGAACATGCTAAAGCTTCCGCATTCGGACACATTTCTAAAGTAAAAACTGCAGTTGCAATCTCTACCACGCTGTATGGCAATCGAGTAGCGTCTAATCGAGCATGTACACTTGTATTAAAATGTAAACAAAAACGTGGCGTGTCTATGCCCACGCAATCGTACCACGCCATTCATTTGTTTACGCGCGTTCCATATTCAATTTTAGTCTCGATTTGACGCTCGGCGCGGTACGACGCGCCGGCGATCTCTCCGCATTGAAACGCGATTAAAAAATACATGCGCACAGTTCTTGTGATAGTTATTTGCGCAGTTTGTTTTTTTGTGTGTTAATAAATTGATTTGAAGGATAAACAGTGATAGTGGTTTGTGAAAATGACGGAACATAAGTGTTTAGCTCCCGTTGATGATGACTTGGGTATTTATTGTTTTGTAATATTTAATATTTTCTTTGTTTTTCATACGTGGCGTGTTTTTTTTTTTTTTTTTCAGTTAATGCGTGAACGATGTAGTTGTGATTTGTTGTACAATTATTGACGGTTTTAATTAATTGTTATTGTAATTATTGGACGCTTGTTGTGGTCATGGGTCATATCGGGGTTGGGTTTTATTGAATTTTAATTTTTAGTTTTGAACAGCTATAAATCTATTATAATGAGGAAAGATTTGATTCGTTTGTTTGTTTTTTCAAGGTATATATTTAGTTTATTTCCGCTTAACAGTCGTTCCAGTTACAGCAGTGATAAGGACTTAAATTAAACTAAACTAAATTGACACAGCTTATTAATTAAAAACCTAATCTTACTTAAAATCTAGAACTAATTTGGTATAAACTTATAAATATAATTTGACAAAAATTTAATTAAAATAACAAAAAAATCTAATTAAAATCAATTATCTTTGATTGTTTGAAAGAAACAAAGAAAGAAAAAACGTTTCATTCTGTAACAAGCACAAAAACAAACAAACAGAGAGTTTGTTTGTAATGAATAGGCTCCGAAACTACTGGACCGATTTCAAAAATTCTTTCACCGTTGGGAAGCTACACTATCCCCGAGTGATAAAGGCTTTTTATCCCTGTATTCCCACGGGAACGGGAACTACGCGGGTGAAACCGCGAGGCGTCCGCTAATTTGTTATAATTTTGCATGTTGACTTTAAATGATAAATGTACCGGAAGTCAAGTAGCCAAGAATAGTTGGACAGGAAGTTCCAAATGAGCGTGACGTCACGGAAAGAGGCCCGATTTAAATTTTTAAAGTTGTTTGCTTGAATATCTGCTTCAAGAGCTGTAGGGTGGCGGGTTCGATTCCCACCAGGGCAAACATTTGTGTGACGATAACTTTTTTTTACACACAGCGCCATCTGATCCCAAACTAAGCAAAGCTTGTACTATGGAAGTCAGATAACTGATAGAATATTTGAATAATTTTTTTTTCTGTAAATACATACTTATAATACCTACATACAGAACAAACATTAATTTGCTTATACCACACAATGTTTACCGTGGGTGGGAATCAAACCCACGCCCTACACGCTCTTGAAGCAGACATACTACCAATGAACCAACAGAGCTGTCATATTATAAAGGCGAAAGTTTGTGAGTGTGTTTGTATGTTTGTTACTTCTTAACGCTCAAACGGCTGGACCAATTTTGATAAAATTTGGCATGGAGGTAGCCGACACCCTGGATTAACACATATCATATATCATTAACACATATCTTGGTGGTAGATTTCCTTAGCAGGAGGTCGTCTAGGTAGGTACCACCGCAGTACCAGATATTCTGCCGCCAAGCAGTAGTGTGCAAACATTACTGTGTTCCGGTTTGAAGGGTACTGCAGCTAGCGAAATTACTGGGCTGTTGAGACTAACCATCGAAAGTCTCAAAGTAATGAGTGCCAAAGCAGCGATGCCCTGGACTTTGTTTTGTTACTCAAAGTTCTGTGTATCGGTGTAATGGTCATGGACAGGCGTTATCTCTTAACATCAGGAGAGCGCCTCGATCGTCTCATTACTTTTACATAAAAAACAAAAAAATAATAATTAACACAGGCTACTTTTTATCCCGAAAAAATGTAGCGGGTAACACCGCAGGTCGCAACTAACAATACTATTATAAAAAAGAAAGATTTGATTGTTTGTTTGTATTGAATAGGGTCCGAAACTACTGGACCGATTTCAAAATTTTGAAAGATTTGATTTCTTTCACCGCTAGGAAGCTACACTATTCCCGGGTCATGGGCTACTTTTTATCCCTGTATTCCCACTGGAACGGAAACTATGCGAGTGAAACCGCGAGGCGTCCGCTAGTATTGAATAATTAACTGGAGTATTTAAAACACGCTCTCAATATCCACTGCCAGCTTCTTAAGGTCATGGCTACATGGATTATAATTGTGTGTTCTTAATATAGAACCGGTTTATGATTAAAATAGCAATCTTTACAGCATCCGTGAGATAGAAAGCGAATCTTAATCGTGTTTTAGATGTATAAAAAAATAAATAAATATCGCAGGACATTACACACAGCGCCATCTGACACCAAACTAAGCAAAGCTTGTACTATGGGAGTCAGATAACTGATAGAATACTTAAATATTTTTTTTTTTTTAAATACATACTTAGAATACATACAGTACACCCAGACACAGAACAAACATTTCGTTTTATATCACAAAATGCTTGTCCTAGGTGGGAATCGAACCCACGCCCCACAGCTCTTGAAGCAGACATGCTACCAATGAGCCAACAGGGCTGTCAACTTGTACGTAGGTAGTCGCTCGAACCGAACGGTGACCTCGCGTCCTCAAAGTTATGACAGGAAACGAATGAACGGGATGCACCGCACCACCGCGTGCTTCTGTACCATGCTGATAACTTGGATACGAGAAAACTTGTTTTATGATTTAAACTTGTTTTAGGGGTAAAACGGGACCCTATTACTAAGACTCCGCGGTCCGTCCGTCACCAGGCTGTATCTCACGAACCGTGATAGTTAGACAGTTGAAATTTTGACAGATGATGTATTTCCGTTCCCGCTATAACGTGTTATACAACAACGCCTTCAGGTTGCTGATGAAGCTGCCACGCTGGTGTAGTGCCTCGGGGATGTTTGCGGATGCGCGGATTGATAGCCTCCAGGCCATCATGCGCAAGCGTGTGGCGTCCCTGATGCGCCGCGTGCGGGGCGGCTCCAACATCTACCTACAGTTGTTCGCCTGGCGGATGGATCTGGATTGCCCAATAATGCAACACTGGTCAAGGATGCATATTGAGCATTCCGGATCCAAGCCTAAGTTTAGGTTAACATGAAATAAATTATTCTTTCAGTTATCTGACTCCCATAGTACAAGCTTTGCTTAGTTTGGGGTCAGATGGCGCTGTGTGTAATGTCCTGCGATATTTATGCGATATTTATATTTAAGTTCATAGACTTAATAAATAATAAAACATTTCTGAGGTTTATCGCACGTTGCCGTCGGCTAGACGGGTATTGCAAACAGAGCGAATCTATCTATACATGCCGTTCACGATTTCTAAGAAATTGTAAATACAAACTTTATAAGATACTAGCTTACGCCCGCGACTTTGTCCGCTTTAACTTTAGAATTGACAGCCCCGTTGGCTCATTGGTAGTATATTGACGAGTATTTCAAACTTAAAGATTATTGAATTACTAGTAAGTAATTTTGATTTTTTTGTCATGTCATTTTAATATATTGACAAAATTGTTTTGGTATTGACATATTTTTATATTGACATATTTTATATTGACAGTATTTTTATATTGACATATTTTATATTGACAGTATTTTTATATTGACAATATTTTTTACATTGACATGTTTGGATATTGACATACCTTATTTTGACATGTAATCAGTGTTTTAAAACCCATTTAATGACATCTTTTAAATTTTGAAGTGACTTGTAACATTGGTGTTATCAATAAAGTATTTGTATTTGTATTTGTGTTATCTGCCTTGAGAGATGAAGGGCGTGGGTTCGATTCCCACTCAGGGCAAACATTTTGTGAATAAACACAATCATGTTTGTTCTGTGCCTGGGTGTTCTGTATGTATTATAAGTATGTATTTACAACAACAAAAAAAGTATTTGTGTATTCTATCAGTTATCTGACTTCCATCCCACAAGCTTTGCTTAGTTTGGGGTCAGATGGCGCTGTGTGTAATGTCCCACAATATTTATTTATTTAATTAGGTTCATAAAGAAATGAAATATGTAAGCGACAAATAAGCAATAGTTTAAAGGAGGCTTCAGGTGACCAGAATGCTGGCATCTACTTTGGTCAAAAGCTTAGCATAGCCATCCACATCCAGCGTGGCAATGCTGCCAGCATTCTGGCCACATATAGACAATAGACAACACTTTATTTATGACATAAAATACATTTCAACATAATTTACAATACATACATACATACAAAAAAAAAAAATTAAAAAAAAAAAAAAATAATATCCCTCCTCTGACGGACTTTTAGACTAAGTTATACATAGAATTGAGTGAAAGCTTTTTTAAAATCTAAGTAGTAACTAGGTAACTAAGTAGTACTAATAAGTAGTTTTTGAGTTTATTCGTTAAAAACATACAAAAATACAAATCTTTCCTCTTTTATAATATTAGTGTAGATGTAGATTAATTTTTAGACCTTTCACATGTAGCCCCAAATTAAGCAAAGTTTGTACTATGAAAACCAGATAATTGATGGAATACTTTTTTTAAAATAAGTAGTTCCCTACATAGAATAAAACAGAGTCGCTTCCCGCCGTCTGTACGCTTAGATCTATTAAACTACGCAACGGATTTTAATGCGGTTTCCATCAATAGACAGAGTGATTCAAGAGGAAGTTTTATATGTATAATACATGCATATGCATCACATTGGTATCTACATTGCACCCATGCGAAGCCGGGGCGGGTCACTAGTCTCTACATAGTATAAAACAAAATCGCTTCCCGCCGTCTGTACGCTTAGATCTTTTAAACTACGCAACGGATTTTAATGCGGTTTCCATCAATAGACAGAGTGATTCAAGAGGAAGTTTTATATGTATAATACATGCATATGCATCACATTGGTATCTACATTGCACCCATGCGAAGCCGGGGCGGGTCACTAGTCTCTACATAGTATAAAACAAAATCGCTTCCCGCCGTCTGTACGCTTAGATCTTTTAAACTACGCAACGGATTTTAATGCGGTTTCCATCAATAGACAGAGTGATTCAAGAGGAAGGTTTATATGTATAATACATGCATATGCACCACATTGGTATCTACATTGCACCCGTGCGAAGCCGGGGCGGGTCACTAGTCTCTACATAGTATAAAACAAAATCGCTTCCCGCCGTCTGTACGCTTAGATCTTTTAAACTACGCAACGGATTTTAATGCGGTTTCCATCAACAGACAGAGTGATTCAAGGGGAAGGTTTATATGTATAATACATGCATATGCACCACATTGGTATCTACATTGCACCCGTGCGAAGCCAGGGCGGGTCGCTGCTAAAGAATAAATTAGAAATTCGACAAAAGCGCCATTGTGATCGATCACAAAACTAGTAGTTATAATATACCACAATGTCATGCATTCTATTTTGAATATTGTTTATGATAAATACGTTATTAATTACTCTACATGTCAAGACAATATCGTTCTTTGCGTCGGCGACTTTCCTTGACCGCTCTCGACCTTTAAGCCAAAGAAACAACAATATATCTATTCATACATATAATTTTATTTATTTGTTTTGTCTGACTGACTGATTAATCAACGCATCGCATTTGTTTTAATGTCAATCTTAAATTGTTGTTATTTAATTGACATTTTTATTTCAATTTTTGACATTTTAAACATTGCTATTTTTTATTTGTTGTGTTGTTTTTTATGCTTGACAGGCTAGGTGTTTGACCACAGCTCACCTGATGTTAAGTGAGGGTGTGGTCGAAAATGGTAAAGCACACCTAGCCTGGTATGGAACTGGGTCTCAAGTGAGGCTGCCGGAACACACCGTTAGATGCTTGGCGGCAGATTTTCAATTCTCGTGTGGTAGCTAGCCAGCCGAGTACTAGAGAGTACGCTACCACCATGCTGTGGTTTCCGCACGATGTTTTGTTGGGTTTTGAACCCACGCCCTTCGGCATGCGAACCGACCGCGCTAACCACTGAGCTATCATCGCTATTGTAACTATGTATAGTTGTTAATTTTGATTTATTTTGTTTACTGTACTTTAAGCATTACGGAAATATTATATAAGGTAGCGTGAATTAGAAAGAACGCCATCTCTTGTAAATTCAAAATTACATTTTTTTTTTTTGGTTTGATGTAGGTATGTATAATGTGAGTATTTAGTTACTTGAAATAAGTAAATAAAACCGGCCAAGTGCGAGTCGGACTCGCGCACGAAGGGTTCCATACCATTATCTATAAAAACGGCAAAAAAATCACGTTTGTTGTATGGGAGCCCCCTTAAATATTTCTTTTATTCTGTTTTTTAGTATTTGTTGTTATAGCGGCAACGGAAATACATCATCTGTGAAAATTTCAACTGTCTAACTATCACGGTTCATGAGATTCAGCCTGATGACAGACGGACAGCGGAGTCTTAGTAGTAGGGTCCCGTTACCCCTAAAAAGTAATGAGACTAACGAGACGCTCTCCTGATTGTATGACATAACACCTGCCCATGACCATTGCAGCGATATACACAACTTTGAGTAACAAAACGCGCCCTGGACTTGCGTTTTGTTTCTTTCTTTCAATACTGCTTGGCGGCAGAATATATCTAGTACTGCGGTGGCATCTACCCAGACCACCAATAAAAAAAAATTCATAGCAAATATTATTTAGTATTTTTACTTGCCTGATTAATTAATTATCCTTTGTTTTTTCGTGTCTGTAAATAACAAAATCTGACATCCTATCCATCGTACCTAATATACTTGTTCATAGCATCAGACAAACAATAGTTTCTCGTGATTGTGGCTAATTTTAACCGAGTTACGTGAACACTCCGGTGTGATAATGGTAGTGAATACACGGCATTGTTCCGAGGAAAGGTCACCTGTAACTGGTATTATAAAAAAAATACAGTAAATAAACATCGTAGGACATTACACACAGCGCCATCTGACCCCAAACTAAGCAGAGCTTGTACTATGGAAGTCACGATAACTGATAGAATACTTAAATAGTTTTTTTTTTTGTAAATACATACAGTACACCCAGACACAGAACAAACAATTTGTTTATACCACAAAATGTTTATCCTGGGTCAATTCACATATGGTATTTTTTTTTTCTTTGCTTGTAACCTTTTGATGGGCAAACAACTTTTCAACCAAGTTCAGGGCATCGCTGCTTTGGCGCTCATTAATTTGAGACTTTCGATGGTTAGTCTTAACAGCCCTGTAATTTCGCTGCAGTACCCTTCAAACCGGAACACAGTAATGTGTACACACTACTGCTTGGCGACAGAATATCTGATACTGCGGTGATACTTCCCTAGACGACCTCCTGCTACGGAGATCTAGAATTAGAATTGATGGCGTTACTTTGATGTAAACAATCAATCTCATGATGTGTGCGATGTTTTAACTTTTCAACCAAGTTCAGGGCATCGCTGCTTTGGCGCTCATTAATTTGAGACTTTCGATGGTTAGTCTTAACAGCCCTGTAATTTCGCTGCAGTACCCTTCAAACCGGAACACAGTAATGTGTACACACTACTGCTTGGCGACAGAATATCTGATACTGCGGTGATACTTCCCTAGACGACCTCCTGCTACGGAGATCTAGAATTAGAATTGATGGCGTTACTTTGATGTAAACAATCAATCTCATGATGTGTGCGATGTTTTGAGTTAGCAAATTTATATAATTATATTCTTTGTTGTTATTATGTTGCAATTATAAATTGAGCTTTGCTAACCTGTTATTGTATCTAATTTCAATAAAATAATAGTTCGAATCTACTTATATTCTACGAACCGCTGAACAATAGAATTTGCTGCCCGTGTGGGTGTTTCCTGAATCTGGGTCAAAATCAAATTTATAAATGATTTATGAATTTATGATTTTTTATAAAACAGTGGATTATGCTAATAATAATCTACTGTTTTATTCAAGCAATTGTGTTTTACCGCAAATAAAGACCAAAATAAATTCCAGTAGCTGTGATTTCACTGTAAAATTATGCTCCATTTGTCCATAAATGCCAAAAATTATTTGTATGGAAATCGAACCACCTTAACATGACGTGGCGGTCAAACGCATGTCATTGTGTGGCATCGTAGCTCCCGAACGGATCAACGATTTTGATTTTGTTTTTTTTTTTTGTTTAAAAGGTGAATTGGTCGGGAGTGTTCTTAGCTATGTTTGATGAAAATCGATCCAAGATGGCCGCCGCCACAAAATGGCGGATTACATATTTTTTACACAACTCCCTCAATGTGGGTATCAAATGAAAGGGCTTGACTAGTAGAAAAATAGACATGTCGGGAGATTTTTAAACTTTAAATTAATCTTTTTTTTTTGTTTCAGAATCATGGGTGGAACTGAATTCTGGCAGCGGCCTTGGCGCCGTCGAGAACGAGTACATAAGACTGCTGAGAGAAGCACAGCGGGAGAGTAGAGACTCCTCCGTGCGCCACTCTCGCGCTTCCAGCGTTAAAGGCAGGTGAGAAGTGAAGAAACTTAGCTTTAGCTTAGTTTTAGCGATGATAGCTCAGTGGTTAGCGCGGTAGGTTCGCATGCCGAAGGGCGTGGGTTCAAACCCCAACAATGAGCTTGAGCTGCCGGTGAAGGAAAACATCGTGAGGAAACCATAGCATGGTGGTAGGGTACTTTCTAGTACTCGGCTGGCTAGCTACCACCCTCAAGTTGAAAATCTGCCGCCAAGCATCTAATGGTGTGTTCCGGCAGCCTCACTTGAGAGCCAGTTCCATTCCAGGCTAGGTGTGCTTTACCATCTTCGACCACACCTTCACTTAACATCAGGTGAGCTGTGGTCAAACAACTAGCCTGTCAACCATAAATAAAAACGCGAATTATAATTTAAAAAAAACGAGTGCAAAGAGTTAGGCTGAAATTCAAAAGATATAAATAAATAGTTTCAAATTCAAAAAGTACCGATAGTACAAACTCAGATTCAAAAAGTGTAACTCAGTACAATACAGTTAGTACAGTACAGTACTGTTTTATTCAAGAAATTGTGATTTACCGCAAATAAAGATCAAAATAAATGCCAGTAGCTGTGATTTCACTGTAAAATTATGCTCCATTTGTCCATAAATGGAGCAAAAAATTATTTGTATGGAAATCGAACCACCCTAACACATAGGCTACTTTTTATCCCGAAAACATGTAGCGGGTATAACCGCGGGGCGCAGATAGTTATTTAATAAAGCAATAAATAATAATTTAACAGAATCCAGTATCGTAAAGTCACAGATTGAAATCACAGTTACTGCGTAGAACCTATTTCCGAACACACCAAGTCTAAAGACCTTTCTTTGTTTAGCTGATATCTTACAAAGAACTGAGTCACGTGTGCCGTTGACCTCTCGCAGTTTCATGATCGCCTGGTACTTGAAAGCTAAAAATTCACATAGGCCTGACATAAATATGCAAAAAAAAAGTTTATTCTAATTTGATTTACCAAAACTATGTAGATTGTAGAGTTATGCGAGGGAGCCACATTCGCAAATTCAAAGATGGCCGTCACGTTTTATTTTTGAGTTTCGTACTTTTGTCAACTACTGCCGTACAATCGCAAGATAATTTTTTTTAAATTGAAATTGAAACCCGTTTTGTTCTCACGATCCGCGTTCTCCAGTCGACTTGTGACCTTGGCTTATGAAATGTCGATAAATAAACAAACTATTTTCATATAGCGTTGCAGCGATAGTAGCTCAGTGGTTAGCGCGATCGGTTAACACGACGTAGGGCGTGGGTTTCAAACCCTAACAATGAGCCTGAGCTGCTGGTGAAGGAAACCATAGCGTGGTGGTAGGATATTTTTAACCAGACTCAAAAAGGTTCTCAATTTGACTGTATGTTTTTAGGGTTCCGTACCTAAGGCGTAAAAACGGGGCCCTATTACTGAGACTTCGCTGTCCGTCCGTCCGTCCGTCTGACACCAGGCTGTATCTCAAGAACGGTGATAGCTAGACAGTTGACATTTTCACAGATGATGTATTTCTATTGCCGCTATAACAACAAATAAAATAGAATAAATATTTAAGGGAGGCTCCCATACAACAAACTTTATAAATAATGGTATGGAACCCTTCGTGCGCGAGTCCGACTCTCACTTGGCCGGTTTTCTTTTTGTATTATGTTACGCGATAATTCCACCAATTATGAATCGATTTTGATGATTCTTTTTTTGCTAGGTAGATCATACTTCAGAAGTGGTCCCATATAAATTTTATCGAAATCGATCGAGTGGTTTTTAGAAAATCAACAAAAATATAAAAATTGTATACATCGATAATATTTTCGTTTACTCGGAAACCTCGCTGTTTCATTGGAGCAGTGCGTTTACTTGGCCTGAGGGTCATGGAGTCGGTTTTTTTTAAATTGTAAATTTATACTTGTAAATAAAAGGTATTAAAGCACCCGTACTATAGGGCAATTAGTGTGCAATGTCATTAAGAAGCCACATGTGGGCGAGTAATGAGGGCAAAGCAGCTAATGCACTGCCAATAATAACTACAGATAGGTATCCGACTACAGCTCATATGATGTGAACTAACGGCGCGGTTGAAGATTGAAACAACACTTATATCATGGTATGGGAACTGGCTCTCATACACGAGATGCCAGAACTCGCCGTTACTCACACTAAATATCGTAGGACTATTCACACAGCGCCATCTGGCCCCAAACTAAGCAGAGCTTGTGTGATGGAAGTCAGATAACTGATAGAATACATCAATACTTTTTTTTTGTAAATACATACAGAACACCCAGACACAGATCAAACATTTGTTTATTCACAAAATGTTTGCCCTGAGTGGGAATCGAACCCACGCCCTACAGCTCTCAAGGCAGATATACTACCAATGAACCAACAGGGCTGTCAAGTGCATTGCACAATGGAATTCCATACCTCCAAAGGAAACAAGCGGAACCCTTATGGGATCACTTTGTTGTCCGTCTGTCAAGACCTTCTATCTCCGAAACGCGTGGAGGTATCGAGTTATTATAATATATATACGCAGATCTGTAGTCCCTTGCAGCTGTGAAAGTGTCATAATTCTCAGTTATCGTAAGAAAAAGTTACAGCCGTTTATGTAGCAAAAAACTATTTCAACACTCACAACAAAAACCAAAACCTATAGGGTACTTCCCGTTGATTCTAGAACTATGAAATTTGTCAACAAGCGTTGTCTACATAAAGGAAAACATCCGAAAACTATACATTTTTAATTTAATCACAAGCAATTAAAGTATTTATACATACAAGGAATTTAAAGTGAGTTAACATTATCTTTTACGATTATAAAATACTACGGATTACTACGGATAATACGGGCGTTATCTCTTACCATCAATAAAGAGACTTGTTTGTCACATTACTAAAAAAAAAATTATCCACATAGCAATCGAAACCTGAAAACGAAACATCTTGAATCGTTCAGTGCGTTTGACGTCTTTAAATAAATGTTAATTAGTCGTCAAGGTACCTCGTAAACCCATCGTCTGGTTACTGTCTACTTCGACATCTGGCTTAGATCTCTTTTATGTAATGTTGTTTGTGTCTCACAATAATCAACCATCATCATTCATCATCATTTCAGCCGTAGGACGTGCACTGCTGGACATAGACCTCCCCCATTGACTTCCACAAAGACCGGTTGGAAGCGGCTCGCATCTAGCGACATTTTATGCGTAACCTATACCCATACTACATACATACATATGACTACTTGTGTATATTGCTTATAACAACTATCGGATATAACATCCAAATTATACGGTCCCTTCAATGTCGTTATATCCGGTTTCGACTGTAATCATTTTTATTACCGTGAAACAATTAGTGGTTCATAGCAAAATAAATACTTTTTTCAAATGGTCGCTCATCTGTAAAAGGTTAAGAACCACTGGTTAAGATAGAAACTTTCTCATTTATAACATGCTACAAATAATTGTAAACAAAACTTGCACAATTTATTGGATGACCATCGACTTAAAACTGGGGCACAACGTTTATACAACTTTTTG
The DNA here is from genome assembly GCA_905404145.2 of Biston betularia. Classification (NCBI taxonomy): domain Eukaryota; kingdom Metazoa; phylum Arthropoda; class Insecta; order Lepidoptera; family Geometridae; genus Biston; species Biston betularia. Next base: position 1,337,176 of record FR989892.1, on the reverse strand, counting down.
AATTTCATAACCGCCTGGTACTTTGATCTCGTGTACGTTTTCACTTTTGAACGAGCGCGATTGGAAGATCTCTTCATCTGGCTGTACGCCTGGTACTTATAGTTGTGTTAAATAATAATAATTTTGCCTTGTAGCCTCAGTTGACTGTTCAAAATCAAAATAGAAATGTATTTATTTGGCAAAATTTTGACAGGTGTCAAAATGTTGCCAAATAAATTGAAACGTGGCTTAGAATTTGTTGTGCAAAAAAACATTTTTGAAACATATAAAGCTGGTTGTATTTTGGAACGTTAGAACGTATTCCCTATGATTCCATACCATTTACCATTCCATATCACCCAGCCCTGTTGGCTCGTTGGTAGCATATCTGCCTTAAGAGCTGAAGGGCGTGGGTTCGATTCCCGTTAAGGACAAACATTTTATGTATCGACAAATGTTTGTTCTGTGTCTGGGTGTTCTGTATGTATTATAAGTATGCATTTACAAAAAAAAAGAGTATATGTGTATTCTATCAGTTATCTGACTTCCATAGTACAAGCTTTGCTTAGTTTGGGGTCAGATGGCGCTGTGTGTAATGTCCTACGATATTTATTTATTCGCGGCATATTTATGGAACGTATGCCCCGCGAATAGAGAGTTTTTACTGTACTGCGGTGGTACGTATAGACGTCTTCCTGCTAAGGAAATCTACCACCAAGTAAAAGATGGTGGAATCGAAGCGTAGTGCCTTTACACTCGTCATCGGCCAACGTCGGAAAACTTCGCGAGTTATACGTATAACAAGAATACTTAAAACATAATACAATACTTTCGTATCAGGTTGCATGCGGTCGCGACGGCGCCGATCGTCTAGCATTTCAAAGGCATCGTCCGACCTATCTACCTGTCTAGTAGCTTTAAGTAAAGCTTATATACAAATGTAAATGAATATGGCCATCAAAGATCGGAACACGGCGGTGATGGAGGCCTTGAGTCGGGAGGAGGCGATTCCAAATGAAAACTCATGTTAATAGAAATAAGGATTGTGTGTATGCCTCGAGCATTCATGCTCACCATCGAAGGCTCCTTCTTGCGGCGGCGTCGTGTGTCGGGTCGCTCTCTTCCCTCAGATATGGTTGAGGAGGGCGATGGCTGGCACATGCGTCATACTCCTGATCGGGTGCTGCTTGCGGGTCGCTGCTCTGCTCGCGGTATGCACACAATCTAGTACCTATTTTAACCTTAGATTAAGATTACTGACGTAACTTTCCTCTTTTTGTAAAGTAAAATTGTAAAAAAAAAAATATGTAACTAAAGTTGACACAAGTCACGGACCCCAGTGTCTGTGGAGCGTATAATAATGAAAAAATATCTATAAATGAATATCTATGCCTATATATATATTATATACTATATAATTATATATTATGAGTGTATCACAACATAGTATAAAACAAAGTCGCTGTCGCTGTCTGTCCGTCCCTATGTATGATTAAATCTTTAAAACTACGCAAAGGATTTTGAAGCGGTTTTTTTAATAGATAGAGTGATTCAAGAGGAAGGATTATATGTATAATACATGCATAATATTGTAGAGAAACACTGATAAATTTAGAGGTTTCTAATGTGAAGTCGTAAATAAACACATTTTTTTGCGCTTACATTGCAAACGCTGGCTGAACTCCACGAGATAAATCAAAATAATGTACTACAGTATTGTACACCTTAAAAAGGTCAACAAAAAAGTCCGCGATGGTATATGTCTATCTCTTGAGGATAACCCACAATAACCATTTTTTATCTTTTACATTTTACGGGAAAAAATGGCTTTTTTACGAAGTGATTTTAAGCAATACAGCATTAATTTTTATCCAATTAAGTACATTGTGCATTTAATGTAGATCAATATGGCCCTTTAAAGCATGTAATTTAACTGAATATTTCCGAAGATATTACAGATTTAAAATGCAGGGACATAGCGGTGCGGCGGTACCTTCCAATTTAAACGCCTACAATTTCCGGTAAAGACATCTTTTGCAATGACTATTAATAAATCGCAGGGTCAAACTTTCAACGTAGCGGGCTTAGATTTGAGCGTTGAGTGTTTTTCTCATGGTCAATTATATGTCGCTCCTTCAAGAGTAACCTCTAAACAAAACATGTTTGTATTGTCTAATGGCAAAAAAGCTGTAAACGTTGTTTATAAGGACATTCTGTAGTAGGGTAGGTATAATTAGTACCATATTTAGCATTGCACCCGTGCGGAAGAAGTCGGGGCGGGTCTGGTACTAGGCTAGTATATTTATATATGTAAACATTTCATTTTATTTAAATATATTATTATGATAGAATGTATCTTTTTGTGCCGTTTGGGTTTGAAACTTTAGGTCCGTGGGGGCCGGCCGCTCTCGAACTGTATCGGGACCTGGCCAAACGTCTAGAGGAGGCTTCAGGTGACCAAAATGCTGGTATCTACTTTGGTCAAAAGCTAAGCATTGCCATCCGGCGTGGCAATGTTGCCAGCATTCCGGCCACATATCCCTCCTCTGACGGATTTTTAGACTTAAGTTTTTTGTATACATTTTGTAAATAGTATAATTTAAGGTCTTTTTTATTTTGTTTAATAAATAAATTATTATGATTACCATAGATTACTAAAACCGCAACTCTTTATTGCGTAGAAGTAAAATACTCAATGCCAGCGAATCGCTTGAAGTTCAAGTTCTAGAATAAATATATTATGACGACAAAAAGAGAACCTTCACGGAATGTCTAGCCAGGTTATAAAGGGTCATACGCTTAGGGTATACTAAACTAAAGGGGGGTCTTTGTAAAAAATACTACTGAAAGTAGTTGAAGCCCATAGTGATAGACAATGGACAATACTTTATTTGGAACATAAAACATATTTCAACATAATTAACAATGCATACATACAAAAAAATAAACATAAAACAAATTGATGATTGAAACAATTGACTTGACCAAAAACGGATGAAACTGAACAAACAGTTCAGTTTCATCCGTTTGAACAATCTGAACACACAATAGAACTTACAATTAAAAAGAACACACTTCATGGCCCTTAGACCTACTAAACGCACTGCTCCAATAAAACAGCGAGGTTTCCGAGCAAACGAAAATATCATCGATGTAAGATCTACTTCAAGAGACCTTGTTTTATGACTTTGACGATTATTTAAAAAAAAATAAGAGAAAAATAATGAGACGAACGAGACGCTCTCCTGATGGTAAGAGATAACGCCTGTCCATGACCATTGCAGCGATACACAGAACTTTGAGTAGCAAAACAAAGTCCAGGACATCGCTGCTTTGACGCTCATTACTTTGAGACTTTCGATGGTTAGTCTCAACAGCCCAGTTATTTCGCTAGCTGCTGTACCCTTCGAACCGGAACACAGTAATGTTTACACATTACTGCTTAGCGGCAGAATATCCGGTACTGCGGTGGTACCTACCTAGACGACCTCCTGCTAAAGAGATCTACCACCAAGTAAATAATATATGTATTCTATCAGTTATCTGACTTCCATCGCACAAGCTCTGCTTAGTTTGGGGCCAGATGGCGCTGTGTGTAATGTCCTACGATATTTATTTATTTATTATTAAATTACATTTAAAAAAGACCGACGAACGTCCTTCTTTTTTGATTAAAAATGGTTCATAATCTTTCGGATAAGTGCACCCTAAGCTCGTAACCCTGTGTTCACGAGCCAGTCTAGCTTTCGGACCGGTCGGACCGGTACTCTTAAAGCGTCTACACCAGTTGAAACAGAATTGTTAACGCGCTTCGGTATGTTAATGTAAACAATTTACTTCGATTTCTTCTAGACGAGCAAAAATATTTCATTAAAAAACACCAGCCAAGTGCGAGTCGGACTCGCGCACGAAGGGTTCCGTACCATTATCTATAAACACCACCATTTTTATGACTCGACAAAACACTAGTTTTGGAAAAAAATACAACGGGGTGACGCGACTCTTTCCGCGTTCCCGCCAAAAACCCTGTTGATACCTTCTTGTACAAAGTTGTTTTTTTTTTAATTCCAGCCCCAAATCGCCTCCGAACAGTCCCAATCTGGAGCCGTCCACCGAAGACGAGCTAAAAGGAGTTTACATCAACTGCTGGCGGGTAAGTTTAAAAACAATAAAGATTATTTTTTTCATTAATTCCACGGTAAATGGTATGGCTAGCTACCAACCTTTTGTTAGTAGCTACCATACCATAGCATACCATTGTATCGAATGGTAAAGTTGAAAATCTGCCGCCAAGCACCTGACGGTGTGTTCCGGCGGCCTCGCTTGACATCCAGTTCTATTCCAGGCTAGGTTTGCTTCTCCACCTTAAATGTAACTTAACATCAGGTGAGCTGTGGTCAAACTACTAGCTTGTCAACCATAAATAATATATAAATTTATAATTAAAAAAAAACCGACTCTATAACCTTTAGGCCAACTGAACGCACTGCTCCAATGAAACAGCGAGGTTTCCTAGCAAACGAAAATATCATCGATGTGTACAGTTTTTAGATTTTTGTTGATTTTTTATAAACCGCTCGATCGTTTTCGATAAAATTTATATGGGGCCAGCTCTGAAGTACGATCTACCAAGCAAAAAAAAAAACATCAAAATCGATTCATAATTGGCGGAATTATCGCGTAACATACATATATACAAATCATCAGAGGTGATCCCATATCAAGTATTTTTATCAAGGTGTTATAGGAAAAATCAGGAATGAGGAATGAGGAGATCCGCAGACGAACCAAAGTTACCGACATAGCCCAACGGATTAGTAAGTTGAAGTGGCAGTGGGCAGGGCACATAGCACGCAGAACTGATGGCCGATGGGGCTGCAAAGTTCTGGAGTGGAGACCACGGACCGGCAAGCGCAGCGTAGGACGTCCACCCACAAGGTGGACAGACGACCTAGTAAAGACCGCAGGAACGCGCTGGATGCGGGCCACTTCCAACCGGTCTTTATGGAAGTCAATGGGGGAGGCCTATGTCCAGCAGTGGACGTCCTACGGCTGAAATTATGATGATGATGATAGAAAAAATAAAAAAATTTTTTACGTGACAGATATATATACCAAAAAAATCTTTTATGTAACACAAATACCAAAAAATGTATTTTTTTGTCTGTATTGCAGGCGTGTGTCGAAAAAATGTTTTTCTCCTTTACAGTAACTTGTACTTTACATATTTTTTTTGGTATAATTATAATTCAAATACCAAAAACAAAAAATCTTTTATGTAACACAAATACCAAAAAATTGTTTTTGTGTGTATGTACAGGATGTGTCGTATTAATATTTTTCTCCTTTTCAATAATTAATTTTACGTAATCACAAATACCAAAAAAAAAACTTGTACATAACACATATACCAAAAAATATTTTATCTAACACAAATACCAAAAAATGATTTTTTTTTTTGTCTTGTTTTACAGGATGATTCCAATGATTGGGTCTGGGAGTGGAGCAGTCGACCAGACCAGCTGCCGCCGAAGTGAGTTTTTTTCTTCTTTTATCGTTAATGATTTTCTCAATCAAAATTCAGTCTGACAATCATGGTTGTTCTTTAGAGTCAAATGTTTACTTTGTCATGTCTTATTATATATTATGACACAGGGTTACGCGGAACGACATACGTGTGCCTTATTTTTTCTTTATTTATTTATTTATTTATTTATTTACATATTATAAAAAGTATATTATAATACTTTATGTATTATAAGTATGTATTTACGAAAAAAAAAAGTATTATAAGTATTCTCTCAGTTATCTGTCTCCCATAGTACGCGCTTTGCTTAGTTTGGGGACAGATGGCGCTGTGTGTAAAAAAAATAATTATTATGCTGAAATTATTATAAATAGAATTGAAGGTTATTTAACTTTTTTCATGTAAAAGACGCGAACGAGACGCTCCCCTGATAGTAAGAGATAACGTCTGTCCATGACCATTGCAGCGATACACAGAACTTTGAGTAACAAAGCAAAGTCATGGGCATCGCTGCTTTGGCGCTCATTACTTTGAGACTTTCGATGGTTATTCTTAACAGCCCAGTAATTTCCCAGTAAAACTTTTCCGACCGCTGCTCGCATGTATTTGGCCAGTGCAGTTTTTGGCCAATTTCGATTAATCTCGAAGAAGGTTGTCAAAATGATTCTCGATTTTCCAAGAATGTTTGAGAAAAGGTATTTTTTTTCTTTGAAATGTTTAAATAAATATCGTAGGACATTACACACAGCGCCATCTGACCCCAAACTAAGCAAAGCTTGTACTATGGAAGTCAGATAACTGATAGAATACTTAATACTTTTTTTTGTAATTATACATTACACCCAGACACAGAACAAACATTTGTTTATGCCACAAAGTTTGTCCTGAGTGGGAATTGAACCCACGCCCTTCAGCTCTTGAAGCAGACATTCTACCAATGAACCAACCGGGCTATCATATTTGAAATTTGCAAAAAATTTTTTCGATGCGGGAAATGATTTTATTTTTATTAATTTGTGAAACCTCTCGTATATTTCCAGGGACTGGCGTTTTAAGCATCCGCAGAGCGCTCGCGGTCCGCCATCCGCCACTTCGTCCATAGAAGTTCTGGAGCAGCAGCTCGTTGCGCCTGTGATGCAACAGGTGAGGCAAACCTCTTATATATTCCTGGTAGCCTGGTACCGAATGTAGAATTGTCTGTACAATCTACTCGAACAGTTGTCTGGAAGAAATCGGTTTTGGCGATAATGGTACCCTTTATTGCTTTTTAGATCAGTTGGTTAGCTCTGCTTCGTGAGCGGATGATTGTGGGTTCTATTCCCAATCAAAGTAAACATTAAATTTATGTGACAAACATATTTTAATTGTTCTGTGTGTAGGTATTCTAAGAGACTGATTTATAAACGTTGCTTAAAGTTAAAGACGCTCTCCTAATGGTCAGAGATAACTATCCATGGCCATTGCAGATTAACGTCAAATTTGAATTAGCATACAATGCAATGTCAAATTAAAATATTCTAATATGTACAAAGAGAGTCATAGGTTATTAAAAACGTTCTGACCGGAACACTTGTAGTTTCACACTACTGCTTGGTGGCAGAATATATGGTACAGCGGTGGTAACTAAGTGGACGACTTCCTGCTAAGGAGATCTTGCTACAAGTTATAAGTACCTATAACAGAAAACAAACTTTTATTAAAATTTAGTTCATTTATTTATTTCAAATAATTAGACTCATATTAATACATGAAACGAAATCAAAATTAATAATAATAATAATAATAAAAATTAAAATGTCAAAGTGTAAAATAAAAAATGTCAAAAAATAAAATTATGTTTTAATTCCAGAGTCACTGCTTGTCTGTACGTCGCACTTGCTTGTTTAGCCGCGGCGCCATAGCGGCTGTTCTCGTTACCAACATAGTGTCTCTCCTACTCGGCGCCGGCATCGGGTGAGACACGCTTTATATTTCGGTTTTCCTAGTAACATAAACTAATGGTGCAGCTCATTTCGGCTCGAAGGACCATGTAGCATCGGGTGTGGAGGAATACATTATCTTCCTGTTTCCCTAGTAACATAAATCAATAGAGCAGCACAACCCGGCTCGAAGGACCATATAACAATTGAGTGTTTCATGTATTTTATCTATCTGCTATCCTAGTAATATAAAGCTGCCGGTAAAAGAAACCATAGCATGGTGGTAGTGTACTTTCTAGTGCTCGGTTGGCTAGCTACCACCACAAAGATAGTGAGCTGTGTTCGAACGCCTAGCTTGTCAACCATAAAAACAAAAACCAGTGTGCTGTAAGTCGATTAGGCTCGAAGGACCACGGAGCATAAGGTGAGATAAGACATATTTCCGCTGGCTAGCTACCTTCTAGTTGAAAATCCGCCGCCAAGCACTTAACGGTGTATTCCGTCAGCCTCACTTGAGAGCCAATTCAGGCTAGGTGTGTTTACTATCATCGACCACACCGTCACCTAACATCAGATGAGCTGTTGTCAAACACCTAGATTGTCATCAACCATAAAATTCAAACCTATTTTGGATTTGGTATGACAACTAATTCGTATTATTCGTTTGCAGCGTTTGGCTGAGCAAGCGTGGCATGCTGCCGCCTCGACTGATCGTGATCAACTGAGCTCAAGACTGATGGCGACCGCCTAGTGCGATACTACACACTTACCTGTTATTGGATATCATATAACGAAGAAAAAAATCATTTGCCTGGGTTACATTGCAAAATACAAATTTTGACCAAATTACCTTGTTACAAATAATTTAATTCTAATATGTATATACAAAAAAACGATATTATAGGCTTGTTGAGACTAACCACTGAAAGTCTCAAAGTAATGAGCGCCAAAGCAGCGATGCCCTGGACTTTGTTTTGCTACTAAAAGTTCTGTGTATCGCTGCAATGGTCGTGGACAGGCGTTATCTCTTACCATCAGAAGAGCGTTTCGTTTAACTACCTTTACATTAAAAAAACTATCCCATTCCGCGTTTTTTTTCTTGTTGTCATGAGGGGGACCTAGATGGCAGCACTATCTGTGGGTGTTTTGACTTTACGTTGGCCACTTCGTAGTAGTGAAGCGTTAATCCAACAGATGGCGTTTTAAATAATACACAAAGAAACACTGAAATTTGAACTCGATCCTACATAGTGGAAGATTTAAATACAAATTAATTTATTTGACAACACAAAAGTGATTCTACTAAATTGGCTGGGTCTTCCAAAATAATTTTGTATAGTTTTGAGTCAATAGCTTCCCATAGTAACATTTTTATATTGAATATAACTTAAATGACGTTTGTTTAAGAGGCGTTTTAACTAATACATAATTTGTTAAAGATATCTAATAACTAGGTCCATTTTTATAAACCTTGCTTAATCTATGCTTAAAATAGCCTGTCTAGTTTTCATGCGAGGTTAAAGTTGACAGCATTTTAAGTATTGATTAACTTTGAACAACGTTTATAATCAAGTGTGTAAGTAAAGACTGTCCGTATGAGGGAATGTGTAGAATATAGATTTTAAATATTAAAAAAAGTAAACTTTAAAATTAAGAAAAAAAATTGTAGCGTTAGTCATGTACCACTTTTGTATTTTTCTTACTCAGTCTCTTTTGAACCTTAAAATTAGAAATTTTTTTATTAAATAGTTCTAAAAATGGTCACTAGTGGCGCTAGTGTGCTTTATCGACGCCCCATTGGTCGGATAGATGACAGTTGCAGTTTTTTAAATAGCAAGTTTGTGAAAAGAATTCACCAAATTTGTAATAACGAACTGTGTCCATTTCTCAGCCAATCAGGAGTCAGTAATTCTACAAACGCCATCTAGCGAAAATCCAATGAACTAGCTCCATTTATTTTATCGAATTTTAAGGTTTAGCTTGAAAAACTATTTTTTATATATGAAACATAGCGTGTAAGTTTAAAATTACTAAGAATTAGGATTTGTGATCTTGTTCTAAAGAATAAAAAAAAAAATTAAAAGCTTTTTTGTAAGCAGTAGTTGAAAAGTAGTAGGTTACAATTTTTTTTTTAATATTTGTGACGATATACTTATACATTTATGTATATATTTTAAATACAAATATTTATATTTATTAATCTAGGCCAGCAAACTCGGAATTCATTTAATTTAACTGATATTAATATAAAATATGACCAAAATCATCACATATCATAGATTTGTCACATATATTTTTTTACTGTCGTTACAAATATTAAAATATTAATTTGTGACTTGTCTGTTCTATAGCTAGATGTATATTAGTCTCGCGTAGCTGTAGTCGACTGCTTTTTGTATTTTTGGAATTATTAAAAATAATAATAGAACATGACAAGTAAGCGAAATATGCTGGACTGGCCAATTTTAATAGTAGTTATAATAATCTAGTATTGGTATTAGTATTGTATAATCAGGTATTGATATTAATTTTGTATGATCTGGTATAAATACTAGTATTATGTAATATCGTATTAATATTAGTATTACATAATATGGTATCTATACTAGTGTTTTAAAATTTGGTATCAATATTAGTGTATTATGATGTGGTACAAATATTAATGCTGTATTATCTGATATCTATACTAGTGTTATATAATCTGGTATTAATATTAGTGTTGTATGACATTTTATCAATACTAGTTTTTTATAATATGGTATGAATATTAGTGTGGTAAGTTCTGGTATCGATACTTGTATTACATGACCTGGTTCAGCAAAGTTATGTATCTTTCGGAATGGTATCTAATAGTATGGGTACCAACTGGTATTAATTTTATTATTTGAAATTGGTAAAGTTTTAATTTGGTTCAAACATCAATTGAAATACTCTAACTGACTTTTTGTTTCAATTGGACTCTTGTATTCAATTGATGTAGTGCTATGGACATAAGTCTTGTCATGGCATTTATGTTTTGTTCTATTTTATTATTTGTTGACATGCATTGTGGAAAAGAATAGCATAATAATTGAAAATTTAAAAGTTTGTTTCGATTTATTTGCAATAAAAATATGTCGTAATTTTTTTTTTGTCCAAATTGATTAATTAATCAGCAAACATGTGAAAAAAAGCTTTTTAAAAAACATGAGAAAATCTCACGAGCCGTTCTGTGATTTCTGTAATTTTGTATTAATATCTATTTATTACGGAAAATATCGTAATTTTGGTTAAAAATTAGATTTTTTAATGTATAACAAAGTGTTTGTTATACTTTAGTTTTTTTCTGTTACATATCACATTGACCTGTGAGGATTGGCATAATATATTTATTTTATTTTTATTTATTATGGCGCAATAGAAATACAAGTCGAGTCCAAGTCATACCGTACTAAAGTGACTATAAAATGTATAAGACGTTTTTGATAAATATGTGTCATGAAAAAAATGTTATAGTATAATTTATTTTAAACAGGTCAATGTGATTATTTTAAAAAATATTACATTCTTTGTAGCATGTAGGCATTTTAAGTTTAAAAATAAATATAATAATTACTTATACAATTAGTTTTATTTTAAGTAATACAATAAATAAATATTAGGCGATATGGTCGCTCAGCGACAAAACCAAAATTTAAAAAAATATTGTAGGACATTACACACAGTGCCATTTGACCCCAAACTAACCAAAGCTTGTACTATAGAAGTCAGATAACTGATAGAATACTTGTAATACATAAAGAATATATAGCAATGTTTGTCCTACAGCTCTAACAGCAGACATATTACCAATGAGCCAACAGGGCTATCAAATTTTAATTTGTAACATTTTCAAAACTAGCATGTATTCATTTTGAATAAAAAATCTATAAAGTTTGGTTCAGACTGCAACAACCTAAGGTAGCCACTTCTACAAACCATATCTTTGCAACTACAGTCGTTATTGCTTAATCTTTATCGATATACCTAGTTTGGTTTTTAACACAAAACTCGAAAAATAGGTTTGGAAATTTTAATACTTAATAATTTTGTTCCCGCCAAAACTCATTGGTTTTGAGACAGAATCACAAATATAAGTTTTTTTTTCATTGGTTTTGGCGTCGCGTTTTAGCATTTGCCAGTGTCAAGTAATTATATATTTTCAAGTTTCAAAAGATAAATAAGTGTCATCGTAGCTAGTTTTAGTCAAAGTTCAGTCTTAGTCAAGTCCAGTCATGCTTTAGTAAAGTAGTGGCGACTTTACTATAAAGCTTCGATGGAGTTTTGGAAGCAACACGAAAAGTCATGTTTCACCACATTATATGAGCAACGTTGGACAAGAACTCTTTATTTTACTAAAACAAAGAGGAAAACACTCTTTTTTTCTCTCTACGGTCATAGCTCGTTTGTTCATTGTGTCAGTGCTTAAATAACTTTAAAAACAAGATACTCAATAAAGGTCTCAAATGCAAATTATACTAACGAGTGTACAAAAAATCAAACAAGTTTATAAGATAGAAAAAATGTAGGCTCTTTATTTCATTACAAAAAACATTACACTATGTTCATTGTAATTTGTTGGCTGTGTCTGTACCCAGCTTAATAACCTATTACTTGTAACAACGCCATCTAGTGTTGAGTAGCATCTCTCTTAATGCTAGAAAAAAAAACTCCTTGTCTATGAGTTTTGTCTTATCTGTGCTGTGATAAATGTCAATCAAAATTGATAGAAAAAAAGGTCAATGAATGGCGGACGGCCACACATCGTAACCAAAACATTTTTGATTCATTAAATAGAATAAAAACCTAATCGAATACATGCGATCGGCAATCTCATTCCGAAATTAAAACATGTCGACCGTCGTCTCTGACTGTTTCACTATTGGCAGTATTGTCCGAACTAGGACGTGTTATAATGAAGAAATCGAAGGTGAAGTGCTAGCTTTTGATCCTCAGACTAAAATGCTTATTCTGAAATGTCCGTCTTCAAGTGGAAATCCGAAGCGGCATGACGTTAATATCGTGAACCTATCGTTGGTCAGCGACGTCCAAATCAAGAAAGAAGTCACCACAGTCCCGGAACCTCCAGCATCTTTAAACCTTCACAGACTGAATACAAGAGTTAGAAATTCAATAGAAAACAAAAGAAGATTGGTGAGTATCCCACTGTCCACTCGTAATTCCAATACCCAGCCATAAAAAACGTGTCGCGTATCGTTTTTAAATAAATAAATAAATATGTAAATGAGAAACATTGATGTGGTTTGAGACCCAAATAATTATCCATTGTGGTAGACATGAATCATTAAAATCCCATATGGTTAATAGATTTTTAATTAAAGTAAAACATGAACATTTCATGATGTTATTACATAATTGCATGCATCATTGAAATCTTATTGGTTTTGAAAGTCATATGATCAAATCAATATCTTTGTTCAGTTCATACAATACTAGCGGACGCCTCTCGGTTTCACTCGCGTAGTTCCCGTTCCCGTGGAAATACAGGGATAAAAAGTAGCCTGTGTCAAGCAGGGATAGTGTAGCTTCCCAACGGTGAATGAATTTTTGAAATCGGTCCAGTAGTTTCGGAGCCTATTCAATACAAACAAACAAAAAGTCAAATCTTTCCTCTTTATAATTAGTATGTTGATTTATAAATAAACAAATATTGGAGGACATTACACACAACACCATCTGACCCCAAACTAAGCAAAACTTGTACTATGGGAACCAGACAGCTGACAGAATACTTAAATACTTTTTTTTTGTAAATACAGTACGCCCAGACACAGAACAAACATTGGTGTTAGTCACACAAATGTTAGTCCTGAGTGGGAATTGAACCCACACCCTTCAGCTCTCGAAGCAGACATGCTACCAATGAATCAACAGGGCTGTCATGTAAACAGCATTTGTGCTGTGTCCATCTAACTGTTATAACTTTGTATTTATCAATTATTCTTGTATCTACATAATTATGTAATTAGACGCTTGGACTTTGTTTTGTTATTCTAAGTTTTGAGTACTCATGGGCGGGTATCATGTTTTACGATCAGGAGAAGAATGATGTTTGTCTCATGACTGTCTTCCTACAGCTATCTTAAAAAAATTGATAATTACACAAGTATTTTATGACACAATTTTTTTTTTAAATTAAAATTATGTCCGCTTAATACTCAATTTTATATTGTTTATTTCTTTAGTAATTTGACTTGTAATTTTAATGATTATTCATAAATAATTCCTATGTTTATGTCTTATTATTTTGACATTTGATTTTAATTTTGACATATGTCAGGTTGTATGTTGAGGGGCAGACTGTATGACCTAGACCTCAAAAACGCAATCTAGAATCCCACTAATATTATAAATGTGAAAGCATGGATGGATGGATGTTTGTTACTCTTTCACGCAAGAACTACTGAACGGATTTGGATGAAATTTAGTATGGAGGTAGCTGACACTGGATTAATGGATAGGCTACTTTTTATCACGTAAACATGAAGCGAGTAACACTGCAGAGCTCAGCTAGTTTATAACCTGTATATAAAAATAAAATAAAACTATGCACCAAAAAAATTTACATATATATTTTAATTATGTATTTAACAATGTATTTATTAATTGACATTTTATTTTGATTTTTCTCTCTGTTGACTTACTTTTATTTTGTTTTTAATTAACGTTTACTTGATTTCATAGGATAATTAGTTTGTAGTTTAAATTAATTAAATTTATATATTTTTTTTTTATGGTTGACAGGCTAGGTGTTTGACCACAGCTCACCTGATGTCAAGTGAAGGTGTGGTCGAAGATGGTAAAGCACACCTAGCCTGGAATGCAACAGGCTCTCAAGTGAGGCTACCGGAACACACTGTTAGATGCTTGGCGGCAGATTTTTCAACTTGAGGGTGGTAGCTAGCCAGCCGAGTACTAGAGAGTACGCTACCACCATGCTATGGTTTCCTCACGATGTTTTCCTTCACCGGCAGCTCAAGCTCATTGTTGGGGTTTGAACCCACGCCTTTCGGCATGCGAACCTACCGCGCTAACCACTGAGCTATCATCGCATTAACAAAACAAAACAACAACAAAATCACATTGTCATTAATGTAATTTGTTATGTACGCTAATTGAAATAAATAAATGAATAGATCAAGATGGAGGGTTTAATAACTTGACTTCTACCATCAAGAGTATACCCAAGTTGCCCAATCACTTTTTGTAATGAAAATATAATGTGTCAGGTATCAGCATTATCGGCATGCCTGGACCCTGAGGGGCAGCGGTTGTTCCTGGCCATCGCGCGGGTGATCGAGGATGTATCCTGGGCTGGGCAGAATATTCGCGTTTACAATGAAGTCCTCATCACGCCACCATATAAGGTAAACATTGTTAAAGTTCGATTGGTGGTAGAACTCCTTAGCAGGAGGTGGTCTAGGTATATACCAGGTCAGTTTCTACCGCTAAGCAGTAGTGTTTAGACATTGCTGTGCTGAGTCTTTTTGAAGTGCTGGTAAGCAGAGTCAAGGAAATGTTTCTTAATGGTTTACGAGCTGGGTGTTTGACCACAGCTCATCTGGTGTTAAGGTGGTTCGATTTCCATACAAATAATATTTTGCCATTTATGGACATTTGTCAATTGTGATTTACCGCAAATAAAGACCAAAATAAATGCCAGTAGCTGTGATTTCACTGTAAAATTATGCTCCATTTGTCCATAAATGGCAAAATATTATTTGTATGGAAATCGAACCACCTTAAGGAACGTTGTAGTCGAAGATAGTAACGCGCAGCTATCCGTTTTGTCACTAATATGTACTGTTTTATTTATCGTTGCAGGTGGACAATGTACTAGGAGAGAAGGAATCCAAGCCGTATAATTATATCCGCAAGTTCGTGGAACGACACTGGCGCGACCATCGCGACGCCGCGCCACGTCATCAGTAGCCTCCTCTCTATCGCTCATATTATATTGTTATTGTATCACAACATTGTTGTTTCATTTTTATAAATATCCCTTCTTGCTGGTGGGAGTCCTGTAAGGTCGTGTAACTACATTATATCTATTCGAAAAGACGCGAAGGATTCTTCAATAATTGCGAGCAAAATGGGCAATTCCGGCGCACTTAAGACTGTAGTTGGCGACCGTGGGAACTTCTGCTTGAACACCTACATTGATAATTTCCACACACACAGACGTACATACGTCTGACGCTCAGTATTGGTATACGCTGAGGCGTGAACACTACTAGATTTGAATACATTGACGTCACGCTAAAATAGATAAGGAGAGTTAAATTACTATAGCCACGAGCAAGAAGGAGACAGAATGTTTATTTTTGTCCCTATCGCCGAAACCGGATTTTACATTGATTATCTGTTACATTATGACAGGAGTTTTTTTTTTGGTTTTGGCATCGCGTTTTGACGTAATTACTTAAGAATTGTTTTGACAGTGACGTAATTACTTATGAAATAAAAATAACATGTAAATACAATTTTGAAAAACCGCTTTCCGATGATCTTTAGGCCTACTGAACCAGTGTTGCCAGCCGGGTTAAGACAAAAGTAACCAAAAATAGATAAAAAAGTAACCTTTTGATGTCAAAACCATCCACTTTTTTTTATAACATCAAGTTCGTATATGCCTATAACTCGAATACAGCGCGCGGAATTACACTCTTCTTATGTTTACAACGAAATCGCTCATCGCAAGTTCATGAAATAAAAAAAATGGCAAAACACGCAAGAAAATATGATTTGCACATATGACCGCACTGTTTGGCCCTTAGAAATTGCTAGACAGTTGTAAGTTAACTCTCAGAAATAATAGACGTACGTTGTACGTTAGTTTCGTAAGAAAAAAAAACTTAATTCTAGCAATTCCAGGAAATCGCTTAAAAGTTACCTTTTGAGTTGTGTTACCTAAAAGTAACCTGACAGTGTTAAAAGTTACCTAAAAGGTTACAAAAGTAACCTTCTGGCAACGCTGTACCGATCGCACTGCTCCAATAAAACAGCGAGGTAAACGAAAATACTATACTATCGATAATATATTTACAATTAAAAAAATAAATACTTACAATACAACAAAAAAAATGTATCAAAATATGATAGAAAAAATGGCCAATGAATGGCAGACGGCCACACATCGTAACCAAAACATTTTTGATTCATTAAATAGAATAAAAACCTAATCGATCGAATACATGCGATCGGCAATCTCATTCCGAAATTAAAACATGTCGACCGTCGTCTCTGACTGTTTCACTATTAGCAGTATTGTGTTTAAAATGTATTTAAACACAATTTTTGGATTTTTGTTGATTTCTTAAAAACCGCTTTATCCATATCGATAAAATTTATACGGACCACCTCTGAAGTAGGGGAAAATGATATAATGTTGTGAAACATGACTTTCATGTTGCTTCCAAAACTCCATCGAAGCTTTATAGTAAAGACGCCACTACTTTACTAAAGCATGACTGACTTGACTGACATGATCTGGACGACTACTTTTTAACTAATGAATTTGAGATATTCAAAACACTTGACATTTGCAAATGCACAAAGTGCGCCAAAACCAATGAATTGACTCTAGTTTTGGCGGGAACGCGGAAAGTGAGTCGTGTAGCCCCGTTGTATTTTTTTCGAATGTTTGTCTTTGTGCATAAAAATTGTGTTTTATTTATAAAGTGCCGAATCACAAGCGCGAGCGTGGGAAAGTGATATAATGTGGTGAAACGTGATTTTTCGTGTTGCTTCCAAAAACTTATCGAAGCTTATAATAAAGTCGGAACTACTTTACTTAGCCTGAAATGGAACTGGCTCTCAAGCGAGGCTGCCGGAACACACCGTTAGATGCTTGGCGGCAGATTTTCAACTCTCGTGTGGTAGCTAGCTAGCCGAGTACTAGAAAGTACCCTAGCACCATGCTATAGTTTCCTCACGATGTTTTTCTTCACCGGCAGCTCAAGCTCATTGATGGGGTTTGAACCCACGCTCTTCGGCGCGTGGACCAACCGCGCTAACCGCAGCTATCATCGCTACAAATGTTAGTCCTGAGTGGGAATCGAACTCACGCCCTTCAGCTTTTGTAGCAGATTTACCACCAAATGCAGATTTGAAAATAGGTACTTTCGAAAATATCGAAATATATATAAAAACATTGGCAAATGCACAAAGTGCGACGCCAAAAACGAAGAAAAAGAAAAGACAGTAATAAAGCTATAACATTTATTTCAATAAACAGCTACACACTACGGAACATTTTATATCTAAAAAAACTGAAATGGCAATTACTATAAAACTTAACGCTGGCAACATTTGTACTACATAGGCAAAGCGATAAAAATACAATTAATAATTAAATTCGTTACATTTGGAATGATTACAAAGTTTACATAGATATTAATGTAATCTAACTGCGATTAAAGAAATATTTTCAATTGCATATAATTACGGTATCTTCTAGGCAAGCGTGCTGCATCTTAGACCGCATCATCACTTAACATCAGGTGAAATGGCGTTGAAAGGTAAACCTATTTATTATTTAAAAAAGAAAATCATCATTATTATCAGCTCTGAATCGCCTAGTTTTTTTTATTGTGCAGAAATTGAGCTAAAGAAGTTGATAGTTTGTTAACTACCAATACATGTGTATTGTGTATAGCTTCTTAATAACACTAAATCGTGTTTTATATTTAAATTTTTGGATAACGCTGCAAAATTATATGTCCTATTCACAAATTATAAGACAATTTTTAATAAAATTAAGCACTTTTAAATAAATTGTAGATATCGCCGAAAATTCGTAGATCTACTGAACTTTAGTTGAAGAGTTTTGTTGCAAGTATTTTAAATTGTAGATATCAGCGTAAATCCGTAGATCTACTGAAATTTAGTTGACGAGTTTGGTGACGTAGTTGCTTGGAAACAGACCCGTCATCCCGCGCAATTCTCCTGGGGATAAAAATGGCAAGTTAGCATCATTAACAGCATCCACAGCCTATTTCATTTCACCGCAAACTGTTCAAGGCAAAGTTATATAAACATTATAAAAACCCATAGACAAACATTATAAAAACCCACAGATAAACACTAAAAAAGCCATAGATAAACATTATAAAAACCCATAGATAAAACATTATAAAAACCCATAGATAAACACTAAAAAAGCCATAGACAAACATTATAAAAACCCACAGATAAACACTAAAAAAGCCATAGATAAACATTATAAAAACCCATAGATAAAACATTATGGAAACCCATAGATAAACATTATAAAAACCCACAGATAAATACTAAAAAAGCCATAGATAAACATTATAAAAACCCATAGATACAACATTATGAAAACCCATAGATAAACAGATATAAAACTTTTAGAGATAAGACCAGAACACTGTTAGTTATAGGTGTAGTTAACACATACCTTGCCACCAGGCGGGGTCCTTGGTACGATCGGTGACAGCTATAATGTCATCCTTCTCGAAGCTCAACTCGTCCGCATTCTGAGCCGTGTACGGGTACAGAGCAATCACCTGCAACGGACATATACACGGTACGTTTAAATGGGGGTTTCCATTAAGTACTACACCCCCCCCCAGGTATTTTTATTTTATAAAATTTATATATATTTTTGTTTTTATTGACATATTATTTCATTGACATTTTTATTGTATTGACATAATTATGTTATGGTTTTGATATTTTTAAATCTGAATGGCAGAATGATCTGTAACTTTGGTGTTATTAATAAAAGATTTGTATTTGACTCGATCCCCCTCTACTCTAAGTCTCACGTGAGATTTTTCAAAATGCATACTTTTTGTGCCACTACATTGTAATCTGTACATGATTGTGTTACATTTACTTTGGTTTAAAAATTTGGCTAAATATTAATGCGTAGAATTTGATATTTTAGTTTTTTTTTCATATTTTAGTTTTAGTGGTATTTTTTACTTAATTTTCCCAACTTTGCATTATTTCTGACGAAACAGATATTACGTAATATTAGCCGAGCGCTCAAACTCAATTCAAAACTATACTATTTAGATGTTACAGAAGAAGAAAAAGAAGTAACATGGGCTTTATTGTTTTCAAAAGTCCGTCGAAGGTTCAAGTAAAGTTATCCATTACATGGGCTGGACTCGGATGTGACTTAGTTTGACTATGACTCGAGAGTTATTTTAATTGATTTTATAATGCGACATTTTAAAATCTGAACCACTTGACACTGTAAAAATACACAAAGTTAATCCCATTTATAAACAATGAATACAATAATTAGCTCATGATTTGTTTTGATTATACAAATATTATTATCAATTTCTTTCAGACGTCATGAATTCAATTTTATACAATTTTTAATTACCAATTTTTTTTTTTAAATGTTTGTGATATTTTTATTATTATTTTAAGACGATGCCCCATATACAGCTGACTTAATAAAAATTGTACAAACTTTTTGACGAGTCCATATAGGAACACTGATAATGTAGCATGGTGGTAGGGTACTTTCTAGTACTCGGCTGGCTAGCTACCACCCTCAAGTTGAAAATCTGCCGCCAAGCATCTAACGGTGTGTTCCGGCAGCCTCACTTGAGAGCCAGTTCCATTCCAGGCTAGGTGTGCTTTACCATCTTCGACCACACCTTCACTTAACATCAGGTGAGCTGTGGTCAAACACCTAGCCTGTCAACCATAAAAAAAAAAAATGTTTAATTCAATTTATTTTTTATGTGTGTGACTTTTTGGGCAATAAACATTATTCTATTCCATTTTTTGTGGTTGACATAGACAAGCTAGATGTTTGACCACATAACCTTATGAAATAAAGAGAGAACAATTAAAATCTCTAAAAATTACAATGATGAACGAAGTGGTACTAGGATAACATAATATTAGAGGTGGGAAGAGAAATGGTATCGTACCTTATCGATGACAGTTTCTGAGGGCAATGTGTCCATTTTGGACAGTACTGGCGTTGTTCTGCCGGAAGTGCGCCCAGAGGCCTGGAGTACCTGGAAATACAAATAATATTTACAGGGTAAGCGAGACTTGAAAAGGAGAGAGATAAAGAACTAAAAAAAAGACGTGTGGCAATCGGGGACTGCCGCGGTAAAGCTATTGCATTAAAAGTTCTGCTATTCATCGATAGATGGCAAAACTAAAAAGTATCACCGCTGTGCCGGTGGGAGTTAGGTTATTTTCGTTACGGAATTTCTGGATTCGGTCTCCACGCTCAAGACCCGCGATAGAAGCTATGCAATAGCTTAAAATGCAACGCTTATTAGTAAAGTTAGTGAGATGCAAGATTCGTTAGTGTACGAAAAGAATAAAGAGAACGAACTTGAATTTTCAATATTTATTTGTGAGGTATGCGAGACAAAAAAACCTTTAGTGTATTCTAAGAAAAGAGAACTTGAGAATACAATACTTTTATTAGTAGAGGAAGCGAGACAGAAAGATGCGTTAGAGTGCAAAAAGGATAGTAAGTCGAAAGAGGGGTCATCGTTCTAATAAAAAAAAAGTCTTTTGCTAGACAGAATTCAGAAATTACGAGAATAAAAGTTTTAATCAATATCAGAGATGTTATTAAAGACAGATATTAAAAGGGTACGCTGATGATGATGATGATATGACTTTGACGATTATTTAAAATTTAGAGATTATTGAATTACTAGTAAGTAATTATAATATGTTTGTTTTTATGGACATTTAACTATATTGACATAATTATTTTATACGTGACATATAACTTCATTGACATTTTCATTTTCATTATTTGACATGTTATGATTTTGATATTTTTAAATATGAATGGAAAAATGACCTGTAACTTTGGTGTTATTAATAAATGATTTGTATTTGATGATTATGAGTACAAATTCAATTTTTTCGGCTTAGTGACACCCTATGAATAGTATACCTTGACGTAGCTAGCTGGGAACCAGCCGACTTGGCGATTGCGTCCTTTAGCTTGAAGTTCGCCTTCCCACCAGCCGCTGTCTGCCTTCTTACGGACAACTAAAAGCTGCCCTTTTGTTAGTGTCAGCTGTTCAGAACTGAATGGAAATACATTGGAAATCAGCGCACGGAGTCAAGTGATTTGTGATCTATAGAAATTTAATTTACCAACTCTTTTCAGCGGAGCCTCATGCACTATGGGTGCCGCTAAATATAAATATAAACTTCAGGACTGTTAAGACTAATCATCAAAAGTCTCAAAGTTATGAGCACCAAAGATGATGAAGCAAAGATGCACTGGACTTTGTTTTGTTACTCAAAGATTTGTGTATAGTCGCAATGGTCATGGGCATACGTTACCATCAGAAGAGTATCTCATTTGTCAGATATAAATCAGAAAAGAAAAGAAGTGTACCTGGTTGGCATAGATTTCGCCTGGTGACAATTTAGTTGGAGAGTACCTGGTTTCGCGTTTCTTCTCACGAGTACCAGGGTGGCGGTCTTACCTGGTGGCGGCATAGTTAGCAAGGGCTTGCGCGATCTCGTGCTTGCGTCGGCCGGTGACGCTGTCGCGGCCCGAGTCACGTCGCGCGGCGCTCGCGGGCCGCGTGTTGGCTGCGCTGGCGTTTGCACTCTCTGTTATGGAGGCCACTTCCGAAGATATCGGTGTTGATGACTTTTGTTCCTGGATGTTTTTAATACAGTTTAAAGCCTATATATATTCAAGATTCACTATATTCATTGCTTCATACAATACAAGATGTTGTAAATACAAAATAGTATATGGTACACAGGCAAATATGGACCGTGACGGGCACAGCAACTTTAGACGAGGTAATTGTGATAAAAGGCGGCTCCCCGTAGGTATTTTACCAAATAAGCACCAAGGTAGCATATCTAACAAGCAAGTTTACCTGTACGGGCTCTTGAACGGGCTCCGGCAGCGCCGGCGCGGGTGTCCGGATCTCAGGCTCTGGCTCCGGCTCCGGCGCCTCTGGTATATCGCCAGTACCGGGCGCGGTCGTCGTGTCCTTTGTTACGTAGTTCGATGGGAAAATACCTGTCCTGAAAAAAAATAAGAGGCTCTAGGATATAAAATTTAAGAAAAAATAAAAAATGGCCCAACACCTGTAACAATATATCAAATTTTGATTTGATCAGACCTATCAACTAGAGCACACATCAACTAAAAAAAAGGTGGTAATTTTGTGCATTCTGCCAATGCAAGTAGTCTTTAAGTGTTACAGAATAAAAAACAAGTAACTCAAGTCTTAGTCAGTGTCAAAAATGACTTTACTAGAAGTTTCTACAGACTTTAAGAAACAACACGGAAAGACATTATACCACTTGCGACACTTTATAATAAAACATCACAAATTATAAACATTAGAAAAAACACAAAATTGCGTAAATAATACAATACGAGTACGTGTTTTTTTCGGGATCCTGTCAAAACTCGATTTGACATATTCGTCTAAGTGAGCTTTGATCTTTGGTGACACGATCAAAATATCGTCTAAGTATATTATGTCAAATTTATTTTGTTAATTTCAACGCGGCTTAAAGCACTAGCAACTCGTATAACATAAAAAAAGAATGATAGATACTAATAGAGATTAGAGAACAGATAAAAGTAGCAGGTATGTACAAAATACAGTTCATATAAACAACAAAGCACCAGGTATACATGAACCTTATAGAAGTTGTTACCTGATGCCAATGCGTCCTGTCCACCAGTCGCCGTCACGCCGAGTCACTTCAATACGCTCGCCTGCTTCGAACGTGAGGTCACCGGGTTCCGTAGACAAATAGGGGTATGCCGCTATGTAGAAATCGCCTCCTTCTGTCAAAGGAGTGGTATCCGATTTCACGCGTTTGCTTATAACGTATCATACATAGAGATGATTTTGTAGCGATTTCATAGCTCAGAGGTTAGTGTGATCGCTTCACATCCAGCGGACCGTGGGGTTCAAATCCCAATAATGAACATCTACCTCCCACAAGTTGTAAATCTCCATCAATGCATGGCGTGTTCTAACAGCCTCAATTGTTATTCCGTTAAACGTAACACAGTATTTTGCTAAATATGTGAGGTTATCAACTGAGCTACCAATACATAATACAATTTGAATGGTGATAGAGTAATTTAAAAATATCTATTATATACAGACCTCAGCTTGCCAAGAACAACAATAAATTAATTGCTGAAAAGAGTATACTGCAGCTATCGAAATTGGGCTGTTGAGACTAACCATCGAAAGTCTCAAAGTGATGAGCGCCAAAGCAGCGATGCCCTGGACTTTGTTTTGTTACTCAAAGTTCTGTGTATCGCTGCAATGGTCATGGACAGGCGGTAACTCTTACCATCAAAAGAGCGTCTAGTTCGTCTCATAACTTTTTACAAAAAAAAAAGGTATTCGAAGCAGCGTATGATTAATGCTTATGTCAAATTTAGTTAGGCGGGGATGAGTGCAAGTGAGCGTTGATACGTATGTATAAGGGGCTTTTAACTCTACACCTGGATCGCAAGGCCTAGGCACTGTACGGGTTCCGTCTCTGTAACGCAAAGGCATGGTAATACAATTCATTGCAAAGAAGTTTCGTCTAATAAATGTCACTTACCGACTAGCGGCATGGCTCCGCCTAAATCGTTGGCTATCTCTGCTTCAGGGACTTCAGCTATACCTGTCAACAATTTAACATTTCACTATTTCATTGATTGATTCAGGCGTTACTTTGCGGAAGTGCATTTTGAATATTCAAGGTATATATTTAGTTTATTTCCGTTTTTAGTTTATTTAAAATAACCACAAGTTTTAAAATCCCCCTCTCTCTCTGCAGTGTTGCCGACACGTGTTTCGCCTCTACACGAGGCATCCTCAGGACGTGTTGACTCTTCGAGCGCTTGGTCGAGACTCATAACTGAGAACTCAGAAAATTGTTTTTTTTTTTACCTTCAAGTTGAGTTTTGGTCTCCATTGGTTCTATAGCGTCAGCGGTGTAAATGGATGCCGTTGCATTGATATCTTCTACGTACGACTCGGGGAACCAGCCTTGCTGCCCTAAAAAACAAAGTTCAATTTAGAATACAACTATATCATTGGTAAATGAAGCATTTTAAGTATTGATTAACTTAATTTAAAATTAATCTAAATTTAGTTTCAAGACTAAGTACAGAAAGCACTTGCTAGAGTTGCAGAAACACACTGTCACCTGACAGTCTAGTGTCTCAATACTGCTTTAGTAAATAGTGCCTAACCTTGAAACTTTATGTTGTTATTATCTATTTTTTACCAGTAAATATATATGTATATTATAAATAGTTTCATAAAATAAAGTTTAATTTTTTAATATTTATACAAGTAAATGTAATTTAAAATTTAAAAATGTCAAAATCATATTATGCAAACACTTACACTAGATGTCACTTAAAACTATTTTAAAACTATTTTAAGTCTCTCCTATTATAAATATATATTATTATTTAATTAATTTTTTTTGGCAATTTAATTATATTATGTTTATATTTCCTATGTTCCAACATAGTGGTATTTTGTACAAGCACGGTAACATTTCTCTTATTTTATCTTCTTATCTTCCTTACCTGCACTCCAAATTTATATACAATTATTATACATATTTATTTCATATGATTATATATTTATTTATTTTGTTTTTTTTTTTATGAATTGGTCAGTGCTGAAAATCAGCGCTGTGGAGCAATCCCCAGCACAATTGCTGAGCGCTGACCTTTTTTTCTCCTAGTTGATGCACCAGCCACTGCAGCGATAACCCACTTATTATCTTGTCAAATTTGTTGTCTTTTTGTTGACATGTATCTTTTTATTTGTGTGTGTTTGTTTGTACTTATCTGTTGTTGTGTCTAGTGTATTGTTGGGAAAAAAATAAATGTTTTTCTTTCTTTCTTTCTTTCTTAACTTTAAGCTACGTTTACACACCAGACCCCAATTACAAAAGAGATTAAGATAGTTGGCTAATGCTCTCTTAATTGTACCAACTTTATTCCCACAGCATAAGGTACACACCTCTAGCGGCGCCCCAACGCCAGCCGGGCTCCGGTTGACGCGGCGGCGGCGCGGCGCTAACCACGTCTCCTGGCTGCAGAGACAGTTCATCCCCACTGCGAGCAGTGAACTCGTAAATGCAACGCCATATTGCCTGACTGGTCGCTTGCACTGCGTTCGTTACTGGTTCCACAGCTAATAGGAGAAAAAAAAGACGCCGTCGAGCTTTCTGTCGTTTACGAATGGGACTTTTCGTTGATACGCGAAAAAAATGACATGCCACTGGATTTGTGTTTCCAGTGGCGGGGCAAGACCTTAATTTGATGTTCAACCATAGCATGGTGGTAGGGTACTTATTTTTTACAGGACAAGCTAGGTGTTTGACCACCAAGTGAAGATGTGGTCGAATATGGTGAAGCACATGTTTGGATATTGACATACCTTATTTTGACATGTAATCAGTGTTTTAAAAACCCATTTTATGACATCTTTAAAATTTTGAAGTGACTTGTAACATTGGTGTTATCAATAAAGTATTTGTATTTGTATTTGTATTTTGCACACCTAGCCTGGAATGTAACTGGGTCTCAAGTGAGGCTGCCGGAACACATCTTTAGGTGCTTGGCGGCAGATTTTCAAGAGGGTGGTAGCTAGCCAGTACTTAAAGTAACCTACCACCATACTATAGTTTCCTTACGATGTTTTCCTTCACCGGCAGCTCAAGTTCACTACTTTGCCGAGTACTTTCTAGTACTCTGCTGGCTAGCTACCACCCTCTTGAAAATCTGCCGCCAAGCACCTAACGATGTGTTCCGGCAGCCTCACTTGAGAGCCAGTTCCATTCCAGGCTAGGTGTGCTTTACCATATTCGACCGCAACTTCACTTAACATCAGGTGAGATGTGGTCAAACACCTAGCCTGTCCTGTAAAAAAAAAGTACCCTACCACCATGCTATGGTTGAACATCAAATTAAGGTTACCCTCAAGTTGAAAATCTGCCGCCAAGCATCCGGCAGCCGCACTTGAAAACCAGTTCCATTCAGCTCGTGCTCACGTTTTCGCTAGGAACTACTCGAAAATAGTGTTGACAATGAAAGTGTTAAATACTAACTAATTACAAAATCTTTATAAACGATAAAACTTGATTTGTTTGAAGTCGGTGCCAAGCTAAATAGGCTAGGGCTCCTCCTTTTTTTGAAGTCCGTTAATAAAGTCAGTTTAAACCATAAGTTAACTTGAAGCATACGTTTACCAGTGGTAGGGGGGGCGTCCGCCCCCCAAGCGTCTTCTGTCTCAGCCGGCTCGCCCCACGCTTCGTCTGTGGTGCCCCAGTCCGCCTCTGTCGACGATAAACTCCCTCAGTAACAAGTTTTATTGAAATAAAAGTGTTATGGCAACGCAAACTGCAAAAAGGCTTAATTAGGTATGTAAAGTTTTTTTCGTATTTATTTTATATTTTTTACTGATAATTGTAAAAATCGAAGACGTGACAGAATGGCTTTACAGCTTTAGCCTGCCCGATAGGGCAAATAAAAAAAAAAACTTGTCAGTTCTGTTGTCAAAGTTAATGAAATGTGTCAAATGTATTTGTATACTTATATTCATTTTTTATATTTTATATAAATTTAGGTTAAGATTAATTTATGTATATACGAGCATGGAACGGAAGACACTAGACTTCGCGACACAGGTTTTCCTAGTGTGAAGTCTAGGGTACTTACTCAATACTTAGTAATACCTAATTGTATACTTAATATACTAAGATAAGATGTTTTAATGTATTATAGGTATTAAGAGTCATGTAATATTAAATAAATAAATAAATACTTTTTTGTTTCATATGGCAAAGGCATATTCTACCGACCTCATGACGTCATAACTATAAAATGTTTGAAAACGTATTAGAATTAAACTACCGCATAGAAAGCCAAAATATTCAAATTAGTTTCATAAAATAAAGTTTACTATCAGTAAAAAATATAAAATAAATACAAAAAAAAACTTTACATACCGAATTCTTTGAAGGTCATGGTTTCCTAGTATTTTACTTACCGGCGGCGGGCCAGGCTGATTCTGCCGGAGCGCTGCTCCGTTCGAGATACTCCTGTCTCCTCTCCTCGTACATCTTCCAGACCGCCTGACACTTGTCCCCGAGGGCTGTCACCTGAGCTGTCAATTCTGACAGCTGGGACTTGTTGTTGTCAAGGTCGGACTTTTTCGTTTCGACTATCGCTTTGGCAGCTTCCACCTGTAAATTAATAACAATAAAAAGCTTGACCTTTATCCCGGCTCAGCTGTTTCTATAAAGTATCCCACGCCCAGCTGTGGGCCCTAGTTTGTTTTGTTACAATCATAAAGAGGAAAGATTTGATTGTTTGTTTGTTTGCTGGGCCCATAACCTGAAGAAATTGAATGAATAGACTGATAGAATTAATAATTGAACGTATATCGCCATAAAAGTTACACGAGGTGACGAAGCGAAAAAAAAGACAAGAAGACAGCGCCACAATCGGCGAATTAGTGAAATAAAAAAGTTTTGGGTACGGAACTCTAAAAACCAATTGTAGCGATGATAGCTCAGTGGTTAGCGTGGTAGGTTCGCATGCCGAAGGGCGTGGGTTCAAACCCCAACAATGAGCTTGAGCTGCCGGTGAAGGAAAACATCGTGAGGAAACCATAGCATGGTGGTAGCGTACTCTCTAGTACTCGGCTGGCTAGCTACCACCCTCAAGTTGAAAATCTGCCGCCAAGCATCTAACGGTGTGTTCCGGCAGCCTCACTTGTGAGCCAGTTGCATTCCAGACTAGGTGTGCTTTACCATCTTCGACCACACCTTCACTTGACATCAGGTGAGCTTTGGTCAAACACCTAGCCTGTCAACCATTTAAAAAAAAAAAAAACACCTATGTTTTGTGAAAATATGACTTTTAGTAAAAATTTAACATCAAAAGACAGCCGTTGGTTCATTGGTAGTATGTCTGCTCCGAGAGCTGAAGGGCGTAGGTTCGATTCCCAACCAGGATAAACATTTTGTGGTATAAACAAATGTTTGTTCTGTGTCTGGATGTTCTGTATTTAATTACAAAAAGGGGTATGTAAGTATTCTATCAGTTATCTGACTTCCATAGTACA
Source organism: Biston betularia (assembly GCA_905404145.2). NCBI lineage: Eukaryota > Metazoa > Arthropoda > Insecta > Lepidoptera > Geometridae > Biston > Biston betularia. The sequence continues at coordinate 1,308,596 of FR989892.1, read as the reverse complement.
AGCTTTGCTTAGTTTGGGCTCAGATGGCGCTGTAATGTTCTGCGATATTTATTTATTTACTAGCGGGCGCCTCACGGTTTCGCCCGCAGGGATAAAAAGTAGCCTATGCCATCCGGGGATAGCGTAGCTTCCCAACGGTGAAAGAATTTTTGAAATCGGTCCAGTAGTTTCGGAGCCTATTCAATACAAACAAACAAATCTTTCCTCTTTATAATAGTAGGTATAGATAAAGATACGATATATCACATGAAGATGACTTTTTTTTTTTTTTATGGTTGACAGGCTAGGTGTTTGACCACAGCTCACCTGATGTCAAGTGAAGGTGTGGCCGAAGATGGTAAAGCACACCTAGCCTGGAATGCAACTGGCTCTCAAGTGAGGCTGCCGGAACACACCGTTAGATGCTTGGCGGCAGATTTTCAACTCTCGCGTGGTAGCTAGCCAGCCGAGTACTAGAGAGTACGCTACCACCATGCTACGGTTTCCTCACGATGTTTTCCTTCACCGGCAGCTCAAGCTCATTCTTGGGGTTTGAACCCACGCCCTTCGGCATGCGAACCTACCGCGCTAACCACTGAGCTATCATCGCAACATACTACGTACTATTACATACTAGTACATACTACAGACTACGTACATACATAGACAGCTAAACTTTTAAATTATAAAATTATTACGTACTACTAGTACGTAATAATTTGTTTTGTTTTGTATTTGTAGCGATGATAGCACAGTGGTTAGCGCGGTAGGTTCGCATGCCGAAGGGCGTGGGTTCAAACCCCAACAATGAGCTTGAGCTGCCGGTGAAGGAAAACATCGTGAGGAAACCATAGCATGGTGGTAGGGTACTCTCTAGTACTCGGCTGGCTAGCTACCACACGAGAGTTGAAAATCTGCCGCCAAGCATCTAACTGTGTATCCGGCAGCCTCACTTGAGAACCAGTTCCATTCCAGGCTAGGTGTGCTTTACCATCTTCGACCGCGCCTTCAGTTAACATCAGGTGAGCTGTGGTCAAACACCTAGCTTGTCAACCATAAAAAAAAAAGTATCAATACTGCACTTACTTTATCTCGGAGTTGCTTCAAGGTTACTTCCATCATGTTGAGCTTTCCATCTTCATCAGACGCCTTGGCCTAAAAAACATATGGAATCAAATCATTTTGAGTAAGTACAAATATTTCCCATTCCCCCCCACCCCATCTCGGAAGGAGTATTTTTGATCTTCGATATCCGAGAGCAAAAGACGTTTTCTTTCCGCTAGAGGATAAAGTAAATTTGGGAGTTTTGGCGGGACCGCGGGAAGCGTCGTGTCGCCCCGTTGTATTTTTTTCCAAAACTAGTGTTTTGTCGAGTGTTTATGCATAAAAATGGTGGTGTTTTTTTAAAATCAAAAAATCAAAATCAGTTTATTTGTGAGAATATTGTCTTACATTGTAGGTGTTATTATTAGAATTGTAGGTATCAAATATTCTACCTTCGTGGGTGTACAAATATTATTAGTTGCATTAGATTATATAAACAATTATTTAAGCGTGTCATTTAAAAAGTCATTAATGTCATAGTAACACTTGTCCATAAGAAATTTAAATAGATTAAAGCTCCTAGTATTTGACAGCCCTGTTGGCTCATTGGTAGCATGTCTGCTTCAAGAGCTGTGGGGCGTGGGTTCAATTCCCACCCAGGACAAGCATTTTGTGATATAAAACCAAATGTTTGTTCTGTGTCTGGGTGTACTGTATGTATTATAAGTATGTATTTACAAAAAAAAAATATTTAAGTATTCTATCAGTTATCTGACTCCCATAGTACAAGCTTTGCTTAGTTTGGGGTCAGATGGCGCTGTGTAAAAAAAATAAAAAATCTTTAAAATAATTTGGCAATTTGTTAAATATAGTGATAGCCATACAGTACATTACCACGGTACACATTTGTTCTCCGTCCTGGGACAAGCAACTTATGTCTATGTCGTTTCTGTCGACCCCTTCCAGGAACGTCACAAATCAGTGGGAATAGAGAGCAATGTCGTCGGACAAACATAAAATAAATTTTATTCATAAAGTGCCGAATCACAAGCGCGAGTGTGGGAAAATGATATAATGCGGTGAAACATGACTTTTCGTGTTGCTTCCAAAACTCCATCGAAGCTTTATAGTAAAGACGCCACTACTTTACTAAAGCATGACTGGACTTGACTAAGACTGGACTTTGACCATAACTATAGCTAAGAGACAGCAGAAATAACACTTAAGACAAGGCAGTATGGCTTTACAGCTTTAGCCTGCCCGATGGGGCAAAGTCAAATGGCAAATTATATCATTTTCCCACACTCGCGCTTGTGATTCGGCACTTTATGAATAAAACACCACCATTTTTATGCATAAACACTCGACAAAACACTAGTTTTGGAAAAAAATACAACGGAGCGACACGACTCTTCCCGCGTTCCCACCAAAACTCAGATGTCCTATTAATTAACATTTCCAATAGTGATGTGGTAAAACCACTGACTTTAAAATATTCTAACGCTCATTACTTTAAGACTTTTGGTGGCTAGTTTCAACAGCCCAGTAATTTCGCTGCAGCGCCCTGCCAACCGGAATACAGTAATGCCGCGTGCGAGGACTAACTTGCTTGCTAGGTCACATCGTGAGGAAACCATAGCATGGTGGTAGGGTACTTTCTTGTACTCGGCTGGCTAGCTACCACACGAGAGTTGAAAATCTGACGCCAAGCATCTAACGGTGTGTTCCGGCAGCCTCACTTGAGAGCCAGTTCCATTCCAGGCTAGGTGTGCTTTACCATCTTCGACCACGCCTTCACTTAACATCAGGTGAGCTGTGGTCAAACACCTAGACTGTCAATCATAAAAAAAAACCATTAATCAGGACTTTACAAACACTAAATCGAGTTGCAGATAAAATAGATATATTTGTATGCTCAGTTTCCGACCTTGAAAAATGTGTATTGTATGATTTATTTTACCTATAGTTGACCATAATTATTTAGCTGACTATGAATTTAATTAAGAATTATTATTATTTTATTTGACATAATGGATTATATAATTGCCATTAACAATGAATTACTGGGCGAAAATATTAAAGCGAAATTACTGGGCTGTTGAGACTAACCATCGAAAGTCTCAAAGTAATGAGCGACAAAGCAGCGATGTCCTGGACTTTGTTTGGTTACTCACGAGTTCTGTGTATCGCTGCAATGGTAATGGACAAGCGTTATCTCTTACCATCAGGAGAGCGTCTCGTTCGTCTCATTATTTTTCACATAAAAAAAAAAAGACTTTTACATAACAAAAATATAATTTACTCTTTACTAACAATATTGCATTAGGATAAAAAACCTGGAATGATAATTGTAGGTAGTTTTTTTGAAATAAACATTTCGACTACTACCAAGTGAAATGAACACGAGAAATCCCGCACAAGTTAAACAAAAACATATTAAATTATATTATGGGGTAGTAAGTAGTAGTAAAGTAGTATTTTTTTTTTTTTTTTTTTTTTAATGTGAAAAATATTGAGACGAACGAGACGCTCTCCTGACGGTAAGAGATAACGCCTGTCCATGACCATTGCAGCGATAAACAGAACTTTGAGTAATAAAACAAAGTCCAGGGCATCGCTGCTTTGGTGCTCATTACTTTGAGACTTTCGATGGTTAGTCTCAACAGCCCAGTAATTTCGCTAGCTGCAGTACCCTTCAAACCGGAACACAGTAATGCTTGCACACTACTGCTTGGGGCAGAATATCTGGTACTGCGGTGGTACCTACCTAGACGACCTCCCGCGAAGGAGATCTACCACCAAGTAGTACTTTATAATCCTGTAAGAACGTATTTTCACTATAGCTACATATTTTTACGCACCTTAGCGTCCAAATCGGCTTTTTCCTTATTAAGTGATATTTGTTTAGAATTTAATTCCTTCACTTTTGCTTTCAATTGCTGCATTTCAGCCATACTCGCGTCTCTCTCGGACCTGAAACGTTTGATTAACATCATCAACACCAGCGGCGGCCTTAGCTGTTGCGAGGCCCGGGGCGACAGATCATTGTGAGCCACTTTTACATACACTGATAGACAGCCCTGTTGGTTCATTGGTAGTATGTCTGCTCCAAGAGCCGAAGGGGGTTCGATTCCCACCCAGGGCAAGCATTTTGTGATATAAACAAATGTTTGTTCTGTCTGTGTGTACTGTATATATTTACAAAAAAAAAGCTATTTAAGTATTCTATCAGTTGTCTGTCTTCCATAGTACAAGCTCTGCTTAGTTTGGGGCCAGATGGCGCTGTGTGTAATGTCCTATGATTTTTATTTTATTTATTTTGAAACTTGAAAATATAAAACACTTGACACTGGCAAATACTCCAAAAACGACGCCAAAACTAAAGAAAAAAACATCAAATTCCTGTCTCGTAGAAGTCATATCTGTCATTTGTCAGAATAATTTTGACTTTAGAGCGATACGTTCCATTCTTCTTCTTTGATTTCGACGTCGCATTTCGAGCATTTGCCAGTGTCAAGTGTTTTATATTTTCAAGTTTCATAAGTAAAAAAGTAATCAGTCTAGTCTTGGTCAAGTCCAGTCCATGTCAGCCAAATCCAGTCATGCTTTAGTAAAGTAGTGGTGACTTTACTATAAGCTTCAATGGAGTTTTGGAAGCAACACCAAAGTCATGTTTCACCACATTACACACTCGCGCTTGTGATTCGCCACTTTATGAATAAAACACCACCATTTTTATGCATAAACACTACTTTACTAAAGTATGACTGTACTTGACCAAGACTGGACTTTGACTAAAACTATAGCTACGAGACAACTTATTTAACTTTTGAGACTTGAAAATGTAAAACACTTGACACTGGCAAATGCCCAATATGCGACGCCAGAACCAAAGAAAATAAAAACCGGCCAAGTGCGACTCTGACTCCCACACGTAGGGTTCCGTATCTTACCATTATCTATAATAAAACTAAATATTCTGTGAATTGTTAAAGCGTCTACCTGTCACCGTTATTAGTATCGAGCAAGAAACGGTAAAAAAAAATCAAGTTTGTTGTATGGGAGCCTTCCTTAAAATATTTATTTCATTTTTAATATTTGTTGTTATAACGGCAATAGAAATACATCATCTGTGAAACTTTCAACTGTCTAGCTATCACCGTTCTTGAGATACAGCCCGGTGACAGACGGACGGACAGCGAAGTCTCAGTAATAGGGTCCCGTTTTTACCCTTTGGGTACAAAACCCTTGAAAAAGAAGGTGGAATCAAACCGCTTAGTTCCGAGCTTTTGGAATATCAACCATGAAGTCTGATTGTTGGTATTTTGTTTTTGTTTTCTGTTTTCTCTTTAATTTGTAATGTTTTTGTGTACTTGTCATTACGCCTGCACACTATGCTTAGTGGCATAATAAACTTACTTAAATATGTAATCTCAGTAAGTAAATTACTTGTAATTTTTATGAGATTAAATGATTCTTAAACCGTAAGTGGTGTCGCTTTTTAGATACAAAGATTTACCTCATAGCGTCGATGCTGCACTTGTTAGCGGCCACGGCGGTCCGAGTGTCGCGGATGTCCGACGCCAGAGTGCGCACTCGCAGCGCCCCCGAGCCGAGCTGGCTAGTAAGCGCTTGAGATTTGCTCTTTAAGCTTAGAACTTTGGCTTGCTCTTCCGTACGAAGAGTTTCCAGTTCACGAATTCTAAAACAATATTTTTTTTATGGTTGACAGGCTAGGTGTTTTGACCACAGCTCACCTGATGTTAAGTGACGGTGTGGTCGAAGATGGTAAAGCTCACCTAGCCTGGAATGGAACTGGCTCTCAAGTGCGGCTGCCAAAACACACCGTTAGATGCTTGTCAGCAGATTTCCAATTTGAGGGTGGTAGCTAGCCAGCCGAGTACTAGAAAGTACGCTACCACCATACTATGGTTTTCTCACGATGTTTCCCTTCACCGGCAGCTCAAGCTCATTGTTGGAGTTTGAACCCACGCCCTTCGGCATGCGAACCTACCGCGTTAATCACTGAGCTATCATCGCTACAAAATTCGATACCGTTGTTCGTCGTTATGAATCTAATTGGTATTTAACGAAAGAAAGAATGACGTTTAATTCTGTAACAAGCATACAAACATAAACAAACAAACAAACAGACAGACAAAAGTTACAAAATAGGGGCTCACCTCAGCATAACGCCAAAAAAAAATTGACATTCATGTGACTGTGACGCCTGTCCATGACCATTGCAATGATACGCAGAACTTTGAGTAACAAAACTAAGTCCAGGGCATCGCTGCTTTGGCACTCATTACTTTGAGACTTTCGATGGTTAGTCTCAACAGCCCAGTAATTTCGCTAGCTGCAGTACCCTTCAAACCGGAAAACAGTAATTTAAAAAAAACCCCGGCCAAGTGCGTGTCGGACTCCCGCATGAAAAGTTCCGTACCATCCCACTAATATTATGAATGTGAAAGTTTGGATGTTTGTTACTCTTTCACGCAAAAACTACTGAACGGATTTAGATGAAATTAGGTAGCTGAGTTCCTGGATTATCACAAAGGCTAACTTTTATCCCGAAAACATGTAGCGGGTAACACCGCGGGGCGCAGATAGTAAATAAATAAAAATTACCTCTTTTTCTCCCATTCCAATTGGCATTGTCGTTCCATCTCTTTCCTGGCGGCCTCTCGTTTATCCTATTTAAAAAAAAGTTCCCTTTGAATGTTAGACATATTGACTGATATTTTGAAAGTATGAAAGAAAGAAAATGATTTTTAAAAACCCACAACAGTTAAAAAGTAATTGTCACCTATCTAAGATAATGCACCAATCAAACCCGAACCCATAACTGAAAACTGCATCAAAATAGGACTAGTAGTTTTGGAGAAAAGTGGCAACATGGATTTGCACAAACAATGTTTGCTGCAGCGCCCCCTGGTGAGTTGTCACCGTAACACCTATCTAAGAACATGCACCAATCAAACCCGAAGCCATAACTGAAAACTGCATCAAAATCAGACTAGTAGTTTTGGAGGAAAATAGCAATATGGATTTGCACAAACAGCGTTTGTTGCAGCGGCCCCTGGCGAGTTGCCACCGTAACACCTATCTAAGAACATGCACCGATCAAACCCGAACCCATAACTGAAAACTGCATCAAAATAAGACTAGCAGTTTTGGAGAAAAATGGCAACATGGATTTGCACAAACAAACATCCCCTCACCCCAAACGCATATACCGTCTCCGTTCCGTCGTGGGTAAAAATATTCTAGTGCTCATTACTTTGAGACTTTTGATGGTTAGTCTCAACAGCCCAGTAATAAACACCACCATTTTTATGCATAAAGAAGGACACGCTCCGAAATAAATCCGAAAAAAAAACCGATAAACCAGCAACTTTGCGCCGACGTTCTAGGCTTTGTAATTTAGCTTGAACAACAGAGTCGTCGCAGATGTGTATAAAATGAAATAGCTTACTACTACTACTACTACCACCACCACCACTACTACTACTACCACTACTACTACTACTACTACTACTACCACCACCACTACTACTACTACTACCACTACTACTACTACTACCACTACTACTACCACTACTACTACTACTACCACCACCACCACCACCACTACTACTACTACCACTACTACTACCACTACTACTACTACTGCTACTACGACTACTACTACTACTACTACTACTACTACTACTACTACTACTACTTAAAAATAGCTTACCTGTTCTTCCTTTTGCTTTCTCATCATTTCCTCTTGCTCACGCTTCTGCGCTTCAAGACGTATCTTCTCTCTCTTTTCCGCATCCTCCCTCTCTTTCCTCTCCCTCTCCGCCTACCAGATAAAGACTTGATAAAAAATAGAATTCTCAATGCAAATATTATCACTCGCAATATTTTTTTATTTTTTTTATTGGGTAAATTTATCTCTTTTGACAACAATTTATTAACTTAAAACTTAATCTTAATTTTACTTAATAATAAAAAGGTAAGCGAATTAATATAAAAATTAATTATTTATTTATTAATTTGCGATAAGGCCGCCACTTGTGGCACTAGTTACTCAGAGTTCTGTGTATCGCTGCAATGGTCATGGACAGGCGTTATCACTTACCATCAGGAGAGCGTCTCGTTCGTCTCATTATTTTTTACATTAAAAAAAAAACTGAAAAAATATAATCAAAACAAAAATCTAATTAAAATCTTAATTAGGTTTTTGCTTAATTATATTTTTACCACCACAATATAATAAATACCACAAGTCTTGATACCTCTTCTCACTGCAGTAACCATTTGGAAATAAATATCAGATACTAAATTGTTTTTTTTTTTAATATATTTAATATAGGATATCAATTACAGTAACGTATAATTACCTATAATAAAAATATAATTAATTTAAATCAATACAATGACAATCAACGTCAAAATTACCTCGGCTGGCTAGCTACCAACCTCAAGTTGAAAATCTACCGCCAAGCACTTAACGGTGTGTTCCGGCAGCCTCACTTGAGAGCCAGTTGCATTCCAGGCTAGGTGTGCTTTACCATCTTCGACCACACCTTCACTTAACATCAGGTGAGCTGTGGTCAAACATCTAGCCTGTTAACCATAAAAAATAGAATATAGAACTAGGTACTTCTGAAGGCCTACACAGACCGGGACGACTTGCCGCGTAGATGCCGCGGCATTCCAACGCCTTGCCAAGGCATGCCGCGGCACGACAGACCATGTCTCGGCAGCTCCTGCGCAAATGGTGTGCACCTCCTGCTTCTCTACCCCCGCCTCACCCCGCGGCATGTCACAACGAGCGGCGGGCTCGGCATGCCGTTGTCTACCACAGTACGTCATCGCATCCCGCCGCGGCAGCCCGTGACGCGTCTTTCAATGCAATAAAATCCCTTTCGATGCCGCGGCATAATTTTAAAGCATAGCAATTCATGCTGTACTAGCAGACGCTTCGCGGTTTCACCCGCGTAGTTCCCGTTCCCGTGGGAATACAGGGATAAAAAGTAGCCCATGCCACCCGGGGATAGTGTACCTTTCCAACGGTGAAAGAACTTTTGAAATCGGTCCAGTAGTTCTTGAGTTAATTCGTTACAAACATACAAAAATTCAAAAAATACAAATCTTTCCTCTTTACAAAATTAGTTTAGATTTCTATATCGATAAGTTTGCATGTCTGTCTATTGGTAAAAATTTTAATCCCTTGCCAAGCCGTCCCGGTATGCGTAGACCTTAAAAGTTTGCTACGAAACTGGCTGAGAAATCATTACCTCGGCTTCCTGAAAGTTTTATGAGAGCACAAAGGGGGAAAAAAGCACAATTTATTAGGGGTAAGCTACACACTGGGTGGGAAGTGATGACAGGCGGAGTAGGGTTGCAGTGGAATGGTGTCCTACGCAAGGTAAGCGGAACGTTGGACGTCCAGTCTATATTAGCATAGGACCGAGGCTGATGGCATAGCAAGAGAGAAGCCTATACTCAGCAGCGGGAGAAAGAAGGCTGTAGATTAAAGTGACAAAAGGTTGATGGTTTGGTTATACAAAGGAATTCTATGTAACAACAAGTATAGTAGTATAATGAGACTGTATCTTTTAAAATTATTTTTTGACATAAAAACGGTTTATCATTTACAATTTAAGTCAAAAAAATATATACAATTATTAAATTTAAAATTATGTCATATTATGACAAAGTTAAATCTATAAAACTCACAATTTAAATTCAATGTAAAATTCAAATACCACGTCAAACTTAAACATAATGTCACATTCAAATGCAATATCAAATTCAAATACCAAGTCAAACTTTAAAACAATGTCAAATTCACATACCATGTCAAATTCAAAATAAAATGTCAAATTCAAATACTAACTCATCATCATCATCATCATCATTTCAGCCGTAGGACGTCCACTGCTGGACATAGGCCTCCCCCATTGACTTCCATAAAGACCGATTGGAAGCGGCCCGCATCCAGCGCGTTCCTGCGGTCTTTACTAGGTCGTCTGTCCACCTTGTGGGTGGACGTCCTACGCTGCGCTTACCGGTCCGTGGTCTCCACTCCAGAACTTTGCAGCCCCATCGGCCATCAGTTCTGCGTGCTATGTGCCCTGCCCACTGCCATTTCAACTTGCTAATCCTGTTGTTGTACTTGTAATCCTGATTAGCAAGTTGAAATGGCAGTGGGCAGGGCACATAGCACGCAACGGACTAACTCATACTTTAACACAATGTCAAATTTAAATACAAAGTAAAATGTAAATACAATGTCTTGTTCAGATAAAATGTCAAATTCAAATATAATCTTAAACATTTCAATAAGTACAAATTGTACTTATTGAAATGTTTAAGATTGAGTGTATTTGGGGGGAAAAAAACCACGTTTAAAAAAAAAAAAAAAAAACTCACCTTTTCCTTTCCCATTGCGTGTTGTAGTTGTTCCCTCCTCCTTTCCAGTTCGGCTTGACCTCGAGCCATGTTCTCCTTACGACGTTCTGAGAAAGATTTCCCGCTGCCGATTGACGTAATAGATTCCCGCCTGGTGAACATACGAAGCAATTATAGTTTTATAGACTACTAGCTGCACCCCGCGGTGTTACCCGTAATATGTTTTCGAGATAAAAAGTATCCGATTAGCGTGTCATCACTTTTACATTAAAAAAAAAAGCTTAGCAAATTCACAATCCCACTAATATTATAAATTTAATGTGAAAGTTTAAATGGATGTTTGTTTATTACTCTTTTACGAAAAAACTACTGAACGGATTTGGATGAAATTTGGTACGAAGGTAGCCGAGACCCTGGATTAACACATAGGCTACTTTTTATCCTGAAAATATTTAGTGGGTAACACCGCGGGGCGGAGCTAGCTATTAATTTTTTTTGCATGTTCTTAAAGTTGACGGCAAAAATTGAAAATTTAGAAAATGCATCTATGGCAGCAATTTGAGCTTTATTCTGAAGCAATAAATAAATAAATGCCGTAGGACTATACACACAGCGCCACCTGGCCCCAAACTAAGCAGAGCTTGTGTGATAGAAGTCAGATAACTGATAGAATACTTCAATACTTTTTTTTTGTAAATACATACTTATAATACATACAGTACACCCAGACATAGAACAAACCTTTTTTTTTATACCACAAAATGGTTATCCTGGGTGGGAATCGAACCCACGCCCTTCAGCTCTTGATGCAGACATACTACCAATGAACCAACAGGGCTGTCACTATAAATTATATGTATTTATTTCATTAATTAAATAATTAAAAACGGCTAAAAGCCAGTTACATTAAATTAATAGACAATTTAAACAAGAAAAATAAAATTATGGTCAATATAGAAATAATAAAATAACAATTACACATTAAATTAAATTACAAAAAAAAAGTTATTAGTTTCAATGTTAATTAGGTAATACGTACCTGAAAGTGGGTGGGATGAGTTCTACTGGCAGTTTGGCGGGAGTTGGCTCACCCTGAGTTGCCTTTTCGCATAGATACATGGCCAATACGAATTCTTCGCAACCTAGAACGTACATTTTATTTGATGGTAGATAAAAAACAAACGGCCAAGTGCGAGTCGGACTCACGCTCCATTAATCTATAAAAACGGGGAAAAATCACGTTTGTTGTATGGGAGCACCCATATTTATTTTATTCTGTTTTGTAGTATTTGTTGTTGTAGCGGCAACGGAAATACATCATCTGTTAAAAATTTCAACTGTCTAACTATCACGGTTCGTGAGATACAGCCTGCTGACAGACGGACAGACAGACAGACAGACGGACGGACAACGGAGTCTTAGTAATAGGGTCCCTTATAGGTTAGAGGTCTCCTAATAGGCCCCTAGGACCCTTTGGGTACGGAACCCTAAAAACATTTATTTTTAAAAGAATAAAACTACAGAAAAACTACTAAAAATACTACAACAAATGGCTTAAAGTAACGAGCGCCAAAGCAGCGATGCCCTGGGCTTTGTTTTGTTGAACCAACGAATGGCTCAAAGTAACGAGCGCCAAAGCAGCGATGCCCTGGGCTTTGTTTTGTTGAACCAACGAATGGCTCAAAGTAACGAGCGCCAAAGCAGCGATGCCCTGGGCTTTGTTTTGTTGAACCAACGAATGGCTCAAAGTCACGAGCGCCAAAGCAGCGATGCCCTGGGCTTTGTTTTGTTGAACCAACGAATGGCTCAAAGTAACGAGCGCCAAAGCAGCGATGCCCTGAGCTTTGTTTCGTTGAACCAACAAATGGCTCAAAGTAACGAGCGCCAAAGCAGCGATGCCCTGAGCTTTGTTTTGTTGAACCAACAAATGGCTTAAAATAACGAGCGCCAAAGCAGCGATGCCCTGGGCTTTGTTTTATTGAACCAACGAATGGTTCAAAGTAACGAGCGCCAAAGCAGCGATGCCCTGAGCTTTGTTTTGTTGAACCAACAAATGGCTCAAAGTAACGAGCGCCAAAGCAGCGATGCCCTGGGCTTTGTTTTGTTGAACCAACGAATGGCTCAAAGTAACGAGCGCCAAAGCAGCGATGCCCTGAGCTTTGTTTTGTTGAACCAACAAATGGCTTAAAGTAACGAGCGCCAAAGCAGCGATGCCCTGGGCTTTGTTTTGTTGAACCAACGAATGGCTCAAAGTAACGAGCGCCAAAGCAGCGATGCCCTGAGCTTTGTTTTGTTGAACCAACGAATGGCTCAAAGTAACGAGCGCCAAAGCAGCGATGCCCTGGGCTTTGTTTTGTTGAACCAACGAATGGCTCAAAGTAACGAGCGCCAAAGCAGCGATGCCCTGGGCTTTGTTTTGTTGAACCAACGAATGGCTCAAAGTAACGAGCGCCAAAGCAGCGATGCCCTGAGCTTTGTTTTGTTGAACCAACAAATGTCTCAAAGTAACGAGCGCCAAAGCAGCGATGCCCTGAGCTTTGTTTTGTTGAACCAACAAATGGCTCAAAGTAACGAGCGCCAAAGCAGCGATGCCCTGAGCTTTGTTTTGTTGAACCAACAAATGGCTCAAAGTAACGAGCGCCAAAGCAGCGATGCCCTGGGCTTTGTTTTGCTACTCAAAGCTAACATAATCGATAAAACTCATATTTCCATTCATATCTATGGCATTATCATTATAAAAATATCATTAAAAATGACAAAATAATAAAACCTATTGTCAGAATGAGTCGCCAATATAATGAAATCCTCGTCTACAGCAGACACATCGATATTTTTCATTCAAGCCTATACCAATTTCAAAGACAGATTAAAATTATCTTAGATTTTAATACAATTTAGTTATGACATTCTATATATTTTTTGACTAAACAATTGACTATTTAATTATTATTACTTTATTTAATTTAATTTATAATTATAATTTCATCCCAATTATCATCTAACGACTTTTTTAAATGTAATTGTAATGCACCTATACATGCACAGTCTTGGAAAGCAATACAGATCAAAATTGTGTAGGTACAGTGTAAACTCTTTATAACGATAAACTCTCTATAACATAGAAAAGATCACAATTTGGTTGGTTTACCTTAAAACCCACATTGATACACTCTTTATAACGCAGCAGCCTTTCTCTATTACGAAGAAATGTGTTCATATTTAGACACAGAAAATCGTCACGGTGTTATTGTTTATGTTATCTTATCAGGTTACAAAAGATGCCGACTAAACCTTTGAGGCCCCGAAACTTCTGAGGTCGTAAACAGCCGTCTTGCTTTTGTTATTGTTAATTGCCTTGAACACGTGCTTGGTTTGCTTGAAAGGATGATCTCGAACTAAACACCTACCTATCGTATTATCAGTCGTGAACCAACTTTGAAACTGTTAACATGGCCAGTAAAAGAAAAGCGTTAAAAAGAAAATAATTGTTAATTTGGTTGTTTTTCTTTCTTCACTCCATATAACGGTAACTCTCTATAACGATAAAAAATGCTCGGTCCCTTGAGTTTCGTTATAAAGAGTTTACACTGTAAATAAATAAAACATGTCAATATATTTATGTAAAAAAATAATAATTACCTACTAGAATTACTCTGAGCATAACCATGAAAACATGATAACCAATGATGCTTACCCAGCTTCCCGTCTGTGTCTAGATCGGCGAGCGCCCAGATCTGCGCGAGAGTCTGCTGAGGGAGTCGCGACTGCAGCATGATGGAGCGAGCCTGTGCTCCCGACACCATGCCCGCCTTGGCGCGGTCAGTCGCGTTGAACAGTTGCGTGTATCTACAATTGTAAATATATAATACATATATACGTGTATATAAAATCTGTAAAGCTCTGGACTTTGTTTGACAACTCCAAAGTTCTTTGTATCGTTGCAACAGTCAAGGACACGCGTTGCTCCTTACCATCAGGGGAGCGTCTATTTTCTCTCATTACATTAACATTAATCTATACTTTTATAAAGAGGAAATATTTGATTGTTTGTTTGTATTGAAGGCTTCGAAACTATTCGATTTCAAAAATTCTTTTACCGTTGGGAAGCTACACTATCCCCGGGTGACATAGGCTACTTTTTATCCCTGTATTCCCACGGGAACGGGAACTACGCGGGTAAAACCGCGAGGCGTCCGCTAGTAATATATAAATTTACAATTAAAATATATATATATATATATAACCCCATAACCCTTAGGCCAACTAAACGCACTGCCCCAATGAAAGCGAGGTTTCGGAGTAAACGAAAGTATGCATCGTGTAGCCACAACACAAGCTGCGCTTAGTGCCTACCATGGTTATGTCTCGTCTTTGTTGCGTTATGGTTTAATTATATGGGGTAACTCAGTGGATCGACATGAAGCTTTCAAAGCACAGAAAAGGTGCATCAGAGCACTATGTGGTGCAACATTCCTTGCGCCATGTAAACCTTTATTTAAAAAATGTAACATTTTGCCCTTGCCTTCCCTTTACATATATGAGGTTTGTCTGTTTGTCCGACGACATTGCTCTCTATTCCCACTGAATTGTGACGTTCCTGGAAGGGATCGACAGAAACGACATAGACATAAGTTGCTTGTCCCAGGACGGAGAACAAATGTGTACCGTGGTAATGTACTGTATGGCTATCACTATATTTAACAAATTACCAAATTATTTTAAAGATTTAAATACTAGGAGCTTTAATCTATTTAAATTTCTTATGGACAAGTGTTACTATGACATTAATGACTTTTTAAATGACACGCTTAAATAATTGTTTATATAATCTAATGCAACTAATAATATTTGTACACCCACGAAGGTAGAATATTTGATACCTACAATTCTAATAATAACACCTACAATGTAAGACAATATTCTCACAAATAAACTGATTTTGATTTGATACATGCAAACAATTTTTGATGATTTTTTAAAAACCGCTCGATCGATTTAGAAAAAAAATTTATGGGAGCACCTCTGAAGTATGATCTACCAGGCAAAAAAAGAATCATCGAAATCGATTCATAATTGGCGGAATGATCGCGTAGCATACGTACAAAAAAAAATGGAGATCCTCCTCCTATTTTGAGTCTCTCAAAAAAAACATGTCAATACTTGACAAATGGGAGCACGGATTCGGTAGGGCTTGCAGCTGCCTAATCCAACGACCAGCGTTTACTATGGAATCGAGTTTAGATCCCACAACCCAACTTCTAAGCCCACTACCCGTAGAACGTATAGTTTTTAGCGATGATAGCTCAGTGGTTAGCGCGGTTGGTTTGCGCGCCGAAGGGCGTGGGTTCAAACCCCAACAATGAGCTTGAGCTGCCGGTGAAGGTAAACATCGTGAGGAAACCATAGCATGGTGGTAGCGTACTCTCTAGTACTCGGCTGGCTAGCTACCACCCTCGAGTTGAAAATCTGCCGCCAAGCATCTAACGATGTGTTCCGGCAGCCTCACTTGAGAGCCAGTTCCATTACAGACTAGGTGTGC
Organism: Biston betularia; assembly: GCA_905404145.2. Classification (NCBI taxonomy): domain Eukaryota; kingdom Metazoa; phylum Arthropoda; class Insecta; order Lepidoptera; family Geometridae; genus Biston; species Biston betularia. The sequence continues at coordinate 1,292,623 of FR989892.1, read as the reverse complement.
TTTACCATCTTCGACCACACCTTCACTTAACATCAGGTGAGCTGTGGTCAAACACCTAGACTGTCAACCATTAAAAAAAAAAATAGTTTACACGTACTTGAGTCGCTGTGGTTGTGGAATTCCCCACTCGAGCGGCGGTGGCGACATCACGCCGAGCGCAGGTTCAGTGGGGCTTGCGATTGCTGATCCCACCACCGAGCCTGCTGCCGATCCCACAACCGATCCTGGAACGTAACGTTATCGTAGTCAGTTTTCTATTAAGATCAAAACAACAATCAGTAAAAGTCATTCATATTGAAAAACGGAAAAAGGCGTATTTTCGATGCCGCTCTATGATATTAGGAGGTCGTCTAGGTACCACCGCAGTACCAGTTATTCTGCCGCTAAGCAGTAGTGTGTAAACATTACTGTGTTCCGGTTTGAAGGGTACTGCAGCTAGCGAAATTACTGGGCTGTTGAGACTAACCGTCGAAAGTCTCAAAGTAATGAGCGCCAAAGCAGTGATGCTCTGGACTTTGTTTTGTCACTCAAAGTTCTGTGTATCGCTGCAATGGTCATGGACAGGCGTTATCTCTTACAATCAGGAGAGCACCTCGTTCGGCCCATTACATAAAAAAAAGAAAAGTTCAAAAATATATGGCATTGACATAAGCATGACATTACATAATATGTCACATTGACATCTTATGTCAATCCCGTACATTTTTGGACTTTTCTATTAGCGTTATCGCTAATCTTATGTTACTTTGTCTAGATCCTATAGCAAGTGTGTTTACCAAACGACAATGCTTCGACGAAACTATCAAATCAAATCAAATCGAGCATCAAATGAGCTGTGGTCAAACACCTAGCACTTTTTTCATGTCAACCATAAAAACGACTTGTCATGTTGTGATAATAACTTATTGAAGTTGACGGTAAAACAAAGCAAAATTTTGTTTGTTTTTTCTGACGTCACTTTTTTTTTTTGCGACCCGTCACCAACATGTACGCATAAACGAAATTCCTTTCACCCCACAATCAATAATACAAAAATAGAATCAAAACAGGCAGATTTTTTTTTCAAGATGCAAGCTAAGTTATGTCAAAATCGAGAAAATGAATTTATTCGCAAATTGTTTCGCAACAACGGACCCCCAACCATCTGGTGGACAGCGGTTATCATTGGAACTTAATCCCGCACATAGAAAGTTCCGGGTAAGTCCCGATGATAAATATAATTATGCAATTATTTTTACTCAAGGTGAAAATTAAGGGGAAAAAACTACATTTACAGATTAAACTACGCATTGATTCTATTTTGGTACTTCAAACATTAAAAACTTACCAGGTTTTGAAAGTGGCTCCTTTACAGCGGTGATTGGCGTCGATGTCACGGGTTGGCTGGGTATTGAACCCGCTACAGACGCTAATGGTTTTGGTGGGCTACTTATCAGAGATGTTACCGTGCTACCGGTAGGTAACTGTGGCTGAGACGACGGGATCAATGGGGTAGCGCCCATGATCGGCTGGGTAGGGGCCATAACCGATTGGGTAGGAGCCATAATCGATTGGGTAGGAGCCATAATCGCTTGCGTAGAAGCCATAATCGGTTGGGTAGGAGCCATAATTGGTTGGGATGTAGCTATCAATGGTTGTGAGCTCATTATAGGCTGTGACGGTTGTATTAATGGTTGAGTGCCGCTCATTGGTGGAGCCATAATCGGTTGTGACATCATAGACTGTGAAGTCGACATGACTGTTTGATTCATAGATATACCTACAGTCGAACCACCGATTAGGGGTTGAGATGAAAGTGGCTGAGACATTAATGATTGAGTGTCTATTAGAGACGGTGGTTTTACACCAGAAATTAAATCTGGCACAGCCGGTTTTACCGGTGCCGGTGGTATCATAGGAGGTATAATCGGTTGGGTAGTACCCATAATCGGTTGGGTGGGCGCCATAATCGGCTGGGTAGGTGCCATAATAGGCTGAGTAGGGGCCATAACAGACTGGGTAGGGACGTTTGGTGATTGACCTGTTGGAGCGGTGTTTATAAGTGGTTGATTAAAGTCACCGAGTAGCGATTGGTTGGACATTGGTTGAGATTGGGACAGCCCTGCTATTAAAGGTTGTTGAGGCATTGGGGGAATTGCGGGCATAGGAGGTATTGGGGGTTTGGCTGGTTGCGCGAATTGCTGTGGCTTTTGCGCGCCTGTGGACCAAAACTTATTTTTTAAATATTGCATTGAATAGGTATAAAAAGGACGTATTAAGTTCTTGTGAAATAGAATTATGGCCAGTTTTTGACGGGACCGCAGGAAAATCGCTTTGCAGTAGACTTTTATTTCACAAAACTTATAGTTTTTATAGTGTTTGTGTATAAAATAGTGTTGTTTTATTTATAAAGTGCTGAATTAAGCGCAGAGTGGGCAATTAATACAATGAAGTAGAATATTATTATTTATGTAGTCTCTAAACCCAACAACAACAACAACAACAACCAACTACAACAACAACGACAACTTTCTACTTATTATTATTATTGTTATTTTTATTTTTTAATCTTTTATTTGTAGTGTGTGTGTGTGTGTCAAAATAAATGTTTTCTTTCTTTCTTATAATAAAAGTTTCTAATAAAGTCGCCATTTGGATGTGACTTAGATTTGACCGTGACTTGTTTTGTTTGATTTTAAATTTTCAACAAAAACTTGAAAATTAAATTAATTCGTTTAAGAGAGTTTTGATCAAAGTGTTTTTATGAATGTAAAAGGAAATATTAAGGAAGAAAGACGTTTGATAGGAAAAATATATTGATAAAAGGCTGAAAAACGAAATTACAAACAAAATTAGACACACGAGAAGCACATAAGGCTCAATTCACACTTAAGCAGTACAATGAAGAAATATTTGTAGAAAGAAGAATGATATATATATAATAATAGTATTTTTTTACTATATAATTAAGTTCCTGAAATAAAACCTAGGTTGATGGCGCGAATATCGCTAGACCAAAATATCTCAGCTCTTAGTTCTTTTTTGTCATATTTGTATTATCTAGATTTTTATACAGGGTTATATTCTTTAGATGTATTAAGCTGAAAGGGGTCAACAGTTTCGGAGTCCATTCAATACAAACAAACAAAACATCAAATCTTTCCTCTTTAGTAGTAAAGAAGACTAGCGGCTCGTTCCGGCTTCGCACGGGTGGACATTTATTTTTTATTTAAATTCTAGTAATAAATATTAGTGTAGGTGAAATTGTAATTTTGACGTGCGTACAGCGTAGTGTAGGTGTAGTTATAAGGTAAATGAAAATATTCTGTTCTATTTTAATTACCTGTGGGGCTAAGAGAAGTGACTAGCGATGGCGGCAAAGCTTTCGGCACCTCTATACCGTGGAGTTTAAGGTTGATAACCTGAAATTTTGTGTGTTTTACATATATGTTGAATACTGATGAATATCATTTCACATGTTTAATTTGGAAATAACTTGACTATTTCATAATCATCAGTAAAATGTATACTCTATTTAGCAATTTGAGTTTTATTAAAATTACTTATTAGTCTCAAATAGGCTAGATTGTAATTAGGGATTGCAATCCGGCGTCATTTTTAGTCCGGCCGGATACGACCGGATTCCCATCGGATTGATTAAATCAAGATGATTTTCGCGTTTTAGTACAAAATAAGTGAGTTAATCAAGTGCCACTGCACTTATATGTAGTTTATAAAAAATAAATCACAAATATATAAAATCGACTTTATTTCCTAACCAATGTTAAGACAAATAGACAACAAGAAAACAATTAAAGTTTAGTAGTGTAGGTAACTAGTAATAATTTTACGACGTAACGAGTAGCTCAGTCTTTCTAGATTTCACTTTCACACATAGATCAATTTATAAGTAACAATATTAATTACTAAGTAACTATAATATCTAATAGATACAATTAACCTTACGTAATTAACTGAAATGAGATCAAAATCATTATTAAAGTATTTGAGAATGCTAACAAACAAGTCTTATAGGTATTTATGATTATGACAGATACCATCATGATTTGATGAATCTGTCGAACGAATGAATGGCAAAAATTATCACAATAATGAGTTTAGAACTCTTTAGTTTAATCAACTTACGATAAATAATTATTTTAAGTAATAATTGTAAAAAAATATAAGTATTAAAAGAAAATCAATATTGATTTTGAAAATAAGATCGTAGAAAACAAATATTGTTAATTGTGTCATCAGCTAAACGACTTCTAATAGAGCTGCAAATATAGCCTGCGGCCGAAAAGGCCCTTTCAGCTTCTATACTTGTCGGCTTTATTGTCAGCAAATAATCATGAATAGCAGACAAGTATTCTCCTCGGACTCCATCGCTTTCAAATGTCGTCATTTCTTTCTTTAGTACTTTATCAAAATCTTTCTCTTTTTTAGTATGTACGCTATAACACGTGGCTTCTTGCTGGATTTGTAATTGTAATTCTTTCTGTAATGTCAAATCTTTCTTTAGTCATGGTGAATCTAAGTTCTCTTCTACTATTTCTTCTATGTTTTCTTCAGATGTATTTTCTTAAATAACTCTTTCTAAGAGTTTCTACAACGCATTTAAAGTACCTACTCATGCAACAGCTATATTATTTTCCCACAAACTGCTAGCACCGGATCCGGTCTTCGGATTTGGTATATTGGTACCGGATCCGGTAACCATTAAATGATGCCGGATCCGCCGGATTACCGGATCCGTTTTTCCGGATTGCAATCCCTAATTGTAATAACAATGAGGTATCTAACGACAAACAGATACATCATTAGAAGGAAAAAAAAGACGTGTGGCACTCGGGGACTGCCGCGGTAAAGCTATTGCATAGCATTTTTACGCCGATACAACCAATGCCACCTAGAGGCGAGTTGCTGAACTAAAGAGACAAGCGTAATATTTCAAAAAAGTCATTAAAAGTTCTGCTATTCATCGATAGATGGCAAAACTAAAAAGTATCACCGCTGTGCCGGTGGGAGTGGGGGGTGTTAGGTTATTTTCGTTACGGAATTTCTGGATTCGGTCTCCACGCTCAAGGCCCGCGATGGAAGCTATGCAATAGCTTAAAAAAAGTAAAATGTTGTGTATATATACATGTACAATACCTTGCAAGCGATAGAGAACTCCTTCAGGTCAAGTTTCCCATCAGCGTTGGTGTCAGCGAGGGACCAGATCTGACCCAGTATCGGTGGTGGCAGCTGACTCTGTTACATAATAACATTTGTCAAAAGAAACAATTACATTATCATAAATGGAATTACATCCACATAACAAATATTCCTTGGACCTTTTCACAAGCACTGTTAGTAGTTTTAAGAGGGCTATCTGCAATACAAATATTTTATTGATAACACCAATGTTACTACAAAATTTTAAATGTCATTAAATGAGTTTTAAAACGCTGATCACATGTCAACACAACAATGTCAAAATAAGGTATGCCAATACACAAACATGTCAATATACATATAAAAATATTGTCAATATAAAAAAATATGTCGGCACAAAAAAAATATTGACTTAGATTATTGTATTGTTGATTTATATATTATCTAGTTTTTTGGAGCATGTAACGATGAATTCTTATTTATTGCTTTTGACTGAGTATAAAATGATTATTATTGTTTTCGACTGACAGTACCAGTAAGCACCTAACAGTGTGTACCGGCAGCCTCACATGAGAGCCAGTACCATTTCACTAGGTGTGCTTTACCATCTTCAACCATACTGTTACTTAACATCAGGCGAGCTGTAGTCAAAGACAAAGCCTGTCAACTTTAAAAAAAAAAAAAATTTTGATAGGTATAACTCTTTATTGTGCACCATAATTTACTTGGTGGTAGATCTCCTTAGCAGGAGGTCGTCTAGGTAGGTACCACCGCAGTACCAGATATTCTGCCGCCAAGCAGTAGTGTGCAAACATTACTGTGTTCCGGTTTGAAGGGTACTGCAGCTAGCGAAATTACTGGGCTGTTGAGACTAACCATCTAGTCTCAAAGTAATGAGTGCCAAAGCAGCGATGCCCTGGACGTTGTTTTGTTACTCAAAGTTCTGTGCATCGCTGCAATGGTCATGGGCAGGCGTTATCTCTTAACATCAGGAGAGCGCCTCGACCGTCTCATTACTTTTACATAAAAAACAAAAAAAATAAAATAATAATAAACAGAAAAAAAATACAGAGGACAAAAGAATCTTATGAACTAGTGCCACAAGTGGAGATCTTATCGCTGAATTTACTGCTGAAACTTCTGCCTTTATAGACTACTAAAAGCAAGACTTTCTTTTAATCCCAGTTGGGTTAGAGGAACTAGGCCGTCTACTGACCTGCAACATAAATCTTTTGGCTTGTTCACCGGTGAGCATCCCCCCAGCGGGCCCAAGGTTGCGGAAGTGCTCTGCAAACTTAGCATGTTCATGAGCCTGGATCACCCAGGGATCACCCATCTTGGCACCTAGAAGAGTATTAGTGCTACAAACAACAATTTACCTTTTTTTTATTGTAAGTGAATCAGTAAATCAGTAATAGTATAGTAATTTCGTAGCAATGATAGCTCAGTGGTTAGCGCGGTAGGTTCGCATGCCGAAGGGCGTGAGTTCAAACCCCAACAATGAGCCTGAGCTGCCGGTGAAGGAAAACATCGTGAGGAAACCATAGCATGGTGGTAGAGTTCTTTCTCGTACTCGGCTGGCTAGCTACCACCCTCAAGTTGAAAATCTGCCGCCAAGCATCTAACAGTGTGTTCCGGCAACCTCACTTGAGAGCCAGTTCCATTCCAGGCTAGGTGTGCTTTACCATCTTCGACCACATCTTCACTTAACATCAGGTGAGCTGTGGTCAAAACACCTAGCCTGTCAACCATAAAAAAAAAAATTATTGGCCATAAATAACAATAATGTTAAAGGCAAGTCACTTGTACAAAAAAAAATCTTATGATTACACTTTAATGAATTGAGCGAGTAATTTACCCAATCCAACAACAACAACAGTGAACATACTGCAGCGGAGGCTCCGTTTGTGCTACACATAAATGAGGATTCTGAGAACCTTTTTTTTTTTTTATGTTTAACAGGCCAGGTGTTTTGACCATAGCTCACCTGATGTTAAGTGAAGGTGTGGTCGAAGATGGTACAGCACACCTAGCCTGGAATGGAACTGGCTCTCAAGTGAGGCTGCCGGAACACACCGTTAGATGCTTGGCGGCAGATTTTCAACTTGAGGGTGGTAGCTAGCCAGCCGAGTACTAGAGAGTACCCTACCACCATGCTATGGTTTCCTCACGATGTTTTCCTTCACCGGCAGCTCAAGCTCATTGTTGGGGTTTGAACCCACGCCCTTCGGCATGCGAATCTACCGCACTAACCACTGAGCTATCATCGCTACAACCTCATTGACATATATTCACTTAATTTGTAAAAAAGATTGCTTTCCAAAAAAAATTTTATGGTTTATGTTGGAACACAGCGTAGGCAGAAAATTCCATTGTTTAGTGGTTCTTACAATGAAGGTGGAATCAAACCGTTTAGTTATAATTAGTTATAATATTATCAATGGTAAAGTTTTCACTATCACTCGGGAATGTCTTATCATAGATGTAAGTCTTAAATAACCCAGCCAGAATAAGTATTTTTTCACTTTATTTATATAATCTGTATTGTCTTACTACTAGGCAAAAGTCAACCCAATTAATATAGTTTTTTATTTTATTTGTAACAGTAATGAGCTGAACGATACACTCTCCTGATGGTAAGAGATAACATCTGTCCATGACCATTGCAGCGATACACAAAATGTTGAATAGCAAAACACAGTCTAGGGCATCGCTGCTTTGGAGCACATTACTTTGAGACTTGGATGGTTAGTCTCAACAGCTCAGTAATTTCGATAGCTGCAGTACCTTTTAAACCGGAAGACAGTAATGTTTTTAACACTACTGCTTGGCGGCAGAATATCTGGTAATGCAGTGGTGTGATACCTACCTAGACAACCTCTTGCTAAGGAGATCTACCACCAAGTGAAATTATATGATTATGTAATAGAGAAAGATATCAGCGAGGTAACTCAAAAAAATCTACAGAATCCTATGTTTGGATCATATGGTAAGTGTTATTGCTACAATCTTTTAAACATAGCATTCACTCTACAGAAAAATTACACAACAAAAAACACATTTAACAAAATACACTGCTCAGTTATCATCATTTCAGTAAGAAATCTAAACAGAAAATCTATTTAATATCCATAAATATATAAGTTTAACATATTCCTATGCGAAAGTTTTTGCTTGTATCCTTCGACTACGTAATGATTACGGATTTCAGCGAAATTTGTTAAAGGTAGCTTTAATTTTGATTAATACAAGTTAATTTTTGTCCTCAAAAACGATATGAAATCGAGGAAAGCTGTTAATTATACGCAACGCCTACTTTCTATGCGATAAAACAGCAGTTTTCAGCAGTTCCTGTAAATATACGGGTGTTAACTTACCGTAAAGTATCACAATTTCCTTACGAGTGGATTATTTATTTGTAACTGAACAACGCCCTTTCTGTTTTTTTAGTATTATTGGAAAAATTCACTACTTCTGTTCCCAGAACATATGATTTTGTTTAGTTTAATCGATCGCTCGTCGCCGCAGCTCGGATTCGTATTGGACGGATTGGACGTAATCGGTAATATTCGGAAGTAAAACTGACACTGACATTGCACTAATACACTTTTTTTTTGCGTTGACTGACTGTTACGGACTGGAATGAAGAATGTTCACTAGTTTCGATTTTTAACTTTTCTTATAGTCCATATGAAATAAAAAAAACGTGTGTAAATATTATTTCGATATGTCACTTAGTTCCCGAGATATTGAATTTTAAACGGCGCGAGTGTCGGCCGGCCGGCGCTCGTTGTGCTGACGTCACAAGTCATACACTCACGCAGTACGTTGCGCGCTCCGGCACGTTTCACTACGAAATAACGCAAATATTATTCAAAAATGTCGAATTTAAATACAAGAAAATCATGTGTTGTGCCAAAATGTAAAAGCACTACCACCAATGCACGGGAAAAGTTATTTTTTTTTGGTTCCAAAGGATATTAAAATACGTAAGAAATGGATAAAAGCTATGAAGAGGTTGGATCCATTTGGAGATAAAAGCAAAGTATATTGTTGTGAAGATCATTTTGACGTAAGTACATGACAATCTATTATGTATACAAGTATATTTATTAGATGGTAGGTATGTATGTAGTTTGCACTTTGCAGTAGGTTAGTATCTCTTATACCTATCTAGTTTGTATTTGGTTGGTATAAGTAGGTATCAGTGGTGGCTCGTGATTCCAAGAAATGATGGTTCAGTTACATAGAACAAACAAACGATAAAAATATAATCTTTCAAGATGTCGCATCACAGGTGCGAAACAATAAACGACTGAAATTAGGTCAAGGTCACGCAGGGCCTGCCCGGGCGCACCGAACGTCGTCACCAAGGTCATCACTCGGAAACATAGGCCGCCCGTGCGCCGCTCCAATTTATTCCTCATTCATTTAGTACCTACAGAACATTTTCCGTTTCACGCGCGAGAACATTTCTATTTTCTAACAATAGTTTGTATGGAGAGACGTGCGCTCTTTTAAAAGCACTCCGCAAAATTTGAGTTAAACAAAAGTGGATAAAGTTGTAAAACTTAAAGATGTAGTCGTTCAGTGCGTGCACGAGTGCAGTCAAAGAGCGGCCGCCGCCGCCAGCAAGAGTACCTACCTAAATATGTAGGAACTTATATGAAAAATAAGACCAGAGGTGCAAAACCTTTGGTATCAGTTTAAACGTATCTACCTAATATGTAAATAAAAAAGCAACTACTTTTACGTCATCCTTTGTTTATTTTATCTACTAGCTGTCGCCCGCGGCTCCGCCCGCGTTACTGTCGATCCCTCGGGAACTGTATTATTTCAGGAATGAAAGCTAGCCTATGTCCTTCTCCGTGTTCTTAACAATACCAATGCTATATTTCATGAAGATCGGTTCAATATTTTTTGCGTGATAGCGTAATAAACAAACAAATAAACGAACAAACTCACTTTCGCATTTATAATATTAGTTAGGATAAGAACCTACAAGTATTAGTGTATCAATACGAGCCAAAACCTTTTGCTCCACATGCTTCAAATCATAACTTATAGTATTTATTCTTGTTTCAGATTGAGAATGATATGGAGAACTATATTAAATATAAACTGGTTGGGGGCAAACTCCAACTTAAAAAAGGCATAGTACCTCACAAATTTAAATGTCAACAAGAAAACAATGATAAACCTGAAAGATCTGCAGTAAAAAAACGTAACCTAATAAAATATTTTGAAAAAATCTTATGTACAGACGAAGAACCCGTTCCTTCGACATCATGTGCATCTTAAAACCCCGAAGAAGTATTTGTTGCTTGCTGCCCAGGCGACACAGTAATAGAAGACCCATTAAGTTTCGGAAATAATGATCAGTCTTTGGAAACATCAAAAAAACATAAGGCAGTGCAAGTGAAACTTAAAAATAAAGTTATCAATAAATCAACAATAACCTATTTTGGGTAAATTATCCGATTGCCCTTTTTCATATCCTTCATCCATGTTGTGAATTTCACTATGAAGATAACAGTACCTAATATACTTAAATCAAAAACAAAATAAAACAACAATTTACTGACAAGCGTTAAGTACGTTATCACTTATGTCTCCGGCCGTGTACTGCGCGCGCGGCCGGTAAGAGGTGTATGACCTGTGACGTCACACCCAAGCAGCGCCACCGCGCAGCGATTTCAAATTAACGGGATTTTTGAATGTCTATAAAATGTAAACTAATTGATATTTTGGCATGAAACAAAAACTAGTATATTTATATTCACATAGGCTTTACTGTGACAAAGTTTCAAGCGATTTTGCATATCCAGTAACATTCTCCATTAAAGATGCTAGACACCGAAGACGAGGCAATAAGAATAAAAGACCTGAAGACTGAAGACTGCACGCAAAATACAGAAATATTAAAACTGACAGAATACACAGAGTGCGATGTCAAGAAGAAAGAGAAGAAAAAAAAAATCTAGGAAAAAATATTTTGTTTGTGAGCAAATGTCAAAAACATATGATTTTATCATTGGATTGGCAAATAAGTACTTGTCTGGTGTATGATTTATTTCTATTTTCACTACTAAAATTCATTACAAACTGCGCAATTACACAACTTTATACATTAAAATGACCAAAGTGGCTGATAACGTGAACCCAAATATTTACGAAAAGGGCTCGGAGCGCATAATAACTTCTACCGACCGCGATGAAGACGTTGCCGACGACTTTGATGAAAGGGAAATCTTCGACATCATCCGCCATATCAACGACCCGGAACACCCGCTGACCCTGGAAGAGCTACGAGTGGTGGAAGAGAAGAATGTAACTGTAGACAACAAGCAGAATACTGTCGTAGTGCATTTCACACCGACTATACCACACTGTAGTATGGCAACGCTTATAGGTAAACCTTCTTTAATCGGGCAGTTTCCGGCTACTGCTGGCTTTAATAACCCAGGTTCTTCTTCTTTGATGTTGGCTTCGCATTTTATGCATTTGCCAGTGTCAAGTGTTTCGATGTTTTCAAGTTTCTTATGTAATCAAAGTCTTGTCAAGTCTAGTCCGTGTCAGTCAAATCAAGTCATGCTTTAGTAAAGTAGTAGCGACTTTACTATAAGTTTCGATGAAGTTTTGGAAGCAACACGAAAAGTCATGTTACACCATATTATACTGGTGCTTGTAATTCAGTACTTTATGAATAAAACACCACTATTTCTATACATCAACACTCGAAAAAACATTAGTTTTGGAAAAAAAATACAATGGGGTAACACAACACTTTCCACATTCCGGCCAAAATTCATAACCCAGGTTATATGCTTTGTGTATAATTAGTACAATGAACATTTTTTGGCTAAATACATATACATACCTACCTGCAGAATGTAACTTTTTTTTTTTCAGAATTTTTTTTTTTTGCAAAGTTGCATATAAGTGCAATAAACCGACTGTACTAACTTGGCCATCATTGTTACAGATAAAATAAATGCAATCCCACTAGACATAATTTGGTATGGAGGTAGCTGAGACCCTGGATTAACACATAGGCTACTTTTTATCCCGAAAACATGTAGCGGGTAACATCGCGGGGCGCAGCTAGTATTATAATATGTATAATGCAATTATAATGAGACAAATTTTTCCCATTCCAGGTTTATCCATAAGAGTGCAGCTGCTCCGAGCACTGCCTGCCCGTTTCAAAGTGACAGTGGAAGTGTCGGAAGGCACTCACGTATCCGAGCAAGCGGTCAACAAACAACTGGCCGACAAAGAGAGAGTTGCCGCTGCGTTAGAGAACAACAATTTAGTCCAAATCATTAACCAATGTATTGCGGTAAAGTGAAAATATATGATACAACTTGATCAGATTGTCCATAAGAATCATAGACGTAATATACCATAGAGCAGTGTTTCACAAACTTTGTTCTGCCATGGCCCGGTAATTTTTCATACTGCCCAATCGTGATCCACTCAATAGTTCTAAAACCCAATCGGTTAAAGAAAGTAAAATAATACACATTTTTTTTATGTTTTTGACAGGCTACATGTTTGACCACAGCTCACCTGATGTTAAGTGACCTTGAATGTAACTGGCTCTCAAGTGAGGCTACCGGAAGACACCGTTAGGTGCTTGGCGGCAGATTTTTAACTTGAGGGTGGTAGCTAGCCAGCTGAGTACTAGAAACTATACTACCACCATGTGATGTTTTCCTTTACCAGCAGCTCAAGCTTATTGTTGGGCTTTGAACCCACGCCCTTCGGCATGCGAACCGACCGCGCTAACCACTCAGCTATCATCGCTACAAAATCGCTATTTTGTGCGAAATCGTTTACGATACGTTGATCGATAGGTATTATTTTAAAACAAGGCGAGAGTGCTGCGACCCTGTATTTTATGTTGATGACCCGGTACCGGGTCGCGACCCACCAAATGGGAAACGCTGCCATATAGGTATACATGTATATATTTTATAACAATTAGACTTGCTTGTTATCTCCATCTCGCCTAATGTCAAGTGAATTTCTCGTCTATGATTGATTACCTATATTTGGCCTCACTTGAGAGCCAGTGCTAGGTGTGCTTTACCATCTTCAACCACATTGTCACTTAACAGCAGATGAGCTGTGGTAAAACACCTAGACTGTCAAAGGTAAAAAAAACCCATTCCCTCCCTTGCATGTAGTTGACTTAAACCCTTGGTTGTACATGTACTATATATAACTACTAGTTGTTACCTGTGACTTTGTCCATGTGGAATTTGTCAAAAAAATGTCACCACCACTGCGAGATGTCGTCAAGTCATAAGTAAGTCATTACTATTGTGTATTGTGAAACTTGGCGACATCTGGTGGGTAGCGGTAGTGCTCATGAACATTTTTGGTTATCTTATATGGTTTTTGATGAAAATTATCCTAAAAGTATGTTTGCCAAATTTCATCCAAATCCGTTCAGCTGTTTTTGTGTGGTTGAGTAACAAACCTCCAACCATACAAACTGAGAATTTTGTAACAGGAGACATAGGTACATAATTATGTTACGAAGTCAAAAAATAAAAAAAAAATTGTTTGACAAAATTTGGAATGACTCATGTTGAAATCATGTGACTCGCAAATTGCCTGTGTTATAAATAATATAGGAAATTACACAGATCTGAAAATATAGTTCTGTGGGAAGTAAATTTATATTTTAACATGTGTTAGTAAGTTAGAATATTAACTTTATATTTTATATACATATATATTGTTTAAGGAAATTAAAAGCTTTGTTATATAAGGGACTTCTTTCTTTTCTAATTTTGCTTTTTTATTTTTATCAACAATTTTAAATTTTAAAACAATCATAATATATTTTGAAATTTACCTGGATCATGACTGGGACTAGACCATGACTTGATCTGCTTCACTTTGACATTAATAAATGGTAATATGTTAAACATTCCATATGAAAAATCTGAATATCACAATTTCTGTGACTTTACTATACAAATTATTTCGAATTAAAAAAAATATTTATTTATTATCTCTCCTTCACGAAATTATTAAAAAATGATCCCTCATTTTTAAATTGGGCATAATACGGAAAAAATATTAAAAGTATATACTAAAGTATAAAACTTACTACTACAAAACTACTAAACTACTATTAAAGTATAGTATTAAGGTGTTTTATAGGGTAGTAGATATTTTTTTTTGGCTATAAACCAGAGGTTTGGTCCCGGTCAAGTCAGAGGGATATTCAAATGTTTGAAGATAAAAAAAACATGTATGTAGCTGGTTGTTTGACCGATATGTACATGATTAGTTGTTTGACCAATACATATAATTGGTTGTGTTATAAATAATTTATCGCAAATGCTAGACAGAGGGCGCCTTCTTATTCTTATTCGGAATGGGGTCGATGAGTCCTGCACTGACGTCCCGCTTGGGGTGTATTGTGCATTTCCCCCTGCCAGCGTCTACCCGAGCCAACCCAGCTCCTTGAAGTACCGGAGCGAGGCTCTGGGGCGCTGGCAAAGTAGCTCCAGTGGATGAGATGGAGTTAAGCATGATAGCGAAAAGCAGTCTGCCTGTTGCGGGGATTTAGATGTGGTTTGTGAGGAAGTTGCTTCATGCAATCTAGTGAAGATCCTAGTTACTTCTGTGGCTTTGCAATGCCACAGCAAGGCGCGAGGGCTCCTTTATCAAGGTTAGAATTCAACCTCAGGTTTAAGATTTATTTGAAGCTTATGCACTGGGATAATCATTCATCAAGAATATTTACAAAATTTGTAATTACTTCTCTAAAACAACCAAATAAAAAAACTAAACTATTTATTTTATTAAATCTTATATTGTTGCCAACCAAGTTTTTAACTGCGCTACGTTGTCGTGCAATTTAAAATCTTTCTCCCACCAAGCCTTTTCTTGCGACTTAGGCTGTTTATAATAATTGGGTGACATTCGAGGCAGCATCAATGGCCCACTAGTCGCGATGAAATCAGCTTTAGGGTAATTCCTGTTATCATATTGATCGAAGTCAGTTTTCTCTTTTTTAGTAGTGACCCCATCATCTACATTGGGTAGACCCCTAAACCTAGTAGTTGCCATGTCCCATAACCTGTCTTTATCAAGTTTAGATACGTCGGAACGAGCTGGCTTGAAATCGCGATCTTTGTTATATTTGATTTTTAAATCTGACAGAGATTCAGCTGAATATTTTCTATCGTCATGGTTTTGTTTTTGAGATTTCGGTAATTTGAAATCGAACGAAAGCGTTTTAGTATCGCGGTCCTTGATTTTCTTGTACCTCGAGCCGGATGAAGGTGATTCGATGGAATCTGAAATGCGTTCATCTAGTTTTGACTCAGATTTTTGTGTTTTTGGGGATTTAAAAGTTAGCAAGTGTGAATCTGGGGTAGTCAGGCGACTATATTGCTTGAGTTCGTTACGATCATTATGTGATTCTTTATAAAATGATTCAGATTGTTTGCTTTGATAATGTTCTTTATTCTTCTCATCTTTATTACCATATTGGCTGTAATAACTGTTCTTTAAAAGCTCTTGTGAGAACACATCATTGTGTGCCATTTCTTTCTTTTCCATTGACCAATAGGGTTTCGGTTTGGTTTGAATTGGAAGCTCAAATTCTTTGGACTTTTCAAATTCATCTCTCCAATTTTTCACCACAGATTTTTCCTTGTCTTTCGACTCTTCGAAATTCTTTTGCCGTTTCTTTTCGTTCTCCAACAGTCTCTCTTCTTTTTCGATTGACAGTTCTTTGCTCTCGTTTGATAAGTAATTCGGCTTCTGCCGCTCTTCTTTTCTAGTTGTATAGTCGTGTCTGTCTTGCCTAATAGTTTGTTGCTTTTCTTCCTCCCTGTCCTTGTCGAGGTTACGTATTTCGTGTTCGTTACTTGCAGATATGGCGTGTGATTTTATAATTTTCTGGCTTGGTGTTTCTTGCATTTGATCCGTCATTTGCTCAGTAGCTTTGACAACGAAGTCAGTTAATTTGTCAGCAAGGGAATCGGACACGAACTTGCGGGCAAGTTTCTTGATATCATCAATGTTAGCCGTGAGTAGTACAAATGATTGTGCCGTGTAAGACAGGAGTAATAGTTGGAAACCTGAAAAGATATTTATACTTTTTTTTAAATTTAACTTGCAATGTATGTACATATGTACGGGTCAAAGATAAAGATAAAGATAAAGATAAAGATAAAGATAAAGATAATTTATTTGTATACAACATGAGAAATTTTATACAATATACGCATAAAAGATGTTCCAGTACTTAATGTGGCTGAGTCATGTTGTGCCGGTTAGGCGTACAAATGTCACGAGTGATGGCGCTATGCTCGTACAAACATTAAAATACTATTTTAATTACAGTCCACAATGTAAAAATTAAGTCATGTTAGTTAAAAAATAAATCAGATATCAAAATTACATTACAAATAATATGTCAAAAATAAAAATCAAATACATATCAAAAATTAAAATCACATGTCAAAAATTAAAATCAAATGTCAAAAATTAAAATTAAATGTCAAAAAATAAAATAGAATAAAATATCGATGTCAAACAGAAATAATAAAAATTATACAATGTCATTCAAAATTGGTCTTGCAAGTTAAATTTGACACCTTTCCCGATGTCCGATTGGACTCAAATTTGGTATACTAATGTATCTTCGGTGACAATACAATGATATGGTACCATGAAGCTCGTCTGATAATGGAGACGGAAGATGGCCATAGGATCTTCTGAACTAAACAAGATAGATCCATCGAGTTTGGGCTCGATTTATTCGTCTTGAGGAGCATATTATGAAGTAACAAAAAAAAAGGTTGGAATAGATAAACTTCTCTTCTTCAAAATTTGTTATAAAAATAGAGTCAAAGGCATCACCGCTTTGGCTCTCATTACTTGAAGACGTTTGATGGTTAGTCTCAATAACCCTGTAATTTTGCTAGCTACAAGTAACTTCTAATATATTTTAAACCGGGATAGAGTATTGTTTACACGCTACTGCTTGGTAGTCGTCAATAGGAGGTCATTGTACTGATCAATATGAACAATTTTTACTATGAGGCCGATAACATCGTTATTGACAGCCCTGTTGGTCCAATGGTAGCTTGTCTGCTTCAAGAGCTGAAGAGCGTGGATATGATTCCCACCCAGGACAAGCATTTTGTGAAATAAACAAATGTTTGCTTTATGTCTGCATTACACACAGCACCATCTGACCCCAAACTAAGCAAAGCTTGTAGGTACTATGGAAGTCAGATAACTGATAGAATACTTAAATCGTTTTTTTTTTGATATGGTATGATATCGCTGATTTTTATGCCCATTTCAGGGTTGGTCTTATAATAAAAGTGGTTCATAATAATACATGGAAAGACCTCGGATTATATTTGTGTAACTGGTTGGTTCATGTGATGAAGATTGATTTCTTCCTTCAATTGACAGTCCTGTTGGTTCATTGGTAGTGTGTCTGCTTCGAGAGCTGAAGGGCGTGGGTTCGATTCCCACTCAGGACTAACATTTGTGTGACTAACATCGATGTTTGTTCTGTGTCTGGGTGTACTGTATGTATTATAAGTATGTATTTACAACAGAAAAAAAAGTATTTAAGTATTCTATCAGTTATCTGTCTTCCATAGCACAAGCTCTGCTTAGTTTGGGGTCAGATGGCGCTGTGTGTAATGTCCTATGATATTTATTATTTATTTATTTACTTATGTTAGATTAGGTATAAATATAAAATATTTTAGTTTAACATTATAAACTTACCAACGAAACTTATTCTGTACGATATCATATTTGCAATGCCAGGGCTATTTCAATTGAGTTATAAA
This sequence comes from Biston betularia, assembly GCA_905404145.2. Taxonomy (NCBI): domain Eukaryota; kingdom Metazoa; phylum Arthropoda; class Insecta; order Lepidoptera; family Geometridae; genus Biston; species Biston betularia. The sequence goes on along the minus strand of FR989892.1, from coordinate 1,274,633 downwards.
TATTTACGAGCAAATATAATTTATAATAGAAATAAGTTTTAATGTGGATCTCGAATTTCAAAACTTATTCTTAGAATGGATAGGCATTTTATAACTGTAGGCAAAGTCTCTAGGTCGGAGAGATCAGAGTGTATACCCAGAGGCCTTAGCTGTTGCGAAGCCCGGGGCGACAGATCATTGTGAGGCCCGGTTTCTTTGTGTCCAGTGTAAAAAATTAGTCCCGACTGCTCGAGTGTTTGTAACATGCTTGCACTAATAATGAAACCGTGCGTTCAGGGGGGGGGTTTTGTTAAGTGCGAGGCGCGAGATACACGTACTTATGGTAAAGACTTTTTTCTACGAGGACGCGAGGCCCCTGCCAGAGCGAGGACCCGGGCGGTTTTTTTTTGTAAGAAGTAATGAGATGAACGAGACGCTCTCCTGATGGTAAGAGATAACGCCTATGCATGACCATTACAGCGATACACAGAACTTTGAGTAACTAAACAAAGTCCAGGGCATCTCTGCTTTGGCGCTCATTACTTTGAGACTTTTGATAGAGTTAGTCTCAACAGCTCAGTAATTAGTAGTTAGTTTAAATAGTGTTTGTAACATGCTTGCACTAATAATGAAACCGTGCGTTCAGGGGGGGTTTTGTTAAGTGCGAGGCGCGAGATACACATACATATATGGTAAAGACTTTTTTCTACGAGCACGCGAGGCCCGGGCGGTTGCCTTGCTTGCCACCCCCTAAGGCCGCCACTGTGTATACGACGACGACGCGATGTTATGTTTGACGTGTCTGTGGGTGTGTTTGTATGAAAAAGAGATACGACTATGTAGTGCAAAAATATTTATTTCATACATTGATTGTGTGTTTATAAATGCAAGAAAGTACATAAGTATATATATATGTTTATTAATGATTTAATTTATTTATCATTTAGAGTTTGCAGCTTTGGTATCGTTCTTAATGTCATCGTACGATGCTTGGTTCTGAAACAGAGTTAGAAAATAAAGTTTTATAAATGTGAAAGTTTGGATGGATGTTTATTTTATTATATAAGACTTCAAATAGATAACTACATATGTTATAAAACTTACAATCTAATACAACTAAATGTGCTATCTTTTAAAGGAAGTACCGCATGCTTTATGACAACTAATTTTTAAAACTAACAGAAACTAAGATTATACAAGTAAACAAATTAATGGACTATATTAAATTACATTAAAAGAATACATTAAATTTGACATTATTTTTTTCTTTTCGTTTTGGCGTCGCGTTTTAGCATTTGCCAGTGTCAAGTATTTATATATTTTCATGTTTTAAAAGTTAAATAATTGTCCTCGTAGCTAAAGTTATAGTCGAAGTCCAGTCTATTTCAAGCACAGTCCGTGTCAGTCAAGTCCAGTCATGCTTTAGTAAAGTAGTGGCGACTTCACTATAAAGCTTCGATGGAGTTTTGGAAGCAACACGAAAAGTCATGTTTCACCACATTATATATCATTTTCCCACACTCACGCATGAAATTCGGCACTTTATGAATAAAACGCCACCATTTTTATGCATAAACACTCGACAAAACACTAGTTTTGGAAAAAAATACAACGGAGTGACACGACTCTTCCCGCGTTCCCGCCAAAAACTCCACTGTTTGGCCATTTCTGCCAAAAGAGAGTTAAGGTTAGGTTTAAATTTTGACAAACTGTCTCCGAATATATCTAAATTGCTATTATGTAGACACTTAGATTGTTACTCTTTCACGCAAAAACTACTAAACGGACTTGGATGAAATTTGGTATGGAAGTAGCCGAGACTCTGGATTAACCCAGCCTACTTTTTATCCCGAAAACATAGTGGGTAACACAGCTAGTAAGTTATATTAAATGCTGTAGGAAAAGTGCCACAATTTAATTAAAAAAAAAACAATATCGATGGTATCTAAGACTGGCTACTGGCAAATGCTAAAACGCGACGCCAAAACAAAAAAAAAAAAGACTGGCTATGTCATATTCAAGAGATATGTTTTCATCATCATCATCATCAGCCTATATTAGTCCACTGCTGGACATAGGCCTCTCCCAAGACACGCCACTCAGCCCGATCTTCGGCCTTTCGCTTCCATCCGCCGCCAGCTGTCCTACGTAGAAAATAAGAAAGAGAAACAAAAGTGTAATGTCAGTTGTGAATGTTGTCCACCGACCTCCCACATGTCTTGACTCCATTCTGGGAATAGTTTCTTGAAGACGGCCGGCTCCCCCATCTGGTGTACAGACACACACACTGCATTGTCCGCCGCGCGCTCCAATCCGTCATCTTCTATGTATTCCTGAACAAACAATAAAATATTCAGGGCCTTGTGTTAAATGAAAATGCAAGTCTTCTGCTAAAATAGTTGAGATACAACTTCTTCTATTTTTTCTTTTTTTTAAGTATCCAGTTTCTCGGTGACCTGGGCCCATAACCTGTTAAATAAAAAAATGCAGATCTACTAAAATAGTGTTATTTCTTCTATTCTTTCTTTTCTTAGATTATCCAGTTTTTCGGTGACCTGGGCCCATAACCTTAAATAAAAATGTAGGTCTTCTAAAATAGTTGTATTTTTTCTTTTCTCAAATATCCATTTTTTCGGTGACCTGGGCGCATAACCTGTTAAATAGAAATGCAGATCTTCTTCTAAAATAGTTGTATTTATTCTTCTAATTTTTCTTTTCTCAAATATCCATTTTTTCGGTGACCTGGGCCCATAACCTGTTAAATAGAAATGCAGATCTTCTAAAATAGTTGTATTTCTTCTTCTAATTTTTCTTTTCTCAAATATCCATTTTTTCGGTGACCTGGGCCCATAACCTGTTAAATAGAAATGCAGATCTTCTAAAATAGTTGTGTTTATTCTTCTATCTGTTCTTAATCAGTTACAAAAATTAGCAGACTTCACTTAAATCACGAACATGAAATGGTGCCATTTAGACTACAGTGTTACCATAAAAATTAAGTTGCCATTTAAAATATTTCCCTTGAACACTCAAAATAGTAGAGTTTTATTCATAAAGTGCCAAATCTCACACTCACGCATGTAGTGTGAGAAAATCATATAATGACACATGACTTTTCGTGCTGTATGACCGGATTCGACCAAGGCTTCCTGTGTATGACTTTGACTGTGACTTAGATTTAATATGCCTACGTCGATTTTTCATTGAATACTTAAAAATATTTAAAACATTTGACACTGGCTAATGCACTAAGTGCGACCCCAAAAGCAAATACTTACCAGGCTAGATGTACTTTACCATCATCGACCACACCATCACTTAACATCAGGTGAGCTGTGGTCAAACACCTAGCTTGTCAGCCATAAAAAAAATACAAATGTTTTTTTAACACTTAAAAAAGTTTCAATATATAATTAAAAAAGTTTCAAAACACTGATTAGGTACATGTAAATGTAAAATTGAGTATGCCAATATAAACATAATTGTCAATAAAATAAAATGTCAAAAAAAAACTTAACAAAGAAAAAGGACACACCTTGATGATATTGCTCCTAGCATTTAGGAATCTCTCCGGGGTGTTCAGTCCCTGCCACAGATACAGCTCCTCGCCTGTGTCTAGGATGTAGACGCCATCGTCCGACAGGTCCTGGGAAATCACATCACATGAACAGGAATGCAAAACATTTCGCCTGAGAAGTCCAAGGTCACGAGAGCAGTCTATTTCTGGGATATTTTAAACCTAATTAGACCTCCTTTATTATTCTGATCGCCTGGTATTGGTTATTTTCCATATAAAATAAAACAAATAAATAATGTTTAAAGACAAGGTGGGCAGACGACCTAGTAAAGACCGCAGGAACGCGCTAGATGCGAGCCGCTTCCAACCGGTCTTTATGGAAGTCTATGGGGGAGGCCTATGTCACGTCAGCAGTGGACGTCCTACGGCTGAAATGATGATGATGATGAATGTTTAAAGCTTGTATACATATATATATATATATACCTGCTGAGTGTATTCCTCATCCAGGTCTTCGAAGACGATTTTGCCTGTCACTTTGACAGTGACAGCTGTCAGAGTCTTGGGAGTTGTGACGCGCCGGTTGACAGCTAGCCGCCAGGCGGAAGGGTCTGCCTTCTCGTCCGCAGGTCCACCTGTAAAGAAAAAGATTAATTTAAAGATTAAAAAAAAAATTCATCAAAGAAGTACAGTATACAGTAAGGTTTTTTAAATTATAAGTAGGCTTGCGTTTGACTGCCAACTCGCCTGATGTTAAGCGGAGATGCGGTCTACGGTGGAACACGCTCGCCTAGAAGAAACAGAATCTACTGAAACTTGAAGGCACCCAGATTGCCTAGCGGTTCGCATGAATTCAATATACTTAGTAGTACATCTAAAGGTTTTTTTATGTAACATTAATGAGACAAACGTTATGCACACATGATAGTAAGAGATAACGCCTGTTCATGACCATTGCAGCGATACACAGAACTTGGAGTAATAAAACAGAGTCCAGGGCATCGCTGCTTTGGCGCTCATTACTTTGATGGTTAGCAAATGCCCTGTAATTTCATTGCAGTATCAAACCGGAACACAGTAATGTTTACACACTACTGCTTGGTGTTAGAATACCTGGTACCGTAGTGGTACCTATCTAGACGACCTCCTGCTAAGGAGTTCTACCACCAACTAAAGGTGATAGCTGACTTTACATATCAACGTATAAAATTTTAATTATTGTTCTAGATATAATAATATCTGTAGAACAGACTGAACGAACTAATCAGTTAAAATCCAACATATCCAGATGTTCCCAGAAGTCCCAACTAGTTAAAATCCAACCTACCTAGATGTTCCTAGAATTCAGACCAGTTAAAATGCAACCTACCTAGATGTTCCTAGAATTCAGACCAGTTAAAATCCAACCTGCCTAGATGTTCCTAGAATTCAGACCAGTTAAAATCCAACCTACCTAGATGTTCCTAGAATTCAGACCAGTTAAAATGCAACCTACCTAGATGTTCCTAGAATTCAGACCAGTTAAAATCCAACCTACCTAGATGTTCCTAGAATTCAGACCAGTTAAAATCCAACCTACCTAGATGTTCCTAGAATTCAGACCAGTTAAAATGCAACCTACCTAGATGTTCCTAGAATTCAGACCAGTTAACATCCAACCTGCCTAGATGTTCCTAGAATTCAGACCAGTTAAAATGCAACCTACCTAGATGTTCCTAGAATTCAGACCAGTTAAAATCCAACCTACCTAGATGTTCCTAGAATTCAGACCAGTTAAAATCCAACCTACCTAGATGTTTCTAGAATTCATATCAGTTAAAATGCAACCTACCTAGATGTTCCTAGAATTCAGACCAGTTAAAATGCAACCTACCCAGATGTTCCCAGAATTCATCATCTTCTTCTCCCTGCTGTTGGATGGAGATCGACTTCTCGTCTCCAGCGAGGTATTTTGCGAAAGTATCTGCTGCCTCTTGCTCTTTCTCTGAAGATTCCTAAAACATACGAAGATTTAATACGTTTATATTAGCTTTTGACTCGATATCCTTTGAAAAGTGTGGTCAAGGTATAAATTATTGTGCCGCAAAGCAGTAGTGTTTTCATTTCTGTGCTCCGGTCTGGTACGTTAGCGACAGCTTTCCTATTATTATATCTCGGTACACTAGCCGCCCCCACGCCTACGCCCGCGCATCAACCGCTATCTTAACGTGCGTGTTGTCCACGCGCGTGTTGTACTCAGCTTTGTTTCCATGATGAAGGCCACCGGATTTTGTCCAAATTATAGTCGAAGTTTCCGATAAAATTATTATAAAACAAGATTGTGTTTTAAGATGCCAAAAGAGAGCGATTAGAATAATGGAAGGTTAAAAAAACGTAATTCGGCAAAGAAACACTTTAAAAATAATAGAATAATGACTGAAATATCTTTGTATCTATTTTAGTAGCGATGATAGCTCAGTGGTTAGCGCGGTAGGTTCAAACTCCAACAATGAGCTTGAGCTGCCGGTGAAGGAAAACATCGTGAGGAAACCATAGCATGGTGGTAGGGTACTTTCTAGTACTCGGCTGGCTAGCTACCACCCTCAAGTTGAAAATCTGCCGCCAAGCATCTAACGGTGTGTTCCGGCAGCCTCACTTGAGAGCCAGTTCCATTCCAGGCTAGGTGTGCTTTACCATCTTCGACCACACCTTCACTTAACATCAGGTGAGCTGTGGTCAAAACAACTAGCCTGTCAACCATAAAAAAAAAATAATAGCTTGTTGGAAATACATGCGGCTAATTTACCAAAAAATAAAGATAAACATCAGTACAACTTAAGAAATAAGGAAAAATTGTTCATCCCGTGGACTAGGTTAGGTAAAGTGAAGAAACAGGGCCGTCATGCCAAAATACTAATGTACAACAAATTACCTACTTGTATTACTGAATTGAATTTTGAAACATTTAAACAGACACTAAAGCATTTCTTTGAAATCAACCCATTTTACTATTTAAATGAACACATGTCAATGAATATTTCGGAATACTCATTTTTGTATAAGATGGAAACATAGTTTATTTATGTTAAATTTGTTATTAATTACCGGCTACTTATTTTCAATTTCCTAAAGTGTTACGTAGTTTGTTAACCTAGCTTAGTATGTTTGAAATGCAATTTAAAACGCTTTTTATTGTTTATATTGACTTGCCTGTAACGATCGTTGTTATTTATGGCCAATAAATGATTCTGAATCTGATTCTGATTGTATTTATAAGAATGCATGAATACCGATACCTTCCCGTGTCGTACGTAGACGACGTCGCTGATCTCCAGTAGGAATACGTCATCATCTTCCAATATATCAGCTCTTTCCGGGACCTGCACCATTCTCATGTCCACACCCAGCGCTGTACCTTCCACCTGTCAATTTTTATAACAGTCTTGAAATAAACGAGACGCTCTCATGACGGTAACAGATAACGCCTGTCCATGACAACAGCAGCGATAGACAGAACTTTGAGTAACAAAACAAAGTCCAGGGCATCGCCGCTTTGGCGTTCCATACTTTAAAACTTTCGATGGTTAGTCTCAACAGCCCTGTAATCGAGTGGTGTAATTACATTTTTTTTTAATGTAAAAAGTAATGAGACGAACGAGATGCTCTCCTGATGGTAAGAGGTAACGCCTGTCCATGACCATCGCAGCGATACACAGAACTTAAAGTAACAAAACAAAGTCCAGGGCATCGCTGCTTTGGCGCTCATTACTTTGAGACTTTTGATACAGTTAGTCTCAACAGCCCAGTAATTTCGCTAGCTGCAGTACCCTTCAAACCGGAACACAGTAATGCTTACACACTACTGCTTAGCGGCAGAATAACTGGTACTGAAAACATGTCGGATGTAGATGATAGATAACAGATTTACCCTGAAAAGACGTCGCCCGTCGTCGTCATAAGAACCGTTAGCATTTTCTGGTTTGTAATCGTTGTCCTTATTTCCATAGATGATTGCTAGGGTACCTGAAAACGGAAGAATTCTCTTTTAAGAATAAACCTTTATTGACAAATAAAAAATACACGTATATGTCTTAAAAATAATATAAATATAATTTGAATTATTTATTGTCTAACGGACAAATAAAGCTTTATGCTGTCAGAATTAAGTACTTGCGACGCGACGTTGCGAATTTGTTGTTTTGTTTTGTTGGTTTGTTGTTTTTGTTTTTGTTTTTACTCAGGTTGCTGTATTACAATAAGGTTGTCAGACGTTAGTACTGGACTCAAAATAAGTGAATTGAAATTTATTATTAGTTCTGCCAAGTACCAACTTCAAACCCTTGTTTCGGTAGAGTGGCATATTAATCGACTTATTGGTGATGAAAAATTGGTAGAAAAAACTTTTATGTCTTGAACACCGCCGGAAGGTAGCAAGTCTGTCAATTTTGTACAGGATTCATTTCGCAGAATGTGCTACTGAGCTGTCATCTTTTGAATACAGGTAGGTCCACTACCACCCATACATGGTTGAATTTCCTTCTTTTTTTAATTCTGGAAATCTAAACGTACGTTTCTTTGGGTACGTACTAGACTACGTTTCGCATCCGTACGGCGAAGGATTGGAATAAGCTGCTGTTCTCGTTTTACGGTCTAAGATGGAGCACGCTTACCTAAAAGAAACCTATTAACTCTAGATTTGAAGATACCCATATTGTACCTAGCAGGGAACACAGACTCAGGCAGAAAGTTCCACAACTTGAATAAAAAATGTAGATTTAACGTATCATGGGGAATATCCACCATGTACGGATGACGTTGTGGTCGCGTTTGTCCTTCCGGTGGCAGAAAGGTGCAGGGGAAACCAATTTGTGCCGTATTTCCCTTTGGCACAACTGATAGTATAAGGTAACAACAATTCCCCAAGGCTCAATGGGTAGTGCCACGCAGTGGTGCCACGGGTAAGTCATGGTTCAAGTGCTCACTCTCCAAAATGTATCCAGTAGAAAACCGGCAAGCTAGCAACTTTACGACGATGCTCAAGGGTTTGAAGCCGAGACTCCAGTGAAGTGACGTTGCCATTTAGTCAAGACAAGACAATGCCAAATTTTTGTTTATAAAGTTTACCTTTGAACAATGTAAGGAAATGCATGGTTTCTTTCCCCTGCGGTATCTTTACAGCTACGACGTTAGGTTTCAATTCTGCTTCCAGGGATGACACTAGATCCAGGGCCTCTTGCTTGTCATTCGAAGACGCGTCTGCCCCCTTCAATCAAATACACATCGTAAGACATTTCACACAGCGTCTTCTAGCCCTAAACAAAGCAATTAGGTACTTTTAACATACTAAAAAAAGGAGGGGATTCTCAATATGGCAGTTTTTGAATGGTTGTTACGAGATTATTCCGCCAATTATGAATCGATTTTAATGTTCGAATACTACATCGACGATAGTTTCGTTTGCTACGAAACCTTGCTGTTTTATTGGAGCGGTGCATTTAGTTTAGGCCCAAGGGTCATGGAGTTTGTTTTTTAAATTGTAAATTTATATATTACTAACGGACGCCTCGCGGTTTCACCCGCGTAGTTTCCATTCCCGTCGGAATTCAGAGATAAAAAGTATGTCAGACTATCTCACCCGGGGGGTAGTGTAGCTTCCCAACGGTGAAAGAGTTTTTGGAATCGATCCAGAGGTTTTTAAGTTTATTCGTTAAAATACAAATTATCTTACCTCTTTATAATACATATTAGTATCGATTATAATCGATACAAAAAAAAAATACATATATCAATATGATTAAATGTCAATAATAATATACATATATATTATAATAATATATATATATTACATTTGACATATTGTTATATTGACATTTTCTATGTACTTGACATACCTACGTTACGATTTTGACAATATATGTTATGGAAAAATGACCTTGTAACTTTGGGAGTTTTGGCGGGAACGCGGGAAGAGTCGTGTCGCTCCGTTGTATTTTTTTCCAAAACTAGTGTTTTGTCGAGTGTTTATGCATAAAAATGGTGGTGTTTTATTCATAAAGTGCCGAATTACAAGCGCGAGTGTGGGAAAATGATATAATGTGGTGAAACATGAGTTTTCGTGTTGCTTCCAAAACTCCATCGAAGCTTTGTAGTAAAGTTGCCACTACTTTACTAAAGCATGACTGGAATTAGCTGACACGAATTGGACTTGACAAAGACGACTTTGACGATAACTATAGCTAAGATACAGCAGAAATAACACTTAAGACAAGGCAGTATGGCTCTATAGCTTTAGCCTGCCCGAAGGGGCAAATTATTAAAAAAAAAAAAATTGTAACTTTGGGATTTTTAGTAAAAGATTTGTATTTGTAGGTACCTACAAATACAAATATTTTTCGACACGGCGAAGATCGCATGTGAGACACTTCCTTGCAGCGTCATCAATATCAATAACTTTAAAGTTAGGATATTTAATCTGCTTAGTACAAAATAGTACTTACAATCCAACAGTAGACGACTGTAGCTTCATCTCCATCCTCGTTGCTATATCGGTAGGCTATGACGTACACTTCGCTCTGGTAGAACACGGGAAGGCTCTCCATCGACTCCGTTATATCTTCTTGCCCGCCTGCGACCCTGGTACAAAACAGAACTAGAATAAAAAATACTAGACAAGTGTTTCCGTATCCGAATCGAGTGTCGCGGGCTCCGTAAAACTTGTAATGACCTCCTCCATTTTTGAGTCGGTTAAATATTTTTAACCGACTCACGACGAAAGGTTCCCAATTTGACTGTATGGTTTTTTTTTGCTTGGTAGATCATATTTCAGAGAGACATTTCACGTACACTATGGGCCGCCTAAGCCGCCTTACACGTTCAATCATGATCACGGTCCGCGATCCGCGATCCGCGATCATGATTTCAAAATTTCTAGATATTATGCGATCCGGAGCATTAGTCCGTCAATCCGCTTCGTACACGATCAGTCTGGATCGCGATCATTGATCGCGGATCGCGGATCGCGGATCGCGCGCTACGTGTACGGGCTGCCTATGTATCTTCTTGCATTTTATGTATGAAATAAATATTTTTGCAACACATTGTTGTTTCTAATGTTCTTGTTGAAAGAGCGCCGTGAGTCACAGATATTGCCATCATCATCATCAGCCCTTTTGCCTTTGCCTCAGCTGGGCATGACATTTAAAAATAACTTTATAAAATACATACAAAAATGTTGACTTTTCAGCTACTTCCATTCCAAATTTCATCAAAATTGGTCCAGCCGTTTGAGCGTGAAAAAGTACATACAAACACACTAAAAACATACCTCTTCAATACTCATAGTACACAAATTTACAATTAAAAAATTGATTGAAAAAAAAGAATTTGATTTTTTGTTTGTTTGTATTGACTAGGCTACTGGACCAATCTGAAAAATTCTTTCATTATTAGAATGTTTACATTATCACTGGGTAACATAGGCTATATTTAAATTGTTATCCGAGTTTTGTTTTCCCGTGCGAAGCCGGGGCGAACTGCTAGTAATGTATAAATTTACAATTTAAAAACACACGACTCCACGATCCTTAGGCCAACTAAACGCGCTGCTTGTACTGCACATGACAGCCCCGTTGGCTCGTTGGTAGTATATCTGCCTTGAGAGCTGTAGGGCGTGGGTTCGATTCCCAAGCAGGGCAAACATTTTGTGAATGAACAAATGTTTGTGCTGTGTCTGGGTGTTCTGTATGTATTATAAGTATGTATTTACAAAAAAAAAAAAAGTATGTATGTATTCTATCAGTTATCTGACTTCCATCACACAAGCTCTGCTTAGTTTGGGGCCAGATGGCGCTGTGTGTATAGTCCTACGATATTTATTTATGCTCCAATGAAACAGCGAGGTTTCCGAGCAAACGAAAATATCATCGATGTATACAGTTTTTAGATATTTGTAAAATTTATATGGGACCACCTCTGAAGTATGATCTACCAAGCGAAAAAAGAATCATCAAAATCGATTCATAATTGGCGGAATTATCGCGTAACATACACATACAAAAAAACCATACAGTCGGTCGGTCATCAAGGATGACAAGCTACCTCCATTGAAGTGGTCACTTGGGCGAATCATCAACACTATCAGCGGCAAAGACGGCGTATCGCGCCTGGCTGACATACGGACGGCATCCGGCACAATACGGCGCAGCTTTGCAAAAATATGCCCATTGTTCCGGGAAGAAGAAGCCAAGCAGCAAGAAGAGGATTAACGCCTGCAGTCTTTGAAGCTGGAGCTTCCAAGGCCGGGGGCATGTCGCGTATCCGAACACGAAGAAAGCGTCAAGTCTAATGTCAGATGTTTTTGACAGCTACTACTCAACAACTTCTCACTTCACATCGAAAAATATTGTCTAACGGAAACTTTTATAAAGCGCAAAAATAAATCGAATATTACAAAATACAATTTGCTATTATTACAAACATAAAATTGAAAATGAACTTCCGCAAAGTATCGCCTGAAACAATCAATTATGAAAAAAAAGTTTAACAATAGTTTACCTTGTAATGACCATTGTGCCCTCGCCATGGTCAGGCATGAACCCGCGGGCGGCGGCGCTCTTGCCGATCAGCTTAGCCGCTTCAGAAGACTCATCCACGTCGCTCGAGAAATAGCCCGCATCTAAAATTAATAAGGAGATTTTTTAATTAGATACTAGAAAAAAAGAAAATAGCGTTATCTACTGCTATAACTGAACCCATCTATGAAAAAAAACTTCAACGAAAAATTATCCCAGAAAAAAGGTGATTCCTGGTTATTATTGTACCCGTAGGCATTTACCTAAACCTAGTCCGTCGCAAGTTCATTCGTAAACCACGCGGCGCGCGCGCGCCTGCAGCGGGAGCCTCGCGCGCGAGTGCGAGAGAGAAACAACATGTTTCTCTCGCGCGCGAGTGCGAGAGAGAAACAACATGTTTCTGCAATATTCCAATGAAAGCCGCCATTGTCCATAATTTTAGGCAGAATTTCCGAAAATTTTATTTAAATTAATCACAGCGCCATCTGACCCCAAACTAAGCAAAGCTTGTACTATGCAAGACAAATAACTGATAGAATACTTAAATACTATTTTTTTGTAAATACGTACTTATAATACACACAGTCTGTTTTTTATGTTTTCTATCGTGTTTTTCTTTTCTTGGTTGCCTGGAAGAGATCGCTGTTAGCGATAAGGCCGCCACTTGTGGCACTAGTTCATAAGGTTCATTGTTCTTTGTACTTTTTTTATTTATTTATGGCGCACAATAAAGAGTTATATCTATCTATCTATCTACATCCAGACACAGAACAAACATTTGCTTGTACCACAAAGTTTGTCCTGGGTGGGAATCGAACCCACGCACTTCAGCTCTTGAAGCAGACATTCTACTAATAAACCAACAGTGCTGTCATTGAAATTTGAATAAATAAACACATGTTTTTTTTAATGTGTTTTATTGATCTTACCGATACTTTCTTAACAGAGTAGGTAGTATGCTTGACAGCCCCGTTGGCTCATTGGTAGTATATCTCCCTTGAGAGCTGTAAGGCGTGGGTTCGATCCCCACTCAGGGCAAACATTTTGTGAATAAAGAAAAATGTTTGTTCTGTGTCTGGGTGTTCTGTATGTATTAAAGTATGTATTTACAAAAAAAAAAAGAAAAAGTATTTATGTATTCTATCAGACTTCCATCACACAAGCTCTGCTTAGTTTGGGGCCAGATGGCGCTGTGTGTATAGTCCTACGATATTTATTTCATCATCATCATCATCATCATCCACAGCCTTCTTTCTCCCACTGCTGGGTATACGCCTCTCTCTTTACATGTTATCTGCCTCGGTCCTGTGCCAATCTAGTCCAGGTTCGACCCGCGACGGTGACAATATAATTTATTGTTATTTACCTTAAACCTTACTAGGAAAGCAATACTTACCGATTTCGGAGACCAACGCCCTAACCGAAGCTCCAGAGCTGACTGTCTCCCATTCATGGAAGTACTGCTTGAAGGTAGAGCTCTCCGAGCCTTCTGTGACCCTGGTAACGTTCACCTGAAGCAACCATCATAATTACACCAATTAATTAAGGATCTACCGAGCGGATTTGGAACTTTGTTCCGTGGTATTTTCGTTATAACTAAAACATCATTTACGAGGTTAATATTTAAGATAAACCTCAGTCCCGACCCTAATAGCAAGAACATGCTAATTAAAAATATTTGTAAAACTCGCAAGATAGATCTCACGTTTATCGATACATACAATCGCTACAGATTACCCCATCATTTATTTCTTTTTTTTTTTTTTTTTGATAATTTGCCCCTTCGGGCAGGCTAAAGCTATAAAGCCTTACTGCCTTGTCTTAAGTGTTATTTCTGCTGTATCTTAGCTATAATTATAGTCGAAGTCGTCTTTGTCAAGTCCAGTTCGTGTCAGTTAATTCCAGTCATGCTTTAGTAAAGTAGTGGCAACTTTATTATAAAGCTTCGATGGAGTTTTGGAAGCAACACGAAAACTCATGTTTCACTACATTATATCATTTTCCCACACTCGCGCTTGTAATTCGGCACTTTATGAATAAAACACCACCATTTTTATACATAAACACTCGACAAAACACTAATTTTGGAAAAAAATACAACGGAGCGACACGACTCTTCCCGCGTTCCCGCCAAAACTCTCACTTATTTCTAGAGTGCGATGAATAGGCCAGGTGACGTGTGGTCGCGCGCAGTCTGACAACTGCTGACGCGCGCGCCATACCCGCCCGTATTACCAGTTGGTACGTGCGGAGGTGGCGCGCGCGGCGCGCTGTGCCTTCCTGCGCGCATAGGAGCGTCCCTAGTTTACGATAACAACTTTGCCAGTTCCTGTTGCCAGCTGCGACTGCCGGCCGAGCGAATGATCCCACTGTTCTCTTACTACCGCCATTAGTTACTTTTTTTTCCAAAAAAAATAAATAAATAAAAATATAAATAAATAAATATCGTAGGACATTACACACAGCGCCATCTGACCCCAAACTAAGCAAAGCTTGTACTATGGGAATCAGATAACTGATAAAATACTTAAATACTTTTTTTTTGTAAATACATACTTATACATACAATACAATACATACAATACACCCAGACACAGAACAAACATTTGTTTTATATCACAAAATGCTTGTCCTGGGTGGGAATCGAACCCACGCCCTACAGCTCTTGAAGCAGACATGCTACCAATGAGCCAACAGGGCTGCAAATATATAGATATATATGTTTTATACCTTTTATTTTTAAAATATAATAACTGTTCCAAAGTTTATATAATCACTTAAGCTCCTGTATCAAATTGTATTTGAATATTTTATGTTATCGTTTTATTTACATAAGTTTTTACTTTTTTAGTTTTGGATGAGTATTATGCTCGCAAAATAATAATATTTACACGGTTGTACTGCCAGGACCAAATACATACTGGTAGTTGTACATGCTTGTTACATATTTTATGATACATTATAGAAATTTTAAAACAAAACAGTCTCGACCAAGCGCTCGAAGAGTCAACACGTCCTGAGGATGCCTCGTGTAGTGGCGAACCACGTGTCGACAAAGTGGTTACTGCAGAGAGGAGGATTATGATTATTTTAAGTAGATTTTTTGTTATTTAATAAAAAAATTGTCAAATTAAGTATTTTTAAGTTTATGTCAAATTACTTCTAGATTTTAAGTAAGATTAGGTTTTTAATTAATAAGCTGTGTCAAATTAGTTTAATTTAAGTCCTCATCACTGCTGGAACTGAAACGACTGTTAAGCGGAAATAAACTAAATATATACTAGATATATTACTTGGTGGTAGATCTCCTTAGCAGGAGGTCGTCTAGGTAGGTACCGTCGCAGTACCAGATATTCTGCCGCCAAGCAGTAGTGTGTATACATTACTGTGTTCCGGTTTGAAGGGTACTGCAGCTAGCGAAATTACTGGGCTGTTGAGACTAACCATCGAGTCTCAAAGTAATGAGCACCAAGGCAGCGATGCCCTTGACTTTGTTTTGTTACTCAAAGTTCTGTGTATCGCTGCAATGGTCATGGACATGCGTTGTCTCTTACCATCAGGAGAGCGTCTCGTTCGTCTCATTATTTTTCACATAAAAAAAAAAATATACCTAGAACATTCAAAATGAACTTCCGCAAAGTAACGCCTGAATCAATCAATTAATATTTAAGATATTTAAGGTCCACTCTATACATTAAACAATTTACAAACACGATTAATTTAGTTTCCTCGATTTAAAAAAAATCCAAAGTAACCCCAAACAATCTAAATAAAACCGCGATACGGCGTATATACTGCACGGAAAGTCATTAGACTTTGTATAACAACAAAATTATTTTTACGATTTCTTTATGGTTAACAAGCTAGGTGTTTGACAATTGCTCACCTGATGTTAACAGTGTGGTCGAAGATGGTAAAGCACACCTGGCCTGGAATGAAACTAGCTCCCAAGTGAGGCTGCCGGAACACACCGTTAGATGCTTGGCGGTAGATTTTCAACTCTCGTGTGGTAGCTAGCCAGCCGAGTACTAGAGAGTACGCTACCACCATGCTATGGTTTCCTCACGATGTTTTCCTTCACCGGCAGCCGCGGCCCATTGTTGGGGTTTGAACCCACGCCCTTCGGCTAGAGAACCAACCGCGCTTACCACTGATGTATCATCTTTTTTTGTGGATAATTTTTCAAGTTTTTTTTTCTTTGATGGGTTCAGTTATAGCAGCCCCGTTGGCTCATTGGTAGTATATCTGCCTTGAGAGCTGTAGGGCGTGGGTTCGATCCCCACTCAGGGCAAACGTTTTGTGAATAAACAAATGTTTGTTCTGTGTCTGGGTGTTCTGTATGTATTATAAGTATGTATTTACCAAAAAAAAGTATTTATGTATTCTATCAGTTATCTGACTTCCATCACACAAGCTCTGCTTAGTTTGGGGTCAGATGGCGCTGTGTGTAATGTATAATCCTACGATATTTATAGTAGATAACGCCAAATTTTTTTTCTAGTATTTAAAAAATTGTGGTGTTTATCCGAGACTGTATCGCAGTACGCTTCAAGTTCAAAGTACCAGGCAGCATGTGAAAGAGTTTCAACTCACCCAAGCGGGATAACCCTTCGCGTCCAGATATTTTTGTGCAATGTCATGGTAAGTTTTCTTAACATCTGCCTCAACGCCCGCGCCAAGCCAAACGTAGACGCCTGAACAGGGTGTGTCCAAGATGTATACCTCCTGAGGGTTAAATATACACATTAGATAGATAGATCTAACTCTTTACTCTGCACACCATAAACAGAAAAAAACCGGCCAAATGCGAGTCGGACTCACACACGTAGGGTTCCGTACCATTATCTATAATAAAACTAAATATTCTGTGAATATTATTCTGTCACCGTTATCTAGAAATAGGTAAAGCGTCTACCTGTCACCGTTTAGTATCGAGCAAGAAACGGCAAAAAAATCAAATTTGTTGTATGGGAGCCCCCCTTAAATATTTATTTTATTTTTAGTATTTGTTGTTATAGCGGCAATGAAATACATCATCTGTGAAAATTTCAACTGTCTAGCTATCACCGTTCTTGAGATACAGCCTGGTGACAGACGGACGGACGGACAGCGAAGTCTCAGTAATAGAGTCCCGTTTTTACCCTTTGGGTACGGAACTGTAAAAAGTACAGAGAACAAAAGCACCTTATGAACTAGGGCCACAAGTGGCGGCCTCATCGCTAAGAGCGATCTCTTCCAGGCAACCAAGAATGGAAAAACACGATAGATGACATAAGAAACTGACGGGAGATGTAACACTAATAAGAAAAAAAAAAACATATAGTAAGTATAAAAAAATAACTTAAGTACGAATAAAACAGCTATAAAGGAAAAAAAACTTTTTTAAACCAATTAATTAATCCTAATTACATTTAAATATATCTATCTATCTATACTATTATGAAGAGGAAAGGTTTGTTTGTATTGAATAGGCTCCGAAACTACTGGACCGATTTCAAAAATTATTTCACCGTTGGGAAGCTACACTATCCCCGGGTGACATAGGCTACTTTTTATCCCTTTATTCCCACGGGAACGGGAACTACGCGGGTGAAACCGCGAGGCGTCCACTAGTACAATTATAAACAGGAAAGATTTGTTTGTTTGTATTGAATAGGCTCCGAAACTACTGGACCGATTTCAAAACTTCTTTCACCGTTGGGAAGCTACACTATCCCCAGGTGACATAGACTACTTTTTATCCCTGTATACCCACGGGAACGAGATCTACGCGGGTGAAACGGCGAGGCGTCCGGTAGTATACATATATTGTAATGCCTTTTTAATTGTTTAATCCCCTTTTGATTCCATACTTTATAATATTTTCGACGGCGACGAAAAAGATCGCTACTTACGTTGGTAGACAGCTGCCTCTGCTTGTATGGTTTGCTGATGGACACAAGATCGATGTCATCTCCGATGAGTACGCGATTCAAATATACTTCTTGAGGGTCATCGCGAGCATAGCTCTGAAAAATTTAAGATACTTTTTTTTTTTCCTTTCTTCGGTCATGGCACATTCGTGCATTGTGCCAATTCTCAAGTTGTTTTAGATACTATATTCTGTGGCCGATCTATGGGTATGCAGGGTGTTAAATATAGGGTTAGACAAACCAAATAGGTGTGTTCTGGGAACTATTTGGAGAATAAAATACTCTCTGCCGAATAATAAATCTGCCGAAATAATCTACTGTTTTATTTAAACAATTGTGATTTGCCTCAAATAAAGACCAAAATAAATGCCAGTAGATGTGATTTCACTGTAAAATTATGCTCCATTTGTTCATCAATGGCAAAAGATTATTTGTATCGAAATCGAACCACCTTAAAGGGGCCGTTCAAGTATTACGTAAGCACCATGGGGGGGTGGGGGGGGGGTCTCTGTTTTGCTTATTTTGGATGACATGGGGGGTGGGGGGGTCTAGATGATGATTACGTCATCGTTAGTTATTTAAGTTTTTTCGGGGATTCCCGCAAATAATACATATGCGTAGGCACTCGCTTTGAGAACTGATTAGGGGAATTACCGCGCATTAGGGAAATTACCGTGCGCTATTCACTTGTCTAATAATTCACTCTCGTGCCGGCCGGCTGCAAGTGCGCATCTATCAGTATTGTTTTGTTTGGATTCTAAACGTATTGTAAGCATTGAAAGTTATCATTTGTGTTTATGTTGATGCAATTAGCCAAAGTTTAACGTTTTAATTATTTAAATTTAAATATCTTATCAGAATGTCATATCATATAGACAAATCCAAGTTATACCAAAAACTGTTCGAAAGTTTTAAAAAATCTCATACTGGGACGAAAGTGCAAAATGTACAAAAGTTAGTCAACGAAGTTTGGCGAAATTATAAATTACAAGCAAAGTCAGATAAGGAACTAGATATTATTGTATCTAAGAGAATTGAAGAATAATTGCAAGCGGCGACTAAAAATAAATCCAATCTGCTTCATTTTTTTTCCAAGGTGAGTAAATATAAGTACAAAGTTTCTCTTTACGTTCTGTAACAATTAAAACGATTTATGAGTAAAAAATATGATGGCCTATCTCAAAGTAAAAAGGTAAATGATTGATATTTTATTTCTTAAGATCGACTCCGGCAATTGGTCACAAAATACACGGTGTTTTCAATATCTGTATGTGAAGGGTTTCTGTGGGGAAAAGCTTTCAATAATATTTAAACGCTGGTTTTATTAAATACGGTGAATTTATGTAGCTTAATAAGAGAATATCCAGCAGAACTCTTAGAAATTTTTCATTTTTAGGCAACGTCTTCTACCAGTAAACCTGCAGAAAAAACACAAATTATACAGCCATTTTCTAACATTGAAAAACAGAAAGAAGATAAAATTAAAACCGGCAATGAATCACAAGAGCAATGCGAAAATAATAATAATGCAGATAAACAAAGAGCAAAACCTTCTCAAGAAGCTTTGAAAAATAAGATTACTCTACTCGAAAAAAATCTGAACGCTTTGTATTCTGCCAGAGATACTATGCCAAATTGCGCTGAAGTTGATAAACAGATCATTAAGTTGCGCGAGGAACTAAAAACAGCAAAAAATACTTTAAACAGGAAGATTCAAAACGCAGTTGCCCAGAAGAAACACAGGGATGGTATGAAAAGAAAGTTAGAAGATATTTGTCAGGAAAATCCTGAAATAAAAAGAAGACTATCTCTGATGGATTCAGTAGGACATCCTAAACTTGAAAGCGATCAACCATTACTATTGAAAACAATTGCGGATATAGCTTTATTTGGGAGTGCATGTGATGACAGGAGACGAACGGAATCTATTCGCAGCGTAAAAACTCTTGACGAACTCACACAAGAACTGCGTAAACTAGGATTTGACATTAGTCGCAGTGCGACATATCTTCGTTTGATTCCCAGAAAATCGAATTCTACAGAGGGACGAAGACATGTATCGACAGTCCCTGTTAGGCTCATTCGTGCTCAAACTGATCACCACAAGAGCCACTTAGATAGCAAGTTCGCTGAAACATCAATCCATTATTTAGAGAACATAGCATCCATACTTGGACCAGATCAAGTATTTTTCTTATCTCAAGATGACAAAGCTCGAGTCCCTATTGGCGTCACTGCGGCAAATAAGCAAGCACCTCTTTTAATGCATATGGAATATAGAATCAAATTACCTGACCACGATTGGGTAATCGCTGAGCGTCATAAATTAATACCATCTGTTTATGCTGGTATCAAAGTTACTTCCAATATGCTAGGACAACCGCAAGCCGTCGGATATTCTGGGCCAACATTCATCGCTATTCGAAGTGGAAAGCATAGTTCATCTACTGCTAATACTCATGCTCAGGATTTCGAGACGCTTCTCGAACTTGAAGAGTTTCGACCATTAGCAAAAACTGACCATGGACTAGTAAAACCAGTAGTAATTATGACGGTTGATGGAGGGCCAGATGAAAATCCGCGTTATCAAAAAGTCATAGGGTTTGCTATACAACATTTTAAACGACATGATCTCGATGCATTGTTTATAGCTACCAATGCTCCTGGAAGGAGTGCGTATAACAGAGTAGAGCGAAGAATGGCTCCTCTGAGTCGGGAACTGGCTGGTTTAATACTGCCTCATGACCATTTTGGGTCACATTTGGATGAACGTGGCATTACAATTGATGAACAATTAGAAAGATATAATTTCGAATTTGCAGGAAATGTATTAGCTGAAGTATGGAGTTCAATGGAAATTGATGGCTATAATGTTACTGCAAAATATGTTGAGGCTGATGAACAAGATGTTCCTGAATTTCCAGACATTAAATGGTACTCAGAACATGTGCGTGAAAGCCAATACTTGCTTCAAATTGTAAAATGTAAAAATACAGAATGCTGTCGTCCAAGAAGTGGCCTATTCAGATTACTAGACAACAGGTTTCTTCCACCACCTGCAAAAGTAAAACAAACAGTTGATGACTTGGTTTTGGATGAAGGAGGACAATTTCTTGATCTTCCAGTCAATTTAGCTCTACGCTTGAGTACTACCCTCAAAGATTTTTTGCAAATGCCCTACGATTATTTTTGGCCGACGGTAAAATTGAGGCTCTCAAGCCGAACATGCAAAACGTGTGGTCTTTATCATGCTTCCGTCAAATCATTAAATCGTCACATCGAGAAGATCCATAAAAAAGTAAACACGCCCACAGAGGGAAAAGTTAGACCTGTAAGAGTCGCTGCTCGTCGTGCTAATGAACTGATGTGCATTATTCAAAATTTAGAGCACCAAGATGTTGAATGGCTCGATGAGAGTGACGTAGACATTCCAAAATCGGATGAAAGTGAGCAGACTCACAACACTGAGCAGCAATCCAATGTCATCGATAACTTAGAATCATGGATTCAGGTTTCATGGACTGAAGACTGTTAATGTGTTCCGAAAATATTCTTTATGTTAGTTATGTTCTTTATTTCTGATTATATTTTTTTGTCATTTACTCTATGTGTATCAGTTAAACCTAATATTTTCATGAATTTTCCTATTTTAAAAATAACAATATAAAAAAACATTTATTACTAAAAATGTTTACGTAAGCATAGGGGGAGGGGGTAAGTGCTTTGCTTACTTTTGATGACAAGGGGGGCGGGGGGGTAAAAAATGGTAAGAAATCTGCTCACGTAATACTTGAAAGGCCCCAAAGTAAATAGTTAAAAACCATACATCGCTAGAATCATCGCTCGCCAAGTCATCCTTCGAGCCAGATCCCAGAGCTTCAAAGAACAGCGCGAAATCGTCATCCGATGAGAATTCGTCTGTAAAACGAGAAAGTTTTAATAATAATAATAGGTTTAGGTTTAATATTCGGACGTTATTTCGAGAAAAAAAAAGTTCAAGTCTGTAGTGTATTAGACGAAGTGAGGGTAGATCTATATTATTAACTACCTACTTGTAAGGGATTGGTTGTGTGATCGTCATTGTACAAAATAAATCAGTTTTGCGATAGTCCGTCTTTCATTCAGACATTCCATTTGGCGCAGCCGGTTTTAATTCGAATTTACGAATAAGTCGTGTTAGTGATAATGCCCATAGGCAAAATAGAAGTGTTTGACATCGGTTCTCATAATTGGGATGCGTATTGTAGGCGAATAAAACAGTTCATAGCATTAAATGGCATAGCGGAGGAGTTACACGTGGCCACGCTGGTTACTCATGTCGGGATCACGTGTTACGAGCTCATGTGTGACCTGTGTGCGCCTGCATTACCCGAGACGAAAACGTTCGACGAACTCGAGGTGATCGTGAAGCAGCACCTCGAACCGCAGCGGTCGGAAATCGCAGAACGACATGTGTTTCGGCAACGGAAGCAAGCGGCGGGGGAAACCGTCAGCGAATACCTTCAAAGATTAAAACATCTAGCGAAAACCTGCAACTTCGGGGCTTCATTAGAGGTAAATTTGAGGGATCAATTCGTGTCGGGTCTTCTGCACGAGGATATGAGATCCAGGCTTTTTGCTGAACGTGAATTGAATTACAAGCGAGCTGTCGAGCTCGCGCTGGCGTTGGAGGCGGCTGACAGGCACGCGGCAACGGCGGCGGCGAGCGGCAGCGCGGGCGCCGGCGGCGGCGCGCCCGCCGCGGAGGGCTTGCATCGCGTGGGCACGGCGGCGGAGCGCGGGCCGCGCCGGGCTCAGCCAGTACCGGCGGTGGCGGTGCAGGGACCGTCAGCCGGAGCTGGTGCCACGGCGCCGCGCCATCCCTGCCCACGGTGTGGCAAGGACGGCCATGCGGCGGCTGAGTGCCGATACAAGAACTACAATTGTGATCGTTGTGGTGATAAAGGTCATTTAAGAGTGATGTGCCGTAAGTACGAAACCGTTCGCGGATCGGAATTTTCGCGAACGAATAAAGGTCAGTTTTTCCTAGTCGACTCTGAGTCCGATGACGACGACCTGCATTTTTACAATTTATCATGTGGAATCGAAGACGACCCGTTTTACATAAATTTGACAGTCGAGAAGCACTCATTAGCACGGTTCGAAGTGGACACTGGTTGTAAATTTTCGGCAATTTCGAAAGCTTGCTATGACAAATTATTTCAGCATTTACCTTTACAAAAGAAAGCGTTAACACTGAAATCTTACACTGGTGACGTCATTAAACCGATAGGCTACGTTGAAGTTCAAATCTCTTATGTTTCAAATTCAAGAATGTTGCAACTATTTGTCATAGAAAACGGCGGCCCTCCTCTAATCGGTCGATTGTGGATTAGAATGTTGGGCGTGAATGTCAACGATTGTTTTAGTTTAACTGACATTTGTGATGAATCTGTAGAAAGCTTGCGTAAAGAATTTCCGGAAGTATTGGCTGATGAGCTTGGGACGTGTTCAGTTCGCATGCACTTGCACTTGACAGGTGACACGCCAGTAATCGTAACAGCGCGCGCGTTGCCGCTGGCTATGCGCGACCCGGTCGAGGCGGAATTGGAACAATTGCAGCGTGAAGGAGTTGTTTATAAAGTAGATCGCGATCGCGATTATCCACTTCCGCGTATATTTGCCACTCTCGCCGGGGGTGTTTTATTCTCAAAATTATATTTGTCCCATGCTCACCAACAAGTACTTTTGACTGAGGAATCACAATCGATGACGGCAATCACCACGCATGTCGGTACTTTTGTTTACAAGCGCGAGCCATTCGGAATAAAATGCATTACTAAAAATTTTAAAAAAATGATCGAAGAAATACTTTGTGGTTTGCCGTTCACGGTGGTGTTCCAAGGTGAGATTTGTTGCGCTGGAATAGTTATAGCTATTAGTTTAGAAAATTTACGAGCCGTTTTGAGCCGATTGAGAGATGATGATTTACGTGTAAATCTTTCTAAATGTGAAATTTTAAAACACAGCGTTACCTACCTAGGATATCGCATGGACATAAACGGATTACACACGGACGATAAGAAAGTAGAAGCTATAGTAACAGCGGTGGCGTCAGAAAATGTCACTCAATTGAAAAGCTTGTTGGGGCTCGTAAATATTTACGCCAAGTTCTGTACAAAATATATTAGCGACATATTAAAACCTTTATATAAGCTACTTAACGCTAGGTGGCGTTGGACCGCAATATGTGAACTAGTTTTTAATGATATTAAAAATGCATTGAGCGTTGATCGGGTTTTGGCGCATTACGATTGGAGTTTGCCTTTGGTCCTCTCGGTGGACAGATCTGCGTACGGGCTCGGCGCGGCGGTGTTGTGGCACCGTTACCCCGACGGGACGGAGCGCGCGGTCAGCTGTGCCTCGCGCTCGCTCAACGCACATGAGCTTAATTACTCGCAGATAGATAAGGAGGTGTTAGCTGCCGGAAATGTCGTGCGGTTAATCAAACGGGTACTTCAAAAGGCAACGGTCGAAAGCGAAGACTACGATACAGCACTTTGTAAATTTAGAGGACGAGCGGACGGCATGCGGACGTCACCCGAGCGGGTGGTCGTCCGCGCGCTCGACCGCCACCCCGCCAGACTCGCCTCCCGCGCCGCCGGAGCGGCTCGTGGCGCAGCATCGACAACGTGAAGTTACGCCAATGACTATGCCTTTGTGATCACGCACCTAGGAGCCTATAACGACAGGTGGATAGAAGGAATTATTATTGTGGCTATGCTAATGTATATAGCAAATGTATGTAACAAATGTAATGTAGTATGTATAAATGTGATGTAATGTATGTATCCTATTATAAACGTATCTACTAGAACGTACTTATAAAGGGTCACCTTTGATCAATAGTCGTAAGTATTAGATATTATTTGACTGTTGACGAAAGGTTGCCACTGAGCAAAAATGTACAAGTGTTCGTTCGTTCGTTAATGAACAAACAAATGAGTACCTACAAATGAAATTACATTAAACATTACATTACATTATGTTACATTAATTTAAGAAGGGAAAAATGTAGTGTATTAGACGAAGTGAGGGTAGATCTATATTATTAACTACCTACTTGTAAGGGATTGATTGTGTGATCGTCATTGTACAAAATAAATCAGTTTTGCGATAGTCCGTCTTTCATTCAGACATTCCAAAGTCAAACTGAAAATATTAGTTTTTTTTATCGTTGGCAGGCTAGGTGTTTACCACAGCCCGCCTGCTGGTCGTGGTCGAATACGGTAAAGCACACCTAGCCTGGAATGAAACTGGGTCTCAAGTGAGCCTGCCGGAACACACCGTTAGATGCTTGGTGGCAGATTTTCAACTCTCGTGTGGTAGCTAGCCAGCTGAGTACTAGAAAGTGCCTTACCACCATGCTATGGTTTCCTCACGATGTTTTCCTTCATTAGTCCATCAACTTACCAATGATTTCAATAGTTGCCCGACCGTTGTGGTAGTCATCCCTCAGGGTATTGGCGACGCTGATGATCTTGCGCCTCTGGGTCGCCTTCGCCCCATCAGGCATCAGCACGAAGATGTCGTGGTCTACCTCCAAGATGAAGCAGTGATCCTTTGTCAGGGAGCTGGAATCTGCCGATACCTGATGGAAAGATAGTTTATTTTTTAGCGAATCAGAGCCACATGTGGGCAGGGCACATAGCACGCAGAACTGATAGCCGATGGGGCTGCAAAGTTCTGGAGTGGAGACCACGGACCGGCAAGCGCAGCGTAGGACGTCCACCCACAAGGTGGACAGACGACCTAGTAAAGACCGCAGGAACGCGCTGGATGCGAGCCGCTTCCAACCGGTCTTTGTCAATGGGGGAGGCCTATGTCTAGCAGTGGACGCTCTACGGCTGAAATGGTGATGATGATAAATCAGAGCCTGCAAGAAAAGGATCCTGATGCATCGCCAATGGGCGTATATCTATCATGCCTGAACTTTTTAATATGACACAAACAATCCTAGAGTTTTGGCGGGAATGTGGAAAATGTCGTGTCGCCCCGTTGTATTTTTTTCCAAAACTAGGGTTTTGTCGAGTGTTTATGCATAAAAATGGTGGTATTTTATTCATAACGTGCCGAATCACAAGCGCGATTGTGGGAAAATGATGTAATGTCATGAGACATGACTTTTTGTGTTGCTTCCAAAACTCCATCGAAACTTTATAGTAAAGTTGCCACTACTTTACTAAAGCATGACTAGACTTGACCAAGACTGGACCTTGACTATAACTATTGCTACGAGGCAACTTATTAAACTATTAAAACTTGAAAATATACAACACTTGACACTGGCAAATGCTCAAAAAGCGACGCCAAAATTAAAGAAGAAAAAAAAACTATTAGCTTGCTAATGATGAGAGAGTTTTGGCGGGAACGCGGGAAGAGTCGTGTCGCTTCGTTGTATTTTTTTCCAAAACTAGTGTTTTGTCGAGTGTTTATGCATAAAAATGTGGTGTTTTATTCATAAAGTGCCGAATTACAAGCGCGAGTGTGGGAAAATGATATAATGTGGTGAAACATGAGTTTTCGTGTTGCTTCCAAAACTCCATCGAAGCTTTATAGTAAAGTTGCCACTACTTTACTAAAGCATGACTGGCACGAACTGACACTAACTGGACTTGACTAAGACGACTTTGACGATAACCATAGTTAAGATACAGCAGAAATAACACTGCAGACGAGGCAGTATGGCTTTATAGCTTTAGCCTGCCCAAAAGGGCTAATTAACGAAAAAAAAAAAATAATATTGCTAATGATGATGCATTTACAGATTTTATTGCAGTTATCGTGAATTTCTTTGAAATTAATCAAAGAAATAACACGAAATCTCGCATAATCTACGATATAGTTAATCAGCATTTTTGTTTGATAGAAAGATTCCGTTTGATTAGATATCGAATCGGAACGTTTAATGATTTTTTTTAAATATTACAAATAGGCTTGTTTTTGACCGCCATCCCGCCGCGAAGATGTGGTCTACGATGGAGCACGCTTGCCTAGAAGAAACTGACTCCATCATGACCTGGATGCATCCAGTTTTTTTAAACTTTAATGTTTTGAGACGAACGAGACGCACTCCTGATAGTAAGATAATAGCCGCCAAGCAGTAGTGTTTAAAACATCACTGTGCTCCGGATTGAAGGGCACTGCAGCTAGCGAAATTACTGGGCTGTTAAGACTAACCATCGAAAGTCTCTCATCTTCATCATCCTCGACCCCACCGTCACTCACGACAGATAAGCTGTAGTCAAATACCTGTCACAAGTAGGTAAAAAAGGACGTGCTGTGTAAGAAGTACCAGACAATCAGCTAGTGATACATACTTCTTCTATCCTCATGTTGTCACATCCAGAAAGCTTGAGCAGTCGCTTCTCAGCGCCAGCATTGGTCTCTACTTCTGTAAAGCCAGACTCGTTTCCACCTTCCATGTACCTGATGGCTGAAAAAGACCAAGAAATAAAACAAGTTTTTTTATCAGAAAGACCAGCAAACAAGCTGACAGCAACAACCAGATACGTAGTAGTGTTTAAACATTACTGTGTTCCGGTTTGAAGGGTACTGCAGCTAGCGAAATTACTGGGCTGTTGAGACTAACCATCGAAAGTCTCAAAGTAATGAGCGCCAAAGCAGCGTGGTTTGTTAGGTTTCGGCGTCGCATTTTGAGCATTTGCCAGTGTCAAGTGTTTTATAATTTCAAGTTTCAAAAGTCTAATATGTTGCCTCGTAAAGGTCCAGTTCGTGTCAGTCAAGTCAAGTCATGCTTTAGTAAAGTATTGACGACTTTACTATAAAGCTTCGATGGAGTTTTGGAAGCAACACAAAAAATCATGTTTCACCACATTATATCATTTTCCCACACTCGCGCTTGTAATTCGGCACTTTATGAATAAAACACCACCATTTTTAATAATATACACTCGACAAAACACTAGTTTTAGAAAAAAATACAATGGTGTGACACAACACTTTCCGCGTTCCCGCCAAAAAACCTACGTGTACCTTATCACTACCCCAGAATAAAAAAATATATGTTAAGGCACTGTACCAGGCGATCAGAATTATAAAAGGGGTCTCACCAGGTTTGAAATACCCCAGAAATATGCTGCTCTCGTGACCTTGCACTTCCCTATGGTGCACAGCTCTGCCCCCGAGCATGTCGTCCAGCGTCACGGTCCATATGGCGGCTGACCCCTTCTTATCTTGAGTTGTTTTGCTTCCCAGCCAAAAATGCGCGTCATAGTTTAGCGTGGAATTTACTTCTCCTGTTGTCTGCAAACAAAGTTACTTTTTAGAAAGTTATTTTTTTTATGTAAAAAGTAATGAGACGAACGAGACGCTCTCCTGATCGTAAGAGATAACGCCTGCCCATGACTATTGCAGCGATACACAGAACTTTGAGTGACAAAACAGCTTTCGATGGTTAGTCTCAACAGCCCAGTAATTTCGCTAGCTGCGGTACCCTTCAAACCGGAACACAGTAATGTTTACACACTACTACTTGGCGGCAGAATATCTGATACTGCGGTGGTACCTACATAGACGACCTCCTGCTAAGGAGATTAAGGAGGTATTTCAAACTTAAAGATTATTGAATTACTAGTAAGTAATTATGATTTTTTTGTCATGTCATTTTAATATATTGACAATATTGTTTGACATGTAATCAGTATTTTAAAACCCATTTAATGACATGTTTAAAATTTTGAAGTGACTTGTAACATTGGTGTTACCAATAAAGTATTTGTATTTGTGTTTGATCTACCACCAAATATACGAGATTTGACTGTGTAACATAGGTATACCAACTATTTTGTATTTAGTATCGCTGCAATGGTCATGGACAGGCGTTATCTCTTACCATCAGGAGAGCGTCTCGTTCGTCTCATTAGGTACTTTTTACAAAAAAAAAATGTATTATCTGTTTTAAAAATATAGCTTACCTTCAAAACAATATATGAATCGCCATTATAAAATTTCCCGTACAACTTTGAATCTATTGCAACTGGCTCGAATTTCTGTAAACAAAGCAATTTTCTTTTTAAGAAATACATGTTACTAGCTGCGCTCCGCGGTGTTACCCGCTACAGGTTTTCGGAATAAAAAATAGCATATGTGTTAATCCAGGGTATCAGCTACCTCCATACCAAATTTCATCCAAATCCATTCAGTAGATTTTGCGTGAAAGATTAACAAACATCCATCCATCCAAACTTTCACATTTATAATACTAGCTGCGCCGCGCGGTGTTACCTGCTACAGGTTTTCGGGATAAAAACAGCTTATGTGTTATTCCAGGGTATCAGCTACCTCCATACCAAACTTCATCCAAATCCGTTCAGTAGTTTTTGCGTGAAAGATTAACAAACATACATCCATCCAAACTTTCACAATTATAATACTAGCTGCGCTGCGCGGTGTTACCCGCTACAGGTTTTTGGGATAAAAAGTACCCCATGTGTTAATCCAGGGTATCAGCTACCTCCATACCAAACTTCATCCAAATCCGTTCGGTAGTTTTTGCGTGAAGCATTAACAAACATCCATACATCCATCCAAACTTTCACATTTATAAAATTAGTGGGATTTATTCGTTAACTTACATCTATAGTCCAAATCTCGATACCGGGGCCTTCCCCTGCAGCCGAAAATGCCTCATGCGTCATATTTACACGACAGCAAAACAACTACTAAAGATAAAATAACATACACATACATGATAAGGCATGTTAATACAGTATGGTGGGGCAAGACTAACACAGGTTTCTATCAGATTGTACGACAACTTTACAAAATTAAGATCGTGATAAACATTTTGTGGTATTTGTTTTTATTATTGATTTTATACTGATTTTAAAGAAAGAAAGAAAATAATTTTCATATTGTAACAGAACAAAAAAACAAAAATAACAACAAATAGAGACAAACAGTTACAAAATAGGGGCTAATCTCAGCATAATGCTGGTCATACTAAGTATGACCAGCGCTGGTCTTCCGGTGAGCCCTTGTCGGTCAAACAAAACAAACATAACAAATCACCAACAACAAATATAACAAAACGAAATAAAAAATTCAAACAAACAAACTACTATGTAAAAAAAACAAACACAAACTACAAAACAAACAAACAAACTTTTATGCTAATAATCTACTGTTTTATTCAAGCAATTATGATTTACCGCAAATGAAGACCAAAATAAATGCCAGTAGCTGTGATTTCACTGTAAAATTATGCTCCATTTGTCCTTATATGGCAAAAATTTATTTGTATGGAAATCGTACCACCTTAATAACTACTTGAATTCTGCTCACGTTATAATTGCATACAGATAAAAATCTACTTTGATAACATTAGTAAGTTGCCCTGTGACAGTCTTACCCCACCTTCCCACAATGCAAAGTAGCAAAGTTTTTCTTAAACGTGGCTAAATGTTTGAACTAGACTTTTCTACGAGAGATTGTCAGGTTTATTAGGATATTGCGATAGTGGCGCGTCCATCGGACTCAAGATAAACTCGAAGCTTACCAAATGAGTCACCAGATAAAATCAGGTGATAGTGCATTTAGATAAATAGATTAAGTTCCAGGTGAAATCATTGTAGGTATGCCTTTAAATAAACTAAAATCCGGTTTATTTTTAAATCCTTTGTTGCGTGGAGCCGTAAGCGCCAAAGCGGAGTGGAAAGGGTATTAAGGGGAGGATATTTTTTATTTTTCTTCTTTATTTTTGGCGTCGCACGTTATGTATAAATCTGTGATTAAGTTAATCGAAATTAAGTTTTTTTTTATGTAAAGGTAATGGGACGAACGTGACGCTCTCCTGATGGTAAGAAATAACGCCTGCCCATGACCATTGCAGCGATACACAGAAAAACAAAGTCTATGGCATCATGTTTTGTTACTCAAAATTCGTACCGCTGCAATGAAGGGTAGACGTTATCTCTTACCATTAGGAGAACGTTTCGTTCGTCTCATTATTAGATATTAACACAAAAAAGGACCCGGAACCAATGATGTACTATATAAAAAACCTCATTGCCCGGAACACAGTAACACTACCGCTTGGCGGCAAAAAATCTGATGCTGCGGTGCTACCTAGATTTTTTTTGTAAAAGTAATTCGACAAACGAGACACTCTCCTGGTGGTAAGAGAGAACGTCTGTCCATGACCATTGCAGCGATACACAGAACTTTGAGTAGCAAAATAAAGTCCAGGGCATCGCTGTTTTGGCGCTCATTACTTTGAGACTTTCGAAGGTTAGTCTCAACAGCCCTTTCACTAGCTGCAGCTCCCTTCACACCGGAGCACAGTAATGTTTGCACACTACTGCTTGGCGGCAGAATATCTGGTACTGCGGTGGTGCCTACCTAGACGACTTCCCGATAAGGAAATCTACCACATATATCAGGTAAATCAGATTTGACAATGTCCTTTTTTCCCAGTAAGCGATTATATTACTTTATGTGATACAGAACCCACGGTGCGCAAGCCCAACTCTCATTAGACTTTTTTTAGGGTTCCGTACCTAAAGGATAAAAACGGGACCCTATTACTGAGACTTCGCTGTCGGTCCGTCCGTCCGTCCGTCACCAGGCTGTATCTCAAGAACGGTGATAGCTAGACAGTTGAAATTTTCACAGATGATGTATTTCTATTGCCGCTATAACAACAAATTCTCCCATACAATAAACTTGTTTTTTTTTTATAGATAATGGTACGGAACCCTTCGTGCGTGAGTTCAACTCGCACATGGCCGGTTCTTTTTTATAATTTCTGAGAATCACAAATTATTTTCCTTAATTTTATTCGGTTTCAAATTCCCGCTGATATCAACGTCCTAATATTTTGTACCGAAATTTCGATGTTGTACTTTCAGATAAGGATTGGATTGCTGATAGAATTCTTTATCTCTTATCTGAACGTGCATAATATCTGTCTAAAAGCAATTATTAAAAGTAGAAAAACAAAAACACAGCTTTTTTCTTACGCTGCACTACATTTTTGATTGTTAAGGTGGTTCGATTTCCATACAAATAAATTTTTGCCATATATGGACAAATGGAGCATAATTTTACAGTGAAATCACAGCTACTGGCATTTATTTTGGTTTTTTTTTTTTTTGGTTTTGGTTTTAGCTCTGCTTAGTTTGGGGTCAGATGGCGCTGCGTGTAATGTCCTATGATATTTATTTATTTGCGGTAAATCACAATTGCTTGAAATTCAAAAATCATAAAACATTAACGAATTTGATTTTATGCTAATAATCTACTGTTTTATTCGAGCAATTGCGATTTACCGCAAATAAAGACCAAAGTAAATGCCAGTAGCTGTGATTTCACTGTAAAATTACGCTCCATTTGTCCATAAATGGAAAAAAAATATTTGTATGGAAATCGTACGATACGTAATCGTACGAATCGTGGAAGTTCTGTGTATCGCTGCAATGGTCATGGGCAGGCGTTATCTCTTACCATCAGGAGAGCGTCTCGTTCGTATCATTACTTTTTACATTAAAAAAAACAACTTCAAAGAATTGTCTCGATAGAAAAGACACTAAAATTAAATTATATACAACTCAATTAATTTGCCTAATTTTATTAAAAACACTAGAATTTTACAATATACAAAATATTACTGACAGACCAACGTTGTAATAAATGCTAAACACATCGCGATGCTGCTCCTGAGGATGCGCTGCGACGAATTTGTTTCCTGTAACACAAAATATATTTTTGCCACAAATTTTAGCCAACTCTGTCTATCTTCTCTAACGCTTTCGTAAACAATGATAATTATCTTGGTCCTTTGAGCCGTATGGAATTTTAGTTTTTTGTCATGTGTATATTTAAAGTCACGTGAAGGAAGATACAACCCAGTCCAAGTCATACGTTAGTTAATACATTATAAACTAGTGGGCGCCTCGCAGTTTCACCCGCGTAGTTCCCGTTCCCGTGGGAATACAGGGTTAAAAAGTAGCCTATGTCACCCGGGGACAGTGTAGCTTCCCAACGGTGAAAGAATTTTTGAAATCGGTCCAGTAGTTTCGGAGCCTATTCAATACAAACAAACAAATCTTTCCGCTTTATAATAGTAATAGGTAGATATAGAATTTTGAAAACGCCAGCTAGCTCAGCTTATACAAAGCCCAAGTGAGATCGTGTGTGGAGTACTGTTCGCACCTATGGGACGGCTCTGCCAAGTACCAACTTGAGGCATTAGAGTCGATCGAGAGACGTGCCAGGAGGCTAATTGGCAACGACGCTTTACTAGAGTCTCGGCTTCAAAGCCTTGAGCATCGTCGTTGTATTGCCAGCCTGTCAGTTTTCTACCGGATACATTTCGGAGAGTGTGCACTTGAACTGCACTTGGTTCCCCGCACCTTTCTTTCACCGGACGGCCAGACAAACGCGACCAAAACGTCATCCGTACATGGTGGATGTTCCCCATGTACGCACAAAGCGTTTTGATTCCACATTTTTCATTCGCACAGCGAGGTTGTGGAACTCTCTGCCGGAGGCTGTGTTCCCTGTTAGGTACAATATTGGCGTCTTCAAATCTAGAGTAAATAGGTTTCTTCTAGGTAAGCGTGCTCCATCTTAGACCACACTACTGTTTAACATCAGGCAGTGTGGTCAAACGCGAACCTATTTTGAAAAAAAAAAAAAAATAGCTATAAATGTGAAAGTTTGGATGAACGGATGTTTGTTACTCTTTCACGCAAAAACTACTGAACGGATTTGGATGAAATTTGGTATGGAGGTAGCTGAGACCCTGGATTAACACATAGGTTACTTTTCATCCCGTTTATAATAACTTTACTTGAAGTTTCAAGAGAATTTTCAAAAACACTATGCAATTATAATTTCATTTATACCTAAGTAAAAAAACATGGTTGACAAGCTAGGGTAGCCATAGCTCACTTGATGAGAATTTAGAAAGAATTTCGGTATTTCCTTCGTTTATTCAAGCAAAATCATATTTTGATAATTTTTATGTAAAAACTATCTAGAGAAAATGTAATTCTATTGTTATACAAAGTCTGATGACTTTCCGTGCAGTATTTACGCCGTATCACGGTTTTGTTTAGATTGTTTGGGGTTACTTTGGATTTTTTTTCTATCGAGGAAACTAAAAGTAATCGTGTTTATAAATCAAGTTACATATAGATTGGATCCTTAAATATCTTAAACATTAACCTCATAAATGATGTTTTAGTAATAACGAAAATACAACGAAACAAACAGTTCCAAATCTACTCGATACCCGTAGTAACGGTGTGGTCGAAGATGGTAAACACGCCTGGCTTGGAATGGAGCTGGCTTTCAAGTGAGGCTGCCGGAACACACCGTTAGATGCTTGGTGGCAGATTTTCAACTTGAGGGTGGTAGCTAGCCAGCCGAGTACTAGAAAGTACCCTTTCGCTATGTTTTCCCCAGAATGCTTTCCTTCATCGGCAGCTCAAACTCATTGTTGGGGCTTGAACCCACGCCCTTCAGCGTATGATCCGACTGCGCTAACCACTAAGCTGTCATTGCTACTTGTCTTCACTCATGCCAGTAATTTGAGACTTTTTTTCAAATGCTTACAATAAATACACGCGAGAAGAAAAAACTGTGTGTTATTCTGGGCTTTTATGTATTTTTGCGAATTAGGCACGAAATATAGGAAACAATGCTAAGCATTGACATTTATATTTTCCTGATATTTGACACTTGTATAATTTGTTTTGACATTTGTCTAATTTTATTTCTTTGACATGTATATTTACCTCATATTGACATTTGTATAATTTTTTATTTTGTATAAACCTCTTTGGCATTTATAAACAAAATTATTTTGTCATCTGATTCTGAAAAAATATTTTATA
Source organism: Biston betularia (assembly GCA_905404145.2). NCBI lineage: Eukaryota > Metazoa > Arthropoda > Insecta > Lepidoptera > Geometridae > Biston > Biston betularia. The sequence continues at coordinate 1,239,775 of FR989892.1, read as the reverse complement.
TTAGATTGGATAATTATTTATTATTTAATTGTGAGACAGATATAATTGATTGTTATAGCCGTTTTTATCTCAATAAATAATTATAAAGTATACATAGGTATACATGCCTCAGATTAAAAAGAGATGCGTTATGGAGAGAGGGCATCGTTCGTCTCATTACTTTTAAATAAAAAAAATTCAGAACAGAAACAGTAACCGTGTATTTTAGCCAGAAGATTGAGTCGTGTATTTTAGCCGCGTATTTCACCGCCTGTTATATTTCGTGCCTAGTGTTCTTACTTTTAGATCTTGCTGCTCGTTCCCCCGTTTCCCGGGTTCCAAAACAACAATGGACACCATCTAAGCAAGAAAAGATAACATCAATATTTCAAAATTAATTAAACTATAGCAAAAAATCGTATTAATCCAGAGTAAGGGAATTTCGGCATCTGGTATCATGATGTCAACAGTAAAGAAGTTTTACTTGGTGGTAGATCTCCTTAGCAGGAGCTTGTCTAGGTACCACCGCAGTACCAGTTATTCTGCCGCTAAGCAGTAGTGTGTAAACATTACTGTGTGCTGCAGCTAACGAAATTACTGGACTGTTGAGGCTAACCATCGAAAGTGTCAAATTAATGAGCGCCAAAGCAGTCATGCTTGATTTGTTGCTCAAAGTTCTGTGTATCGCTGCAATGGTCGTGGACAGGCGTTATCTCTTACCATCAGGAGAGCGTCGCGTTCATTCTTATTCTTATTCAAAGTGGGGGCGATGAGTCCTGCACTGACGTCCCCAGGGCCATTTTAGGCATATTCGGCGCCAGGGTACGAAAGTCAGCCTGCGCCCGTGATCTCAGCGTAGTAGGTGATAGGTACCTATCAAAATTTATGATGGTTTCGGCATGCGCCCCTTAGGACTCTGCGCCCGGGTGCACCGCACTCCTTGAACCCCCAGGTAAAGACGGCCCTGGACATCCCGCTTGGGGTGTATGCATTTCCCCCTACCAGCGTCTACCCGAGCCAACCCAGCTCCTTGAAGTACCGGAGCGAAACTCTGGGCCGCTGGCTGGCTTTACGTGTGATTTTTGTTTTTTTTTAAATTCAAAATAGGTTCGCGTTTGACCACACTCTGCCTGATGTTAAACAGTAGTGTGGTCTAAGATGGAGCACGCTTACCTAGAAGAAACCTATTTACTCTAGATTTTTTTTTTAAATGTTTAACAGCCCAGGTGTTTTGACCACAGCTCACCTGATGTTAAGTGAAGGCGTGGTCGAAGATGGTAAAGCACACCTAGCCTGGAATGGAACTGGCTCTCGAGTGAGGCTGCCGGAACATACCGTTAGATGCTTGGCGGCAGATTTTCAACTTGAGGGTGGTAGCTAGCCAGCCGAGTACTAGAGAGTACGCTACCACCATGCTATGGTTTCCTCACGATGTTTTCCTTCACCGGCAGCTCAAGCTCATTGTTGGGGGTTGAACCCACGCCCTTCGGCATGCGAACCTACCGCGCTAACCACTGAGCTATCATCGCTAAGATTAACTTTATATTGTTCTGTTACCTCATGCAAGCGCTGTGTCACGCGTTTCTCGCAGCTGATGTCGTCCACCGAAGTACGGAAGCGCTCTACATCCTCGCGATCATTCACGTCCGGTTGAAACTTGAAACTTGAGAAAACAACTCAATTTTATATTCGAGTCCCTTTTTCATAATTCATATTAAAGATTGCAGAAGACCTCAAAAGGCGCAAGTATAGCACCCTGGACAGTGGGTACATATTTGAGCCTTTTGGGGTTGAAACTTTGGGACCATGGGGGCCGGGAGCAAGAATTTTTTTTAAAGAATTGTCATCTCGTCTGGTCGACGCCACACGTGAACAAAACGCTGGCCTTTATTTTGCTCAGCGTTTGTGTATTGCCATACAACGCGGCAATGGGGCCAGCGTTTTGGGAACTATTCCCATTGATCTCTTATGAGTCTTTTAGAGTAGTAGTATTATTTTAAGTTATTTTGTTTTGTTTAATTGAAGATTTTTATTATACTTTTTTTCATAATTTAGCTTGATAGGCGAATTAAACGATAATGGTCTACTTCTTATTAAAGATTTATTTACGCGCACCAGAGGGGTGAGGAACTTATGAGAAATGATACTAGTACTATATAGCTAAAACTTTTTTCCAGAAAAGGTTTCTCGTCTGTGTGTGTGTGTGTGTGTGTGTCCGTAAGTGTCGTTTTAACCAGTCGTCCTGTTTTGTATTGTATTCGCACTTCGGGTATTTATATTTTATTTTCGCTTTATTTGTTTCTCTTGTTTGGCTAGCTGTTACTGGAACTGTATATTATTCTATGTGTATATATCATTCTGTTTTATGTGTTTAAGTTCACCCGTAAAATATTTTCACCGGTCGGCACACTCGTGCGTGACGTCACCTGCCGGCCTCGACGGAAGACCAGCGCCGGCTGGCTTCAGTCGGCATTATGCTGAGTCGAGGCCGGTTTGCGACATAAAATATATTTCAAACTTTTTGTTTTTTTGTTTAATTTTTATTTATATATACTATACTAGGTATATACCTTTAAGTTTTTTTCTATGTTTTATGTTTATTGTTTATTTTTTTGTATGTATGTATTGTAAATTATGTTGAAATGTGTTTTATGTCGCAAATAAAGTGTTGTCTATTGTCTATTGTCTTTATATCGTAGCTCCCGAACGGATGAACCGATTTTAATTTTGTTTGTAAAGTGAATTAGTCTGGAGTGTTAGCTATATTTGATGACCATCCATTGTCAAGGTATTTGTAACAATAAAAACAATAGTGTAAACTTAACTACTTCAGAAGCGGGGAAGAGATAGAACACTGTTATATTCAGAAGTTACATTTATTTTATTAATTTTACAAAGATACGTGATATCATAAATAGCTAATTGGTCACTCATATTGAAATTAAACCGCAAATCAACAAAGATGGATTCCTACTGAGGCGCAAACGGCCACGTCCAGCTAGGTCTTCGGCTGGAGCAAAAGTGACCTACGCCCAGGGTTGGATTCGGACACTTTCCGATAGTACACTTTTTTTATCTATGTAGGTACTTAATCAATAAATAGATAGTTAGAATCAACTTGTTTATGCAAAATTTACTCCTCTTCTAAATTATGCAAGTTCTTGACTATTATTTTCTTCAGCCTTAGCATGTAATCATAAAAACTACGAAAGAATAAAATCGGTACAGTTGCCACTTTTGCTGCATTTTTTTTCTTAGATTTTGGCGTCGCACCCCTACCATTTGCCAGTGTCAAGTTACACTTTCAAGTTTCATAATTTAAATACACAAAATGCGAAGCCAAAATCAAAAAAGATAAAGAAGTATTGTTTGACAGCTTACCACAACACAACTCAATGTTTTTTTTTACAGGTGGTTTGGCTATAAACGGGTGTCATATTTACCTATTTTGGTCTTTTATAAGTGAAGTAACAAAATTGTAGTATTTTTCCGTACAATCCGTAGATATGGATATTATCTAGTACGGAGCATGAAATAGTAGTACAAATACTATAATTATAGTACGAAATCCAACGCTGCTGTCGCGCATCGCTTATAACGGCACCGAGAGTTTTTGGCGGGAACGCGGGAAGAGTCGTGTCGCTTCGTTGTATTTTTTTCCAAAACTAGTGTTTTGTCGAGTGTTTATGCATAAAAATGGTGGTGTTTTATTCATAAAGTGCCGAATTACAAGCGCGAGTGTGGGAAAATGATATAATGTGGTGAAACATGAGTTTTCGTGTTGCTTCCAAAACTCCATCGAAGCTTTATAGTAAAGTTGCCACTACTTTACTAAAGCATGACTGGAATTAACTGACACGAACTGGACTTGACAAAGACGACTTTGACTAAAACTAGCTACGATGGCACTTACTTATTTAACTTTTGAAACTTGAAAATATATAATTACTTGACACTGGCAAATGCTAAAACGCGACGCCAAAACCAAAGAAAAAAAAAAAAAAAAAAAAAAAAAAAACGGCACCGAGCTGACGTTGCTTCCTTTGCGGAGGTCGCATTCCAGGCCACTCGTTACTCACTTCACGCTGTTAACATTAGTGTTGCCAACAATAGACAGCGAAAAATGAATGGAATAGTAGTATAAATTAGTAGCATTCTACTATCGGACAGCCAGGAGCTTTAAAAAGCGTCACCGCTTCATGGTTGATGTTCCAAAAGCTCGAACTAAGCGGTTTGATTCCACCTTTTTCATGCGTACCGCTAGACATTGGAATCAGCTGCCCGAGTGGGTGTTCCCCAATGAATATAGTCTGGGTACCTTCAAGTCGCGAGTGAATCGGTTTCTTCTAGGCAAGCGTGCTCCACCGTAGACCGCATCTTCGCTTAACATCAGGCGGGATGGCGGTCAAACGCAAGCCTATCTACTATATAAAAAAAATAATCGTACATTACATAATTTTATCGTAAATATGGAAAGTATATGCTATGGTACTAACTTGACTCGGTTCCTTTGACGTAAGATCGGGAGAGATTCAACAGCCCCTGACGTCGATGGATTGTCGCTATCTGCTTTATAATCTGTAACACGCATGAAAACGGGATTTAGCCAATTTAAGGTTTTTGTTTAGACTTTTTTTTAAGGTCAATTTTTTGACCTTAAAAAAAGTCCTCTGTTCACCTGAAGCTGCCGGAACACACTATTAGGTTTTTTTAAATGTAAAAGTAATGAGACGAACGATGCGCTCTCCTGATGGTAAGAGATAACGCCTGTCCATGACCATTGCAGCGATACACAGAACTTTGAGTAGCAAAATAAAGTCTAGGCATCGCAGTTTTGGCGCTCATTAATTTGAGACTTTCGATGGTTAGTTTCAACAGCCCAGTAATTTCGCTGTAGTACCCTTCACACCGGAACACAGTAATGTTTGCACACTACTGCTTGGCGGCAGAATATCTGGTACTGCGGTTACCCTACCTACCTACCTTGACGACTTCCTGCTAAGGAAATCTACCACCAAGTAAACCAAGTTAGATGCTTGGCGGCAGATTTTCAACTCTCGTGTGGTAGCTAGCCAGCCGAGTACTAGAAAAAACCCTACCACCATGCTATGGTTTCCTCACGATATTGACAGCTCCGTTGGCTCATTGGTAGTATATCTGCCTTGAGAGCTGTAGGGCGTGGGTTCGATTCCCACTCAGGGCAAACATTTTGTGAATAAACTAATGTTTGGGTGTTCTGTATGTATTATAAGTATGTATTTACAAAAAAAAAGTATTAACGTACTCTATCAGTTATCTGACTTCCATCACACAAGCTCTGCTTAGTTTGGGGCCAGATGCCGCTGTGTGTATAGTCCTACGATATTTATTTATTTTTCCGGAATAATGTTCCGTAAGACACATCTTTACCAAGTTCCCCGTGGATACGTCCTGCAGTTTGTTTTTTGATAATCCTACAGGAACTTAACATTTTTTCGGGTTACACAATCACGCAAAAACGGGTGAACGGATTTGAATGGAATTTGGCACACAGATATGTAGTTTGTTACCCGAATTAACACATAGGATAGTTTTTGTATCAGTAAAATGTTATTTTCTTATGTGTGAATCTCTGAATGCGGGCGCAAGCTAGTTGCTAACAATAACAACCCCCTTTTCGTTTGTGCTATGCCCTCACCATTGTCCTTGTAAATTTCGGAGAGCTCTTTCTCGATCCTTGTTTCGTCGTCCTCTTGACTGAGACTGTCTGTTCGCCGCCCGTTGACTGGCTTTTGAGTTGTAGTACCCGCTGCTAACTGAAAAATAATGTTTATATTCTTTTTTCAATGGTTCCATACCTCAAAAGTAAAAACTATCCTAATAAAATCACTTTGTTGTCCGTCTGTCTGTTAGCCTGTTTTAGTATACAGACAAACATATTTTTATCTTGACATATTTTATATTGCCAATTTTTTTTTCATATTGACATATTTTTATATAGACATAATTTATTTTGACATTTTGTTTTTTTAATCCTTGACATGTACCTAATAGAGTTTTGGAAGCAACACGAAAAGTCATGTTTTACCACATTATATCATATTTCCACACTCGCGCTTGTGATTCGGCACTTTATAAATAAAACACCACCATTTTTATACATAAACACTCGACAAAACACTAGTTTTGGGAAAAAATACAACGGTGTGACATGACTCTTTCCGCGTTCCCGCCAAAACTCCCAAACATTTGATGCATTCCTTAACCAATCACTAGAAATAGATTTTGTTTTTTTTTTTTAAATTGAGAATTGTCATAATGCGAGTTGGTGCTATGGCTAAAAAAAAGAAAAAAATAGTCGCTTTGGCAAAACTTTTTTTAGTTCCTATGTCTCAGACGAATAGTCGGAATGTTTATTAGGAATTCTGTACCTACTCGACACTAGGTGGCGTTAATTTACTTTTTTAAACTCACGGTGGTGGTTTTCTTTGTCTCTCGCTTAGTGGCGGGCGATGCGCTCGTACTGGTTTTCTCTTCTACTTCAGCTTCAGCTTCCGCTGAAGGCTCTTCGTCCAGCCCTGGAGGCAGATCTGTCAGATTAGAAAAAAACTACTTAAAGACTGCCTTACACTATCACAACCAGTAAGTAGCCATTGCCGGAGCCGAAACTATATCCAGCTTTACAATTTGTATCTGCCAGTTAACTTGTGGCTATTTTCTATAGTTATGCGGGAGTTTAGATGGCGCCACTTTCAATTAATGTTTCGGGCAATTGCGAAAGTAACTTCTTCACGACGATGCGGCTCGAGGGATTTGAGCCTTATGACCTAAATACATTATAGTTTTTAACTCTCAACAGAGTTAGTTATTTTAAGATAGTTTTATATGATAGGCACATTTATTTTACCTTTTACTGGAGCGCCTATTTCGATTACTTCTTGTCCCATCGACTCAGTTAATGCTTTAACGTGATTCTTGCAATGCACTAACGAAAACGCAATAAGCAATAAAAATATTAAGAAGCGCATATTTTTTTAAATGTTTTGTATAATTTTAGATTATTTTTAATGCGCTCAGAATTGTTTTCAGAACCAACTGGATTTCGAAAATTATTATCTAGTAGGATAAGGTTTAAATGTGATATATTCGTACATAATTAGTGCTTCCTTTTTTTATGGATATGGTGATTTAATGAGTATGTATCTACCTACGGGGTTATGTTTAAAAAACGGTAACATTAGGATATTAAAAAAAAAAAGTTCTGAATATAACACTCAGGCGGGAACTCGGAAAAAACAAGTCGATGCGAAGATTTGAAAGAACTTTATGTGGCTTTGATTGTTAATAAGACTTATTTTACTTTATTTTAAATACATACATATTATATTATTGTAATATAATAATATATTACTTCACACTGGCAGAATACACGATGTTTCATGTAAAAAAAAAACTTAGACATTGAGTTTTGGCGGGAACAAGGAAAGACATGGCGTTCTTCTTCTTTGATTTTGGCGTTGCATTTTGTGCATTTACCAGTGTCGAGTGTTTTGATATTATCAAGCTTCATAAGTTAAAAAAAACTCAAAGCCCAGTCCGTGTCAGTCAAATCCAGTCATGCCTTAGTAAAATAGTGGCGACTATATGTTTCGATGGGATTTTTGAAGCAATACGAAAAGTCATGTTTCACCGCTTTTCCGCCAAAAACTCGTAATGCAGTCTATTATTGGACAAGGACTTCAATCAATGTAGCCAGCCCTATAGTTTTTGTTGTAGACCTACTGTTTATTTAAAAGCCATTTTATTTTAAAAGCTAAATAAGCGATATCGTAGATTTAATTTTAATACGTATAGTTCTAGTTACCGCTTAAATGGTCCATAAACATGCGTTGTCTTCTATCTTACAATCCCCTCATTTCTTTACCAGAAAAAAATTTCTATCTACAATATTTTGCTTGGACTCTTATCAAATCATCAAATTATTATTCGTCTGAGGTATTTTGACTGGTTTTATGGATTTTTTTAATTACCAGCATCGTTTGTTTTATCAGCGCTAACATAGAACTCCATCACATAACACCATTTAACACTATAATACAAAAAATTTTTGGCATTTGTGGGTGTTACAATAACGGATTTAATGAAATTTTTTGACGATTTCATTTTGGTTTTAGCAAATCCCATTAATTTCCCGGAAATCTATATCTAAATAATACAAAAACAATTAATTATTGATTCTTTAATTTTTTAATTCGATTACTTAGTTAGTACCTAGTCCGAAACACCATTTAAACAAGAATTGTAGTATTTCGCTTGGCTTTACAGTTTGTTGAGAATGAGTGTGCCGTTTTTCACGTTCAGTACTGCCAGTCTTTTTCTAAGTAAGGTTAGCAGTGCTAACAATGATTTCCAGATTTTCGGTGGTTTTTTTAGGTGATTTTCTTGAATTGATGGAATTGGTAGAATTAACAAATATTTCCTTACGAAACTAACGTACAACATACGTATATTCCTGTGATTTAACTTACAACTGTCTAGCAATTTCTAAGGGCCACACAGTGCGCCAAATGTGTCAATCATATTTTCTTGCGTTTTTTGCCCCTTTTTTTTATGGATGACAGGCTAGTTGTTTGACCACAGCTCACCTGATGTTAAGTGAAGGTGTGGTCGAAGATGGTAAAGCACACCTAGCCTGGAATGGACTGGAATGCCTGTTTATTTCATGAACTTGCGATGTGTGATTTCATCGCAAACATAACAAGAGTTTAATTCCGCACGCTGTCTTCGAGTTATAGGCATATACGAACTAGATGTTATAAAAAAAGTGAATGGTTACTTTTTGCCATCAAAAGGTCACTTTTTTATCTATTTTAGGTGACTTTTGACTTACCCGGCTGGTAACACTGCTGTCAAGTCAAGTGTCAACTGAATTGGCCTGCGAAATGCAAACGGCAAACGGACTGTTCATTTAAAAAGCCTTGTTAAATAATGTTTACGTACTATATTGCTTTCGTTATGCCTTCATTAAATTGAGGATCAAAGAATCAAGAAGTGGAAAGATTACGAAGGATGTACAAATTGGTTGATTGTGCAAATATAGGTAGGTATTTGATGTGCAGCGCAGTATTATCGATCGATTCATTTGAACTGCTCCTGCCCCAATCCTCGTCGACCTCTTTTCACGAGATCGATAGCGGTGGAGAAGTGAATATAATTTTAGTAGTGATTTCTGTATAAGATGTAAAAGCGTAAAAGCCATCTTATGCTGTCCCAGATGAGATTAAGCCAATCGAGAACTAAAGATAAAATCACAAATTTAAACAAACCAAGAAGAGAGCTTAAATTAAGAGGTAACATTTGTAAATGCATTTAATTACCATGAATATTATTTTTAACTTTGGTTCAACTAGAAATAATCTGTGATATTTATTTTTTTTTCAATTTTGACAAGCTTGGTGTTTTGCAACAGCTCACCTGATGTTAATTAACGATGTGGTCGAAGATCGTAACTTTTTTTTATTTTTGACTGGCTAAGTTTTTGACCACAGCTCACCTGATGTTAAGTGACGGTGTGGTCAAAGATGGTAAAACACACCTAGGCTGGAATGGAACTCACTCTCAAGTGAGGCTGCCAGAACACACCGTTAGATGCTTGGTGGCAGATTTTCACCTTGATGTTGGTAGCTAGCCAGCCGAGTACTAGAAAATACCTTACCATCATGCTATGGTTTCCTCTCGATGTTTTCCTTCACTAGCAGGTCAATATCTGTCATGTCATGACAAAGTAAAATCATAATTACTAGTAATTCAATAATATTTAAGTTTGAAATACTCATCAATGTCACAAAACAAGGTCTAGCAGCCAAGATCTTAACTTATTTAGCATTATATATTATATTTTTATTTATTGTATATACCTTTAAGTTTTTTTTCTATGTTTTCTATGTTTCTATGTTTTATGTTTATTGTTTATTTTTATTTTTGTATGTATGTATTGTAAATTATGTTGAAATGTGTTTTATGTCATAAATAAAGTGTTGTCTATTGTCTATATAAATCATTGTTAAGTATGCAAACCATTTCCAAAGTTTCAAATTTCACAATTCAATATGACAATCCAATGATGTTTTAATTTTAGTTAATAGTATACTTTTTTTTTTTAATTTTTTAACCAACTGTATTGAATTGACTTACCTAGTATAACGAAACTGTTATAAAGTGAAAAAGTAAATAATCTGAAAAACTGTCATCCATATAAAAATTATTGTGATTGAAATTAATAATCACATTTTTGCTTTTCAGGCATGCAAATGTCCAACCCAGTCGTGCCCACGGCTAAGCCGTCAGACCACCTCTTAGGCTCCTGGTTGTCTTAGAGCTGACAGTTGCTGCCACTGCTTCTACCTAAATTATGTAATTTTCAACTTAGAGCTACCAATCTAAAAATCAAGGGGAAAAATTGGCTTCATTGGATCACTTGATCTTAGACAAACCAAAGAAGAAACTACCAATCTATCAAGGAAAACAATTGGCTTCATTGGATCACTTGATCTTAGACAAACCAAAGAAGAAATTTAGAAGTATATAGCTACCAATCTGGCATGGGATAAAATTGACTTCATTGGATCACTTGAGCTTGGATAAACAAAAGAAGAATTTTAGAAGTGCATAGCAACCAATCTGTCAAGGGAAAAAGTTGGCTTCATTGGATCACTTGAGCTTGGATAAACAAAAGAAGAATTTTAGAAGTGCATAGCAACCAATCTGTCAAGGGAAAAAGTTGGCTTCATTGGATCACTTGATCTTAGACAAACCAAAGAAGAAATTTAGAAGTGCAGAGTTACCAATCTATGGATCACTTGATCTTAGATAAACCAAAGAAGAAATTTAGAAGTGCATCAAACATGGTTGACGATTTGCTGTCAGTTTTAGATAATGATTATGAGTTAGAATCTTTATTTGATTTAGAAACATGCAATTTAACGGACATAGGAGTGGATCCATTCGAAATATTTGATAATATACCCGATAACTTGGAAGAAACACAACTTAAATGTAACTTATGTGATTTTAAACCTACAACCTCGAGTAGCTTAGAAAGACATGTGAGGAAACACACCGGAGCAAAACCACATAAATGCAATATGTGTAATTATAAATCAACACAAGCTACCAATTTAACGAGGCACAAATTGATACACGCCGGAGAAAATAGTCATGACTGTACCGTGTGTGATTATAAAGCAAAATCATCGCGAAGTTTACAGTTACACATGCAAAAACATACCGGAAAACCACATAAATGTGTTTTTTGTAAATATAGATCAAAGTCAAGCAATGATTTGAGATTACATGTCAGAAAGCACATTGAAGAAACACCATACGAATGTGACATGTGCGATTTTAAAACGAAGCAAATGCACGCCATAAAACTGCATATAAAAAAGCACACAGAAAAGAAATCTCATGACTGCGACCAGTGTGATTATAAAACTTCTACATCTAACAAACTAAAAAAACATATGAAAATACACAACGGAAAGAAATCGTTCAATTGTGATTTTTGTGAATATAAATCATCACAGTCAAGCAATTTAAAAAGGCATTTAGCAACGCACCAACACACGGGAGATAAACCTTTCAAATGTGACAAATGTAATTATACATCAAAATTTGCAACTAATTTAAAAAGACACAAGTTGGTACATATACAAGAGAATTCATCCGAATGTAATTTGAATTATGCTAACTCGCTAAACACTGCAATTAGTTCCATAAATAATACACAGAACACTGGAGTGAAACCGTTTGAGTGTTTTATGTGTGATTACAAATCAACACAAGCGAGCAATTTAAAAAGACACATCTTGACACATTCCGGAATAAAACCATTTGTGTGCGTATTGTGTGATTATAGATCGACAACGGCAAATAATTTGAAAATACATAATTTGAGAAAACATTCCGAGGAGAAACCAATAAAATGTGGTTTGTGCGATTATAGAACAACTAGAGCTAGTAGATTGAAAATACACATAATTAGTAAACACACAGTAGAAAAGCCGTACGAGTGTGACATGTGCGAATATAGAACAACTGAAGGGAGCTATTTAAAAAGACACAAATTAACACATTTTAAAGAAAAAACACACAAATGTGATATGTGTGATTATAAATCAACGACAGAAAAGAGATTGAAACTTCATATAATGAGCAAACATACAGATGAAAAACCCTATGTATGTAATTTGTGCAATTACAGATCTACTACTATACATCATTTAAAAATACATGTGATAAAAAATCACACTGAAGTGACGCCGTACGAATGTGATACGTGTGATTATAAAACAGCTAAAGCGAGTCATTTAAAAGCCCACAAGTTGACACATTCTGAAGAAAAACCGTATGATTTGGAAGGTCTACTCGTTCAAATAGTTTAAAAACACATAATTATAAAGAAAAGCACTGAAACAATTGCTAATTTAAAGAATTATTACATACAACTCAGGTATCATAAAAGTAAGATTAAAATAGTCATCAAATACAGGATTATAGGCTTGAGATATAATAAGTTGTTCTCATCATCATGAACAACTTTCGTTATGGGCACAACTCCAATATCGCGATAAAAAATCATCTACTCTATGCTCTACTTTAATTTTAATGAGTGTTGTGTTTTAATTTAAATTTCATAATATGTGAATTGTGAGTGTAATATGGACGTACATGGTCTCAAATAAATAATTATTATTATTATGCAAACATTTGGTCAAAACAACGAAACTTTTAATAGATTTCAAAGTTGTGCCCATAATAAAAGTTGATTATGATGTATACTACGTATTTGGATAAGGGTCATCGAACTTTATCTGAAGAACTGACATTTTATCGCGATTTTAAAGTTGTGTCCATAATGAAAGTTAATTATGATATATATTTGGAATAGTTTCATTGAACTTTATCTGTCGAACAACTGATATTTTTTCGCGATTTTAAAGTTGTGTCCATAATAAAAGTTGTTTTTTCATAATATACACCTTGCATTTTATCAAGGGTCGCCAACCTTTATCTGTTATACAGCTGATATTTTTTCGAGATTTTAAAGTTGTGTCCATAGTAAAAGTATTCAAGTATTCCATTAGTTACCTGGTTCCCATACTACAAGCTTTGCTTAGTATGGGGCTAGTTGGCGCTGTATGAACTGTGCTAGGATATTTTTTATTTATAAAGTTGTTCATAATGAGGAGTGTAATGACCTCCTTAGTAAACCTCAAGCTTTTTATCCTACATAGCTCTAAATAAATAGAAAAATAAATAATTAATTTATCTAAAATACAAATATACTTAATTATACACTCATGTTACAGTAGCGAGAAAAAATACTTAAAATATATTGTCGTAAGTGATAAAAGAACAAACATACATACAAACGGACAAACTTTCCCATTAAAAATATTTGTATCTTTAATTCTTTATTGCATACTCAATTCAATTCAATCAATTCAATTCTTGGTTTATGGCTTTTGTGAAAACGTTTCACAATTCCGCCACTGTCACGTAGAAAGATAGACCATCAAACGCAGGAATTTGTACGGTGTTAAGCCTCGTTGTAGGTGAATTCGTATAGCAGAGGTTTTTGTTTGTCACCCTGAAACCAAAACATTTAACATGCTACCAGACATACACAAACATATACATATAGATAAGTAGGGGACAGAGTGAGTGTTAAAATCCTATACATTTATATATTTACAACCTTATTTTTTTTTTTTTAATGTACTTACATAAAATATATACAAAGGGAGTAAAAACTAGGGATAGAAGACATTTGAGGGAAGTAGGATGGGGAATTTCAGGAGGTATGCACACTCAAAACTACAGTTTGTAAAATATGACACGAATCATGTGACAGCTGTCAGAATGACATGCCTAGGTCTGGGAACATGTCGATAATTGTTAATTGTAACTATCGATATTTTGTTAATACGTAATTGTTGAATTATTAAAATATGTTTCAATTTTGTTTTTATGTTATAAGTAGTGAGACGAACAAGACTCTCTCCTGATGGTAAATGTTACGCTAGTAAGCTTTACTACTAGTAAGCGTTGTTTTTTTCGAAACTGCTGTTTTTCGAGTGTTTATGTATAAACTAGTAGTAATTTTTTTACAAAGTGCTGAATTAATTGCTTTGATACTAATTACTTGGTATGACTGGACTAAGACTTACTTTTGTGTGACTATGACTTGGACTTATTACTAAAAACATTTGATATTGGCAGATGCACAAAATGTGACGCTAAAAACAAAGAAAAAAAAACAGCGATAAAGTATGACATTTGTCTTAAGGTGGTACGATTTCCATACAAATCAATTTTTGCCATTTACGGACAAATGGAACATAATTTTACAGTGAAATCACAGCGACTGGCATTTATTTTGGTCTTTATTTGCGGTAAATCACAATTGCTTGAATGAAACAGAACGGATCACCTTAAGCACTTCCTTTGTGCCCCTACAAAAAAATCCCTACATATACATATACATAAATAAGTAAAAATTATATTAATTAATATTCATTATATATTAGTGTTGTCATATAAATAATCAATAAATAGGAAAATATATGTAAAATGTAATCATTTGTACTAGTCTGGATGTTGTTTTTGTTTTGTTTTGATCTCTTTTTTAAGTTTTCGATGTTATTATATAAATGTTGGTGTACAATAAGTTTGTATTATATTCTATATATTAATTAATGTAAAGAGATCGCTATCCGCTTCCATTCGGGATGCACCTTCCACCGCGTGCTTCACAGTGGCGGATTTACCAGCAGGCTGAGTAGGCTTGAGCCTAGGGCGGCAGATTTGGGGACCGATTTTTTTTTGCTACCTCATAGAAATCAAAAAGATTTTTGCGTGACGGTTTTCTGATGTCTCACAGATAGAAATTCTGCAACAAATTTTGCTAATGACTGTCCTCTCTCACTTGTCATTGCGCACTCCGAGAGTAGAAACATTTTTGGATTGTAAAAATAATGTAGGTGATGACAATTGTAGAGGCAAGGGCGGCAAAAACTGTGTAGCCTATGCCTTGAAAATTTGTAAATCCGCCACTGGTGCTTCAGAAGCAAACTAAGATCTTGGTTTCAAGAGACCTTGTTTTATGACTAACGATTTGTTAAAAACTAGCGACCGGCCCCGGTTTCGCACGGGTACAATGTAGATACTAATGTGGCGCATATGCATTTATTATACATATAAACCTCCCTCTTGAATCACTCTGTCTATTGATGGAAACCGCATTAAAATCCGTTGCGTAGTTTAAAAGATCTAAGCGTACAGACGGCGGGAAGCGACTTTGTTTTAGGCTATGTAGAGACTAGCGACCCGCCCCGGCTTCTCACGGGTGCAATGTAGATACTAATGTGGTGCATATGCATGTATTATACATATAAACCTTCCTCTTGAATCTCTCTGTCTTTTGATGGAAACTGCATTAAAATCCGTTGCGTAGTTTAAAAGATCTAAGCGTACAAACGGCGGGACGCGACTTTGTTTTATACTATGTAGAGACTAGCGACCCGCCCCGGCTTCTCACGGGTACAATGTAGATACTAATGTGGTACATATGCATGTATTATACATATAAACCTCCCTCTTGAATCACTCTGTCTATTGATGGAAACCGCATTAAAATCCGTTGCGTAGTTTAAAAGTTTTAAGCGTACAGACGGCGGGAAGCGACTCTGTTTTATACTAAGTAGAAATATGAGAGATTATTTATTAAATTACTAGTGAGTTAATTTTTGTTACTGACAATATTTTATTGACATGTGTTATGACTTTTAATGTTAATTTTAAATATGAACTGATTGTATTTGAAGTACTTTAGGTTAGTTTCAGTATCTGTTAACACTGAGGGGGGTGGATGATCCATTTTAGTATCGTTTTACAAAACTTGTAAGCGTTTTTCCGCAAATTACCTTTAAAGTAAACTTTGTGCTTGTTAAGACCGCGCCAGAAAAAAAATTAGATTCCACCCGCTTTAGTGCGATGAAAGAGGATCAGTATAAAGTTGAGAATTGAAATCCGAGGTATATTTCCGAACGGATTTTATTAAATCACTCAAAACTTTTACATCAAATTAAATAAGAATCGATCAAGTGCGAGTCGGACTCGCGCACGAAGGGTTCCGTACCGTTATCTATAAAAAAGTTAAGATTGTTGTATGGGAGCCCCCTTAAATATTTATTTTATTTGTAGTATTTGTTGTTATAGCGGCAATAGAAATAAATCATCTGTGAAAATTTCAACTGTCTAGCTATCACCGTTCTTGAGATACAGCCCGGTGACAGACGGACGGACAGCGAAGTCTCAGTAATAGGGTCCCGTTTTTACCCTTTGGGTACGGAACCCTAAAAAGTAATTGGTGACTTTACAAAAACATAAGTGTAGCTATTTTATTCATAAGTAAATAATGTGAGCTCATTGCTGATAGTTTCGAGTATTTGAATTAAAATAGTTTTTTCTGCGGCATTTGTAGTTTTTTTTTTGTAAAAAACTCCGACCTATTTTCAAAATTCTATGAAATAATATCATTATATATTTTTTTTGTTGTTACATTTTTGTTTTTTAAGGAGGTTCGATTAACATACAAACAATTTTTCCCCCATTTATGGACAAATGGAGCATAATTTTACAGTGAAATCACAGCTACTGTCATTTATTATGGTCTTTATTTGTGGTAAATCACAAATGCTTGAATAAAACAGTTGATGAACAGTAATCTAAACAGTTGATGCCATGGACTTTGTTTTGTTACTCAGAGTTCTGTGTATCGCTGCAATGGTCGTGGACAGGCGTTATCTCTTACCATCAGGACAGCGTCTCGTTCGTCTCATAATTTTTAAATTAAAAAAAAAGTTGCGATTTCACTGCAAAATTATGCTCCATTTGTCCATAAATGAAAAAAAAAATTGTATGGAAATCGAACCACCTTAATATCAAAGAGTGGCATCGAAAATAACCCTTTTTGTTTTTTTCTGGCATTAGACGCGCTCTGTGTTGTCACGTAATGAAATAAAATGTAAATATTTGACTAAACGGTATATCGAAATTGTAAACTGATATAAATATTATGTTCTTAAAACTAAATTAAGCCAAAATATATGCTTTTAAATCATGGTTTTTGCTCTCTCAGCCCTCTTGATCTTGAAATCTAAAGTGGTTAGTAGGTATATCGATTTACGACATTTTTTAGACATCCCCCATTAGGGAATGTGTGAAAAATCTTGTCCTCCTTTTTTATTTTAGATTATGAAAATATAGAGCAATATAAGAAACTCACTTGGTGGTAGATTTCCTTAGCAGGAGGTCGTCTAGGTACCACCGCAGTACCAGTACTGCCAAAATGCGCAAAACTATGAGGAAACTACACGAAAACTTTTATAAAGTATCCGTAAACTAGGAACGATGTGATCCTTTACTGTGGTTATAATTTACTCTGCGCTTCCGCTACGATCGCTAGTGTGCAATGTATGGAGTATTTCGAATAAAAGTTTTGGTTTACTATCAAAAGCCATACTAGGCGTACAGATATTCTGCCGCTAAGCAGTGAGTAAACGTTCCAGTTTGAAGGGCACTGCAGCGAAATTACTGGGCTGTTGAGACTAACCATCGAAAGTCTCAAAGTAATGAGCGCCAAAGCAGTGATGCCCATAACTTTGTTTTGTTACTTAAAGTTCTGTGTATCGCTGCAATGGTCATGGACAGGCGTTACCTCTTAACATCAGGAGAGCGTCTCGTTCGTCTCATTGCTTTTTAAATAAAATAAAAAAAAGGTTTTTTTCTAGGTAAGCGTGCGTCATCTTTGACTGCATCCTGCTTAACATCAGGCAGGACGTCGTCAAACACAAACCAATTTCGTATTTTAAAAAAAAATTACTACTAGTGCTAGTAGAAATTCACGTAGTTCTTTTACTAATCTTATATACACACATTTATTCTGCCGTTAAGCAGTAGTGTGTAAACATTACTGTGTTCCGGTTTGAAGGGTACTGCAGCTAGCGAAATCACTGGGCTGTTGAGACTAACCATCTAAAGTCTCAAAGTAATGAGCGTCAAAGCAGTGATGCCCTGGACTTTGTTTTGTTACTCAAAGCTCTGTGTATCGCTGCAATAGTTAATAACAGGCGTTATCTCTTACCATCAGGATATAGTTCATCTCATTACTTTTTTTATTAAAAAAACTTAAATAAAGTTGTTGGTATAGGAAAAGCAGCTCATTGGTCGAGTGCGCCTCTTGTCTGGTTTAATTTTACTAGGCGTGTTCTAGAATGTAAAAGAAATGTAGGCCATACACGTTTGTTACTGGTGCCAAGTTTAA
Organism: Biston betularia; assembly: GCA_905404145.2. Taxonomy (NCBI): domain Eukaryota; kingdom Metazoa; phylum Arthropoda; class Insecta; order Lepidoptera; family Geometridae; genus Biston; species Biston betularia. The sequence goes on along the minus strand of FR989892.1, from coordinate 1,221,429 downwards.
CTGCAGTTCTTTCTTAACTGTGCTCTTGAACGGACTTTCTACAAATCATTCTGGTAAGTAATCTATACTATTATGAAAAGGAAAGATTTGATTGTTTGTTTGTATTGAATAGGCTCCGAAACTACTGGAGCGATTTCAAAAATTCTTTCACCGTTGGGAAGCTACACTATCCCCGGGTGACATAGGTTACTTTTTATCTCTGTATTTCCACGGAAACGGGTACTACGTGGGTGAAACTGCAAGGCGTCCGCTAGTATACTATTTTAAAGAGGAAAGATTTGATTGTTTGTTTGTATTGACTAGGCTCCGAAACTACTGGACCGATTTCAAAAATTCTTTCACCGTTGGGAAGCTGCACTATCCCCGGGTGACATAGGCTTTTTATCTCTGTATTCCTACGGGAACGGGAACTACGCGAGTGAAACCGCGAGGCGTCCGCAAGTACTACTTATTATAAACGTCTATACATTAATGAATTTCAAAGTTATAAAAGTTATTCCAACCATGTTTACCGTCTCCTTCTGTTACGTTCCGCGTAACCCCATACTTATACAGAAAATTATCTATTATTAGCGGACGCCTCGCGGTTTCACCCGCGTAGTTCCCTTTCCCGTGGGAATACAGGGATAAAAAGTAGCATATGTCATCCGGAGATAGTGTAGCTTCCCAACGGTGAAAGAATTTTTAAAATCAGTCCAGTAGTTTTTCAGTTTGATCGTTACACAAATCCAAAACACAACTCTTTCTTCTTTTTAGTGTAGATGTTATCACAAAAGTTAAGCCAGGGTGTCAGCTAACTCCATACCAAATTTCATCAAAATTGGCCCAACTGTTTCAACGTGAGGAAGTAAGAAACATACAAACACACTTACAAACTATCGCCTTTATAATATTAGTCTGTTATAAATATTTATACTTGACAAGTGCATAAAGTGCTAAGCCAAAAACAAGAAAAAGTGTAAGCGTTTTTCTTCTTTGATTTTGGCGTCGCATTTTGTGTAACAGTGTCAAATGTTTTGATTATTTCAAGTTTAATCAGTTAAAAAGTAGTCAAATTCTAGTCCTGGTCAAGTCCAGTCCTTGTCAGTCAAATCCAGTCATGCTTTAGTAAAGTAGTGGCGACTTTACTTCGATCTTTGATGGCGTTAAGCAACACGAAAAATCATATTTCACCACATTATATCACTTTCTCACACTAGCGTTTTTAATTCGATACTTTAGGAATAAAACATAACTATTTTAATACATAAACATTCGAAAAAAATACAACGGGGCGACAATACTCTCCGCGTTCCCGCCAAAACTCCCGTAACTTATTTTTGTAGCTGTTATAAAAGTTCTATCTCCCTTCACTAGATGGAGCTAGATGTCCACCTAACTCGAGATGGCGACGAGCCGTGGGGATTCGAGTTTGTCGGTGGAAGCGATTGTCATATTCCACTTACTATCGAGAAGGTCAGTATTTTCATTTAAGCATGTAGTTGGCGACCGTGAGAACTTATGATTGAACACCTACATTGATATTTTGCACTCACACAAACGTGTCCGCTCAGTGTTGGTATACTCACCCTGGAAACGAATAAATCTACTTTCGGTGTTTCGTTCAATTTAGATGTTCATCACGACTTCGTATTCGTATGACGCTTATAAAGTCACTGAAAACACGCAATGTGTTAAGTCGTAGCTTGTTGTATCGCGTAGCCCGCGGGCCCGTAGCAAGTAGCCGGCAGCAAAGGGTAGAAAGAGAAAGCAATAGAGGAAGTTTTTCTTTCTCTTTTACTCGAATGAACTCCTAGCAAATTATGGTAGCAACTACTTAACGCAGAAGGTTTTCAGCAGGCACCATCAGAATTTTTCATCAAAACTATCCGTGGTTATCTGCTAATAGAATAAACAAAACATCATATTAAAGGTCTAAACCAGAAATGTATCTGCATCAAAGTTAGCGTCTTTTAAAATACGGATTTCCTATAATTATTTTGATTAGGGGTTGAAAATAAATTACAATAGGTTATGTTACCTGGTAAAATTTTATTAATTCACAAATCTAATTGAGTCTTTTTACAGATTTCATTTATTATAATAATAACATACATTTATTTCAGAACAAGCCCATATCGATTAGTAATTTGCATGGTGGTAGGGTACTTACTGGTACTCGACTGGCTAGCTACCACCCTCAAGTTGAAAATCTGCCGCCAAGCATCTAACGGTGTGTTCCAGTAGCCTCACTTGAGAGCCAGTTCCATTCCAGGCTAGGTGTGCTTTACTATCTTCGACCACGCCTTCACTTAACATCATGTGAGCTGTGGTCAAACAACTAGACTGTCAACCATTAAAAAAAAAAAGTAATAATAACACATGAATAATTATTTAGTTAAAAGCTTTGTCATAAAATTGAATTAAAAACTTGTTTATAGGCAATGTCAAAAAATTACAATAAATTCCAAGTAAAAGTAAAATTAAATGAAAACGTCAATAGAAATATGTCAATGTCAAATCACCTTAATATGTATTATGAGTGTATACATGTTTATATTTGTAGATATTTCGTTTTAATCAAATGATTATTTTTTATATACTTACTATATTATGTTTAATTTTTATTTTATTTTTATTTCTTATTAGTGTTACATCTCCCGTCTGTTTCTTAAGCTTTCTATCGTATTTTTCTTTTCTTGGTTGCCTGGAAGAGATCGCTGTTAGCGATAAGGCCGCCACTTGTGTCACTAGATAATAAGGTTTTTTGTTCTCTGTACTATTTACTGTATAATGATGTGCACAATAAAGAGTTATATCTATCTATCTATCTATCTTAATCTAAAAACTGCCTTCTCTGTATGGAGTTTATATTTAATAAAATTATAATATATTTAATAGGTTTAGAATTCCTTTGTCATTGTTGATTTGTTACCTCTGACGATCGACCTGAATCGTTGGGACAATTGTACAAATACTTGGTATTATTCAATGGTTCACAAAGAATTGTAACTTCAACCCCTCGAACAACATTAATGCCTTTATACACTAACAACGGTTCCTCGCAGTTCCGACCAAACGATATCACTCCCGGCTGAATTCTGAAGTAGAACGGAACGTAGCGATCTGCAGACAAGATTCCTGGGGTAGCTATCTCTGGTTCCTCCCAGTTAACGTTCACACCCCAGCCTTTACGACGCAGTTGTGTAGCTGTATTAGCATGTTTTCCTATGTAGAATCCGTAGCCATTCCAAGACCTTTCTTCACCGTCTATAAAAACCCAGATTGCTGTAGTATTTCCAGTACGCAAGGCTACTTCCCATTCTAATAGTGTTCCATCGAAATTAGCAACCAACGGTGTGAGATGCTCCCATTCCGTAAGGTTCTTGTAGTTGCAACCTGTTTTATTCACCACAAATCTATCTAGATCATCCTCAACCGGAAGACCTTCTTCATCAACATCGTCATCGTATTTATTAATTATTGCATCCTCAGTGGTAGTTACAACTTGCGTATGCTTGATAACTATTGTCACATTATTCAATTCTTTGAATGTTTCTGTACACATAGGTTTATACGATTCTGATTCAGTTGCATTAATTTTCACAGTACCTGTTACGTTATTAATTTTTTCACCGTTTGTCGTGTTGTTGACATTCATAGTATTTGTTTCATTGTTTATTTTTTCTGCATCTGTTGCGTTGTTTATATTCACAGCATTTGTTACGTTGTTGATAACCGTAGCATCTGTTCCATTGTTGATATTTAAATGTTTTTTTGCGTTAATAATTGTTACATCATCTGTTGTATTGTTATTTTGCATTTCTGCTATGTTATTAATTTTTGCTTCAGTAGTAATTTGTACATTTTTAACAATAAATTCCGCTGTAATAGTTTTATTATCGAATACATTAAGCCGATCGACTATTTTGTTCGTTGTTTTCTCTTTGCAAGACAAATCTATTTTATCAGCGAGTGCGTTCAGTTTAACAGCCAATTCTTTTTTGTCTGTTTCCAATTTCTCGACAATGGTAGAAAATCTACTGTTTATTAATTTTTCCAAAGATTCAAGTGTTACGTTTTCACTCATCACATATTGAAAATATGACAAACATAGTAAAAACTGAATACAATGATATTTTATTAACATTTTGTCGCGCGTGTGGTTTCTTTAAAAAAGAACGATTAATGAACGTCACACGAACACCAACGCTTTATACATGTGTACGTTTGTAAACAATACACTAAGTTTAGAATTGTTTTAATAACGTCCTATCACTGGGATTGTTATCTTTCCGTAACTTAAGTTTGGTAGTTTATCATCAAGTTCAACATTTAGGTTCACCCTTCGGATAAATAATAAATGTTATTATTTTCCTCATATTACTCATCATTATGAACAACTTGTGCAATGTGATCTATCTGTTCTACTTTTTTACTTTCTCTACATAAATGAGCTTTACGATTTTCTTTACCTGTATCAGCAATTTGTCCCTTTTCCATTTTTAAGGGTTTGTACCCAAAGGGTAAAACAGGACCCTATTACTAAGACTGTTTGTCTATCTGTCTGTCTGTCCGTCTGTCACCAGGCTGTACCTCATGAACCGTGATAGTTACAGTTGACATTTTTACAGATGATGTATTTCCGTTGCCGCTATAACAACAAATACTAAAAAAACAGAATAAAATAAATATTTAAGGGACTCTCATACAACGAACGTGTTTTTTCGTGTCACAAATAAATTGAATTGATATTTTATATTACATAATTGCATTTTAATTCATATGTTTGACAAGGTTTACATTTTTGTAGCGATGATAGCTCAGTGGTTAGCGCGGTAGGTTCGCATGCCGAAGGGCGTGGGTTGAAACCCCAACAATGAGCTTGAGCTGCCGGTGAAGGAAAACATCGTGAGGAAACCATAGCATGGTGGTAGGGTACTATCTAGTACTCGGCTGGCTAGCTACCACCCTCAAGTTGAAAATCTGCCGTTAAGCATTTAACGGTATGTTCCGGCAGCCTCACTTGAGAGCCAGTTCCATTCCAGGCTGGGTGTGCTTTATCATCTTCGACCACGCCTTCACTTAACATCAGGTGAGCTGTGGTCAAACACCTAGCCTGTCAACCATAAAAAAAAACCCCTCGATCAATATTAATGCCTTTATACACTAACAACGGTTCCTCGCAGTTCCGACCAAACGATATCACTCTGGCTGAATTCTGAAGTAGACAGAACGTAGCGATCAGCAGACAAAATTCCTGGGGTAGCTATCTCTGGTTCCTCCCAGTTAACGTTAATACCTTATTTAATTTAAATTAATCGCACCTCTATAACTGAAATAACCTGTAATCTGACCTCTATTAATGGAACCCTCTGTAAATGAGACAGGATTTATTTATACCTGGATATCTGAGACACTGGGTAAGTGGAACACCTCTATAAGTGAGACAAATTTGCAGGTCCCTTCAGGTCTCTTTTAACCAGGTTTCACTGTAATTGATAAAGCATTATTATAATTATTTTTAACTTCCTCTATGATCTTGCACAACATATCATCAGTAGGTATACATGAGTTCAGTTTATTTATCTAATTTACTAGAATACGGTTATAATTATCTGTTTTCCTTATGTTTATATCCATCGCGTGGGAGTAGAGAACTTGTTTTATGACTTTGACGATTATTCAAAAATAAGAGATGAATTGTAGCTGAGAATTGTAGACTGGTAAGTATGATATGATTAACACATAGGCTACTTTTTATCCCGAAAACATGTAGCGGGTAACACCGCGAGGCGCAACTAGTTGACTATAATTCTATATCTTGTACAAATGACTATTAATTTAATGTAAACTGGATTTGACTATTAATTCAATGTAACTGTCTTTAGCCGTTTTTAATTAATTAACTAATATAAATTACTCTTTTTAACCCAAGTACTTTGCATCAAACGCTGAACAGATGAGCTTTCAATCAATCTGTAACATTGACGTTCTATTTCCGATATTGGCAGATTGACAATCAATCTTGGCCTAGCCTATTGATCTTGTGCAACGGTCATCTGTATGCAGGGGCGTAGCTACCGCCATATCAGCCGTATCAATAATACGGGGCCCCGAGCCACAGGGGCCCCTAACGTGTGTACGCAAAAATTAGTAAAATGATTTTTAGGGTTCCGTACCCAAAGGGTAAAAACGGGACCCTATTACTGAGACTTCGCTGTCCGTCCGTCCGTCCGTCTGTCACCAGGCTGTATCTCAAGAACGGTGATAGCTAGACAGTTGAAATTTTCACAGATGATGTATTTCTATTGCCGCTATAACAACAAATACTAAAAATAAAATAAAATAAATATTTAAGGGGGGCTCCCATACAACAAACTTGATTTTTATAGATAATGGTACGGAACCCTTCGTGCGCGAGTCCGACTCGCGCTTGGCTGGTTTTTTTAATATGTTCTTTTCCCGAGAAGCACGAGATTAAGTGACGTTCTGGATAACATTTTCCTGATTTTGGCGGGAACGCGGAAAGAATCGTGTCGCCCCGTTGTATTTTTTCCAAAACTTGTGTTTTTTCGAGTGTTTATGCAAAAAATGGTGGTGTTTTCTTCATAAAGTGCCGAATCACAAGCGCGAGTGTGGGAAAATGATATAATGTGGTGAAACATGACTTTTCGTGTTGCTTCCAAAACTCCATCAAAGTTTTATAGTAACCCTAAAAACTGTCATACGATCAACTGCCCATATAATCAATATAAATATTTATTTTAATTGAATGCAAGCATTTTTGTTTCTTTTGTGAGAAATCTTTACCCTTCATTTGGGCCCCCAACTAATTTTGATATAGGGTCGATTAAATCAACTTATCAGGAGTACGTTTTGTGAGTTTTTTTGCATGGTGGTAGCGTACTCTCTAGTACTCGGCTGGCTAGCTACCACACGAGAGTTGAAAAACTGCCGCCAAGCACCTAACGGTGTTCCGGCAGCCTCACTTGAGACTCAGTTGATTGATTGTTACTTTGTGGAAGTTAATTTTAAATGTTCAAGGTATATATTTAGTTAATTTCCGTTTAACAGTCGTTCCAGTTACAACAGTGATGAGGACTTAAATTTAACTAATTTGACATAGCTTATTAATTAAAAAGCTAATCTTACTTAAAATCTAGAACTAATTTGACATAAACTTAAAAATATAATTTGACATAAATCTAATTAAAATATCAAACAATCTAATTAAAATAACCACAAATCTTAAAATTCTAGGTGTGTAATCTTCGACCATATCGACATCAGGTGCGATGTGGTCTTTATTTTTTATTTATTTAAAAGTAATGATACGATGCGCTCTCCTGATAGTAAGAGATAACGCCTGTCCATGACCATTGCAGCGATACACAGAACTTTGAGTAACAAAACAAAGTCCAGGCATCGCTGCTTCGGCGCTCATTACTTTGAGACTTTCGATGGTTAGTCTCAACAGCCCAGTAATTTCGCTAGCTGCAGTACCCTTCAAACCGGAACACAGTAATGTTTACACACTACTGCTTGGCGGTAGAATATCTGGTACTGCGGTGGTACCTACCTAGACGACCTCCTGCTAAGAAGATCTACCAACAAGTATAAAAGTGGCCTCTTTTCGTTGTTGAAAGGGTAAATATTATATATATATATTTTGTATTGCTTAGGTGCTACCTTCTACGCCCGCGGATGCAGCTGGGCTTCAGGCCGGCGATCTGATCGCACGGCTCGGCGATCGGCTCGCGGCCGACCTGTCGCGGAAAGAAGCGGAAGCGATCGTCGCAGAGTCTGTAGGCAGTCTTAGCTTTGGGATCTGCCGGTTAGTATCTTTTCTCTAATAAAAAGTATACTTGACAGCCCCGTTGGCACATTGGTAGTATATCTGCCTTGAGAGCTGTTGGGCGTGGGTTCGATTCCCACTCATTGCAAACATTTTGTAAATAAACAAATGATTGTTCTGTGTCTGGGTGTTCTGTATGTATTATAAGTATGTATTTACAAAAAAAACTATTTAAGTATTCTATCAGTTATCTGACTTCCATAGTACAAGCTTTGCTTAGTTTGGGGTCAGATGGCGCTGTGTAATATCCTGAGATATTTATTTTATTTTAAGATTTGTTTTGTACCAAGGACTTGCCTTTAAAATTATAGTTATTTATGCCCAATAAATATTACTGATTTACTGATCATCAGCCTTTTGTAGTTCACTGTTGGACATAGGTTTCTCCCAGGACATGCCACTCAGCCCGATCTTCGGCTTTTCGCTTCCATCCTCCCAACTATAACTAATTTAATTTAATTAAGAAAATAAACAAGTTATTATTATATCGCTTTATATGGTATTTTTACTTGGTGGTAGATTTCTTTAGCAGGAAGTCGTCTAGGTAGGTACCACCGCAGTACTAGATATTCTGCCGCCAAGCCGTGTGTAAACATTACTGTGTTCCGGTTTGAAGGGTACAGCAGCTAGCGAAATTACTGGGCTGTTGAGACTAACTCTATCAAGTCTCAAAGTAATGAGCGCCAAAGCAGCGATGCCCTGACTTTGTTTTGTTACTCAAAGTTCTGTGTATCGCTGCAATGGTCATGGACTTGCGTTATCTCTTACCATCAGGAGAGCGCATCGTTCGTCTCATTACATTTACATTGTGAATGACAGCCCTGTTGGTTCATTGGTAGTATGCAAGATCTGAAGGGCGTGGGTTCGATTCCCACCCAGGACAAGCATTTTGTGGTATAAACAAAATGTTTGTTCTGTGTCTGGATGTTCTGTGTTTATTAATACTTATACAAAAAAAAAGTATTTAAGTATTCTATCAGTTATCTGACTTCCATAGTACAAGCTTTGCTTAGTTTTGCTACTTGGTGGTAGATCTCCTTAGCAGGAGGTCGTCTAGGTAGGTACCACCGCAGTACCAGATATTCTGCCGCTAAGCAGTAGTGTGTAAACATTACTGTGTTCCGGTTTGAAGGGTACTGCAGCTAGCGAAATCACTGGGCTGTTGAGACTAACCATCTAAAGTCTCAAAGTAATGAGCGTCAAAGCAGTGATGCCCTGGACTTTGTTTTGTTACTCAAAGTTCTGTGTATCGCTGCAATGGTCATGGACAGGCGTTATCTCTTACCATCAGGAGAGCGTCTCGTTCATCTCATTACTTTTTACATAAAAAAAAAAAAAAATTACGATATTTATTTATTTATTTAAAAAAAATGTACGTATGAGCCTATCCTATATCAGTTCTAAGAATCTTTATTAAATTGGCCGACGGATTCGAAAATAATGAACCTAAATATAACTTGAATGCAAGTCTAAAATATAATGTGTCCTTACCTGTTTAATTTCATGGTTAAATGGGCTAAATGAACATGTTTCATTTGGCTGTAAGTAGCCGGCAATAGAAGTTGGTTAAATTGAAACAATTAAAAGGAGGTCGTACGAAAATGAAATTCTTTTTAGTTTATAAAAATCAGTAAGTTGCTTTCTTATCACGAAAGTGTGTTGTTTTATTTGATAAAAATAAAAGTGGTAGAACAATTTTAAAGAAGACGTTAATCTACCATAGAAGATTCAAAAAAATTAGTTATACTCGTGTCATTTTGTTTAGACACTCAAAATTTTAATAGTGTATTTAAAATTCGTCGATTATGCGCGTTGAAAATGAAAGTGAATTTAGGGTTAATGTTTTGTTTTATAAAAATAAAAATAAAATCATTTTAAAGAAGACGTTAATCTAACAAAATTATTAATAAACGAAATTTTTTTTTTATTATTAAATATTTGTGTAGTACCCGTATCATTGATTTAGATACTCAACATTTTAATAGTGTTTTTAAAATTCGTCGGCGATGTGCGGTGAAAATGAAAGTGCTCTTTTCGATATAGGGTTAATTAATGTTTTGTTTGATAGAAATAAAAATGTATTTTAAAGAAAACGTTAATCTAACAAAATAATTAAGAAACATATACTTTTTGTTATTAAAATTTTGGGTAGTACCCGTATCATTTAAATATTTTAATAGTGTTTTTAAAATTCGTCGACGATGTGCGGTGTAAATGAAAGTGTTTTTTTTGCGATATAGGGTTAATGTTTTGTTTGATAAAAATAAATTTATTTTAAAGAGGACGTTAATCTAACAAAATAATTAAGAAACTTATACTTTATCATTTATTTAGTTTAAAAAAAATTTAATAGTGTTTTTAAAATCGTCGACGATGTGCGGTGTAAATGAAAGTGATTTTTTTCGATATAGGGTTAATGTTTTGTTTGATAAAAATAAATATAAATATCGATTTTAAAGAAAAATTAATGTAACAAAATAATCAGAAAACAAAAACTTTTGTAATTAAAATATTGGGTTATACCCATTATGTCATTTATCATTTGCTAACGACATTTTATGTGATGAAAATAAAAGTGAATTTTCCTAATGTAGTACGACTATTAATGTTTCATTTTATAAAATGATTTAATTATTAGATTATTGAAAACAATACAATAATTGGCAACAATGTACATCGGCAACAAATTAATTTGTCAATATTTTTATCGTTCGATTTATTTATCAATTTGATTTAAATTTTAAACCGACATCCCAGGATGCAGTATCGTTTTGTTTGATAAAAAGGAAAATGTGTGCATTAATTTTAAATGATTGTTCACTTAACTTCAAAATTTAATTAAATAACATGTTTGTTAATACCTGTGTCAATTATTTAACGGCTTAAGTGTTTCTAAAATTCGCTAACGATATGCGGTGAAAATAAGTGTTTTTTTTAATTGAATGATCACTATTTTCGTACACTTTCATTTTCAGAAATAGCCTTTATACTAAACCTTGATCTATTTTCAATGAACGCGAGTTGCTAAATTTAGATTGGGTGTATTTCTTAAATTTTAATTTTGGCTTCAAGTTTTCATGCTAAATTTATACAGTGACAAAAACTTTTTTTTTAACAATGAGTAGTGAAACAAAATCTGAAGTGTCATTGTTATCTCGAATAATTTGGAAATACTACAGGAATGATTATTACGTAAAGTATAATTTTTTTAAATAGTTTTTTAAAAATTATTTCTACGCTCATAATAATTATAATTCATTGTGACATGTTACTTACTCTAATGTGTTTGACATTATTGCTGATAAACTCTTTTTTAATTTCTGATTTATTTATTTAACTATACAAAAAGAAATATATTATTGATTACACCAATGTTACAAATAAAATTTCATGAAAATATTATATACAAACAATATTGCCAAATTATGTTAAAAAAGTCGTGATTACTTATTAGTAAATTAATAATCTTTTATTACATAGCCTTGAACATTGCCGCTAGTTGCTACTTTATCGGTTTTTTATCGAATTCATTTTGGAGAGTGTGCTTCAAAACTGTACGGTCTAATGCCAAGTCTTCTATTAAACAGCCTGAAGCTGGAAAAGGCTACATGGTCATTTATGGCGATGATAGCTCAGTGGTTAGCACGATCGATTCACAGAACGAAGGGCGCGGGTTCGAACTCTGTTAATGAGCTTGAGCTGCCGGTGAAGGAGATATTTTCTCGGATGGCTACTCATACCTCAAGTTGAAAATCTATCGCCAAGCATCTAACAGTGTGTTCCGAGCATCACTTGAGACCCAGTTCCATTTCAGGCTACGTGTGTTTACTATTTTCGACCACACTGTCACTTAATGTCGGATTCAGCAATTGATAAATTTATAATTATACAATAATTATAAATTGCTGAATTATCTAAAGACTATAATAAATCATTGCTATTAAATAACACAATAGCTATATCAAAATAAATAAATTACTAGAATGTTTGCTTACGCTTACTATCTTTGCTGGACTAACTAGACTATAATACACTACTACTACCTACTACTTACAAACTTTAAAAAAAAAATCTTTTGTTAAAAAGTATTTAAAATAAATTTATTTTAAGCAACAAGGACAAGCAAAATACAAATAAACACATTTCAATTAAATACACTACAATATTAACATACTACAAAGCTAAAGAAATATAATAATATGATAATACAAGTCACAATTATAATTGTTTTTTCTGTCTTGATTTTGTGACATTAAAATGTTTTTATTAGACGATTCATAGGTAAATAAACAACTGTTATTATACATACGTATAAGTCAATTCTTACGATATTATTTACAATTTGTCAAAACATAAATATACATACAATATAAACACAAAAAAAAATAATTAAAAACTAGGTCCACCGGTCGAGCCCGACGCAAACGTACCCATAAAACTGGCGGCATTTCCTCGCTGGATCGCTAGAGAGATACGCTGGACTATGTAGTCTCCCGACCTCGGATCCCGACCCCTCTCCCTAAGGCGACGCTCTAACTCTGCTACAAACCTCTTTCTTGATTTTATATTTATACTTGATTTCGTTGACATGTTTATTTTTATTGTGTAATTAATATGAATGTAAATAATTACTGGACTTGATCCGAAATGAATTATGATTATTATTATAACAAATCTGCTATAAAAACAAATAATATAAATGTTATATAATCTCTTTATTCCAGCGGCCTTTACGACCCAGTGCTCGACGACTTCGAGCCGATTTACGAGCCGACCGATCGGGCCGATTCCGACCTACGATCGGAACCGACTGAGGTATACCCCCTAGACCTCTCCGTAGATGAGTCTAGCATTCTGGACCCCAGTATTACAGACCTTAGTCTATGGGACTCGGGTTATGCGACTAGACCTTTAACTGAGACGAGATCCCTCACTGCATCGCCTTTCATCCCTAATTCCAAGCCTTATAGACCATTTTCAACTGAACCTTTAGAGGTGCCACCCTTAGATGATCCTATTATTCTGAACCCTAACTACAAAGATATTATTAATCTTAATGGGAATTCTGAAACGTTAGATCCAAATGATGATTTGTTATGTCTTCTACCACTTGATAAAAATGTGGAATCGAAGTTCAAGTTACCGGTTTCTGAAAAATATGATCCAGATTGGGATAAAAAGGTTAAAGCTATGTTGGAAAAATGCGCTGATAGTGGAAATAGTGATAATCAACAAATAGAACACGAATTGGTTTGTTATACAAACAAATCAGAAGCTGCCGCCAATGTTAAGGTTATCAATGAAATTCGAAATGTAAAAATTACCGAAGACATAATACAAGAAAGTGAAGTTAGTAAAAATAAAATAGTTAAGAAAGAGATTAACTTCGATGAGATAGAAGAATTCAATTTGCAGAAAATAGAACAAACCGCTCTAGAAATAGTAGAAGAAAGCATTGAGCGCGCAGTTTCTGTAACTCAAGACATTCAAAAAGAAATCGATGAAGAAAGAGCCTCTATGGTTAGAGAATTACAAGGGGATAAAATTGAGACTACGTCGGAAGTCAAGGTTTGTACCGAAACACTTGAAATGAAAGAGCAAAAGAAAGAAGTACCCATTGAAATGGAACTAACAGAATCAACTCAGAACAAAACCGAAACCTTAGATACAAACCAAGAATCTGGAATAGACATGACAGAAAGAGAAAAAATTCAAGAAAAACTGGAACAGGATAAAACATTCGTTGAAGAGAGAATATTATCAACTAAAAAAGACATTGAAGACACTATTGAAATTGGTAATGTTAGAAGAAAATCATCAGTTTTTGAGAAACAAGACGCCGAATTTCGTAAAACTGATAGAGAAACAAAGCATCTAACAGAAGAGTCTATATTAGCTAGTACAGTCAAAAGACAATCTATGGTATTAGAAAAAGATGAAAAATCAACTGGGAATGAAATGTTGAGAAATGCTTGTTATAGTGAAAAAACAAAATCAAAACACAATGCTCAAGAATTTAAGTCGTCAGGAATGTTTAATAATGAAACATTTCAGTCAGAAGGCAAACAGAAAGCGTTTATGATTGGACTTCAAACAATTCCTCATATAAAAGGTTTTGTTCAATCGTCTTATCACTTTGATCTGTTGTTGAGAACGTTTTTTGTTCACTTAACGGATGTAATGGTAGCTCTATCTAGATTTATTTTAACTCAACCTGCCCAAGAGCTTGAGAGTAAGGCTGAAAATGTTGTTAAAGAGAAACTTATCAAGGAATTTATTGATCAAGATAGTATGGTTAGTAGAAACAATATCGAAAGTAGACACGAAGAAAAAAAAGAAAGTGTGCAGTCAGTTAAGGAGAACAAATTACAAGAAAGAGATATAAAACAAGAAACAGAAATTATTCAAGCTGAACAACACATAAAAGTAGCTGATATTGAAAAACAACAGGAGAATATTAAATATAAAAAAGAAACCCAAGAAATGCAACAACCAAGTCACCATGTAAAAAAAGAAAATCTAATAAAATCTCAAGTTTTGGTTTGTAAAAAACAAGATGAAGTAGATTCGGAAAGTATAGAAATGAGAAAGAGGTCTGGTGCAGAAATGGCCCAGAGAACACAAAGAAAATCTAGAGATTTGACTCAAAAGATGGATGCTGTAATAACTGAATTTGAAACTAAGACCGGAATAGATGAAAAACTCGAACTAACTGAACAAAGAAAAAGACGATCGAGAAGCAGAAGTCAAATTGAAGAAGAAGTCATGAGAGAAAGTGATCCTTTAGAATGGCTTGATAAAGTAGATAGCAGAAGAGCATCTCAGGAAAGAACTGGCATAATAGTAGGAAAAGAATTGTCTTCTTATTCAGAATTCAAAGATAGTAAAAGATGTGAGACTAAACGTGAATCTCGGACAACCAAAGTGAAACCTGGAAAGCAAATGTACATAGCTATAGTTGAGTCCCATGTTTACACTAATAAAGATGCTATTTTAGAAGATCAAGTAGCAGAAATGTCGGAAACAGCCTCCATTCAGAGTTCTGAAGAAATTAATGCTGCTTTAGAATCTTTTGAAGCTATCTCAACTGAAAATGTTACAATTAACAACGTAGTGCATAATGAAGAAAAACAAGAAGCTGTTGAAGTAATAACAAATGCATTACAAGAAGTCGTGCAAGAAGAGCAAAGAATGCTGGATACGTTTGACGGTTTTAAATCACAGATAAACGAACAACATACAAAGTCTATAATGCAAGAATCTCACGCATTTGCTGCAGCTGAAGCTATGGAAATAACTTCAGAATCCAAAATAGAGACATTTAAAGCTAGTGAAGTAAAAGAAAGTACAGCTTTGGCAATACAAGAAGAAAATTACAAAACTGCTGCTGTTGAGTTTATTGATGTGCCTTTAGAATCAACTAAAGAGGTTGTTGTTGTAACAAAGTTAAACGAACAAGAAGCGGTTTTAAAACAGGAAATACGTCCTACAATTGCGGCAGAAGCCACAGAAATAGTCAACGAATCTAAAATACAATCTTTTAAAGGCAAAAAAGCTATATCTAAACAAGCCGTTGTGTCATCAGAAGAGAATTATAAAGCTGCTGCTGAAAGCTCCACAGATATAATTTTAGAAGCAACTAAAGAAGAAACCACTGAATTTAATGCAAAGGAACATAAAGCTGTTTCGAAAGTAGAATCTCACACCATTGCTGTAGCTGGATCTACAGATGTAATTGTAGACGATTCAAAAGTAGAAACGTTTGAAAGCGAAAAACATGACTCCGAAACGGCTATGGTAAAATCTGAAGACACTTTTAAAACTGCTGCAATAGGTGCTACTGAAGTTGCTTTTGAAATAGTTGAAAATAAACATTCGGAACGTGCTAAGACTAGCGAAGTAACTGTGAAAGAAAAAGCACAGCATTTAGCAGTTGCGGGAATAATTGAAACCAAAACAGAACTCTGTAAAGAACCAAAAAAACCAGCCGAAGACGAGTACGCTTCGCTTAAAATAGTAAAAGAACAAATAATAGACGAAGATGATTCTGTACAAGTAACATCCCAGTCTGAATTAATAAACGTCAAGAAGAGCTTGGAAGTCGACATATCAAGTTCACATCTCCAAGCAATATCCCAATCCATCAGCCAAGAATCTAGCTTAGGGCAAATGAGTTCAGTTCAAGAAACGTCAAGCTTAGTTCAAGAAATGTCAAGCTCAGTTCAAGAATCGTCAATATCATCACTAGAAGCATCAAACAACATCCAAAAATGCTCCAAGTCTAAATCACTACACATCAACACTAACATAGCTCAAAATTTCGAAGAAATATCAGAACAAATTGACGAAAATAACAACACTCCCACCCCAACCACATTACCCCCCACTCCTCTGACCGACGAGTATGTATTTAAACTAGAGATACCTTTACCTAAAAATCAAGGAACTGTTATTATAGAAGACAGTCCCGATAGAGAAGATCCGCATATAGTCAAAAAAGGATTGGTTCCTTATATAGAGACAACGATTGAAGAGCAAATTATTTATGATCCTCCTTTACCAACGCCCCCTGAAGACAAAGTCCAGCCTCCGGTGTATACTAAGCCAGGTTTGAAAGGAGGTGCAGCACCTTTATTCAAAAAGGTATGCTTATTTTTTGAAATTCATAACTGTTCTGTACATTTCGTTGAGTTTGAATATCATACTAATCTGGTGATTTTATTCATTACTAGCAGCTCGCCCCGGCTTCGCACGGTAAAATAAAACTCGATTAACAATATAAACATAGCCCATGTCATTTAGTGATAATTGATGTAGGATTCTAATGATGAGATAATTATTTAGATCGGTCCAGTATTTTCGGAGCCTATTCAATACAAATAAACAAAAAATCAAATCTTCCCTCTTTATAATTAGTGTAGATGTAGATGACAACTGTAATAGTTAAGACATATGATATTGCGGACTTATTTGTAGCTGTCAATTTGCTCTATAAAACGTCACTTTATTCTATTGTCAATAGTTTTCGCTGCGCATGCTGAGTAAGGGTTTTTGGGGTAAATTTTTCACAGCTTGGCTTACATTTTTGTAGTTTCCATACGGATTCCTAACTGTTTTTAAATAAAATATAGTATAAATATATTAATAGCATAATCTACTGTATTATTCAAAAATCATAAATCCTTAAATTTGATTTTATGCTAATTATCTGCTGTTTTATTCAATTCTATTGTGATTTACCGCAAATAAAGACCATAATAAATGCCAGTAGCTGTGATTTCACTGTAAAATTATGCTCCATTTGCCCATAAATGGAAAAAAAATATTTGTATGGAAATCGAACCACCTTAACCAAGTTTCAGGGTAATTTAAAAAAAAATGACTTATGAATTTTCTCTCAGGAATACATTCGAGAGATCGAGCGCAAGTCGTCCCTCCTGGCCTCCGCTATAGACGAAACCATCAAAAGTATAGAAGAATACAAAGAAGAGGTTGGCATAGAACTGAGAAGCGATGTCACAATCCAACTGCCAAAGAAAACACACACAGATATAAACAATGGAATATCTAATGGCCACGAAGAAAATGGAATGGCGAACGAATTTAGTGAAGAGACAAAAGGTAAACACAAACTTTTTACACATATCGATTATATATCGTCGCGACCGGGCCATCAATAGTTATTTGTTATACAAGAGTGCAAAGTTGCTTTTTAACCGCGCGCTCAATTTTGATGAGCGAGCAAGCGAAGGAATCTAAAATTAGAATCCTGAGCGTTAGCGAGGGAATCCAAAGAGCACGAGGTGAACAATCTTTGCACTCGAGTGCAACACTTAACTTTTCATCCCACTTTAGCGAGGAAATGACTAAATGCAAAAAAACGTACACCAAGGAGGTTCCGAGTCTGAGTTTTTGACAAATTAAAAAAAGTTGTATGATAAATTCGGCACCATGGAGGTAGAAGTAAATAGGTTTAATGATGTTTTGAATTCACAAACTTAGTGCACACGATGTTCTAAATTCAAATTTACTTTATCCTCTAGCGGATAAAAACGACTTTTGCAATCAGATATCGACGAGCAAAAATACTCTTTCCGAGAGGGGGGGATGAAAAATAAAATAATACGCATTGTATACGATTTCGCACTAAACAGCCGATACTGAAATAAGTATTCTATCAGTTATCTGGTTCCCATAGTACAAGCTTTGCTTAGTTTGTGGCTAGACAGCGTTGTATGAAAGTTAACGATATTTATATTTTTTTTTACAGAAAAATATGACACCGTAGAGGTGTCCCGGGAAAATGGAACAAACGCGACAGAAAGTATGGAAGAGAATGATATCCTTCCGGGATTTAAACCTGTTGTGTTTAACCCAGAGGCTTACCAAGCAAGGCTATACGAAGAAGTTATCAAAGTAATTATTTTTTTTATCAAAGTTGTTATTTTTTTTGCTGACAGTTTAGGTGTTTGACTACAGCTTCCCTGATGGTAAGTGGTGTGGTCGAAGATGATAAACGCACGTAGAATGGAACTGGCTCTCAAGTGAGGCTGCCGGAACACACCGTTAGATGCTTGGCGACTTGATTTTCAACTCTCGTGTGGTAGCTAGCCAGCCGAGTACTAGAGAGTACGCTACCACCATGCTATGGTTTCCTCACGATGTTTTCCTTCACCGGCAGCTCAAGCTCAATACAGATATGTACATGCTACCGCCAAGCAGTAGTGTGTAAGCATTGCTGTGTTCCAGTTTGAAAGGTACTGCAGCGAAATTACTGGGCTGTTGAGACTATTTAAGCAGCGATGCCCTTGACTTTTGCCATTCAAAGTTTATTGTATCGCTGCAATGGTCATCAGGCGATATCTTTTACCATCAGGAGAGCGTCTCGTTTGTATTACTCTATTACAAGGCAGCCAATATTTATTTATTTAATTATATTACACAAAACAGGATATAGTCACAATAATTAACAGAGGTGAACACTGAACAGATTTAGGTTTAAAAAAAAAAAAAAAGTAATAGGATTGAAATAAGTGGCCGTAAAATAACCAAAAATGCAATGAGTGGCAATTTCAAATAAATTTGCAAAAATCTAGCCGGTTAGATACAAAAGTCATACACAGTAAACAATTAAGCTATTGCATAGCTTCTATCGCGGGCCTTGAGCGTGGAGACCGAATCCAGAAATTCCGTAACGAAAATAACCTAACACCCCCCACTCCCACCGGCACAGCGGTGATACTTTTTAGTTTTGCCATCTATCGATGAATAGCAGATAACTTTTAATGAGTTTTTTGAAATATCACGCTTGTCTCTTTAGTTCAGCAACTCGCCTCTAGGTGGCATTGGTTGTAATGCTATGCAATAGCTTTACCGCGGCAGTCCCCGAGTGCCACACGTTTTTTTTTGACATTAGTTTTAAATGTACACATTTTCAAGTTGAAAATGTCAATAGAATGTCAAATGTCAATATTTAAAAAAAACTTAGCAATAGCAAAAATTTGTATCAATCAGCTTGGATAAAGCATATAATCCTCTTTTTAGGGCACAGAGCCTGCACCCGTGGAAGTAAAGCCGTACGTGGACGAGTCGGGAGAGCCACTGGGCACGGTGCTGGGGATAGTTGATGGACTAGAAGACGCTATCGTGGACGAGGAAGTCGCCAGTGGGTGTTCAAAGTGTTACATACACGTGATTTATTTCTCTATGAACAGCGGGCTAGAATAACTAGAATTATTATATAGACTAGAATTTATTACCCACGACGGAACGGAGACGGTATATGTGCTTGGGGCGAGAGGATGTTCGTGCAAATCCATGTTGTCATTTTTCTCCATAACTACTAGTCCGATTTTGATGCAGTTTTCAGTTATGGGTGCAAGTTTGATTGGCGCATGTTCTTAGATAGATGTTACGGTGACAAACTACCAGGGGGCGCTGTAGAAAACATTGTTTGTGCAAATCCATGTTGCCAGTTTTCTCCAAAACTTCTAGTCCGATTTCGATGCAGTTTTCAGTTATGGGTTCGGGTATTCTTGGGTATTTTTATTAAGGTTATAGGTAGATTTAAGTCGGGGGTTTAAATTACTTTTTAACCGTCGTGGGTTTTTTCAAAATTTTTAATTTTGCTTTTTATTTTTAAAGTTTTAGTCCATTGTCAAGGATAAAAGCTTGTTTTTACTTCTAATTTATTATTAACTTTTTAGTCCTGCATAGAAAATGTAATTATAACTACCACTTATTGCAAATACACATTGTGCAGTGCGGCGTTGAAATCTTCTCCAGAGATAAAATCTCTTTTGACTTTTACAGAGGAACTTGGGAAGCCAGGGTTGACAGAGGACAAAATAGCTGAATTAATTTCTGGAGAATCAGAAATGCTGAGAGAAGCTCATGTAATGGGGTAAGACATTTTTTGAGTAACAAAACAAAGTCCAAGGCATCGCTGCTTTGACGACCATTACTTTGAGACTTTCGATGGTTAGTCTCAACAGCCCAGTAGTTTCGCTAGCAGAATCCTTCAAACCGGAACACAGTAATGTTTTAACACGTTTAATTATATCGGTATAGTACGCAGAACTGATGCTGATGGAGCAGCAAAGTTCTGGAGTGGAGACTATGGACCGGCAAGTGCAGCGTAGGACGTCCACCCACAAGGTGGACAGACAACCTAGTAAAGACCGCAGGAACGCGCTGGATGCGAGCCGCTTCCAACCGGTCTTTGTGGAAGTCAATGGGGAGGCCTATGTCCAGCAGTGGACGTCCTGAAATAATGATGATTATGAATACTCCGACTACCTACCTACAGCTTTAGCCATATCCGATGACTTTCATTATGGAGGTGAAACTGCTAGCTCGTAAGAAGTTCTATGTACCTCGGAAAATCCTTGAGACCATAAAGATCAGTAATCGTCTTAATTTTAATAGAGATGTGTTGAGATGAGGGTGGAAACTGCCATCGACTTGGAGACCTTGTTTTCATGGAACATTAGAGTAATCGCGGTGGATACACACGTCGAAGGGTTTAAAACCCCAACCATAAGTTTGAGCTGCCAGTGAAGGAAAACATGGTGAGGAAACCTACCCTCAAGTTAAAATATGCCGCCATGCATCTAACAGTGTATTCCGGCTGTCTCAATTGGAGAGCCAGTTCCATTCCAAGCTAGATGTGTTTGACATCTTCAAATACACTGTCATTTAACATCAAGTCAGCTGTGGTCAAAAACATAGCATGTCAACAATTTGAAAGAAAATAAGACACTAATATGATAAAATGGTTGAACTAGCTTATCGCGCGTCCTGACTTCCCATATGACGCGCTCGGATGATTCCAGCGTCGATTTCCAGAAGATAAAACCACTGTACGAGTCGCTCAAAGACTCTGAAGTCCTGAAAGCACTGAACGAGGAAATGAAGAGGGAGCTGGAGGAAAAGAAGAAGAAGGAAGAGAAGAAATGGACGACGTTTCTGCAGAAACCCAAGCGGCCTGTGCCGAGATCCAAATTAGGATATGGTGGTTATAGGGAGACGGAAGAATTTGAAACGGAGGTAAGTTATTATAAACTAGCGGCTCGCCCCGGCTTCGCACGGGAAAACAAAACTCGATTAACAATGTAAATACAGCCTATGTCACTCAGTGATAATGTAGCATTCTAATGATGAAAGAATTGTTCAGATCAGTCCAGTAGTTTCGGAGCCTATTCAATACAAATAAACATAAAATCAAATCTTTCCTCTTTATAATAGTATAGATTAGTTTATGCTCATGATTTCGCTCGTAATACCGTCTTTACCTTAAGAGCACACGGGGCCCGTGCATAGGCCCTTACGAGAGCCCCAATATATTCGCTTCCATTACACTTTTTTTTTTAGTTTTACACCACAATTGTTTAATTGCTAGAAAAAAATGGCGCTATGCTATAACTGAACACATTTATATAAAAAAAACTTGAAAAATCGATATCGAAAAATTATGCGCAAAAAAAGTTTTTCCTGGTTATTATTCTACCCATAGTAATTTTATTACACAAAGTTCGGTGTGCCACTTCAATGGTCATGGACAGGCGTTATCTCTTACCATCAGGTTACGTCTTGTTCGTCTCATAACTTTAACATAACAAAGAAATATATATTGGCTGTGTTCAAGGTTATCTTAATAAATCAGTAATCTGCCAAAAATGGCTATTTCTGTCGATATGTTATTGACAAGTGAAGCCGGCAGTATAAAATAAAAATATTTGGCTGTCGTTCAATAAAACTATGTACATACTCGTATCTGGCTGTAAATGTTGGCCAATAAATAGCTGTTAATGTAAAAATGAACTTGACTCCTTTAGTATTTTGTTTATCATCAAAGTGAGTGGTACAGTGAAAAAACAGTGCTAAAATATTGTACGTATAACATAAATAAATTAATATTTTTTACCAAATTTTAATACAGGTATTTGTACACCACAATTTTTTAATTACTAGAAAATTTTTAATGGGTAATACAGACCGTGTGAGACATCGTAAATGTGCAATCAGAATTTTTGTTTTGGAAATCCTGCCTAAAATTATGGACATAGCACTCGTTTACTACAAAAGAATACTATCCCCGGAGCAGCTGGCGGGAACCGATGGCGGCTTTCATTGGAATATTGCAGAAACATGTTGTTTCTCTCTCGCACTCGCGCGCGAGGCTCCCGCTGCAGGCGCGCGCGCGCCGCGTAATTTATAAATGAACTTGCGACGGACTAGGTTTACGTAAATGCCTACGGGTACAATAACAACCAGGAATCACCTTTTTTGTGGATAATTTTTCGACGTCGATTTTCAAGTTTTTGTTTCATAGATGGGTTCAGTTATAGCAGTAGATAACGCCATTTTTTTCTAGTGATTAAAAAATAGTGGTGTATAAAAATGCGAAAGCAAGAGAGACTTGCCTAGCAATGGGTTTCTTTTATGTTTGACCACAGCTCACGTGATGTTAAGTGACGATGTGGTCGAAGATGGTAAAGCACACCTAGCCTGGAATGGAACTGGCTCTCAAGTGAGGCTGCCGGAACACACCGTTAGATGCTTGGCGGCAGATTTTCAACTCTCGTGTGGTAGCTAGCCAGCCGAGTACTAGAGAGTACGCTACCACCATGCTATGGTTTCCTCACGATGTTACGATAAAATGTATATGGGACCACCTCTAGATAGATTCATAATTGGCGGAATTATCGCGTAACATACATACAGAGCTGATGCTCTAAGAGCCGAAGGACGTGGGTTCGATTCCCACCCAAGATAAACATTTTGTGGTATAAACAAATATTTGTTCTGTGTCTGGGTCTTCTGTATTTATTTTAAGTATGTATTTACAATAAAAAAAACTATTTAAGGTGGTACGATTTTCATACAAATCAATTTTTGCCATTTATGGACAAATGGAGCATAATTTTACAGTGAAATCACAGCTACTGGCATTTACTTTGGTCTTTATTTGCGGTAAATCACAATTGCTTGAATAAAACAGTGGACTATGAGCATAAAATCAAATTTATGAATTTATGATTTTTGAATAAAACAGTAGATTATGCTAATAATCTACTGTTTCATTCAAGCAATTGTGATTTACCGCAAATAAAGACCAAAATAAATGCCAGTTGCTGTGATTTCACTGTAAAATTATGCTCCATTTGTCCATATATGGCAAAAAATTATTTGTATGGAAATCGTACCACCTTAAGTATTCTAACAGTTATCTGACTTCCATAGCTTTGATTAATTTGGGGTCAGATGGCGCTGTGTGCAATGTCTTACGATATTTATTTATTTATACAAAAAAAAATCTAGTCGAATTGAGAACCTCATACTTTTTGAGTAGGTTATAAAAACGAAGTAACATATTTATTTTTCTATTACAGGAACCTTACACGGTAAAAATTGTGAAACAACCGAAGCCAAAAGTAGCTCCTGATTATAAACCAGAGGTAAATTAGAATTTA
Organism: Biston betularia; assembly: GCA_905404145.2. NCBI lineage: Eukaryota > Metazoa > Arthropoda > Insecta > Lepidoptera > Geometridae > Biston > Biston betularia. Next base: position 1,197,618 of record FR989892.1, on the reverse strand, counting down.
TAATATCTAGTTTAGGCGGTATGGCACTGAAAACCTGAGTCCAGTCTAAGTCTTACCTAGTAACGGAATGTACCTATCCCTGTTCAATAAATACTTTTTCTTAAACACGCTTGGAAATTTGTTCATTATTTTGACAACCTTCTTCGAAATAAATCGACAATTGCCGTACTGGCCAAATACATGCGAGCAGCGGCCGAAGAGTTTTGGCGGGAACGCGGAAAGAGTCGTGTCGCCCCGTTGTATTTTTTTTTAAACTTGTGTTTAGTCGAGTGTTTATGCATAAAAATGGTGGTGTTTTATTCATAAAGTGCTGAATTACAAGCGCGAGTGTGGGAAAATGATATAATGTGGTGAAACATGACTTTTCGTGTTGCTTCCAAAGCTCCATCGAAGCTTTATAGCAAAGTCGCCACTACTTTACTAAAGCATGACTGTACTTAACTGACACGAACTGGACTTGACTAAGACGACTTTGACGATAGCTATAGCTAAGATACAGCAGAAATAACACTTAAGACAAGGCAGTATGGCTTTATAGCTTTAGCCTGCCCGAAGGAGCAAATTATTAAAAAAAAAAAAAAAAATAAATGCCTGAACAGTTTGAATGTATGGGGGGGTATCGTTAGAATCCTTACAACGTCCCGAGTGATACTAGATATGAATTGAAAGAAAAAAACATTGTGGGCAGTAAGCATCCGTGCTTATCACTTGGTGGTAGATCTCCTTAGCAGGAGGTCGTCTAGGTAGGTACCACCGCAGTACCAGTTATTCTGCCGCTAAGCACAGCACCGGAACACAGTAATGTTTACACATTACTGTGTTCCGGTTCGAAGGGTACTGCAGCTAGTGAAATTACTGGGCTGTTGAGACTAACCATCGAAAGTCTCAAAATAATGAGCGCCAAAGCAGTGATGCCCTGGACTTTGTTTTGTTACTCAAAGTTCTGTGTATCGCTGCAATGGTCATGGACAGGCATTATCTCTTACCATCAGGAGAGCGTCTCGATCGTCTCATTACTTTTTACATTAAAAAAAAAAAACTAAACATATCTATTTTTAACGCGTTTGACCACCAACTCGCCTGATGGTAAGCGATGATGTGATCGAAGAAGCAAAACTTAAAAGATGCCTATTCACTTTGACCTTGAAAATGTCTAGATTATATATCTCAGGTTTAGATATTTTATGTACCTCTTAGGCAATGTTTACAATGAAATGCGACTTTGACTAAGTTTTTTTATATAATTTGTGCGTATTTTTATTTTCCTCTACCGAATTCTGTTTAATTGTAATAATTACTTTATTAATACCTACCAAATTAATGTTAAGATTTAATTAACTTATTTAAATATACCTAGTGATAATTGCTACTGTCTAATGTTTGATAATAAATTATATTTGTATTCTCCGAGTGTTTAACCTACCTTTAACATAATTTTATATTTAAATAAATATATTTATTTAATATTTATGTATTTAGCGCCTAACTAATAAACCTTACTTAAAATTGTAACTTAAAGTATAAGTTGTCTAGTTTTCACACGTCACTTTTCAAGTTGAGGAGAAGTTGACAGATAACTATGACTTTCAGAAACGTTTATAAGTAGATTAAGTGATAAAATATATTACTATCTTTAATATATTTATTTACTAGCGACCCGCCCCGGCTTCGCACGGGTGCAATGTAGATACTAATGTGGTGCATATGCATGTATTATACATATAAACCTTCCTCTTGAATCACTCTGTCTATTGATGGAAACCGCATTAAAATCCGTTGCGTAGTTTAAAAAATCTAAGCATACTGACGGCGGGAAGCGACACAGTTTTATACTATGTAGAGACTAGCGGCCCGCCCCGGCTTCGCACGCGTGCAATGTAGATACAAATGTGGTACATATGTATGTATTATACATATAAACCTTCCTCTTGAATCACTCTGTCTATTGATGGAAACCGCATTAAAATCCGTTGCGTAGTTTAAAAGATCTAAGCATACAGACGGTGGGAAGCGACTTTGTTTTATACTATGTAGAGACTAGCGACCCGCCCCGGCTTAGCACGGGTGCAATGTAGATACTTTCTCTTGAATCACTCTGTTTATTGATGGAAACCGCATTAAAATCCGTTGCGTAGTTTAAAAGATCTAAGCGTACAGACGGCGGGAAGCGACTCTGTTTTATACTATGTGGAGTTGTACATATCTTTGTAGATTAGGTTGTTATTATAAATAGTGTAGGTAATTACACATGATATTGCATTCCTAACCGATATGAATTTGTTCCGAAATAAATTATTAAAAAAATCTGATCATTACACTGGTATGTCATGTCACCTGTCACAATTTCATTTCACTTCATGTCATATCTTCAGGATTTCGACACAGGCCCACTACCTTGGGAGCAGCGGGCGCTGATGGAGCCCGTGCCTTCCCCAGTACCCCCTGAGGAACCTATATTGGTACCAGAAGAAGCAGAATTCTTTGAAGCGGTAGATCCGTTACCGGAAACGGAAGTACCGGACCTTGAAGATACTGGTAAACAAACTACAATGAAACCTGGTTAGAGTTTTGGCGGGAACGCGGAAAGAGTCGTGTCGCTCCGTTGTATTTTTTTCTAAAACCAGTGTTTTGTCGAGTGTTTATGCATAAAAATGGTGGTGTTTTATTCATGAAGATTCGATGGAGTTTTGGAAACGTGTTGTTTCCAAAACTCCATCGAAGCTTTCTAGTAAAGTCACCACTACTTTACTAAAGCATGACTGGACTTGACTGACACGGACTGTACTTGACCAAGACTGGACTTCGACTATAACTTTAGCTACGGGGACACTTATTTAATTTTTGAAACTTAAAAATATATAAATACTTGACACTGGCAAATGCTAAAAGGCGACGCGAAAACCAAAGAAAAAAATACCTGGTTAAATAATATATATAATAAAATAATATATGTGAGAACCAAATACAAAAATATAAAATATTTTACTGATAACACCAATGTTGCAAAGTCACATTTCGTAAAATCATTTCAAATATAATTATGTATCATTAAAAGGGTCATAAAACACTGAATACCATATTAATTAATAAAAACTAAATGTCAGAATAAAGTACATAATTTATGTAGATATCTGTGTAATTTATGTAGATATCTGTAGCGTCTGTGTTCCCTGTTAGATACAATATGGGTGTCTTCAAATCTAGAGTAAATAGGTTTCTTCTAGGTAAGCGTGTTCCATCTTAGACCACACTACTGTTTAACATCAGGCAGAGTGTGGTCAAACGCGAACCTATTTTGAATACAAAAAAAAAACAAAAATTTTTTTTAAAGAATTCGGTATGTAAAGAAAAAAAATACTTTGCTGATTCCAAAACCATTTCTAAATACTACATTCCTGTACATGATTTTTCCGTTTAAAACTCTTTAAACTATGAGACGGGGTTTATTTTAATAAAATACATAAAATAAATTTGACTTTCAATTAACTTCTAATGACGTCATGTCCTTGGCTGTATAAGGATTCTTTCAGTGCCTAAAAAAGGTACATATTTTACATATTCAGCCAATGTTATGACGTCATAACTATAAAAAGTTTGAAAATGTATTAGAATTAAACTACCGCATAGAAAGCCAAAATATTCAAATTAGTTTCATAAAATAAAGTTTACTATCAGTAAAAAATATAAAATAAATACAAAAAAAAAACTTTACATACCGAATTGTCATCTCGTCTTGTCGACGCCACACGTGAACAAAACGCTGGCCTTTGTTTTGCTCAGCGTTTGAGTATTGCCATACAACGCGGCAATGGGGCGCGTTTTGGGAACTATTCCCATTGATAGCGGCCTTTTAGAGTAGTTATTATTTTGTTTAATTGAAACTAAAACTTTGGTAGGTATTATAAATGAATAAAATATAGTTAGATATAAAAATATGTCAATACAAAAAATATTATCTTTGGATTACCTCGCTAACGCTCAGGATTGTAATTTTAGAATCCTTCGCTTGCTCGCTCATCAACATTGAGCGCGCGGTTAAAGAGCAACTTTGCACTCTTGTATAACAAATAACTATTATAGGATAGTAATGAGAAGAATAAAGTTTTGTAACGATGATAGCTCAGTGGTTAGCGCGGTAGGTTCGCATGCCGCAGGGCGTGGGTTTAAACCCCAACAATGAGCTTGAGCTGCCGGTGAAGGAAAACATCGTGAGGAAACCATAGCATGGTGGTAGCGTACTTTCTAGTACTCGGCTGGCTAGCTACCACACGAGAGTTGAAAATCTGCCGCCAAGCATCTAACGGTGTGTTCCGGCAGCCGCACTTGAAAGCCAGTTCTATTCCAGACTTGTGGTGAAACATGATTTTTTGGCTTGTTTCGTTAGGAGCCATTTATAAATGACGTCAAACGAATTTCATAATTTTTCGACCCCTCCCCTATCTAGTGTGATGGCACATATTTTGCATAGTACATTTACATTTTAAAAATGTATGAAATTAGACGTAGATAGATAGAACTCTTTATGCACACCATAAATAGAAAAAAGTACAGAAAACAAAAGAGCCTTATGAACTAGTGCCATCGCTAACAGGGATCTTTTCCAGACAACCAAGAATAAAAAAACACGATAGATAACAGTAATTAAGTATATAAAAAGAATCATAATAATGTATTTAAATAAAACGAAATATTAGATAATAAAAAACCTATATATACCTCGTTAACAATAAATCTGATTATGTATTTATTTTTTTGTTCAATTGATTTAAATAATTATGTCAACATTTATAACAACAGTAACCTGCTAGTCATATTGTAGTTAAAATTATTGTCAAAAAACAGCAAAATTAAAACAAAAGGTATCTAAATTAAAATTAAAATTCAGTCAACAAATACCCCACCCCGGACTGAACCTGGTGCAAAGGATTTGATTTGATTATGATTAAAATATTATATTTAAGTATTTTGAAAAAAATGCATGGGATAAATGATTTTGTCATGAAGAAAAAATAAGAAAATTGCGCAGAAAATCGTAGAATTTCAGAAGACTTCAACGAATTTTTGATCTTCGCGCGTTCGATAAATCTAAGACAGGACAACGTCTGTCAGGTCAGCTAGTAAACACATAAATAAAACCGGCCAAGTGCGAGTGGGACTCGCGCACGAAGTGTTTCGTCCGTTCCGCACGAAGGGGACCGTTGTATGGGATATATTTTTTAAAAACCACTCGATCGATTTCGATAAAATTTATATGGGATCCTCTGAAGTATGATCTACCAAGCAAGAAAAGAATCATCAAAATCGACTCATAATTGGCGGAATTATCGCGTAACATAATACAAAAAGAAAACCGGCCAAGTGAGAGTCGGACTCGCGCACGAAGGGTTCCATACCATTATTTATAAAGTTTGTTGTATGGGAGCCCCCTTAAATATTTATTTTATTTTATTTTTAGTATTTGTTGTTATAGCGGCAATAGAAATACATCATCTGTAAAAATTTCAACTGTCTAGCTATCACCGTTCTTGAGATACAGCCTGGTGACAGACGGACGGACGGACGGACGGACAGCGAAGTCTCAGTAATAGGGTCCCGTTTTTACCCTTTGGGTACGGAACCCTAATAAAAAAGGGGTTTTGTCCAGCCTATAGCTTGTACAACTAAACGACGAACACATTAAAGTTGTAAGTATTTTTTTCTAAGGTATACCATTGCCGCCCACTCCACCGCCAGTGATCGCTGTCCCTCCGTTTGAACCGGAACCGGAAGCTCCGCCCGACCTACCGGAAACAGAGCCAGAAATCCAAGTGGAAACACCTCCGTCAGACATGAACCAAAACTCGATGGCGGAACAAATAGTTAACACTGTCAAAAGTATGGTTGGTGAGTACTAGTCTAAGAGCTGAAAGCAACTGCGCGGAGGGCGATCTTCAATTGCTGCACCACTTTCTCCACTCGTGTCGTGGGCTCCACAGCTCCATAACAAGCGCAAAATAATGGAAATGACAAAACGCTTTCCTGATGGGAACGGTTTTTAAATTGATTTACTAAACTGGCCGTTACATAAAAAAATAAATGTTGACAATCATTTGTGAAGGGCAAAAATGGTTATGCGCGACCTTATAGAAATTAATATTGCATACAGACGAATAATGCATATAGACTGCCGAAACTTCTTTAGGCTGCCGAAACTTCTTTAGGCTGCTGAAACTTCATGAGGCTGCCGAAACTTCATTAGGCTGCCTATACTTTATTACTATAATGAATTATTATTAATAATCAGATCCGAAAGCGCCGTTGGAACAGCAACTATCGCAGATGCGTGCCCAGCTCGCGGCGCTTGCACAACTTCCCTGCGTCATACAGCAATCTCTGGAGCTGCTGACCCGACAGCTGTCCGCCAGGGGCCGACAGGTGAGACTTGCTGAAGCAACTTAAGGTGGTTCGATTTCCATACAAATATTATTTTTCCATTTACGGACAAATGGAGCATAATTTTACAGTGAAATCACAGCGACTGGCATTATTTTTGTATTTATTTGCGGTAAATCACAATTGCTCACGGTTTTATTCAAATATCATAAATTCATAAATCATTCATAAATTTCATTTTATACTAACAATCTACTGTTTTATTCAAGCAATTGTGATTTACCGCAAATAAAGACCAAAATAAATGCCAGTAGCTGTGATTTCACAGGCGATTTGTATCAATATGTCTTTGTTATGCAGTTTCAGATATTTTTAAAAACTTATTATTTATTTCAGGAAAATCATGAAATGAGCTATGAAGCGCAGATGAACGTGGAAAGCCGTCAAGAAACCCACGGTAAGTATTCATCAAGTCATCTATTACTTTTTAACTTCCGACGCAAAAACGACGGGGTGTTATAAGTTTGACGTGTCTGTGGGTGTGTCTGTCTGTGGCATCGAACCCCTGTGGCTCCCGAACGGATGAACCGATTTAGATTTTGTTAGAAAGGTGAATTAGTCGGGAGTGTTCTTAGCTATGTTTGATGAAAATCAGTCCAAGATGGCCGCCGCCACAAAATGGCGGATTACATATTTTTCCACAAGTCCCTCAATATGGGTATCAAATGACTAGTATAATACTATATACCTGTCGGGGGTTTTTACAATTTTAAATTTATACATAAACAATATAAAATAGTATATACTAATAATTATTCTATCAATTATCTTGCACCTTGCAAATTTGCTTAGTTTAGCGCTTGATCCATTATACTTCTCAATATATTAAAGGTACATGATATATTTACAGAAAATCATATGACATCCATTGAAGAATACCAGGATCAGGTTCAGAATAATAAAGAAGCATCACAGAACTACCAAGAAGTATTACAAAATGGCACAGAAGTTATGCAGAACGGCCATGACGGAAACCAGAAGGGAGAACAAAACACGGTGACCATCGAGGAAGTCCAAGAGCCGATGATGACGGCCGATGAGGTGGCAACTTTGAAGAGAGAGCAGGACGCCATGATTGTGGAGCAAATAAAGAGCGAGAAGGAAAAGAAGGTAGGAAAGTGTCAAATGATGTCTGTTTTTTTGTTAACTATTGATGATTATTTACTTAGTGGTAGATCTCCTTAGCAGGAGGTCGTCTAGGTAGATACCACAGCAGCACCAGATATTCTGCCGCCAAGCAGTAGTGTGTAAACATTACTGTGTTCCGGTTTGAAGGGTACTTCAGCTAGCTAAATTACAGGGCTGTTGAGACTAACCATCGAAAGTTTCAAAGTAATGAGCGCCAAAGCAGTGATGCCTTGAATTTTGTTCCACTACACAAAGTACCAAGTATCAGTTGTCCAACTTTGAGAAAGAGGTCAGTCGTCGAATCCAACTCGGCTGGGCAGCGTTCGGAAAACTGCGCGACGTCTTCTCGTCCGAATTACCTCAGTGCCTCAAGTCGAAAGTTTTCGACCAGTGTGTGTTATCAGTGATGACTTATGGCGCTGAAACGTGGTCTTTGACTGTGTGCCTTGTTGGTAAGCTCAAAGTAGCACAACGCGCTATGGAGAGGGCTATGCTCGGAGTTTCCCTACGAGATCGAATCAGAAATGAGGAGATCCGTAGACGAACCAAAGTTACCGACATAGCCCAACGGATTAGCAAGTTGAAGTGGCAGTGGGCTGGGCATATAGCACGCAGAACTGATGGCCGATGGGGCTGCAAAGTTCTGGAGTGGAGACCACGGACCGGCAAGCGCAGCGTAGGACGTCCGCCCACAAGGTAGACAGACGACCTAATAAAGACCGCTGGAACGCGCTGGATGCGAGCCGCTTCCAACCGGTCTTTATGGAAGTCAATGCGGAAGGCCTATGTCCAGCAGTGGACGCCCTACGGCTGAAATGATAATGATGATGATGAGACAAAATTTTGTGTAATGGTCATGGACAGGCGTTATCTCTTACCATCAGGAGAGCGTCTAGTTCATCTCATTACTTTTATATGAAAACTATAGGAACGCCAAGAGATTGCTCGTTTGGAGCAAGAATCACGTCAAGTAAAGCAACGTGCCCCGCGCGTCGGGAAACCGCGCCCCGTGTTTGGACCCCTGACCCCTGAAGACAGGCCGGTGGTGCTGCCTGGGGGGCGCCGCTGGAGGTGTCCTAGGGACGCTTACAACGAGCAACTCATCGCAGAAACGATACAGGCCCAATCGGAGATCTTACAGGGGAAAGTTATGGGGTACATACGCTTTGATTTATATCGTAACGAATTTCATACATTAGACTTTCATACACGAAACATTTAGGGGTTTTTTACTAGTGTCCGTATATTACATAATAGTATAAGTACAGTATAGGCCTTGATAATCCGAAGGCACAAAAATGCCAGACTTGACAGTTCTAGTATATGATAAAAGAAATCAAGTTAGTGTTAAGCCAAACTTTATTAAATTTGTAAAAAAAAATGCAGAATATAACTAAGGTGTTTTGGCGGGAACGCGGAAAGAGTCGTGTCGCCCCGTTGTATTTTTTCCAAAACTAGTGTTCTGTCGAGTGTTTATGCATAAAAATGGTGGTGTTTTATTCATAAAGTGCCGAATTACAAGCGCGAGTGTGGGAAAATGATACAATGTGGTGAAACATGACTTTTCGTGTTGCTTCCAAAACTCCATCGAAGCTTTATAGTAAAGTCGCCACTACTTTATTATAGCATGACTGGACTTGACCAAGACTGGACTTTGACTATAACTATAGCTACGAGGCAATTTATTTAACTCGAAAATATAAAACACTTGACACTGGCAAATGCTTAAAATGCGACGCCAAAACCAAAGAAAAAAAAAAGAAAAAGGCCAGCGTTTTATTCACGTGTGGTGTCGAATAGACGAGATGACAATTCTATTGATTAGTTAAAATGTAAAGTTTAATTAATTTTAATTCCTTCGGTTTATCATGGCACTACTATATTTTCTTTCAACGTGAATTTGATAATATAATTATTGTTTTTTCATAACAACACGTACTTAGATAATAAGCTTTCAGAGTGATTTTTTAATATTCAAGGTATATATTTAGTTAATTTCCGCTTAACAAAATAAACTAAACATATACCTTGAACATTCAAAATGAACTTCCGCAAAGTGACGCCTGAATCAAACAATGATTTTTTAATGTTCTGTTTTTTAATGTAATTTCATTTTACAAAACATGTCATTTTCAATAAGTACATTAGCAATTTGTTTAATGTTTTTATATGTAAATCATTCATGCATTTTAGGTACGAAAGCGATCGTCTACCATACGACGAAAGGTTGGTTACTTTCATACATTTTGAGGTTTATCTTCCGTGCTGCAGTTGAATTGCGTGTACATTTCCTTGAAGGCGAAGCAACGGCTAACCCAATTGAAATAAAAAACCGGCCAAGTTTTTTTTTTATACAGAATAGGTTCGCGTTTGACCACACCCTGCCTGATGTTAAGCAGGATGCTGTGCAGTCCAAGATGAAGCACGCTTACCTAGAAATAACCTGTTTACTCTAGATTTGAAGACACCCAAAGTGCGAGTCGGCGCACGAAGGGTTTCGTACCATTATTTATATAAAACGGCAAAAAAATCACGTTTGTTGTATGAAAGCTCCCTTAAATATTTAGTTTATTCTGTTTAGTGTTTGTTGTTATACCGGCAAAAAAAAGTTAAAAGTAAAAGTTATGTTTTCGGTGTTCTAGGTAAGTATTGGTGTTTTTACGCCTAAAAGTCGCTTTTGTTATAACAGCGATGTAAATTTAATTTAAAATGTTTCTAACTTGATGACAAATTTTAAAAATCTATCCCAAAGAAATTAATCTAAATATATTTTTTTATGTAAATTAAAATAACCACAAGTCTTTATATCCTCTTCTCTCTGCAGTAATCACTTGACGATAAATGTGTCGCCTCTACATGAGGCATCCTCAGGACGTGTTGACTCTTCGAGCGTTTGGCCGTAAATGAGTTGTTTTCATACAAAATGTATCATATAATCAGGTTATTTTGTATGGGGTCGGAATACTAAATTTATTTTGCGATCATCGAGTGTCCTTAAAGTAATAAGGGCCAAAACAGCGATGCCCTGTACTTTGTTATGTTACTCAAAGTTTTAAAAACCTACCATCAGGAGAGTGTCTTGATCGTTTAATTATTTGTTCCCCTAAAATCAAAGTACACGCGAGACAACTGTAGACGCGAAAGGTCACTATGGTCGTCGATGTTCAATCGCAGAGGTCAAGCGATTACTTTGTCCTCACGCGAAATTGACCTGTAAGAATATTGTAAATAAGGTTGAATACAGTGTAACATTGCATCAAGGTCAAGCGATTCAATATCGAGCGACCTAATTGTTATTTATAGTGATGTACATTTTGTAAAATTTGGGCCTTGTAATTTTTCCCCCGATAATAATTAATGTTTTTTGGATTACGCGGCAAGGGTACGGTAACTAGTTACTCGTAATAAGTAGAAGGGAGTTTATCGCACTCATCATTGTGAACTTCAAGTATAGAAACATAAAATAAGCATCAGTTTCATCCAGGTGTATTTACCATCTTCGACCACATCAGTTGAGCTATAGTCAACCACCTAGCCTGTCAACCATAAGAAAACAATTAATAACATTTGTATCTAGTACATTATATTAAAACATGTTGCACGAAACTTCATTGCACAATTGAAACGATCGTACGATCAATATGATTGTTCAATTGGGGCACTAAGTTTTAGAGTGTCCCAATTGAACAATAAATATAGGTATATTTTTAGAGTAAATTTGTATATAGCTTCGATCTTGAGCGCAAACGACGTACGGCGAAAATGCACGATGCATTTGATCGTGTGACGACTGGCCATTGGCCATTGGCTATTGGCCAGTGACCAATAAGTATATCGCGACGCCTTGATTTCATTTTGTAATATTTTGTATAAATAAATGTGTTTTAGTTAAGTATCTACCTATAAATAATATACGAGTATGTATAGATACATAACATTTATATTTTATTGTGAATGTGTTTTTTTGTAGTTGTTGGTAAGGTAATAATACATTATTGTTCGAAATAAATTCGATTTTGTATACAGAGCAGTTTTTAAAGAAACGGCTATCGCTTAAATAAATAAAATTTTGTAGTGTATAAAAATAAATTGACGTCGCTCAAATAAATCAAGCTTTATTAGATTATTATTCATAATTATTATTAATCTTTATGATTAACTAAGGTACAATAAGGTACTTTATATTACCTAAAGTATTACAAATAAATAAGGTGCTTTGTATTACCTAAGGTACTATAAATAAATAAGGTACTTTATATTACCTAAGGTACGATAAATAAATAAGGTACTTAATATTACCCAAAGTATTATAAATAAATAAGGTACTTTATATTACCTAAGGTACTATAAGTAAATGAGGTACTTTATATTATTGATAATATCACTTTTACATAACAATAGTATAGTACCTAATAGTTTTTGTTAATTTTTTTATTGAACTATTTATAAATTGACATGTAAGCTGTCAAATTAAAAAACAATAGGAATAATAATGTACAACGACATTAATAACATTATCCTATCTATCACATCAAAACATAGTTTTAGGTAGATACCAAATATTTTAATATAATTTTATTTACTAGAAATGTTTAAAGTTTGCTCGAAACTAACAAATTTGAATGTAAATACATTTATTATTCATTAATGTAAAAATGTATCATCTTTTTTTTTAATTTTAGAAATTCATATTTTTTGTTAAGGCGGTGTTTGAGTGTGTGCGTGTGCTAGCGTTAACATTAGCTTTCTGTTTGTTTGCATGTGTGTTCGCGGTGGCAGATCGAAAACTGGAACAAGATTTGGCCATGGGGCGATACAAAATCATTCTGTAGGAAGCATCGGTATGTACTTATATGATACGTATCCACTATTTTTTTTAACAAACGCTTAGGCCAAATACTAAAAAAAAGATTTGTGGCACTCGGGGACTGCCGCGGTAAAGCTATTGCATAGTATTTTTACGCCGATACAACCAATGCCACCTAGAGGCGAGTTGCTAAACTAAAGAGACAAGCGTGATATTTCAAAAAAGTCATTAAAAGTTCTGCTATTCATCGATAGATGGCAAAACTAAAAAGTCACCGCTGTGCCGGTGGGAGTGGGGGGTGTTAGGTTATTTTCGTTACGGAATTTCTGGATTCGGTCTCCACGCTCAAGGCCCGCGATAGAAGCTATGCAATAGCTTAAAAATACTAGTGTTTTATTCATAAAGTGACGAATGAAGAGCGCGAGTGTGGGAAAGTGATAAATGAGGTGAAACGCGAGTTTTGGTGTTACTTTCAAAACTTCATCAAAGCTTCTCGTAACGTTTCCTGTAGGTACAAAAACCATGACTAATCTTGACTATGACTTACTGAGGTACTTTGACTGGGAGCCGACATTGTTTGACTTGGTTTTGAAATAAATATTCGTATAAATCAAATAACGTCTGTCCGTGACCATTGCAGCGATACACAGAACTTTGAGTAACAAAACAAATATCGCTTCTTTGGACGTCTTCCACGTTTAATTTCTCTCTGAACCCAATTCGAAAAATAACGCGATCGTAGTCGCGGGCGTAAGCTAGTTTGTTTATAATTTTTAATCAAAAAAGGAGGAGGTTCTCAATTCTACTGTATGTTTTTTTTATGTTTGTTACGCGGTAATTCCACCAATTATGTATTGATTTTGATGATTCTTTTTTTGCTTCAGATAATTATGATCCCATATAAATTTAATCGAAACTGATCGAGCGGTTTTAAAAAAACCAAGAAAAATGAAAAAATTATACTTTGATGATATTTTGGTTTACAAAACCTCGCTGTTTCATCTTCAACCTCATTGGAGCAGTGCGTTTAGTTGGCCTAAGGGTCATGTGGAGTCGGTTTTTTTTAATTGTAAATTTGTATATTATATCTTATAAAAATCACGTTCCAGAGAGTCGAACTGCCATTTAGTGGACTTTCATACGCTTCGAGACCAACTGGTCTCGATTAATGACGAACGGCATGAAGTGAGTGGCGTCGTTAATATTTCCCAATTTTGATTTTAGTCAAAACTATTATAATATCAGTGATTTAGCGTATTAATTTGTACAAAAACTACTGACAAATGTATGAAAAAAGCAATTTCCATTTCGATACTTCGAGGAAGAATGGTCATAAGTCACTGGCGAAAATGAACAGTTTAGGATTTAACGCTCTGTCGATCTGCATATTTCAAAATTTAAAAAGAAGCTTTTTTTCTATCCATTTATTCTTATCTTCTACACCACTATTTTTTAAATTCCGTTCTAGGCTAGGTGTGCTTTATCGTCTTCGACCACACTGTCATTTAACATGAGGTGAGCTGAGGTCAAACACCCTGCTTGTCAACCAAAAAAAGTGCAAAAAATACTTAAATTCTAGTTTCATAGTAGCTCTTAGACGTTACATTACTGTAATCAAAAACGAAAGAAAATGTCATTATCAACTATTATAATTCTAGAATAAAAAACAAAATGTCAATATAAAAATATGTCAATACTTTAAAAAAAAAAATACAATGTCAAAAAAAATCTTCCCATTTCAAAGTCATTCTTCGCCGAAGTATCGATTTGTTCCCGCTAGCAGCACTGTCTCAGTTTCCATACATTTTTTATTGATATATAATGTACATACACGCATAACGATATACTAGCCCCTAACTTTAACAATTTCAACTAATTCAATTAATTAATTAATAATTAATTTAACTAAATCATTTGCTTTGTTTTAATTCTATTTCTTCTTACAAGCCCCCTTGTGGGGCCGCCAGCAGCACCTCCTGCACCCCCCATAATGTATCCGCCCTCAGATTAAGGTGGTACAATATCCATACAAGTAAATTTTTGCCGTACCTATAAGGACAAATGGAGCTTAATTTTACAGTGAAATCACAGCTACTGGTCTTTATTTGCGGTAAATCACAATTGCTTGAATGAAACGTTAGATTATAAGCATAATCTACTGTTTTATTCAAGCAATTGTGATTTACCGCAAATAAAGACCAAAGTAAATGCTAGTAGCTATGACTTCACTGTAAAATTATGCTCCATTTGTCCATAAATGGCAAAAATATGTTTGTATGGAAATCGAACCACCTTAATCAGAGTATCCGCCTGAATCCCTTAAGACAAACATGTGTCAAAACCACGTCAGTTTAGACTTTTTGTGGCGGCGCGGCGTCACACGTGTTCTGTTTGCCGATGCCTAATATAAACGTTTGATGTCAGGATAAACTTCATGAAGTTCGAGAAGCCGCCGGTGAGCTTGGAGCACTTGCAGCACTCGGCCACGTACAAGCTGGTCCACAACATGGAGGAGGCACCGCTCAAGCGGACTGACTTACTGAAGCCGGTTATCGCGGAAGCAGACTATAGAGAGGTATTTATCAATAAATCAGTAATATTTATCGGCCACTAGGTGCGCCCCGCGGTGTTTTCGGAATAAAAATTAACCTATGTGTTAATCCAGGGTTTCAGCTACCTCCAAACCAAATTTCATCTAAATCCGTTCAGTAGTTTTTGCGTAAAAGAGTAACAAACATTTATTTAAAACTCTGGAGGGACTTGACAGCTGTCAAGTTTCTGCCCAGATTGGAAAAAAATGGTAGAAGAATTAAGCGGAGAAACACGACAGTGGAAAGCTACTTTATTTTAGTTTATATTACTTAGAAAATAAACAAATACAAGCGTAGGTACATTTTAAATTAATTTGGGTAGGCAGCTGACTTCAAAAGTATTGGCTTAGTTTTTTTTTTTTAATTTTGGCGTCGCATTTTAACCATTTGCCAGTGTCAAGTGTTTTATATTTTCAAGTTTCATAAGTTAAATAATTCGTTTTCAATAAGTATTTTCTGTATTTCAGAGATGCCGATCCGCTACACCGACTATGTTGACCAACGGTCGAGTGTGAAGCATTCATATATTTTCGCAACTCTATTGTACGATGAAACGTGTTTAACTGCCCTATATAAGCTCCCTACCGAATATGAAATTGTTCTTAAAATTTTTACACGCTTTTTGACCGGCACGGCGAAGTATTGCCGTGTTGCCACTCCACAAAATATCTACTATAAAAAGACTATTTTAAAATTGTACGTCGATAAAACTAGCAACATTTAAAAAAAAAGTTGTTTACTACCTGAATATCTGCTACAATTCTACTTCAAGCAGTCTTTTGCTTTATATTTATCCTTCTGTGTTAAATGTCAATGTTAGTTATTTCAAAATATCGCGTATCTACATTAAAAAAAAACAACTAAACTTCCTGTTTCAAGTTATGCGCTTACCAACAAACTTCAAATAATTTTATTATAGACTTTTAATGTCAAAGATTGACAAGTTTGGAATACAAGGCCCGCTATCGCTTGTTATGTATTGACGTCGTTGGCTTACAGGGTCCGCCATTATTAGTCAAGTATTGACATCGTTGACGTATAGAACCTGCTATTGCTTGTGTAGTATTGAAATTGTTGGCATACAGGACTCGTTATTATTTGTAAATATTGATATACAGGGCCTGTTATTATTTGTCAAGTATTGACATCGTTGACATATTGAACCTGCTAGTATTGTCATTGTTGGCATACAGGGCCCGATATAGCATGTCATTGACATATTGTACCTACAGTAGTAGTGACAGTATTGACATCGTTGGCGTTTATCTAGTGTCGGTTGTGGCGTTACATTGGGTTTAATGAAGTAAATATATTTATTTTGTAACAAAATTACCTTTTTCCTAATGTTAGTATTATATTTCCAATTGTATAACTTTTTGAATAAACTTTTCGAATTTAAACTATCGTTGTTTTTCTATAGACGTCTTAAAGCCTAACTTATATTTACTTGCACCTAAATAAATTTAAAAACAATAATAATTTTAAAAAAGACTTCGGGTCGAGGGTCCCAAATTTTGTGACGTCACATAAAATTTTTCATATCTAATTTCATAAATTCCTAAAAGTAAAATAAGTGACGTCACCCAAGGAGCGAAGTGACAATTTTTTTTTTTTATTATTTGCCCCTTCGGGCAGGCTAAAGCTATAAAGCCATACGGCCTTGTCTTAAGTGTTATTTCTGCTGTATCTTAGCTATGGTTATCGTCAAAGTCGTCTTAGTCAAGTCCAGTTCGTGTCAGTTCGCGCCAGTCATGCTTTAGTAAAGTAGTGGCGACTTTACCTACTATAAAGCTTCGATGGAGTTTTGGAAGCAACACGAAAACTCATGTTTCATCACATTATATCATTTTCCCACACTCGCGCTTGTAATTCGGCACTTTATGAATAAAACACCACCATTTTTATGCATAAACACTCGACAAAACACTAGTTTTGGAAAAAAAATACAACGGAGCAACACGAGTCTTCCCGCGTTCCCGCCAAAACTCCAAAAGTGACAAGGACGGGGGAGGCGCCAAAAAATCATGAAATTCGTGTGAAGTCATTTATGGATGGCCCCCAAAGACCATTCACTAAAATAAAAGTCACACGTCACAAATAAATTATTTATTATTTACGTCAACCTTTTTATTACATTAAAACACTTAACAGCTAATAATAAATAACAATCTCTTCTACGATAAGACTAGCTGAAAGACAAAAATAAAACAAAACGAAAATGTGAAGCGAGACTCAATCTATGCCAAACTATCGATATATCGATATCGATAAGGTAAAAAAAAACATCGAGACTTGCTTAACACAATATTTATGTAAGTAAAATTAAAATCAATAGATTATTCGATTTCAACTTACAGCGCGCCAACAAGCTAATACATTGTTTCTCAAGTAACAATCAAGGTACGTTTTTTTTTGTGTTGATTTGTAATATTTTTCGCTTTGTTTTCAATTCCCCACGATGTTTACCTTCACCGGCAACAAACCATACAAATATTGTACAAATGACAACAAAGTTACAAGTCACATCATCGTCACCAAAGTTACAAACAATCATCATCACCATCGACACCAAAGTTAAAAGTCACATCATAGTCACCAAAGTTACAAGTCACGTCATCGTCACCAAAATTACAAGTCATAGATACCAAAGTTACAAGTCACTTAGTCGTCATTATAGTTAGTAGTCACATCATCGTCACCAAAGTTACAAACCACCATCATCACCATCGACACCAAAGTTAAAAGTCACATCATAGTCACCAAAGTTACAAGTCACGTCATCGTCACCAAAATTACAAGTCATAGATACCAAAGTTACAAGTCACTTTATCGTCATTAAAGTTACTAGTTTAGTTAGAGATGTCATCAGGACCGAGTTTGTCCTGTCGTTTCCTCACGCGGCGCAGTTTGTAGTGCACGCCACGGATGTGTTCGTTGAGCGCATTTCTGTGTAGGAACCCCTTTCCGCAGAGATTACATTTGTACCGCCTGTCGCCTGTGTGACCCTGAAACACGTATAATTAACAATTGAACATAGGAGACTTAGCCCGGTGCGAAAATACATGTATTTTTAAATAATAAAATAGGCTTACGTTTGACCGCCATCTCACCTGATGTTAAGTGATGATGCGGTCTAAGATGGAGCACGCTTGCTTAGAAGATACTGATTCCCTCGCGACTTTTTTTTTAATCTTTTATTCAAGCAATTGTGATTTACCGCAAATAAAGACCAAAATAAATGGCAGTAGCTGTGATTTCACTGTAAAATTATGCTCCATTTGTCCATAAATGAAAAAAAAAAAGTATGGAAATCGAACCACTTTAATGCTATCTCTTAATTCAAGGAGTGTTTCCCTAACGGATCGTTTTGTTGACTTGATCAAGTTACCTATATAAAAAAAACTAACTAACTATTATCTGCCTTGAGAGCTGTAGGGCGTGGGTTCGATTCCCACTCAGGGTAAACATTTAGTGAATAAACAAATGTTTGTTCTGTGTCTGGGTATTCTATATTGGAGGACATTTAACACAGCGCCATCTAGCCCCAAACTAAGCAAAGCTTGTACTATGGGAACCAGACAGCTGACAGAATACTTAAATACTTTAACTAAATTAATTTAAATACTATTTTTTTTGTAAATACATACTTATAATACATACAGTACACCCAGACACAGAACAAACATCGATGTTAGTCACACAAATGTTAGTCCTGAGTGGGAATCGAACCCACGCCCTTCAGCTCTCGAAGCAGACATACTACCACTGAACCAACAGAGCTGTCCAACCAACAATATGTATTATAAGTATGTATTTACAAAACAAAAAAGTATTTATGTATTCTATCAGTTATCTGACTTCCTTATCACAAGCTCTGCTTAGATTGGGGCCAGATGGCGCTGTGTGTATAGTTAAAAAAAAAACGGTTCAGGAGTCGAGGATAAAAGGTATTGTGTAGTTACCCGCATATGGTTGTTCAGGTTGCTCTGCGAGTGGAATCGTTTCCCGCAGTGCGGGCACGCGCGGCGCGGCGGCGCGTGCGTGAGCGCGTGCTGCGCCAGGCTCACGGCGCGGTGGAACCGAGCCCCGCATACCGTGCACGCGTGCGCGCGAACTCCCGCGTGAATGGCGAGGTGGTCGCGAAGGTTGTACACGTTCTATCGACGAACGTATAACGTATAAGAGAAACGGAAACGAAACCAATTAGAGATGAAACGGATATTCGGTAACTATCCGGTATCCGGTATCCGGCGTACATCAGTGAGTACTACATTTTTTTTTTTTTTTTTTAATGTAAATATTATGAGAGGAACGAATCGCTCTCCTGATGGTAAGAGATAACGCCTGTCCATGACCATTGCAGCGATACACAGAATTTTGAGTAACAAAACAACGTCCAGGGCATCACTGCTTTGGCACTCACTACTTTGAGACTAGATGGTTAGTCTCAACAGCCCAGTAATTTCGCTAGCTGCAGTACCCTTCAAACCGGAACACAGTAATGTTTGCACACTACTGCTTGGCGGCAGAATATCTGGTACTGCTGTTGTACCTACCTAGGCGACCTCTTGCTAAGGAAATCTACCACCAAGTAGAACACACGAACAAAGTGTCTTCCCCTTAATAGAGGCAGTAAGAAAAGTGTCGATGGACGCATTCTTCGATTAGACTCTACTTAGCAATTTAAGTTATATTAAAATTACTTATTAGTCTCAACTAGGCTAGATTGTAATAACAATGAGGTATCTAACAACAAACAGATACATCATTAGAAAAAAACCGGTATTCGGCCTTAATTTTCGACATAATAGGCAATTTAAGGTTTTAATTTATGAATTTTATTGTTTGGCATACGAATTTAATTTTATGACATTTTTATTTATAATTTTGTGACATTTTTAATTTTTATGATAATTGTATGTAGACTAGCACCATCGCATTAGGGAAACCCTGTCAGGATGGTGTGAAATTAAGTAAATAATTAAATAAAAATAAATTTAAAATCTGGCCGGATACCGGATAACAAAAAAAATACGACATATATACTTTAGATACTTTATTTAATCTACATAACGCACGCTTAATCAAATACTGACCGATTAGGAGTTAGGTCAAAAATGAGTTACGTATAGACGCAGGCTTCTTTTAACGCCATCTATGATATGAATTTAAAAAAACATCAAAATTGCGTTAATAGACCACCTTTACACAATATCGGTCTTTTACATTTTTATGTGTTTCTCACACAGTCTTTGCTCAAACACCGACTGATGTCAGTTTGTGTCGGACGCTGTTAATGTGAAGTTGCTGTCGTTTAATTGAACCTAGACCGAATCAGAGTTGAGTGTGTTTTCTACAAAAATAAATAGTAAGTTTTATAAGTTGATTACTAATAAACAGACTAAAAACATATTGAGTCCTTGAAATAAAGAAATTAGTTTAAACAAGACAGACTTATAGTTGAATATGCCACCAATAATAAAGTTTATTTGCTTTAGTTTTAAAAGTAGACAGACTTAACTCAAGAAGTTAATTTTAAAACATAAAAAAATATTTATTATTATTTAATTTGAACAAAGTAAATAACACATAACTATTGATAAGTTTGCAGACTACACGAAAAAAAATTAATATATTTATTTACCTAATTAATTTTTATTCTATTTAAAAAAAAGTCGACGAGGTCGTGATTGCACGGGGGCCGTTCAAGTATTACGTAAGCACCAAGGGGGGGTGGGGGGGTCTCTGTTTTGCTTATTTTGGATGACATGGGGGGTGGGGGGGTCTAGATGATGATTACGTCATCGTTAGTTATTTAAGTTTTTTCGGGGATTCCCGCAAATAATACATATGCGTAGGCACTCGCTTTGAGAACTGATTAGGGGAATTACCGCGCATTAGGGAAATTACCGTGCGCTATTCACTTGTCTAATAATTCACTCTCGTGCCGGCCGGCTGCAAGTGCGCATCTATCAGTATTGTTTTGTTTGGATTCTAAACGTATTGTAAGCATTGAAAGTTATCATTTGTGTTTATGTTGATGCAATTAGCCAAAGTTTAACGTTTTAAATATTTAAATTTAAATATCTTATTAGAATGTCATATCATATAGACAAATCCAAGTTATACCAAAAACTGTTCGAAAGTTTTAAAAAATCTCATACTGGGACGAAAGTGCAAAATGTACAAAAGTTAGTTAACGAAGTTTGGCGAAATTATAAATTACAAGCAAAGTCAGATAAGGAACTAGATATTATTGTATCTAAGAGAATTGAAGAAGAATTGCAAGCGGCGACTAAAAATAAATCCAATCTGCTTCATTTTTTTTCCAAGGTGAGTAAATATAAGTACAAAGTTTCTCTTTACGTTCTGTAACAATTAAAACGATTTATGAGTAAAAAATATGATGGCCTATCTCAAAGTAAAAAGGTAAATGATTGATATTTTATTTCTTAAGATCGACTCCGGCAATTGGTCACAAAATACACGGTGTTTTCAATATCTGTATGTGAAGGGTTTCTGTGGGGAAAAGCTTTCAATAATATTTAAACGCTGGTTTTATTAAATACGGTGAATTTATGTAGCTTAATAAGAGAATATCCAGCAGAACTCTTAGAAATTTTTCATTTTTAGGCAACGTCTTCTACCAGTAAACCTGCAGAAAAAACACAAATTATACAGCCATTTTCTAACATTGAAAAACAGAAAGAAGATAAAATTAAAACCGGCAATGAATCACAAGAGCAACGCGAAAATAATAATAATGCAGATAAACAAAGAGCAAAACCTTCTCAAGAAGCTTTGAAAAATAAGATTACTCTACTCGAAAAAAATCTGAACGCTTTGTATTCTGCCAGAGATACTATGCCAAATTGCGCTGAAGTTGATAAACAGATCATTAAGTTGCGCGAGGAACTAAAAACAGCAAAAAATACTTTAAACAGGAAGATTCAAAACGCAGTTGCCCAGAAGAAACACAGGGATGGTATGAAAAGAAAGTTAGAAGATATTTGTCAGGAAAATCCTGAAATAAAAAGAAGACTATCTCTGAGGGATTCAGTAGGATATCCTAAACTTGAAAGCGATCAACCATTACTATTGAAAACAATTGCGGATATAGCTTTATTTGGGAGTGCATGTGATGACAGGAGACGAACGGAATCTATTCACAGCGTAAAAACTCTTGACGAACTCACACAAGAACTGCGTAAACTAGGATTTGACATTAGTCGCAGTGCGACATATCTTCGTTTGATTCCCAGAAAATCGAATTCTACAGAGGGACGAAGACATGTATCGACAGTCCCTGTTAGGCTCATTCGTGCTCAAACTGATCACCACAAGAGCCACTTAGATAGCAAGTCACATCGAGAAGATCCATAAAAAAGTAAACACGCCCACAGAGGGAAAAGTTAGACCTGTAAGAGTCGCTGCTCGTCGTGCTAATGAACTGATGTGCATTATTCAAAATTTAGAGCACCAAGATGTTGAATGGCTCGATGAGAGTGACGTAGACATTCCAAAATCGGATGAAAGTGAGCAGACTCACAACACTGAGCAGCAATCCAATGTCATCGATAACTTAGAATCATGGATTCAGGTTTCATGGACTGAAGACTGTTAATGTGTTCCGAAAATATTCTTTATGTTAGTTATGTTCTTTATTTCTGATTATATTTTTTTGTCATTTACTCTATGTGTATCAGTTAAACCTAATATTTTCATGAATTTTCCTATTTTAAAAATAACAATATAAAAAAACATTTATTACTAAAAATGTTTACGTAAGCATAGGGGGAGGGGGTAAGTGCTTTGCTTACTTTTGATGACAAGGGGGGCGGGGGGGTAAAAAATGGTAAGAAATCTGCTCACGTAATTCTTGAACGGCCCCACGGAGGTTTTTCGTGATTTCCCAAAAACTAACTTTTTTGAGTTAAGCCAGTATTTGATTATGCGTGCGATAACATAAATAGTTATCTAATAGTTATTTGTTTTACAAGAGAGCAAAGTTGCTATTTAACCGCGCGCTCAATGTTGATGAGCGAGCGAGCGAAGGATTCTAAAATTAGAATCCTAAGCGTTAGCGAGGGAATCCAAAGAGCACGAGGTGAACAATCTTTGCACTCGAGTGCAACACGTAACTTGTCTCCCGCCTCAGTGAGGAAATGACCAAATGCAAATCTTTTACAATCACAAGATACTTTTATTTCAGTTTAGGCATTAACTACTACATTAACAATATGACGTGAAAAGAAAATTGCGCGCGCAAAGCAAATGAAAAAAAAAACGTACACCAAGGAGGTTCCGAGTCTGACTTTTTAACAAATTAAAAAAAAAAGTTGCATGATAAATTTGGCGCCATGGAGGTAGAAGTAAATAGGTTTAATGATGTTTTGAATTCCCAAATTGAGCGCACGCGATGTTCTAAATTAAAATTTACTTTATCCGACTATATACATATTTAAAACGACTTTTGCACAAACAAACAAATACTTTATTGATAAAACCAATGTTACAAGTCATTTCAAAATTTTATAGATATCATTAAATGGGTTTAATAACACTGATTACATGTCAAAATAAGGTATGTCAATATCCAAACATGTCAATATAAAAAAATACTGTCAATATAAAAGATATTACATTTACATACATTTATTTCACCATAGTCATAGGCATAAAGGTAAAGTTAGCATAAAACAGTCAGATTATTAGAACAATTACATTTTACATTTTTAATACTTGCTCATTAGACAGTCAAACCTATTGGCAAACACATTTAGGATGCTGCTACGGCTGCCCCGGACCCGACGATACAGGAATGTGCACCGTTTTCGCATTGTCGAGTAAAAACAGTCGACTCGCGACTCGGCGAACACCCCAGAGGCGCTGCAGTGCCGGGGCAGCCCCAACAGCACCCTAAATGCATTGTTGTATTGAACACGAAGAGCGCTGTACCGCTTCTGCGTATATGACACCCACAGGCTGCCAGTGTAGAAAGATGTACAGAATGCTCGGAAAAGAGTCACCTTGATGTTGAATAGCAAAAATACTATTTCCGAGATTTGAAAAATACTTTTTTTTTTTTTTTATGTTAAGCAGGACGCAGTCCAAGATGAAGCACGCTTACCTAGAAAAAAACCTGTTTACTCTAGATTTGAAGACACCCAAATTACAAGTAAGTTAAAAATATAACGACAAAGAACAGAGGCAAGCCTTACCGCGTATCCCTTGCCGCAAATGTCGCAGAGATGGAGCTGTTTGTCGGCGTACGTCAAGGCCATGTCCACGGTCGGGTGCTCCATCCGGAAATGTAGCGTCAACCAACCGATACTGTTCCCAACCGCGTCACACTGAAATATGCAAGTTACTTGGTGGTAGATCTCCTTAGCAGGAGGTCGTCTAGGTAGGCACCACCGCAGTACCAGATATTCTGCCGCCAAGCAGTAGTGTGCAAACATGTGTTCCGGTTTGAAGGGTATTGCAGCTAGCGAAATTACTGGGCTGTTGAGACTAACCATCTAGTCTCAAAGTAATGAGTGCCAAAGCAGTGATGCCCCGGACTTTGTTTTGTTACTCAAAGTTCTGTGTATCGCTGCAATGGTCATGGGCAGGCGTTGTCTCTTAACATCAGGAGAGCGCCTCGATCGTCTCATTACTTTTACATAAAAAAAAAAAAAAAAAGTTAGTTAGTTTTTTGGTGGTATAACCTCCTTAGGGTTGCCAAACCACAAATTTAAATAATAATAATATACAAATTTACAATTTTAAAAACAATTATTTATTGTTGACTATTGCAGTTGGCCGCAGATGGCCTTTACAGCGTCACCGGACTGTGGCGAGCGCAAAGGGCGCTGAGCCTAAAGTTTAAGGGCCAAGTCCTCGACCGTGGGAACTTCTACTTGAACACCTACATTGATATTTTCCACTCACACAGCCGTACATACGTCTGACGTTTGATTTGAATACATTGACGTCACGCTAAAATAGATAAGGAGAGTTAAATTACTATAGCCACGAGCAAGAAGGAGACAGAATGTTTATTCCTATTGCCGGAAGCGGATTTTACATTGATTATCTGTTACATTATGACAGAAGTTTTTTTTTTTGTTTTGGCATCGCGTTTTGAATATTTGCCAGTGTCAAGTGTCAAATACAAAACGGGCGGGAAGCATGCGCGCGGTGCTCGGTACCGCCGCCACCGCGCGTCCACCTCTTTCGGCCTCTCGTGACGTGCTATACACGACCTCGAGACTCGTGACGTTAGATTGTCAGATTCAGAGATTCTCGATGGTTTGTAGCGCCTACCAAAATAAAACAGCAACAGACGTAACGCAGAAAAGAGATTTTCAGCAGGCACTATCAGAAATTTTCATCAAACTATCCGTACTTATCTGCTAATAGAATAAACAAAACGTACAATAAAAGGTCTAAGCCTTAAATGTATCTGCATCAAAGTTAGCATCTATAAAATTGCGCCTTTCCTATAATTATTTTGATGTCAAGATTACGGATTAAAAATAATTTGGCCATATTCTATTTCATAATTTCAAGAAACGAAAAGCGTTTGAAACTATTTTTTCTCCAAGCATAATAATTCAGGATATGTACTATAGTATTCATTAATTTCAAACTTCCACATGATGTATAACGGCACAAAAATGTTGACAAAAACACATCGATTGCCTTATTTCACAAGACTTGCCCGTTAAGGTGGTTCGATTTCCATACAAAAAAATGTTTGCCATTTATGACCAAATTGAGCACAATTTTACAGTGAAATCACAGGCTACTGGCATTTATTTTGGTCTTTATTTGCGATAAATCACAATTGCTTGAATGAAACAGTAAATTATTAGCATAAAATCAAATTTATAAATTTATGATTTTTAAGTAGATTATGCTAATATTCTATATAACTTACCACGCGACACGTATGGACTGGTTTCTTCTTCGGCGCCCCATCTTTTGCTTTCTGCATTCTGTGAAAACGGGAAAAATCAAATCAACATTTTTTTTTAAATGTAAAAAGTAATGAGACGAACGAGACGCTCTCCTGATGGTAAGAGATAACGCCTGTCCATGATCATTGCAGCGATTCACAGAACTTTGAGTAACAAAACAAAGTCCAGGGCATCGCTGCTTTGGCGCTCATTACTTTGAGACTTTCGATGGTTAGTCTTAACAGCCCAGTAATTTCGCTAGCTGCAGTACCCTTCAAACCGGAACACAGTGTGAATGTGTGAATTTGCGCAAACATGAGTGGTCGCACAGTATTGATCTTAGATTACCAAAGTCTCATTTTGTGATCTGTTTGCGGGTGAATGGAGGAGTGTCATGTCAGCGTGTCTAAAGTTTTGTGAGATGAAAGCGTGCAAGGATAAAGAGATTGGTAATAGTGAACCTGAATACCTATTTTAATATTATTTTAAGGACTATTGTAATTGGCATACTGTGCCGTTTTAGTCTAGAAACAATAAATAAATAAATAATAAATAAATGTTCTCGC
This sequence comes from Biston betularia, assembly GCA_905404145.2. Lineage (NCBI taxonomy): Eukaryota > Metazoa > Arthropoda > Insecta > Lepidoptera > Geometridae > Biston > Biston betularia. Next base: position 1,171,151 of record FR989892.1, on the reverse strand, counting down.
CTCAATGGGATTACAAATGTTGTCACTCCTTTTTTTGTAATACAATTCAAATTACATAACTTAAATTGTTTAAGTAAGGACGTTGTAGTGACTACGAGCGGCATCGTTAAGCATGGTAGAGCGCAGAGCGACGACAACCATCCCGTGCGAGCGGCACGCGTAGACTGGCGCGGGCAAGGTCTCGCTCGTATATTTATAGTGTGCGAGCGAGACAAAACAAGAAGCCGTCTCACTCGCGCATCATCATCATTCGATGTAACTTTAAAAACTGTGCACACTAATAATGAATGAAGATAGTAAAAATTGTTTATCAGAAATACAAAATTAAATGATACAGAGTACAACGACGATTCGAGTTTCTCTTTACCTTCCGACAAGTGCCCCACAACGTAAACATTATATAGTAAGGAAGTAACTATTATTTTAGTAAGGAAGTATCTATTATTTTAGAGTAATAAAATGACGATTTTAGTACGAAATTAAGGATTGTTTTGGTGAGAAAGTAAACATTATTTTAGTAAGGAAGTAGTCATTATTTTAGTAAGGAAGTAAACATTTTTTTTAGTCAAGTAGTAATTGTTTTTTTACTATGGAATTTAGTAATTTGACAAGCAAGTGAGGATTGTTTTGGTGAGAAAGAAAACAATGATTTTAGTAAGGAAGTATTTTTTAAGGTTATAACGTACGTGTAAGTAGCAGAAACGTGGGTAGTCCTCGCGTGTCTGAGATACGCTTGCTGGGACGCGAAGTTCAGGTTACATGGCAGGCAGGGCACCGGGCTACCGGCAGCGGGTTCCGTATCCTTCTGAAAGAGGCATCAACCTAATTCCATAACATTTATTGGTCTTGCATAAATTTTATCGTATATCGTACGAGTCTCAGCTTAGTATAACCCCAAGGTAACATGTACATATATTTACCGTGTGTTTAGAGAGATGCCAGGCCAAAGCTCTTTCAGAGGCGAGTGCTCGTCCACAGATAGTGCAAGTGTTTGTTCCCGCGCTGTGTCGCAGTCCACAGTGAGTCTTATACGCTGACTTACTCCTGAAACGAAAATTCTAATGACTACAATGATACGAGGAGTTTCGAGCCACTTCGTAGTAGTGAAGCGCCAAATCGATAGATGGCGCCACTCTCTGTGCGTGTTTCGCGCTATTTTGGCTTTACGCTGGTCACTTCGTGGTAGTGAAGCGTCAAATCGATAGATGGTGTTTTTTTGAGTTCTTTTTAATTTATTCGTAGTATACATTAGTAGGTCAAAAAGGCATGGAAAGGAGTACTATGAATTAACTATTAGAAAACAAGTAGAGAGCGGCAGAAACAAAGGTAGCAGATGTTAAGGTGAAAACAAGAACTTTAAAATGGAAATGGACAGGCTATAAATGATGAGAATTCGGACGGAAAAATGAAAGTAAAGAAAGAAATCTATAACACAAAACCAAACAAATAGAAACAGAAAGTGACAAAAAAAAGTACTCAATGGAAAACGGCGGAGAGGAAGACAGATTAAATTATGGGAGGATGATTTGCCCAAAGGTTGCAAAAAATCGCATTGGATCTCGATGAATGGAGCTAGAGCTAGAGGAGGCCTTTGTGCCAAGACAGCCCGACCTGGTAGCTGATAGTTAGTTTAATATTAAGAGTTTATCTTTTTACGGTCAGAGTAAATAAATGCTATTTTTATTTAAGAAAGAAAGAAATTAATTTTTGTTTTGTAACAGAACAAAAATGACAACAAATAGAGATAAACAGTTACAAAATAGGGGCTCCCCTCAGCATAATACTGGTCATACTGATTAGTATGAGCAGCGCTGGTCTTCCGGTGAGCCCTTGTCGGTCAAACAAAACAAACATAACAAATCACCAACAACAAATATAACAAAACGAAATAAAAAATTCAAACAAACAAACTACTATGTTAATAACTCTTCTCAAAATATCAACATACAAATAACAAAACAAAAATAACAGGCTCACGTTTGACCACCATCGCGCCTGTTACCAAGAGAGAAGATACGATCTATCTATTTATTTCATTATACATTACCTGAATGTAGTATCGCAGAGCTCACACTTATATTCCATCCCTTCATGTTGATGGTAGTGATTCATCATAGAATACCTGAAAAATATAAGAACAACAAATACAAATATTTCATTGATAACACCGATGAATATGGTTAAAACTTGGCGATCTAAAATTATCCTCAACACATTCCAGCAGTGAAAATTGTAACCCATGTTTTGCAAAATAAATGTTTTGAATTTGAATAGAATAGAATCATTTATTGACATAATTATTTAAAACAGATACTTAAACTATGTATGTACTATGCTTACACAGTTATCATACATTTTAAAAAATATGTATTGTTGGTTTACAAAAATTAAATGTAATAATTTTATTAGCTGTAAAGGGGCAATAATTGTCATGTAATCGTAAACATCCAAATAACATAAATTAGAAAACAAAATAATTAAATAACATATTTAATAAATACTAAAGAATCTATAATAATTTAAAAACAACAATTCAATAAATTAGTCGTAATTATTATATTATTCATTTGTCATATTTTTTTCATAACAATTCGAAAATCTTAGTCTAAAAAACCGTCAGAGGAGGGATATGTGGCCAGAATGCTGGCAACATTGCCACGCTGGATGGCAATGCTTAGCTTTTGACCAAAGTAGATGCCAGCATTCTGGTCACCTGAAGCCTCCTCTAAAGTTACAAAACAAAATACAATTACTCGAAAATTAAATACAATTATTAAAAAAAAATTATGTATTTTATTAGTACTATGTATAATAGTCATAGTCGTTTTGTAGGTATTCTTTTATACTATACAATGTTCTCTCTATCAGAAGTTTTTTTTATTTTACTTATAAATATTACTGGTGGTGGTTTTAATAGATGTCACAAGTCACTTCAAAATTTTAAACATACCATTGAATGGGTTTTAAAACACTGATTACATGTCAAAATAAGGTATGTCAATATCCAAACATAACAATATAAAAAAATATTGTCAATATATAAACCAGTGCTTCCCAGACTTCTCAGTCAGTTCCTCAGTTTTAACATTCCCCTGGCGTGGTACGTGGCGGCTGATTTTCGGCTTGAGGGTGGTAGCTAGCCAGCCGAGTACTAGAAAGTACCATACCACCATGCTATGGTTTCCTCACGATGTTTTCACATACAAATTCAAATACAAATCTTTTATTAATAACACCAAAGTTACAAGTCATTTTTCCATTTATATTTAAAGATATTAAAATCATAACATATGTCAATGAAATAGTATGTCACATATAAAATAATTATGTCAAAAGGATTTCTTTTTTTCCTATTTCTTGCACCGATAGGTAGCTCAAGCTCATTGTTGGGACGTGAACCGACCGCGTTAACCACTGAGCTAGCTTCGCCACGATGTTAATTATAAAGCTTATATCTGTGTAGGTGTGTTTGTGTGAATGGGTGGGTGTAGGTGGGTCGGTGTGGGTGGGTGTAGGTGGGTCGGTGTGGGTGGGTGTGTGGGTGTGGGTGTCGGGGTGGGTGTGTGTAGTGTTTACCTGTAGTATGTGACCAGAGGGCACAGCTTACACTTGTACACAGCTTCGTGGCTCTTGGAATGTGTATCGAGACTTTTTTTACTTTTATGTCGCACGCCGCACGTTGGGCAAGCGAAGTCTCCCGCGCTCTCCTACAAACAGGATAACATTTGAAATAAATATCGTAAATATCGTAGGACATTACACACAGCGCCATCGCCACATTATCTAACTGTGTGGAGTCGATTTTCCTTATTTTCAAAAATAATGCCAAGTAATCATAAATTAACCAAGTAATATGTTTTTTTTTATGTCTGATAGTATCAAACTAAAATAATCATTACTTCTTCAGAACATAATCCTTTTTTACTATTATATTCTCACTAAAATAATCGTTATTTCCTTAATGTAATACTTCGTCACTAAAATAACCGTTATTCCCTTAATAAAATAATACTACGTCACAAAAAAATCTTTATTTCTTTAATATAATACTTAGTCACTAAAAAAATCCTTACTCCTTTAATATAATACTTCGTCACTCAAATAATTGTTTCTTCCTTAATATTATACTTCGTCACTAAAATAATCGTTATTTCCTTAATATAATATTTTGTCACTTAAATAATTGTTACTCCTTAAAATAATACTTCACTGCTAAACAATCCTTACCTCCTTAATATAATACTTTGTCACTAAAATAACCGTTAATCCTTTAATATAATACTTCGTCACTAAAACAAACTTTACTAATATAACGTACCTCATGACTATTTTTATGATTCTCCATTTGTGCTTCATATTTAAATCCTAAGAAGCACATATCGCATTTATATTTAGCATTTAAATAACACTCGTAGGTACGCCTTTTTTCGAATTCTTCCGCTACCTAAAATTAGAATAAAAAACACCAAGCTTAAAAAAATTGCATAAATAAATGTAAGACTAACCATCTAATATCTCAAAGTAATAAGTGCCAAAGCAGCGTAGCCGATGATTTTTATATCGTTCACCTTTGACATATTTTTTTTTGTATTATTATTATGACATTTTAAATTTAATATTTTGTTTGACATGAATAAATGTATATAAGCTAGCTATATTTTAATAAAAATGAATTGAATTGCCCTGGACTTTGTTTTGTTACTCAAAGTTCCGCTACAACGGTCATGGACAGGCGTTATCTCTTACCATCAGGAGCACGTCCCGCCCATATCCATTACCTTTTTTTAATATTTAAATTTAAATGTATTATTATAATTTTGAAAAATAATTTATTGACATGCCATCGCTCATCTATTACAAAGGGGAAAGAATTGATTGTTTGTTTGTATTGAATAGACTCTACTAGACCGATTTCAAAAATTCTTTCACCGTTGGGAAGCTACAATATCCCCGGGTGACATAAGACTACTTTTCATCCCTGTATTCACACGGGAACGGGAACTACGCAGGTGAAACCGCGACGCATCTGCTAGTATTATTATACTTTTTTCTATATTTCATAGTAAGAAATATATGGCCATAATTATGATTTGACTTATTCTGTACCTGATCTTTAATCTACTGCTATTATTGACTGAATTAAGTTGACAATAAAGTATTTCTTTTTTAATTGACAAGCTAGGTGTTAGACCACATTTTACCTGATGTTAAGAGGAAACTGGCACCTGAGGGTTTAAAAATCTTAAAAGCTATCAAAAAGTAGGAATCTAAAAAAAAAATACATACAGACAAAATTCATTCAGACCTTTTCCTTTGTGTTAAGGTATTCTATAGTGAAGACCGTCTCATATTGGTGTTCGTTTTGATACTTATTCTGTATGTGTTTAAGGGTGTTTATTGCTCGGGGTTCCAGTGTCTGTTTATCTGAAATTTATTGAAATGTTATACATTAAACAGCAACACAGTAAACATCATAAGACATTCCACACAGCGCCACCTGAGCAGAGCTTGTACTATAGAAGTCAGATAACTGATAGAATACGTAAATATTTTTTTTTTGTAAATACATACTTACAATACACTAGCTGACGCCCGCGATTTCGTCCGTATTAACTTTAGTTTTAGGTTCAGAGAGAAATGAAACAAATAAGCAATAGTCATGAATCTGTCAAACTGACATCTGTCAAATTGAAATCTGTTGCAAAAAGTATTATATTAATTGTGATTCACCGCAAATAAATTCCAGTAGCAGTGATTTCACTGTAAAATTATGCTCCATTTGTCCATAAATGGCAAAAAATTATTTGCATGGAAATCGAACCACCTTAATTTATATTTTTTTTTATTTAATTTGGCGGCAGATTTTCAAGTTGAGGGTAGTTGCAAAACAATCACATCACACATACCGTGTACAAATCTCCACAACCTTCGCATGAGACACTCGGAGACTCTGTCAAAACAGTTCATTATGGTTTCCTTGTTGATAACATATCCATCCTCAGTCTTCACTTCCCCGCACAATGAAAACTTTGCCATTAGCTCGGCTCTCAATCTGCAAAACAGATTTTTTTTTATTGTTGACAGACTTTTTTTTTTTAATTATTTGCCCCTTCGGGCAGGCTAAAGCTATAAAGCCATACTGCCTTGTCTTAAGTGTTATTTCTGCTGTATCTTAGCTATAGCTATCGTCAAAGTTGTCTTAGTCAAGTCCAGTTCGTGTCAGTTAAGCCCAGTCATGCTTTAGTAAAGTAGTGGCGACTTTACTATAAAGCTTTGATGGAGATTTGGAAGCAACACGAAAACTCATGTTTCACCACATTATATCATTTTCCCACACTCGCGCTTGCAATTCGGCACTTTATGAATAAAACACCACCATTTTTATGCATAAACACTCGCCAAAACACTAGTTTTGGAAAAAAATACAACGGAGCGACACGACTCTTCCCGCGTTCCCGCCAAAACTCTGTTGACAGCTTAGGTGTTTGACCACAGCACATCTGATGTTAAGTGACGGTTGGACACAAAATCAAACACAAAGTACTCAATGGAAAACGGCGGAGAGGAAGACAGATGAAGTTATGGGAGGATGATTAGCCTAAAGGTTGAAGAAGAGAAGAAGAGATAAGAATAAGAGTTTATCTTTTTACGGTCAGAGTAAATAAAGGCTATTTTTATTTATTTTGTTGTTTTATTTTTTTTATGGTTGTTGGTTGTTGGTCAAAGATGGTAAAGCACACCTAGCCTGGACTGGAACTGGCTCTCAAGTGTGGCTGCCGGAACACACGGTTAAATGCTTGGTGGCAGATTTTCAACTCTCGTGTGGTAGCTAGCCAGCCGAGTACTAGAGAGTACGCTACCGCCATGCTATGGTTTCCTCACGATGTTTTCCTTCACCGGCAGCTCAAGCTCATTATTGGGTTTGAACTCACGCCCTGCGGCATGCGATCCGACCGCGCTACAACCCGTGTTTGGATTGGAGATTGGATGAGACGCTGAACAATTTTGCTTGTTCAAATTTTCAACACTCACCTTTCTTTGGGATTCATAAGTCCTTCTTTATAATTGATTAGCCTTCCACATGTTTCTCTGATACAATCCAAATCGGAACTCAATTTAACTAGCTTTGTCACTACACCTTTTCTTTTACCATTCTGCCCTTTCAAATCTTCTTTATCGCTCAATTTCTTCTTTGCGATACAGCGTTTAGTTGTGCTATCATCTTTGGCAACAGTAATAACGGGCAAGTCTGTCAAAGAAGTTTTTTCCCAATTCTTGTATATCATATCTAAATCTTCATTCATAGTTTGCAACTTAGCAATAATTCCACATTTAGTTTCTTCAGATTTCAGTAATTTTCCACAATATTTGTCACTATCTTTTGTCAAACTATTTACATCTGTAACACTATTATTTGTCAAACTATTTATATCTTTTTCACTATTATTTGTCAAACTATTTATATTCTCGTCACTCTTATTGGGCAAACGTTTTAAATCTCTTTCACGTTTTTTTCTTTTTATTGTATTTGTTTCAGGCGATTGGAACGATTCCTTATTTTTACGAATTCTTTTTGCTGCTAAAAATTCATCGTCGCTACTTAGACTTGAATCATCTGCTATTGGTGTATCATAATTTTGTTCCGTGTCATATTCATTTAATAAGTCAATGTCATCTTTTTCAACATCATTCTGTATTAAGACTTCTTGAAACGTGTTTGTATCTTCTATTTTGACAGTGACAAGATCTTTCAAATGCACTTCAGGTGAACCTATTTCAATTTCTTTTTTGACATTGTTTTCATTTTTTTTAGAAATACAATCCTGTAACGGGTATACTTGCTTTTTATTGGGGTTTTTGTATATATCTTACGTGTATACTTTATGTGACGTGACGTTTTGTATTTGTCCCTTTGTCTAGATAAAAAATAATAATACTAAACTAACCACAAAGAAAAAAAAAAAAATCTGTAAACACGGTCAACACCGGACAATACGCGACAGCCCTGTTGGTTCATTGGTAGTGTGTCTGCTTCGAGAGCTGAAGGGCGTGGGTTCGATTCCCACTCAGGACTAATATTTGTGTGACTAACATCGATGTTTGTTCTGTGTCTGGGTGTACTGTATGTATTATAAGTATGTATTTACAAAAAAAAAAAAGTATTTAAGTATTCTATCAGTTATCTGTCTTCCATAGCACAAGCTTTGCTTAGTTTGGGGTCAGATGGCGCTGTGTGTAATGTCCTATGATATTTATTTATTTATTAGATGAAAAATATACTGCTACCAGACACTGGCAAAATTGTGGCAACACCGCAGAAGCCAAGAAGAAAAAGTTGAAGATATAATAATATATTTCAACGATATAAAAAATTCAATTTAATTCCAGGTTAGGTGTGTTTATCATCTTCGACTACACCATCACTTAACATCAGGTGAGCTGTGGTCAAATTTGTGGGGACAGCCCCGTTGGCTCATTGGTAGTATATCTGCTTTGAGAGCTGGCGTGGGTTCGATCCCCACTCAGGGCAAAAATTTTGTGAATAAACAAATGTTTGTTCTGTGTCTAGGTGTTCTGTATGTATTATAAGTATGTATAACTATTTACAAAAAAAAAGTATTTATGTATTCTATAAGTTATCTGACTTGCTTACTGCTTAGTTTGGGGCCAGATGGCGCTGTGTGTATGTGTGTGTGTCCTACAATATTTATTTAAATCGTCAAGTAAAAAATAAAACAAGCTTAAAAAATCCATAACCCCCCTTGGCAGTTTAGTAATAAAAGCTTTGTATACTCACTTCGCGTGTCAGATTTGGCTCATTGTCCTCATATATGTATATCTTGGTATTGTTTTGAGCGTATATTCGTAGGGGAAGCTGGGGTACATGTGTATGAAGGACGCTCAATGGTTTCTTGTTCTGAAAATTTGACATAAAATCACAATAGTAATATTGTTTGTAGGTACAGAAAGAAATATTGTATGTAACATAATTGATTCAGGCGTTACTTTGCGGAAGTTCATTTTGAATATTCAAGGTATATATTTAGTTTATTTCCGTTGATGTTTCCGTGACGTCCGAAATGTGTTCATATTTAGACACAGAAAATCGTCACGGTGTTATTGTTTATGTTATCTTGATGTATTGATCTCGTTGACAGCAACCAGGTTCATTTAAGCAAAACGTGAATAGGTATTTCCTAGGCAAACATGCTCCATCTTCGGCCACATCGTCGCTATCAATCAGGTGAGATCACATCAAGAAACAAAAAACAAACAAATTGAGGCAAAAAATCCGACCAAGTGCGAGTCGGACCATTGCCAATAAAAACGGCAAAAAAACCATGTTTGTTGTATGGGAGCCCCATTAAATATTTATTTTATTCTGTTTTTTAGTCTTTGTTTTATAGCCTAAATAAGTTTATTTAAGGTCTCCACAGTTTTAGTTTCAATTAAACAAAATAAAATAACTTAAAATAATAACTACTCTAAAAGGCCGCTATCAATGGGAATAGTTCCCATTGCCGCGTTGTATGGCAATACTCAAACGCTGAGCAAAATAAAGGCCAGCGTTTTGTTCACGTGTGGCGTCGACCAAACGAGATGACAATTCTTTAAAAAATTTTTTGCTCCAACTTATTGCTAACTAAGTGTGTTTTCAAATTTGTGACAAAGCTTTTAAATAATTAACTATTCATGTATTATTATTATTAATCAATCTGGACTTGTTACGATATGACAAAAAAAAACGGAATCTTAGTAATAGGGTCCTGTTTTACCCTTTGGTTACGTAACCCCAAAAATTACAGCAGTATATGAAAAAAATGGGGTTGCCCCAGAGTAATAAAGGCTATTTTTTTTTATGTAAAAAGAAATGCGACTCCTCCTCCTCCTCTCCTGATGATAAGAGATAACGCCTGTCCATGACCATTGCAGCGATACACAGAACTTTGAGTAACAAAACAAAGTCCAAGGCATCATTACTTTGGCGCTCATTACTTTGAGACTAGATGGTTAGTCTCAACAGCCCAGTAATTTCGCTAGCTGCAGTACCCTTCAAACCTGAACACAGTAATGTTTACACGCTACTGCTTCGTGGCAGACTGACTGGTACTGCGGTACTGATTCTACAAAAGTGTAACAAAAGCTTGAAAACACTTACTGGTCTCCTAAAGATCATATTCCGATGCCATAATTGTAATATTTTGGATGCTTTCACACATTTCTGGTTAAAATTGTATGATTTCCTCAGAAGATATACACATTCAGGGCATAGCCGAGAATCAACGTGGCACAACTGAAAATGATTAATACATATTTTTTTAATAGTTGACAGGCTAGGTGTTTGACCACAGCTTACCTGATGTTAAGTGATGGTGTGGTTGAAGATGGTAAGCACACCTAGCCTGGAATGAAACTGGCTCGCAAGTGAGACTGCCAGAACACACCATTAGGTGCTTGGTGACAGATTTTCAAATTGAGGGTAGCCAGCAGAGTACTAGAAAGTACCTTACCACCATGCTATGGTTTCCTCACAATGTTTTCCTTCACCGGAAGCTCAAGCTGACTGTCGGGGTTTGAACCCACGCCCTTCAGCATGTGAACCGACCGCGCTAACCACTCAGCTATCATTGCTACTGTTACAGTTACCTGTATAGAGCAATCTAATACTACAAGGTAATGTTTGTTACGCGATAATTCCGCCAATAATTAATCGATTTTGATGATTCTTTTTTTGCTTGGTAGATCATACTTCAGAGGTGGTACCATATAAATCTTAATGAAATCGATTAATAGCAGATAGCAGTTTTAAAACATCAACAAAAATAAAAAAAATAGTATACATTGATGATATTTTTGTTCGCTCCGAAACCTCGCTGTTTCATAAGTGCTTGGCGGCAGATTTTTAACTTAATATTTAGCCAGCCGAGTAATACAAAATACCCTACCATTATGCTATGGTTAACGATGTTTTCCCTCACCAGCAGCTCAAGCTCATTGGGGTTTAAACCAAGAGCAACCAAATCAAGATTTTGAAGTGAAACAGTATAATAAATTAATTGTACAAAACTCACAGCAAAATCCGTAACCGCATGATGATAATTTGCCAATGTTTTATCTATCTCCTTCAGAATTACATCTGTGCGTAAACAAATTTTACAAATATCGATAGTATCAACCATTTTAGAAGTGTTATTACTGGTCAATTAGATATTCTGTTCTAGTCTGGTGATTGACATTATGTCTTCATTGCTTTTTTCTCACATAAAATAACTGTAGAAATCTATCTGGTTTTGTTCTTTTACAATTACGAATCACAACAAAATAATGCTCACAGAGAAAACTCGTCAATCACTAAAAATCTATACCTAACATAACAATGTTTTTTTTCTTTTTTTTGGCGCAGCACATTGTATATTTCTTAGTGTCAAATTTGAAAGGACTTTATTATTTTTCCACAACTTACTTTAAGGTCTTTTTTATTTTGTTTAATAAATAAATTAGTTATACAATGGGCAACTTCAAATCAAGTGATATAATCTGAGGTTTCAATGCTTAGAAACGTGGTGAACATGACTTTTCTTGTTCGCTACCAAAAATTTCGACGATTCTAGTAGTAAAGTCACCACCACTTTATAAGGGTTTCACTGAGTATACTTTTTAATAAATATTTTAAATTTATCGAAATACTTGACAATATGTCATGCCAAAAACCAAGAAGAAAACTTATTCATACAGAGGGTGGTTTATTAACTTTATTTAACAGAAAATGGGAGTGCTTTCTTTATAATAGTATGTCCTCTGTGATCATAGGATAGGATAGGATTTATGAATAGTAACAAACATGTAAGTGGGCAACCTGATGGTATGTGGTTTCTCGCTCCATGATTATTTGCAACATAAGCAATTATTGCCAGTTAACTAAATTTAATAAACTATGATTCTTTAGTGCGTTTCACTAAAGAGTTCCCTTCGTCGTCATGTTGGCAGCCCTGTTCGTCGAAACGTCAAACAGATAGTCTCATTGTTCATTGCTCTAATTGTTTTCAAGTTTTTAATTAGTAAAAAATTTCTAAACATGCCCAAAACACTAAAAAGTGGTGAAAGACAGATGGTGTTAAAACTCAAAAGTTTTTGTGAACGTGAAAAACGGAACAAAGCGCCAATAATCCCTTTGGAATGTGTTCGTAGCCGTGTCGCCGCCATGACAGGTTAGTAAAATAGTGATACCAGGCAGGTCAAATCACTATTCCTCGTTTTTCTTAATGTATATAATAATTATAATATTATATAGTAACTACATAAAATTTTAGATATGTAGAAAGAATTCAAATATAAAACTAGCAATTGTACTTATTTATTTATATTGTTTTTGAATTTAAAATGTGTTTCCAACAATTGTGTTACAAAATAAATAAAACAATGTGGATTTGTTATTAAGTTAATTTTAACATTTACGGTGTTTTTTTATAAAAACTATTTTTTCAGGTATATCAGAAAAAACAGTCACACAAATTTATAAAGAAGGTGAAGCAGCTGCTAGTACTTCAACAAGAATTTCGACGCCTGGTAAGAGTCGGCCGCGCGATAAACAAATTAAGCTGGATGATTTTGAAATTTGTGCATTACGACATAAAATACATGAATTCTATGCTGTGAGAAAAGAATTACCTACGCTGACCAAATTACTGGATGAAATGCGAAATGATATCGATTTCAAGGGAAGTCGCACTACTTTATGGCGAATAATGAAGAAGATAGGATTTTATTTCCAAAAATGTAAATCAAAAATAAAAGTTATGATGGAAAGGTACGATATTGTGGCTTGGCGTAGTCGATATTTGAAGCAGTTACGAGAAAATCGTGAAGGAGACCAGCGTCCAGTCATTTATTTAGATGAAACTTACATTCATTCAACTTACTGTGCAGGTAAATGTTGGCAGAGTGACACAGAAGCAGGCGTTTTATCTTCGGACTCAAAAGGACCACGATGGATTACAGTCCATGCAGGGAGTGAAACCGGTGTTGTACCCAACGCTCAGCTGATTTTTAAATCATAGTCTAAATCCGGAGACTATCACGATGATATGAATCGAGAAAATTTTATGAAATGGATTCAAGAAAAGCTTTTACCGAATCTACCTCCTCAGTCGCTTGTGATTATGGATAATGCTTCCTACCATACTGTGGCACTCAACAAAGCACCAACAATGAACAGTACGAAGTCTCAGATGCAAAATTGTTAGTAAAGGTCTCGCTTATTTACCAACGATGGTAAAAGCTGAGCTTTATGAAATAATTAAAGACCATAAAGAACCGCCTGTTTACGAAGCAGACACGTTACTGGAGAAACATGGTCATAAAGTGGTAAGGCTACCGCCTTATCACTGTGATTTAAACCCAATTGAGCTCATATGGAGTCTTTTGAAAAGAAGAATTGCAGAAAAAAATGTTGGACAGGAAGCAAGTCAAATTGTTAAAATAACAGAAGAAGCATTTTTAAGCATATTTGCAGAAGATTGGAAAAAAGAATGTGATCATGTCAAGAATATTGAAGACAAATACTACAATGATGGAGTACGTGCAGACGCAGAAATTGACCGATTCATAATTGAAGTAGGAAACGATAGTGACGATACTTCTTCTGATGATGATACAGATGGTAGCGACATCTCGGGTGTTGGCCCATTAGATGAACACAATTATTATAAAAAATAACCATAAACATTTGTTTTATTTTTCAACCTTGTCAATTATATCAATATAGGTAAAATACATAGTTGTATTAAAACTATAGGACTAGGGACCGCAATCTGGTCTGGTGTCATTTTCAATCCGGCTGGATTCCCGCCGATACTTCGGACCAGATCTTAAAAAATAGTATCTACGTTAGTGACATTAAAATTTCCTTAATTTCGAGTAAACATCTTTCTGAAAAAGTAGCAACACTGGTTTCGTAACGACCAACATGACGACGAAGGGAACTCTTTCGTGAAACGATCTATAGGCTCAGATATTCTAGTATGAAGAATCCCACAGACGAATAAGGTCCAAGAAGAATCCTCTTTATCGAAGGTATGATTGAAACTTTATTGGCATTTTCCTTTTTTTTCTTTGGTTTTGGCGTCACGTGACATTTTACTTTTTTTTTTTTTCTTTGGTTTTGGCGTCGCGTTTTAGCATTTGCCAGTATCAAGTAATTATATATTTTCAAGTTTCAAAAGTTAAATAAGTGCCATCGTAGCTAGTTTTAGTCAAAGTCGTCTTTGTCAAGTCCAGTTCGTGTCAGTTAATTCCAGTCATGCTTTAGTAAAGTAGTGGCAACTTTACTACAAAGCTTCGATGGAGTTTTGGAAGCAACACGAAAACTCATGTTTCACCACATTATATCATTTTCCCACACTCGCGCTTGTAATTCGGCACTTTATGAATAAAACACCACCATTTTTATGCATAAACACTTGACAAAACACTAGTTTTGGAAAAAAATACAACGGAGCGACACGACTCTTCCCGCGTTCCCGCCAAAACTCCAGAATCCTCTTTATCGAAGGTATGATTGAAACTTTATTGACATTTTCCTTTTTTTTCTTTGGTTTTGGCGTCACGTGACATTTTACTTACGACTCTTTGATGTTTTATGTTGGGCGTAGAATAAAAAACACTCATATTCTATTTGTTTTATTAATAATTTATATTATCCTTATATATAATCTTTGTACAAATTGACTCGATTGACAATATGAACAATAAAATTTAATTTTTCTATGATTTTTCATTCATTTTTGACTTGTACACTATCTTATTTTGCCTGTTTAGTTTTCCTATCACCAGTAAAAGGTTGCGATATCAGAATATAATGTCGGTAGATCAAAATCTCTAAATAGCATAATACAAAGCAGCTGTCTGTTTCCAGTTACTTCTTCTAAGCAACACGGCCGGCCGGATTTTGATGCAGTTTTACTGTCATTTAGATATTTTTTACGGAAGGGGACAATACAAATATCGACGGTCCCTACGTACATAAAGACATATCAAAAACCGAGGTTTACAGGAGAGCGTAGTTTATGTTCAAATTGCTCTAGAAATAATTCTATGTACAATTATATACTATTTTTCTTTCTTTTTTCGTCGGTCATGGCACATTCGTATATTGGGCCAATTCTCAAGTTTTTTTTTTTATGTGAAAAATAATGAGACGAACGAGACGCTTTCCTCCAGATGGTAAGAGATAACGCCTGTCCATGACCATTGCAGCGATACACAGAACTTTGAGTAACAAAACAAAGTCCAGGGCATCACTGCTTTGGCGCTCATTACTTTGAGACTTTGTTTTTATAATGCTTTATTAGCTTTGGGAAATTTAGGTATGTGCAAAAAAAATAAATAAATAAAGCCTATATTAATAAATTAAATTAAAATTTATATATCTATAATAATAAATTAAAAAAATTAAAAACATTTTTCATTTATGACATGTCTTTATATACGTAGGGACCGTAGATATATATACATAAAAAAAACATCAAATTCTCTATTGAAACTCATATTTCATGCACATTTTTGTCCCAGGTGCTAAATTATAACATAGTTATATTACACCCCCCCCCCCCCCCTATTAAAGCAGGCAGTTTAATTACAGCGCAGCCGCCACCCCAGCCAACTGGTAAGGCAGCTTTTAATCACCCCAGTCTCCACACTCGAAATACTCCATTTTTAAAGCAGTTTAGTTACCACACAGCCGCCACGAAGAACACCCCCCCCCCGGACAACTATTACGGCAGCTTTTAATCACTTATCTCCCCCCCACTAAGTGCCATGTCCCCGGTCTTCCCCCCTCGTGCGACATTGCCCCCCCTTTTGACGCGACGCACATTGTAATGCACCCCGCGGACGTGTTCATTAAGAGATGTGCTGTGTAGGAACGCTTTACCACAAATATTGCATTTGTGTCGACGGGTACCGATGTGAAACTGAAAATATAAATAATATACCAATTTATAATTTAAAAAAAAACCGACTCCATGACCAACTAAACGCACTGCTCCAATGAAACAGCGACCAAACGAAAACATCATTGATGTACACAATTTATGTTGACTTTTTAAAAAAAAAAAAAACATCACTTGGCGGTAGATCTCCTTGGCAGGAAGTCGTCTAGGTAGGTGGTAGGTACCACCGCGGTTCCCGATATTCTGGCGCTAAGCAGTAGTGTGTAAACTAAACATTACTGTGTTCCGGTTTGAAGGGTACTGCAGCTAGTGAAATTACTGGGCTGTTGAGATTAACCATCGCTGCAATGGTCATGGAAAGGGGTTATCTCTTACCATCTGGAGAACGTCTCGTTCGGTTACACATAATCCCAAATGTCGAATAGATCAGTAGTAAATGTTGACACATGTAAGAACTGTTTATCTTCAAACAGCTGAACAGACTTTCTTGAATATATATAGTTAAGATCACTGTCGATAGTCACATAAAAAAATGCAATTCGCCATTTTGTGGCGGCGGCCATCTTGGATTTGAAATTTATCATAGTGTATAGTACTCTACTAGTCAAGCCCTTTCATTTGATACCCATATGGAGGGAGTTGTGAAAAAAATATGTAATCCGCTATTTTGTGGCGGCGGCCATCTTGGACCGATTTACATCAAACATAGCTAAGAACACTCCCTAATTCACCTTTCAAACAAAAAAAAACAAAATCAGTTCATCCGTTCGGGAGCTACGATGCCACAGACAGACACACACACACACACAGACACGTCAAACTTATAACACCCTGGCGTTTTCGCGTCAGGGGGTTAAAAAAAAGTAACTATTTAGCCAGCGTGGTGGACTTTAAAGGTATGTCAAACTCACCAGCACGTGGTTGTGAAGATTAGACTGTGTTCTGAACTTCTTCCCGCACTGTTTGCATTCCTTCGACGGCGGAAAATGCCTGAGTCGGTGCTCGTTAAGGGCTATAGAACTGTGGCATCGCTTGGGACAAAGGTCGCAAGCGTACGGCCGTAGTCCAGTATGAGTGTTGAGATGATAACGCAAAGATGTGGCATTCTGGAAAGATACAAATAGTCTTCAAGTCAAGAGTAAATAGGTTCCTTCAAGGTAAGCTTGTTCCATCTTAGACCGCATCGTTGCTTCACATCAGGCAGGATGTGGTCAAGCGCAAACCTATTCAATATAAAAAAAAAGCTTTAGGAAATAATTTGGTATGTAAAGCTTTTTTTTTATTTATTTATTTTATATTTTTTACTGATAGTAAACTTTATTTTATGAAACTAATTTGAATATTTTGGCTTTCTATGCGGTAGTTTAATTCTAATACGTTTTCAAACTTTTTATAGTTATGACGTCATGAGGTCGGCTAAATATGTAGAATATGCCATACACAACAAAAAAGTATACAAATACATTTGACACATTTGATTAACTTTGACAACAGAACTGACAAGTTTTTTTTTTAATTTGCCCCATCGGGCAGGCTAAGGCTGTAAAGCCATTCTGTCACGACTTCGGTTTTTACAATTCATGACATGAAGTAAACAAATCTTATGTCATAAAAGCGCTATCAGAGTCCAAATAACGTTTAAAGTAAAATAATCCAGATATTTGTACCAATAAAGCGAAAAACAACTCGACGTATGTGTATTGAAGAGCCGTTGACTTCACATTGACAAATTTTGCTTCGGTTTGCCATTGCTTTTTTATTCTATGGAAGTTGGACTACTAGGTGACGTCATTAGACTTCAATTGAAAGTCGAGATGCTTTTCTGTATTTTATTAAAAAAAAACCCCCATATCATAGTTTACAGAATTTTAAACGTAAAAATATTGAATAGACATGTACTATTTCGAAATGGTTTTGGAATCAGCAGTCTACTTTTTTTTTTCTTTGATTTTGGCGTCGCGTTTTAGCATTTGCCAGTGTCAAGTAATTATATATTTTCAAGTTTCAAAAGTTAAATAAGTGCCATCGTAGCTAGCTTTAGTCAAAGTCGTCTTTGTCAAGTCCAAGTTTGTGTCAGTTAATTCCAGTCATGCTTTAGTAAAGTAGTGGCAACTTTACTACAAAGCTTCGATGGAGTTTTGGAAGCACGAAAACTCATGTTTCACCACATTATATCATTTTCCCACACTCGCGCTTGTAATTCGGCACTTTATGAATAAAACACCACCATTTTTATGCATAAACACTCGACAAAACACTAGTTTTAGAAAAAAATACAACGGAGCGACACGACTCTTCCCGCGTTCCCGCCAAAACTCGCAGTCTACTTTACATACCGAATTCGGCCATTGTATTGTTTGATTTTTTTTAAAGTGCATTTAACAATTTCTTTGGGAAGGATAGGGAACGTTCACAGCGTTCAAAGTGCTTGTCTAGTACTGGCAAAAATCCTATAGGCCGTACCGTAAGAAAGTGTCAACATTCTCAATCAGTCAAAACTTGGCATGATAGCGCCTTTTAGTTTCAGAAGTAGTAAAACTAGCTGCGCCCCGCGGTGTTACCCGCTACACGTTTTCGGGATAAAAATATAGTAGCCTATGTGTTAACCCAGGGTGTCAGCTACCTCCATACCAAATTTCATCCAAATCCGTTTAATAGTTTTTGCCTGAAAGAGTAACAAACATCCATCCATCCAAACTTTCACATTAGGAATCGCGTAGGTCTTTTTTTTTTTTTTTATTGCTGACAGGCTAGGTGTTTGACCACAGCTCACCTGATGTTAAGTGACGGTGTGGTCGAAGATGGTAAAGCACACCTAGCCTGGAATGGAACTGGCTCTCAAGTGAGGCTGCCGGAACACACCGTTAGATGCTTGGCGACAGATTTTCAACTTGAGGGTGGTAGCTAGCCAGCCGAGTACCAGAAAGTACCCTACCACCATGCTATGGTTTCCTCACGATGTTTTCCTTCACCGGCAGCTCAAGCTCATTGTTGGGGTTTGAACCCACGCCCTTCGGCATGCGAAGCGACCGCACTAACCACTGAGCTATCATCGCTACAAAGTCTAATTTTGTTTTTTTTTTTTGGAAATTTAAACTTTTTTTTCACACGACATACTTACTTTCGCGTATCGCTTCTGTCACACATAAATATCACACCCTATTTTATCAATGACAGTAAAACAAATCGCAGAGTATAGATAAAAATATAGAGTGTTAACTGACCCAAAATCCTTTGGCGCAGACATGGCACAAATGCTTTCTCTTATCCGCATAGACGACGTCCATGTCCAACGTAGAATGTTCCGTGCGGAAATGGAGGGACAACCACCCGATACTGCCGCTTGCACCACACTGACCACAATTAAACATAAATAATTTATTTTTGTGATATACAACAATATGTATACAAACATGGTATGATGTTTGATGAAAATCGGTCCAAGATGGCCGCCGCCACAAAATGGCGGATTGCATATTTTTTCACAACTCCCTCAATATGGGCATCAAATGAAAGGGCTGGACTAGTACAATTCTATACAAATGTCAAGAGATTTTTAAATTTTAAATTTATTAGTAAAATGAATACAAATAAATATAAATATCACAGGACATTACACACAGCGCCATCTGACCCCAAACTAAGCAAAGCTTGTACTATGGGAGTCAGATAACTGATAGAATACTTAAATACTTTTTTTTTTGTAAATACATACTTATAATACATACAGTACACCCAGACACAGAACAAACATTTGTTTTTGTATCACAAAATGCTTGTCCTGGGTGGGAATCGAACCCACGCCCCACAGCTCTTGAAGCAGACATGCTACCAAATGAGCCAACATAGTCAGTAGTCATATTAATCTAGGTTTCATGATGGATAATGTCAGAATACAACGTATTGAGACTTACAGCACGGCAAGTGATAGAGGGTGGCTTTGGTTTTTTAGTCCGAGGTCGCTTGCTGAAACAAATTTTTTTTTTTTTACTTTTGCACAATAAATATATGTACAACACAATGTGTGTGTGCGCGTGTATTTGTGTGCTTGAGACGAACGATACGCTCTCCTGGTGGTAAGAGAACGCATTTCGTAGCATTTCGCATCTTGCGCGGAGACGTTGATGCGCCCGATTTACACCACAAGTTGTGTAAATTATATGTGCCCGACAACTATTATCGCTGCAGATACCACAAGCTGTTTGCCAGGCCTCATTGCCGATCAGTAGCTCAACTCTAACTCCCCCATTCCCCGAACTGTCACCGCGCTCAACGCACTCTTGAAGGCCAATCCTGAATGTGATGTGTTTGAGAATGGTTGGCTGTCTTTGATGTCTGCATGCTTGGCATATTGTGAGGAGAATTCAGAATGAATCATTTAATTTTATTTGCAATTGTTTTATTTCTATATCGACTATAATTTTATTTTTCTTGTAATTATGTATTCTCTATCTCTATCTTGTAACTGACTGTTAATTTGATGTAACTGGCTTTTAGCCGTTTTTAATAAATAAATAAATAAATGATAGCTCAGTGGTTAGCGCGGTAGGTTCGCATGCCGAAGGGCGTGGGTTCAAACCCCAACAATGAGCTTGAGCTGCCGGTGAAGGAAAACATCGTGAGGAAACCATAGCATGGTGGTAGGGTACTACCTAGTACTCGGCTGGCTAGCTACCACACGAGAGTTGAAAATCTGCCGTCAAGTATCTAACGGTGTGTTCCGGCAGCCTCACTTGAGAGCCAGTTCTATTCCAGGCTAGGTGTGCTTTACCATCTTCGACCACACCTTCACTTAACATCAGGTGAGCTGTGGCCAAAACAACTAGCCTGTCAACCATAAAAAAAAAATGTCCATGACCATTGCAGCGATACACATATTTAACTTGCAATGTATATTTTTTTTTATATGAAAGTAATGACACGAACGAGACACTCTCCTGATGGTGAGAGATAACGCATGTCCATGACCATTGCATCAATACACAGAACTTTGAGTAGCAAAACAAAGTCCGGGGCTCCGAAACTTAAATCTGTTCACTTCTGTTCATTTTGTGAATTTTGACATTTATTATAAATAATTATTATTGATTTGACATTTTCGCATGTATGTATTTTTATAATTTTCAATACTGACATTTCTTATTTCTGTGTATGATTATTATTGAAAATTGACCTGTAACACTTCGTTAACAATAAATATGATTATGATTATGATTATCCTGTTTTGTGTAATATAATTTTTTTTTTTATGGTTGACAGGCTAGGTGTTTTGACCACAGCTCACCTGATGTTAAGTGAAGGTGTGGTCGAAGATGGTAAAGCACACCTAGCCTGGAATGGAACTGGCTCTCAGGTGAGGTTGCCGGAACACACCGTTAGATGCTTGGCGGCAGATTTTCAACTCTCGTGTGGTAGCTAGCCAGCCGAGTACTAGAGAGTACGCTACCACCATGCTATGGTTTCCTCACGATGTTTTCCTTCACCGGCAGCTCAAGCTGATTGTAATTAAACAAATAACAAAAATATTAAAATTACTTACAAAGTATACAATATAAAAATTATCATAATTATAATGTGGTGCGGTCTAAGAATGACGTAGTGGAATGAGTGTGTGTGTGTGTGTGTGTGTGTGTGTGTGTGTGTGTGTGTGTACTCACAGCTTGTAGCCGGAGGGGGGCCGGGTACCCTTGTGTGCCTGATGCCAGGTGCGAGTGTGCTTCAGGAGCACCTGCTCGGAGGGAAACGCCAGGTCGCATTCCGAGCATCGCACCGTGTTAGCAGCCTCCGTCGTCGGAGGCTCGTTCTACGGGCAACACAAAACTTTACCAGATTAAAAAAAAAAACACAGTGATAAAATTTTATATTACGCTAGGGGTGTTCTTGCAAAGATTGTGCCATCAGTCTAACCTTATCGGGCATTCAATAATTTAATTAAACATTATGTCATACTGATTTTAACAAAAATATAATTTAATTTTAAACAATTTTAAAATAGACTGTCAAGTGATACCATTATGTTATTATTTGAGTAACATTATTATTATTTATCTTTACTCTTTAGAGTTCTCTCGTTTCCGAGGTAGTATTGTTTTTTTTTTTTTTTTATTTGCCCCTTCGGGCAGGCTAAAGCTATAGAGCCATACTGCCTTGTCTTAAGTGTTATTTCTGCTGTATCTTAGCTATAGTTATCGTCAAAGTCGTCTTTGTCAAGTCCAGTTCGTGTCAGTTAATTCCAGTCATGCTTTAGTAAAGTAGTGGCGACTTTACTATAAAGCTTCGATGGAGTTTTGGAAGCAACACGAAAACTCATGTTTCACCACATTATATCATTTTCCCACACTCGCGCTTGTAATTCGGCACTTTATGAATAAAACACCACCATTTTTATGCATAAACACTCGACAAAACACTAGTTTTGGAAAAAAATACAATGGAGCGACACGACTCTTCCCGCGTTCCCGCCAAAACTCTAGTATTGCTGTTAATGCGGGCTTTTGGCCAAGCAAAAACAGGGGTATTAATTATGCTGATCTGAAGACAAAAATTTGCGGACTATCCTACAGGTATTAATTTGCAACAGTATAAAGGTGTTATTATTATTATTCGAGTAATTTCAGTTATTTATTTCCTTTTTTAGGTTTTTTTTTACAATTAATATTCAATAAACATAAATAATATAAAAAAAACCTAAAAACTAGGGTGCCGCCGGCAGCGGGGCAGGGCTATGGCTGTCGGAGGTCAGGGCTGCAGAGCGAGGAACCTCCTCACAATGCGCGCCGTGTCATGGATCACTGCCTTTTGAAGCTGACCCTTGACCCAACCGTGCAGCGAGAGTCTTTTAAGATGTGAGTAACATTATTATTTCAGTTATTTATTTCTTTTCTTAATTTTTAAATTTTTTTACATTACATATATATAAAAAAAAAAACATAAATAATATAAAAAAACTTAAAAACTAGGGTACCGCCGGCAGCGGGGCAGGGCTCAAGCTGCCGGTGGTTAGGGCTACAGAGTGAGGAACCTCCTCACAATGCGCGCCGTGTCAAGGATCACTGCCTTTTGAAGCTGACCCTTGACCCAACCGTCTAGCGAGTCTCTTAAGATGTTGGTCGAGACTCTTCGCTATAAGACCGTTTACCGTGACGACTATCGGGACAATGATCGTCGAATCAACATCCCACATGGCGGTTATCTCGTGAGCCAAGTCAAGGTACTTGCTGAGCTTGTCCTTCTCGGCCTTCACGAGATTCTCGTCATGTGGGATGGTGATGTCGACGAGCACTGCTACATTATTATTATATTCATTTTTTTCGCTCCTGCAAGGGAGGTACATTTCGCACGGGCCGGAGCCAAGTGTCTATTCTAAGGATAAAAATTTCCTAACAATCCTACACGTGTTCAGTATCGTGGCTTTTTGGAGTAGATTGTTTATTATTATTATTATTTGAGTAACATTATTATTCATCATCATTTATTTCTTGTCTTATTTTTTAAATTTTTTACGTTAAATATTAAAAAAAAAACATACATATAATATAAAAAAACATTATTATTATTATTATTTGAGTAACGTCATTATTATTATTGTTTGAGTAACGTTACCGGATGCATCCTCTTCCTGTGAAGCGAGACGCCGAGCGAGGAGACGAAGGCGCGTCCGCACGCGGTGCACACGTGCCGTCCGCGCCGGTGCGTCAAATACTGGTGCCGCTTGTACCCGGACATACTCCTGGCAATGTCATCATTTTAACATGAAACGATGTCTGGAAATATTTTTATATCCCCTTTTTTTCTTTTTTTTTTAATGCTTGACAGGCTAAGTGTATGGCCTCAGCTCATCTGATGTTAAGTGACGGTGTGGTCGAAGATGGTAAAGCACACCTAGCCTGAAATGGAACTAGCTCTCAACTAAGGCTGCCGGAACACACCGTTAGATGCTTGGCAGCAGATTTTCAACTCTCGTGTGGTAGCTAGCCAGCCGAGTACTAGAGAGTACGCTACCACCATGCTATGGTTTCCTCACGTTGTTTTCCATCACCGGCAGCTCAAGCTCATTGTTGGAGTTTGAACCCACGCCTTTAGGCATGCGAACCTACCGCGCTAACCACTGAGCTGTCATCGCTACAATCCCTTAGCATGTTTTGCTACTCAAAGTTCTGTGTATCGCTGCGATGGTCATGGACAGGCGTTATCTCTTACCATCAGGAGATCGTCTAGTTCGTAATCGTTATCAATGCTTTTACATTAAAAAAGAAAAACTTACTTTGCGACATTTCCACATATTTCACAAGTGTACGCTTTCCCTTGATGCTGATTGTAATGATTCACCATCGAGTCCCTGCGATAGGGAAATTCAAGACTAAGTTATAATACATATCAACTGCCCCTACATATAACGTGACATGCCAAAATTAGCAAAAAAACAACGATACAAAAACCCCCTACTTACATCGCTACATAGTATAAAACAAAGTCGCGTCCCGCCGTCTGTACGCTTAGATCTTTTAAACTACGCAACGGATTTTAATGCGGTTTCCATCAATAGACAGAGCGATTCAAGAGGAAGGTTTATATGTATAATACATGCATATGCACCACAGTATTACCAACACTGCGCCCGTGCGAAGCCGGGGCGTGTCGCTGGTAGTCAATAATTCGCAAAAGTAGAGTATATATATAAAAGATTTACCTGTAATATGTGACTAGAGGGCATAGCTTACATCTGTAGACAGCGCTGTGAGCTAGCACATGCCCGCGGTAGTTCTTCCCATTAGAGTAACGCAGATTGCAAATCGTACAGACCAAATCACCAGCGGTCTCCTGGAATACAACGTTTTGATTTCCGAATCATCCCTGTTTCTTTCAACTATCCCACTGTTGGGCGTGGGCTTCTTCTCATTTTGAGAAGGGTAATAAGTTTCCCAAGCTGGTTAAGTGCGGGTTGGCAGACTTGACATATCTTTGAGAACTTTTTTTTAAAAGAAATCTCCGACACGTAGATTTTCTCACGATGTTTTCCTTCGTCGTTATTTTTTTTCTTTGGTTCTGGTGTGTCAAGTGTTTTATACTTTCAAGTTTCAAAAGTTAAATAAGTTGCCTCGTAGCTATAGTTATAGTTATAGTCAAAGTCCAGTCTTGCTCAAAGTACAGTCCGAGTCAGTCAAGTCCAGTCATGCTTTAGTAAAGTTGTGGCGACTTTCAACAGCCCCGTTGGCTCATTGGTAGTATATCTGCCTTGAGAGCTGTAGGGTTGTAGCTGTAGGGTTCGATTTCCACTCAGGGCAAACATTTTGTGAATAAACAAATATTTGTTCTGTGTCTGGGTGTACAGTATGTATTTACAAAAAAAAAAGTATTTATGTATTCTATCAGTTATCTGACTTCCATCACACAAGCTCTGCTTAGTTTGGGGCCAGATGGCGCTGTGTGTATGTACAGTCCTACGATATTTATTTATTTATTCATTTACTAAAAAGCTTCGATGGAGTTTTGGAAGCAACACGAAAAGTCATTTTTCACCACATTATATCATTTTCCCACACTCGCGCTTGCGATTCGGCACTTTATGAATAAAACACCACCATTTTTATGCATGAACACGCGACAAAACACAAGTTTAAAAAAAAAAAGACGTGTGGCCCTCGGGGACTGCCGCGGTAAAGCTATTGCATACCATTTTTACGCCAATACAACCAATGCCACCTAGAGGCGAGTTGCTGAACTAGAGACAAGCGTGATATTTCAAAAAAGTAATTAAAAGTTCTGCTATTCATCGATAGATGGCAAAACTAAAAAGTATCACCGCTGTGCCGGTGGGAGTGGGGGGTGTTAGGTTATTTTCGTTACGGAATTTCTGGATTCGGTCTCCACGCTCAAGGCCCGCGATAGAAGCTATGCAATAGCTAAAATATACAAACGCTAACCACTGAGCTATCATCGCTACCATAAACATCACAATGAAAACAACACTGTACATAGTTATTTAGAAAAAAAACTCACCTCATGCATTTTAACATGATTTTCTAAATGTTTCGGCTTATAGAACACTAGAAAACATATTTCGCATTTATATTTCGCCTTTATGTAACACTCGTAGGTCTTCCTCCTTTCCAACTCTTCCAGCATCTTCGCCTCTGTGTTCAGATACTCGATGTCGAACACCGACGTGTATTCGTCTTCGTTAGTGTAGTTGCGAATCAAATGCTTGAAGGTACGCAGCGTTTTTGGTTCTGGTGTTTCGCCTGAAAACAAAATACAAATACAAATACAAAATATTTTTAGTATAGCTTCTATCGCGGGCCTTGAGCGTGGAGACCGAATCCAGAAATTCCGTAACGAAAATAACCTAACACCCCCCCCACTCCCACCGGCACAGCGGTGATACTTTTTAGTTTTGCCATCTATCGATGAATAGCAGAACTTTTAATGACTTTTTTGAAATATCACGCTTGTCTCTTTAGTTCAGCAACTCGCCTCTAGGTGGCATTGGTTGTAATGATATGCAATAGCTTTACCGCGGCAGTCCCCGAGTGCTACACGTCTTTTTTTTATAACTTACATTGTATGGAATCCCAGAGCTGTTTCATCTTATCATCTGTTATCTTGTCATTGAGGCAGTTTAGTATCACATCCTTGTCAATGACGGTGCCGTCATCCGTCTTCAGTTCGCCCCACGCTTCAAACTTAGCTTCTAACTCCGACCTTAATCTGACAATAAACAATTATTTATAAACTAGATATTAAGTAAAATTACGATTAAGTTTGTAATTAATAAATTGTTATCAAACTAGTTAAATTTAATCCTCGTCACTGTAGTAACTGAAACGACTGTTAAGCGGAAATAAACTAAATATATACATACCTTGAATATTTAATTATTTTAATTATGTCAAATTTATTTATATTTTTTTAGAACTCAAATGTATTTATTTAATTTCTAATAATTATACAATTCAGTCAAAAAAAAAAATGGTCAAAATACTACTGAAAAAGTCTCCCGCGCACCGAGCCCCGTCCGAACGTCCCAAAGACGCTGGCTGCGTTCCCGCATTGGATGGCCGAAGATATTTGCTGGGTTTTTTTTAAAGTAATGAGACGAACGAGACCTTCTCCTGATGGTAAGAGTTAACGCATGTCCATGACCATTGCAGTGATACACAGAACTTTGAGTAGCAAAACAAAGTCCAGGGCATCGCTGTTTTGACGCTCATTACTTTGAGACTTTCGATGGTTAGTCTCAACAGTCTAGTAATTTCACTGCAGTACCCTTCAAACCACTTGGTGGTAGATCTCCTTAGCAGGAGGTCGTCTAGGTAGGTACCACCGCAGTACCAGTTATTCTGCCGCTAAGCAGTAGTGTGTAAGCATTACAGTGTTCAGGTTCGAAGGGTACTGCAGCTAGCGAAATTACTGGGCTGTTGAGACTAACCATCGAAAGTCTCAAAGTAATGAGCGCCAAAGCAGTGATGCCCTGGACTTAGTTTTGTTACTTAAAGTTCTGTGTATCGCTGCGATGGTCATGGGCAGGCGTTATCTCTAACTATCAGGAGAGCGTCTCGTTCGTCTCATTACTGTTTTCATAAAAAAAACACTACCAGATGGTAGTGTTTACGGTACGGTGGTACCTACCTAGACGACCTCCTGCTAAGGAGATCTACCAAGAACCACTCCGACCGAGGATCAGTTTTGCTTTTAGGGTCCCGGTTTACCCTTTGGGTATGGAACCCTAAAAGCAGAGATTCAACAGAGATTCTTATTCTTATTCAAAGTGGGGGCTATAAGTCCTGCACTGACGCCCCGCTTGGGGTCTATTGTGCATTTCCCCCTGCCAGCGTCTACCCGAGCCAGCCCAGCTCCTTGAAGTACCGGAGCGAGGCTCTGGGCCGCTGGCATAGTAAAACAGAGATTGTGTTGGCAACACTAATGTTAACAGCGTGAAGTGAGTATGTGAGTGGCCTGGAATGCGACCTCCGCAAAGGAAGCAACGTCAGTTCGGTGCCGTGAGAAGCGAGGCGCGACCGGGGCGTGGGGTCACTTTTGCTCCAGCCGAAGACCGAGCCAGCGGTGGACATTTGCGCCTCAGTAGGAAGCCATCTTTGTTGATTTGCGGTTTAATTTCAATATGACTGACCAATTAGCTATTTTTTTTTTTTTTTTTTTATGGTTGACAGGCTAGTTGTTTGACCACAGCTCACCTGATGTTAAGTGAAGGTGTGGTCGAAGATGGTAAAGCACACCTAGCCTGGAATGGAACTGGCTCTCAAGTGAGGCTGCCGGAACACACCGTTAGATGCTTGGCGGCAGATTTTCAACTTGAGGGTGGTTGCTAGCCAGCCGAGTACTAGAAAGTACCCTACCACCATGCTATGGTTTCCTCACGATGTTTTCCTTCACCGGCAGCTCAAGCTCATTGTTGGGGTTTGAACCCACGCCCTTCGGCATGCGAACCTACCGCGCTAACCACTGAGCTATCATCGCTACAAATATAATAGCTATTTATGATTTCATGTATACTTAAGTTGTAAAATTATTGAAATAAATATGTAACTTCTGAATATAACAGTGTTCTATGTCTCTTCCCCGCTTCTGAAGTAGTTAAGTTTACAATTGTTAAATGAAATTTTTAATACATATATACATACCTTTCTTTACTAAACTGGATCGGTTCCAGTTTTATCTTTTTACGTCTACTGCTAGGTTTGTCTTTCACTTTACTTTTATCTGTTTTAATATTTCTTTTTCTATCTTTGGTTTTCCTTGGACTCTTTTTTGATGCATCTTTTAATTTGTTCTTCATACTTAACGCTATAAGAGTCATATCATCATCGCTGTCCATTTCATCATCGCAAATAGTCATATCATCTAGGTCATCACCGGTATCGTTACATTTTGTTTTCGATCTACCCTCATTTATGATTTCATTGGTGGTAATACCATTGCATGTTTCATATTCTTTTTTTATTTGATCATTGTTGCTTTGTTCTATAATTTCTATGAAATTATCGTGTATGACATTTTTGTTTGTTTTTCTTGTGTTTGTGACTACTTCAGTTTTGATGAGGCGTTTTAAGTCCGAGTCATATTCTGTTTCCAATTTGATTATGTCGTTTGCATATATGTTGTTATAGGTAATCTGAAACATAATACAATACTAATGATAGCCCCGTTGGCTCATTGGTAGTGTGGGGCACTTGTCAGAAGGTAAAGAGGAAACTCGATTCGTTGTTGTACTCTGTGTATCAATCATTCAATTTTGTATTTCTTAAATTATTTTCACTCTCTTTATTAGTTAATCGTTTACACCGTTTTCAAAGTTAAATCGAATGATGATAATGCGCGAGTGAGACGGCTTCTTGTTTTGTCTTACTCGCACAACTATAAATATACGAGCGAGACCTTTCGCGCGCCACCAAGTCAGTTCCCCTTCGTCTGGCGACAGCCCAAGCCGAGGTCCGTACCACTTTGGTGCCCTTGTGCTAGTCGTCCTTAACATTTAGGCTCAGCGCCCTTTGCGCTCGCCACAGTCCGGTGACGCTGTAGAGGCCATCTGCGGCCAACAGCATTAGTCATTAAAAAAAAAAAAAAATTCGCGCACTAGTCTGTGCGTGCCGCTTGCACGGGATGGTCGTCGTCGCTCTGCGCTCTGCCATGCTTAGCGATGCCGCTCGTAGTCACTACAGTAGTATATCTGCCTTGAGAGCTGTAGGGTGTGGCTTCGATTCCCACTCAGGGCAAACATTTTGTAAATAAACAAATGTTTGTTCTGTGTCTGGGTGTTCTGTATGTATTTACAAAAAAAAGGATTTTTTTCTTTCTTTTTTTTTATGGTTGACATGCTAGTTGTTTGACCACAGCTCACCTGATGTTAAGTGAAGGTGTGGTCGAAGATGGTAATGCACACCTAGCCTGGAATGGAACTGGCTCTCAAGTGAGGCTGCCGGAACACAGCATTAGATGCTTGGCGGCAGATTTTCAACTTGA
The DNA here is from genome assembly GCA_905404145.2 of Biston betularia. NCBI lineage: Eukaryota > Metazoa > Arthropoda > Insecta > Lepidoptera > Geometridae > Biston > Biston betularia. The sequence goes on along the minus strand of FR989892.1, from coordinate 1,141,221 downwards.
GGGTGGTAGCTAGCCAGCCGAGTACTAGAAAGTACCCTACCACCATGCTATGGTTTCCTCACGATGTTTTCCTTCACCGGCAGCTCAAGCTCATTGTTGGGGTTTGAACCCACGCCCTTCGGCATGCGAACCTACCGCGCTAACCACTGAGCTATCATCGCTACAAAAGGATTTATGTATTCTATCAGTTATCTGACTTCCATCACACAAGCTCTGCTTAGTTTGGGGCCAGATGCCGCTGTGTGTATAGTCCTATGATATTTATAATTGTATTTGTGTTTATCTATGTTTGTATGAGTGTACAGGGCTACCTGGCAAATGAACTAACACTGCAAAGGTAGGACTAAAGTGAGGCTAGGTTAGGTTAGGTACTTGCCGGTAGATTTACATAATATGTCTATCACAATGGAGAGCAAAATAGTTTACCTCCTTTATGTTGGATTCCGATCTAATAGATGAATTCTGGTATTCATTGAATTCGTAGCACAAGCAACTTGTGTTGTTACTTTGTATCCAGAGCCCAAGTGACACTGGCAGTAGTGTGCATAGATGTTCCACTGGTTTTTTTTCCTGTTGATAAATTGTTTCATTGAATAAAATAACTACAACGAGATATTATTATAGTTTGAAGAACTCCTTATAATGTTTTTTTATATACTTAAAAGTAGAGACTATCAAGATGTATGAAAAATAAAGGCCAGCGTTTTGTTCACGTGTGGCGTCGACCAGACGAGATGACAAATCTTTAAAAAATTTATTTGCTCCTGGTCCTCACGGTCCCAAAGTTTCAACCCCAAAAGGCTCAAATATGTACCCACTGTCCAGGGTACTATACTTGCGCCTTTTGAGGTCTTCTGCAAATTGATTATTGATTGTGTTTGACATAAATAAGTGTAACACAACTGTACCTATATTTGAATAAATGAATTGAAAATTGAATTAGTTATACAAAGTCTAGGATATCGCTGCTTTGGCAATTTTTAATTTTGACATTTGATGGTTAGTCTCAACAGCCCTATAATTTCGCTAGCTGCAGTAAACCTTCAAACTGGAACATAGTTTACAAGGTATGTTCACACAGTCTCACTTGAGAGCCATTTCCATTCCAAGATATCTGCTGTGTTTACCATCTTTGACCACACTGTCACTTAACATCATGTGAGCTTTTACATAAAAAAGTCGTACAAAACTTACATTTTCTTGAGATTTCTTCCAGTTATCAAATACTTCGATGGCTTTCATACATCTGATTTTAAATCTGTAAGCCTTTTTCAGTAGATTCTCACATTCCATGCAGTATAAAGGGTTGAGGTTGTATACCTGTTATATCATAATAAATTGTGAAATTATTATTGTATGAAATTGACAGTCCCTATGTACATAAAGACATGTCAATTATTGTGTCAACAATAATTGACTTTAACATGTACATAACAAAAATATAATTTACTCTTTACTAACAATATTGCATTAGGATAAAAACAATAATAATACAAAACAATAATTGTAGTTATTTGAAAATAAATGAAATGTCAAAAATGTAATTTTTTCAATTGCATATTGGCTTTAGATTTTTTATATGCACATACCTAAAGTTCCTAAATCCAATAAAATATTATAGAAAAAAAGTATTTACATTTGTAAATAGAATTATTTGTAAGTATGTAGGATTTTATTCATTAAATAAAATCCTACAAATATTATAAAATAGTGAAAGTGAAAGTTTGTATGTTTTTATAATCTTAACTTTGGATGCCTTGAATGTTTTATCATGCAAAACGGCTGAATGGATTTGGATGAAATATGGCTTACATATACCTGAATAATTACATAGAATCATTGGTCATCATTGTCTGCTTCAAGAGCTGTAGGGTGTAGGTTCAATTCCCACCTAGGATGAACATTTTGTGATATAAATAAAATATGTTCTGTGTCTGGGTGTTCTGTATGTAGTATAAGTATGTATTTACAAAAAAAAGGATATTTCTATCTGTTATCTGACTACCACAGTACAAGCTTTGCTTAATTTGGAGTCATACTTATTTTTTTCAGTATTAGATTTAGAATCTTTAGTGTGAACAATATATTAACAATATATTACATTGACTTGTATTATTTGTTTTGACATTTTTGTAATTCTAGTACCTTGAAATTCAGATTTTCATGACACTTGTGTAATTATTATTATTATTTTATTTGATATTTGTATAATTTTATTTCATTGACATTTATATTTACCTTATATTGACATTTATATAATTTTTTATTATTTATTTTGGCTTGTGAGATAGATGTAACTGATCATTATTGTCGTTTTTATCTCAATAAATAAATATATAAATATAAAGTTTATCTATAATAATAAGTCAGGTAAAACAATGATATTACTCACAGAATATTCACACAATTCATCGTGGAACTCCAATAACTTATTATCAACCGGTCTGAGCTTTCTATTTAAGCGCAAACATATCCTACAAATATTAATTGTCTTATTCATTTTTGACGAACAATATTGTAGGGTTATGTTCACAATATCTAAAAGATGAATGAAAAAACTTCACATCATTGTCTCAGTGATACATTTTAGTCATAAAATGTTTTAACTCATCTGACGACTAGATATAAACAAACCAAAACATTGATACAAGCACCATCTAAGCCTATCTAGGTATCTAGAATTTTACATACAAATAATGCAATCTTTACAAAAATCAATTTTATATGACAGTGACATAACATATATATGACATGCAATCCAAATTAGTAGGTATTTCAGCATTGTTTTTTCTTTGGTTTTGGCGTCGCGTTTTAGTATTTGCCAGTGTCAAGTAGTTATATATTTTCAAGTTTCAAAAGTTAAATAAGTGTCCTCGTAGCTAGTTATAGTCAAAGTCCAGTCTTAGTCAAGTCCAGTCATGCTTTAGTAAAGTAGAAGTGACTTTACTATAAAGCTTCGATGGAGTTTTGGAAACAACACGATAAGTCATGTTTCATCACATTATATCATTTTCCCACACTCGCACTTGTTATTCGACACTTTATGAATAAAACACCACCATTAAAACTCCAGCAAAGCTTGAAGTAAAGTCGCCACTACTGTACTAAAGCATGATTGGACTGGACTGACACGGACAGGACTTGATCAATACTAGACTTTGACTGTAACTATAGATGTAAGACATGAATTCGTTCTTCGCAAATAATGACATGGTTCAAAGGCCTTTGTAGCCAAACCATAAAATCCTTAAAAAAAAAAAAAAATTATTCACATTCAATTTGTTCAGAGTTTTGGCGGGAACGCGGGAAGAGTCGTGTCGCTCCGTTGTATTTTTTTCCAAAACTAGTGTTTTGTCGAGTGTTTATGCATAAAAATGGTGGTATTTTATTCATAAAGTGTCGAATAACAAGCGCGAGTGCGGGAAAATGATATAATGTGGTGAAACATGAGTTTTGGTGTTGCTTCCAAAACTCCATCGAAGCTTTGTAGTAAAGTCGCCACTACTTTACTAAAGCATGACTGGCACGAACTGACACGAAATGGACTTGACTAAGACGACTTTGACGATAACCATAGCTAAGATACAGCAGAAATAACACTGAAGACAAGGCAGTATGGCTTTATAGCTTTAGCCTGCCCGAAGGGGCAAAGTATTAAAAAAAAAAAAAACAATTTGTTCATTTTGTTCGTTCGATTTTCATTCATTCAATCGATTGGGTTTTTGTTTTGAATTCGTTCTAGTTTTTATTTTGCATTTATTTACACTCTATTATTCTATTTAGAATTTGCTGAATATAACATCTGGCTTCAATTATTGCGTTCACCAAAAAATATGGCTAAGGGACAGGATATTTGCTTAGTGTGTTTGTGCACGGATAAACCACTGAAAACTATTGATACTAAACTTTCCGATTTTCACGACGAATTATGTGATTTCTCTGTAAGTTATTACTTAATATCTGCTTTATATTTTTTATTACTATTAGAAATACTAGTATCGTAGATCGTTTTATTTCATAACTCGTTTTTGAAAATTCTCTTCTTGGGTAGACGCCCAAGTTTTAACGATATTACAACAATGAGCTTGGAGTTGCCGGTGAAGGAAAACAGCGTGAGGAAACCATAACATGGTGGTAGCGTACTTTATGGTACACGGCTGTCTAGCTACCACACGAGAGTTGAAAATCTGCCGCCAAGCTTCTAACGGTGTGTTCCGGCAGCCTCACTTGAGAGCCAGTTCCATTCCAGGCTAGGTGTGCTTTACCATCTCCATAAAAAAATAACAATAATTGTGCACCGTTTTCAAGTAAGACTCTTTTCAGGTACCTGAGTATGATGCACGCTACTGCTTGGAGTGTGAATATCTGTTAAAAAAGTCATACAAATTCAAAGTAAGATGTTCCGAAGCTTTAGAAATATTTAACAGTTGGAAGAAAAGTAAAGGCATGGTAAGTTCTCTGGGTGCTGTCTTGAAATGTATAATATACTGTAAAGACATTACATACAGCATCATCTAGCCACAAACGTCCCAAAACTTGTAGGTACTATGTCAAATTGTTCATATTATTTATTTGCGTATATGAGTATACAAAGTAGTTGGAAGGAGTACATTAATTGAACGCCATATTCTCCCTTTCAGCATAAAAAAAACCTCTTATCTTAAAGACATCAACATTTTAAATTGAAAAAAATGGTTTATTTCGGTTTTAAACACCCACCCACCCACACACATACACCCCCCCACACATACACCCCCCACACGTACACCCCCACACGTACACCCCCCACACATACACCCCCCCATATATACACCCCCCACACATACACCCCCACACACTTACACCCCCCCCACACGTATACCCCACACACATACACCCCCCACACATACACTCCCCCCCACACACATATACCCCCACCCTCACACACATACCCCACACATACCCCACACATACACCCACACACACACAGAGACAGACTCGTCAGTCTATAATAATCATGAGAGAAATGAAATACATATGTGTAAGTAACAAATGAACAGTAGTTTAATTCATCATGAAATTTGCACTACTTGGGTACCTAGATTAAGATAAAGGATACCATTTTATTCAGGAATAATGTTCCGTAATACACATCTGTAACAAATTTCAAGTGGATACATCCTGTAGTTAGTTTATTGATAATCACACATGAACCCAACATTTTCAGGAGATAAAAAGTATCATATTTGTTAATCCAGGTAGTAAATTATATGTGTGCTATATTTCATCCATATCTGTTCAGCCGTTTTTACGTGATTGAGTAACAAACACCCAAACATAAATAAACTTTAAAATCTACACTAACATTAGTGTAGTGTAGTGTATCTAATTTAATTTGTATTATTTAATTTGACTTATTGAAAATTGACATATTTATCCATTGACTATCTATTTAGCTGACATTTCTTAATTTTGTAAATAATTGTTAACTTATTGCATGGCAGTACAACCGTGTAAATATTATTATTTTGCGAGCATAATACTCATCCAAAACTAAAAAAGTCACCTATAACTGCTATCACATCTAGTTTTGTTTTTTTTTGTGTTGATGACCGCCATTATTGTTGTGATGTGTATAGTGTTGGTGATCTAAATAAGTAGAGAGAAAAGATTTGTATTTTTGTATGTTTGTTACTACTACAAAAACCACTGGACCGATTTCATAAATTCACCGTTTGGAAGCTACACAATCCCCGGGTGGCATAGGCTACTTTTTATCCTTGTATTCCTACGGGAACGGGAATTACGCGGGTGAAACTGCGACGCGTCCGCTAGTTCATATTATTAATATTAGGCTTATTAGTATAATTACATATTTAGTAATATTAATGTTTGTTCTGTATTTATTATAAGTATAAAATGTATTTACAAAAAAAATTACATGTTCTTTTTTTTTATCAGTAATCGGACTTCCATGGCACAAGCTTTGCTTAGTTTTGGGTCAGATGGCGCTGTGTGTAATGTTCTGCGATATTTTTTTTTTTTTTTTAAATTTTTTTTTTATGGTTGACAGGCTAGTTGTTTTTGACCACAGCTCACCTGATGTTAAGTGAAGGTGTGGTCGAAGATAGTAAAGCACACCTAGCCTGGAATGGAACTGGCTCTCAAGTGAGGCTGCCGGAACACACCGTTAGATGCTTGGCGGCAGATTTTCAACCTGAGGGTGGTAGCTAGCCAGCCGAGTACTAGAAAGTACCCTACCACCATGCTATGGTTTCCTCACGATGTTTTCCTTCACCGGCAGCTCAAGCTCGTTGTTGGGGTTTGAACCCACGCCCTTCGGCATGCGAACCTACCGCGCTTACCACTGAGTTATCATCGCTACAAAGTATTTAGGTATTACTAATTTTTCAATAATCTTTAAAGTTTTAATTTTATTTTAATATTTTAATCTTTTCTATTACAGGATAAAACACCAATCACAGATCTCTGCACACTATTACCCTCGTCTGCCTTAAGTTTATGGTCGCCAGATAACTCACAAATATATTCATTCATATGTGAGGAAATACCAAACAGAGGATCTGAATTAATGATGACAGTGGAATCGTTACAGATTGAACAGAGTTCTACACACGGTACAGGGGATGTAGAAGAATTAAGTGATAATCAGGTAAGATTGCATCACCGGAAAATCTCCCACATTATCTTCATAATACAAATACAACAGCCAACGACAGCCCTGATGGTTCATTGGTAGTATGTCTGCTCCAAGAGCTAAAGAACGTGGGATAATAGTCCATTTGTAACATTTTTTTTTAACTCTATCTGCAATCAGCCCAGGAGCCATAATCAAATTTTGTAAATTAAATCATATTATTGATTTTGGGATATGCACATTCTTTGATGTGTCATCTCATATTATGTTCAACTCAGCGATTAGATTGTGGCTTGTCGCGGTATTTTTAGCCCTTTTTTAGTCTTTTTGCATGGTGGTAGGGTATTTTCTAGTACTCGGCTGGCTAGCTACCACCCTCAAGTTGAAAATCTGCCGCCAAGCATCTAACGGTGTGTTCCGGCAGCCTCACTTGAGAGCCAGTTCCATTCCAGACCATGTCCAGTAGTGATGCAGCTAAATGGTTTCTATGCAGTCTAAAAACCCATTTAATGACATGTTTAAAATTTTGAAGTGACGTGTAATAATGGAATGTGTATAACACCAATTATCAATCAATTATTTGTATGTGATTTCTCCAGGTTTATAAAATTTAATACATTTTTTTTAATGTATTTACAATTACTCGTCTATAAATACACAATTACTTGTCTATACATATACAATTGCTTGTCTATACATATACCTACAATTACTCATGTCTATACATGTACGATAACTTGACTTGGTTTTTGGCTTTTAGGCAAATCTAGCATCAAATGAAAAGCATTAAAACTATTCAAATGTATTCAAAATAAATATAAAAACGAATATGACTGTATTCGACATAGAATATTTGAATACTAAACAGAATGTTCATGGTATATATCTGGTATCATTTTTTTTTTCTCTTCTAGATAACACGGCAGTCGGTGCCAGAAGGCTGCATCAAAGTCGAACAAGATGAATCTCGAAACCGTCTCACTGAAGGAGAGAAAACATTAAAAGATTTTCTCATATTTAAAAATGAAGATACAAATACATTTGAAGAGATTTTACTGAAGAGCGACATAGACAGGAGTAATTCAGTAAATGAATATGTCAACAAACTAAGTGATGATAAAGCGAATGATGATTTGAACGACTTCAGCTTCAGTGATGATGATGATTACAAATTAATATATTTAAAAAATAAAGTGTCAAAGAGGAATGGAGAGAAACGAAAGAAGTCCACAAGGAAAAGGTCTTTTGGTAAAGAAAGTCATACCGAAGACGAAAACAGTAGTGAAGATGGAAAAAGAAGAAAGAGTGGTGTGAATAAAGAAGATTGCGGTGATAGAAGTGAAGCAAAGAAGGATAATGATAAACAGAATATTACAAAGAAGAAAGATGTGAACGAAGATGGTAAAGTGATAAGATTTCATACACGTAGAGCTATCATAGCTGAACTTAGAAGTATGTTAGATTCCGAGACAAAAGATGAAAATTGTGCTCCTATGTTAAATCTTTGCAAAAAGCGACCGTTTAGTAAAGAAAGGTATGTATCACATTTTCTTATAAAATGATACAATAAAATATTTTTATTGATAACTATCTATTGTTTTTTTTTCTTTTCTTGGTTGCCTGGAAGAGATTGCTGTTAGCGATAAGGCCGCCACTTGTGGCACTAGTTCATAAGGTTCTTTTGTTCTCTGTACTTTTTTCTGTTTATGGTGTGCACAATAAAAAGTTCTATCTATCTATCGTTTGGTGCTTGGAATTATAGTATTGTAACCTATTTTTATGTTTCTGTTTACAGATTAAAAGATGAAATTAAAAGTAAATTCGCTTCTTGCGGTGAACTGAGAACGACCGACGGCACCGTTATAGACAAAGAATTCATTCTCGACTGCCTCGATGACAAGGTGACGGAATACGTCTTGAGACAACTATATCAAGCTGTTTATCGTATGTAAACTTTCCGTCTATACATATACAATACAATTACTTGTCCTATCCTATACCATATACAATTACTTGTCTATACATATAAAATTACTTGTCCTATACAATTACTTGTCTATACATATATACAATTACTTGTCTATAGATATACAATTACTTGTCTATACATATAAACAATTACTTGTCGATAGCTATACTATTACTTGACTATACGTATTCAATTACTTGTCCTATACACATACAGTTATTTGTCTATAGATATACAATTACTTATCTATACGTATATACAATTACATGTCTATATGTATATACAATTACTTGACTATATGTATTCAATTACTTGTCTATACATATACAATTACTTGTCTATAAATACACAATTACTTGTCTATAAATACACAATTACTTGTCAAAACATATACAATTACTTGTCTATACATATACCTACAATCACTCATGTCTATACATGTACGATAACTTGACTTGGTTTTTTGGCTTTTAGGCAAATCTAGCATCAAACCAAAAGCATTAAAACTATTCAAATGTATTCAAAATAAATATAAAAACGAATATGACTCTGTATTCGACATAGAATATCTGAATACTAAAGAGAAAATGCTAGAAGAATTTGAAAAGAGGAGATGCTACGCCAGCTATGTCGCTGCAGAGTTCAAATGCGAAATATGCTACCAAGGATTCAAACATGAGAAGAAACTGCAGTACCACAAGAGATGCCATGACGTAAGTTTTACGTAAGTTTTTTTGACAAAGTTACGGACCGACAGCCTAACTCGAGATCTCAATACAGGCATAAGCTCATTGAGCCCAAGTCCAACCTCGCCATGTACAGTTCTGGTCCTAATTCGATGGCTGTAAAAATCTTTAATAAACTGCCCAACTCACTCAAGGGCATACAGGACAAAAATCATTTAATTAACCGGCTGAAATCAATCCTGGAAGCTAAATGCTACTACACACTTGACGAATTTTTTAACGATGACAATATTTATAGTGACTAATTATGGCCAATTAATATCCTGATTTTATTTTTGTACACTTTTGATGTTTTTTTTTTTAATGATGATAATATGTATGACTAATTATTATTCTAATTTTATTTTGTTATTATTAATTGTATTATTTAATCTGTATTTTTTTTTTAAATTTAAACCGCATCTCAATAATATTTTGACCAAAATTGTTTGCCATACCCTAATGGAGTCATATGTACTAGGGACAACATTGTTAAATTGATAAGCGTAAGAACCTGTACATATGTTGCAATAAAGTATTGAGTTTTTGTTTTAATGGTAGACAGGCTAGTTGTTTGACCACAGCCCACCTGATGTTAAGTGAAGGTGTGGTCGAAAATGGTAAAGCACACCTAGTCTGGAATGGAACTGGCTCTCAAGTGAGGCTGTCGGAACACACCGTTCGATACTTGGCGGCAGATTTTCAACTTGAAGGTAGCTAGAGAGTACGCTACCAACCATGCTATGGTTTCTTCAAGATGTTTTCCTTCACCGGCAGCTCAAGCTCATTGTTGGGGGTTGAACCCACGCCCTTCGGCATGCGAACCTACCGTGCTAACCACTGAGCTATCATCGCTACAAAATATATTCAATAGACAGCTCTCTACACTGGGGGGGATCTATACAGTATGACTGGTGAGACACCTACGATACTCGAGGACGTGATGTTTGCCGATCAAATAGGAAGAAAAAAATGACATTAAAAATAAATATTAACTTGATTTTTTTTGTACGTTTGACAGGCTAGGTGTTTAACCACATCTCACTTGATGTTAAGTTTTTTTTTAATGTGAAAAATAATTAGACGAACGAGACGCTCTCGTGATGGTTAATTTAACCTGCATTTATATATAAATATATATTTGTGTGTGTATGCATGCGTGAGCGCACACGTGTATGTGTACGTATGCGTGTAGTGTGTGCGTGTGTGTTTGTATACTTGTGCATTCTACATTTTATGATATTTCTAGGTCAGTAAGCATAAGTTCCAAACTATCAAACCGGAACACAGTAATGTTTGCACACTACTGCTTGGCGGCAGAATATCTGGTACTGCGGTGGTACCTACCTAGACGACCTCCTGCTCTACAGGAACAGGAGAGCTACCACCAAGTGGTGTTAGTGGAATTTATCGTAATATGTTTCGCAGGAAAGCGCGGGAGACATGATTTGTTCTATATGCAAGGCCCGCCATCGTTCTATGAAGAGCCTCACAAACCACATGAACGCTCACGAAGCTGTCTACAGATGCAAGCTGTGCCCGCTCATTACATACTACAAGTGAGTTTTTTTTTTTTTACTTTTAATATTTTATTATTTATTTATTTATTTATTTATTTATTGAGGAAAAAACGGGTACACCCAATAATAATTGCCTCACAATTATTTAGTTACAATTACAAAAACTTACAATGTCAAAATGAATGTCACAAAAAGTAAATACAAAATATCAAAAATAATAAAAAAAAAGATGTCAAAAAATTAAAAGTATTTACACAATAATAAAAATGATAATAATAACAAATGGAATAACAATGCAGACAAACAATAGACAATATAACATACATACTTAATTAAAACAAAAACCCAGTAAACTCAATAACCGTCAAGAGTCATCAAATTCGTCAGAGGAGCTGTCAGCTCTTCTACACCTGTCCCATTGGTCAGTCGAACTTTCACAGTAAGTCAAAAAGTAGGTCATTAACGAAAATAAATAGATCTACGTTTGGTCACCAACTCGCCTAATGCAAAGCGACGGTGTGGCCGAGGATGGAGCACGCTGATCCAGAACAAATCTATTCACTCTAGCCTTAAAAACGTCCAAATTGTAATATATGGGAAACAGGAAAGCCGGCAATGAGTTCCATTCGATTCATGAGTTTTCTTCTTCTTTGTTTTTGGCATCGCACTTTGCGCATTTGTCACTATCAAATATTTCAATATTTTCAAATCAATTTATGCTAAACTAGCGACCTTTCTTGTGCAAAGTCGAGTATAATATTTAGTTACGATGATAACTCAGTGGTTAGCGCGGTCAGTTCGCATGCCGAAGGGCGTGGGTTCAAACCCCAACAATGAGCTTGAGCTGCCGGTGAAGGAAAACGTCGTGAGGAAACCATAGCATGATGGCAGCATACTCTTTAATACTCGGCTGACTAGCTACCACACGAGAGTTGAAAATATGCCGCCAAGCATCTAACGGTGTGTTCCGGCAGCCTCACTTGAGAGCCAGCTCCATTCCAGACTAGGTGTGCTTTACCATCTTCGACCACACCGTCACTTAACATCAGATGAGTTGTGGTCAAACACTTACTGTGGTTTATTTATTTATATTTATTAAACCATAAAATAAAAAAAAATGATTTTGCGACTTGACTACAAACATATTTTAATGTATAAGTAATGAAACGAACGAGACGCTCTCCTGATGGTAAGAGATAACGGCAATCCATGGCCATTGTAGCGATATCCAGATCTGTGAGTAGCAAAATATAGTTTATAGTTGTGCATTTATAGTTTACCTGGTGGTAGATTTCCCTAGCTGGAAGTCGTCTAGGTAGGTACCACCGCAGTACCAGATATTCTGCCGCTAAGCAGTAGTGTGTAAATATTACTGTGTTGCGGTTTGAAGGGTACTGCAGCTAGCGAAATTACAGGGCTGTTGAGACTAATCATCGAGTCTCAAAGTAATGAGCGCCAAAACAGCGATGCCCCGGACTTTGTTTTGTTACTCAAAGCTCTCGAGGTGGTAACGAAACGCAACTGACAGTAGCTGTCATATACTACACACTCGTTCAATAAAAGAGATCAGATCCTTCCCTGGGTTAAAAAAAACATCTTTTCGTTAATATAGCATGCGTACCGGTGATCTTTATTATATTTTTTAACGAATTAGTAAAACTCGCACCAATCTGTGCAAAAGTCAAAAGTCATAGTCAAATCCTTTATTTGCATAACAGCAGGTGTACAAGGTCTTAGAAGTAATAATTTGGGTCCATTATCAACCATCAAAGCAATGTTATCTAAGCATTAAATTAATTTTTTTAAAAATATACGTGCAAGAACTTATTATGTTACAGAAGTTCTATGCAGAACCATTACCAACAGCATAAGGGGGTAAAATACACCTGCAAACAGTGCTGTGCGGTTTTTGGGTAAGTAAAAATACATCCCCCATATACCCCATAACACCATCCCATCGTGTAACACTTCCTACCCCATAACGCAATCCCGTCGTCTAATCGTTCCTATTATATAATACAATAACATCGTTTAATCGTCCCTACGGTCTCTACCCCATATAACAATCCCATGGTTTAACCGTCGCCTACCCCATAACACAATCCCATCGTTTAATCGTCCCTACGGTATCTACCCTATATAACAATCCCATGGTTTAACCGTCGCCTACCCCATAACACAATCCCATCGTTTAATCGTCCCTACGGTCTCTACCCCATATAACAATCCCATGGTTTAACCGTCGCCTACCCCATAACACAATCCCATCGTTTAATCGTCCCTACGGTCTCTACCCCATATAACAATCCCATGGTTTAACCGTCGCCTACCCCATAACACAATCCCATCGTTTAATCGTCCCTACGGTCTCTACCCCATATAACAATCCCATGGTTTAACCGTCGCCTACCCCATAACACAATCCCATCGTTTAATCGTCCCTACGGTCTCTACCCCATATAACAATCCCATGGTTTAACCGTCGCCTACCCCATAACACAATCCCATCGTTTAATCGTCCCTACGGTCTCTACCCCATATAACAATCCCATGGTTTAACCGTCGCCTACCCCATAACACAATCCCATCGTTTAATCGTCCCTACGGTCTCTACCCCATATAACAATCCCATGGTTTAACCGTCGCCTACCCCATAACACAATCCCATCGTTTAATCGTCCCTACGGTCTCTACCCCATATAACAATCCCATCGTTTAACCGTCGCCTATCCCACAACACAATCTTATCGTCTAATCGTTTCTACCCCATAACACAGAAAGCAGAAAATTGTGATCTTTGTCAAGAAGTCATTGTCGACATCTTCTCTCCCAAATTTAGAACTTTTATCAAAAATACTTTATGTTCTAAGCGCCTGGCTCAGTCCGACCTCTAGCTAATTATATAGATATACTGTACCCATAATGATAATTATTTAAACGCTAAACCAACATTGCACACATGGTCTGAGTTGCAATCACGCTTTGATCCAACATTTCTCTACTCTAGTTTTTAATGATTGTAATTTGTTTTGTGTGTTTGAATAAATAAAAAAAGTCAAAGCAGACACGAAGCTGAAAAATACGTACGTCGCCGTAAATACATAGATCTGCTGAAAATATGTTAAACACACGAATATTTTACAATCAAGCTTGCAAAAGATCGTAGCAGTACAGTCAATTATTTAAATTTAAATCACTTGTGTTTGCAGTAGTGTGTCGGCGTTCCGTACTCACGTGTCGTATCGTCACGCGCGTGGTCACGCTTGTACCGCTTGCGGATGCGCGTTTTCCACGCGCGTGGGATTACGTGCTCATCTGACTAGAAACCATCAGGTAATATTTTTTTCGTAAGATACAAAATTAAAGCTTTGCACATTATGCATTTGAAATTGTCTTTCATTTCAATATTTTCAATGAAAAAGCAATTAAAAGTAAAACAATTCAGTCTAAATGTGTTCCTATATAAGACCATAATTTTATTTTTCTTGTACAAATGTCTCTTAATTTAATGTAAATGGATTTGACTATTAATTTAATGTAACATTCTTTAAGCCCTTTTTAATTTTCGCAGAGTAGAAATTCATTATTGTGTAAAAATGAAAATACGGATAAGAGAAATTAGACTCGTTTATGGTTTAAATAGAAGTTTTATGTGACTTTGACTGTGACTAAGGCTTATTTTAATTACATTTATTTTTAAACAGTTGAATGAGTACTTGATATTAATGGCAGAAAGCTTGAAAAGGTTCAAAAATTTATACCGAAAATAAAAAATGAAAAACGGATAAGAGAAATTGGACTCATTTATGGTTCTAAATGGAAATTTTATGTGACTGTGACTGAGGCTTATTTTATATGAATTTATTTTAAAACACTTGAAAAGTTTGAGTACTTGATATTATTGACAAAAAGCTTGAATAAGGTCAAAAATCATAAAAATAAATATTTACCAATAATCTGTCACTGCACAATTTTAACAGCGGGAGACAGCTAAAATATTTTTCATCTGTTTACGCAGAACGAAGCGCTCGACGCGGATGGAGCCACTAGCGTAAGATGTGACAAGTGTGCGCTCTCTTTCGCCTCTGTAGAAGCGTTCCAGAAACATTCGCGGGTCACGCACAAAGTTTATGGAGTTAGGGGAAGACCGCCCGGAACCATCGTGTAAGTTGACTTGAAACTTTTTAATTTCTTGTTGTTCGTTTTTGACGTCGCACTATTTGCATTTGCCAGTCACAAGTATTTCGATATAATTAATTTTATGTAAGGCCATCCATAAAGTAATGTCACACGAATGTCATATTTTTTTTTATCCCTCTCCGTTCTTGTCACAGCTGGTCACATTTGTGAGACTCCCCTACCTAGTGCAATGTCACATATTTTGCAATTTTACATTTAGAAATTTTAGGAAATTAGATATAAATTTTTAATGTACTTTGAAAAAATGCGATGTCACAAAACCCTCCCCGCCCCTTGTCACACAATGTCACACTTCGTCGACCCCCTCCCTCCCCCTTAACGTGTGACGTAATATATGGATGGCCCCCGATATCAAGCTCAATATGTCATAGTAAAGTCACACAAGTTAAGTCACGGTCGAGTCCGGTCATATTAAAACTTAATTTGTTTAAGTAAGTATTTTTTTTCTTCAATAGGACTCGAAACGAATCTCGGCCGAGAAGGAGACCTGTCATGACTTGCCGAGTGGTAAGTTACGTTTTACTTACGGCTTTACTTACTTACTAAACACAGACAGAAGTCTCACAATCAATTTAGTTAAAATAATCATCTAATTTGTTTTATCCGTTCTCAAGTACTTACCATGTATAATACTTATATTATGCTTACAAACGAATATATTTTATTTTGTTTTTTTTTTTATACAGCATGACTGGTAAGACACCTTCAATACTGAAGGAGAGTACTCGGTACTCGATTCTGGTTATAATTATGTAATAAAATTAGGTTAAAAAGCAGTAGTGTGTAAACATTACTGTGTTCCGGTTTGAAGGGTACTGCAGCTAGCGAAATTACTGGGCTGTTAAGACTAACCATCGAAAGTCCCAAAGTAATGAGCACTAAAGCAGCGATGCCCTGGACTTTGTTTTGTTACTCAAAGTTATGTGTTTCGCTGTAATGGTCATGGACAGGCGTTATCTCTTACCATAAGGAGAGCGTCTCGTTCGTCTCATTATTTGTCACATAAAAAAAAAAATGGTACTTAATTATTGGCCACATTTCTCTATAAATAAATGAAGCGTGGATACACTCCCAACGCTGATAACGATGTTTTGATCACACGACAAGTACGTGCTTGTCTCCCGTCGTCGGCGCGAGCGTCCTCACAACGTCCAGCTTGTGCGTCCGCGCGGTGTCCATGCGTTGCGTAATTGATTACATAACTTTCGGTTAAGTTTACCTAGTAGTCAGTTAACACTTTCATTGCCACCACTATTTTCGAGTAGTTCCCAGCGATGCCGCCCTATATAGAATGCGAGCACGTCAGGCGTGCTCTCGGCGCTGCTAGATGAAATGCCATGGGCACGCTAGGCGTGTTCACTGGCACTAGATAAAGGTGAAATTATAAAAAACCGTATTTCGGCTTCAGATAAAAAATATGCCCATGAAAAAAAAAATGATTTTTCTTCGTGTATGATCATCAAATATCACGTCAAGTAGAAATACAAATCTTTTATTAATAACACCAAAGTTACAGGTCATTTTCTCATATTTAAAAATATCAAAATCATAATGTATGTTAATACAATGAAAATGTCAATGAAATAAATATGTCACATATAAAATAATCCACCAAATCCATTAAACGTCCTCGAGTATCGTAGGTGTCTCACCAGTCATGCTGTATATGTCGAAATATGTATGATATACCATCTGAAGTGAATAGGGCACTTTGTATGGCCAATTAATATTCTGATTTTATTTTTGTACACTTTTGACAATTATTTTTTTTAGTACTATTTAAAATTACTAAGTATGACAGCCCCGTTCGCTCATTGTACATCTGCCTTGAGAGCTGTAGGGCGTGGGTTCGATTCCCACTCAGGGCAAACATTTTGTGAATAAACAAATGTTTGATCTGTGTCTGGGTGTTCTGTGTGTATTTACAAAAAAAAGTATTTATGTATTCTATCAGTTATCTGACTTACATCACACAAGCTCTGCTTAGTTTGGGGCCAGATGGCGCTGTGTGTATAGTCCTACGATATTTATTTTATTTATTAATATTCTAATTATATTTTGTATTATTTAATTTGTATTTTTAATTTAACCCGGCGTCATTGTGGTACGAAATTGTTACACAGATGTTGAGGTGGGTCAATATAACCCGACAAAAAAGTATGTAAAGTATGACATTTTCATGTTTTTTTGAATATATTCGTTATGATGCGTATTTACACTCTGATCTTAGGAATTATAATGCGTATTTACACTCTGATCTTAGGAATAAATGAAAAAAAAATAATCACATAATCACAAACAAAAGTATTTAAACAAATTAAAATCTCTTGGAGTTTTATCACGTTCTTTGCTAAAGTATAGTCTTTTCAGTCTCATAGAGCGCTTATATAATACCTATCTGATATACATATCTTTGGGAAAAACTTTAATAAATCTATTAAAATGGTTCTGGAGAAACAGGACGCTCCTGCTGTGGCAGAGTTGAACGATTTGCGCTAGATTGCAACTGCGTTCTAATTTCATTTAGCGGGGCATTATCGTCATCACTGTCTGAGTACTCCTGTTCCGCATCGCTTGGCTACAAACACTCACGAGATCCTCTTCATCCACATCATCGTTATCAGACCAATCTTCTTCTGAACCAGATTCCTCAAGAATTGATAAAATTCGTTGAGTCTCTCTATCCATGTTCCTAACTACCTTCGATTAAGGAAAAAATAATAATATCAATCAAATGTGAACATAAGAACACAAGAAAAAAATTAAATAAACACAAAAAAAAAAATTAGTAACAAAAAATTATACAAAAATAAGGCGCAAAATTGTTACGATAACTGTGAGGATGGGTCATATTTACCTTTTTGAAAAATACGGGCGTTTAGCTCAGCTCGCGGTCACTGCTTGACTCAATTCTTTTCGAAAACGTTTAGCACATCGTTGGCTCCAGCTACTGAGAAGAATAGCAATGTCGCGCGCGCACGTAAAAAAATATTTACATTTTTTAAAACACTGGGTCATTTTGACCCAACCTCAATGACGCCGGGTTAAATCACATTTAAAATTCCATAGTTAATATTATTTAAATCTTTTGATTAAAATTGTTTGCCATACCCTAATAGGGTGATATGTGCTAGGTACAACATTGTTAAATTTATAAGTAGGACCTGTACATATGTTGCAATAAAGTATTGAATCGTTTCGTATTCGCAGTGTAATGCGGTGGGATCGAGTTGGGGATGGCTAAGTCTCCATTGTTCTCTGGAGCACCCGACAGCTGATCTCGCGCTGCTGTACGCAGACAAGCACACGTACCTATGTGACGTTTGTGGCAAGAGCTTCTCGGTAAGTTGTGTTCATACAGCACTATAAGCAGTGACGGATTTGCACATGCCCCAAGTATAGGATGTGAAATCATGGCCAGTTTTGATTCTGAAATAATTAAATGAAATTATTACTTGACAAATGAAACGAAATTTATCTATACTATTATAAAGAGGAGAGATTTGATTGTTTGTTTGTATTGTATAGGCTCTGAAACTACTGGACCGATTTCAAATATTCTTTTAATTATAATATAATTCAATTTCAAAAAATATGTAATAAGTGTTTGATACCACAGAATATAGAGCCAGAACGTATCGTTATCTTTTCAGACGATATACACGCTGCAGGCGCATCTAAACGTGCATTCCGGCTCGCGTCCGTTCTCTTGCGACTCGTGTAGTGCAAGCTTCCATCGTGCTTTGTCCCTCAAACTGCATCGCCTCGTCCACACGCCGCCCAGCAAGCCGTGCGGGACTTGCGGCAAGAAGTTCCGCTCAACTAGCAACTTGTACAACCATATGCGTGTGAGTTTTACTTGCATTTTGGCCAATTATATGCTACTAGCAACTTGTGCAACCATAATCCGATGACAGTTACTAGTAAGTTTGACAATTTTGTGCCACTAACAACTTGTAAAACTCATGCAGGTGAGTTTTACTTGCAGTTTGGTCAAATATTGTTTATTCACAAAAATAAGATCTGTATACAAAATTACATACAGAAGAACAGACGGAAGACATTACATTGATTGATTACATACAGAATTATATACTATACTAGCAACTTATGCATTTATGCAACCGTAATTTGATGACAGTTTCTAGCAAGTTGGCCAATTTCGTGCTACTAACAACTTGTAAAATCTCATGCGGGTGAGTTTTACTAGCAGGTTGGCCTATTATACGCTACTAGCAACTCGTGTTACCATAATCCGATGACAGTTACTATCAATTTGTCCAATACTTATCATATTATATGTATCTATAGTTTTCCATTTTGCGTTTCTTCGTATTTTTGTTTTGTTATAGTTATGTATAGTATCTCTTTTTGTGTGTCTCCGTCTTTTTGTGTCCCTACCTTCATGTTAGGTATATGTTTTTCGAACAAATAAATAAATTTCATTTCATTTCAATTTTGAGCTACTAACTACTTGTACAATCTCATGTGGGTGAATTTTACTAGCAACATGGCCAATTTTTTTCAACTAACTAATTGTACGATGTAGATGAATTTAAATAGTGATTTAACAATGCTCTGATTTTGTTGCTCAAAGTTCTGTGTATCGCTGCAATGGTCATGGACAAGCGCTATCTTATTTTCCAAAACCACATTTCACCCAAACTTTGTGCCCAAAGCAAAAGTTTTTCATAATGACCGACCTTACTTTTAAGTACAGTCCAGGCTTATAACCCTGTTCTTCTATTGTTTTGTTATATTATTATATTTTTTTTTTGTTTCCTATTTGTGTATTAATTGTGATCTGTGTTTCTGGTGTATAATAAAGTTATATTCTATTCTATTCTACATAAAATTTTATCATTCATTTCAGTCGCACATCGGCGACCGTCGTTACAAATGCGACATTTGCGGGAAGGGGTTCATACATCGCTGCTCGTTAAACGAACATATTCGGGGAGTGCATAAAAACATTCGACGCGTCAGAAAGAGAGGGGTCATTGATGCTGCGGAGAGAGGCCACTGACGTTGTGGAAAGGAATCACTAAAGCTTTAAAGAGGTGTCACTGACGCTGTGGAGAGGAGCCACTGAGGCAGTGGAGAGGGGTTACTGACGCTTGGGAAAAAAGTCACAGAGTCAGTGGAGGTGTCACTGTCGCTTTGAGAAGGGGTCACTGACGCTTTGGAGAAGTGGCACTGACGTTTTAGAAGTCGCTGTGGAGAGGGGTCACTGACACTTTGAGGAAGGGTCACTGACGCTTTGTAGAGGGGTCACTGGCGCTTTGAAAAGGGGTCACTGGCGCTTTGAAAAGGGGTCACTGACTCTTTGAAGAAGGGTCACTGACGCTCTGGAGGGGGGTCACTGACGCTCTGGTGAGAGGTCACTGACGCTCTGGAGAGGGGTCACTGACGCTCTAGAGAGGGGTCACTGACGTTTTGGAGAGGAGTCACTGAAGCTGTGCAGAGGGGGGGTCATTGACGCTATGGAGAAGAGTCACTTTAAGGAAGGGTCACTGATGCTCTGGAGGGGTCACTGACGTTTTGGAGGAG
Source organism: Biston betularia (assembly GCA_905404145.2). Classification (NCBI taxonomy): domain Eukaryota; kingdom Metazoa; phylum Arthropoda; class Insecta; order Lepidoptera; family Geometridae; genus Biston; species Biston betularia. The sequence continues at coordinate 1,120,620 of FR989892.1, read as the reverse complement.
CCACTGAGACTATAAAGAGGGGTCACTGGCGGTTTGTAGAGAGGTCACTGACATTGGAGAGAAATCGCTGATGCTGTAGCCCAAATGACCCTTCTATGGAATCAGTAATTATATCAATCTTCATAGCATCAGATACGAAGACAATCATGTCGCACACATTCTAGTCAAATAAAATAAGTTTACTTACTATATTCTGGATTTTATTTTTACTGCTACAAGCTAACTTTTACGGTCATAAATAAAAATATAGGTTATCTCTATGAAATATTCGATAAAGCTTATTTATTAATTCGATAAAGATATTATATAAAGCACGTAAAGTAGTCATTTCTTGAGAGCTGTAGGGCGTGGGTTCGATTCCCACTCAGGGCAAACATTTTGTCAATATAGCTATTTATAATTTAGTAAAAACAATAATTACAGCACGTGACAAAAAACTTCCTGTGTTTGCAATTTTTATGGATTTGACCAAAGCGTTTGACTATGTGAATCATGATATTTTAATTGGGAAGCTTGAGGCATGCGGAGTGAGGGGAAATGTTCTGGACTTAATCCGATCATCCGATCCGATTTATTTATTTATTTACCTTTCAAATCGTTTCCAACGTACTCAAATTAAGGTAAGGTAATAAAAGGTAAGGTAAGGTTTAAGGTAAGGTAAGGTTTTTTGTTCTCTGTACTTTTTACTATATATGATGTGCACAATAAAGAGTTATATCTATCTATCTATCTATCAAATTGTGCAAGTATGTCCCAGATCAAAAATAGAAACGGTTCACGAATCTACTACTACGTTAGTAACATGTGGCGTCCCACAAGGTAGCATAGTGGGACCATTATGTTTCATTACTTATATAAGTGATCTACCTAATGCTATCGATCATCCAATGGTTTTGTTTGCGGACGATAGCACAGCCATATTCGTAGGCGAGAAAAATAATTCTATGGAAACTGAAATAAATGTACCGATAAATAATATAATTCAATGGTTAAAATCTAATAATTTGTTAATTAATTTGGTCAAAACTTGTATAATGACATTCAATAAATATAAAAAACTGACATCTAATATCCGTTATTTAAATAATGACATTCACGATATTTCTGTTACAAAATTTTTAGGACTATACGTAGATTCAGATTTGACTTGGAAAAGGCATGCCGAATCTGTCTGTTCCAAACTTAGCAGTTACTCGTATGCTTTATATATGTTAAGAAAAGTAGTGAATCAATCAGCTGTGCTCACGTCGTATAAAGCGCATGTAACGTCTACACTGCGGTACGGAATTATATTCTGGGGTAACTGTACAGCAAGGGAAACGATTTTTAAAGCACAGAAGAAATGCTTGAGATCCGTGTGCTGTTTAAAAACTACGGACTCATGTAAGCCTTATTTTAAAGAATTAGAGATACTGACATTCCCGTGTTTATATATTTACGAAATGGCTTTATTCATTAGAAAGAATTTAAATATGTATCAACACATGCAAAGTAAACGTCATGCAAATAAAACTACTATGCCTCGTCATTCAACTGCACTTTTCAACAAAAGTGTACTAGGAATGAGTCCAAAGACAACCATCTGCCGAAATCGGTGCTGGAATCGGAGAGCATACCTAGGTACATTTAAAAGATATTTATTTAATTTTTTGCTGACAAAAGGATATTATACGACTAAGGAATATATTGAACATAAACTATTGTAAATTATAAACTATTATATTTTTTATCTAATTAAATTTTTAGCTAATCATAAACTATTGTATTTTTTTTTTTTAATTTAAGTAATTTTTTTTTTCTTTGGTTTTGGCGTCGCGTTTTAGCATTTGCCAGTGTCAAGTAATTATATATTTTCAAGTTAAATAAGTGCCATCGTAGCTACTTTTAGTCAAAGTCGTCTTTGTCAAGTCCAGTTCGTGTCAGTTAATTCCAGTCATGCTTTAGTAAAGTAGTGGCAACTTTACTACAAAGCTTCGATGGAGTTTTGGAAGCAACACGAAAACTCATGTTTCACCACATTATATCATTTTCCCACACTCGCGCTTGTAATTCGGCACTTTATGAATAAAACACCACCATTTTTATGCATAAACACTCGACAAAACACTAGTTTTGGAAAAAAATACAACGGAGCGACACGACTCTTCCCGCGTTCCCGCCAAAACTCCTCTTTAAGTAATTATCTATTTGACATTGTTAATTAATTAATTATTACGACATTGATTTGATTATTTTTTTTTAATTTGTTATTTGATTGTAATATATTTTATTATTATTGTATGCCCCAATGGGCGCAGTTTGTTGACACGTTTTTCTCATGTACAAATAAGATCCTACGCTACACAGGCTGACAATAAAAATATTTGAATTTGAATTTTGTGAATATACAAATGTTTGTTCTGTGTGTATCATAAGTATGTATTTACAAAAAAAAATCTATCAGTTATCTGACTTCCATAGTACAAGCTTTGCTTAGTTAGGGGGCAGATGGCGCTGTGTGTAATGTCCTACGATATTCATTTTATTTGGCCGTGACTAGATTCGCCCGAGTTGTTACATGAACCTAAGACATTTGATAGGCAAATGCACATAGTGCGATGCCATAATTGTACAGAACGAGGAGAAAAAAAAACACAATTGACATTTAATCTTTTATTTTCATAAATAATTAAATATGTATATGTACGGAAATTAGCTATATTTTATATTGATATTACACTTATATACAAACATTTCGAGTTATAAGTTAATTTGCTAAAAAAAACTTCAAATTTTCGATACCAATATGTATGAGAAATGGATCAGCGCCCCTGGCGACTGTAAACGGAAACTGTTACAATGAAAAATAGTATTATCGCAGCTAGTATTGTAATACATATCGAAAATTTAACGAGCTGTTTCGTAAATTATTATCCTTTTGACATTTCAACTGCCTACTTTTTACTTTCTTTAGAACCTATAACAATTCGCATGGATGCAACTTTTTTTTTCTTTTTTTTTTTAATGGTTGACAGGCTAGGTGTTTGACCACAGCTCACCTGATGTTAAATGAAGATGTGGTCGAAGATGGTAAAGCACACCTAGTCTGTAATGGAACTGGCTCTCGAGTGAGGCTGCCGGAACACACCGTTAGATGCTTGGCGGCAGATTTCCAACTCTCGTGTGGTAGCTAGCCAGCCGAGTACTAGAGAGTACGCTACCACCATGCTATGGTTTCCTCGCGATGTTTTCCTTCACCGACAGCTCAAGCTCATTGTTGGGGTTTGAACCCACGCCATTCGGCATGCGAACCGACCGCGCTAACCACTGAGCTATCAACGCTACGAAAACGTAATTAGACAAGAAGTTTCTAAAAAAATAAAACAACTATTTCAAAGGCTATTAAAAGATTCAATGGCTGGAATGTCATCAATTTGATTGTCGTTTTTAGCTCCGCTGTCATCAGAACTGAAATCATCCTCGGTGTTTCTTTTACTCCTATTGTCCCCCCTTTTTGCCCTATCAAAGGCTATTTTCCCGTCGGCCCCCTCCTGGGTCCGTCTCCTCACGCGGCGTATATTGTAATGCACCCCCCTCACGTGCTCGTTGAGCGCTGCGCTGTGGAGGAAGCCCTTGGAACAAATATAGCATTTGTAACTTCGATTCCCGCTATGACCCTGAAACAATATATTACTATTGTACGTCTTTATTTAAGTTAAGTGTTAGTTTGTTTAAGAAAAATCTTAAAAAAAAAATCTGCCCAGCCTAGAAGTACCATTAAGTACCCCACCACCATGCTATGGTTTCCTCACAAGCTCATTGTTGAAGTTTTGAACCCACACTCTTCTTCATGTGAACAGACCTTCTTAACCACTGAGTTATCATCACTACAAATGGTATGGTACAATGGTACATAATGTATATGGTATATAGTTTGCCAAATATTGACATATTTGGCACACAAAGCTTACTACGGTTTGTCATATATTGACATATTTGGCACACAGAGCTTACTACGGTTTGTCAAATATTGACATCTCTGGCACACAGAGCTTACTACGGTTTGTCAAATATTGACATCTCTGGCACACAGAGCTTACTACGGTTTGTCAAATATTGACATCTCTGGCACACAGAGCTTACTACGGTTTGTCAAATATTGACATCTCTGGCACACAGAGCTTACTACGGTTTGTCATATATTGACATATTTGGCACACAGAGCTTACTACGGTTTGTCAAATATTGACATCTCTGGCACACAGAGCTTACTACGGTTTGTCAAATATTGACATCTCTGGCACACAGAGCTTACTACGGTTTGTCAAATATTGACATCTCTGGCACACAGAGCTTACTACGGTTTGTCAAATATTGGCATTTTTGGCACACAGAGCTTTGTCAAGTATTGACGTAGTTAACATACCTTCATATGATTATAAAGGTTGGATTTAGTCTTGAATTTCTTCCCGCATTGCGGGCAGGGCAGGCGGGGCGGGAAGTGGTGAAGCTGGTGGTTGCGGAGAAGCATGAGGCTGCGGAACTTTTTGGGGCAGAGTTCGCACGCGTAGGGGCAGTCGCCGGTGTGGGTTCGCATATGCGACCGCAGCAAGACCAACGACTGGAACGTGAACAAATTAATAATTATAACAGCCGATCTCAATCATTACTTATCCCCTGTTCTTTTTCTTCTTTGATTCAGGCTTCGCATTTTATGAATTTGCCAGTGTCAAATGTTTTGATGTTTTCAAGTTTCATAGGTAAAAAAAGTTGGCAATGAGCCAACTTTTTTTACCTATGAAACTTGAAACTTGGTAGTATATCTGCCTTGAGAGCTGTAGGGCGTGGGTTCGAGTCCCACTCAGGGCAAACATTTTGTGAATAAACAAATGTTTGTTCTGTGTCTGTGTTGTGTTCTGTATGTATTATAAGTATGTATTTACAAAAAAAAGTATTTATGTATTCTATCAGTTATCTGACTTCCATCACACAAGCTCTGAACTGAACAGCTTATTAATTAAAATAGCCTAATCTAACTTAAAATCTAGAACTAATTTGACATAAACTTTAAAATATAATTAATTTGACAAAAATTTAATTAAAATAACTAAAAATCTAATTAAAATAATTATAAAACTTAAATCCTCTCTCTGCAGTAACCTTTTTGACCTCTCTCTTTGCAGAGAGAGGATTTCAAGTTTTATAATTATTTTAATTAGATTTTTAGTTATTTTAATTGAACTTTTGTCAAATTAAGTATGTTTTAAAGTTTATGTCAAATTAGTTCTAGATTTTAAGTAAGGTTAGGTTATTTTAATTAATAAGCTGTGTCAAATTAGTTAATTTTAAGCCCTCGTCACTGTTGGAACTGGAACGACTGTTAAGCGGAAATAAACTAGATATATATAACCTTGAAAATAAACATTCAAAATGAACTTCCGCAAAGTAACGCCTGAATCAATCAATTTTGTGTGTTTTGGATGGATGTTTGTTACTCTGTCACACAAAAACTACTGACCGGAGTTGAAAGAAATTTGGTATGGAGGTAGCTGAGACCCCGGATTGAAACATAGGCTACTTTTTATCCCGAAAACATGTAGCGAGTAACACCGCGGGGCGCAGCTAGTATTACAAATGTGAAAGTTTGGATGGATGTTTGTTACTCTTTCACGCAAAAACTACTGAACGGATTTGGATGAAATTTGGTATGGAGGTAGCTGAGACACTGGATTAACACATAGGCTACTTTTTATCCCGAAAACATGTAGCGAGTAACACCGCAGGGCGCAGCTAGTATTACAAATGTGAAAGTTTGGCTGGATGTTTGCTACTCTTTCACGCAAAAACTACTGAACGGATTTGGATGAAATTTGGTATGCAGGTAGCTGACACTCAGGACTAACACATAGGCTTTACACTTTATCCCGAAAACATGTAGCGGCTAACAATCTGAATCTGTAAAAAAGTACATAATGGCATGATAAATAAATAAATAATTATATTTTTTTTCTTACGTTAGTCCCAATACCGCAAATGTCACAAAGGTGGTGTTTCTTGTCTGCGTACAGGGCGTCCATGTTTAGATCGGGGTGCTCCCACTTGAAGTGAGCTTTCAACCAACCGAAACCAGCGCGAGAAACATTGCACTAGAAAAAAAAAAAAAAAAGTAATAAAATATTTTTAAAAACAAACTTTTTTTTATTTTTAGTGGCGATAAGGCCGCCACTTGTGGCACTAGTTCCTAAGGTTCTTTGTTCTCTGTACTCTTTTCTATTTATGATGTGCACAATAAAGAGTTATATTCTTTTATATTTCCCAGACAATTAACTAAAAAGTTAAAAACAAATTCTAGTAATTATATTGTAGCAGTAGTGTGTAAACATTACTGTGTTCCGGTTTGAAGGGTACTGCAGCGAAATTACTGGGCTGTTGAGACTAACCATCGAAAGTCTCAAAGTAATGAGCGCCAAAGCGGCAGTGCCCTGGACTTTGTTTTGTTACTCAAAGTTCTGTGTATCGCTGCAATGGTCATGGACAGGCGTTATCTCTTACCATCAGGAGAGCGTCTAATTTACATAAAAAAAGCAAAAAATAATATGCGATTGGAACTAGAGAGTATTTACATTGCACCCGTGCGAAGCCGGGGCGGGTCGCTCGTCTCTACGTAGTAAAAAACAAAGTCGCTTCCCGCCGTCTGAACGCTTAGATCTTTTAAACTTTAAACGGATTTTAATGCGGTTTCCATCAACAGACAGAGTGATTCAAAAGGAAGGTTTATATGTATAATACATGCATATGCACAACATCAGTATGTACATTGCACCCGTGCGAAGCCGGGGCGGGTTGTTAGTTTATAACAAAGAAAAAGATGGAAAGTGATAAGACATACCGCTCGACACTTCTCCTTTCGATACTTGTATTGGCGCTTGGGGCGTGGCTGATCATCTCGGAGAGGGTGCGGCCACGGGCGACTCCCTCTGCGAAGGGATTCACAATCAATTGGGGTTCAAACCCCAGCAATGAGCTCGAGCTGAAGGGAAACATCGTGAGGAAACCACAGTATGGTGGTAGCGAACTCTCACGTACTCGTACTAACTCGGCTGGCTAGCTACCACACGAGAGATGAAAATCTGCCGCCAAGCACCTAACAATATCCGGCAGCCTCACTTGAGAGCCAGTTCACGCTAAGTGTGTCGCACATCGTCGCATCATCATCATCATCATCAGCCTATATTAGTCCACTGCTGGACAAAGGCCTCTCCCAAGACACGCCACTCAGCCCGATCTTCGGCTTTTCGCTTCCATCCACCGCCAGCTGTCCTACGTATATCGTCACTCTATCGAGTCTCAGGGCGTCCTACGCTACGCTTGCCAATACGCGGTCTCCACTCTAGAACACGTCTACCCCAGCGGTTATCGGTTCTGCGACAGATATGTCCAGCCCATTGCCACTTCAGCTTGCTAATACGCTGAGCTATGTCAATGACTTTAGTTCTCTGGCGAATTACTTCGGTTCGGATCCGATCCCTCAGAGAAATGCCAAGCATAGCTCTTTCCATAGCTCGCTGAGCGACTTTGAACTTACGGACCATTCCCGCTGTGACTGTCCACGTTTCGGCTCCGTAGGTCATGACAGGTAGGACGCACTGATTGAAGACTTTTGTCTTCAGACTTTGTGGGATGGATGACGAGACATCGTCGCATAACATCATATATTTACTATTTTTTTACTTAGCATGTAAAACATGAAAAAAATATAGTAGTTTTTTTTTTGTATCGGTTTTTACAATTCATGTAAACAAATCTTATGTCATAAAAGCGCTATCAGAGTCCAAATAACGTTTAAAGTAAAATAATCCAGATATTTGTATCAACAAGGCGAAAAACAACTCGACGTACGTGTATTGAAGAGATTATTATGATCGTCGTTGACTTGACATTGACTTTTTTTTTTTTTTTTTATGGTTGACAGGCTAGTTGTTTGACCACAGCTCACCTGATGTTAAGTGAAGGTGTGGTCGAAGATGGTAAAGCACACATAGCCTGGAATAGAACTGGCTCTCAAGTGAGGCTGCCGGAACACACCGTTAGATGCTTGGCGGCAAATTTTCAACTTGAGGGTGGTAGCTAGCCAGCCGAGTACTAAAGTACCCTACCACCATGCTATGGTTTCCTCACGATGTTTTCCTTCACCGGCAGCTCAAGCTCATTGTTGGGGTTTGAACCCACGCCCTTCGGCATGCGAACCTACCGCGCCAACCACTGAGCTATCATCGCTACAAATCGCTGTTTTGGTTTGCCATTGCTTTTTTAGTCTATAAAAGTTGCCCGACGAGGTGACGTCATGAGACATCAATTGAAAGTCAAGATTGATTTATGTATTATAATGAAAATAAAGCCCATCTCATAGTTTACAGAGTTTTAAACGTAAAAATATTGTACAGAAATGTAGTATTTCGAAATGGTTTTGGAATAAGTAATTTACCGCATTGTTGTGTGTGTTACCTTTGCGGGTTCGGCGCGGGATCGTGTACATCGAGTAGGTGAGCCTCGTACGCGCTCTGCGAGTGTAGTGTCACGTCACACTCTTCGCATTTCACACCCGTGCTCTCGTCGAAATTACTGGGGGCGAGCTGAAAACGTATCCTTATTTATTTTCAAATACAAAACAATTTATTTACTATAATTTAGGGGATACAATAATACTAGTACTTTCCACTCATTATTATTGTTATTTTAATTTTTCTAATCTTTTATTTGTAGTGTGTTTTTTGTTGTTGTAGTGTTGTGTGTGGCAAAATAAATGTTTTCTTTCTTTCTTTCTTTCTTTCTTTCTTTCTTTCTTTAGTGGACCCTGCGCTAGGAGAACCTGTATCGCAGTGACCTAATTAAAGCGTTTACTAAATAAAGTGTGACAGGTAACAGTATTTATAAACTGAAAATAATCAAGCGTAACATGAGATGACAACGTAGTGTGTGTTTGGGTATAGTGAGTATGTGGGTGTGCGTGTGTGTATTTTTTTTTATGGTTGACAGGCTAGGTGTTTGACCACAGCTCATCTGATGTTAAGTGACGGTGTGGTCGAAGATAGTAAAGCACACCTAGCCTGGAATGGAACTGGCTCTCAAGTGAGGCTGCCGGAACACCCCGTTAGATGTTTGGCAGCAGATTTTCAACTTGAGGGTGGTAGCTAGCCAGCCGAGTACTAGAGAGTACGCTACCACCATGCTATGGGTTCCTCACGATGTTTTCCTTCACCGGCAGCTCAAGCTCATTGTTGGGGTTTGAACCCACGCCCTTCGGCATGCGAACCTACCGCGCTAACCACTGAGCTATCATCGCTACAAAACCTTTCCTCTCTATAATAGTATATATAGATATAGATAGTACAAAAACAAGATAATATAGGTTACATAGAAATTATAAATCAACTATCTGCGCCCCGCGGTGTTACCCGCCACATATTTTCGGGATAAAAAGCAGCCTATGTGTTAATTCAGGGTAGCTACCTTCATACCAAACATCCAATTCCGTTAGTAGTTTTTGCGTGAAACAGTAACAAACATCCATCCAAACTTTCACATTTATAATATTAGTGAGATGGTACGGAACCCTCCGTGCACGAGTCCGACTCGCACTTGGCCGGTTTTTTTTTCATAATTCATAATTCATTTGTTGTCAAATCAAAAGTAAAAAAAAAAGTCAATGATGTAAAATGTCAAGCAATAAAATACAATTCCGTCCGAGCATAAAAAAAAATTAAAATATAAATTAATTAATTTTTTAATTGTAAATTTTTATTATTTAGTTACCCGGTGTGCGACGGTAGTGTGCACTTGCAGGCTCTTGACGGAGGGGAAGCCCCGGCCGCAGTGCGCGCACACGATCCGCCCGCGGCGGTGGCTCACGGACATATGCCTGTAGTAACCAGAAGAGCATCTGCGAAAACCATTCCGCTATCTAAGTATTTAACTATTCTATCAGTTATCTGACTTCTTTTTTTAATGTCAATGTAAGGAGACGAAAGATGCGCTCTCCTGATGGTAAGAGATACAAATACAAATAATTTAATAAAACACCAATGACACAAGTCACTTCAAATTTTTAAACATGTCATTAAATGGGTTTTAAAACACATAACATAAATCATTCATAAATTTGATTTTATGCTAATCATCTACTGTTTTAATCAAGCAATTGTGATTAGACCAAAATAAATGCCAGTAGCTGTGATTTCACTGTAAAATTATGCTCTATTCGGCCATAAATGGCAAAAAATTTATTTGTATGGAAATCGAACCACCTTAATGATGTTTCGAGTCACAAACTTAGTGCACGAGAGTTTTGGCGGGAACGCGGGAAGAGTCGTGTCGCTCCGTTGTATTTTTTTCCAAAACTAGTGTTTTGTCGAGTGTTTATGCATAAAAATGGTGGTGTTTTATTCATAAAGTGTCGAATCACAAGCGCGAGTGTGGGAAAATGATATAATGTGGTGAAACATGACTTTTCGTGTTGCTTCCAAAACTCCATCGAAGCTTTATAGTAAAGTCGCCACTACTTTACTAAAGCATGACTGGACTTGACTGGCACGGGCTGGACTTGACTAAGACTGGACTTTGACTTTAACTAGCCAAGAGGGCACTTACTTAACTTTTGAAACTTGAAAATATATAAATACTTGACACTGGCAAATGCTAAAATGCGACGCCAAAGAAAAAAAAACTTAGTGCACACGATGTTTTTAATTCAAATTTACTTTATCCTCTAGCGGATAAAAACGACTTTTGCACTCAGATATCGAAGAGCAAAAATACTCTTTCCGAGATGGGGGGATGAAAAATACTTGATGCGACACTCACTTGTAAGACATGTTGCAAGATTTGCAGTGATATATCTTGCCCTGGTGTTTCTCTGTGTGTTCCTTCATAGTACCTCTACAATACGAAAACAAGAATAGAATAGAATACAACTTTATTCCACACCAAACGTACACAAATTACAATTTTATCTATCACTACATAGTATAAAACAAAGTCGCTGTCTGTCCGTCCCTATGTATGCTTAAATCTTTAAAACTACGAAACGGATTTTGAAGCGGTTTTTTTAAATAGATAGAGTGATTCAAGAGGAAGGTTTATATGTATAATATTGTAGAGAAACACTGTTAAATTTAGAGATTTCTATTGTGATGTCGTAAATAAACACATTTTTTTGCGCTTACATTGCAAACGCTGGCTGAACCCCACGAGATAAATCAAAATAATGTACTACAGTATTGTACACCTTAAAAAGGTCAACAAAAAAGTCCGCGATGGTATATGTCTATCTCTTAAGGATACCCCACAATAACCATTTTTTATCCTTTACATTTTACGGGGAAAAATGGCTTATTTACGAAGTGATTTTAAGCAATACAGCATTAATTTTTATCTAATTAAGTAATACATTGTGCATTTAATATAGATCAATATGGCCCTTGACAGCATGTAATTTGAATGAATATTTCCGAAGATATTACAGATTTAAAATGCAGGGGCATAGCGGTGCGGCGGTACCCTCCAATTTAAACGCCTACAATTTCCGGTAAAGACATCTTTTGCAATGACCATTAATAAAACGCAGAGTCAAACTTTCAACGCTGCGGGCTTAGATTTGAGCGTTGAGTGTTTTTCTCATGGTCAATTATATGTCGCTCCTTCAAGAGAAACCTCTAAACAAAACATGTTTGTATTGTCTAATGGCAAAAAAGCTGTAAACGTTGTTTATAAGGACATTCTGTAGTAGGTAGGTGTGTTTAGTATTAACATTGCACCCGTGCGAAGCCGGGGCGGGTCGCTAGAACTATTATAAAGAGGAAAGATTTGATTGTTTGTATTGAACAGGGTCCGAAACTACTGGACCGATTTCAAAAATTCTTTCACCGTTGGGAAGCCACGCTATCCCCGGGCGACATAGGCATTAAGGGGATTGATTATCAGACCTTTGATACGTAACGAGGGGGCACAGCTTGCACTTGAAGACGGCCAGGTGGGTTTCGGCGTGCTTTATCCTCTTCCTCCGGCGTCGCGTCTCCAAGTACCGCATCTTACAAATCGGACAGAACTGCCCGCCCAACGTCTCCTGGCACAACAAATGCACTTTTATTTTACAGATTCTCCATGTGGCGATGATAGCTCAGTGGTTAGCGCGGTCGGTTTGCATGCCGAAGGGCGTGGGTTCAAACCCCAACAATGAGCTTGAGCTTCCGGTGAAGGAAACCATAGCATGGTGGTAGCGTACTCTCTAGTACTCGACTGGCTAGCTACCACACGAGAGTTGAAAATCTGCCGCCAAGCATCTAACGGTGTGTTCCGGCAGCCTCACTTGAGAGCCAGTTGCATTCCTGGCTAGGTGTGCTTTACCATCTTCGGCCACACCTTCACTTGACATCAGGTGTGCTGTGGTCAAAAACCATAAAAAAAAAATAATTAAGGGGACATCTTAGGTTACAGATAATGGTACGGAAACCTTCGTGCGCGAGTCCGACTCGCACTTGGCCGGGTTTTTAACTTACATCGTGGTAGGTTTCCATGTGTATCTTCAAATTGGCGGCAGCCTTGAACACCTGATAGCATATTTCACATTTATGCTCCGCGTTTATATAGCACAGATAAGTTTTCCTCCTTTCGAACTCTGCCAGTTTCTCCTCCGGCGTCGTTAGATATTCTATATCAAATACTTCTTTATACTCCGGTTTATCATATCTGTCTCTGTTAGTTTTGTTTCTGGCTCTCAACAATGATTGGATTTTTGGTAACAGTTCTTGTATATCTGTAACAAAGTTACTTACTTGGTGGTAGATCTCCTTGGCGGGAGGTCGTCTAGGTAGGTACCACCGCAGTACCAGATATTCTGCCGCTAAGCAGTAGTGTGTAAACATTACTGTGAAGGGTACTGCAGCGACATTACTGGGCTGTTGAGACTAACCATCGGAAGTCTCAAAGTAATGAGCGCCAAAGCAGCGATGCCCTCGACTTTGTTGTGTTACTCAAAGTTCTGTGTATCGCTGCATTGGTCATGGACAGGCGTTATCTCTTACCATCAGGAGAGCGTCTCGTTGGTCTCATTACTTTTTACATAAAAAAAAAGTAAACAAATATCGCGGGACATTAGACACAGCGCCATCTGACTCCAATTTTTTTAAGCTATTGCAAAGCTTCTATCGCGGGCCTTGAGCGTGGAGACCGAATCCAGAAATTCCGTAACGAAAATAACCTAACACCCCCCACTCCCACCGGCACAGCGGTGATACTTTTTAGTTTTGCCATCTATCGATGAATAGCAGAACTTTTAATGACTTTTTTGAAATATCACACTTGTCTCTTTAGTTCAGCAACTCGCCTCTAGGTGGCATTGGTTGTAATGCTATGCAATAGCTTTACCGCGGCAGTCCCCGAATGTCACACGCTCTTTTTTTTTTAATATTGTATAGGTTTGCGTTTGACCACATCCTGCCCGATGTGAAGCAACGATGCGGTCTAAGATGGAACACGCTTACCTAGAAGGAACCTGTTAATGAAAACTCTTGATTTGAACACACTCATATTGTACTAAGCAAAGCAAAGCTACTATGGAAGTCAGATAACTGATAGAATACTTAAATACTTCTTTTTTCTAAATACATCCCACTAATATTATCAATGTGAAAGTTTGGCTAGATGTGTGTTACTCTTTCACGCAAAAACTACTGAACGGGTTTGGATGAAATTTGGTATGGAGGATTTGGTTTGGTAGGGAGGAATTGGATGATTTGGCATCGCTGCTTTGGCGCTCATTACTTTGAGACTTTCGATGGTTAGTCTCAACAGCTCTGTAATTTCGCTGTAGTACCCTTCGAACCGGAACACAGTAATTTAAAAAAACCCGGCCAAGTGAGTGTCGGACTCCCGCATGAAAAGTTCCGTACCATCCCACTAATATTACGAACGTGAAAGTTTGGATGGATGTTTGTTACTCTTTCACGCTAAAATTACTGAACGGATTTGTATGAAATTTGTTATGGAGGTAGCTGACACCCTGGACTAACACATAGGCTACTTTTTATCCCGAAAACATGTAGCGGGTAATACCGCAGCTAGTAACAAACATCCATCCATCCAAACTTTTACATCTATAATATCATTACTAGCTGCGCGCGGTGTTACCCGCTACGTGTTGTCGGGATGTAAAGTAGCCTATGTGTTAATCCAGGGTCTCAGCTACCTCCATACCAAGTTTCATCAAAATCCATTCAGTAGTTTTAGCGTGAAATCCTAACAAACATACATCCATCCAAACTTTCACATTTATAATATTAGTGGGATTTATATTTATTTATTACATAACATACAAAACAGAATGCAATAATATTCACAACAATACAAATACCTACACAATTTTTTTGTTCTGTATTGCATTCCAAAACTATGCATGTCTAGGTGCATTATAATTACATTTTTTTAAAGTCGTTAGATAAAATAATTGGGATTCAAGAAATTATAATTATATAAAATTAATAAATATCGTAAGACTATACACACAGCGGCATCTGGCCCCAAACTAAGCAGAGCTTGTGTGATGGAAGTCAGATAACTGATAGAATACATAAATACTTTTTTTTTGTAAATACATACTTATAATACATACAGATCACCCAGACACAGAACAAACATTTGTTTATTCACAAAATGTTTGCCCTGAGTGGGAATCGAACCCACGCCCTACAGCTCTCAAGGCAGATATACTAATTATATTATGGTCTCCCAACAACGCTCAACGGTACAAACTTATACTGCCCTGACAGCCCTGTTGGTTCATTGGTAGCTGAAGGGCGTGAGTTCGATTCCCACTCAGGACTAACATTTGTGTGACTAACATCGATATTTGTTCTGTGTCTGGGTGTACTGTATGTATTATAAGTATGTATTTACAAAAAAATACAGTATTTAAGTATTCTATCAGTTATCTGACTTCCAACACACAAGCTCTGCTTAGTTTGGGGTCAGATGGCGCTGTGTGTAATGTCCTATGATATACTATTTAATGTAAAAAGTAATGAGACGAACGAGACGCTCTCCCGATGGTAAGAGATAACGCCTGTGATAGTGGTTAACAATTAATTTATTACTGTACAATTAATAAACGGGTAATACCAAAGTCTACCACGCGACGCTAACCCGAGAATACTGCATCGCGCAAGCGTTTGTCGCACCATAATTAGTAAGCCTTTGGACTGCGGTTTATTAAAATGCGAACCTAGGGTTGTCCGATTAGGAGCCTAATACCGAGCTAATAAAGAAGTTTATATCTCAAAAGGTTTTCCTATCGGTTTATAGCCGAAACATCCCTCGGGGAAAAGAGCGAGATAGCTAGCTTGTTCAATTACCTTCAAGATTTGTGGCTTTCCATAACCGCTTTATAACCGACATTCCGCCTTTGTGTTGCATGAATTTTGTTATCAAATTCGCGTCTACTACAGTGCCGTTTTCAGTTTCTATGTCTCCATATGAAGATAGCTTTGTCATCAATTCTTCTTTAAATCTGATAGAAGAAAGAAAATGTAAGGTGGTTCCATTTCCATACAAATATATTTTTGCCATTTATGGACAAATGGAGCATAATTTTATAGTGAAATCACAGCTACTGCCATTTATTTTGGTCTTTATTTGCGGTAAATCACAATCGCTTGAATAAAACAGTAGATTATTAGCATAAAATCTTTTCTTTTATATAAAAGGTAATGAGACGAACGAGACGCTCTTCTGATGGTAAGAGATAACGCCTGCCCACGACCATTGCAGCGATACACAGAACTTTGAGTAACAAAACAAAGTCCAGGGCATCACTGCTTTAGTGCTCATTACTTTGAGACTTTCGACGGTTAGTCTCAACAGCCCTGTAATTTCGGTGCAGTACCCTTCAAACCGGAACACAGTATTGTTTACACACTACTGCTTAGCGGCAGAATAACTGATACTGCGATAGATAATAAAGACATGATAAACAGACGGGAGATGTAACACTAATAAGAGAAATAAATAAAAATAAAACATAATTATAGACATAAACATTATTTATTATTAAATTAGGTAAATTATTAAAAAAATTTACCTGTCATCCATAATTATTTTCCTCCTGAACGGTTTCACTTTATCAATTGTTACTTTCCCTTTTTTCAATACTTCCTCAAACTCTTTTTTTATTGACACTCGTTTTCTTTTAGTACTTTTCGGTTCATCCTCTTCAGAATCTTTATCTTTGCCATCGAAATCTGAAAATTCTTGGCTCTCATCGTTCTGTACGTGTTCAGAATTCTCTGTTCTATGTCCCTCTGATCCATTATCGCTCTTAATTTCCATATCAATATGGTCTAGTTTCGAAAGTACTTCATCATTGCCGTCACCGCTTTGGTCAATTTCTATTTTTACTTGTTTAATACTTATAACTTCGTCATCAAAGGAGTCATTGCTATCAGAATTATATTCATCAAGTGAATTTTTCAGCTGAAATAAATTACAATTTTTTTTTTCGCTAATGAGTGTATATATACATATATCTGAAATAGATTGTTGTAAGATTTTTTTTTTTATAGCTGACAGGCTAGGTGTTTGACCGCAGCTCACCTGATGTTAAGTGACGGTGTGGTCGATGATGGTAAAGCACACCTAGCCTAGAATGGAACTGGCTCTCAAGTGAGGTAGCCGAAACACACCGTTAGATGCTAGGCTGCAGATTTTCAACTTGAGCACGAGGTGAAAAATCTTTGCACTCGAGTGCAACACGTAACTTTTCATCCCACCTCAGCGAGGAAATGACTAAATGCAAAAACGTACACCAAGGAGGTTCCGAGTCTGACTTTTTAACGAATCAAAAAAGTTGTATGATAAATTCGTCGCATGGAGGTAGAAGTAAATAGGTTTAATGATGTTTTGAATTCACAAACTTAGTGCACGCGATGTTCTAAATTCAAATTTACTTTATCCTCTAGCGGATAAAAACGACTTATGCACTCAGATATCGAAGAGCAAAAATACTCTTTCCGAGATGGGGGGATGAAAAAACACTTACTTCTTCTACGTCAGGCTGAGCAGTTGATTTTAATCCCAACTCAATTATGGAGATTCTTTTCGGGTTATGTTGCCAAACTCCAAGTGAAGACGGAGGCAAACAGTTGTGGAGAGAGTGTGTAGAGTCTTTTATCTGTAAATTAGAACAACTAAAGTGGTCCTAGCATATTATAGTATTACACACAGTGCCATCTTGCACCAAACTAAGCAAAGCTTGTACTATAGGAACCAGATAGCTTATAAAATACTTTTTGCCGGACTATGGCTAAGCAAATTATTTTTTTTAACTGGTATAGCTGTTTGTATGTATGTCATCAACGAAGACGAAATAGGTTCGCTTTTGACCACGCCCTGAATTTTTTTTATTATGATTGACAGGCTAGGTGTTTGACCACAGCTCACCTAATGTCAAGTGACGGTGTGGTCGAAGATGGTAAAGCACACCTAGCCTGGAATGGAACTGGCTCTCAAGTGAGGCAGCCGGAACACACTGTTAGATGCTTTGTGGTAATTTTCAACTCTCGTGTGGTAGCTAGCCAGCCGAGTACAAGAGAGTATGCTACCACCATGCTATGGTTTCCTCACGATGTTTTCCTTCACAGGCAGCTCAAGCTCATTGTTGGGGTTGGAACCCACGTCCTTTATTGCGTGAACTGACCGCGCTAACTGCTAAGCAATCAATGCTACAAAATCGGATCATAAATCAGATATTTTTTGGGTAGATTGACGCCGATTTGTAGTACAACTAACCTTTCCCAACATCCAGTCTTGGAAGACCTCTGCTGCCTTCAAGCATTTCTGTTTAAATTTATAGAACTTTATCAAAAGATACTCGCATTCAATGCAGTAGGAGGGACTGGTGAAAGGAATCTGGAACAGAAGTTATATAATTTATATACTCACTATACATTTTGGTGTAGACAATAAAGAGTCAATCAATCAAACACATAAAGAAAGAAAAGCTGAAATAATTCAGTTGAATCTGCAATTTTTACTCTCTAATCTTGTGGATACATAATTGTGTTTATCACACACAATATACTATTTGTTTTGGTGTATAATAAAGTTATATTCTATACTAAGCATTGGAGTGATACACAGAACTTTGAGCAGCAAAACAAAGTCCAAGGCATCATTACTTTGAGATATTAGATTACATTGTTAGTTGAGACAGCCCTGTAACTTCACTAGCCGCAGTACGCTTCAAACCGGAACATAATTATGTTTATAATGTTTACACACAACTGTTTGGCGGCAGAATACTGCGGTGGTAGCTACATAGACGACCTCCTACTAAGGAAATCTACCAAGTAGATTTTGGCGGCAGAATACTGCGGTGGTAGCTACATAGACGACCTCCTACTAAGGTAATCTACCAAGTAGATTTAACACTGCATCTTGTAATACTTACACATCACTAATATATATTTTACACAATTTCGCCGAATTTAGTTCACATTTTTTTCGAATGTCTCCGTTATATATTAACGTAAAACGTTAACTAGCGTTTATGTATATTTACTTACTGTAAAACAGCACATTTCATTGTGAAACTGTAGCAGTTCAGGATTCAGTTGGATTCGTCTATCACTGCGCAAGCAGATTATACAAATATCCATGGTAATTCATTAACAATACTGATGTAAAATGATGTTTAGGTATCTAAGAACAAATTTTAATTAACTAGTTTTCTCTTGAACTGGATGGAACAACTAAATAATAGAAAACACTTTCATTTCAATTCAATATCAATATAATATTAAAAACACAATAATGATTCTATGTGTAATCTGTGCAACAGTCCGAAATGTAATGGTCACGACGAACCAACACGAATGGCACCAAAATTGTATGTTGTGAGCCTTTATTAGAAAAAAATCACGCGGTTAAAGCGTGATTAGTATATTTCGGACTAAAATAAAGTCCAATTGTCATATTTTTTAATTTTTTTTTTCTTTGGTTTTGGCGTCGCGTTTTAGTATTTGCCAGTGTCAAGTATTTTTATATTTTCAAGTTTTAAAAGTTTAATAAGCGTCCTCGTAGCTAAAGTAATAATCAAAGTCCAGTCTTGGTCAAGTACAATCCGTGTCAGTCAAGTCCAGTCATGCTTTAGTAAAGAAGTGGCGACTTTACTATAAAGCTTCGATGGAGTTTTGGAAGCAACACGAAAACTCATGTTTCATCACATAATATATTATTTTCACACACTCGCGCTTGTAATTCGGCACTTTATGAATAAAACACCACTATTTTTATGCATAAACACTCGACAAAACACTAGTTTTGGAAAAAAAATACAACGGAGCGACACGACTCTTCCCGCGTTTCCGCCAAAACTCTTCGACAGTAACATTGGCATGTTTTTTTTTGGCATCTTTATTCCAGATATTCCTATAATTATATTATATATTCCATTTTACATACATCATTTCTTGGTTCTCTGCTGGCTCCACATAACTCTAAGAATTTAATCACTGTTGCTGCTTTAGTCTTTGTTTTCAGTTATTTTCAAGATACAGATAATATGTATTTATTTACATAATTTTAGTATCAGTAAAGCATTTTTCCCTGATAATATAAAAAATGTTTGTCATTTTTTTCATTAGGTTCCATCCTATGGTGGCCTCGAAGATACCGCATTTAGCAATAAGTCCGTGACTTATATCACTAGTTCATATGGTGCTATTTCCTTGTTCTACATTTAATTAATTTCTTTATTCTAAATCTATTTCGTGCAATATCGACTACATATTTCGTAATTTATGACTCTCTATGTGTAGTGTGGGATATAAAAAAAAGGTTGATTACATAATTATTTATTAATATACAGCAATAACACTTCTTATTGTCCAAACGACACAAGACTAATATTCGTCATCGACAACAAACACACAAAGATTAATGTAGTTATAATTCACTACATATACCATTCGAATGAAAAAAAAAGATATTTCACACAGCGCCATCTAGCCTTAAACTAAGCAAAACTTATTTAATAAATTTTTCTCATTCTCGGCCAGGCGCTAGTAGAGGCAACACGTGTTGCGGATGCCTCATGTACTGGCAAGCGGTAACTACAACGATTAGAGGATATAATTACTGATAGCTAGTTAAATTAGCGTACATGCCACTAATGTTATAAATGTGTTTGGATGGATGTTTGTTACTCTTTCACGCAAAAACTACTGAACGGATTTGGATGAAGTTTGGTATGGAGGTAGCTAACACCCCGGATTAACACAGGCTACTTTATCCCCAAAACATGTAGCGGGTAACACCGCGGGGCGTAGCTAGTCATAGACATGATTCAAACGATTTATTTAAGCTGACAAACAAACTTTATAAGAATTATATAACTTTTACAGCGCTGGTAACTATACTAGGGCTTCGTGAAAGGGGTGGGGGCAGAGAGAGGCAGAAACCAGATATAAATTTATTTTATGAACACAAACGTTGTGTACATTATCGCATGACTAAAAGTAAGAAGGGAAAAAGAATATGGTGCCAAATGCAAGCGACCCAAAATCTTTTTTCCACTCCCTTGACCTGGGCTTTCGATTTCACTCAAGAATCAGAATGTACACATAATTTTTTTTATGTGAAAAATAATGAGACGAACTAGACGCTTTCCTGATGGTAAGAGATAACGCCTGTCCATGACTATTGCAGCGATACACAGAACTTTGAGTAACAAAACAAAGTCCAGGGCATCGCTGCTTTGGTGCTCATTACTTTGAGACTTTCGATGGTTAGTCTCAACAGCCCAGTAATTTCGCTAGCTGCAGTACCCTTCAAACCGGAACACAGTAATGTTTACACGCTACTGCTTAGCGGCAGAATATCTGGTACTGCGGTGGTACCTACCTAGATGACCTCCTGCTAATGAGATCTACCACCAAGATATTCAAAGTCAGTCATTCAAAGTCGATTCATAAATAATTAAATGACTGCGTAACATACATATAACAAAAAACGTAGCAGTCGAATTGAGAACCTCCGTTTTTGAGTCGGTTAAAGACACCATTAAACCTACCTATACAGAACTAAAAAAAAATAAAGGCGTTATTTACTATGATAACAGAACCCATCTATGAAAAAAAAAACTTGAGAAATCTATGTTGAAAAATTATGCACAAAAAAGGTGATTCCTGGTTATTATTGTAATCGTAGGCGTTTACCTAAACCTAGTCCGTCGCAAGTTCATTCGTAAACCACGCGGCGCGCGCGCGCCTGCAGCGGGAGCCTCGCGCGCGAGTGCGAGAGAGAAACAACATGTTTCTCTCGCGCGCGAGTGCGAGAGAGAAACAACATGTTTCTGCAATACTCCAATGAAAGCCGCCATTGGTTCCCGCCAGCTGCTCCGGGGATAGTATTCTTTTGTAGTAAACGAGTGCTATGCCCATAATTTTAGGCAGGATTTCCAAAACTTGTAATAACTTTGTCATTATGAAGTAAACAAAAATTCTGATTGCACATTTACGATGTCTCACTCGGTCTGTATTACCCATTAAATTTTTTCTAGTAATTAAAAAATATTGGTGTATACTTTTTTTCAAGCACCAATATCAGTCCAATTTCTTTGGTTTATAATTCACTGCAAGTACTGTCGCCTGGATCTGTGTCTGGTTCAGGGGTTTTTTCTTTCTTCGCTTGTTTCTCCCCCGTTTCTGCGACCCCCTTTCGGGTGACCCCCTTCCTGACGCGACGGATCTTGAAATGGACCCCCTTCACATGTTCTTCCAGCGAACTGCTGTGTAAGAACGCTTTACCGCATATTCCGCATTTGTGTTTTTTCTCGCCGATGTGAATCTGGAAGTGTTAGACGCAACAAAATATATTTTACAGGGCTTTTTTTCTTTCTTCTCGGCTTCGTACTCTGTGCATTATGCCAATTTCAATAAATAAATATCGTAGGACTATACACACAGCGGCATCTGGCCCCAAACTAAGCAGAGCTTCTGTGATGGAAGTCAGATAACTGATAGAATACATAAATACTTTTTTTTTGTAAATACATACAGAACACCCAGACAGAACAAACATTTGTTTATTCACAAAATGTTTGCCCTGAGTGGGAATCGAACCCACGCCCTACAGCTCTCAAGGCAGATATACGGACCAATGAGCCAACGGGGCTGTCAAAAATTAAATGTAAAAATTAAATCATGATAGATAAAAAAATAAATCATATATCAAAATTACATTGCAAATCAAATGTCAAAAAATAAAATAGAATAAAATACCGATGTCAAACAGAAATAGCGAAATAAAAGAAATAGAAATAGATTTTGTAGCGGTGACAGCTCAATGATTAGCGCGGTAGGTTCGCATGCCGAAAGGCGTGGGTTCAAACCCCAACAACGAGCTTGAGCTGCCGGTGAAGGAAAACATCGTGAGGAAACCATAGCACGGTAGTAGCGTACTCTCTAGTACTCGGCTGGCTAGCTACCACACGAGAGATGAAAATCTACCGCCAAGCATCTAACGGTATGTTCCGGCAGCCTCACTCGAGAGCCAGTTCCATTCCAGACTAGGTATGCTATACCATATTCGACCACACCTTCACTTAACATCAGGTGAGCTGTGGTCAAATATCAAGCCTGTCAAACATTAAAAAAATAAAAAATTGTTAAATAAACTAGTCTACTAGATAAATGACTTACTTTCATGTGTGTGTAGAGATTGGAGGAAGTCTTGAACTGTTTCCCGCAGTGTTCACACGAGAATGTCGACGGGAAGTGTCGCAGTCTGTGGTCGCGCATCAAGTCGTGCGACCGGAACCGCTTCGGGCACAGGTCGCACGAGATAGGACACTCGCCCGTGTGTACACTCATGTGATCGCGGAGAATATACGCGTTCTGCAAGACGATTAATGTATTTCACAAGAGTATGAAATCATTTATTGTTTTTTCCTTCTAATGATGTATCTTTTAGACACCTCATTGTTATTACAATCTAGCCTAGTTGAGACTAATAAGTAATTTCGGTATGTAAAGTTTTTTTTTTTGTATTTTTTTTTTTTTTTTTTACTGATAGTAAACTTTATTTTATGAAACTAATTTCAATATTTTGGTTTTCTGTGCGGTAGTTTAATTCTAATACGTTTTCAAACTTTTTATAGTTATGACTTCATGAGGTCGGCTGAATATGTAGAATATGCCTTTGCCATATAAAACAAAAATTAAACAAACACATTTGACAACAGAACTAACAAGTTTCTTTTTTAATTTGCCCCTTCGGGCAGGCTAAAGCTGTAAAGCTATTCTGTCACGTCTCCGGTTTTTACAATTCATGACATGAAGTAAACAAATCTTATGTCATAAAAGCGATATCAGAGTCCAAATAATGTTTAAAGTAAAATAATCCAGATATTTGTACCAATAATGCGAAAAACAACTCGACGTGCGTGTATTGAAGAGATTATTATGATCGCCGTTGACTTGACATTGACAGATTTTGTTTTGGTTTGCCATTGCTTTTTTAGTCTACGAAAATTGCCCTACTAGATGACGTCATGAGTCATTAATTGAAAGTCAAGTTTATTTTATCTATTTTATTAAAATAAACCCTACCTCACAGTTTTAAACGTAAAAGTATTGTACAGAAATGCACTATTTCGAAATGGTTTTGGAATCAGTAAAGTTTTTTTTTCTTTACATACCGAATTGCTAAGTAGAGTATAATCGTAGAATGCGTCCATCGACACTTTTCTTACTGTCTCTGTTAAGGGGAAGACCGCGGGGCGCAGTTAGTTATGTGTATTTACACAAACAATTGTATTCCTTACACTGAACGCCGTGCCGCAGACGTCGCATAGATACGGCCTCTTATCCGCGTACAGAACGTTAATGTCTTCGTTCGGGTGATCACTTTTAAAGTGAAACCTCAACCAAGTGAAACGGTTTCCAACTTTGTTGCACTGGAAAAATAATTAATTTATAATAATTATTATAAATTATTAATAATGTATTTGTTAAAATAATAATAAAATATAACTATCTATTGTTCACACAAATTACAAACAATTATAACAACATAAATATATCCGCTTAAGGTGGTACGATTTCCATACAAATAAATTTTTGTCATTTATAGACAAATGGAGCATAATTTTACAGTGAAATCACAGCTACTGGCATTTATTTTGGTCTTTATTTGTGGTAAATCACAATTACTTGAATAAAACAGTAGATTATTAGCATAAAATCAAATTTCTGAATTATTTATGAATTTATGATTTTTGAATAAAACAGTAGATTATGCTCATAATCTACCGTTTCATTCAAGCAATTGTGATTTACCGCAAATAAAGACCAAAACAAACGCCAGTAGCTGTGATTTCACTGTAAAATTATGCTCCATTTGTCCATAAATGGCAAAAATTTATTTGTATTGAAATCGAGCCACCTTAACAGTCGTTTCAGTTACAACAGTGATGAGGATTTAAATTTAACTAATTTGACAATTTTGAATTTGAATAAACTTGAATATTTAAAATAAACTTCCGTAAAGTAGCGCCCGAATCAATCAATTATTTATCTAACAATATAAACTTAAAACTAGTGGAAAAATTGGCGGCCTTATCGCTAACAGCGATCTCTTCCAGGCAGCCTTAGTGTGGAAAGAATTTTACTAAGTTAAGGATGGACTAGATAATTGAAAAAAAAAATAGACACAATTTTAAACATAATATATGTATATATAAAAGACACCAATCAATTTAAATAAAAAAGCAAAAAAATAATAATCAAAGTTTAGGTTTTAGATGTGCTGAGATACAGTGCTGATGCCATATAAAACGAGCAATATTTTTTGTAATGGTTTTCAAGCTAAGTGTTTGACCGTAACTCAACTGATGATAAGTGACGGTATGGTCGAAGATGGTAAACACACCTAACCTGGAATGAGGCTACTGGAATACACAGTTAGGTGCATGGCGAAAGATTCTTTTTAATTTTATGGTGGTAGCTAGCCAGCCGAGTACTAACAAGTACCCTACCCACAATGATATGGTTTCCTTCGACGGCAGCTCAAGCACATTATTCGGGTTTGAACCCACGCCCTTCAGCGGGATAACCGATCGCGCTAACCACTAATTTACAATCATCGTTAGAAATTTTAACAAATTTTTTGCTGGATGCAAAATTTATTTATTTATTTATTTATTTATTCCTTAATCTCACACCATCCTTACAGGGTTTCCCTAATGCGATGGTGCTAGTAAATATACAATTATAAAAATTAAAAATGTCAAAAAATTATAAAGAAAAATGTCAATATACAATTATAAAAATTAAAAATGTCAAAAAAATTAAATTAAAAAGTCAAACAATAAAAAATTAAAATCATAAATTAAAATGTCAAACAAAAAATAAAAATCATAAAAATCATAAATAAAAACCTTAAATTACTATGTCAAATTATAGCATGCGTCATAATTAACCGCCATTCTAAATTCTTGTACCGAACATACACAAACATCAATTTTCTGGGCAACCCGATTCAGTGCATGCAACGTCCGAACCAACGGCGTCTTAGCCAATAAGTTGGTCCTAGCCTGAGGCACCGAGAACAGCTGCGGCCGCCGGCGGCGCGTCACGTACCCGTCTGGCACGCTCAGTCCCATCATCGCCAGTATGTCCGGATTTGACAGAAAGCCCCGGAATACACGTATCATGTAATATGCGAGCGCCCAGTTCCGTCTCACTTCCAATTTGTTGTATCCGACCATGCCCAGTACGAACAAGGTTGGATACATCAGTGGGTAAAACGGGTAAACCCCGTATAGCCGCAAGTACAGGTATCTTGTAAATTTATTCTGTATCTTTTCCAGCATAAGAGTGTACTTAGCTTCATGCGGAGCCCATACAGACGAGTTAGATTCTAGCTGGCTACGGATGAGCGCATCATACAGGACCGATACCGCTTTGATATTATTGAAACCTGCAGCTTGCCGCAACACAAAACCCAACCTCTTGTAGGCCTTCCTACAAACCTGGACGATGTGATTCCTAAATGTCAGATCACTAGTAATATGGACTCCGAGATCTTTGGCTGCCACTACCCGCTTCAAAGCTTCGCCGTCCACGCTGTAGTCGAAGTGGAGTGGCTCACGTGACCTGCTGAACGACAGCATCGAACATTTCGTGACGTTGAATTGCAGTTTGTTCTTTTTGCTCCACTCAACCACTCTATCGATGTCATGCTGCAGTCGCTGGCAGTCGTTTCTGTCTTTAACCGCCAAGAGCAACTTAAGGTCGTCCGCGAACAATAAGCAACGAGCTTCCCGGATTACGTCCGGCAGGTCATTTATCATAATAATAAATTTTAGGGGCCCCAAGTTCGATCCTTGGCTGACTCCCGTTTTTGTGTCATACGGTTCAGACCGGTATCCGGCATATTCCACGTACTGCTTCCTGTCCCTCATATAGCTGGCAAAAAATTCAAGCAGCATATTGGTGCATCCGACCGCCGCCAGCTTCGTTAGCAGTATATCATTGTCGACTAAGTCAAAAGCTTTTTTGAAGTCGAAGTAAGCGGCGTCGACCTGCCCCCCCGAATCTACATGAGGGACAATGTACGCCATCGCGTCGAGCAAGTTGCTGGTGGTGCTGCGTGCCGGCCTGAACCCATGCTGGGCGTCCGAGAGTTGCGGCGCTACCTGACGCTGGATGCTCCCCTGCACGGCCGACTCGAACACCTTCGCTGGTGTCGCCAGGATTGCCACAGGTCTAAACCCGCTCACCTCGGAACCGGAATCGCCTTTTGGAATAGGAATAACGCGTGTTATTTTCCAACATTCTGGGAAATACGACGCCTCTAGACACAAGTTATATACGCCGACAAACTATACGAGCATAACACTAAGTCGAGTTGCCTGTCGTTACAATTTGGAACCTTATTCATTTGTACTAATTCACAAAATGCTATAAAATATTCATAATAATTTCTAACGTTATCATTACTCGAATATAAATTAAAATCTCCCATAATTATTATTAATTTATATTTAGCGCACCAAACTTCTAATATTCTAAATAAAATCATGTAATCAGTTTCCCTACTATTTGGCGGTATGTAAACGACACAACACACAAATAAAAACCTATTATTTAAATACACCGCAGCGCCAATCATTTCAAAAGTACAAATATCTATGTTGACGTCGCTCGGCGGCTGCAACCTCCGTAGCTCAAACCGGTGTGTGGCCACTAAAAACGCGCCACCCAGTTTTCTCCCGTCGATACGATCACATCTCATTATCTGGTATCCAGGAGGAATAATTTCTGCATCGTCTATAGAATCGCTACAGCCCGTTTCCGTAATTGCAAACAAATCAGCATTCGAAGAATCCATATTATTATAAAATGTATTTAACTTGGTGCGGAGACCCCTCGCATTTTGGTAATACAAATAAACACTACTATGATTTGTCGATGGGTTTATTTGTAGGTCTCCGAAACCAAATCCACTCTGCATAGGCTGTGTTTTCAGGCCAAGCTTCGGGCTGACACAATTTTCCAAATATAGGTTCCGATACTGAGATAATAAAAGACAAATAATCCCGCTCTGTTTTATGCTTAATTTTTTCTATTTTAACCGTTGTGTCGGACCCACATATAGATTTCACATGAGATGTCAGCTTCTCTATTGTAGTGTCTAGAGTTAATCGCCAAACATGAAGATGTTTTTTCCTCTCCAAAGCCTTAATCTCCGTAAAACTTGTACTTTGACCTCTTTGCACCTGTTTAGTTTTCAGCAGTGTAGCTTTATCACTGATGCCTATATAATCCTTACTGCCACTGGTACTCTGCCCGGTTTCGGCCGACATACTGGTAGTATTACATTGTCTAAGCTGGCTTTTACTTTTGCTGTGATTATCTGCCGTTTTTCGTCGTACGGTGACCCACTCATTCTTACTCCCCTCAGATATGTTTTTTAACTTTTCAGGCTCTGCATTTTCCAACTCAACCACTAGATTCTGATTTGCAATATCATCCATGACAATCGTCGATTTAGTGGCTCCACAGTCTTGTTTTAATTTTCCGTAGGGGGTAGATATACAAGATGATGTGTTATCAGTGAAAGGTTTGTTGACATTTGTGGACTGCTGTTGTACCTGAGCGTGACGTTGGTCCTGGCTATCCCGCTTAGCTTGCATACCACTTAGCAACAATTCAACTCGCCGGTTACTATCGCAGAGTGCCTTTAATTGGTTTTCTATTGAAGTCAGATCATTACAAGAAGATCGCATATTATCTTGTATAGTATTATTTAGCAGCTGAATGTCGTGCTTGACGGTTTGACACACCTGCTGAATACTTAAAATACGTCGATCTTGGATGTCCAATCTGCTTTCAATTTCTAGTTGTATTTGTTTGAATTCTCCTAGCAGACTACCCTCATTATCTTCCAATGAGTATTCGATTTGGCTGCTCCGGCTACCCCGCTGTGTATTCACGTAATTAGGAGCGACACCCGCAGCGTTCCTCCTCGGATCCGGCGAACGTGCAGGTGTATCACTACTCAGACGTTTAGGTTTTAACGCAACACATTCCGGGCATGTCCATTGGCGTTTATAATCCGACGAAAAGGTCTGAAAATCTTCTTCCTTCATGGCGAGACACGGTAAATGGTAGACTTTGTTACATTTGATTTGGGAACACTCCATCACTGGCTCATTAGTAACTTCTTTGCCACAAGCTCGGCAACAAATAGCCATTGCGACTACTAATTAATAATATTTACTGCAGCAAACAAAGTAAACACGACCGCACAGCTCGCGCGCGCGAATGCAACATGCAAAATATCGCAAAAGGTGTTAAAAGCGTGAGACGTTTTGCGAATGGGGCATTCTGAGAAAACAATGTTAAAATAATAGAGATTCGCATGCTTACCAGTCTACATTTATGTATCACTGTAGTCTTTGGTTGATTATTTTTCCGCGGCTTTAACCGGGGCGGGCCTGTTGTTCTACGTACAAATAAAAAAAAAATTAAATTAAACACATTTTCATGAATATGTATTCGAAAACTACGACACTTTTGAGAGTGCGTTCCAGATCTGCATTACCTTTATTTTTTTTAGCTAAGATGGAGCACGCTTACCTTTTTTTTTTTTTTTTTATTCAAAATAGGTTCGCTTTTGACCACACTCTGCCTGATGTTAAACAGTAGTGTGGTCTAAGATGGAGCATGCTTACCTAGAAGAATCCTATTCACTCTAGATTTGAGGTGGTTCGGTTTCCATACAAAGAAGTTTTTGCCATTTTTTTGCCATAGGAATTTATGATTTTTGAATAAAACAGTAAATGATGCTAGTAATCTACCGTTTTATTCAAGCAATTGTGATTTACCGCGAATAAAGACCAAAATAAACGTCATTAGCTGTGATTTCACTGTAAAATTATGCTCCATTTATCCACAAATGGCAAAAATTTCTTTGTATGGAAACCGAACCACCTCAAATCTAGAGTGAATCACACATCAGGTACAGAGGTAGTGAGTGTACATCAGGTGAGCTGTGGTCAAACAACTAGACTGTCAACCTGTCAAACATAAAAATAAAAATCTATGGAAATCGAACCACCTTAAAGACGCCAATATTGTACCTAACAGGGAACACAGACTCCGACAGATAGTTCCACAACCTCGCTGTGCAAATGAAAAACGTGGAATCAAACCGCTTTGTGGGAACATGGGGAACATCCACCATGTACGGATGACGTTTTGGTCTTGTTTGTCTGGCCGTCCGGTGAAAGAAAGGTGCAGGAGGAACCAAATTGTGCAGCTCAAGTGCACACTCTCCGAAATGTATCCTAATTTGCCCATCATGCCCATTCTACTTCGAGTTTTAAAAAACCGGAACCGCATCTTGATATTAAAAAAAAAACGAACTAAGCCGTTTTAATAATAATACAAGTATAAATTAACTATGCAAAAAGTAATGAGACAAACGAGACGCTCTCCTGATGGTAAGAGATAACGCCTGTCCATGACCATTGCAGCGATACACAGAACTTTGAGTAACAAAACAAAGTCCAGGGCATCGCTGCTTTGGTGCTCATTACTTTGAGACTTTCGATGGTTAGTCTCAACAGCCCAGTAATTTCGCTAGCTGCAGTACCCTTCGAACCGGAACACAGTAATATTTACACACTACTGCTACTATATAATTACTAGAATTTGTTTTTAACTTTTTAGTTAATTGTCTGGGAAATATAAAAGACAGATAGATATAACTCTTTATTGTGCACATCATAAATAGAAAAGAGTACAGAGAACTAAGAACCTTAGGAACTAGTGCCACAAGTGGCGGCCTTATCGCCACTAAAAATAAGAGAGAGGAGATCTACCACATATTTAGTTTATTTCCGTGTTGACGCTCGACGAGTCAACCCGTCCTGAGGATGCCTCGTGTAAAGGCGACACACGTGTCAGCAAGTAGGTACTTACTGCAGAGAGAGGAGGATTTAAAGACTTGAGAAATTTTAATTAGATTTTTGTCAAATTATATTTTTAAGTTTATTTCAAATTACTTCTAGATTTTAAGTAAGATTAGGTTTTTAATTAATAAGCTGTGTCAAATTAATTAAATTTAAGTCCTCATCACTGTTGGAACTGGAACGACTGTTAAGCGGAAATAAACTAAATATATACCTTGAATATTCAAAATGAACTTCCGCAAAGTGACGCCTGAATCAATCAATACTATCGGCAGCCCCGTTGGCTCATTGGTAATATATCTACCTTGAGAGCTGTAGGGCGTGGGTTCAATTCCCACTCAGGGCAAACATTTTGTGAATAAACAAATGTTTGTTCTGTGTCTGGGTGTACTGTATGTATTTACAAAAAAAAAAAAAAAAGTAT
The DNA here is from genome assembly GCA_905404145.2 of Biston betularia. Classification (NCBI taxonomy): domain Eukaryota; kingdom Metazoa; phylum Arthropoda; class Insecta; order Lepidoptera; family Geometridae; genus Biston; species Biston betularia. The sequence goes on along the minus strand of FR989892.1, from coordinate 1,089,688 downwards.
TTATGTATTCTATCAGTTATCTGACTTCCATCACACAAGCTCTGCTTAGTTTGGGACCAGATGGCGCTGTGTGTATAGTCCTACGATATTTATTTAATATTTTTTTTAATAACAATTTAACATACAAGTGGTATCCGGGCAGACCGACGGCGGTGTTGTGTTTGACGAGCCGATATTCCCAATTCCGCGTCTTATGCACGTCGCGCACGTGCGTGTTGTACACCTGAAATTTTATATACACACAAACTTATTAACTTTACATACTATGATACTTGCATTTATTAAACTGCAGTATCAGTTATTCTGCCGCCAAGCAGTAGTGTGTAAGCATTACTGTGTTCCGGTTCGAAGGGTACTGCAGCTAGCGAAATTACTGGGCTGTTGAGACTAACCATCGAAAGTCTCAAAGTAACGAGCGCCAAAGCAGCGATGCCTGGACTTTGTTTTGTTACTCAAAGTTCTGTTTATCGCTGCAATAGTCATGGAAACGCGTTATCTCTTACCATCAGGAGAGCGTCTCGTTCGTCTCATTACTTCTTACAAAAAAGACCTATTTACAAAATTTATAAAAAAAAACTTAGTTTAAAAGTTCGTCAGAGGAGGGATATGTGGCCGGAATGCTGGCAGCATTGCCACGCTGGATGGCAATGCTTAGCTTTTGACCAAAGTAGATACCAGCATTCTGGTCACCTGAAGCCTCCTCTAAACGTTTATAGATCGAGAGCGGCCGGCCCCCACGGACCTAAAGTTTCAACCCCAAACGGCACAAAAAGATACATTATATCCAAATAACTATATTTGTGCCGTTTGAGGTTTTCAGCTTTAGATGCGGCAGCACCAGCTTGTCCCGAAGTCACAGGAAGATGAGCCGGCGCCAAGGTGTCGACACAAGTGAAACTTTACATACTATAATGAAGGTGGTTCGATTTCCATACAAATAATTTTTTGCCATTTATATGACAAATGGAGCATAATTTTACAGTGAAATCACAGCTGCTGGCATTTTGTAGCGATGATAGCTCAGTGGTTAGCGCGGTAGGTTCGCATGCCGAAGGGTGTGGGTTCAAACCCCACAATGAGCTTGAGCTGCCGGTGAAGGAACACATAGCATGGTGGTCAAGTACAATCAAGTTGAAAATCTGCCAACAAGCATCTAACGGTGTGTTCCGGTTGTCTCACTTGAGAGCCAGTTCCAAGCCAGGCTTGTAATGTGCTTGAGCTGCCGTCGAAGGAAACCATACAATTTTATTTAAGCAATTGTGATTTACCGCAAATTATATGTTATGAATTTATTAACGTATTAATTTTCCGAAAATTAAATCTTGTGAATTTATTAACGTTTTGTCATGCGATGCGGAATTTTTTTTTTTTTTTTTAATGGTTGACAGGCTAGTTGTTTGACCACAGCTCACCTGATGTTAAGTGAAGGTGTGGTCGAAGATGGTAAAGCACACCTAGCCTGGAATGGAACTGGCTCTCAAGTGAGGCTGCCGGAACACACCGTTAGATGCTTGGCGGCAGATTTTCAACTCTCGTGTAGTAGCTAGCCAGCCGAGTACTAGAGAGTGCGCTACCACCATGCTATGGTTTCCTCACGATGTTTTCCTTCACCGGCAGCTCAAGCTCATTGTTGGGGTTTGAACCCACGCCCTTCGGCATGCGAACCCACCGCGCTAACCACTGAGCTATCATCGCTACAAATCTATTAAATAAACCCGTTTTTAAAGCAATATACTCTAAAGAAATGAAAATAGAAACCTTTAAGCTGAAACTTGGTCAACTATCCAACTACTACTACTACTACTTCTACTTGGTCTTTTGTGAATAAACAAATGTTTGTTCTGTGTCTGGGTGTTCTGTATGTATTATAAGTATGTATTTACAAAAAAAAAAGTATTTATGTATTCTATCAGTTACCTGACTTCCATCACACAAGCTCTGCTTAGTTTGGGGCCAGATGGCGCTGTGTGTATAGTCCTACGATATTTATTTATTTATCCCCGGTCTCCCCTAATATATGAGAGTGAGTTACGTATTTGTGTACGTGTGTGGCGTGATAGATATACTACCAATGAGCCAACAGGGCTGTCACTTCAATTATAAATACAAATTAAATTATACAAAATTAAATTAGAATATTAATCGGTCACACTTAGTCATTTTAAATACATATTATCATCATTATGTCATATTACTTATGCCTGGGTGTACTGTATGTTATCATAAGTATGTATTTACATAAAAAAAAAGTATTTTATTTATTAATAACAGCCCTGTTGGCTCATTGATAGCATCATTTGAGCTGTGGGGCGTGGGTTCGATTGCCACCCAGGACAAGCATTTTGTGATATAAAACCAAATGTTTGTTCTGTGTCTGGGTGTTCTGTATGTATTATAAGTATGTATTTACAAAAAAAAAAAGTATTTATGTATTCTATCAGTTATCTGACTTCCATAGTACAAGCTCTGCTTAGTTTGGGGCCAGATGGCGCTGTGTGTAATGTCCTGTGATATTTATTTATTTATTTATTTATTTAGATGGCTCTGTGTGTAATGTCCTACGATATTTATTGATTTATTTACGATATTTTTTTTTTTTCTTTGGTTTTGGCGTCGCGTTTTAGCATTTGCCAGTGTCAAGTATTTATATATTTTCAAGTTTCAAAAGTTAAATAAGTGTCCTCGTAGCTAGTTATAGTCAAAGTCCAGTCTTAGTCAAGTCCAGTCTGTGTCAGTCAAGTCCAGTCATGCTTTAGTAAAGTAGTGGCGACTTTAGTATAAAGCTTCGATGGAGTTTTGGAAGCAACACGAAAAGTTATGTTTCACCACATTATATCATTTTCCCACACTCGCGCTTGTAATTCGGCACTTTATGAATAAAACACCATTATTTTTATGCATAAACACTCGACAAAACACAAGTTTTGGAAAAAAATACAACGTAGCGACACGACTCTTCCCGCGGTCCCGTCAAAACTCGATATTTATTTAAGTATTCTATCAGTTATCTGACTTCCATAGTACAAGCTTTGCTTAGTTTTGGGGTCAGATGGCGCTGTATGTAATGTCCTGTGATATTTATTTATTTATTAGTAAAAAATTCGTCAAAAGTGTACATAAATTTAAAAAAAAATCACCTCACCTCATCCGATGGCAGAGTGACGTCACACTCGCTACAATGCGCTCCTTTCTCAGTTCGGTTCCCGTGCCGTACGGTGCAGTACGTGGACGTTTTCATGTGTATGGACAACCCTAGCTGCGAGTAGAACCCCCTCCCGCACCTCACGCACACGTGCTTGCCCTGGCGGTGTAACTTGCCCAGGTGCGACCGATATGCGGATAAACTTCTATGGAAGGAAAGAAAATTAAAATAGAAACCATTTTTAACTTTTTAGTTCAAATACAGTTTAGTGGAATCCCGATCGACATCGATTATTCGAACATTGACAGCCCTGTTGGTTCATTGGTAGTGTGTCTGCTTCGAGAGCTGAAGGGCGTGGGTTCGATTCCCACTCAGGACTAACATTTGTGTGACTAACATTGATGTTTGTTCTGTGTCTGGGTGTACTGTATGTATTATAAGTATGTATTTACAAAAAAAAAGTATTTAAGTAGGTATTCTATCAGTTATCTGTCTTCCATAGTACAAGCTCTGCTTAGTTTGGGGTCAGATGGCGCTGTGTGTAATGTCCTACGATATTTATTATTATTATTTTATTATTATTATTTTTTTGTGTAAAAAGTAGAATAGAATAGAATATTTTATTCGCCTTATAACTACATATGTTACACTAGGCACGTCAAAATTACAATTATTAATCAAAATTATATAAAATTACAAAATGAAATAACAACAAAAAAAAAAACAATAAAGAACAATTAGATTTAGTAGTGAACAATTTATTGATGGCTAGTTCCATGCAAGAATGAAGATTCAGTCAGTTTCATATTCATAAATTCATTGATAGAATATATTGGGTTGGACTCAAAGATATTAGTATAGATTAGATAATAGACACTATAGAGACGAACGAGACGCTCTCCTGATGGTAAGAGATAACGCGTGTCGATGACCATTGCAACGATACACAGAACTTTGAGTAACAAAACAAAGTCTAAGGCGTCGCTGTTTGGCGCTTATTTTTTTTATGGTTCAACAGGCTAGGTGTTTGACCACAGCTCACCTGATGTTAAGTGAGGGTGTGGTCGAAGATGGTAAAGCACACCTAGCCTGGAATACAACTGGTTCTTAAGTGAGGCTGCCGGAACACACCGTTAGATGCTTGGCGGCAGATTTTCAACTCTCGTGTGGTAGCTAGCCAGCCGAGTACTAGAGAGTACGCTACCACCATGCTATGGTTTCCTCACGATGTTTTACTTCACCGGCAGCTCAAGCTCATTGTTGGGGTTTGAACCCACGCCCTTCGAACAGCGATGCAGCATGCGAACCGACCGCGCTAACCACTGAGCTGAGCACCATCTTCGACCACACCTTCACTTAAAATCAGGTGAGCTGTGGTCAAACACCTAGCCTGTAAACCATTTAAAAACAGAGATAAAGCCTGTCCATGACCAATGCAACGATACACGGAACTTTGTGTGACAAAATATTGTCTAAGGCATCGCTGCTTTGGCGCTCATTACTTTGAGACTTTCGATGGTTAGTCTCAACAGCCCAGTAATTTCGCTGCAGTACCCTTCACAGTAATGTTTACACACTACTGCTTAGCGGCAGAATAACTGGTACTGCGGTGGTACCTACCTAGACGACCTCCTGCTAAGGAGATCTACCACCAAGAAACTGACTGTTGTTGTTGTTTGGACTGAGTCATGACTAAGTACTTACTTGCTTGTGTAGGGACAGTGTTCACAGTCATACTTTTTGCCATTGTGCCATTGGAAATGGTTATACATCGTTGATCTGCAAATTTACATCTTTTTATAAATCAACGCAACACAAATTTTGTATTTTAAAGTATACTTGTCCAAAAGGAGGAGGTTCTCAATTCGACTGTATTCTGTTAAAACATTCCGCCAATTATGAATCGATTTTAATGATTCTTTTTTATTTTAATCAAAATAATGTACTGCAGTATTGTACACCTTAAAAAGGTCCACAAAAAAGTTCGCAAAGGTAAATAAATAAATATCGCAGGCCTATACACACAGCGCCATCTGGCCCCAAACTAAGCAGAGCTTGTGTGATGGAAGTCAGATAACTGATAGAATACATAAATACTTTTTTTTTGTAAATACATACTTATAATACATACAGAACACCCAGACACAGAACAAACATGATTGTGTTTATTCACAAAATGTTTGGCCCGAGTGGGGATCGAACCCACGCCCTACAGCTCTCAAGGCAGATGTACTACCAATGAGCCAACGGGGCTGAAAAATCTAACAGGGCAGGTATATGTCTATCTCTTAAGGATAACCCACAATAACCATTTTTTATCCTTTACATTTTACGGGGAAAAATGGCTTATTTACGAAGTGATTCTAAGCAATACAGCATTAATGTTTATCCAATTAAGTATAAATACATTGTCCACTTAATATAGATCAATATGGCCCTTGACAGCATGTAATTTAAATGAATATTTCCGAAGATATCACAGATTTAAAATGCAGGGACATAGCGGTGCGGCGGTACCCTCCAATTTAAACGCCTACAATTTCCGGTAAAGACATCTTTTGCAATGACCATTAATAAATCGCAGGGTCAAACTTTCAACGTTGCGGGCTTAGATTTGAGCGTTGAGTGTTTTTATATGTCTTTCTTTCAAGAGTAACCTCTAAACAAAACATGTTTGTATTGTCTAATGGCAAAAAAGCTGTAAACTTTGATTAAAAGGACATTCTGTAGTAGGTAGGTGTGTTTAGTATCAGTATTGCACCCGTGCGTAGCCGGGGCGGGTCGCTAGTTTTTTTTTTTTTTATGTAAAAGTAATGAGACGATCGAGGCGCTCTCCTAATGTTAAGAGATAACGCCTGTCCATGATCATTGCAGCGATACACAGAACTGTGAGTAACAATACAACGGCCAGGGCATCGCTGCTTTGGCGCTCATTACTTTGAGACTAGATGGTTAGTCTCAACAGCCCAGTAATTTCGCTAGCTGCAGTACCCTTCAAACCGGAACACAGTAATGTTTGCACACTACTGCTTGGCGGCAGAATACCTGGTACTGCGGTGGTACCTACCTAGACGACCTCCTGCTAAGGAAATCTACCACCAAGTAAAAGTAAATAATAAAGGTCATAAGGCGCATAATTACCTAGCATAACAAACTAAAGGGCAGAGTTTACATTTGAACACTGCAATATGATAAGGATTGTGTTTAAAAATTTCTTTACGTATCCATTTCTTGCAAATACTGCAGCTTATTTTGTCCGGTTTCTCCTGAAACAAATTGTGTAGGGTTACTTTTATCTGTAGTATCACAGATAACATGTTTTTTTAGTACAGTAAAAAAGCTCTCTATTCGCGGGGTATACGTTCCATAAATATGCCGCGAATAGTTTTTTTTTTTTTTTTTATGTAAGAAGTAATGAGACGAACGAGACGCTCTCCTGATGGTAAGAGATAACGCCTGTCCATGACCATTGCAGCGATACACAGAACTTTGAGTAACAAAACAAAGTCCAGGGCATCACTGCTTTGGCGCTCATTACTTTGAGACTTTCGATGGTTAGTCTCAACAGCCCAGTAATTTCGCTAGCTGCAGTACCCTTCGAACCGGAACACAGTAATGTTTACACACTACTGCTTAGCGGCAGAATAACTGGTACTGCGGTGGTACCTACCTAGACTTGATTGATTAACTCTTTATTGCACACACTAAAAAAACAATACAGAAGAAATAAAATTAATTAATTGGTGTAACAACTGGCGACCTTATCGCTAAAAGCGATCTCTTCCAGGCAACCGTAGGACGGACAGGATCAGAGGAAGAAAAATACGGGGTGTGTCAATAACGAGGATATGCACAAAAAGGATAATACATAACTATAACATAAATACATATATCTACATTCTAAAATAAATAAATAAATATCGCAGGACATTACGCACAGCGCCATCTGACCCCAAACTAAGCAGAGCTTGTGCTATGGAAGACAGATAACTGATAGAATACTTAAATACTTTTTTTTTTGTAAATACATACTTATAATACATACAGTACACCCAGACACAGAACAAACATCGATGTTAGTCACACAAATGTTAGTCCTGAATGGGAATCGAACCCACGCCCTTCAGCTCTCGAAGCAGACACACTACCAATGAACCAACAGGGCTGTCTAATAATAATATATCCTAATACATAAAATAGGTAACTAAAAATACACTAATATATATAAAATTAATTTATTTGAGAATACAGAAACCGTGGATATGGAATGGTAATTAGTATGGAATCATAGGGGATACGTTCTAACGTTCCGAAATACAACCAATATGTAGCAAAATAAAAACAGCTTTAAAAACCAGGGTTTAAACATTATTGTGTTTTTTTGTTTTGTCTTTAAATTCAGATTGATATTGGGCTGTAGCGTTAATAAATAATGTACCGTTTCAAAATAAGTCAATCTACAATGGCTTTTATACAGTGGCAGTAAGGTTTTGGTTTGAAATTAGTCCACTCAACAATGAATTTTTTAGCCGCGAATACAGGAACAGGGGTCCAATTTTTTCACCCGCGAATAAGGAACCTTGGATACGTACCAAACGTATCCAAGTTTCCTCTACGTTTCTCATCCGTACGGCCAAGGAATGGAACAAGCTACCGGCTTCCTTATTTCCTGAGAGATATAATCTAGATCTTTTCAAGGTCAGAGTGAATATCTTCTAGGTCTGTGTGCTTCATCTTCGACCACATGGTCGCTTACCATCGGGCGAGTTGGTGGTCAAACGCAGACTTATCCGGATTAAAAAAAAAAGATATGTCCAGTACAGCTTGCTAACACGCTGAGCTATGTCTGTGACTTTAGTTCTCTGGCGAATCACTTCGTTCCGGATACGATCCCTCAGAGAAATGCCGAGCATAGCTCTTTCCGTAGCTCGCTAAGCGACTTTCAACAGAAAAATGTTCCTTCTTAGCTATGTTAATAAAGATACAGTCGACTCTCGCTAATTCGAAACTCCAGGGACACTTAAAATATTACTAATTATCGAGTGTTTGAAATATCAAATGTTCGAAATTATTTTGAAAATAAATAAATCTTCGAATTAATGAGTGTTGATCAATTATTATTTATTAACTGCTATTCTTTAATAATGACTAAAGTTTACCTCAGTAGTACTGCAGTTCTGCAATCTTTCTGTCTCTTTCTCTCTGCAACTTTGAATTATCAAGTGTTTGACGATGTGTTCGAATTAACGCGTCGTTTTGTTACGTAGAAATGATTTTTTCGTTCGAATTACCGGGTGCATAAATATGTATTGATTTAGTTCGAAATATAAAGTGAATTCCTATGGAACTCTTGATAACTTTGAATCATAGAGAGGTTCGAATTATCGCAGGTTTGAATTAACGAGAGCCGACTGTATTTACAAATAACTTACTGTATGCCATTTGTTAGTGTGATACTCCAAAAATTTCAAACTCTTGAATCCCGTGTAGCAAATTTCACATTTAAATTCAGCATCCGTGTAACATTTGTACGTCTTCCTTCTATCAAACTCTTCTAGCTTCATCTCTTTAGTTGTGAGATACTCAATCTCGAATACAGATTCATATTGCTTATCACCTTCTTTCACTTTCTCTAAAATATCTTCTTTATCGTCTACCACGTTGTCTAAATAATCTTTTTCCTCTAGCAGCAAATGTTTTGTCGTGATCACTCGTTCTGTTACTGATTTTGGATGAGATAAAGTGTTTCCCCTTTTAAGATCAATCAAATGATTGTCGTACACATTATCTGCATCATTTATCTTCTTAAAAAAATCTTCATTAGACTTATCCAAATCATATTCATAATTGATTGCATTCATATCTATTTCTGATTTCGGATAAATAACTAGATTGTTTTTATTATTAATAGAATAGTTATGGTCGAGGTTATTTACATATCTTATCGTTTCTTCTTCCGAGGTTTCAATTTCATTTTTTATATGAGTTATTGGTGCCTATAGAAATACAAATTATTATATGAAGTTGCAATTCAAGGTATATATTTAGTTTATTTTTGCTGACAGTCGTTTCAGTGACAACAGTGATGAGGATTTATAAATTAAAAACTTATGCAAAATTTTACTTCTTTCTACCTTCTAAAGGTTTGGTAATGCATAAACCTCCGGGTAGGGTTGCCAGGTCGCCAAACCTAATAGCCGGACAGAGTAGCCAGTTTGGGCGGACATTTGGGTAAAAAGGTCGGACACCTTACATTATTGAGGAGTTTGTGTCTCAGTATTAATAGATACGATAAAAACGGTCGGCCACGCTCGGCGTACGCTCGTTAGCGGAATGTAAAAATTCTAACTAACAAAAGCCGGACACCGTTTATTTTGGCCGGACACGCAATCAAAAAGCCCAACTATGTCCGGCTTTATCCAGACGCCTCGCAGCGCTACCTCCGGGGTGTGAGGTGGTAGGCAGTGGCCCACGTCGCCCACGCCTTACGCCGCCTCTGGCTACGAACTTGCGTTGTTTAAGGGGATCCTTTTAAATAATTTGGATACTCACATCGTAATCCATTTCTACTATAGTGAAGCTAGTGATCTTGTCTGAGTTTCGAGCCCACATGCCGAGGGAAGACGGTGGCAGGTTTGTGTAGAGAAGGTTTACCGGGAACTTGTTCTGTAAATCATACAAAGAAACCTTTTTTTTTAGGGCTCCGTAGCCAAAGAAAGAAAGAAAACATTATAAGACGCATTTATATGAGAACATAATTTAAATGCGTCTTATTATATATATGAACATTATAAGAGTTTTGGAAGCAACACGAAAAGTCATGTTCCACAACGTTATATCATTTTCCCACACTCGCGCTTGTAATTCAGCGCTTTATGAATAAAACACCACCATTTTTATGCAAAAACACTTTTAAACATTTTTTTTTTTAAATGTTTGACAGGCTAGTTGTTTGACCACAGCTCACCTGATGTTAAGTGAAGGTTTGGTCGAAGATGGTAAAGCACACCTAGCCTGGAATGGAACTGGCTCTCAAGTGAGGCTGCCGGAACACACCGTTAGATACTACTACCGTTGGTTACTATCAGACGAAGGTCCTGTCGTTGCAGCTTCAATAGATAGTTAGTGATCTTCCTGTTAAGAATTGGAAAGGCGGTCTTACCATATTTACAGTCGGCTTTCTTATCCCACAAGTTTTGCTGTTCTTTCTCAAGTTGCAATGTCCGGTTATAAAAAGGAGGAATAAGGGCAGAATGTACGTTTAAAAAAAAGTCCACTAGTGCAAAGCCTAAACACTTAACACTATGAAACAGGAAATTGCTGTCCATAGCCAAAGTTACCAACGGAAATTAGCAGCTCATGTTAATGCCCTAGCTACAAAGTTAGCAGGTTCCGGAAGTACACATTACACAAGACTAAGGAGAAAGCAAGTTTTTGTAGCAATGATAGCTCAGTGGTTAGCGCGGTAGGTTCGCATGCCGAAGGGCGTGGGTTCAAACCCCAACAATGAGCTTGAGCTGCCGGTGAAGGAAAACATCGTGAGGAAACCATAGCATGGTGGTAGGGTACTTTCTAGTACTCGGCTGGCTAGCTACCACCCTCAAGTTGAAAATCTGCCGCCAAGCATCTAACGGTGTGTTCCGGCAGCCTCATTTGAGAGCCAGTTCCATTCCAGGCTAGGTGTGCTTTACCATCTTCGACCACACCTTCACTTAACATCAGGTGAGCTGTGGTCAAACACCTGGCCTGTCAACCATTAAAAAAAAAAAAAAAAAAACAGTATTCCGAGGGTTATTAATCGATTTGCCAAAGATTCGTGAGTGAGATGCCAATGGACAACTCCTCACTGCCGTAAAACACAAAATATGCAGAAGATTTCAGACAGAGAAACGGCTAAATGTCTCCGACAGATAGCTATGTCGAGCGGGATATATAAAAAAAAAAAAGCAGTGCAAAGCCGGGACGGACCGCTAGTGAAATAATAGAAAAAGAAGCTTACAGAATCTTTTGTTGCCAGCCATGTTTGGTATATCTGCAATGATTTCAAACACTTCTCTTTGAATTTATAGAACTTTGTCAGCAAGTACTCGCACTCTATGCAGCAGTTACGTGTGGAACTAGTTGAGACATCCTGAAATACAAGAAAGTTACTCCTATATAATAAAATTTATATTATAGTAATAACAATAATGATAATAGTGAAGAGTCTCGACCAACATCTCAAGAGACTCTCGCTAGACGGTTGGGTCAAGGGTCAGCTTCAAAAGGCAGTGATCTCTGACACGGCGTACATTATGAGGAGGTTCCTCACTCTGCAGCCCTGACCACCAGCAGCTTGAGCCTGAGCTGAGCTTATGTTTCATAAATATTTAATGTAAAAAATAAATGATGATGGGAATAATAATACTAAAACTATATTATCCATAGTGCATATACAAATACAAACATTTACAGCGGTCCCTGCACTTGGCTAAGGCTTGTATCGCAGGAGGCCATACACATGTTGCCAAGGATTTGTCTCATGGGCTAAGAATAATCATAATCATTTATTTGTTTGCGTATATGGGTAAAATACAGTTGGTGGAAATTAAAAACATAGCACGCCATATCCCGCCTTTCGGCATGCAAAAATTAATATATAAAATCAATAACAATCATAGTAGGCAGTGATATTTTGTTTAATTGTTCTTAATATATATAATTACATAATTTGATGTTTATTTAAGTTAAATTTACAAAACAAAATCATAAATAAATTATAAAACTATACTATAACTACTATATACTTTATAAAATAAACACGCCGTCGAGATCGCTGCCGCGCGGTAGGGTTCCCAGTACGCTGGCGGCATTGCCCCGTTGTATGGCTAAGCTTAGCCTTTGATGAAGGTAGGCGCCAGCTCTGGGATTCCCCAAAGCGAGGACCAGCCGCTTCGAAATGTCTTTAATAATTTTTTTTGTCGGACAACCACGGACCCATTGTTTCCACAGCCAGCCCAACAAACTCATAATGCGTACTCAGCATGGAGTATTTTCTTTGTTTGTTGAAAACAACAATAATAATTACAAAATACAATGTCAAAAATATTCAATATCAAGAGCAAAATTATTACAATGTATTACAAAGTCACCTTATGTTAAATAATCATTTTCATCAAAATAAATTATAGTAATGTCAAAAATATTATGTGATGGTTAAATGTCAAAATAGGTACAAGTACATATGTGAAAAAATATATTACAAGCATCATGCATGTGTGTGTAGTGTATGTATGTATGTGTTTGTTATGATTACATTCATATATGTATGAATCGTATACGTTCGAATATGTATGCATGTATGTATATGTGCGTGATATATAGGTAGATAGAAACTCACAATTGTGCACACCAAAAACAGAAGAAAAAATATCTTATGAGCCTTAGTGGTGGTCCGAAGGGGAGGCTCACAGGGGACATGACCCTCAAAACGTATATGTTAAATTGAAAAATTTACAAAATAAAAAGAAATACAATTTTCTGCCGCGAACAGAGAACAGAGGCTGACAGGTTTAGCTTTTGAGGTTGTCTAAGCAGGTGCCACTGCTACACTCTGCTGCCAAGCAGTAGTGTATAAACATTACTGTATTCCTGTTTGACAGGAACTGCGAAATTGCAAGCGAAATTTAATCAATCGAGACTAAGTCTTAAAGCAATGAGTGTTAGAGCAGCAATGCCCCGGACTTTGTTTCGCTACTCAAAGTTCTGTGTATCGCTGCAATGGTCATGGACAGGCGTTATCTCTTACCATCAGGAGAGCGTCTCTTTAGTCTCACAACATTTCTATTCAAAAAAGAATGTCTTCTTTTTAAATAAATCATCAAAAACACTTTCGACCGATACACTAGCATATCTACAATGTATAAAGCTCCCGCTTACTATAAAAATCAACTTTACTCACAGAAAAAGAACACAACTGATCATGAAATTGTTCCAATACGGTACTTATTAATTTTATTTGTTTATCAGTGCGCAAACAGATGATGCAGAGTAACATTTTTGCTAAAACAATAGATTTGGTTATATTGTTTGAAATATTGTTTTATTTTCTTTAGAGAAATAAAGTTGGAGTATGCTCATATATATTCCTAATTTCCTACAAATAGGACTTTTATTTGACAAATAATTGATCTCTTTTTCAGCAGGATTTACTTTGAATTGAAATTGTATATTTATTTTCTCACACAAAACAAAACAACTCGCCGCAAGCTGTCAGTCTGACTCAGTTTTTTTTATTTTTGGCGTCACATTTTGTGCGTTTGCCAGTTTCAGGTGTTTCAATATTTTAGGAAAAATCATATTATGATATAATATGTCTTAAAATAAGTCAAAATCTAGTTGTCATGCCCTAGTTAATTAGTGGTGACTTTACTATAATTTTCGATGAAGTTTTGGAAAGAACACAAAAAGTTTTATATATCAATGAATAACCTAAATCATTTTTACAAACGAAATAAGTACTCGAAAAACCATAGAAAAATTCTCAAAAATAATGTAATGCGGGGATACTTAGTGGCGACACGACCTTTCTGCGTTTCCACCTAAACTTACCGCAAATCGTAGATAAACTATCTATCTTTATTTTTGGCATACTAGTTTATGCACTTTGTCAATGATCATTGCCAATTTAGTTGAAGCTTGCCGAAAATATAGGAGAATTTTCTATTTACGTAAACAAACGAAATCTCTATGATGGCAAGAGTGCCCAGAACTTTCGGTAATCGCAAATTTTATGTGCTGTTCCTCCTGCCCTTATCTCATGCTAGGCGGGGTCGGCACAACATGATTTCACATGTTGTCCTAAGATTCGGCTATATTGTTACGAGCGGCCGTCTGCCTGATGTCAACCCACCTTGGGAACACCTTACACAGCCAACATAATTATTTAATTTTGTTGTTTCCCGACAGAACCGAACGTCAACGACAATTTAAAACGCGCGGATTTGGAAATCGCTTTAACTTTCGTGTGTTCGTTTTTTTTTCTCGGTCGTATCTGGTGGCGGGATGCCCTAAGCAATTGCTTAAATAGCTTAAAGGCTAATCCAGGACTGACTAGTACAATATCATCTTGGCAGGGATAAAAATGAAACCAATTGGAACGTTATTTATTCTTATAAATATATTAATTTAACAATCCAACATTCTTTAGTAGGTATACCAAAAAGACAAACTTACATTAAAAACACATTCATCTAGTATTAGCTGCACGCTGTCGCACGGACCGTATAACACATTTTTTTTTTCTTTAATTTTGGCGTCGCATTTTGAGCATTTGCCAGTGTCAAGTGGTTTATATTTTCAAGTCTTATAGGTGGTTTTGGCGGGAACGCGGGAAGAGTCGTGTCGCTCCGTTGTATTTTTTTCCAAAACTAGTGTTTTGTCGAGTGTTTATGCATAAAAATGGTGGTGTTTTATTCATAAAGTGCCGAATTACAAGCGCGAGTGTGGGAAAATGATATAATGTGGTGAAACATGAGTTTTCGTGTTGCTTCCAAAACTCCATCGAAGCTTTGTAGTAAAGTTGCCACTACTTTACTAAAGCATGACTGAAATTAACTGACACGAACTGGACTTGACAAGGACGACTTTGACGATAACTATAGCTAAGATACAGCAGAAATAACACTTAAGACAAGGCAGTATGGCTCTATAGCTTTAGCCTGCCCGAAAGGGCAAATTATTAAAAAAAAAAAAAAATCAAGTCTTATATGTTAAATAAGTTGCTTCGTATCTATAGTTATAGTCAAAGTCTTGTCTTAGTCAAGTACAGTCCGTATCAGTCAAGTCTAGTGAAGCTTTAATAAAGTAGTGGTGACTTCACTTAACATCAGGTGAGCTGTGGTCAAACACCTAACCATAAAAAAAAAAAAAAACTAAAGCTTCGATGGAGTTTTGGAAGCAACACGAAAAGTCATGTTTCACCACATTATATCATTTTCCCACACTCGCGCTTGTGATTCAGCACTTTATGAACAAAACACCACCATTTTTGTGCATAAACACTCGACAAAACACAAGTTTTGGAAAAAACTACAACATAGCGACACGACTCTTTCCGCGTTCCCGCCAAAACTCTCGTAATTAGGTTTCCAACATTTTTATTCTTTAATTTGTTTTCTCAAAATAATATATTTTAAGACATTTTAGCAGATAGCCGACTACTAGAAAGTACCCTCATCGAAGTCTGCTGGACATATGCCTCTCACAAGACACGCCACTCAGCCCGATCTTCGGCTTTTCGCTTCCATCCACCGCCAGCTGTACTACGTAAATCATCACTCCATCGAGTATCAGGGCGTCCTACGCTAGGTTTGCCAATTCGCGGTCTCCACTCCAGAACACGTCTACCGCAGCGGTTATCGGTTCTGCGACAGACATGAAGAATGTTATACGTAGAAAAGAGAAAAGAAATATGAGACAAAAATATACATAGAAATAATAATAATAGCTCATTGTTGGGGTTAGAACCCACGCCATTCGGCATGTGAACCGACCGCGCTAACCACTGAGCTATCATCGCTACCAAATATATCCGTTCCGTTCACAATTCACTACAAGTACTATCGCCAGAATCTATGTCTGGCTCAGGGGCCATAGTTTCATCTTCCCTCTTGCGTTTCCCCCCAGTGTCGGCGGCCCCCTCCCGAGCGCCCCTCTTCCTTACGCGCCGTATATTAAAGTGAACCCCTTCGACGTGTTCTTTAACGCTGCCTTTGTGTAGAAACGCTTTATCGCAGATCTCGCATTTGTAATTTTTCTTGCCGGTGTGAATCTGTAATGTTACATAATTAAATTTGTAAGAAGTGTTCGCGATATCGCACACCTAGATCTAAAGGGAGCTAACTCGAAAATCTCGTTTTTTTAGTTATGCACACCATCGAATTTCCTATATCTACCGACCAATAAAACAGATTTAAAAATATCTTCACTACTCGACGCCTGATGACGCCAGATTGATTGATTGATTGATTTCAGTACTTCTAGTGTTTTCTTGGTAATTCATCGCCCAATATACCCCTACTGTTGGTCACAGACTGCTCCATGAATGGGAACTAATTATAAATAACACAAAATGTTATAACATTTCAAGTTTGTTGCCCTTTCAAAAGAGAGCCAACTAAAAACTTAATATGAATTGAGTTTTTAGTTGGCTCGGCAACATGGGCTTAACTAAAAATATACATATTTTATTAAGCAATAGAGAAATAACTTCAAAAATCCATTTTTCAGTCCCAAAACATGATTAAAACACAAGACTCCTGCTCCTGTCTTTGTACCTGCATGTAAAATCTACACAAAAAGTCCTGCAGTGCACAGGGAAACAGTAATCAGTTTTTCGCCTTTTGGCAAAAAAAGTGTTTTTTTGAGTTAATCGCTGTTTAGATCTAGGGGTGCGATATTAAGTGTTTAATTTGGATTGTATACTGTTTCTTTTAAATGAGTATATATATTTTTTTTTATGGTTGACAGGCGTGTGACCACAGCTCACCTGATGTTAAGTGAAGGTGTGGTCGAAGATAGTAAAGCAAACCTAGCCTGGAATGCAACAGCTTTTGGAACATCAACCATGAAGCGGTGTCGTTTTATTTCTGTGTGAATATTTTGATTAATAAATAAATACCGTAGGACTATACACACAGCGCCATCTGGTCCCAAACTAAGCAGAGCTTGTGTGATGGAAGTCAGATAACTGATAGAATACATTAATACTTTTTTTTGTAAATACATACAGAACACCCAGACACAGAACAAACATTTGTTTATCCACAAAATGTTAGCCCTGAGTGGGAATTGAACCCACGCCCTACAGCTCTCAAGGCAGATATACGACCAATGAGCTAACGGGGCTGTAAAAAATAAGATGAACACTTACCTTCATATGGTTATAGAGGTTGGAATGAGACTTGAATTGTTTTCCGCAGTGGTCGCAGGACCTGGTGGAGGGGAAGTGCCTCACCCGGTGGGCGCGCAGGTGGTTCGTGTTCCGGAACTGCTTCGTGCACAGGTCGCACTGGAAGGGCCGGTCGCCCGTGTGCACGTACATGTGGTCTCGGAGCGCGTACACTTTCTGCATTAATATTTCTGTATAAATAATTTTTTTTTTTTTTGGGATTTTATGTTTTGGTTACAAAGGCCATTTTTACATTGTTACATTGTTACATTTTGAACCATGTCATTATTTGCGAACAACGAATTCATGTCTTACATTTATAGTTACAGTCAAAGTTTAGTATTGGTCTAGTCCAGTCCGTGTCAGTCAAGTCCAGTCAGTGTCAGTCAAGTCGAGTCATCCTATAGTAAAGTAGTGGCGACTTTACTATAAAGCTTCGATGGAGTTTTGGAAGCGACACGAAAAGTCATGTTTCACCACATTATATCATTTTCCCACACTCGAGCTTGTGATTCGGCACTTTATGAATAAAACCACCATTTTTATACATAAACACTCGACAAAGCACTAGTTTTGGAAAAAAATACAACGGAGCGACACGACTCTTCCCGCGTTCCCGCCAAAAAAACTGATATAAATACTCATGTTTGTACAATAAGTTGCCAGTTGCTTTAAGAAATTTACCAATGCCGGACTTTCTAAAACACTCGATTTCTTTTTTAATGGTTGACAGGCTAGGTGTTTGACTCGGCTCACCTGATGTTAAGTGACGGTGTGGTCGAAGATGGCAAAGCACACCTAGCCTGGAATGGAACTGGCTCTCAAGTGCGGCTGCCGGAACATACCGTTAGATGCTTGATTTTCAACATTCAAGATTTTCAACTCTCGTGTGGTAGCTAGCCAGCCGAGTACTAGAGAGTGCGCTACCACCATGCTATGGTTTCCTCTCGATGATGTTACTGGTGTCAGGGTTATTTTAAATTACATAATTATACTTGTTTAGATATTTTTTATGTTTCTCACGGTAAATCCTACGCCACAGACGTCGCACAGATATGTCCTCTTGTCCGCGTATAGCACGTCAATGTCTTCGTTCGGGTGTTCTTTCTTGAAGTGCAGCTGCAGCCAGCTGAAACTTCTTCCCACTTGGTCGCACTAAAAACAAACATGATAACTTAAAAACAGCTAAGCACAGCTGAGGTGAGCCTAAACAGTTGATTGATTCAGGCGTCACTTTGCGGAAGTTCATTTTGAATGTTCAAGGTATATATTTAGTTTATTTCCGCTTAACCGTCGTTCCAGTTCCAACAGTGATGAGGACTTAAATTTAACTAATTTGACACAGCTTATTAATTAAAAGTTGACTGAACTGAAGTTCTTTGGGCATATCTCCAGAAATGAGGACTCGATCGAGAGACTCGATGTGCAAGGCCGCATAGAAGGCAGGAGACATCGTGGTCGGTCTCCAACTCGTTGGATTGACCTTGTCAAGTCGATAACGAAGTCCACTGCAGTACAGTGCGCTCGCAATGCGGAGGATCGCCACAACTGGAGAGACATCGCGCGACGTGCAGCTGCCTTGGGAACTAACGGGGACGACGGGACGCAACCTTGTCCATCTGCTGCCACGACCACTCTGCCAAGAGTGTCCGATTGAGAAGAAGATTAATTAAAAAGCTAATGTCACTTAAAATCTAGAACTAATTTGACGTAAACTTAAAAATATAATTTGTCAAAAAATTAATAAAAATAACAAAAAATCTAATTAAAATAACCACAGGTCTTAGAATCCTCCTCTCTCTGCAGTGACCAGTTGCCGACACGTGTTTCGCCTCTGCACGAGGCATCCTCAGGACGTGTTGACTCTTCGAGCGCTTCTCAACCAAGCTTTGTCTCGAGCAAGCTCTCGAAGAGTCAACACGTCCTGAGGATGACTCGTGCAGAGGCGAAACATCACTGTTGTAACTGGAACGACTGTTAAGCGGAAATAAACTAAATATATACCTTGAACATTTGAGGTGAGCCTGTCAACCGAACAAAAACTAGTTTTTTTTTAAAGTAATGAGACGAACGAGACGCTCTCCTGACGGTAAGAGATAACGCCTGTCCATGACCGTTGCAGCGATACACAGAACTTTGAGTAACAAAACAAAGTCCAGGGCATCGCTGCTTTGGCGCTCATTACTTTGAGACTTTCGATGTTTAGTTAATCATAATCATTAAAAAAACACTTACCAAACGACACTTATGTTGCGGAATCCTGTGTCGTTTATTTTTGCGCGCCATTAAAGCGGGATGATTCGACCTATAAATAGAAAATTAAAAAGTTGTTTGTATATAAAAAAAAAGAAGTAAAATCTAAAAAGAAAGTGGTCCATGGAGTTTTGGCGGGAACGCGGGAAGAGTCGTGTCGCTCCGTTGTATTTTTTTCCAAAACTAGTGTTTTGTCGAGTGTTTATGCATAAAAATGGTGGTGTTTTATTCATAAAGTGCCGAATTACAAGCGCGAGTGTGGGAAAATGATATAATGTGGTGAAAAATGACTTTTCGTGTTGCTTCCAAAACTCCATCGAAGCTTTATAGTAAAGTCACCACTACTTTACTAAAGCATGACTGGACTTGACTGACACGGACTGTACTTGACCAAGACTGGACTTTGACTATAACTTTAGCTACGAGGACAATTATTTAACTTTTGAAACTTGAAAATATATAAATACTTGACACTGGCAAATGCTAAAACACGACGCCAAAACCAAAGAAAAAAAAGTGGTCCATGAAACTAGTGCAACATAATGTTATTGCTAGTTTCAAATTTAAATTCAAATACTTTTATTGTCAGCCTGTGTAGCGCAGGATCTTATTTATACATGAGACAAGCGTATTAACATACATTGTTCTGTGTCTGAGTGTTCTGTATGTATTTACAAAAAAGAAGTATGTTTTCTATCAGTTATCTGACTTCCATCGCACAAGCTCTGCTTAGTTTGGGACCAGATGGCGCTGTGTGTATAGTCCTACGATATTTATTTATTATTTTTTTGTTTCATATGTGTATTTCATTGTAATTTGTTTTTGGTGTATAATAAAGTTATTATTCTATTCTATACTCAAATCGATCAAATACTCATACAAATTTGAATCGATTTATCATGAGTATCGAGTACCGAGTCGTATGTTCACATCACTAGTTACGTCGCGATGACATATGTCAAAACGGGGTTATTACATTTTTATGACACTAAAGACCGCGAGACCTTTAAATACCTTTTTTGTAGCGATGATAGCTCAGTGGTTAGCGCGGTAGGTTCGCATGCCGAAGGGCGTGCGTTCAAACCCCAACAATGAGCTTGAGCTGCCGGTGACGGAAAACATCGTGAGGAAACCATAGCATGGTGGTAGCGTACTCTCTAGTACTCGGCTGGCTAGCTACCACACGAGAGTTGAAAATCTGCCGCCAAGCATCTAACGGTGTGTTCCGGCAGCCTCACTTGAGAGCCAGTTCCATTCCAGGCTAGGTGTGCTTTACCATCTTCGACCACGCCTTCACTTAACATCAGGTGAGCTGTGGTCAAACACCTAGCCTGTGAAACATAAAAAAAAAGACTTACATTTCGTATTCGGGTAAACCTGCACTGTTGATTTTGACTCTTCTGCGAGAAAGCCTTCGCGGCAAATGCATGTCAGCCATATGGGCGTCATATACCTGGTGATAAACAAATAAATAAAATAAAAGTCAGTGTTAAAACTGTCCTGGCAACTCATTCGATAGTCAAGTGCTTATTCTGAGTTAGCGATGATACCTCACGGCGAAAGCCGTGGGTTCAAACCCCAAAGAGCTTGAGCTGCCGGTGAAGGAAAACATCGTGTGGAAACCATAGCATGGTGGTAGCGTACTCTCTAGTACTCGGCTGGCTAGCTACCACACGAGAGTTGAAAATCTGCCGCCAAGCATCTAACGGTGTGTTACGGCAGCCTCACTTGAGAGCCAGTTCCATTCCAGGCTCACACTTCATTTAATCAGGTGAGCTGTAGTCAAAAACCAAACCTAGCAATCACAAAAAGTGGGCGCCCGACAAGTTTACCAGTTAAATATATACTTTATTGATAATAGTTTTAAATAGTTTCGGATCATTATCTATAAAAAAAAATTACGTTTGTTGTATGGGAGCCCCCCTTAAACATTTATTTTATTCTGTTTTTTAGTATTTGTTGTTATAGCGGCAATGGAAATACATCATCTGTGAAAATTTCAACTGTCTAACTGTCACGGCTCTGATACAGCCTGGTGACAGACGGACAGCGGAGTCTTAGTAATAGGGTCCCATTTTATCCTTTGGGTAAGGAAAGAACCCTAAGGAACCTAAAAACCATGTCGCATGTTTTTTTCCCCCTTTGATTGTGGCGTCGCATTTTGAGCATTTGCCAGTATCAAGTGTTTTATATTTTCAAATTTCATAAGATAAATAATTTGCCTCGTAGCTTTAATTATAGTCAAAGTCCATTCTTGGTCAAGTCCAGTCCGTGTTAATCAAATCCAGTCATGCTTTAGTAAAGTAGTGGCGACTTTACTATAAAGCTTCGATGAAGTTTTAGAATCAACACGAAAAGTCACGTTTCACCACATTATTTCATTTTCCCACACTCGCGCGTGTAATTCGGCACTTTATGAATAAAACACCACCATTTTTATGCATAAACACTCGACAAAACAAAAGTTTGAAAAAAAAAATACAACGGGGCGACACGACTCTTCCCGTGTTCCCGCCAAAACTTCTGTCATGTTAAGAGTTACCTGTTGGGATGGTAGTGTGACGTCACACTCTTCGCAGCGCACTCCCCCCTCGGTCACGTTCCCCTGGCGCACGGTGCAGTGCGTCGATGTGTGCGTGTGCATTAAGAGGCCTTGCTTTTTGTTGAACCCCCTCCCGCACCCGGCGCACACGTGCCTCCCCTGGCGGTGCGACTTGCCCAAATGCGTGCGATACGCGGAAATACTCCTACAGGATAGACAACACCCACTATACAATGGATGAAAGACACTCATAAAGCCCATACTCGTTCTAAGCTGACAAAGCTGAGCTGGCTTTACTTGGTGGTAGATCTCCTTAGCAGGAGGTCGTCTAGGTAGGTACCACCGCAGTACCAGATATTCTGCCGCTAAGGAGTAGTGTGTAAACATTACTGTGTTCCGGTTTGAAGGGTACTGCAGCTAGCGAAATTACTGGGCTGTTGAGACTAACCATCGAAAGTCTCAAAGTAATGAGCGCCAAAGCAGCGATGGCCTGGACTTTGTTTTGTTACACAAAGTTCTGTGTATCGCTGTAATGGTCATGGACAGGCGTTATCTCTTACCATCAGGAGAGGGTCTCGTTCGTATCATTACATTTTACGTAAAAAAAAAAAAAAATACTTTTCATCCCCCCATCTCGGAAAGAGTATTTTTGCTCTTCGATATCTGAGTGCAAAAGTAGTTTTTATCCGCTAGAGGATAAAGTAAATTTGTATTTATAACATCGCGTGCACTAAGTTTGTGAATACAAAACATCATTAAACCTATTCACTTCTACCTCCATGTGACGAATTTATCATACAACTTTTTTTAATTCGTTAAAAACTCAGACTCTGAACCTCCTTGGTGAACGTTTTTTTGCATTTAGCCATTTCCTCGCTGAGGTGGGATGAAAAGTTACGTGTCGCACTCGAGTGCAAAGATTGTTCACCTCGTGCTCTTTGGATTCCCTCGCTAACGCTCAGGATTGTAATTTTAGATTCCTTCGCTTGCTCGCTCATCAAAAGTGAGCGCGCGGTTAAAAAGCAACTTTGCACTCTTGTATAACAAATAAGTGTTATCTTACCCTATTCAAAAGACTACTAACTTTAAAGGATACTTCAAATACAGCGCCTCAAACATCTGTAATAACATCCCGCCGAATAAAAATCAGTGGCGCGACATTTAAAAAAACGTACAAGACCTTACTATTACAACGATAAAAGTATAACATGAAAACAGCCTTTAAACATAAAATATAAACACACACCCACACACCCACACTCGCACACACGCTTTGATTTTCAACTACAGGGGCTCACCGGAAGACCAGCGCTGGTCGCTTGACCAGTATTTTTTTTTATTTTTTTAATGCTAATGATTGACAGGCTAGGTGTTTGACCACAGCTTACCTGATATAAGTGAAGGTGTGGTCGAAAATGGTAAAGCACACCTAGCCTGGAATGGAACTGGCTCTCAAGCGAGGCTGCCGGAACACACCGTTAGATGCTTGGCGGCAGATTTTCAACTTGAGGGTGGTAGCTAGCCAGCCGAGTACTAGAGAGTACGCTACCACCATGCTGTGGTTTCCTCACGATGTTTTTCCTTCACCGGCAGCTCAAGCTCATTGTTGGGGTTTGAACCCACGCCCTTCGGCATGCGGACCTACCGCGCTAACCACTGAGCTATCATCGCTACAAATGCTGAGGTGAGCCCTTATTTTGTAACTGTTTGTTCGTTTTTGTGTTTTTATGTTACATAATAAAATCTTTTTCTTTTTTTCTTTCATAATATGCCACTGTCCCACTAATATTATAAATGTGAAAATTTGAATGGATAGATGGATGTTTGTTACTCTTTCACGCAAAAACTGCAGAACGGATTTGTATGAAATTTGTTATGGAGGTAGCTGACACCCTGGATTAACACATAGGTTACTTTTTATCTCGAAAAACAGTTAACTGTAACAGTTAACAGATAACTGGTTATTGGAATGAAAGGCCGTGACTAACACAATTTTCAAAGTATATAAAAGTATTAACTTATAATGTACTAAGTATCGAAGTACGTAACTAAGTATCGAGCGACTGCTTGTTTTTGACGAATGTCAAGTTGAACAACTTGACTTAATGATTTGTATTTTTTTTAAGACCACTTCATTTTTTTAAGAAGTGATTCTGCCATAATTATCATTTGACGATGTACCTATTTGAAAAAAGTACTTACTTGTAAGTGAAATCACATTCTTCACAATGGTACTTCTTGCCTTTGTGCCACTCGAAGTGATTGCACATTGACTCCCTGCGAACAGAATAAATATTAAAGGGTTACGCGGATCGGCATGTATGCCCATGAATGTCCGGTTTTTTATAAGAATTTAGCAGACGTCTCGCGGTTCACCCGCGTAGTTCCCGTTCCCGTGGGAATACAGGGATAAAAAGTAGCCTATGTCACCCGGGGATAATGTATCTACCTAAATCCTAACGGTGAATCCTCCTCTATCTGCAGTATATATTTTATTTATACATTTATTTAATACATACATTATTGCACACTTAAAAAATATGTACAAAGGGAGGACTTAATGCTAAAGCATTTTCTGTCAGACATCCCCTCAGTAAATAACATATAGTTGTAGGCGCGCATCAAAACAAACATATGTATATATACAATAATATATATATGTACATGATTTGAGATATATATATATATATAATCATAATCATATTTTTTTTTTTATCCATACATAATTATAATATTACAAAGCAATAAATGTATATTATACAAAATGTCGAAATTAATTAAATTAAATTATCAATAATAATGTCAATCAATCAAATATCTTATGAAACTAAAACAACCTATTTACCTATTTAATTAAACGTGAGTAATCCCGCGTAAGTAAAACAGAAAACATCGGAATACTTGCCTTATATATGACACTAGAGGGCACAGTTTACATTTGTACACCACGGCGTGGAAAGGATTGTGATGCGATCTTTTTTTAGGTATCCATCTTTTGCATATACGACAACAAACTTTCCCTATTTTTTCCTGAAACGTAACACAAGAACCCTTTAAGACATAAACACGTGTTTAAATTAGCTTCCACTCATCATCTTCAGCCGTAGGGCGTCCACTGCTGGGCATAGGCCTCCCCCATTGACTTCCACAAAGACCGATTGGAAGCGGCTCGCATCCAACGCGTTCCTGCGGTCTTTACTAGGTCGTTTGTCCACCTTGTGGGTGGACGTCCTACGCTGCGCTTGCCGGTCCGTGGTCTCCACTCCAGAACTGTGCAGCTCCATCGGCCATCAGTTCTGCGTGCTATGTGCCCTGCCCACTGCCACTTCAACTTGCTGATTCACTTGATGAATGAACTTGACTTTCAATTCACCTTTAAATAACGTCCGACAACACTGACGATGTTTTTTCTGACATATAACTCATTAGAATATATTTTTTATTTGACATTGTATCCAGTTTTGACATTTTATTTGTATTTTGACATTGTATTTAAACTTGACTTTATATTTTAGTTTGACATTTTATTTTGAATTTAGTTTGTTGTTTTATAATTTTGTGACATTAATGTAATTGTTTAATCGTTTTTGTGTCAATAATAAATAATTTGAATTTAATTTAATTTATTGATAGTCTTTTTTTTTATAGTAGATAGGCTTGCGTTTGACCGCCATCCCGCCTGATGTTAAGCGAAGATGCGGTCTACGGTGGAGCACGCCCGCCTAGAAGAAACCGATTCACTCGCGACTTGAAGGTACCCAGACTATATTCATCGGGGAACACCCACTCGGGCAGCAGATTCCAATGTCTAGCGGTACGCATGAAGAAGGTGGAATCAAACCGCTTAGTTCGAGCTTTTGGGACATCAACCATGAAGCGGTGACGCTTTAGTCATGTAAAATTTGACTATTTTTGACCCATATTTTGAAAAAACTTACCGTGTGCCATTTCATAGCGTGATATTCCTTATGTTTCAAACTTTTAAACCCTGTATAACAAATTTCGCATTTAAAATCAGCTTTCACATAACATTCGTAAGTTTTCCTATTTTCAAATTCATCCAACTTCATCTTATAACTCGTCAGATACACTATATCAAATACAGATTCATATTGCTTATCTGCTTCTTTAACTTTATCTAATGTTTTGTTCTTTTTCTCTTTTACACTTTTAACATTTTCTATCTGCACATCTTTTTCTGTTTCGGCAATGTCATTCGTTAAGTTAGTTTGCTCCGATTTTGGTATATTTATAGTAATATCCTCGGTTTTGAAAACTATTGGAAGTAAGTTCAGTTTTATATCGCTATTGCTTATTTCTTCGTGGTCTTCGAGTAGATTATTGTCACTCTTGTCAATATCATCTTCTTCTAATTTAATGTCATCAAATTCTTCAATATTTGAGTCCGTTATCGATTCCTGTACAATATCAAAAATAATAACCCAACTAATATTATAAATGTGAAAGTTTGAACGGAATATGGTATGGAGATAGATCCAGCCTATGATTTTTCCAACGGTACCCAAAAATTTGAGTAACAAAACAAAGTCGTGAGCATCGCTGTTTTAGCGCTGATTACTTTGAGACATTCGATGGTTAGTCTCAACAGCACTTCAGTGCCCTTTAAATCGGAAAAGACTAATGTTTACACACTAAGAATATTTTTTTGTATTAACATATTTTTTTTATTAGTATTAGCAAGCTGAAGTGGCAATGGGCTGGACATATTTGTCGCAGAACCGACAACCGCGTGTTCTAGACTGGAAACCGCGAATTGGCAAACGTAGCGTAGGATGCCCTGAGACTCGAAGGAGTGACGATATACGTAGGACAGCTGGCGGTGAATGGAAGCGAAAAGCCGAAGATCGGGCTGACTACAAAAGGCTGATGATGATGATGATTTATTTTATATTGCCGGTATTTTTACATTGACAATATTATTTCTACATTGTCATGTTTGCATATTGACAATGACATATTGTTATCTTATTTTGTCATTTTTGTTTTTTTTTTCATTGACTGACATAATGACATACATATTTGAAATTTTGAATTGACTTGTAACATTGGCGTTAACAATAAAATATTTTTAAGAAGTGTGCAGATGAGATTAGTGATAAGCAAGATTCGTAGCGATGATAGCTCAGTGGTTAGCGCGGTAGGTTCGCATGCCGAAGGGCGTGGGTTCAAACCCCAACAATGAGCTTGAGCTGCCGGTGAAGGAAAACATCGTGAGGAAACCATAGCGTGGTGGTAGGGTACTTTCTAGTACTCGGCTGGCTAGCTACCACCCTCTAGTTGAAAATCTGCCGCCAAGCATCTAACGGTGTGTTCCGGCAGCCTCACTTGAGAGCCAGTTCCATTCCAGGCTAGGTGTGCTTTACTATCTTCGACCACACCTTCACTTAACATCAGGTGAGCTGTGGTCAAACAACTAGCCTGTCAACCATAAAAAAAAAAAAATGACATTGAATTACTTACATCGTCACTTTCTTCTTGTAAGTTGAAGTTGCCTACTTTGTTCGAGTTTGGAGTCCATGTGCCGAGGGTAGTCGGCGGCAGAAGCGTATATAGATGATTTAATGTCTGTTTTTCCTAAAAATAATATACAAGAAGCGATCACGGACGCAGCGATGCCTTATGTCATGACGATGTTTTTACTGACTTATTAGAATATTTGACATTGTTTTTTTTAATTGGCCATGGTATTTTAATTAAAAAATAAAATAAATATCGTAGGACTTTATACACAGCGCCATCTAGCCTTTAATTAAGCAAAACTTTTACTATGGGAACCAAATAGTTTATAGAATACGCATATTTGAATATGACACTGTATTTGAGTTTTGACTTTGTATTTGAGTTTCGACATGGTATTTGAATTTGGCGCGTTATTTTCTTATTAATTAATGCATAATTCGGTATGTAAAGAAAAAAAACTTTACTGATTCCAAAAGCATTTCGAAATAGTACATTTTTGTACAATATTTTTTACATATAAAACTCTGTAAACTATGAGATGGGGGTTATTTTAATAAAATAGATAAAATAAACTTGACTTTCAATTGATGTCTCATGACGTCACCTCGTCGGGCAACTTTCATAGACTAAAAAAGCAATGGCAAACCAAAACAAAAATTATCAATGTCGAGTCAACGGCGGTCATAATAATCTCTTCAATACACGTACGTCGAGTTGTTTTTCGCCTTATTGATACAAATATTAGGATTATTTTACTTTAAACGTTATTTGGACTCTGATATCGATTTTATGACATAAGATTTGTTTACTTTATGTCATGAATTGTAAAAACCGAAGACGTGACAGAATGGCTTTACAGCTTTAGCCTGCCCGATGGGGGAAATTAAAAAAAAAAACTTGTCAGTTCTGTTGTCAAAGTTAATGAAATGTGTCAAATGTTTTGTATACTTTTTTGTTTCGTATGGCAAAGGCATATTCTACATATTATTGTGGAGAACCTCCACAAAGGCCATTCATCAAGAATTTAATTGAATTAAATTCTACATATTTAGCCGTACTCATGACGTCATAACTATAAAAAGTTTGAAAACGTATTAGAATTAAACTACCGCATAGAAAGCCAAAATATTCAAATTAGTTTCATAAAATAAAGTTTACTATCAGTAAAAAATATAAAATAAATACAAAAAAAAAAGTTTACATACCGAATTTTGTGACATAAATCTAATTGATTAACCATTTCTATGCCAATAAATAATTTTAATTTAGACTTTGTATTGTTGGTTTTTAAATAAAATACATAAACTTTTTTCATGCTATTTTTCATCCTAGACATCAGTTAGACACATTGCTGCTTAAAATCAGGCAGAATGTGGTTAAACTCGAATCTATTCTTCATAAAATATATACAAACTTACAGAATCATTTTTCACCAGCCACGTTTCATATATCCTCAATGCTTTCACACACTTTTCTTTGAATTTATAGAACTTTGACAACATGTACTCGCACTCTATGCAGCAGTAACAAGAGAAACCCATGGTAATATCCTGAAACACAAGTAAAGGAAATGCCATTAGATTTAATCGAAAGCAAAACTGATTTTTATTGATAACTATCGACCCAGCTTCGCACGGGTGCAATGTAGATACTAATGTGGTGCATATGCATGTATTATGCATATAAACCTTCCTCTTGAGTCGCTCTGTCTATTGATGGAAACCACATTAAAATCCGTTGCATAGTTTAAAAGATCTAAGCGGCTAATTCAAAGGGGGGGCGATGAGTCCTGCACTGACGTCTCGCTTGGGGTGTATTGTGCATTTCCCCCTACCAGCATCTACATGAGCCAACCCAGCTCCTTCAAGTACTGGAGCGAGGCTCTGGGCCACTGGCATAGTAGCTCCAGTGAGATGGGTAGAATATTTGTAAGCCCCTATTTTGTAACTGTTTATCTGTTTGTTGTTTTTGTGTTACTAAATAAAAATCATTTTGTTTCTTTCTTTTCAGTGAAGGCATTGATGCATTTCAAAATAGGCTCTTTATACAACACTTTAAATAACATACAACGCGATGGATTCTGCATCCACACGCCGATACAATTGAATGCTTACTTGGTGGTAGATCTCCTTAGCAGGAGGTCGTCTAGGTAGGTACCACTGCAGTACCAGTTATTCTGCCGCTAAGTAGTAGTGTGGAAACATTACTGTGAAGGGCAGCGACATTACAGCGCTGTTGAAACTAACCATCGAAAGTCTCAAAGTAATGAGCGCCAAAGCAGTGATGCCCCGGACTTTGTTTTGTTACTTAAAGTTCTGCGTATCGCTGCAATGGTCATGGATAGGCGTTATTTCTTGTCATCAGGACAGCGTCTCGTTCGTCTCATAACTTTTTACATTTAAAAAAAAGTTACATCTCTAGTTAAATAAATGCTAAATTAAATTTAACTTTACTTACAGAGTAATGGCATAGCTGATCATGAAATCGTTCTAGTTGGTTACTCACTAGTTTAATTTGTTTATCAGTACGTAAACATATTATACAGAGAAACATTTTTGTAAAAATAATTGTTTGCGATATTTTTAGTAGTTTCTTTAACGGATTAAAATTGTCACAGGTAAGTCCGAGCACGGATTTTTATTTAACAGGTAATTAACTGTAATCAAGTAGGGGCTCCATTTAAAATTATAATTATTTGCTTAGTTTTCGTAAAAATTGCTAGTAACTCAATTAATTTACACAAAACTGTCATCATTGAATTAAACTAGACATGAGTGAGTCCGATTAGCACTCGGAAGGTTCCGTAGCTAAAAGTTATTACAGGGAGAAATATAGCCACCTTAGTTGAGGCTTATATAACACCTCACCTCTGTCTTTTCTAAGTTATAGGCGTATTGGACTATTGGACACTACAGCGACAACTTTCTACTTATTATTATTATTTTTATAGTATTTTTATTTTTATCTTCTAATTTATTTATTTGTTGTTATAGTGTTGTGTGTGTCAAAGTAAATGTTGTCTGTCTTTCTTTCTATTACCTATATCTACTTTAAACGGTGAACGAAAATATCGCCAAGTAACCCAAAATGTTTGGGAGTTCTCAAAAAACCTTGAAAATGTAAGAAGTCTTCCAGCCAGCGTAGTGGACTATGGTTTAGTTTAGTTATGGTTAAGTTTTACGGTCGTATGGTGCTACGGTCCGCAGTGTGATAATTTATAAAAACAGTGCTGATCTGTAGAAACTTAATTTAAATTATTACTACACAATTATACGCTTGTTTCGTGGAAATTTTATTGGACTTTTATAATTATAAGGTTTGGAAGGTTAGATAAGAATAGATAAGACAGACGGCCCTGGTAATATTTGTAACAGGGTCCTACCAAGCACTCTTTCGATACGCATCTACACCACCAGCACGGTATGAATGGTATCTGGTATTCTGTTGTCAAGCAGTAGTGTGTAAATATTACTGCGTTCTGGTTTGAAAAGTACTGCAGCGAAATTACATCGCAGTTGAGGTTATCCATCGAAAGTCTCAAAGTAGGTATTGATCGCCAAAGCAACGATGCCCTAGACTTTGTTTTGTTACTCAAAGTTATGTATGTTTATGGAAATGCGTTATATTGTACCATCAGGAGAGCATCACATTCGTGTCATTACTTTTGCTTTAAAAATGTGACGGAACCCTAAAAAGTTATTGATGTCAGGCAACGTTTTATGTCAAACAATTTTTTTTTTTGTTTTGACAAGTCACGTTATTTATTATGCCTCAACTTTCCAGGTTTTGCATAAATCATTCACAATTATTATTATACAGCTACGATTTATAACAAAACTAGCATCTTGTAGCGATGATAGCTCAGTGGTTAGCGCGGTAGGTTCGCATGCCGAAGGGCGTGGGTTCAAACCCCAACAATGAGCTTGAGCTGCCGGTGAAGGAAAAACATCGTGAGGAAACCATAGCATGGTGGTAGGGTACTTTCTAGTACTCGGCTGGCTAGCTACCACCCTCAAGTTGAAAATCTGCCGCCAAGCATCTAACGGTGTGTTCCCGCAGCCTCACTTGAGAGCCAGTTCTATTCCAGGCTAGATGTGCTTTACCATCTTCGACCACACCTTTACTTAACATCAGGTGAGCTGTGGTAAAACAACTAGCCTGTCAACACTAAAAAAAAAACAATGAAATTATTAAATCTAGATTCGATAGCCTTTGAACATCAAAGATGTTTTGTTGAAGGTGGATTTTTTTTAACCTATGTTTGTGGTCGCACATTATGTATTAATCATAGGCTAGTAACAATGAACTTAGATCGATCACTGTGTTTGTACAATTAATAAATGGGTAATACCAAAGTCTACCACGTGACGCTAACTCGAGAATCCTGCATCGCGCAAGCGTTTGTCGCACCAACATTAGTGAGCCTTTGGACTGCGGATCGTCAAAACGCGAACCTGGGGTTGTCCGATTAGGAGCCTTATATCGAGCTAATAAAGAAGTTAAATCTCGAAAGTAGCCATGGGTAACTCAACAGATTTACTTGAGTCACGCCGCGGCTCGCAGCTCAACCCTTGAGCTGAAAACTTGAACCGGCTCAACAGGTCATTTCAGCTCAGTTCACGTACTAACTCGAGGGAGTCATTTAGTCAATAGCGAAGTAAACTAGACCTTATGCAGCGCTAGAATATGCAGCTCATATAGTTGGTTTATAGTTTCAGCTCAACAACGTTGAAAATGTTCTCAATTTATCGGGAAATCTACTGATAAAAAATATTTTGTTAAAATTAATTTTTTTTTTTTTGTTTTCCGATTAATATTATAATTGCCAAAGTTTGTATGTATGGATATTTGTTAATCAATCATGCTAAAACAAATGAAAGGATTTGCAAAATAAATTGTATATAAATAGTTTATTATCTTGTTTATCCCGGGAATTGTAAGATTCGTGGTCAATATGCTCTCCTTCCCTTTCTAAGTCATTCTGTTTCGTTCATCATTCTGTTCAGGTCACACTGCTTCAAAAAACAGATCGCGTCGCATCGGCTCCGTTCGGTCCACTTTTCAATTTCGGTTCGGTTCGCAATTCAGTTCGATTAGCTGCGGTCGGGTGCGCGACAACGATGACTCGTTGAGCCGCAAGCCACGATTTGAGCTGCTTGATCTGCGGTTGAGCTGCAGCTCAACGGTTCAAACCTACGCGATCTGAATATTTGAACCGGTTCTGATCTGAGTTACACACGATTAGCCATGGGTAACTCAACAGATTTACTTGAGTCACGCCGCGGCTCGCAGCTCAACCCTTGAGCTGAAAACTTGAACCGGCTCAACAGGTCATTTCAGATCATTTCACGTACTAACTCGAGGGAGTCATTTAGTCAATAGCGAAGTAAACTAGACCTTATGCAGCGATAGAATATGCAGCTCACATAGTTGGTTTATAGTTGCAGCTCAACAACGTTGGAAATGTTCTCAATATATCGACTGATATTATTATTTGTATTTCGGATACTTACTTAGCAATTCTGTTTCGTTCATACACACACTGCTTCAAAAAACAGATCGCGTCGCATCGGCTCCGTTCGGTTCACTTTTCAATTTCGGTTCGGTTCGCAATTCAGTTCGATTAGCTGCGGTCGGGTGCGCGACAACGATGACTCGTTGAGCCGCAAGCCACGATTTGAGCTGCTTGATCTGCAGTTGAGCTGCAGCTCAACGGTTCAAACCTACACGATCTGAATATTTGAACCGGTTCTGATCTGAGTTACACACGATTACTCGAAAGGTTTTTCTATCGGTTCATAGCCGAAACATCCCTCGGGGATAAGAGCGAGATAGCTAGCTTGTTCAGTGTTCATACAGAAACTTAAAAATCTTTTTAGTTTTATAATTATCATAGGTAAAACGGGTTTAAGAAAACAACAATTAATTAACCGAATTCGTTTTTTATATGAAAAACAAAAACGTTTTACCGAAAAAAAAGGAAGTCAAGTAAAAATAACGTTAGGAAGTTTTACACATAATACATACATAATATTGGAAAAACAAAACAGCTTTATGATGCTAAAACAAAATCTTAGTAGGTAATAAATAAAAACCATAATAATTATGTCTAGTAAATCAAAATTACATTCCTATGGAATATATTTTAAACGTAACAATTTTAAAAAACTACAAAAAAAAAACATAACTAAAAAAAAATAGTATATGTATACAATAACATTGTACGTTCAATATAATATACTTAATTCTAGCGGCCCGCTAATAAGTAATTTTAAT
Source organism: Biston betularia (assembly GCA_905404145.2). Lineage (NCBI taxonomy): Eukaryota > Metazoa > Arthropoda > Insecta > Lepidoptera > Geometridae > Biston > Biston betularia. The sequence continues at coordinate 1,056,064 of FR989892.1, read as the reverse complement.
ATAACCTAAATAGCTAAGTAGAGTATAAACGAAGAATGCGTCCATCGACACTTTTCTTACTGTCTCTATTAAGGGGAAGACACTTTGTTCATGTGTTCTATAATATGTAGTACTCACTGCACTGACATTAACTAACTTAAAAGGTTGAGAGTTTTGGCGGGAACGCGAAAGAAGTCGTGTCACTCCGTTTTTTTTCCAAATCTCCATCGAAGCTTTATAGTAAAGTCGCCACTACTTTACTAAAGCATGACTGTACTTGACTGACACGGACTGGACTTAGACCATAACTATAGCTAAGAGACAGCAGAAATAATACTTAAGACAAGGCAGTATGGCTTTACAGCATTAGCCTGCCCGATGGGGCAAATTAGTTATAAAAAAAAATACTCCACCATAGCTTTTAAATGCCTGAGGAGATTTTGGCGGGAACGCGGGAAGAGTCGTGTCGCTCCGTTGTATTTTTTTCCAAAACTAGTGTTTAGTCGAGTGTTTATGGATAAAAAGGGTATTTTATTCTTAAAGTGCCGAATCACAAGCGTGAGTGTGGGAAAATGATATAATTTGGTGAAACATGACTTTTCGTGTTGCTTTCAAAACTCCATCGAAGCTTTATAGTAAAGTCGCCACTGCTTTACTAAAGCATGACTCGACTTGACTGACACTGACTCTACTTGACCAAGACTGGACTTTGACTACAACTACGAATCAACTTATTTAACTTTTAAAACTTGACAATATTAAACACTTGACACTAGCACATGCTTAAGACGCGACGCCAAAACTACAGAAAAAAAAACCCTACTTTGAGAAGTTTGAGAGTTGTATTTTTTTCCAAAACTAGTGTTTTGTCGAGTGTTTATGCATAAAAATGGTGGTGTTTTATTCATAAAGTGCCGAATCACAAGCGCGAGTGTGGGAAAATGATATAATGTGGTGAAACATGACTTTTCGTGTTTTGAGTAAAAAAAATGTTTATATTTTAAATATTTTTGCCACTGGAGCTAATGATGATATACTTTGGCAAACAATTGTAGATTTTCCATCACGTTTATTGGCTGTCATCTGAATGGTAGTCGTCCGATTCTGTCTCAGTGTTCGTTTTCGCTCTCTTCGCAGGCGCCCCCGAGCCGGCGGCCTCCTCCCGGACGCCCCCCTTCCTGACGCGCCTTATATTAAAGTGTACCCCTTTCACGTGCTCTCTCAGTGACGTGCTGTGCAGGAACGTTTTCCCGCACATTCCGCACTTGTGATTTTTTTCGCCGGTGTGGATCTGTTCAATTTACGAAAGAAATAAAGAAAACATTTATTTTGACACACAAAAATGTTTGTTTTCGCTGGGTGTTCTATATCTACACTATTATAAAGAGGAAAGATTTGATTTGTTTGTTTGTATTGAACAGGCTCCGAAACTACAGGACCGATTTCAAAATTCTTTCACCGTTGGGAAGCTACACTATCCCCGGGTGATATAGGCTACTTTTTAGCCCTGTATTCTCACGGGAACGAGAACTAAGCGGGTGAAACCGCGAGGCGTCCGCTAGTACTATTATAAAGAGGAAAGATTTGTTTGTTTGTATTGAATAGGCTCCGAAACTACTGGACCGATTTCAAAATTCTTTCACCGTTGGGAAGCTACACTATCCCCGGGTGACATAGGCTACTTTTTATCCCGGTATTCTCACGGGAACGGGAACTAAGCGGGTGAAACCGCGAGGCGTCCGCTAGTAGGCTAATTAATAAAATAAATATCGTAGGACTATACACACAGTGCCATCTTGCCCCAAACTAAGCAAAGCTTGTGTGATGGAAGTCAGGTAACTGATAGAATACATAAATACTTTTTTTTTTGTAAATACATGCTTATAACACATACGAACACCCAGACACAGAACAAACATTTGTTTATTCACAAAATGTTTGCCCTGAGTGGGGATCGAACCCACGCCCTACAGTTCTCAAGGCTGATATACTACCAACGAGCCAACGGTGCTGTCAAAACAATAGTGTAATAAAGACAAAGAAGCTGCAGAATGAAAAATTGTACACAAAATACAGAAACATTGAAACTGGCAGAACGCACAGAGTGCGATCCAAAGAAGAAAGTAAAAAATACTTACCCTCATATGGTTAGTGAGATTGGAGCGAGTCTTGAACTGCTTCCCGCAGTACGTGCAGCACATGGTGGAGGGGAAGTGCCTCAGTCTGTGGTCTCGCATGATCAGGTCGCTCCGGAACCGCTTCGGGCACAAGTCGCACTGGTACGGCCGGTCACCAGTATGGATCGTCATATGATTCTGGAGGCCGTACACGGTCTGGAAGATTTAAAAAAAAATGTGAAAACTTTTTTGGCTTTGGTGTTATCACTTTTTATGTAATAGTTGACTGGCTAGGGGTTTTACCACAGCTCACCTGATGTTGAGGGAAGGTGTGGTCGAAGATGGGAAAGCACACCTAGCCTGGTATGGAACTGGGTCTCAAGCGAGGCTGCCGGAACACACTGTTAGATGCTTGGTGGCAGATTTTCAACTTGAGAGTGGTAGCTAGCCAGCCGAGAACTAGAAAGTATTCTATCACGATGTTTTTCCTTCACCGGCAGCTCAAGCCCATTTGTGGGGTTTGAACCTACGCCCTTCGGCATGCGAACCGACCGCGCTAACCACTGAGCTATTATCTATGTTGATACCACGCCCTAAAGCTCTTAAATCAGATACACTATTTTGTAGCGATGATAGCTCAGTGGTTAGCGCGGTAGGTTCGCATGCCGAAGGGCGTGGGTTCAAACCCCAACAATGAGCTTGAGCTGCCGGTGAAGGAAAACATCGTGAGGAAACCAAAGCATGGTGGTAGGGTACTTTAGTACTCGGCTGGCTAGCTACCACCCTCAAGTTGAAAATCTGCCGCCAAGCATCTAACGGTGTGTTCCGGCAGCCTCACTTGAGAGCCAGTTGCATTCAGGCTAGGTGTGCTTTACCATCTTCGGCCACACCTTCACTTGACATCAGGTGAGCTGTGGTCAAACACCTAGCCAGTCAAACATTAAAAAAAAAAAAAAAAAAAACTAATGAGTAACAGGGCAAAATACACAAGTATTCCGTCCCTGTTGACATCGAGGGTGTAGCAGTCATCGAGTTGTATCAAAATAAATGTATACTAGCGACATCTAGAAGAAAGTTTTTTTTTAAATTTGTTTTTTTATGTAAACTAAACGTTAAAATGACGCCCTTTATTAAAAAAATGTAACATTTTGCCCTTGCCTTCCCTTTACATATATGAGGTTTGTCTGTTTGTCCGACGACATTGCTCTCTATTCCCACTGAATTGTGACGTTCCTGGAAGGGATCGACAGAAACGACATAGACATAAGTTGCTTGTCCCAGGACGGAGAACAAATGTGTACCGTGGTAATGTATGCTGTATGGCTATCACTATATTTAACCAATTGCCAAATTATTTTAAGATACTAGGAGCTTTAATCTATTTAAATTTCTTATGGACAAGTGTTACTATGACATTAATGACTTTTTAAATGACACGCTTAAATAATTGTTTATATAATCTAATGCAACTAATAATATTTGTACACCCACGAAGGTAGAATATTTGATACCTACAATTCTAATAATAACACCTACAATGTAAGACAATATTCTCACAAATAAACTGATTTTGATTTTGATTTGATTTTAAAATAATAAAATCATTCTACACCGAGTAACCAACGTGGTTGTACTTCAGGTTATGGGCCCAGCACGCTTTCGCTCTATGGAGTTGAAAGAGAGTTTCTTACGCAGAATCCGGCGCCGCATACGTCGCACAGATGCTTCTTCTTGTCCAAGTAAATGAGGTTAATGTCTTCGTTGGGGTGCTCCACTTTGAAGTGACGCTGCAACCAGCCGAAGCTCCCGCCATAAGTATTGCACTAACAAGTAAACATTTATAATTAAAAAAAAAAAGTTTTCAAGAGTTTAGCGAGTTTTTGTAGCGATGATAGCTCAGTGGTTAGCGCAGTAGGTTCGCATGCCGAAGGGCGTGGGTTCAAACCCCAACAATGAGCTTGAGCTGCCGGTGAAGGAAAACATCGTGAGGAAACCATAGCATGGTGGTAGGGTACTTTAGTACTCCGCTGGCTAGCTACCACCCTCAAGTTGAAAATCTGCCGCCAAGCATCTAACGGTGTGTTCCGGCAACCTCACTTGAGAGCCAGTTCCATTTCAGGCTTGGTGTGCTTTACCATCTTCGACCACACCTTCACTTAAACATCAGGTAAGCTGTGGTCAAACACCTAGCCTGTCAACCATTAAAAAAAAAAAAAAAAAAAAGGCTTGGTGTGCTTTGCCATCTTCGACCACACCTTCACTTAAACATCAGGTAAGCTGTGGTCAAACACCTAGCCTGTCAACTATTAAAAAAAAAAGTCGGAAACCCACGAGCCTCCTGAGCTAGTCGACTGCTCCCAGAACTCCTACGTTATTTTAAAAACTCACCACTCGACATAAATGTTTATGTGGCGTTACACGACGAATTAGTTTGACTTTCCGCGACTGAAGCGAAGATTTTTTCGATCTGCAAATGAAAAAGAAAACGAGGTTGAGAACCATGGAAAGTGAGCTGCTTTCGACACATTTTTAACCGACTCAAAAATAGCCCAGTAACTAATCAATCATTACTACATAATCAATTTATCATTATCGCAATAATTTCAGGTTTTCTTTAATTCTGGCATCGCATTTTGAGCATTTGAGTATCAAGTATTTAATATTTATAAGTTTCTTAAGTTAAATAAGTTACCTAGCTATAAGTTATAGTCAAAGTCCAGTCTTGGTCAAGTCTAGTCATGCTTTAGTAAAGTAGTGGCGACTTTACTATAAAGCTTTCCTAATAACAGAAAATGGCTTCAAACATACGAATATGACACATTTGAAAAACTTTTGATTAGAGTAGACTGAAGAACATATGCATACACGCTCACACACACACACACACACACGCAAACTCTCTCTCACACACACACACATGCGCAAACTCACACACACACACACACACATATAAATAAATAAATAAATAAATAAATATCGTAGGACATTACACACAGCGCCATCTGACCCCAAACTAAGCAAAGCTTGTACTATGGGAATCAGATAACTGATAAAATACTTAAATACTTTTTTTTTTCTAAATACATACTTATAATACATACAGTATACACACACACACGCAAACTCACACACACACACACATGGCATTGAGCAACTATATCCTTAGCTTAATTTTTTTATTATATAATTAAAAATATTATTGTTAACTAACATGCACATATTTAAGGGAGAACATTGTCTGCTGCACTACGGCTATACGTTAAAGCAGCAGACAGGGTTACATATTATTAATAAGTCATCAGTTATGGTTACAATAAAAATATTTTGTATTTGTATAAGTTTTGTTATACATACTTCCTGTGTTCGGGGAGTCCCATACTGTTCCGTACAAGACGCAAGGCACCGCGATGTCGCGCGGGTTGGTGCACATCGACGATGTGCTTCTGGTACACCTACAGGAGAAGCACATTCTCTTTAGTCATAAATACTGGTCATAGTCATATATTTTATTTATATTTGGTACAACAGCAATTCGGTATGTAAAGAAAAAAAACTTTACTGTTTTTTTTTTTATGGTTGACAGGCTAGGTGTTTGACCACAGCTCACCTGATGTTAAGTGAAGGTGTGGTCGAAGATGGTAAAGCACACCTAGCCTGAAATGGAACTGGCTCTCGAGTGAGGCTGCTGGAACACACCGTTAGATGCTTGGCGGCAGATTTTCAACTCTCGTGTGGTAGCTAGCCAGCTGAGTACTAGAAAGTACCCTACCACCATGCTATGGTTTCCTCACGATGTTTTTCCTTCACCGGCAGCTCAAGCTCATTGTTGGGGTTTGAACCTACGCCCTTCGGCATGCGAACCTACCGCGCTAACCACTGAGCTATCATCGCTACAAAATTATTCCAAAACTATTTCAAAATAGTACATTTCTGTACAATATTTTTACGTTCAAATCTTTGTAAACTATGAGATGGGGTTTATTTTAATAAAATAGATAAAATAAACTTGACTTTCAATTGATGTCTCATGACGTCACCTCGTCGGGCAACTTTCATAGACTAAAAAAGCAATGGCAAACCAAAACAAAATTTATCAATGTCGAGTCAACGGCGGTCATAATAATCTCTTCAATACACGTACGTCGAGTTGTTTTTCGCTTTATTGATACAAATATCTGGATTATTTTACTTTAAACGTTATTTGGACTCTGATATCGCTTTTATGACATAAGATTTGTTTACTTTATGTCATGAATTGTAAAAACCGAAGACGTGACAGTACAATGGCTTTACAGCTTTAGCCTGCCCGATGGGGCAAATTGAAAAAAAAAACTTGGTCAGTTCTATTGTTAAAGTTAATCAACGAGTTTTGGCGGGAACGCGGGAAGAGTCGTGTCGCTCCGTTGTATTTTTTTCTAAAACTAGTGTTTTGTCGAGTGTTTATGCATAAAAATGGTGGTGTTTCATTCATAACGTGCCGAATTACAAGCGCGAGTGTGGGAAAATGATATAATGTGGTGAAACATGACTTTTCGTGTTGCTTCCAAAACTCCATCGAAGCTTTGTAGTAAAGTTGCCACTACTTTACTAAATCATGACTGGAATTAACTGACACGAACTGGACTTGACAAAAACGACTTTGACTAAAACTAGCTACGATGGCACTTATTTAACTTTTGAAACTTGAAAATATATAATTACTTGACACTGGCCAATGCTAAAACGCGACGCCAAAACCAAAGAAAGAAAGTTAATCAAATGTGTCAAATGTATACTATTTTTTTTTACGGCAAAAGCATATTCTACATATCCAGCCGACCTCATGAAGTCATAACTACAAAAAGTTTGAAAACGTATTAAAATTAAACTACCGCATAGAAAGCCAAAATATTCAAATTAGTTTCCGTTCAGTAGTTTTTACGTGAAAGAGTAACAAACATCCATTAGACAATAGACTTTATTTGTACATTTATAATATTTGCATGGTGGGTACTTTCTAGTACTCGGCTGGCTAGCTACCACCCTCAAGTTGAAAATCTGCCGCCAAGCATCTAACGGTGTGCTCCGGCAGCCTCACTTGAGAGCCAGTTCCGTTCCAGGCTAGGTGTGCTTAACCATCTTCGAACACACCTTCACTTAACAACAGGTGAGCTGCAGTTAAACATTCAAAAAAAATCGGGGTGTTCGCTTACGAAGGTCCAGTGAAACTCACTTCTTGAGAAGGTAATGTGACGTCACACTCTTCGCATCGGACGCCCTCTGCGTCCGGGGGCAAGGTCTCCTTGGCGGCGGTGCAACGGGTCGAGTTGCTCTTGTGCACTATCAGCCCCATGGGCGACACGAAGCCCCGGCCGCAGCCCAGGCACACGTGCCGCCCTCGCCGGTGATGCCTGCTTACGTGGTATGTGTATGTAGACTTACTCCTACGTGAAACAAAAACAATTTTCATTTTATTTTTATTAAAAGAAAGAAAGAAAGAAATTAATTTTATTTTGTAACAAAACAAAAATAACAACAAATAGAGACATCATCATCAGCCTATATTAGTCCACTGCTGGACATAGGCCTCTCCCAAGACACGCCACTCAGCCCGATCTTTGGCCTTTCGCTTCCATCCACCGCCAGCTGTCCTACGTATATCGTCACTCCATCCAGCCTCGGGGCGTCCTACGCTACGCTTGCCAATACGCGGTCTCCACTCTAGAACACGTCTACCCCAGCGGTTATCGGTTCTGCGACAGATATGTCCAGCCCATTGCCACTTCAGCTTGCTAATACGCTGAGCTATGTCAATGACTTTAGTTCTCTGGCGAATTACTTCGTTTCGGATCCGATCCCTCAGAGAAATGCCAAGCATAGCTCTTTCCATAGCTCGCTGAGCGACTTTGAACTTACGGACCATTCCCGCTGTGAGTGTCCACGTCCACGAGCACGCTGATCTAGAAGAAATCTATTCACTCTAGCCTTAAAAACGTCCAAATTGTAGTTTATGGGAAACAGGGAAGCCGAGAATGAGTGCCATTCATGGGTCGTGCAAAGTAGTGCGGAATCACTGCGTACGAATACTGGGTATATTTAAGGTGGTTCGATTTCCATACAAATAATTTTTTGCCATTTATGGACAAATGGAGCATAATTTTACAGTGAAATCACAGCTACTGGCATTTATTTTGGTCTTTATTTGCGGTAAATCACAATTCGGTATGTCAAGAAAAAAAAAACTTTACTGATTCCAAAACCATTTCGAAATAGTACATTTCTGTATAATATTTTGACGTTTAAAACTCTGTAAACTATGAGGTGGGGTTTATTTTAATGAAAAACATAAATCAAACTTGGACTTTCAATTGATGTCTCATGACGTCATCTCGACGGGCAACTTTCATAGACTGCCAACCAAAACAAAACTTGTCAATGTCAAGTCAACGGCGATCATAATAATATTATCAATACACATACGTAGAGATGTTTTTCGGTGTATTGATACAAATATCTGGATTATTTTACTTGAAACGTTATTTGGATTCTGATATCGCTTTTATGACATAAGATTTGTTTACTTTATGTCATGAATTGTAAATACCGAAGACGTGACAGAATGGCTTTACAGCTTTAGCCTGCCCGATGGGGCAAATTAAAAAAAAACTTGTCAGTTCTGTTGTCAAATTTAATGAAATGTGTCAAATGTTTTGTATACCTTTTTGTTTCGTATGGCAAAGGCATATTCTACATATTTAGCCGTACTCATGACGTCATAACTATAAAAAGTTTGAAAACGTATAAGAATTAAACTACCGCATAGAAAGCCCCAATTATTCAAATTAGTTTCTTAAAATAAAGTTTACTATCAGTAAAAAATATAAAATAAATGCAAAAAAAACTTTACATACCGAATTGCTTGAATAAAACAGTAAATTAGGTAGTTGATTTAGACACACAACGTCATCTGACCCCAAACTAAGCAAAGCTTGTACTATGGCAGTCAAATAAGTGGTAGAATACTTAAATGCTTTTTTTCTTTGTAAATACATATATCCTCAAAACATTTTTACACAAATTATAGTAAATACAGTAACCAGAAAAAAAATGTTATCTTCTGAGTTTTCGGTATCTATATCCTTAGCACATTTTTTTTATTAACTTGCGCCTCTGAAACTTGCTTCTTAAATTGCCCTAAGGAGCCAGAGAAAACATCCACTGTCACTGATATCAGTATAAGTCGAACACATACGCACCCCAAAGTTGTATTACACAAAAGTTACAAGTAAATACTCACTTGTACGTTGTGTTGCATTCTTCACAATGGTACTGCTTGCCTTTATGCCACTGGAAGTGATTCTGCATCGAAGTTCTGCAATATACAAACCGAATGTCTTATCCCACTAATATTAGACAGCCCCGTTGGCTCATTGGTAGTATATCTGCCTCGAGAGCTGTAGGGCGTGGGTTCGATTCCCACTCAGGGCAAACATTTTGTGAATAAACACAATCATGTTTGTTCTGTGTCTGGGTGTTCTGTATGTATTATAAGTATGTACCTATTTACAAAAAAAAAAAGTATGTATGTATTCTATCCGTTATCTGACTTCCATCACACAAGCTTTGCTTAGTTTGGGGTCAGATGGCGCTGTGTGTATAGTCCTACGATATTTATTTATTTATTTATTTATTATAAACTAGCGGACGCTTTGCGGTTTTGACCCGCGTAGGTCCCGTTCCCGTGTGAATACAGGGATAAAAAGTAGTACCTTGCGATTTGTGACATAAAATAATTATATTTCAACCTTTTCGTTTTTTGTTTAATTTTTATTTATATATACTATACTATATACCTATAAGTTTTTTTCTATGTTTTATGTTTATTTTTTTGTATGTAATTATGTTGAAATGTGTTTTATGACCCAAATAAAGTGTTGTCTATTGTCTATTGTCCTATGTCGCCCGGGGATAGTGTAGCTTCCCAACGGTGAACGAATTTTTGAAATCGGTCCAGTAGTTTCGGAGCCTATTCAATACAAACAAACAAATCTTTCCTCTTTATAATAGTACTAGCGGACGCCTCGCGGCTTTACCCGCGTAGGTCCCGTTCCCGTGGGAATCCAAGGACAAAAAGTAGCCTATGTCGCCCGGGGATAGTGTAGCTTCCCAACGATAAAAGAATTTTAGAAATCGGTCCAGTAGTTTCGGAGCCTGTTCAATACAGTCTTTCCTCTTTATAACAGTACAAGCAGCTCGCCCCGGCTTCGCACGGGAAAACAAAACTCGATTAACAATACAAATTGATCGATCCAGTAGTTTCAGGGCCTATTCAATACAAACAAACAAAAAATGTAATCTTTTCTCTTTATGAGATGTAGATGACAACTGTAATAGTTAGACATGATATTGCGGACTTATTTGTAGCTGTCAACTTGCTCTATAAAACGTCACTTTATTCTATTGTCAAAAGTTTTCGCTGCGCATGCTAAGTAAGGGGTTTTCGCTAAATTTTTCACAGTTTGGGTTTACATTATTGAGTTTTCCATACGGATCCCTAATTGTTTTTTAAATAAACTATAGCCTATGCCCGTCACGGATCAAGAATTATTAAGATCGGTCCAGCAGTTTCGGAGCCTATTCAATACAAACAAACAATCAAATCTTTCCTCTTTATAATAATATAGCCAAATAGATAGATTTATATTTTTTTTTTTTTATGGTTGACAGGCTACGTGTTTGACCACAGCTCACCTGATGTCAAGTGGAGGTGTGGTGTGGTGTGTGAAGGTGTGTGGTTTAGGTGTGTACCTAAAGTATGTGACAAGTAGGCATTCCTTGCATTTGTACACAACTGAGTGGTAGCGCGTGCGATGCTCGACCAACTTCCCGGGGATCCACATCTTGCATATGGGGCAGCAGATGTGGCCTTCCTTCTCCTGTGCCGGAAATATTGTCAACAATTATTTTTTTTATAATAATAATATAATACAATAATATTCTTTTATTTCAGGCATAAAATAATCCCATATAAAAAATAAAAATTTAGCTAAGTTAGGTTAAGTTAAGTTACCTAATCAAAAATCACAGACTAGTTATCTATGATTCGCACTCTGGTGCACTTACCTCCACATTTTAAAAAATTGGACTTCTGTAGCAGTCACTCAGACCTCGCAAGATGCTATTTTTCGAATGTATCAACCCATTCCAGAAGGAAGCTACTCTGGATCTAATGACGGCATAAAAGTCGGGAACCCGCGCATCGGCGAACATGCCCGACGCGCTGCAGTAACGTGCTTGTTACATAAGGATACGGAACGCATCATTGTACTGCACCCTTATACTATGATACGTTTTCTGCTTATATTTAGTCCACAGCTGGCATATGTATAGGCACAAACAATAAGCTTGGAAAAGCGTTTTTTTGACGTCGTTGCTACAGCTGGAAAAACGGCGCGCGAGCATGTTACACCTGATGGACAGACTCCTTCTTATGTAAATGTAATTAGACGATCGAGACGCTCTCCTGATGGTAAGAGATGACACCTGTCCATGACCATTGCAGCGATACACAGAACTTTGAGTAACAAAACAAAGTCCGAGGCATCGCTGCTTTAGCGCTCATTACTTTGAGACTTTCGATGGTTAGTCTCAACAGCCCAGTAATTTCGCTGCAGTACCCTTCAAACCGGAACACAGTAATGTTTACACACTACTGCTTAGCGGCAGAATATCTGATACGGCGATATTAAAATTATTTTAGTCTAGCTGCGCCCCGCGGTGTTACCCGCTTTGTAGCGATGATAGCTCAGTGGTTAGCGTGGTAGGTTCGCATGCCAAAGGGCGTGGGTTCAAACCCCAACAATGAGCTTGAGCTGCCGGTGAAGGAAAACATCGTGAGGAAACCATAGCATGGTGGTAGCGTACTCTCTAGTACTCGGCTGGCTAGCTACCACCCTCAAGTTGAAAAATCTGCCGCCAAGCATCTAACGGTGTGTTCCGGCAGCCTCACTTGAGAGCCAGTTCCATTCCAGGCTAGGTGTGCTTTACCATCTTCGACCACACCTTCACATAACATCAGGTGAGCTGTGGTCAAACAACTAGCCTGTCAAACATAAAAAAAAAACATGTTTTCGGGATAAAAAGTTGTCAATGTCAATCCAGGGTCTCAGCTACCTTCATACTAAAATTTCCTTCAAATCCGTTGAGTAGTTTTTGAGTGAAACAGTAACAAACATCCATCCAAACTTTCACATTTATAATATTAGTGGGACAGTTAAAACTTACAGTATGACATTTGTTTGTGTGTTGTTCCACAGATATTGAATTCTTGAAAACTTGGCAACAAATTTCACATTTAAATTTAGCTTTCACGTAACACTCATATGTTTTCCTGCTTTCAAACTCTTCTAACTTCTGCTCCTGTGTTGTCAAATACTCTATATCAAACACTGATTTATATTCTTTATCGTTCTCTATCTTTTTCATTATGCGTTCTCTCGTCTTTTTACTCTGTTTCTTCTGTCTGATTGGCTTCTTCTTTAAGATCTTTGATAATTTCTTTCTTATTTCCCTTTCATTCTTTATCTTTACTTTTATATCTGTTTCATCATCCGGATCATCCTCCAAAATCTTGTTAAGCTGTTCTAAGAATGAACATTCTTCTATATCACTGTCTTTCTTTAAATCTTTAACATCTGAACTGGAAATGTTTCCAGGCGATGATATGCTTCCAGGCGAAGGTATGTTTCCAGGCGAAGGTGAGTTTCCAGGCGAAGGTGTGTTTCTAGACTGAGTTATATTTTTTAATTGAGGAACGTCTTCTAACGGAATATTTTCGGGGCTATCTTCATTTTTAACAAAGTCTAAATTCAAATCATTGTCTATACAACTGCTTTGATCAATTTCTATTTTGATCTCTTGACTAAACACTAGTGTCGAATCTTGAACTAATTCCTGCAATATTTGATTACTATTTTACTTTTATTAATCAATAACACGGAAACAATCTTTATATCTTACCAGAAGTAAAGATTTAGATATAATTATCTTGACATTTTTTTTTTTAATGGTTAACAGGCTAGGTATTTGACCACAGCTCAACTGATGTTAAGTGACGGTGTGGTCGAAGATGGCCCCTTCAGCTCTCTAAGCAGACATACTACCAATGAACCAACAGGGCTGTCCGATGTAAAAACCAAAGGTAGAATGACACATACCCCATCACTAGGCAAATATGGGTGGTGATCATTGATATCTTGAAATTTTATGTTGCGGATATTAGCCGGGCTCGGAGTCCACGGGCCGAGCGGCGACGGCGACATCTGCGTATGTAGGCTATTCAACGGTTTTTTTTTCTGAAGACAAGACAACAAAAAATATTTGCATTTGCATTGCAAAGCCATAGAAGGTTCTAGAACTGCCACTGGGCTGCATGAAGCTGCTTCACTATCATCCATGTCAACAAATACAAATCTTTTATTAATAACACCAATGTTACATGTAATATTTCCATTCATATTTAAAAATATCAAAATTATAACATATATGTCAAAACAATGAAATAATTATGTCACATATAAAATAATTATGTCAACATAATTAAATGTCAATAAAAACAAAAATATTATAATTACTTACTAGTAATTCAATAATCTCTTATTTTTAAATAATCATCAAAGTCATAAAACAAGGTCTCTTGAAGCCAACATCTAAGTTTGCTTCTAAAGCACGCGACACAACACCTTGATAGCTTCTCGTCATCAAAGCTATGCCAGCGGCCCAGCCTCGCTCCAATACAAATACAAATACAAATCATTTATTAATAACACCAAAGTTACAGGTCATTTTTCCATTCATATTTAAAAATTATTATCAAAATCATTACATATGTCAAAACAATGAAAATGAAAATGTCAATAAAGTAATATGTCACATATAAAATGTCAGTAAAATTATGTCAATATAATTAAATGTCCATAAAAACAAAAATATTATAATTACTTACTAGTAATTCAATAATCTCTTAGTTTTAAATAATCGTCAAAGTCATAGAACAAGGTCTCTTGAAGCCAAGATCTTAGTTTGCTTCTAAAGCACGCGATGGAAGGTGCATCCCGGATGGAAGCGGGTACGCGATTGTAGACCGCGGGCCCCAGAATGTATACCGACCTCTCCGACTTGACGAGCCGATGCGACGGCGTTACTAGTTGGTCTTTCTTTTTATTACTGCGAAGATCCAACGTGCTGTGGACGCCCCGGCGTTGAAATTTATCTATGTTTGTATGTGTGTACAGGGCTACCTGGTAAACGAACTCACACGGTAAAGGCAGAATCTGTAGCTCCTTAAACAGACCCACGCAAGAGACGTCGTCCTGAACCCCGCATATGGCACGAATAGCTCGCTTCTGCATAACAAAGGCTCTATTACGATCGGCAGCGCGGCCCCACAGCTCCAACCCGTACGTGATGTTACTGTGGACGGTCGCGAAGTAGCAGGAGCGCACTACGCTGCGGGCAGCGGTGCTCGCGAGCCGCCGGAGCGCAAAGCACGAGCGGCTCAGCTTCCCGCACAGCTCGTCTATGTGCGTCTCCCAGGTCAACGCACCGTCGATATGGAAACCTAGAAGTTTCGTACTGTGGACTTGTTGGAGAGCGGTATTGCCGACTGCTACCGAATGAGTCTCAGTCGCGTGGCCATTGAGGTTAAAAGCAAGGAAGCAGGTCTTATCTTTGTTTAGCGCGAGCCCGTTCGATCGGAACCACCTATCTAGTTCGTTCACCACCCCATTCAGCCTCGACTCTAGTTCACGGTGCGTCGGCGCGGTGATCACTGCGGCGACGTCATCGGCGTACATATATATCTCAGCGCCATCGATGGCGCCGGGCAAGTCGTTAAGGAGGAGACTGAATAGAGTATTAGATAGACAGGAGCCCTGCGGGACGCCCATCACATTTTCCGCTTCTGACGACATGACGCGACCTCTATCACCCACCACTACCTGTGTTCGCTTAGACATGAAGGAGGACAGTATGGACAGGGCAGGGCCACGGATCCCATAGAATCGCAGCTTGTTTGCGATGAGGGCGTGATCAGCGGTATCAAACGCGCGCGATAGGTCGCAGCAAAGTAAGGCAACCTGCAGTTTTGCCTCGCGCGCAGTTAACACTCGCCACAACACCTCGCGCACCAAGTCTGTGGTCGCGCGACCGGCTCGGTACGCATACTGCCGCTCCGACAGGACACCACGGTCCACGACAAAATTAAGTAGCCTTCTATTGAGACCGACCTCAAACACCTTGCTAATAGCGGGGACAAGGGATATAGGGCGGTAAGACTTGGGGTCTGCTTTTTTGCCCTTTCCTTTGTACAAGGGGCATATTTTTACTCTTTTAAGCGCCGCGGGATACATACTTTCCCGCAGGCATGAATTAAATAAGTAGCTAATTACGGGTGCGACCGGTTCTATGGCGGTTTTCAATATACTTGCAGACAGACCGTAGAGATCAGTACTTTTCTTAGGGGCAATACGTTTCTTCGTTATTGTAAAAACTTCGTGGGGTGAGAAAGGTTCTAATCTTATAGACACATCGCTCGCGGATGCCTCGTTCCCGAGCGCGGCTAAAGCGCTGACGCTATCAGCCGCGGGCGCTCCGCACCTACTCGCCGCCGTCACAAACTCCAAGTTGAGAGCGTCAACCACATCCTTTTTTGTGATAAACGGTTGGCCATCTGCATCCCGCACCAGGTCTGTGAAATCGACTCTCTCCCGAGTACCACGACCTAGCTCGGAGTTGATAACACGCCACATACGTCGCGGATTATCCTTAACCATATTAGAGAAATGGTTAAATCTTTTTTCTTTTAATAGAGAGTGATATTTCACGGTAAGTTCATCGCACTTACTACGCAGTACGTCGTCAGTTGGAAAGTTCCTTTTTAATTGTGCAGTGTCATGTAGTAAATGTTTAAAGTTGTGAATTTCCGTGTCAACCCAATGTTTTTGATGAGTCAGTTGTTTTTTTAACGGAAAACAGATATTAAATTTATTAGATAATATATTAACTATACTCTCAGCCAGCGAGTGGCAACAATTATTAGCTTTACTAATAATTCCCTCCCAGTCGATAGACGCTAGCGCGCTAATAAAATTGTATTCGTTGGTCGTAGTGAAGCTACGAGCCAGACAGTGGGCGGGCGCGGGCGCTGCCGCGGCGCTGTTCGCGAGCGTGAGGCGCTGGGCGCCGTGGTCGCTGAGCGGGCGCGTGTCGACGCCAGTTACTGCATTTACGCGTTTCGCGGGCACGTTCGTGTACACATGGTCGAGTAGCGACTTGCGGCCACCTACATCTACTCGCGTGGGGTCGGTCACTAATTGAGTAAAATTGAAGCTAACGAGCATATCTACTAACTGCTTTTGGGCGCTAGAACTGTCTAACAAATCAATATTAATATCACCCATAATGACGCAGTCTAGGCCCTCGTCTGTTACTTTACAAAGAAGGGTCTCAAATAACTGGAGGTACTCACCGTGGCTCGTCAAGTTGGAGTGGTACACACCTACAACCAGGATATCGTCATCAAGTAAGTGCACGGCGCACACGTCAAAAGTTTGTTCCCGTGTTAGGTCACAGTAATCCTGTCGGTTGACTGCCATCATACCTGACCGTATGTAGATGCAACTTCCACCGTGCGCTATACGTTCTCTACAGCTAAATGACAATAAATCATAGTTACATAGTGTAACAGAGACCAGTTCATGTTTCCGTAACCAGTGTTCAGTTAAAATGATTATATCGCAGGTAAGTTCCTTTGTCAATAGTACTTCTAGTTGCTTAGTCTTGTTTGTTATACACCGGATATTTTGGTGACAGATCGTTACAGACGAAGGTTTACACGGTCTATGTGGCTTTCGCGAAGGCGCGCGGCGCGGTGCGAGCGGCGCTAGCAGCGCTGGCGTATGTCCCTTGTTGCGACTTCCCAGGGGCGACGGCGTCGGCGGTACCGGCGGTAGCGCCGTCGAGGCCGCGCGGTTGTCGTCGCGGCGCGGAGTGCCGGCGGGGGGCGCCTCCTGCACGCCCGCCGCTCCCTCGAAACCACTCGCTGACTTGAGTGCTTGTCGGCCAGTTCTCGGCGGACATGAAGAACTCAAAGTGGCTGCCTGGTACTGAGATGGAAAACGACGAGTAGTACGAGTGAGCTAGTTTCAATTTTTCAACATGGTAGTTATCGCACTGTTTCTTTTTTTTCATGTACGATATTATCGTATCAGCTGTAGTTTCGGGCGCAAAGAAACAAGCGTGAATTTTGCGTGCTCGTTCGACGGTTTTCAGTTCGTCGTCTGACGCGCCACTTCCTTTAATCACGGTTCGTCGTCGCTGACAGCCTCTTCTACGATTCTCGACTCTCACCCATTCTTCATTGTCGCTGATATTGGTATCCGCCGCAGGCGTTGCTGTTGCCGTTGTCGAAATGTTCGGTTGATTAGCGCAGCGCGCGGTTTGCCGTCGTTTTTCGCTAGAGGGCGCCGGAGTCGGGCTGGAACAATCGGCTGATACCGACGTGTTGACGTAAGACGACTGTGATGTCGACAGCTTTTTTGACTTCTTCCGTGAATACACGCAGTGCTTCTGCTTGGGGGCTGCCTGTGTATTCAGAGGGGGTCGTTGTTCGAGTGGGGTGGGCGCGCACGTTGTCTGTGTTTCAATATTTCTGGTATTAGGCCGCATCGAGGTTCCCGTCACTACATCACTGGACACGTGCGAGGGGTGGATTTCGGCACGGTGTTCTTCGTACCTCGTGATTACCGCAACGAGGGTGTCGATCAACTCTGTATATTTTTCTATCTTCGCTTCTTGACTGGCTATTGAGGTTACAGCTTGGCCAAGTTTTGCCTCGTAGCTTTCAATGACGTGAATGGAGCAGCTCAGCTTACAGTCGTAACTTGCTATCTCGTTACTAAACTGTTCTCTCATAAACGTCATTTCTTGGCGTAGTTTACAAATTTCCTGTCCTAACACGGTTGTATCGCCGACGTTTTGTGGACGTACTGGAGGGTTTGACGCTACTTTCACCCTCTGGGTCACGAAGGGGTCTCGGGTTTTTTTGGAGACTCCTACCGGTGTTAAACTATTATCGCCTCCCCTCTTAGCAGCGCACCGGCACTCGGGACAGGTCCGCCGCTCGCGTGATTCTTGAGCTAAATTCTTTTCGCCTATACATAATGTGTGATATATTTTGCCGCAGTGAGTTTGGTTACAACTCAAGATTTCCTCGGCATCCATTATTTTGTTACAGCATGCGGAGCAGACCATATTGATGCAGTAACAAATAATAGCAGGCACTTTAGCTAAGGGCGCGCGGACGGCGTATGCTAATCGTACCTTGTATGCACAGAACTATGCACGCTACACGACACGAACGTCGGCGCAGATATAGCTAAGTGTGCTGAAAACAAAAATTGTTTATCACACAAATGTGTACTATACTGAGGATCGAACTCGGTTCCTTCGACTTACAACGCAGTCACTATAGCCCCTCGGCCAGTCGACCAATGTGAGTGATAGCGAAATACCCGGTCGATTCTTGTAGTGGGCTCTTATGCTGGATAAACAGCCGTTATAGGTGACTCATGCAGTGTGAGTCGTCGTATTATTCACTGTTGCCGCGCACTCCGTTGATATGTTTTAACACTAAAAATGAGGGTGATTCGAAAAAATAGTTCAAAGGATTATTTTAATTACTGTAAATTTTTGATTTAATTTAATTTAACTGCTCAGTCTTTAACACTGTTCCCTCAGTTACTATATATAATCACTGTACAGTTTTTATGTCCAAAGTCAATACCACTGAACCACACTGATACTCCCTATTACAAACAGCTGTGTTTGTAGCTTTTGGGGAAAATTACGAAATTTACACTGAATCCAGTAATATTTTACATTTAAAACACTGTCACTGTTGTTGTTTTAATTATATTATACTTTAAATTATTGCACAGACTTTAAACCGACACAATATATTTTTAAATATTTTTACATTCGGAGACGATACACTCGCGACTACAGACGACACTCGACGAATACTTCAAGAAGCTGGCTCAGGTAGATGCTGGCAGGGGGAAATGCACAAAACGCCCTAAGCGGGATGTCAGTGCAGGACTCATCACCCCTACTTTAAATAAGAATAAGAATAAGCCTGATACCTGATAGCTGAAGGGCGTGGGTTCGATTCCCATTCAGGACTAACATTTGTGTGACTAACATCGATGTTTGTTCTGTGTCTGGGTGTACTGTATGTATCTATTATAAGTATGTATTTACAAAAAAAAAAGTATTTAAGTATTCTATCAGTTATCTGTCTTCCATAGCACAAGCTCTGCTTAGTTTAGTTTACTTAATTCCGGTTTGAAGGGTACTGCAGCTAGCGAAATTACTGGGCTGTTGAGACTAACCATCTAGTCTCAAAGTAATGAGTGCCAAAGCAGCGATGGTCTCACTTGGTGGTAGATCTCCTTAGCGGGAGGTCGTCTAGGTAGGTACCACCGCAGTACCAGATATTCTGCCGCCAAGCAGTAGTGTGTAAGCATTACTGTGTTCCGGTTTGAAGGGCACTGCAGCTAGCGAAATTACTGGGCTGTTGAGACTAACCATCGAAAGTCTCAAAGTAATGAGCACCAAAGCAGCGATGCCCTGGACTTTGTTTTATTACTCAAAGTTCTGTTTATCGCTGCAATGGTCATGGACAGGCGTTATCTCTTACCGTCAGGAGAGCGTCTCGTTCGTCTCATTACTTTTAACATAAAAAAAAAAAAAAAAAAATGCCCTGGACTTTGTTTTGTTACTCAAAGTTCTATGTATCGCTGCAATGGTCATGGACAGGCGTTATCTCTTAACATCAGGAGAGCGCCTCGATCGTCTCATGATGGCGCTGTGTGTAATGTCCTATGATATTTATATTATGCACAGCGAGGATGTGGAACTCTCTGCCGGCGTCTGTTTTTCCCGTGAAGTACAATTTGGGTGTCTTCAAATATAGAGTAAACAGGTTTTTTTCTAGGTAAGCGTGCTTCATTGTGCAAAAAAAAATAATTATTTATTTATTTATTTTATTTAGTTACTGAATTAGTTAGTTATAAAAATCACACATCCCATCTGTTTATAGTCGAAAATGACTGATTGCAAGATAATAAACAGAAAAAAAAAAAAAAAAAAAAAAGTTACTGAATATCCGATATCCGTTCATACAAAAAAATTGTTGATAATCAAATAACTACTTACTGGAATTCTTGTCCTTTTCCAGTTCTGGTATATGTGCAGTGCTTTCATACATTTTTCTTTGAGTTTGTAAAATTTCGTCATGAGATATTCACATTCTATACAGTAGTAACACGAGGGGACCGTGGAGATCACCTGTAATACAAGGAAACAGAAAACACATATAGCGGCATATACCTACGTTTATGTTATACTGATATAATTATTTTATATGTGACATATAAAATAATTATATAATTGACATTTTCAATGTTTTGACATATTATGTTATGATTTTGATAGTTTTAAAATATGAATGGAAAAATGACATGTAATTTTTTTTTTTTTTTTAATGGTTGACAGGCTAGGTGTTTGACCACAGCTCACCTGATGTTCAGTGAAGGTGTGGTCGAAGATGGTAAAGCACACCTAGTCTGGAATGGAACTGGCTCTCAAGTGAGGCTACCGGAACACACCGTTAGATGCTTGTTAAAATTTGTGTTATTAATAAAAGATTTGTATTTGTACTGGCGGACACCTCTGTGTTTCACTGGCATAGTTCCCGTTCCCGTGGGAATACAGGGATAAAGTAGCCTATGTCACCTGGGGGTAATGTAGCTTCCCAACGGCCAAGAACTTTTGAAATCGGTCCAGTAGTTTCGGAGCCTATTCAATACAAACAAACAAACAAATTTTTCTTCTTTATAATAGTATAGATAGATAAAATGTAGGCAGATTAGGATGCGTGCCTCCAGCGACAGACGTCTCCCCACTGTAGCCAGAGCCACCAGTTGTAATTAGGTTAATAGAAGTTATGACAATATATTCAATGGACATTTAATTGGTTAAAGTTATTATACATTACGTTATTTTAAGTTATTTTTTGTTTTTTTGTTTAATTTTTATTTATACCTACCTAACCTAACCTAACCTACCTACTATATACCTTTAATTTTTTTCTATGTTTTATGTTTATTGTTTATTTATTTTTTTGTATGTATGTATTTTAAATTATGTTGAAATGTGTTTTATGTCATAAATAAAGTGTTGTCTATTGTCTATTGTCTATTACCCTGTAAATTGGTAGGTACAAACAGTTACATAGGTGACTGTTTAGCATGAAACAGTAGCTTACAATTTTTTTTTTTTTAATGGGATGGTAAAGCACACTTATCCTGGAATGGAACTGACTCTCAAGTGAGGCTGCCGGAACATAGCTGGATGTTTGGTGGCAGATTTTCAACTTGAGGGTGGTAGCTAGCCAGCCGAGTACTAGAAAGTACCACCGTGAAAATTCTTGATGATGCTATACATTATTGCACTTAGCAAAACATTAAAATCAACGGGGTAGTGCTTTTTTGTTCTTTTACACTATGCTGTGAATTTTGATGCAGTTTTTAACTTTTTTTTTTATAATAAATAGACTTGCGTTAGACCACCATCTCAGCTGACGTTAAGCGAAGATGTTGTCTATGACAGAAACACATACCTTAAAGAAACCACTTGTGACTTTGCATGTATGTAGTACAACCCACTCGGGCAGCAAATTCCACTATTTTGCGGCTCATATAACTTAAATGACTACATGACACTATGATTTATTTGGATTCTAGAAAGTTATTTTAACCAAACCTGAAGCTAGTTTATTTTCGGTATTAGTGAGATGAGATGAGAGATATACTTACAGAAAAATTGCATATTTCATCATGAAAGTCTTCGAGTACATTGCTCGCAAGTTTCAGTAATCTATCAGTACGCAAGCAAACTAAACAAATATTCATTCTTGGAAACTGTTTTAGCTGCGCTGGTAAAACATTGAAAAAATGTATCAATTATCCTTTATTGATTCCGTTTCTGGTGTACAAGTTAAAAGAGAAACACACTATATTAATAAGGAACATTAACATCGATCTGTTTCATTGAAACACCATATTTTTCAATACAATAATTGAAAATTTGAAACTATTAAATTTCTATAATTTTTTTTTTTTTCGTTAATTTGCCCTTTCGGGCATGCTAAAGCTATAAAGCCATACTGCCTCGTCTTCAGTGTTATTTCTGCTGTATCTTAACTATGGTTATCGTCAAAGTCGTCTTAGTCAAGTCCAGTTCGTGTCAGTTCGTGCCAGTCATGCTTTAGTAAAGTAGTGGCGACTTTACTTTAAGCTTCGATGGAGTTTTGGAAGCAACACGAAAACTCATGTTTCACCACATTATATCATTTTCCCACACTCGCGCTTGTAATTCGGCACTTTATGAATAAAACACCACCATTTTTATGCATAAACACTCGACAAAACACTAGTTTTGGAAAAAAATACAACGGAGCGACACGACTCTTCCCGCGTTTCCGCCAAAACTCTGGTCTTAAAATTCAAATTGGAAATAATGACAATGACAGCTAGAGTAACGTAGGTTTTTTTTAAATTTCAGACGATTATAACGTTTTTTACTAAAACAAAATCTCTTATCTCCCGCCGTCTGTACGCTTAGATCTTTTAAACTACGCAACGGATTTATAAATGATCTTCCTTCCTCCGTATTCCTTAGGAGTTGCAACGTTGGGATTTTTAAAAGGCGTATTAATAGAATCTTAAATGGTCGGCAACGTATTTACTGTACCTTGGTATTGCAGATATACATTGGCGACGGTGATTGTTTACCATCAGGCAACCCGTATACTTGTTTGCTACCTGTGCCATAAAATAACAATAAATTGCTTACCAGCCAATGAAGAAGTACCACCTACGAGGACTAGTTAAAAGTAAATCTAACGAAACTTATACATAACATAGAATAGTAAACAAAAATTAAAAAATCTTTATTGGCAGAAAGTTAACTAAAATTGCATTAATATTCAACGGGCATGTCTGAGGATACACGTAGGTAGTATGCCAATTTGTAAAAAAAACTATAGTTTTATTTTCGATACTAAAGTACCTACTAAGATAATTGTCTACTCGAAGCCAAAATATAATATTAAAAATTGATATAAGGCAGTTAATATTTTACAGAAGTTGTTGATGCTTCATTTTCTTGTGTCTTTTTAAGAAAGTCGCTTTGGCAGTTTTGAATCCGCATTCACATATAAACGGTTTCTCTATTGTATGCTTTCTCAACACGTGGTTTTTCAACGAACTCGACAACGCAGACCTATAACGACATATTTCACATTTGAACGGTTTTTCGCCAGTGTGCGTTCTACGATGACCTTCTAGGTAGCTCCCATCAACAGCGCTATAATCGCACATTTCACATTTATAAGCCATTTCGCCCGCATGTATCTTCAAATGCCTTTTCAAGCCATTGGGCAGAGACGATTTGAAATCACATAAAGTGCAAACGTGCTTTTTTTCGTCGTGCTTTTGTACACAATGCTGTTTCAGAACATGTAAACTGGCCGATTTAAAGTCGCATATTTCACATTTGTTTGGTTTAATCTCAGTATGATAGCTCTTGTTGTGTCTTATTAGATTGCTCGCGTAGGTAGATTTATATTCGCAAATTTTGCAAGCGAAAGGTTTCTCTCCCGTGTGTAGTTTTTGGTGTCTCTTTAGGTAACCTAATTGTGCAAATCTTGAATCACACATATTGCATTCGTAAGGTTTTTCACCAGTGTGCACGATCATGTGACGTTTCACTTTATGTTCTTGGGCAGATTTGTAATTGCAAACATCGCATTCGTATGGCTTTTCACCAGTATGCGTGCGTATATGTAGTTTTAACGAAATTTTTGTAGGAAATCTGGCATCACATGTTTGACATTTGTACGGTTTCACTCCTTTATGTCTGTCCAAATGTCGGTACAAATTGCTTGATAGAGCAAACTTTGCGTCGCATATTTCACACTTATGCGGCCTTTCTCCGGTATGTGTTCTAGTATGTTGTGCTAGAGCGCTGACAGATTGAAATGTGAAATTGCAAAAATCACATTTATGTAGTTTTTCTTTCAAGGCGTCGCGTTTTCGGCGTCGCTTGCGTTCAGTTGCAATTTGATGTTCCTTATAATTCATACTTAAATAATACTTTATTATTGATTATTCACTTAAACTATATTTTAAGTTTATTTAGATGCATACAAAAACATGAAAACGCGAAAGTATAGACTAAATAGAGTTCAAAACAGTTCCGAGTATGGAAGGTTGAATACGTTACAAGAAAAAGGTTTATAATAACTTGATTGAAACTCATTGGTAAAAATTTATGGCTCATTGGCAGCCCGTACACGTAGCGCGCGATCCGCGATCAATGATCGCGATCCAGACTGATCGTGTACGAAGCGGATTGACGGACTGATGCTCCGGATCGCATAATATCTAGAAATTTTGAAATCATGATCGCGGATCGCGGATCGTGATCATGATTGAACGTGTACGGCGGCCCATTGGGTCAGAGACGAACAAAGGCACAGTAGATACCTACTTCTATACGAGAGTTTTGGCGGGAACGCGGGAAAAGTCGTGTCGCACCGTTGTATTTTTTTCCAAAACTTGTCTTTTGTCGCGTGTTTATGCATAAAAATGGTGGTTTTATTTATAAAGTGCCGAATCACAAGCGCGACTGCGGGAAAATGATATAATGTGGCGGAACAAGACTTTTCGTGTTGCTTCCAAAACTCAATCGAAGCTTTGTAGTAGGTAAAGTCGGCACTACATTACTAAAGCATGACTGGACTTGACTGACACGGACTGGACTCTACTAAGACTGGACTTTGACCATAACTGTAGCTAAGAGACAGCAGAAATAACACTTAAGACAAGGCAGTATGGCTTTACAGCTTTAGCCTGCCGATGAGGCAAATTAATTTAAAAAAAAAACTTCTATATGACTCAAGCCGACACGAATTTTGAGTTTGGGTCTCAGACGAATAACAATAATTTGATGAAGGGTCCAAGGCTTGGGTTCTGTTTATTTGATTTTTTGTGTAAGTTTTTTATTACCCAATAAAATTTGCTTCTGTCAAATTAAAAATAATTTCTCTATTTTCAATACTCTAGAGTCTAGAGGTTTACTAGAAGCCACTGAACACAGCTATTTTGGGGACCACTGGGCCTTTACCACCAATAGAGTAAAAAAAACATTTTTCTTTACTGTGACTTAAAGTTTATTTTTTTATTTGTTATCTTTTATTACGGCTATAATAAATAATTTAGATACTTATAAATTACTATTATTATGATACATTATTTTTCTACTTTAACACCGGGTGTAAGGGGAACACTTCTAAAAACGAATACAAGTTTACCAAAAACAAAAAAAAAAAAACCACTGTCACCCAGCGTTCGGAACCGCACGATAATTTCATGACTGCGTCCGATGGTACAATACTATGTACGATAATTTCCATAATGATGCAAAATTTGAGAATTACACTGACAACCAATAGCCCAATAACAAATACGATTGTTTTTTGCTGTCAGCGCCATCTATTGGCTTATTCCTTTCTTAGGAACAGCAGCTTTAGGTCTAAATTATTTCATTGGTGCTACCGTCTGCCAATCAGCGATAACTATCGATATTTCGGTAATGTGCCATAATTATGTCTAACATTCAATTTGATTGTTAAAAAAAACAGAAGTTTTCAGGTTCTTTTTTTTTATGGTTGGCAGGCTAGTTGTTTGACCACAGCTCACCTGATGTTAAGTGAAGGTGTGGTCGAAGATGGTAAATCACACCTAGCCTGGAATGGAACTGGCTCTCAAGTGAGGCTGCCGGAACACACCGTTAGATGCTTGGCGGCAGATTTTCAACTCTCGTGTGGTAGCTAGCCAGCCGAGTACTAGAGAGTACGCTACCACCATGCTATGGTTTCCTCGCGATATTTTCCTTCACCGGCAGCTCGAGCTCATTGTTGGGGTTTGAACCCACACCCTTCGGCATGCGAACCTACCGCGCTAACCACTGAGCTAGGATTTAAGCATTTGAAGCTTATTGTTACGTTTCATGTGATTTTTAGGGTTCCGTACCCAAAGGGCAAAACGGGACCCTATTACAAAGACTTCGCTGTCCGTCTGTCACCAGGCTGTATCTCATGAACCGTGTTAGTTGCAAAGACAGTTGAAATTTTCACAGATGATGTATTTCTATTGCCGCTATAACAAAAAATACTAAATAATAATAAAATAAATACTTATTTAAGGGGGCTCCCATACAACAGACGTGATTTTTTTGTCGTTTTTATAAGATAATGGTGCGGAATCCGTGGGCGAGTCCGACTCGCACTTGGCCGGTTTTTTAATGTATTATAGTCATTATCCTAATTATTTTTTTTCCCCTTCTAATGATGTATCTGTTTGTTGTTAGATACCTCATTGTTATTACAATCTAGCCTATTTGAGACTAATAAGTAATTTTAATATAACTTAAATTGCTAAGTAGAGTATAATCGAAGAATGCGTCCATCGACACTTTTCTTACTGTCTCTATTAAGGGGAAGACACTTTGTTCACGTGTTCTATAGTATGCAGTACTCACTGCACTGGCATTACTAACTTAATACACTAACTCAAAAGGTTTTGTCCTAATGGATCCTAATGGATACTGGTTCTTTTTATAAGTTATGTTAGAATTTAAGCATACTAATTCACGCTCGGAAAATCGAGTGTGGCGCCGCCCCGCCGCTCGTTAGCGAGGCGCAACTCACTAACGTCAGTTCTTCCTCGAATTCGAACACCGCCGCAACGACGACGCACGGCACACTTTTTAAATACAATAATCATCGTCAATCCGTCGCGAAACCATCCGAAAAAGGGCCCGACGACACTCGCGAGTGAAGCTATAGACCACGGAGTGTTTGTGCCTAATTTGTGGATTGTGGACCGGCGCGCGCTGCGCTGGCCACGCTGGCCACGCTGCCATTGCGCACACCGACCTCTGGACGCAGGATTGGTATGTACATTCTGCATAACTTTGTACTAAGAACAGGAAACCCGGCCTTCAGATTCTCTCCGTCTTCCCTCGCACCCGCAGAATCATATCCGCCCCCGCACATATGAAAATACAAGAAAATATCCGGGAACCACCGCACCCCGCCGGTGTTGAGAAAACACCGGCATTTGTAGTGATGATAGCTCAGTGGTTAGCGCGGTAGGTTCGCATGCCGAAGGGCGTGGGTTCAAACCCCAACAATGAGCTTGTAGCGTACTCTCTAGTACTCGGCTGGCTAGCTACCACCCTCAAGTTGAAAATCTGTCGCCAAGCACCTAACGGTGTGTTCCGGCAGCCTCACTTGAGAGCCAGTTCCATTCCAGGCTAGGTGTGCTTTACCATCTTCGGCCACACCTTCACTTAACATCAGGTGAGCTGTGGTCAAACACCAAGCCTGTCAACCATTAAAAAAAAAAAAAAACTAGATATAAAGCCTTTCTCTCCGCCAGATACGATAATTTTGTCTCTTATACGGCCCTGGTACGATAACTGCCTAGTTCCAGTTTGTATACACTGTCACCCGTACTAAATTTTGGAAGTGTTTCCCTTACACCCTGTATTGTTTTAATACATTTGTTTACAATAAATTTTATCATGTTATGCCTATATTATTATTGTATCTTAATCTAAGGAGAAGCCACTGGCTCCTGACACACAAGTCTTTGACTAGTTCTGGAGCCTATGGTTTAATGTATCTATACACCATGTTCTATGTCAAATTATTATTAAAAAAAAAAAAAACTTCATGTAGAACTATAGTAGAACTATGTACATCTTCCTCCTCGATGTAAATTCAATTCGTTTATTCGCTATTGTCCCCAGAATTATCGGTTTCAGTATCAGCGTATATCCTTTTCCCCCTCTTAGGGGGCATCTCCGTGCCAGGGGACTCCCGATTGCCCCCCCTTCTAACACGCCTTATATTGAAATGCACCCCCTGCACGTGAGCGTTCAAGTTCGCTAGATATAAGAACGCCTTACCGCAGATTTCGCATTTGTTATTTTTCTCGCCGGTGTGTACCTGAAAATTGACATTGACAGTTAAATCTTTCGCAGTTTTTTTTTTCTACGCCATATGATAAACACCACAACATATTTGGCATTTTTTTTAAACACCGTAATACAGGTAGTTACATACTTATGGCACATTTTTCAAATTAAATCAACTCAATTTATTTGCGAACGATATCTTTTTTTACCGATAGTAAACTTCATTTTATGAAACCAATGCGGCTTTCTATGCGGCAGTTGATTTTTAATACGGTTTGAAACTTTGTATAGCGATGACGTCATAAAGTAAGCTGTCTATAGTCTAATGTATATATGCCCTTGCCATGTAAAACAAAAGACATATATATATATAGCTATTTTGATACATTTTATTGACTAAGTCCTCATCACTGTTGTAACTTGAACGACTGTTAAGCGGAAATAAACTAGATATATACGAACATACAAAATAATCCTTATATTTGTATCAATAAAGCGAAAATCAACTCGACGTACGTGTATGGAAGAAGGTTATTATGGCTGTCATTGACTTGACATTGACATATTTTATTTTGTTTGGTTTGACATTGCTTTTTTTGGCACTGAAAGTAACCTCATAATAGGCTGTATGGCAGCCCACTATGTAACGTCATTGTTATGTATTTCATTAAAATAAACACCATCTTATAATTTAAACAATTTTTAAAAATAAAATAATGTACATGAATGTAATATTTCGAAATGGTTTTGGAATGAGTAAAGAGTTTTTTTTTTTATCGTTGACAGGCTTGGTGTTTGACCACAGCTCACCTGATATTAAGTGAAAGGTGTGGTCGAAAATGGTAAAGCACACCTAGCCTGGAATGCAACTGGCTCTCAAGTGAGGCTGCCGGAACACACCGTTAGGTGCTTGACGGCAGATTTTCAACTTGAGGGTGGTAGCTAGCCAGCCGAGTACTAAAGTACCCTACCACCATGCTATAGTTTCCTCACGATGTTTTTCCTTCACCGGCAGCTCAAGCTCATTGTTGGGGTTTGAACCCACGCCCTAAGGCATGCGAACCTACCGCGCTAACCACTGAGCTATCATCGCTAAATTTCTATTTCACTATTTCTGTGCTTGTCTTATAAAATAAAATAATTTTCTTTCTTTCTTTACATATCGAACTGTGATAGAAATGACCTCTATTCGGCATTGTACAGTGTGCACTCCAACCTTGTATACAACCAGGTCTCATCAGAAGAGTACTAGTCATCGCAACACAGGGTATCCTACGGCGATGACTATTGACCAAAAATTGTAATTGTTCTTTAATTTGTGTGCATGCTAATTATGGTTTATGTTATTTATGAGCAAATAAACCTTATTATTATTTCAGTTATTTTTTTTTTACGTTAAATATTTAAAAAACATATAAAACATAAAAAAAACTTAAAAACTAGGGTGCCGCCGGCAGCGGAGCAGGGCTCAAGCTGCCGGTGGTTAGGGCTGCAGAGTGAGGAACCTCCTCACAATGCGCGCCGTGTCAAGGATCACTGCCTTTTGAAGCTGCCCCTTGACCCAACCGTCTAGCGAGAGTCTCTTGAGATGTTGGTCGAGACTCTTCGCTATAAGACCGTTTACCGTGACGACTATCGGGACAATGATCGTCGAATCAACATCCCACATGGCGGTTATCTCGTGAGCCAAGTCAAGGTACTTGCTAAGCTCTTATTATTATTATTATCGTCTGTGACCGTGTTGTTGTCACGTACCTTCATATGCGTGCAGAGGTTCCCTTTAGTCTTGAAGCGCTTCCCGCAGTACGAGCAGCTGACGGTGGAGGGGAAGTGCCGCACGCGGTGTTCCTTCATCAGGTTAGAGCTGCGAAACCGCTTCGGGCACACGTCGCACGCGTACGGACGGTCCCCCGTGTGTATGTTCACGTGCGTGCGGAGAGCGTAAATGTTCTAAAATGCACATTTTTTTTGTTAATTTTTGGCATCGCACTTGTTGCATTTTGCCGGTTGCTGGGGGGCCGAGGCCAAAAAGTTTTTTTTTTTACGAACGAGACGTCTGATGGTAAGAGATAACGCCTGTCAATGACCATTGCAGCGATACACAGAAATCTGAGCAACAAAACAAAGTCCAGGGCATCGCTGATTTGGCGCTCGTTACTTTGGAGACTTCGATGGTTAGTCTCAACAGCCCAGTAATTTCGCTAATTAAGGTAATAAATTTTTGCCATTTATGAACAAATGGAGCATAATTTTACAGTGAAATCACAGCTACTGGCATTTATTTTCGTCTTTATTTGCGGTAAATCACAATTGCTTGAATAAAACAGTAGATTGTTAGCATAACATCAAAGTTCACTAGTGTACATTTTTATTTTGATATCTCAATAATTGCAACATTTTTAATTTATGAAACTTGAAAATATCAAAACACTTGACACTGGCAAATGCACGAAATGCGACGCCGAAATCAAAAAAATAATAAATTCACCCGACTTAAAATCTAGACACGTTCTTCAACAATGACAATACCGCCCAAGAAACGAAAGAAGACACGAAGCAAATTACGCAACGGATTTTAATGCGGTTTCCATCAACAGACAGAGTGATTCAAGAGGAAGGTTTATATGCATAATACATGCATATGCACCACATTAGTATCTACATTGCACCCGTGCGAAGCCGGGGCGGGTCGCTAGTCTCTACATTGTATAAAACAAAGTCGCTTCCTGCCGTCTGTACGCTTAGATCTTTTAAACTTTAAACGGATTTTAATGCGGTTTCCATCAATAGACAGAGTGATTCAAGAGGAAAGTTTATATGCACAATACATGCATATGCACCACATTAGTATCTACATTGCACCCGTGCAAGGCCGGGGCGGGTCGTTAGTCTCTACATAGTATAAAACAAACTCGCTTCCCGCCGTCTGTACGCTTAGATCTTATAAACTACGCAACGGATTTTAATGCGGTTTCCATCAACAGACAGAGTGATTCAAGAGGAAGGTTTATATGCATAATACATGCATATGCACCACATTAGTATCTACATTGTACCCATGCGAAGCCGGGGCGGGTCGCTAGTCTCTACATTGTATAAAACAAAGTCGCTTCCCGCCGTCTGTACGCTTAGATCTTATAAATTACGCAACGGATTTTAATGCGGTTTCCATCAATAGACAGAGTGATTCAAGAGGAAGGTTTATATGCATAATACATGCATATGCACCACATTAGTATCTACATTGTACCCGTGCGAAGCCGGGGCGGGTCGCTAGTCTCTACATAGTATAAAACAGAGTCGCTTCCCGCCGTCTGTACGCTTAGATCTTTTAAACTACGCAACGGATTTTAATGCGGTTTCCATCAACAGACAGAGTGATTCAAGAGGAAGGTTTATATGCATAATACATGCATATGCACCACATTAGTATCTACATTGTACCCGTGCGAAGCCGGGGCGGGTCGCTAGTCTCTACATAGTATAAAACAGAGTCGCTTCCCGCCGTCTGTACGCTTAGATCTTTTAAACTACGCAACGGATTTTAATGCGGTTTCCATCAACAGACAGAGTGATTCAAGAGGAAGGTTTATATGCATAATACATGCATATGCACCACATTAGTATCTACATTGTACCCGTGCGAAGCCGGGGCGGGTCGCTAGTCTCTACATTGTATAAAACAAAGTCGCTTCCCGCCGTCTGTACGCTTAGATCTTTTAAACTACGCAACGGATTTTAATGCGGTTTCCATCAACAGACAGAGTGATTCAAGAGGAAGGTTTATATGTACAATACATGCATATGCACAACATTAGTATCCGAATATGAAGCCGAGGCGCTGGTTGTTAATAATTTCAAAAAAAAAAACTTTCAACTTTTTCTCATACTCCGACTGTAGGTTTGGTCACATTCGGTGGCCTACTTCGAGGAGTGTACGCTGGGTGCAACGCGCGCCCGCACTCCGTTGCCTCGCTTTGTTTACTTACACTAAACACAGCTCCGCAAACATCGCACAAATAAGTCTTCTTGTCCGCGTACAGAGAGTTCAAATCTTCATTGGGATGCTCCCTTTTGAAATGTAGATGTAACCAGCCGAAACTCACTCCCACTTTGTTGCACTAAAAAAAAAATAAACTCAGGTCACGGTTCGGGGTGAACTACTAGTTTTTTATTGTTTATACACGACGGCCAAAAAAGTAGTAATTTTTTTTCATTAACGTTTTTTTATGGTTGACAGGCTAGGGTGTTTGATTGTAGCGATGATA
Source organism: Biston betularia (assembly GCA_905404145.2). Taxonomy (NCBI): domain Eukaryota; kingdom Metazoa; phylum Arthropoda; class Insecta; order Lepidoptera; family Geometridae; genus Biston; species Biston betularia. The sequence continues at coordinate 1,023,552 of FR989892.1, read as the reverse complement.
GCTCAGTGGTTAGCGCGGTAGGTTCGCATGCCGAAGGGCGTGGGTTCAAACCCCAACAATGAGCTTGAGCTGCCGGTGAAGGAAAACATCGTGAGGAAACCATAGCATTGTGGTAGGGTGCTTTCTAGTACTCGGCTGGCTAGCTACCACCCTCAAGTTGAAAATCTGCCGCCAAGCATCTAACGGTGTGTTCCGGCAGCCTCACTTAAGAGCCAGTTCCATTCCAGGCTAGGTGTGCTTTACCATCTTCGACCACACCTTCACTTAACATCAGGTGAGCTGTGGTCAAACAACTAGCCTGTCAACCATTAAAAAAAAAAAACAGCTCACTGATGTTAAGTGACGGTGTGGTCGAAGATGGTAAGCACACCTAGCCTGGAATGGAACTAGCTCTCAAGTCAGGCTGTCGGAACACACCGTAGTAGCGTGTGGTAGCTGTCTCGTCCTTTATTTAGATACTGTACTTGATATAGGTTTGGTAATTTTTTTTTAACTAACGTACTAGCGGACGTCTCGCGGTTTCACCCGCGTAGTTCCCGTTCCCGTGGGAATACAGGGATAAAAAGTAGCCTATGTCACCCGGGGATAGTGTAGCTTCCCAACGGTGAAAGAATTTTTGAAATCGATCCAGTAATTTTTAAGTTTAAACGTTACATAGAAAAATATAAATTTATAATTTTAGTAGTTATAGAATATACTTACCAGTCGACAAATATGTTTCGCGGGCAAGCGCCGAACGTACATACGGGACTTTGTTTTTGACCTACAAATAGAACAAATAACACTCTATGAGGAATATAAAAATGAACACGTTTTTGTATGTTAGGGTGGTTCGATTTCCACACAAATATTTTTTTTTTCCATTTATGGACAAATGGAGCATAATTTTACAGTGAAATCGCAGCTACTGGCATTTACTTTAGTCTTTATTTGCGGTAAATCACAATTCGGTATGTAAAGTTTTTAAAAGACAGCTGACAGAATACATAAATACTTATAATCAATACAGAACACCCAGACACAGAACAAAAGAGACCTTGTTTTATGACATTGACGAGTATTTCAAACTTAAAGATTATTGAATTACTAGTAAGTAATTATGATTTTTTTGTCATGTCATTTTAATATATTGGCATACCTTATTTTGACATTTTTGTGTTGACATGTAATCTAATCAGTGTTTTAAAACTAATTTAATGACATATTTAAAATTTTGTAGTGACATTGGTGTTATCAATAAAATATTTGTATTTGAACAATTTTTTTTTTTTTGTAAGAAGTAATGAGTCGAACGAGACGCTCTCCTGATGGTAAGAGATAACGCCTATCCATGACCATTGCAGCGATATACAGAACTTTGAACACAACAAAGTCCAGGGCATCACTGCTTTGGCGCTCATTACTTTGAGACTTGCGATGGTTAGTCTCAACAGCCCAGTAATTTCGCTAGCTGCAGTACCCTTCGAACCGGAACACAGTAATGTTTACACACTACTGTTTAGCGGCAGAATAACTGGTGCTGCGGTGGTACCTACCTAGACGACTAAGGAGTTCTACCACCAAGATAAACATCGATGTTAGTCATCCAAATGTTAGTCCTGCATCAAACTGTATTTGAATGTTTTATGGTATCGTTTTAATTACATAAGTTATCACTTTTTTCAGTTTTGGATGTGTATTATGATCGCAAAATAATAATATTTACATAGTTGTACTGCCAGCACCAAATACACACTAGTGGTTGTACATGTATTTGACATATTTTATGATACAACAAAGAAATTTTAAAACTAAACTAACTTGGTGGTAGATTTCCTTAGCAGGAGGTCGTCTAGGTAAGTACCACCGCAGTACCAGATATTCTGCCGCCAAGCAGTAGTGTGCAAACATTACTGTGTTCCGGTTTGAAGGGTATTGCAGCTAGCGAAATTACTGGCTGTTGAGACCCAGTCTAGTCTCAAAGTAATGAGTGCCAAAGCAGCGATAACCTGGACGTTGTTTTGTTACTCAAAGTTCTGTGTATCGCTGCAATGGTCATGGACAGGCGTTATCTCTTAACATCAGGAGAGCGCCTCGATCGTCTCATTACTTTTACATAAAAAAAAAAAAACTACCAATGAACCAACAGGGCTGTAAGGGTTGGTTACAATACCACTTACACTCTAGATTCCGGTATGCCGGCGCTGTTTTTGGCGAGAGGCCGGCCATTATTTCGTCTCGGTTCGTGAACATCTGCAACGTGAGCTTCGTACACCTACAACACAACCATTGTTTGTTTTACTGTCCACACGTTGTAACGTGGTCGGAGATGGTAAAGCACACCGAGCCTGGAATACAACAGGTTCTCAAGTGAGGCTGCCGGAACACACCGTTAGATGCTTGGCGGCAGATTTTCAACTCTCGTGTGGTAGCTAGCCAGCCGAGTACTAGAGAGTACGCTACCACCATGCTATGGTTTCCTCACGATGTTTTCCTTCACCGGCAGCTCAAGCTCATTGTTGGGGTTTGAACCCACGCCGTACGTCGTGATGAACGACCGCACTAGCTATCATCGCTACTAATAGTATTTACGAGTATGACATTTTAATTAAATTATTGAAGTCCCATCCAACTAATATTATCAATGTGAAAGTTTGGCTGGATGTTTGTTACTCTTTCACGCAAAAACTACTGAACGGATTTGGATGAAATTTGGTATAGAGGTAGCTGACACCCTGGATTAGCACATAAGCTATTTTTTATCTCGAAAACATGTAGCGGGTAACACCGCGGGCCGCAGCTAGTATTACTAATGTGAAATATTTGATGGATGGATCGATGGATGGATGTTTGTTACTCTTTCACGCAAAAACTACTGAACGGATTTGGATGAAATTTGGTATGGAGGTAGCTGAGACCCTGGATTAACACATAGGTAACTTTTTATCCCGAAAAAATGTAGAGGGTAACACCGCGGGGCGCAGCTAGTATAACATTATAAAGGTGAAAGTGTGTTTGTATGTTTGTTACGTTTTCACACTCAAACGGCTGGACTGTTGTGTATGTTATTGGATAAACAACATAAGATATTTTTAAATTGTCGCTGATCAGGTGGCAGAATTCAACAGTGAACCAGTTTGACTTTGAGCTGCATCAGATACATTTCCCGGAGTCGCAGCTAATAAATAAATAAATATCGTAAGACATTACACACAGCGCCATCCGTCCCCAAACTAAGCAAAGCTTGTACTATTGAAGTCAGATAACTGATAGAATACTTAAATACTTTTTTTTTTGTAAATACATACTGAATGCCCGACAAGGGTAGACTGATGGCACAGTTTTTGCAAGAACACCTAGCATAATATTTCATTGTGTCAGTGCCTATTCAATAAATGTCTCCGCACTAGCCGCCGCCATCGTGTCAAAGCTCATCCACATGTAATTGATTCATGGAAATCGCACACTGTGCGATTCACGCGATCTTTTTTGCCTACACTTGCAAATTGTGGAATGATCTTCCTACTTCCGTGTTCCCGCGGAGTTACAACATTGGGTTCTTCAAAAGGCATGTTAATAGAATCTTAAAAGGTCGACAACGTATTTGTAGTACCCCTGGTATTGCAGATATCTATAGGCGACGGTGATTGCTTAACACCAGGCAACCCGTCAGCTTGATTGCCACCTGTGGCATAAAAAAAATGTTTCTAAATCTGAGTTTTGTACCTGTTGTGAGGGTAGCGTGACGTCACACTCGACGCATCGCACGCCCTCTGTATCCACCGAGGTGGCACCCTCTTGCGCGACAGTGCACCGGGCAGAGTTCTTCTTGTGTATCGCCAGCCCAACGGGCGAATTGAATCCTCGTCCGCAACCCTCGCAAACGTTTCGTCCTCGTCGGTGAGCTTTGCCTATGTGGTTGTTGTATGCAGATTTACTCCTACAACGTGGTTCTTCTGTTTTATTCTAACCATTATTAACCATCGTGAAGCGATTAGTAACTGGCGTCCATTTAAGTGAACAATAAAGGAGAAGATATCAAAAGTTCGCTCGATTGAAATGGCGATAGGTAAATGTTATTTACTCTATTAGGCATGTTTTATCGTGTTTTCCTTTCTTGGTTGCCTGGAAGAGATGGCTTTTAGCGATAAGGTCGCCACTTTTTTTTTAATGTAAAAAGTAATGAGATAAACGAGATGCTCTCCTGATGGTAAGAGATAACGCCTGTCCATGACCATTGCAGCGATACACAGAACTTTGAGTAACAAAACAAAGTCCAGGGCATCACTGCTTTGGTGCTCATTACGTTAGATACTTTCGATGGTTAGTCTCAACAGCCCAGTAATTTCGCTGTAATATTTACACACTACTGCTTAGCGGCAGAATAATTGGTACTGCGGTGGCACCTACCTAGACTTGTGACTACCTAGCTCATAAGATTCTTTTTTCAGGCTTGCGTTTGATCGCTATCTCACCTCAAGTGAAGATGCGATCTACGATGGAGCACGCTTGCCTTGAAGATACCGATTCACTCTCGACTTGAAGACACCCAGATTGTATCTATCAGGGAACACCCACACGAGTAAAGTATTCCACGCTTTGGCCGTTCGAATAATGAAAGTAGATTCAAATCGTGTGATTGGTGTGCACAATAAAGAGTATCTATTTATATATTCTTGAGGCTAGGGATGAATATAATAGAAGTACAATGGGCGCGGCATGAATGCATGCCGCGCCCATTGTGAAATAAAATCTACACAGGCTGACAATAAAACATTTTAAAGTTTTTTGAGTTTTGTTTTTTTTTGTGATCTATCAAAGGCTTTCGACTATGTGAGACATGATATATCATTGTGAAAATAAGAATTCCATAGTTTTCATGAAACTAAATCAAATATGATAAAAGTCCAACTTTGTAAAGTGTATGTTAAAAGTAGTTTTCCCCTATATCAGGTCAAAATTCAAAGGTGTACCACTGGGTTCAATTTTGGAACCCCTATTGTTCTTTATTTATAATAATAGAATTAAAGTGACACACCGATTTCAGATTTCATCATTCCAAAATTTTAATGATAAATTCAAACCTACATATCTACTCATTGTGTATGTTAGTTGGTCACATGTTTGTGTATGTTCCAAGACAAAAGAAATCTTAGTGTGTGTTCATGAATTTAAAGGTTTACTTAATCAATACCCTGTTTTTGATGACATACTTGTATGTGAAGTTGCAAGGTTCACAATGATACCGCTTGCCTTTGTGCTGCTGAAAGTGATTCTGCATCGAGGTTCTGAAATAGAAAAGTGGGAATTCAGTTTACTGCTTCATTTAAATCAAACATTAAATAAGTCTAGGGGTCCCACGACATAGTGATCGTAAGGTTCAAAATAAACTAGTAATACATGATAGTTGAGAGTGATTACCTATGGTAAGTGATGAGCGGACAGAGCTTGCATTTGAACACGGCAAAATGGTGGCTTTTATGTTTGCTCCCTTTAGAGTTCCACGTCTTACAATATGGACACAGGTTTTTATCAGGACTTTCCTGTAACATTTCAAAATTTACTAGCAACCTGCCTTGGCTTAACATATAAACCTACCGGAAGAAATATTCTAAATGGAAACTGTACCAAACTTCATTGTATAGTTTAGATACAATAAGCAAACAGTTTGATTTTTTGTTTGTATTGAATAGACTCAGAAACAAACGGACCGATTTCAAAAATTCTTTCACCGTTGGGAAGCTACACTATTTCCGGGTGACATAGGCTACTTTTTATCCCTGTATTCCTACGGGAACGGGAACTATGCGAGTGTATACGCGAGGCGTCCGCTAGTTCGGAATAAAATTTGAATCAGTTATTCTGTGTATATCATCACGTCATGAACCAAAGTGCGCCGTCTGACATTTATTAAATAACTCACCGTATGCCATTTGTCAGTGTGATATTGTAAAAACTTGGAACTCTTAACCACTTGGTAGCAAACTTCGCATTTGTGTTTAGCATCCAAATAACTCTCATACGTCTTCCTTTTTTCGAATTCTTCCAATTTCTTCTCGTGTGTTGTTAGATACTCTATATCGAATACCGACTCATATTGTTTATCGCTTTCTTCGATTCTTTCGTAAACCTTTTTTCTCGCTATCTTTTTAACTGGACATTTATTTGATTTTAGTAAAACTTCTTTTATCTTTTCGTTCTTTTTTACAGTCACTTGTTTACTAGACTTTTTTGACTTTACTATTTTTCCTTTTAATTTTTCAGTCTTTCTTGCTGTATTTTTTTTACTAGGAGCCCTTTTTGATTTTGTTGTTGTATCGTCTTCACTTTCATTTTTAAAAACGTTAATAGTACTATTTTTTTCTTCAGACTCGTTCTTTAGAAGATCATCAACATTTTTTAATAAAACATGTTCTTCTCTTTCGTAATCATTCTTTACGTTTATGAATTCATCAATGTCTACTGCTTTGTGTTCGTCTGCAGGTATGTATTCGATTTTGAGAACATCAGCTATCTTTACAAAATCAGTGCTCTGACTTTGGTCATCTTTTAACTTAATTTCTTTAGAGTCAGTGTCTTTCATCAGTACCTGTAATATTGAACCTAGTAAATTAGTAATAATAAATGAGACGCCTATTTTGAACTTCTAGACAATGGATGCTCAGCTTTTAAGATCAACTTCTCGTTCACATTAAATCTAGTGAGTGAAATTAATACAGCCAACTCTAAGCATAGATTTCTAACCAACATTTTATAATAATTTAGTATTAGGCTAACATACCTCTTCAATATGTATGTCTGTATCTGAATCCATTACTTTTACGTTAATATTGACAGTTTTATCCAGATTCTGTGTCCACATACCAAGGGTTGGTGGCGGAAGCATTGTGTAGAGAAGTCTTACTGACAATTTTTTCTGAAAACATCAATAAGTCATTTACAAATACAAGCATTTTGAACAGGGCTCTATTTGAGCTGCTCTTCCTTCCTACAATTCAAGTCTACTTTTTTACTTTTAAATATGTCGGGAAACCTTTATTAAGCTAGAGTTTTATAAAGACATCCGTGCGTTAATATTTATACTCTACTACTTAGCAGCAAAATATCTGATTTTTTAATATGACCGCAGTATGGATGTCGAGTATTTTTATTGGTATACTTTTCGTTAAACCTCAATCCAATCATGGTTATATACAAGACGCAAAACAATATCTCATTTGTCCAGACCTTTATACCAGTTTTTTTTTTATATGGATAAATTCGCATTTGACCACCAACTCGTCTGATGCACACAGACTAAGAAGATAGATAAAGACTCTGCCCTTGAAAAGATCTAGATTATATCTCTCAGGAAACAAAGAAGCCGGCAACTTGTTCCATTCCTTAGCCGTATGGATGAGAAATGTAGTCAAAACATTTGGTACATACCCAAGGAAATTCTACTATGTATGGGTGGTAGTGAGCCGTCTTTCTACTTGTGATGTAGTAAAAAGGGGTAAACTTACACTTGCACCAGCCTCCTCCCACTTTTGGTAAACCTCCAATGCCTTCACACATTTCTGTTTGAATTTGTAGAATTTTGTTAAGAGATATTCACACTCGCTACAGTAGTAAGAAAGCAAAGGCATGGTGACTACCTGAAAATAACACAAGTAATATAAATTATTATTTCACTGTAAACTATAAATTAAACTGAATAAAACAGCTTGTGAACCATTGTGACACGACTGAAATTACAAGAGGAAAGTATGTTTGTAACAAATAAACTTAAAGACTATTGGATCAATTTCAAAAATTCTTTCACCGTTAGGAAGCTACACTATCCATGGGTAACATAGACTATTTTTTATCCCTGTATTCCCACGGGAACGGGAATTACATAGGTGAAACCGCGAGGCATCCGCTAGTTATAAATAATTTTGACAACCATCAGCTTCTAGATGTTAAGCAAAGATGCAGTCTATGATGGAATATGCTTGCCTAGAATAAACAGGTTTATTCCAAACTTAACAGCTCCCAGATTGTATCTATCAAGGAACACCCACTCACGCAAATTTCAATGTTTCAAGAAGGTGGAAGCAAATTGCTCTTTTCAAGTTTGTGGAATACCAAGCTTGAAGCGGTGCTGCTTTTTCCAGCACTAAGTACATATACAAATTAAGAATCAAGGACTCAGTATCCATTCGCCAATGAATTATCCTTATCATTTTTCTTCACCTTCTCTGTACAAAAACTATATGTACATATATATTCAGGTCTATGGCTTTAGCAAACAGAAAAAACTTTCTCCAGACTCAATTAAGACGGATTCGACTGATTCGCTGTGCCAATGTAGTAACACCGATATCTACTTATTAAATTTTCACTCACCATTTATTTTTCATACATGAATTTTATATTAATCGAAAACAATTAGACACTTACGGAAAAATCGCACAAATCATCATGAAATTCTTTTAATATATTACTCGCAAGTTTCACGATTCTATCTGTACGTAAGCAGATCAAACAGAGTTTCATTTTGTTAAATTGTAGTAGTGCAATGAGCTAATATCGGCGAAATTATAATTTACGAAAATAAAAATACAAACTACACTACATACAAAAAAGAAAAACACGATAGAAACTGATAGAATCTCGATTTAGACACAAGTGATATCTGTCATCTGTCACTGTCAACTGATGAAGTGACTCTTCTTTCTTTGAACTTGGCGCCGCATTTTGATCATTTGCAAGTGACAGATACGGACTGGACTTGACCAAGAATGGGCTTTGACTATAAACTATAGCAATGAGGCAAATTATTTCACTTAGGAAACTTAAAAATAACATTAAAACATTTGACACTGGCAAATGCACAAAATGCGTCGCCAAATTCAAAGAAGAAGAAAGATTATCTTCTCGTTCATGTAGACATGGAGTTTTGGTGGGAACGCGGGAAGAGTCGTGTCGCTCCGTTGTATTTTTTTCCAAAACTAGTGTTTTGTCGAGTGTTTATGCATAAAAATGGTGGTGTTTTATTCATAAAGTGCCGAATTACAAGCGCGAGTGTGGGAAAATGATATAATGTGGTGAAACATGAGTTTTCGTGTTGCTTCCAAAACTCCATCGAAGCTTTATAGTAAAGTTGCCACTTCTTTACTAAAGCATGACTGGCACGAACTGATACGAACTGGACTTGACTAAGACGACTTTGACGCTAACCATAGTTAAGATACAGCAGAAATAACACTGAAGACGAGGCAGTATGGCTTTATAGCTTTAGCCTGCCCGAAAGGGCAAATTAACGAAAAAAAAAAATCTAAACAAATATTGTCTTGACTGTTTGTAAACGAAAATTATTAACCTTTCGATATAGCTACTTTACGATAATATAAAATATACAGAGATGGATATCTGTTTGATTTGCTTGCGCACTGATAAATTACTCAAGCTTGCGAGTAATGCACTTAAAGAGTTTCACGATGAAATGTGTGATTTTTCTGTAAGTGGACAACGCCTTGCTATAAACACAAACTAACCCAGTCCCCATAAAAAGAAATCACATCATAAAAAATATGTTACGTGACACTCCGCGACAGCACCCGTTTCTTTTTATTAATATGTTACTGAGTTAAAAATGAATGCCAAATAAATTTGCTTTGATATGATTAATAAATAAAATAAACTTAATGCTTTATTACAGATCTCCATGACTTCATGTCACTACTGCAATGAATGCGAGTATATTATGACAAAGTTTTATGAATTCAAAGAAAAATGTGTAATAGCACTGAAGGCATATAAAAAGTGGAAGTCTACAAAGGCTACAGTAAGTAAGTCACTCATGTAACCCTAAATGCTAAACAAAGTGCTTTTTAAATTTAAAATGTATGTTCCAGTGGCCCAGAGCCTCACTCCAATACTTGGAGCTGGACCAAGGAGCTGGGTTGGCTCGGGTAGTATGCTGGTAGGGGGAAATGCACAAAACAGTGCAGACTTTGTCACCCCCACTTTGAAAAATAATAAGGGGAGTTTCTGAAACAAAATGAGGTTAGAAATGCTGCTTTGTTGACTTTCCACTCGGGGATGTCTTGTGCAAAGGTTGTTGTAATTCAGAGCAGTATGCTTACATTATGCAATAGGCTTTTTACTTGGTGGTTTTTTTAGCAATGTTCGTTTAGTGGTTAATGCGTTCGGTTCACACACAGAGGGGCTTGGGTTCAAACTCCAACAAATGCAGGTGGAAGAAAACATCAAAGGAAATGCTGTTTCCATACTAAATGTTTATTAGAAGTTCTGCTTCAAGAAGTTGAACGGTGTGATGCTTGTTCTGTGTCTGGGTGTTCCTTATGTATTTACAAGAAGAAAGTATTATTTATCTAGTTCCCAGAAAAATGTTGTCATACATTTTATTAACATCTAATATTATCTATTCACTAGATCAGATATATCGCATATATATGAAATCATATATTTTTGTATTTACATACAATACTTGTTTGTTTATTAGAAAAGACAACCGCTGAATCTTCTTCATACACTGTTGCCCCCATCACCCGCTGATGATGAGCACTTGTGGACTCCAGACAAGATTGACCAAGCACAAGCAACAGAGCCAGCAACTGACTCTCATAAAAAAGAAGTTAGTGTTGTCTTATCATAGACTAACTTACTTTATTACTTATTTAACCTCAATGGCCACGCGACTGAGACTCATTCGGTAGCAGTCGGCAATACCGCTCTCCAACAAGTCCACAGTACGAAACTTCTAGGTTTCCATATCGACGGCGCGTTGACCTGGGAGACGCACATAGACGAGCTGTGCGGGAAGCTGAGCCGCTCGTGCTTTGCGCTCCGGCGGCTCGCGAGCACCGCTGCCCGCAGCGTAGTGCGCTCCTGCTACTTCGCGACCGTCCACAGTAACATCACGTACGGGTTGGAGCTGTGGGGCCGCGCTGCCGATCGTAATAGAGCCTTTGTTATGCAGAAGCGAGCTATTCGTGCCATATGCGGGGTTCAGGACGACGTCTCTTGCGTGGATCTGTTTAAGGAGCTACAGATTCTGCCTTTACCGTGTGAGTTCGTTTACCAGGTAGCCCTGTACACACATACAAACATAGATAAATTTCAACGCCGGGGCGTCCACAGCACGTTGGATCTTCGCAGTAATAAAAAGAAAGACCAACTAGTAACGCCGTCGCATCGGCTCGTCAAGTCGGAGAGGTCGGTATACATTCTGGGGCCCGCGGTCTACAATCGCGTACCCGCTTCCATCCGGGATGCACCTTCCATCGCGTGCTTCAGAAGCAAACTAAGATCTTGGCTTCAAGAGACCTTGTTCTATGACTTTGACGATTATTTAAAACTAAGAGATTATTGAATTACTAGTAAGTAATTATAATATTTTTGTTTTTATGGACATTTAATTATTTTGACATAATTTTATTGACATTTTATGTGACATATTACTTTATTGACATTTTCATTTTCATTGTTTTGACATATGTAATGTTTTTGATAATAATTTTTAAATATGAATGGAAAAATGACCTGTAACTTTGGTGTTATTAATAAATGATTTGTATTTGTATTGATATAATAGACCAGGGCTGTCCAGACAACGGCCTGCGGCTTGTTTTCGTGCGGCCAGTAACACATGCTTTATCAAGAAAATAGTTTTGGACATAAATAGTTTGGATAGTAGAAAAAAAAATGCCCACGAAAATATGTAGTTAGGACAGCCCTGCAATAGACAATATACATCACTTTATTTGTGACGTAAAACTACATTTCGTACTTACTCCTTTTAAATTACATTCATCATCATTACAATAACGTACATGACAAAATTGGTCCAGCGGCTTGAAGAAGTGACAAACACTCACAAACTTTCGCCTTTATATAAGTGTGATTATTATTTCATTAATGTTACAGGAGTTAAGAAAAAACAGATTAAGAACAGAGGTTAAATTAGAAATCGATCATGCTTATAGCAATGACATCAACTCGGATAACAGTGTTAAAATTGAGAATCTCTCTGAAGATAAACCTAAATCAGAAGACAATAAAGAAATTAAAGACAATAGCGAAGCAGAACATTCATTGTCTGATAACTTTGAAGAAACTGTCAGGGATCAATCAGGAGATGAAATAACAGATGCAAACATAAGCAAACACATGAATGATATCAATGACAAAAAAATTAACAATGTAAATTCAAAAAAGCATAAAAAAGCAACGGATGGAGAATTAGAAAATTTACCTAAGCGTAATAAACGTCTAAGTAAAAAAAATGCATCGAAACGGCAAGTACATAATGAAAAATTTATAGAAGAAGATGAACCTATTATAGATGAATTGGCTGATGAAGAAAGAACAAGTGATGAATTCGGTGATGAAGAAAGAATAGATGCAAACGTAAGCAAATGTATGAATGATATGAATGACAAAAATATTAACAGTGTAAATTCAAAAAAGCATAAAAAAGCAACGGATGGAGAAATGGAAAATTTACCTAAGTGTAAAAAACGTCTTAGTAAAAAAGTTTCTTCGAAACGGCAAGGACATAGTGATAAACTTATAGATGAAGATGAACCTATTATAGATCAATTGGGTGATGAAGAAAGAACAGATGCAAACATAAGCGAATGCATGAATGATGTTAATGATAAAAAAATAAACATTGTAAATTCAAAAACGCGTAAAAATACGACGGATGGAGAAATTGAAAATTTACCTAAGCGTAAAAAAGGATCTAGTAAAAAAGTTGCATCGAAACGGCAAGCGCATAACGATAAACTTGTAGAAGAAGACAAACAGTATGAATCGCTGTTTGACATCAAGTATCTAACTACAGATGAAATGCAATTAGAAGAGTTTGAAAGGAGAAAGACATACGTTTGCTATGTGAAAGCTGATTATAAGTGTGATATTTGCTATCAAGTGTTTAAAACGGAGAATTTTTTGAAATATCACACTAAAAAATGGCATAATGTAAGTTTTTTTAATAGCCTCCCAAACTAAGCAATCTTGTACTATGAGAAACAGATAACATACTAGAATACTTTTTTTTATAAATTATTTATTATTATATCATATAGTTTTTTTTAGAACATGTCCATAGAATTACATTAAAATAAATAATAAATAAAATTTAAATTAATAGAAATTTCTTGATAACTGATAGAATTCTGAAATGCTTTTTTTTATTTTAGTTACATTCTAAATATATTGTATTTTTTTTTCAGAACTTGTTCATAATATTAAATTAAAATTAAAATTAATAGAAATTTCTTGAAAAATGTACAATGAACAAAATAGCCCTGTAATTAATTACATAATTGCAGTACTTTTCAAACTAGTACAGTAATATATACACACTTGGCGGCAGAATATCTGGTACTGCGGTGGTACCTTTTTTTATTTTTTTTCCCCTGGATTTTTTTTTTTGTTGGCATCGGCAACCGTGGTGGTAGGTGGTAATGTGGGACTCTCCATCAAAATGAAGGCATACCCACTAAAAACCCTGGGGTGTTACTTAGTAGCGATAGATAGCGCTAGTTAACCAGACTCCCTCTAACTGCGGTGGTACCTACCTAAATGAGATCCTGCCAAGAAGATGCACATACATATACAGTGAAACCTGGTTAATTGGGATCTCAAGGGACCAAAAATTTTGTACCATTTAAAGAGGTTTTCATTTATCCAGTTTTCCAATTAGGCAGGTTAAAATTATAGTTGTCTCATTTACAGAGGCATTACTATAATATAAAGCTAAATTTTACTTATAGAGGTCGAAATGTACCGTTATTCCATTTATAGAGTAATTTGTGTTATATTTACGTTTGGACATTTTGTACACTTTTATTCTGAGATAGTACTGACAAACAAAGGGCGTGCGAAAGAAATTCAAATGTTTTTTTTTTTTAATGGTTGATAGGCTAGGTGTTTTGACCACAGCTCACCTGATGTTAAGTGAAGGTGTGGTCGAAGATGGTAAAGCACACCTAGTCTGGAATGGAACTGGCTCTCAAGTGAGGCTGCCGGAACACACCGTTTGTAAACAAACGTGTCGAAACCTGTCCCAACCTGATAAAATGTTTCACTTGTGCAGGGAATTGAGCTACAGAGTTCCAATTATAGAGCTAAACATCGAAAAAATCCTAGAAATCAAATCTCATTTAACCAGGTTCCAAAAGTCCCATTAACAGAGGTAATTCGATAAAAAAGTGCCGGGACCTCATTGGAATTCTCAATAATAGAGGTTTCTCACTTATCGAGGTCCTGTTTAACCAGGTTTCACTGTAAATTAACAATGTTTTTGATGTTTCAGGAGAGTCCCGGTAGCATCTACTGTACCATATGCAAGATATGGAGCTCCAAAACAAGTCACCACAAGGTCACACACACTGTCGTGTTCAAATGCAAGCTCTGTACTCTTGTCACATACCATAGGTAAATTATAAACAAGTAAAAAAAGAAAAAAAAAACCTAGACCGGTGTATATTATTGTAAATATCAAATATCATACCCATATTGAGACGGGTGCGATCCGAAGGGGAGGGTCACAGGGGGCATGACCGGGTGGTCATGCCCCCTGTGACCCTCCCCAAATCGTACACGTCGAATTGAAAAATCTGAAAATTTACAAGATAAAATAAGCAATTTTCTGTCCCTAGCCGCAAAGCATATTGTTTGCTCGCACACTTTTCAAACATGTTAGAAGAGAGGCGACAGGTTTAGCCCTTTGTTATAACAAACATTTGTTTATACCACAAAATGTTTATCCTGGATGGGAATCGAACTCACGCCCTTCAGCTCTTGGAGCAGACGTACTACCAATGAACCAACAAGGCTGTCAAAAGTTTGGTATCAGATGGCGTTGTCTGTAATATCCTACGATGTTTATTTATTTATTTATCATCGCTACATAAACTTGTGCTACTATAGAAACTTATGTACGTTCCAGAGAATCGATGCACAATCATTTCGAGTGGCATAACGGCAAACACTATCGCTGTGAAGAATGCAACATAACCTGCAAGTAAGTTTCAAATAGATAATTAACATAGCATGGTGGCAGGGTACTTTCTAATACTCGGCTGGCTAGATATAACCCTCAAGTTGAAAATCTACTGCCAAGCATCTAACGGTGTGTTCACAGCCTCACTTGAGAACCAGTTCCATTCCAGGCTTGGTGTGTTTTAACATCTTCGACCACACCGTCAACTAGGTCTAGGTCAAACACCTTAAAAAAAAATTGAAATAAAAATAAAAACCGCTAAAAAAATTAACTACATTTTTTTCTTTCATATCGTAGAACATTTCACACAACACCCAGTTGTAAACTAAGCAAAGCTTTGTACTATACTATGTGAACCAGATAACTGATTTGTAGCGATGATAGCTCAGTGGTTAGCGCGGTAGATTCGCATGCCGAAGGGCGTGGGTTCAAACCCCAACAATGAGCTTGAGCTGCCGGTGAAGGAAAAACATCGTGAGGAAACCATAGCATGGTGGTAGGGTACTTTCTAGTACTCGGCTGGCTAGTTACCACCCTCAAGTTGAAAATTTGCCGCCAAGCACCTAACGGTGTGTTCCGGCAGCCTCACTTGAGAGCCAGTTCCATTCCAGGCTAGGTGTGCTTTACCATCTTCGACCACACCTTCACTTAACATCAAGTGAGCTGTGGTCAAACACCTAGCCTGTCAACACAAAAAAAAAAACTGATAGAATACGTCTTATGCTCATTTTTCTTTGTAAATACATAAGTACTAATTACTACTAATTGACTTGTAACATTGGTGTTGTCAATAAAGTATTTGTATTATAAGATACAGACATACAGAACACCCAGACACAGAACAAACATTTTTCGACATATTGTTTTATCTATACTATTAGAAAGAAGATTTGTTTGTTTCTTTGTATTGAATAGGCTCCAAAACTACAGGACCGATTTCAAAAATTCTTTCACCGTTGGGAAGCTACACTATCCCCGAGTGACATAGGCTACTTTTTATCACTGTATTCCCACGGGAACTACGCGGATGAAACCGCTAGGCGTCCGCTAGTCTGTCTATGTATATACACACAACAGTACAATCTGCAAAATACATGCTTTGCTTTTTGAAATACAAATTAAAAAACACAAAATATCTTTAAAGTATTAGTAGTAAATATAAAATACAAAATACAGTATTTTAGCGTTTTCGAATTGAAATACGGATATAGAAGTGGAGCCGTTAAATTTATTTATTATTTTTTCCAGGAGTAAGTCTGCATATCGCAGCCATTTGGGCAAGGAACATAGAAAGGGGTGTAACATTTGCGAAAGTTGCGGCCGAGGGTTCCTCTCTCCTAGGGGACTGACGATACACAAACATAACTCGTCACGCTGCACAGGGAGCAAGGAGCAGAGTACTGTGTCGATGGAAAATAAAGAGGGCGTGCGATGCGGCGAGTGTAACGTCACACTGCCTTCGCAAGAGGTAAGAAATAGCTTTTATTGACTACTAGCTTACGCCCGCAACTTTTGCATTAACTTAAAATTGGGTTCAGAGTGAAATGAGACATGTGTAAGTAATAGAAACGCATTAGTTTCATCAGTCATGAAACTTGCGCTGCTTTATTTACAAAAAAAAAATATTTAAGTATTCTATCAGTTATCTGACTCCCATAGTACAAGCTTTGCTTAGTTTGGGGTCAGATGGCGCTGTGTGTAATGTCCTGCGATATTTATTTATTTATTTATTATTTAGATTAATATTTAAAAAAAGTGTTTAAGCATTCTGTCAGTTCTCTGGTTCCCATAGTACAAGCTTTGCTTAGTTTGGGGGCAGATTGCGCTGTGTGTATATTTACTAGCTGCGCCCCGCGGGGTTGCCCGCTACATGTTTTCGGGATAAAAAGTAGCCTATGTGTTCCAAACTTTCACATTTATAATATTAGTGGAATATTTATTGCAGATTTATGATGCACATATATACGACGTCCACGAACCGAGAAGACGAACGTTTACCACAAATAGCGCTGGTTTACCCGGATATATGAAGTAAGACGATATTTTACTATCAACAGTTGTTTGCCAATGTATTTGATTAATAAAATTTAAAAATCTCCGACACCAGTAATACACATAAGAGGTGTTTATCTTCAAACATCTGAACAGACTTTCTTAAATCATAGTTAAGATCACTTTCGATCAAGTCATATCATCATCATCATCATCATCAGCCTTTTGTAGTCCACTGCTGGACATAGGCCTCTCCGAAGACACGCCACTCAGCCCGATCTGCGAATTAGCAAGCTGAAGTGGCAATGGGCTGGACATATTTGTCGCAGAACCGACAACCGCTGGGGTAGACGTGTTCTAGAGTGGAGACCGCGAATTGGCAAACGTAGCGTAGGACGCCCTGAGACTCGATGGAGTGACGATATACGTAGGACAGCTGGCGGTGGATGGAAGCGAAAAGCCGAAGATCAGATCAAATCATATAAAAAAATGTATTCCGCCATTTTGTGGCGGCGGCCATCTTGGACCAATTTTCATCAAACATAGCTAAGAACACTCCCGACTAATTCACCTTTCAAACAAAAATCAAAATCAGTTCCTCCGTTCGGGAGCTACGATGCCACAGACAGACACAGGGTTAATAAAAACAGGGTTAAGTCGAACGTGACGTGGTTTGGAAGCGATACGAAAAGACATGTCATATGTTGGTGAAGGCTGCTGAAATCTATTATGGCGCCTGCTTTCCCTTGTATAATATTTACATAGTTTTTATATTTGACAGATTATCGCAAAAAGTACGTAAAGTCCAGCAAGAACGACGTGCTGTTGTGAAGCACACGTGTCGAGTGGTGAGTGTAGCTTTTATTCTACTACATAAAAAAGGAGGGGTTTTTAGTAGTAGTAGACAAAACTTTTTTTTTTTTAATACTTTTATCATGCGATCAGCCTTTTCGGTTATGAGCAGATGTGGTGTACAAAACTTTATTGGTGAAAAAAAGCAACATGGATTTGCACAAACAAACGCATATACCGTCTCCGTTCCGTAGTGGGTAATAAAAATGTAGCTATTATAGATCAGCGGCTATCAGATGTCTAACAGCCCTGTTGGTTCATTGGTAGTATGTAAGTTTCAAAAGCTAAAGAGTGTGAGTTCAATTCCCATTTAATTTAATTACTAAGTACACATGTAAGTAATAATAATATTATTTGTTAACACAAGTTAAAGGTCTTGTCAGTCTCTCACAAAAATAAGGTTTTCTGAAATTTCATCGCCATAGTCTTGAGTACCTACTGCAACTCTTGCCGTGAAATCCAGTTTTTAATAGTCCGGCTAGGCATGTAATGAAACGTCATCGATCCTTGTCATTTACCTAGCTGTTTGATCCAAATGTTTGTTTCAAATTGTTATTTTTATTTCTGTAATCTTTTATTTGTAGTGGTTTTGTTGTTGTGTTGTGTGCGTCAGAAAAAATGTTTTCTTTCTTTCTTTAAATGGCTGAATATCATTCAGGCCGCTAGTTGAACGGCGCTGTTTAATAAAGAGACTAAGGCTGTTGATTGAACGGCTAATTAAGCTAGTTGGCTGCGACATATATATTTAATGTTAAACATAACTTAATAAAAGTAATAATTGGCGTAAACATAGGACATACTTATTGTCCTATGTTTACGCCAATGCGATATGTAATGTGAAAAGTTTTTGTCTAGTGCAACGCAGACGGCGTTAGTTTCGCCTGGCTCCAGCTGCACTTCAAGAGGGAACACCCGAATGACGACTTGGACATACTGTATGCGGACAAGAGAACCCATCTCTGCGACATCTGTGGCACTGGATTCGGGGTAAGTAAATCAGAGGTCATAACATATTACATTCAAATTTGTATGTATTATAAGTATGAATTTACAAAATAAAAAGTATTTAAGTATTCTATCAGTTATGTCTTCCATAGTACTAGCTTTGCTTAGTTTGGGGTCAGATGGCGCTGTGTGTAATGTCCTATGATGTTTATCCAAACCCCAACAATGAGCTTGAGCTGTCGGTGAAGGAAAACATCGTGCGGAAACCATAGCATGGTGGTAGCGTACTCTCTAGTACTCGGCTGGCTAGCTACCACCCTCAAGTTGAAAATCTGCCGCCAAGCATCTAACGGTGTGTTCCGGCAGCCTCACTTGAGAGCCAGTTCCATTCCAGGCTAGGTGTGCTTTATCATATTCGACCACACCTTCACTTAACATCAGGTGAGCTGTGGTCAAACGCCTAGCCAGTCAACCGTTAAAAAAAAAATTCTTTAAATAGAAAATTGATGAATTGATGAATGATTGATTTTTATATACATTGATGACATTATTTAATTGGATTAAATTAAAAACGTACTGTCAATGTAGACTGTACGTTTTTAGATAAAAAAATATGTTGAAAAAAAAATGAAAAACTTTATTGTGCACACTAGGAAATAATGAAATGGAAAACCAATGCCATGAAATTTTATTTATTTCAGACAACTTATTTTTTTTGAATGTTAAAGTAATAAGACGAACGAGACGCTCTCCTGAGAAAGACAGGAGAACTGACTCTCACTTAAGAGACAGAAGAACTGACTCTCACTTGAGAGACAGTTCCATTCCAGGCTAGGTGTGCTTTACCATCTTCGATCACACCATCACTTAACATCAGGTGAGCTGTGGTCAAACACCTAGCTTGTCAAGCGTAAGAAAAGTTTTTATTTTTCAGTCTGCGTACGGTCTCCGTGACCATATGAACATTCACACGGGCGCTCGTCCGTACGCGTGCGAAATGTGCCCGAAGCGGTTCCGCAGCGCTCACCTGAAGCGGGCGCACCGCGTGCGGCACTTCCCGTCTACCCTGTCCTGTAATATCTGCGGGAAGCAGTTCAAGACTAAAGGCAACCTGTACTGGCATATGAAGGTGAGTCAGTTCCCTGGCTAGAACATTTATAAGATTTTTTTTATGTTTATTATTTCTTTTTGTTATTTTTTTATTTTATTTTTTTTTTATTATTTTTTTATGTTAATACATAAAAAAAAACAACAATACACAAACATAACAATACATAAACAACACACATACATACATAACAATTACATTAGTAATTGTTATGTATTAGTAACTGGGCGTAAGGTTATTAGACCGCATAAAAAACTCAGTACTGCGCTCCAAAACTCAGATCATTGACGTAACTCGAAAAGCTGCCATGCTGAAGTGGGACTGGGCTGGGCACGTCTGCCGAATGCCAGCGGAGCTATGGGCGGAAACCACCACCGACTGGGTCCCGGAGGTTAAACGGCCACCAGGCCGGCCTAGAAGACGGTGGAAAGATGAGCTCGATGCCCACAACAAGGAGTGGACCTCAATAGCACTAAACAGAGAGGCATGGAAGGGGGGGAAAGAGGCCTTTGCCCAGCAGTGGGACATAGTGGGCTAAATAATAATAATTAGTAATTGTATTGAAATATGTTTTATGTTACATAATTATAAAGTATTGTCTACGACTTAAAACAAATCCTGTATTCTTTTTCAAAAATTGTTTTCTTTAAACCTATTACAGTCACCACTACTTTACTATAGCATGGCATGGATTGGACTTTGACTACTTTTTAAATTATGAAACTTGAAAATATCAAAACACTCTTTACAAATAATCTTTATTAATGCATTTTTTTTTAAACATGAGTTTGGCCTTTCCTTTTAAGTTTACAATAAACCTGTATTAGGAGAGACCGCTCCTTCAAATACACAATTTTTTTTATACGTTTTACAAACATAATGTCAATAATATGTTTAATCAAAAACAAGTCACCAAACACATAACTTCTGTATGGGGTTCTACTGTTTTTACTACATAATTATACTGTTGCAATTCTCTAAAATTTTACATTAAATTGATAATGAAATTAAGTCGAAACATATCCCTACATTTACTCGACACTGGCAAATGCACAAAATGCGAGGCCAAAATCAAAGAAAGAAAAAGAAGCCGGCAATGATTTCCATTCACGGGCCGCACATAATAAAAACTCATATTTATAAATAGAAAAAAAAAATGTAATTTAAAGGTTTTTTACCTTTCAGATTCACACCGGAGAAAAAAACCACAAATGTGACATTTGTGGTAAAGGATTTCTGTACAGCGGAAACTTGGAGGAACATGTTCGTGGGGTGCATTATAATCTACGTAGAGTCAAGAAGGGGGGCACACGGGAAGGGGCTGACACTGGGGGGAAAAGAGCAAAGAAGGGAGATGCAGTGAACAAGACCACTGAACAAGAATTCGACAAGTTTCGTTCAGATAACAGCGAATGAACTAAATAACATTTTTTTTATTTTAGATTTTTTTAGCGGGAACGTTGAAGAGTCGCTGCATTGTATTTTTTTTTTTCTTTAATTTTGGTGTCGCATTTTGAGCATTTGCCAGTGTCAAGTATTTTATGTTTACAAGTTTCAAGTTTAACAAGTTGCCTTATAGTATAAATAGTTATAGTCAAAGTCCAGTCCGTATCAGTCAAGTCTAGTCATGCTTTAGTAAAGTAGTGGCAACTTTACTATGAAGCTTCGATGGAGTTTTGGAAGCAACACGAAAAGTCATGTTTCACAACATTATATCATTCCCACACTCGCACTTGTGATTCGGCACTTTATGAACAAAACACCACTATTTTTATGCATAAACACAACTTTTAGAAAAAATACAACAGGGTGACACGACTCTTTCCGCGTTCCCGCCAAAAACCTTCTATTACTTTTTATACATATTTGTTTTAAATAAATTGCGGTGTTTTAATTCAAAAGTGCAGAATTACATGCGTGAGTGTGAGAAACTGACATAATGTGATGAAACACGACTTTTCGTGTTCATTTCAAAATTTCGTCGAAGTTTGTTTACCATACTTGAAATTAACAAATGCAGAAAGTGCGACACCAAAAACAAAGAAAAAAAGTGACTAACAACTATAGCTTAGGAAAGGAAAAAAAATATAAAGAAAAACATTTATCTAAATAAAATTCGTTGAGAACGACCTCTTCCAGGCAAACTTTAAAATAATTATTTATTTATTTATTTGACGATGTGTGAGACACAAATATGCATAATAAAGCAGTTAAGATTTACTTGTTAGTTAAAATTATTTTTTCCTTCGTTATCCATTAATAAAATTTATTTTTTTAAATTAAATCAAAATGTAACATTTTTTTTTTTTTAATACGGATAAGTCCGCGTTTGACCACCAACTCGCCTGATGGTAAGCGACGATGTGGTCGAAGATGAAGCACGCAGACCTAGAAGATACCTATTCACTCTGACCTATTTTTATTTACAGAAAAAATTATGTAGAAAACAGATATTTTCCACATATTTATGAAATTAATAATTAAGCGTATTTCTTCCAGTTTTAATAAAAATTTAATTAGTAACTCGAGTCAAGTCGTTTTATTTATTTAGCACAAATAGTGTTCATCAAAATATAAATATATTTTTTCAGTCAATGCTATGCTAATGTATAGTTATTTAAAAGGCTAGCTTGTACTCATAGCTATTTGCGAGTTCGATAGCTGCTTATTTTCTGTCAAAACTTCTAAAGCCACCTGGACTTGATTTTAAACTCATTTTATGATAATTTTGAAAATGAATTACTTTAAACTAAATGAATAGTGGTGTTGGTAGATCTCCTTAGCTGGAGGTCGTCCAGATATTCTGCCGCCAAGCAGTAGTGTGTAAACATTACTGTGTTCCGGTGTGAAGGGTACTGCAGCGAAATTACAGGGCTGTTGAGACTAACCATCGCAAGTAATGAGCGCCAAAGCAGCGATGCCCTGGACTTTGTTTCGCCACTCAAAGTTCTATGTATCGCTGCTATGGTCATGGATAATATCTCTTACGATCAGGAGAGCGTCTTCTTATTTTTACATGCAATAAATAAACAAAATAGCTGGAAGAATACTTAAAGTGTTATGCCAACAATTTTTTTTTTTTTTCGTTAATTTGCCCTTTCGGGCAGGCTAAAGCTATAAAGCCATACTGCCTCGTCTTCAGTGATATTTCTGCTGTATCTTAACTATGGTTATCGTCAAAGTCGTCTTAGTCAAGTCCAGTTCGTGTCAGTTCGTGCCAGTCATGCTTTAGTAAAGTAGTGGCAACTTTACTATAAAGCTTCGATGGAGTTTTGGAAGCAACACGAAAACTCATGTTTCACCACGTTATATCATTTTCCCACACTCGCGCTTGTAATTCGGCACTTTATGAATAAAACACCACCATTTTTATGCATAAACACTCGATAAAACACTAGTTTTGGAAAAAAATACAACGGAGCGACACGACTCTTCCCGCGTTCCCGCCAAAACTCTGCCAACAATAAATATTGGGAAAAAAAATCTGACATAATTACTTATTGATTATTATATCATTGTCAATGTCATAATTGAGGCTTTGTTTATTTACTTCCAGAAATTACGAAATTTTCGTAAGAGAACATTAAGTACATGGATTTCTGAATGTAATTTATAATACGTAGTGTTCCCTTAGTATTCTGTGTAACTTATGTTCGTGAAGTTGAAGTTGCCAATCGTAACATACAATGTTAACATCCAAGGTAAGGCATGTAATAATTTCTTGATCATCATGCTTATGATGAACGAAACTGTTATCAGTAATCATATGCTTTCGGCAAGTATAAAATATGTACTGTAATGCCCTTCAATTTTATATATAAATCACTCGGTAACAATCTCAAGGTCGCTCACTTAGCTTTAATTTTTTGATACAAGTTTACGTCCTATAATTAAAAAAAGAATGGATAATACAACGGTGTTTGCTACAAACAAGCATATAGTCTTGAAAGTCAAATATATAAAAAAAATAATCAACGAAAGTTGAGGTAACTAGCTAGCTATGAAGGAAAACATTGTGAGAAAACCTGAGGGTTTTTGAAGTTTTTTAAAAGGACATTTCACACAGGCATAAAAGTTTCTAGTAAAGTCAATACTGTTATAATAGATACTGGACTAGACTATTTTCACTAAGAATTATTTTACTTGTGACTTTGATACTTATTTGACTTGATATCATCATGAAAATAAAAACCGGCCAAGTGCGAGTCGGACTCCCGCATTAAGGGTTCCGTACCATTAACTATAAAAACGGCAAAAAAACACGTTTGTTGTATGGGAGCCCTGTTAAATATTTATTTTATTCTGTTTTTTAGTATTTATTGTTCTAGAAATACATCATCTGTGAAAATTTCAACTGTCTAACTATCACGGCTCATGAGATACAGCCTGGTGACGGACGGACAGCGGAGTCTTAGTAATAGGGTCCCGTTTTACCTTTGGGTATGGAACCCTAAATATAGTGCTGAAAATAATATCAGTGAATATGTTGTTTTAAGCTGGAAGTGCTCGTGGACTTTGGTCCGAAACCAGATGAGCAATTAGTGGCGAGGACTCTTGGGGTGCTCCGAGTGCAGGATGGAGTAAAGGAAGCAGTCTTCAAGGATGGTGCCATCATGGTAGAGACAACACTTCCGAACCAGTTGGTACTCGACCTGGTGACTAAAAGTTCTGGGAGGAGAGCTGTACTGCAAGGTTTTGGAGGTTAGAGACAAAAGTTTTTAGTTTTCAATGACATCATTGTGCCGGGTCCAGAACATTGCAAGAATTTGCGATCGACGGCCCCTACGTACATGAAGACGCTGCTAAGCAGTAGTGTGTAAGCATTACTGTGTTCCGGTTTGAAGGGTACTGCAGCTAGTGAAATTACTGAGCTATTGAGACTAACCATCGATAGTCTCAAAGTAATGAGCGCCAAAGCAGCGATGTCCGGACTTTGTTTTGCTACTCAAAGACTGAAGGAAACCACAGCATGGTGGTAGCGTACTCTCTAGTACTCGGCTGGCTAGCTACCACACGAGAGTTGAAAATCTGCTGCCAAGCATCTAACGGTGTGTTCCGGCAGCCTCACTTGAGAGCCAGTTCCGTTCCAGGCTAGGTGTGCTTTACCATCTTTGATCACACCGTCACTTGACATCAGGTGAGATGTGGTCCGGCAGGTCAAGCTCATTGTTGGGGTTTAAACCCACGCCCTTCGGCATGTGTACGTACCGCGCTAACCACTGAGCTATCATCGCTACAAAAATTAAAATCTAGTATGAGTCTAAGAACGTGTTGTCCCATGCATAACTCGAACCTACGACCCTAGCATGTCCAAAATTGTTAAAAACTTATGTTGACTTATAGTTCGGCAAATTTAAAAAGCTTGCCTCTGAAGTAGCCTTTTAGGCGCCCAGTCGCCCGATTCTCGTCCTGTGTAGCCTAAACGGCGATATTTGTCGCCGTGAAAATGTGAAAATTTGGATGAATGTTTGTTACTTTTTCACGCAAAAACTACTGAACGGATTTGTATGAAATTTGGTATGGAGGTAGCTGAGACCCTGGATTAACACATGGGCAACTTTTTATCCCGAAAACATGTAGCGGGTAACACCGCAGGGCGCAGCTAGTATTACAAATGTGAAAGTTTGGATCGATGAATGTTTGTTACTCTTTCACGCAAAAACTATTGAACGGATTTGTATGAAATTTGGTATGGAGGTAGCTGACACCCTGGATTAACACATGGGCAACTTTTTATCCCGAAAACATGTAGCGAGAAACACCGCGGGGCGCAGCTAGTTGTATACAGTATGTATTTGTTGGCAGAATCCGAGTCGGCAGTAGCGATGGTATCAGCATCGGGGGTCGTCGCCACGACCGGGGTCCGCGGCGTGATTCGCTTCCAGCAGGTGGGGCGGCAGCTGGTGGCAGACGGCAGTGTCGACTGTCTGCCGCCCGGCGCGCACGGCCTCCACGTCAGGAGCGACGGAGACATCAGCCAGGTACTGCCCGAGCTAGAAAGATTGTACGACTAATATTAATTTTTTGCAAAAAAAAAGCTTAGGTTAGCTAGTTTCGGCCACATCTGGCTTGATCACTTACAAATACAAATATTTTATTGATAACACCAATGTTACAAGTCACTACATATGACACAGCCATATAAAAAAAACGCCATTTTGTGGTGGCGGCCATCTTGGATTTGACATAGTGTATAGTGTTTTACTAGTCAAGCCCTTTCATTTGATACCTATATTGAGGGAGTTGTGAAAAATATGTAATCCGCCATTTTGTGGCGGCGGCCATCTTGGACCGATTTTCTTTAGACATAGCTAACAACACTCGACAAACAATTAAAAAAAATCTTGGTGGTAGATTTCCTTAGCAGGAGGTCGTCTAGGTAGGTACCACCGCAGTACCAGTTATTCTGCTGCTAAGCAGTAGTGTGTAAGCATTACTGTGTTCCGGTTTGAAGGGTACTGCAGCTAGCGAAATTACTGGGCTGTTGAGGCTAACTCAACTAAAAGTCTCAAAGTAATGAGCGCCAAAGCAGTGATGCCCGACTTTGTTTTGTTACTTAAAGTTCTGTTTATCGCTGCGATGGTCATGGACAGGCGTTATCTCTTACCATCAGGAGAGCGTCTCGTTCGTCTCATTACTTTTTACATAAAAAAAAAACAAAATCTGTTCATCCGTTCGGGAGCTACGTTGCCACACACAGACACGTCAAACTTATAACACCGCGTCGTTTTTGCGTCGGGGGTTAAAAGTTGTGTACATTTTCAGGGTTGTCAATCACTAGGCCCTCACTACGATCCCAATGGAGCTCCACACGGAGGTCCCGGAGCCCCGGCAGCGGCTCGGCACGCTGGCGACCTCGGAAACATCGTCGCGGACGAGAATGGACACGCCTCGTTTAGAATAATCGACAATGTACTGAAGGTATCTATTTTTGACTATTTTTACTCGACTTCGAAAAATGTTTTTTTTAAATTGTAGGTAATTGTAATGAATCAACCGAGACCCTAGATTAGCACATGGGCTACTTTTTATCCCGAAAAAATGTAGCGGGTAACACCGCGAGGCGCATCTAGTTACTTTATATGTTTATCTAGGTGTATAATTAATATTTTATTTATTTTGGATGCCATAAAAACAAAACCCACGCCCTTCGGCATGCGAACCGACAGCGCTAACTACTTAGCTACCGCTACAAATATAAATCCCACTAATATTACAAACGTGAAAGTTTGGATAGATGGATGTTTGTTACTCTTTCACGCAAAAGCTACTGAACGGATTTGGATGAAATTTGCTATGGAGGTAGCTGAGACACTGGATTAGCACATAGGCTACTTTTTATACTGAAAACATGTAGCGGGTGACACCGCGGGGCGCAGCTAGTATTAAATAAATGTAATATTTCCAGATATCTGATCTTATTGGACGCGCCATTGCAATTTCGGCGCGGCGGGATGACCTCGGTCAGGGCTCCGCCCCCGCCTCGCGCATAGACGGAGACTCCGGCCCACCGTGAGTATAACTAACCATAAAGGGAACCAGGTTGCCAGGCTAGGCTTTGACCACAACTCAACTGATGTTAAGTGAAGGTGTGGTCGAAGATGTAAAATACGTCTAGCCTGGAATGGTACTGTCTCTCAAGTGAGGCTGCCGGAACACACCGTTAGATGCTTGGCGGTAGAATTTCAACTTCTTTGATTTTGGCGTCGTAGTTTGTGCATTTACCAGTGTTGGTGTTTGATATTTTCTAGTTTCATAAGTTAAATAAGTAGTCAAAGTCCAGTCTTGGTCTAGTCCAGTCCGTGTCAGTCAAATCCAGTCATGCATTCCAGGCTAGGCTGTGCTTTACCATCTTCGGCCACACCTTCACTTGACATCAGGTGAGCTGTGGTCAAACAACTAGCCTGTCAACCATTAAAAAAAAATGCTTTAGTAAAGTAGTGGCGACTTTACTATAAGCTTCGATAGAGTTTTGGAAGCAACACGAAAACTCATATTTCACCACATTATACCACTTTCCCACACTCGTGCTTGTAATTCGGTACTTTATTAGTAAAACACCACTATTTCTATACATAAACACTAGAAAGAACACTAGTTTTGGTAAAAATCACAAGCGCGTGTGTGGGAAAATGATATAATGTGGTGATACATAATTTTTCGTGTTGCTTCCAAAACTCCATCGAAGCTTTATAGTAAAGTCGCCACTACTTTACTAAAGCATGACTGGACTTACTGGCATGGACTGGACTTTGACTACTTATTTAACTTTTGAAACATGAAAATATAAAACACTTGACATTGGCAAATGCTCAAAATGCGACGCGAAATCCAAAGAAAAAAAAAGATACAGACAAATTTAAAATGCCAGTAAGAGGATTATCGCTGCAGTGACTGGTGAATTACTAAGAAAAAAAGGGCCAACTCTCAGGTGACGTCATGAGACATCAATTGAAAGTCAAGTTTGGTTTATGTTTTTTAGTAAAATAAACTCCATCTCATAGTTTCCAGAGTTTTAAACTTAAAAATATTGTACAGAAATGTACTATTTCGAAATGATTTTGGAATCAGTAAAGTTTTTTTTTTCTTTATATACCTAATTGTGCTGGGGAAATGAATAGATTGACATAATTATATCTGTTTGTCTACAGGATAGCTTGCGGTATCATTGCACGATCCGCCGGTATATTCCAGAATCCGAAGCGTATTTGTCTTTGCGACGGTGTCGTTGTGTGGGAGGAACGCGGCAGACCGCTCGCGGGCCAAGGCCGCCGCACCGGGTGCTGCGGGGACGCGGGGGGGCATGGGAAAAAACCGTGTTGTAAAGTCTAACTAGTGTAAAAGGGCCAGCATATAAGTTAACGGATTTTACGTACGTAATCGATAGTCAAATGTGTGGGAAGTGGGATTGCGCCGCGGGCGGCAGTAAATAAAAATTGCTTATATGTTTGACTATTGTTTACTCGATAAGTCTTTGGATAGGGTGTTTTTTTTTTGTGAAATAATTGCCCCATCGGGCCGACTAAAGCTTTAAAGCCATACTTTGGTATCGTGTGGGGATGTTGGGATTTTGACATTGACATTTCGGTAATCATAATATTTTTTTTAATAAGACTTTTTCAATAATGTAATCAACGATGTAATAAGAAACCAAAAAAAGTTAAGACACATGCACTTTGAGGTGTTTTGTGAAACTTTTTATTGGGATGTTAAAAAAATAATTGTCAGTTTTTCTTATGAGTTAATGTAAATTATTTAATAAAAATATTTTGTTATGAATGTTGGTATTAATGAATTCACAGGAATTTGCGTCACTAGTAACGGAACCTAACCTCTAGTTTAACCCTTACTGATGATTCTTTCTAAATGTAGACGTATATTCAAATTTTTCAGTATTTATTTCATCCTCATTATTATTAGTTACCTAGAAGCAGAAACTTATTACGGCCCTGCATTCCGTACGTTAGTTACTGCAGTAAATCATCAGTCAAATGCTTATAAGACACTGCTAAATAAAACCTTATAAGGTCTTATTTAACGGTGTTAAAAACGCGGCGGTTACCCAATTTTGTGAGCCAAAATTCGACTATTGCTGATTATTCGTCTGAGATTAGGGTGTTTCAAACATACAAAGAGTGACGCCCTGGCAAATACACAGAAAGTGCGATGCCAAGTCCTCCTCGGAGGAACAAGAAAAAAAAGTATTACGGAACTGTCATTGTCAGTTCAAACAAACTAAAATTGTCAATGTCAAACTGTACAATTGTTAGTTTTGTTTGTTGTTGTTTTGAACTTTTGAAAACATTTAAATATTTATGACATAAAGCAGAATAAAATGTTTAAAAAATGAGGAGAATATCGCTTAAAACTTTACTGATAATAGTGCTGTGTTGTTTTGCTATTTATATAATTGTTAGGTACAATTTTTCGGATAATAACGAAAAACCTACGAACTGGTTAGTATGAAGAGATATATTTTTGTGTTTCACCTTGTATTCAGAATTAAAGAAGGTTGTTCGTTATTCTTTTACGTGGGAAATTTTCTGCCAAACTTTTTTAAGGTCGGTTCAGTCATTAAATAATCACAAACAAACAAAAATAATCACGATGATAGACCAACAATGAGCTTGAGCTGCCGGAACATCGTGAGGAAACCATAGCATGGTGGTAGCGTACTCTCTAGTACTCGGCTGGCTAGCTACCACACGAGAGTTGGAAATCCGGCGCCAAGCATCCAAGGGTGTGTTCCGGCAGCCTCACTTGAAAGCCACTTCTATTCCAGTCTAGGTGTGTTTATCATCTTTGTCCACAACGTCACTTAACATAAGGTGAGCTGTGGTCAAACACTAGCCAACCAAAAAATTACTTAAACATTTTAAGGTGTTTTTTAATTCTTTTAAAAAAAATCCTAGTACCCTGCATATATTAAAAACTAAATTAAACTATTTAAGTATTCTATCAGTTATCTGACTTCCATAGTACAAGCTTTGCTTAGTTTGGGGTCAGATGGCGCTATGTGTCCTATGATATTTATTTTATTTAAGGTGGTTCGATTTCCATACAAATATTTTTTTCCCATTTATGGACAAATGGAGCATAATTTTACAGTGAAATCACAGCTACAGGCATTTATTTTGGTCTTTATTTGCGGTAAATCAAAATTGCTTGAAGAAAACAGTACATTATTAGCATAAAATCAAATTTATGATTTTCGAATAAAGTAGTAAATCATGCTAATAATCTACTGTTTTACTCAAATAATTGTAATTTACCGCAAATAAATGCCAGTAGCTGTGATTTCACTGTAAAAATATGCTCCATTTGTCCATAAATGGAAAAATGTATTTATGTGGAAATTGTACCACCTTAATAAAAATAGTAATAAATAGATCTATATTTGCACCTTAGCACTTTGCCAACCTTGTCTTTAACGTGTATCACCTGTCTTACTGGCTGCTTTGTAAAGTAACAATAAAATAAAATAAAATTGTAAATGTCACATATTTTATATTATGGAAATAAAAATGTTTATTAAGTTAATTATTTTTTTTAATAATGTGCCCCTTTGGGCAGGCTAAAGCTATAAAGCCATACTGCCTTGTCTTAAGTGTTATTTCTGCTGTATCTTAGCTATAGCTATCGTCAAAGTCGTCTTTGTCAAGTCCAGTTCGTGTCAGTTAATTCCAGTCATGCTTTAGTAAAGTAGTGCAACTTTACTACAAAGCTTCGATGGAGTTTTGGAAGCAACACGAAAACTCATGTTTCACCACATCATATCATTTTCCCACACTCGCGCTTGTAATTCGGCACTTTATGAATAAAACACCACCATTTTTATGCATAAACACTCGACAAAACACTAGTTTTGGAAAAAATACAACGGAGCGACACGACTCTTCCCGCGTTCCCGCCAAAACTCTTTTATTAAGTTAATGTTACAAGTAGGTGCTTCTTTTTTTTTTTTGTTGTAAATATAAATTGTAAATTAATTTTTATATTATTCAGGGATTACTGGATTGCGAATACGAAACAACCGAAAGAAAACGCAAAGATTGTGCTCTCGTTTGTTGTTTGCGAAGGTCGCTTTAATGAATCTTTGAATGTTGTGAAGTCTGTACTCCTCTTTACGAGACAGCCGGTGCACCTGGTGATATTTGCTGATGATATACGACGCTCACAGTTGAATGAAACTTTAACTAGGTATGTAAAGAGATTATAATAAAATTACACTGCAATTTTGCCATTCTTTTTTTTTGCACTAATCCCACAAATATTGTAAATGTGAAAGTTTGAATGGAGGGATGGATGTTTGTAACTCTTTCACGCAAAAACTACTGAATGGATTTAAATGAAATTTAGTATGGAGGTGATTTAAATTTCATTTATTTCAAAAAACTACAATTATCATTGCAGGTTTTTATCCTAATGCAAATTAATTTAAATTAAATTTGACAGCCCTGTTGGTTCAGTGGTAGTATGTCTGCTTCGAGAGCTGAAGGGCGTGGGTTCGATTCCCACTCGGGACTAACATTTGTGTGACTAACATCGATGTTTGTTCTGTGTCTGGGTGTACTGTATGTATTATAAGTATGTATTTACAAAAAAAAAAAGTATTTAAGTATTCTGTCAGCTGTCTGGTTCCCATAGTACAAGCTTTGCTTAGTTTGGGGCTAGATGGCGCTGTGTTAAATGTCCTCCAATATTTATTATTAAATGGAATTTAGCTGACACCCTGGATTAACATATAGGCTACTTTTTATCCCATAAACATGTAGCGGGTAACACCGCGGGCCGCAGCTAGTATAACATTATAAAGGTGAAAGTGTGTTTGTATGTTTGTTACGTTTTCACACTCAAACGGCTGGACTGTTGTGTATGTTATTGGATAAACAACATAAGATATTTTTAAATTGTCGCTGATCAGGTGGCAGAATTCAACAGTGAACCAGTTTGACTTTGAGCTGCATCAGATACATTTCCCGGAGCCCGACGCCGAGTTTTGGTTAAATTTGTTCAGAAAATGTTCAGCTCAGAGATTATTTTTTCCAGTAAGTACTGTGATTTAGTTTGATTATTATCAAGTGATAGGGACTTAATAGTAATTTTCCCTATTTTTAAACTCAAAGAAGGAGGAGGTTCTCAATTCGACTATATGTTTGTTTTAGTTTTTTAATTATGTCACGCGATCATTCCGCCAATTATGAATCGACTTTGATGATACTTTTATTGATTGGTAGATCATACTTCAGAGGTACCATAATTATAAAGTTCAAATTTTTTTTATTTTTTATTTTTTTTTTATGTAAAAGTAATGAGACGAACGAGACGCTCTCCTGATGTTAAGAGATAACGCCTGCCCATGACCATTGCAGCGATACACAGAACTTTGAGTAACAAAACAACGTCCAGGGCATCGCTGCTTTGGCGCTCACTACTTTGAGACTAGATGGTTAGGCTCAAATAAAGTATGTCAATATAAAAATTGCCCCGTTGGCTCATTGGTAGTATATCTGGGTTCGGTTCCCATTCAGGGCAAACATTTTGTGAATAAACAAATGTTTGTTCTGTGTCTGCGTGTTAAGTATGTATTATAAGTATATATTTACAAAAAAAAAGTATTTATGTATTCTATCAGTTATCTGACACAAGCTTTGCTTAGTTTGGGGTCAGATGGCGCTATGTGTAAAAAAAAATAATCTTAATATGAAAAATATTGGTAAAATTAAATTCGATATCAATTTAGAAGGCCTCCGTCTTCAAGAGGAGGTGAAAAAAATAATAACAGATAATAAACCATTTTTTCGACCTATTTAAGAAACTTATACAAATTTGGGTTTTATTATGATTTTATCCAAAAATATTGTCAACATAATAAAATGTCCAAAAAATCATAATCACTTATATTTCCTTATATAAAATTGTGAAATATGTACATATTTTATATATAAAAAAATTACTTAACTTTTTTTTAATTACCATTAGGAGAGTGTCTCGTTCGTATTATTCATTACCTTTACATAAAAACCTGCTAAGAAATTCTACTAATAAAAAACACACTTCACTTGACTTTTGAAATTTTTAGGAGCTCCTACCGCACATAGACGCGACAATATACGTCGACACGGACACACTGTTCCTCGGTCCTATCGAAGAGCTCTGGCACCAGTTCAGCTTGTTCAACGAAAGCCAGATCACAGGCCTCGCGTGGGAGGACAACAACCCTAACATAGCCTGGTATCCGAGGTTTGCCAAGCATCCCTTCTATGGGAAATATGGTGAGCATTCTATATAAATATACCCTAACATAGCCTGGTACACGAGGTTTGCCAAGCATCCCTTCTATGGGAAATATGATGAGCATTCTTTATAAATATAAACACTTGACATTTATTTTGATTGTGTGATTTTTAATTTTGTAGCGTTGTTAGCATTAGCGCGGTCAGTTCACATGCTAAAGAGTATGGGTTTTAAACCTCAACAATGAGCTTGAGCTGCCGGTGAAGGAAAACATCGTGAGGAATCCATAGCATGGTGGTAGCGTGCTCTCTAGTACTCGACTGGCTAGCTACAACTGTCATGTTAAAAATCTACCGCCAAGCACCTAACGGTGTGTTCCGGCTGCCTAACTTGACAGCCATTTCTATTCCAGGCTAGGTGTGCTTTACCATCTTCGATCACATCATCACTTAACATCAAGCGAGCTGTGGTCAGACATTAGCTTGTCAACCATAAAAAAAAACTATTTCATTTCACAAAGAAAGGAAATAAATAAATCTGCTTTGTGTGTATTGATTTGTCATGATTGCGGTGACAGGTGTGAACTCAGGCGTGATGCTGATGAATTTGACTCGCATGCGCCAGTTCGGGTGGATGGAGTACATAACGCCAGTCATGCGGACCTGGAGGAACCATATACCTTGGGGCGACCAAGTAAGTCATGACATACAGACTAGGAAGACAAACAAAATCTTCAGGCTTGGGATGAATGCAGATCTATACAATCAAAGAGAAAATACTAAGGTCTTCTGAGGCCCATAAACAAAGACTTAGACTGCATAGAAGCCATTTAGCTGCATCACTACTGGACACCAGTGACCACCTCTTTCGGCTAAAAAGACCGTGACTAGCCACAATCTAGTCGCTGAGTTTAACATAATATGAGATTTTCTTTTTTCCTTCTAATGATGTATCTGTCTGTTGTTAGATACCTCATTGTTATTACAATCTAGCCTATTTGAGACTAATAAGTAATTTTAATATAACTTAAATTGCTAAGTAGAGTATAATCGAAGAATGCGTCCATCGACACTTTTCTTACTGTCTCTATTAAGGGGAAGACACTTTGTTCATGTGTTTTATAATATGTAGTACTCACTGCACTGACATTACTAACTTAATACACTAACTCAAAAGGTTTTGTCCTTTTTAGACTTCTTACTATATCCGTGTTGTCGAGGAGCTAGATAGCCTCGACGTTCACATGTTGGTAAAGTCTATTTTCATGAGCTTCAGCGTATTTTTTATTGATGGTTGCGACCATGTCCACTTTGAGATCCCGATGGAGGTCGACGTTTCTTATGTACCAACGCAAATATGCCTCTGAGTACTTTGTTCTGAAATCTTTGTATCATCTGTGTATTGCTTTGTTTGGTACAACCCCATAATATGAGATGACACATCATTTACTTGGTGGTAGATCTCCTTAGCAGGAGGTCATCTAGGTAGGTACCACCGCATTTCCAGATATTCTGCCGCCAAGCAGTAGTGTGTAAACATTACTGTGTTCCGGTTTGAAGGGTACTGCAGCTAGCGAAATTACTGGGCTGTTGAGACTAACCATCGAAAGTCTCAAAGTAATGAGCACCAAAGCAGCGATGCCCTGGACTTTGTTTTGTTACTCAAAGTTCTGGGTATTGTGCATATACCAGCATCTACCCGAGCCAACCCATCTCCTTGAAGTACCGGAGCGAGGCGTGGTTAAAAGCATTCTGTTGTGTGAACTTAACTCTTTTATTAAGGGCCAAGTCCTCGACCGTGGGAACTTCTGCTTGAACACCTACATTGATATTTTCCACTCACACAGACGTACATACGTCTGACGTTAGATTTGAATACATTGACGTCACGCTAAAATAGATAAGGAGAGTTAAATTACTATAGCCACGAGCAAGAAGGAGACAGAATGTTTATTCCTATTGCCGGAAGCGGATTTTACATTGATTATCTGTTACATTATGACAGAAGTTTTTTTTTTGTTTTGGCATCGCGTTTTGAATATTTGCCAGTGTCAAGTGTCAAATACAAAACGGGCGGGAAGCATGCGCGCGGTGCTCGGTACCGCCGCCACCGCGCGCCCACCTCTTGCGGCCTCTCGTGACGTGCTATACACGACCACGAGACTCGTGACGTTAGATTGTCAGATTCAGAGATTCTCGATGGTTTGTAGCGCCTACCAAAATAAAACAGCAACAGACGTAACGCAGAAAAGAGATTTTCAGCAGGCACTATCAGAAATTT
The DNA here is from genome assembly GCA_905404145.2 of Biston betularia. NCBI lineage: Eukaryota > Metazoa > Arthropoda > Insecta > Lepidoptera > Geometridae > Biston > Biston betularia. The sequence continues at coordinate 987,655 of FR989892.1, read as the reverse complement.
TCATCAAACTATCCGTACTTATCTGCTAATAGAATAAACAAAACGTACAATAAAAGGTCTAAGCCTTAAATGTATCTGCATCAAAGTTAGCATCTATAAAATTGCGCCTTTCCTATAATTATTTTGATGTCAAGATTACGGATTAAAAATAATTTGGCCATATTCTATTTCATAATTTCAAGAAACGAAAAGCGTTTGAAACTATTTTTTCTCCAAGCATAATAATTCAGGATATGTACTATAGTATTCATTAATTTCAAACTTCCACATGATGTATAACGACACAAAAATGTTGACAAAAACACATCGATTGCCTTATTTCACAAGACTTGCCCGTTAATGAAAGTCAATTCTCCTTTTGTTTTGTAATTGTTTTGAAAATTTGCAAATTAAGTGCGTAAATGTCAATGAGGTTCTCGGAATCCTCATTTTTGTGGAACGCATAAACGGAGCCTCCGCTGCAGTATGTTCGTTGTTGTTGTTAGATTATTATTTTTTATGTTAAAAGTAATGATACGAACTAGACGCTCTCCTGATGGTAAGAGATAACGCCTGTCCATGACCATTGCAGCGATACACAGAACTTTGAGTGACGAAACAAAGTCCAGGGCATCGCTGCTTTGGCGCTCATTACTTGGATTGGTTTAGATTGGGTTAAGTACTCGTATATAGCTTCATTCATTAAATTGTAAGGTTTTTTTTGTACAAGTAACTTGCCTTTAACATTATTGTTATTTCATCATCATCATCATCATTTCAGCCGTAGGACGTCCACTGCTGGACATAGGCCTCCCCCATTGACTTCCATAAAGACCGGTTGGAAGCGGCCCGCATCCAGCGCGTTCCTGCGGTCTTTACTAGGTCGTCTGTCCACCTTGTGGGTGGACGTCCTACGCTGCGCTTGCCGGTCCGTGGTCTCCACTCCAGAACTTTGCAGCCCCATCGGCCATCAGTTCTGCGTGCTATGTGCCCTGCCCACTGCCACTTCAACTTGCTAATCCGTTGGGCTATGTCGGTAACTTTGGTTCGTCTACGGATCTCCTCATTCCTGATTCGATCTCGTAGGGAAACTCCGAGCATAGCCCTCTCCATAGCGCGTTGTGCTACTTTGAGCCTACCAAGAAGGCACACAGTCAGAGACCACGTTTCAGCGCCATAAGTCATCACTGGTAACACACACTGGTCGAAGACTTTCGACTTGAGGCACTGAGGTAATTCGGACGAGAAGACGTCGCGCAGTTTTCCGAACGCTGCCCAGCCGAGTTGGATTCGACGACTGACCTCTTTCTCAAAGTTGGACCTACCTAATTGGACTGCTTGCCCTAGGTAAATGTATGTGTCAACAACTTCGAGAACCGAGTTCCCAACTGATACTGGGGTGGGCACAACACGGGCATTCAACATTACCTTCGTCTTGTCCATGTTCATTTTAAGACCCACCCGTTGGGAAACTCGATTGAGGTCTTCGAGCATTGTGCTTAGATCTTCCAACGATTCTGCCATGACCACTATATCGTCGGCAAACCGAAGGTGAGTGATGTATTCGCCATTAATATTGATGCCGAATCCTTTCCATTCCAGGAGCTTGAAGGCGTCTTCCACTGTGGCAGTAAACAGTTTCGGAGATATAACGTCTCCCTGTCTTACGCCTCTTTTCAATGGAATCGCCTTCGAAGTCTGCTCCTGTACTTGGACCGACATAGTGGCGTTATTATACAAACACTTCAACACTTCAATATACCGATAGTCAATGTGGCACCGCTGGAGAGACTCAACCACCGCCCATGTCTCGATTGTTATTTACGGCCAATAAATATTACTGATTTACTGATAATAATAATTGTATATGACGGAGGGGGACCCTCAGTGCCGTCAGTATGGCTCATACTGTCCTAACCTCCAAGCTGCGGGCGTCGGTGGGTAATGTTGGACAACGAAACACAGTAGTTAAACAAATTCTTTTATAATGTTCAATCACTTATTCAGAAGGTAGGTACAGATCTTTACAGTTATAGCTAGGAACGCGCGTCGGTTTCAATATTCGACCGCGCTGACCGGCTGCTGCTCGAGAAGTGACGAGCACGCCGCTATCATTGACTCCGTCGAGCGCCGACCGAGGGCGCTGGCGTTCCGACCATAACTCGATTGCAACATATATAAAATAAAAGTCAATTTTAAATTTGTTCCCTTATTAATTATCTTACTGATAAAAATCAATTCTACTGCTTTTAAGTCAATTGTATATAATTCTGCTTTAAAGTCATTTGCTAATCGTTATTTATAACGTGATTTTTGTTTAATATGAATATGTTTGTGTGCAGGACATAGTGAACATTATCCTGTCGCAGCACACGGGCGCGGTGCACGTGTTGGACTGTCGATACAACTACCGCGCCGATCAGTGCGCGCACGGCGCCGCCTGCGCGGGCGCGGCGCGCGGAGTCTTCTTACTGCACGGCAGTCGGGGCAGTTTCTACGGAGATGCACAGCCTGCCTTCCGGGTAATTATGTAGATAGATCGCCTTAACAGGAAGTTATTTTTATGATGAACAACTCCAACAACGAGCTTGGGCTGCCGGTGAAGGAAGACATCGTTTTTTTTCTTTTAATGTGATTTTTTTTAGTGTATTTTTTTTTTTGTGTGACATAATTGTAAATATACTTATAACGTTTTTATGTCAATAAAATAATTTGAATTGAATTTGAATTTGAATCGTGAGGAAACCACAGCATGGTGGTAGTGTACTCTCTAGTACTCGGCTGGCTAGCTACCACACGAGAGTTGAAAATCTACCGCCAAGCATCTAACGGTGTGCTCCGGCAGCCTCAGTTGAAAGCCAGCCCCATTCCAGGCTACGTGTGCTTTACCATCTTTGATCACACCTTCACTTAACATCAGGTGAGCTGTGGTCAAACACCAAGCCTGTCAAGCATTAAAAAAAAATGTTTGATCACAGACCTTTTTTATTTAAAAGTAATGAGACGATCGATACGATTTCCAACTTTCAGTAGCAAAACAAAGTCTAGGGCAGGGGTGGCCAACCAACAACAACTTGGTTGTAGATCTTAGCAGGAGGTCGTCTAGGTAGATACCACCGCAGTACCGGTTATTCTGCCGCTAAGCAGTAGTGTGTAAACATTCCTGTGTTCCGGTTTGAAAGGTACTGCAGCTAGCGAAATTACTGGGCTGTTGAGACTAACCATCGAGAGTCTCAAAGTAATGAGCGCCAAAGCAGTGACGCCCTGGACTTTGTTTCGTCACTCAAAGTTCTGTGTATCGCTGCAATGGTTTTTTTTTTTATGGTTGACAGGCTAGTTGTTTGACCACAGCTCACCTGATGTTAAGTGACGGTGTGGTCGAAGATGGTAAAGCACACCTAGCCTGGAATGGAACTGGCTCTCAAGTGAGGCTGCCGGAACACACCATTAGATGCTTGGCGGCAGATTTTTTTTTTGGTCATGGACAGGTGTTATCTCTTACCATCAGGAGGGCGTCTCGTTCGTCTCATTACTTTTTACATTAAACAAAAGTCAATCGCGGCTATTAGTACAGTCGCTCGTGCATGGCAAAAAATATATATCAACGATGAATGATGGACTTATACGTTTGTCCATCAATGCAACTTTTGCTGGCGGCTGCAGTAATGTACTATACGTATACAGGCGTGCTACGAGGTGGTGGCGGAGCACCCGCCCGGGTTGGCGTCCCCGAGCCTGGTGTCGCGACTGGACGCGCGCCTGTCCCTCGCGCCCGCTTCGCCCTGCGGAACCCTCAAGCACTCCTTCCTTACAGTACCCGCTGACACGCTGCGGGCGCTGTACCCCGAAGAAATCTCACATGTCCAAAATGTAGCGAAAAGCGTCGGATTATAGTCTATTGTCAAACCATGGTATTTATAGTTTCTGGCAAAAATGTTTGGCTTATAGTCTAAAGTGAAAACGATTGGTCTAAAAACCTTAGGACTATTGTCTATACCAGCGTTTACAATTTAGTGGAATTCCCATTCCCATTAGCCTTGTTTTAAAATAATATCTAACGATTGACGCATCGTAAACGATTTCGCACTATACTATAATAGCCGATACCGAAATATAGTGTAAAAATTTATATATTACAACGTAAATAATATATACATACATCTAAAAACCTTCATCTTCCTTTTGTTTTTTTAATGTTTAATTTATAAAATACTATGTACCTATAAGTTTATTCTTTTTTTTGTTTATTGTGTATTTCTGTATGTATTGTTAATTATGTTGAAATATGTTTTATGTCACAAATAAAGTTTTGTTTATTGTCTATTTTAACAATAAATGTGTATTATTTTACTCAGTGCTCGGGGCTAAAATTATTGAGTGGGTCGCGATGGGGCAGTATGAAAAATTACCGGGCCAAGGCAGAATAAAGTCTGGGAAATACTGCTCTATACTATAACATTGTGCATCGAAGAGTTTGTGAATAAATTCGCAAGTAATGCGTAATAGGTGCTTTAATAAAATAGAAAAAAGAAATAAATAATCCAATGAAAACAACATAAAAAATATTTTGTACTGTTTTGCTTTTTTTTTGTTGTCAATACTATTTTTTTGTATAGTAAATGTAAAATGTATTTTTGTGTCGTTAGGATTATAGTTTACTAACGGACGTCTCGCGGTTTTAACCGCGTAGTTCCCGTTCCCGTGGGAATATAGGGATAAAAATCCTATGTCATCCTATGTCCTATGTCTTAGCTCCCCAACGGTGAAAGAATTTTTAAAATCGGTCCAGTAGTTTTTGAGTTTATTCGTTACAAATTTACAAAAATACAATATTTTTCTCTGCATAATATTAGTGTAGAAATGTAAAATGTATGTTTTTGTCTCGTTTAGAATTATAGGTTACTGACGGGACTTTTGGATTTATAGTCTGTCAAAACTTTGCATTATAGTCAGTGGCAATTTTTTTTTTTAATGATGGTTTATAGCGAAACCCCTTGTATTATTGTATGTTTTTGAAGGTTATTTTAGATTACATAATTATATATTGTCATTGCATTCCATTACAATGGCTAAATTTAGTCAAAAGACTTTTAAATTGGTATTATTGTATCCGGATGTAAATAGGTATTGTCAAAATAATGTGTTTTTAGGGTTCCGTACCCAAATGGTGAAACGGGACCCTATTACTAAGACTCCGCTGTCCGTCCGTCTGTATCTCATGAACCGTGATAGTTAGACAGTTGAAATTTTCACAGATGATGTATTTCTGTTGCCGCTATAACAACAAATACTAAAAAACAGAATAATATAAATATTTGACGGAGCTCTCATACAACAAACGTGTTTTTTTGCCGTTTTGCTAGATAATGGTACGGAACCCTTCGTGCGCGAGTCCAACTCGCACTTGGCCGGGTTTTTCGAGCACTCGAAACTAATTTTTTAGTAAAACGGACTCCAAGAAAAAGGGCCTCACAATGATCTGTCGCCCCGGGCCTCGTAACAGCTAAGGCCGTTGCTGCACTTACCTACACAATAAAAAAGAATGACATTGCCGTGCTAGCCCCGCCTGCTTCGGCACTCACGCAGTGACCGTCCTCTGCGCCCACCGCGCCGCTTCTTTCCACTTGCCTATTTATCGCAAAGATGTTCTACATATAGATATTTTACTTACTTTGCCTGTTCCGATTTGAACATTACTGGGCTGTTCTGTTAAGTCATAGTCATCAGTCAGTCAGTTGAGACTAACCATCGAAGGTCTTAAAGTAATGAGCGCCGAAGCAGCGATGCCCTAGACTTTATTTTGTTACTCGAAAGTTCTGTGTACCGCTGCAATGGTCATGGACAGGTAATATCTCCGGATATTGCCGGTGGCTGTGTTTCCCGAAACAATATGAGTGTCTTCAGATCAAGAGTAAACAGGTCTAGGTAAGCGTGTTCCATCCTAAACCGCATCGTTGCTTCACATCAGGCAGGATGTGGTCAAACGCGAACCTATTCAATATAACAAAAAAATATCTCTTACCATCAGATGATCATGGAAAAATTATATTATCTGTAACTTTGGTGTTATTAATGAAACATTTGCATGGCCATGGTTCCCTCACGATGTTTTCCTTCAGCGGCAGCTCAAGCTAATTTTTGGGGTTACATTTAGCGAGTAAGGCAGGACTATAAATTTTTCCATTTATGATTTTATGCAAAAATGCGATATCAGCTGTATTCCGTCTATACTAAATGACTCATGATGATGATGATGAAACGATGACAGCGTGGTTTGTAGCAATGATAGCTCAGTGGTTAGCGCGGCAGGTTCTGTTTGTTCTCCGTTGGTTTCACAGTCTTGGCTAGGTAGATAATGGTTAATGCATAATTACAAATTACAATTCATCTCAACTCTCCACACCACAGACTATATCTATCTTAGGGATGCGACACATCTCATAGGGATGTTCCTTAGCAAATGGTATTTTAAAGAAGAGTTTATTTTAGAAAGAACAACACAATGCGACACATACATCAGTTTATTTTCCGTATATACATTGGAAATTAAAACTTAATTTTAGACATAATACTATTGCACAAGGTCATAAGTTTAGGGTACGGTACGCCGAATAGAAGTCCCTGTACTCATCATTATGAACAATTTTTACTATAGGCACAACTCTCAACCCCCTTTTGGCTAATACCCCAAGCTGACAACCTTGTATATATTGACCGATCAAATAAAATACATACTTATATCTAGTTGCAAGTCTTAGTTTTTTTCTATTTAATATTTGATAGATGATTATTAGATTATTTTATGGATAACAGACTAGATGTTTGAACACAGCTCACTTGATATTAAATGTGATCGAAAATGGGGTAAACACCTAGCTGGGAATGGGAACTGGCTCTCAAGTGAGGCTGCCGGAACACAGCGTCAGGTGCTTGGTGGTAGATTTTCAACACTACCCAACGTAGCCAAGCCAGAAGACTACCCTTTACAACATGCTATGGTTTACATAATAGTCTTTTATTATTATGTACTTATCAAGTATTATGTACTACTTGATGTTGTTGGTTGCCTGGAAGAGATCGCTCTTAGCGATAAGGCCGCTATTTGTGGCACTAGCTCATAAGATTCTTTCGTTCTCTGTACTTTTTTTCTGTTTATGGTGTGCACGCTAAAGAGATTTTTTTCTTCGGTTTTGGCGTCGCTATTTGAGCATTTGCTAGTGTCAAGTGTCTTATATTTTCAAGTTTCATAGGTTGATTATGTTGCCTTGTAGCTATAGTTATAGTCAAAGTCCAGTCTTGGTCAAGTACAGTCCGTGTCAGTCAAGTCAAGTCATGATTTAATATAGTAGTGGCGACTTTACTATAAAGCTTCGATGGAGTTTTGGAAGCAACACGAAAAGTCATGTTTTACAACATTATATCATTTTCCCACACTCGCGTTTAAGATTCGGAACTTTATGCATAAACACTCGACAAAACACTAATTTTGGAAAAAAATACAACGGGCGTCATGACTCATTCCGCGTTCCCGCCAAAACTCGCAATAAAGTGTTTCTATCTATCTAAATACATAAGTTATCAAAGATGTGAGGAAACCATAGCATGTTGGTAAGGTACTCGGCTGGCTTGGCTATGTTGGCAAGAGTTGAAAATCTACCACCAAGCACGTAACGTTCAAAGATGTTAAACTAGAATAACAATTTACGAAAAAACTTATCATGTTTTCGATACCAAAATGTATTAAAAACTCAGACGAATAAATTAAAAATAAATCTGCGCCCCTGGCGGGCGTAAATGAAAATTAACGGAGTGCTGTCATTTTTCATACACTTCACATCGCAATTTGGCTTCGCGCTTTATGTATTTATCAATGTTATGATATTTACAAGTAATTCTATGAAAAATCAAGTTTAAAAAGTATAAGTCACTATCACACACATAATTCGGCAATTTAACAATAAAACACTACAATTTGTCGAAAAAAAAAACTAAACAGAAGCTAATAAAAAAATTGCGGTGACACTACCTTCCCGTGTTCCCGCCAAAACTTTGGTATTGTAAACTAGACATTTTTTTGCAAATTGGCATGTTACGTTACATTTAAGTACAATGAATATTTGCCAGTTATAATTGTTATTTGTATAGTTATAACACGTCGATATTTTCGTATTACATATTTACATGTTCCTTTACAGTAAGAGTCTCATTAATATATATTAGTTACTCCGATTAGAGTTAAATAATAAGTTTTAAAATCTACAAAGCATATTTATATCACAACTTCAACTTACAAAAAAAAAAACATGGTGTCCCCGAAATCCTTACACGTTTATCTACGATATTTTAATACATTGATAAGTATAAATTGTTTTTTTTTAAATTTATTCTATTTAGAATAAAGTAATTTAATTTTTATTTATTTTTTGTCGTACAGTATTTGTTTTTTTTTCTACAAAATAATGGGTAAACGCTACAATTAAAAAAAAAATTATATCATTTTTAATTCTATCTACAAGTTTACGCGAAACGGTAATGTTTTTCTAAAAGGAGCTTGTTTCAATCATTGCGAAAAACTTTTACAATGAGATCAATGCTTAAATCGTGAAAAACTACCGCTATCGAAAAACTTAGTACTGTTTACCATTCCGCTAATAATGTACAAAGAATCAAGTGTTTCCATAATTCATTTAACTCACAGATTAAAAAAGAAAAATCTACAATGGAGCAAAGAAAACGTGGAAAACACTAAAGCTTTATAATTTCTGCATATCTCATACATAACTACACGCAAAAAGTGCAAACCTTGGTTCTCAAACCAAAGAGTTTTAGTATTTTTTAAGCAACATTTGCACTTTTTTTTAAAAAAAAGGGCATACGACCGTTGCGAAAAAAACAAAAGCCACTTATTTATAAGACACGACAATTAGCCCGATTTTTTGGCTTTTCGCTTTCAGCCACCGTCTGTATATCGTCATTCCATCGTGTCCTCAGGGCATTCGTTTTTTCTAATCAGTGTTTTTTCTAGATACCTCGCTAATTGTGAATACTTAGGTAAGTTTTATTTCTCATGAGTAATTTGTTAAAATTTAATACTATTGTATTTGTATAGTAATGTTTTATTTTATATAGGCAATGTTGCCTCAATTAAATGAATATTATATTTATGTCTTTGAGTATCTCAACTTTTTATAAAACAAATTCAGCCTGATCTCTTAGCTTTTCGCTTTCAACCATCGTTAAATGTCTAACGTATATCGTCACTCCATCGTTTTCTTAGGGCAGTATTTTTTTTCTAATCAGTGTTTTTTTCTAGATGCCTCGCTAAATGTAAATACTTAGGTAAGCTTTATTTCTCATGAGTAGGTATACTACACTTTTAATACTATTGTATTTGTATAGTAATGTTTTATTTTATATGGGCAATGTTGCCTCAATTAAATGAATATTATATTTATACCTTTGAGTATCTCAACTTCTTATAAAACAAATTCAGACCGATGTCTTAGCTTTTCGCTTTCAACCATCGTGAAACGTCTTACGTAGGTATATCGTCACTCCATCATGTTCTCAGGGCGGTAATTTTTTAATGTTACCATGGGCCATGTTGCCTGAATTAAATGAACTTTATTTTATTACGTTGTGGAATTAATTTATTAATTTATAACGGTTAAAAGCCATTTACATTGACATTAATAGTCATTTAAACGAGAAAAAATAAAATTAATAAAACAATTATTCGTTCAACATTTTCCTCAAAATATACCAAACATGCAGACATTAAATCCAACCAACCATTTTCAAACTCATCAAATTTAGGATTGCGTACCTTTGAGTATCTCAAAATATAATGTAGTATAAAACAAAGTCGCTGTTCACTTTACGGAAGGTTTGTATAATGTATATACAATACATCCTAATTCAACTCTTGTATAAGTAGATAAATATAATGTTGTACAATCAAGTCGCCAAAAAATTGCACTCGGGCGAATCAATCGTTAGTCATTTGTTACATTTCCAGACAATATATAATACACATACATAATAAACATATCTCTTACAGATTTTTTAAGATGTCAGACATTCGTGCACAATTACGTAGGCAGTTTCATTAACTAGGAACTTCTTAAAAATATTTCCGTTTCTATTTTATGTTATTCAAATGATTAAAGATGCAATTAACAACATTAAAAAAGGATATAAATAAAACAAAACTGATTCTAATCTATCCATGTGAACTAAGTTAAGGTATGGCTAATACATTTACGATGACATGTAGGTAACAAAAAATTAAATTTAAGGTGGTTCGATTTCCATACAAATAATTTTTTGCCATTTATGGACAAATGGAGCATCATTTTACAGTGAAATCACAGCTACTGGCATTTATTTTGGTCTTTATTTGCGGTAAATCACAATTGCTTGAATGAAATAGTAGATTATTAGCATAATTTCTGCTGTGCTGTCACTGTGAGCAGTGGTTTCACAGTAAAATTATGCTCCATTTGTCCATAAGTGGCAAAAAATTATTTGTATGGAAATCGAACCACCTTAAGAAAAAACGTTTAAGATTATAATTATTTTATGAAAATAAATTCGGCAAATAAGGCATTCAGTCGCGTGACCGTGTCCACCAAGCAGCGAGTGTGACGTCACGCCGTGCGATACGCCATTGTTGTAGGCATTTCCATCTAACAAACCGCCATATAAATATGATTGTTTTAGTTTCACTCGTTCAGACACTATGACAGTTCTGGTCGTTTTCGCGGTAAATTTTATTTGGTTTTTAATTGTTGTCAAGTCCAGTCATGCTTTAGTAAAGTAGTGGTGACATTACTATAAAGCTTTGATGGATTTATAGAAGCAACACGAAAAGTCATGTTTCACCACATTATATCATTTTCCCACACTCGCGCTTGTGATTCGGCACTTTATGAATAAAACACCATCATTTTTATGCATAAACACTCGACAAAACACTAGTTTTGGAAAAAAATACAACGGGTCGACACGACTCTTTCCGCGTTCCCGCCAAAACAACACAGCCTTTTTGAAAGTGAAAAAGTGAGTACCACAGAAAGTTTTTTTTTTTTGTATTGTGTTTTGGCAAAGGGTTGTACAAACATAAGTTGTTTGTTTTAATGTACAAAATTAAAATTACTTAATCAACGACTTAATAAGGATGCTCACTGAATGTGCCCTTAAAAAGACATTTAACAGCATCCTGTATAAAATGACAGACATTGTCATTATCTTGAGATAACGCTAGTTCCATCATTTGACCGTGAATCGGTTGTTTTGAGTACAAAATGTGAAATTTCCAAATGACAAAGTTGAGATGCCAAATCTTGTATCCCTACTTAACGTATAGCCGATCAATCAACAGAGGAGTCGGGTTCTTCGTCCTTGTAGGCGAGGTGGAAGGCGATGACGGGAATCGAGCCCAGGACCATGCACGAACCCATGCCGTAGAAACAACACGCATACCCGCCCGTCACGTCGCGAATAAGACCTGTAGAACAAAATTACACGGATCAGTTTTTATAAGCTTTTCTCATTACAAATATGTACAATTATTTTATTGATAACACCAATGCTACAAGTCAATAAATATGTGTATCATTAAAAAAAAGAGTTATAAAACACTGATCAGGTATGAAAATAAAGCGGGACAGTTTAGGTACCTAAACTGAACTGCCCCGCAATTGGATGGAAACGTAAAACCTCATGGTACGCCTGCCGGAACACACAGTTAGATGCTTGGCGGCAGATTTTCAACTCTCGTGTGGTAGCTAGCCAGCCGAGTACTAGAGAGTACGCTACCACCATGCTATGGGTTCCTCACGATGTTTTCCTTCACCGGCAGCTCAAGCTCATTGTTGGGGTTTGAACCCACGCCCTTCGGCATGCGAACCGAACGCGCTAACCACTGAGCTATCATCGCTACATAATCGCTACGTGTTTCCATATCGACACATTATGTACTTTATTTGACTTTTTTTTTCATGGAGTAACATTTAATAAATAAAATAAAAAAACCTTAAATTAATACATTTGACATTTTGTATTCTATTTGACATTCGGTTTTTTTTTTCTTTGGTTTTGGCGTCGCGTTTTAGCATTTGCCAGTGTCAAGTATTTATATATTTTCAAGTTTCAACATTTAAATAAGTGTCCTCGTAGCTAGTTATAGTCAAAGTCCGGTCTTAGTCAAGTCCAGTCTGTTTCAGTCAAGTCCAGTCATGCTTTAGTAAAGTAGTGGCGACTTTACTATAAAGCTTCGATGGAGTTTTGAAAGCACCACGAAAACTCATGTTTCACCACATTATATCATTTTCCCACACTCACGCTTGTAATTCGGCACTTTATGAATAAAACACCACCATTTTTATGCATAAACACTCGACAAAACACTAGTTTTGGAAAAAAATACAACGGAGCGACACGACTCTTCCCGCGTTCCCGCCAAAACTCTAACAGAATATTTAGTTTTATTATAGACAATGGTACGGAACCCTACGTGCGCGAGTCCGACTCGCACTTGGCCGGTTTTTTAAATTGTACCTGCGGTGGGCGGTACCGAGACGGCGGCGAGGCTTTGGAACATTCTGACGAGTCCGTACGAGGAGGCGATGCGTGCCGTCCCGAAAGCGTCCGCCAGCAGAACCGGCACCAGTAGGAACCAGCACCCCAAGCACAGCCCGTACGCACCTGACCAGAAACAATACTCATTTCCGAAATATACGGTAACTAGCTGCGCCCCGCGGTATTATCCGCTACATGTTTTCGGGATAAAAAGTAGCCTGTGTGTTAATCCAGGGTGTCAGCTACCTCCATACCAAATTTCATCCAAATCCGTTCAGTAGTTTTTGCGTGAAAGAGTAAGAAACATGCTCACAAACTTTCGCGTAAGCACAGAACAATCTTTAATTGACGATATCCAAAGCAGGAGGTCGTCTAGTACCACCGCATTAACAGACATTCTACCACCAATCAGTAGTGTGTAAACATTACTGTTCTTCGGTTTGAAGTGTCAAGCGAACTGGATTGTTGAGACTAACCATCAAAAGTCTCAAAGTAATGAGCGCAAAGCAGCGATGCCTGGACTTTGTTTTGCAACTCAAAGTTCTGTGTATTACTGGAGCTATTTAAAAGTAAAGAGTACTTTTAAATAAAAAGAACTAAACAAATATCGTAGGACATTACACACAGCGCCATCTGGCCCCAAACTAAGCAAAGCTTGTACTACGGAAGTCAGATAACTGATAGAATACTTAAATACTTTGTTTTTTAAATACATAGATACTTATAATACATACAGTACACCCAGACACAGAACAAACATTTTTTATACCACAAACTGTTTATCCTGGGTGGGAATCGAACCCACGTCCTTCAGCTCTTGAACCAGATATACTAGCAATGAACCAACCTAGAGCACTTATCCAAATAGATTATACGTAATTATAATTAAGAGATTTACCTGAAGCTGCAGCTAATGCCCACCAAGACGTCAAGCTGGGAAGAGACAGCACTGCAAGTCCAGCCACCAGTATGCTGAAGATATTATGATTTTGGGTTAACTTTCTCCAATTTCAATTAATGTTTAGGTCATTACGAGAATCTCGTCAAGGTTTGAGAAGAGCAAACTCCGTAAATACGATGACATACGTAGCTCACGGGACAACCGCCATGTGGGACGATTCAACAATCATTGTCCCGATAGTCGTCACGGTAAACGGCCTTATAAATAAAATAAAATAAATAAATATCGTAGGACTATACACACAGCGCCATCTGGCCCCAAACTAAGCAGAGCTTGTGTGATGGAAGTCAGGTAACTGATAGAATACATGAATAACGGTAACGGTTTTAACGGTGTGTTCCGGCAGCCTCACTTGAGAGCCAGTTCCATTCCAGGCTAGGTGTGCTTTACCATCTTCGACCACACCTTCACTTAACATCAGGTGAGCTGTGGTCAAACACATAGCCTGTCAATCATTAAAAAAAAATATATATATATTTTATAGTGAAGAGTTTCGATCAACATCCTAAGAGACTCTCGCTTGGCGGTTGAGTCAAGGATCAGTGAGCCTTGATAAAGTAACATTCGATTAGCGAAAACGCTAATAGAAAAGCCAAAAATGTACGGGATTGGTAATGAGCGCCAAAGCAGCGATGCCCTAGACTTTGTTCTGCTACTCAAAGTTCTGTGTATCGCTGCAATGGTCATGGACAGGCGTTATTTCTTACCATCAGGAGAGCGTCTCGTTCGTCTCATTACTATTTACATTTTAAAAAAGCTGTCCCCGTGATATATCGACAGCATATGTGATCAAACATTTAGTTCCGACCTTTCAGACTTTTTTAATTATTTTTTTATTGATTACGTTTGACTTTGAAAAAAAAAACGACTGCAATCTCGTCCGATGTTAAGTGAAGATGTGGTCTACGATGGAGCACGCTCGCCTAGAAGAAACCGATTCACTCGCGACTTGAAGGCACCCAGATTGTATCTATCAGGGAACACCCACTCGGGCAGCAAATTCCATTGTTCAGCGGTTCTTGCAATGAAGATGGAATCTAACCATTTAGTTTGAGCTTATAAAATATGTACCATGAAGCGGTGCCACTTTTTAGGGCTCCTGGTTGTCTGATAGTAGAATGTGCAGGGTGGAATTAGGTCATGCAGATCTGAACCGCACTCCCCCAGGTGTATTCGGTAGAAAACTGACAGGCATGCAACTTTGCGTCGATGTTTAAGGCTTTGGAGCATTTTCCGAACAAGGATGTCATTGCTGATAAAATTCTTTGCACTTTCTTTGCACAATTCTCAATGGGATCCAAAGCTTTAAGCTGGTATTTTGCCGATCTGTCCCAAAGATAATAACAGTACTTCATGCACGATAGAACTTGTGTTTGGTATAAGGTGAGCAACTGTTCCTTATCATGATCTCATTCCTTGTTGCCATGAATGAAGCTTACCTGATGATGTAAGCCTTCCTCCTGCAGAAGAGATGAAGGTCGCACAGCCAGCCAAGGCCTAGACGCCCGATCAGGTCCAGGACTGCGCTGATGGCCACCAGACGACCTAGTAAATATCCAGTCTTAGTGTCAGTCTATATGCAGGTCTACTTGGTGGTAGATCTCCTTAGCAGGAGGTCGTCTAGGTAGGTACCACCGCAGTAGGTACCAGATATTCTGACGCTAAGCAGTAGTGTCCGGTTTGAAGGGCAGCTAGCGAAAATACAGGGTTGTTGAGACTAACTATCGAAAGTCTCGAAGTAATGAGCGCAGCGATGCCCTTAACTTTGTTATGTTACTCAAAGTTCTATGTATCGCTGCAATGGTCGTGGACAGGCGTTATCTCTCACCATCAGGAGAGCGTCTCGTTCGTTTCATTACTTTTTACATAAAAAGGTCTTCTTTGCCACTTCTTTTTTGGGGCCATGTTAATTCTCATAAGTTAAGTAAGTCCATAATTTTTTGTGCATCGTTCCAACCCCTTGCCACTGTGTTTTGACGAAAAAATTGAAGTAAATTATTGTTTTATTATTTAGAAACATAATATCTTTGGAAATAAAACGTGAACTTATATTGTGAAATCATAGCATAGTGGTAGGGTCCTTTCCAGTACTGGGCTGGCTAGCTACCACTCTTACATTTAAAATCTATCGCCAAGCATCTAACGGTGTTTACTGTCTGCCTCACTTGAGTACCAGTTCCATTCCAGGCCATCCAGTGTACTATCTTCGTCCACAGCGTCACTCAACATCAGGTGAGCTGTGGTCAAACACGTAGCATGTCGAGTGTAAAAACTTTTGCCAACGAAATTATGGAGTTGATTGTGTTGGGGTTGTGTTTTACCCGCATGCGTTTTGCTGTACCCCGCTGAGACCGCATAAGCCGGGAGATAGTAGAGCGCGTACGGAGACCCACATGACATTAGGGCCACCGACGCGCATAGCAGACCGAAGCGCCACGACTTCAGCAGCGACACGTCCAAATATCTGAAAGACATAAGATATCGTGTCAGAGGTTAAGGGTGTCTGTAAGGATCAGTGTCGTATTCAGCCTTTCATGAACTACAATAAAAATTCAACAAGTTGACATGTTTAAAATGCTTGTAGTATGTCTGCTTCAAGAGCTGAAGGGCGTGGGTTCGATTCCCATCCAGGACAAACATTTTGCGGTACAAACAAATGTTTCATCTGTGTCTGGGTGTTCTGTATCCCACTAATATTATAAACGTGAAAATTTGGTTGGATGGATGTTTGTTACTCTTTCACGCAAAAACTACTGAACGGATTTGACATTTGGTATGGAGGTAGCTGAGACCCTGGATTAACACATAGGCTACTTTTTATTCCGAAAACATGTAGCGGGTAACACCGCGAGGCGCAGCTAGTGTAAGTTAAATCAAAGTATGTTTTACTTGGTGGTAGATCTACTTAGCAGGAGGTCGTCTAGGTAGGTACCACCGCAGTACCAGTTATTCTGCCGCTAAGCAGTAGTGTGTAAACATTACTGTGTTCCGGTTTGAAGGGACTGCAGCTAGCGAAATTACTGGGCTGTTGAGGCTAACCATCGAAAATCTCAAAGTAATGAGCGCCAAAGCAGTGATGCCCTGAACTTTGTTTTGTTACTCAAAGTTCTGTGTATCGCTGCAATGGTCAGGCGTTATCTCTTACCATCAGGAGAGCGTCTCGTTCGTCTTATTACTTTTTACAAAAAAAAAAAACTTATCGTGGAATGTAAAGGAAAATGTAGACTAATATTGTAAAGCTAATTTGCACGCGTATCCGATCTTCCCGGTCTACTTACCTAGATATCTTTTCAACACAGCTTCGTTTCGTGACCACCTCGACTTGTTCGGGCGGCTTCTCCTGATGCAGCTGCTTCGCCGCCAGCTCTAGTTCCAGTTTCTCTTGGATCAGGCGCGCCGGCAGCGGTGGACGGATGTATAGAGACCTAGGGCACAGAGTAACATTTGCGTCAACGAATTCTTTGCTCCTTCAGCTATCGAGAGGTGTCACAAGTCGGATGTAGATGATTGATATGTACTTCAGTTCAACCCTTCCACCACCTTCTTGGTATGGCGTGAGAATTGGCCTCGAGGATTTCTCCCCTTTGCCAAAGCTGACCTTTTTTTTTTATGGTTGACAGGCCAGGTTTTTGACCACAGCTCACCTGATGTTAAGTGAAGGCGTGGTCGAAGATGGTAAAGCACACCTAGCCTGGAATGGAACTGGTTCTCAAGTGAGGCTGCCGAAACACACCGTTAGATGCTTGGCGGCAGATTTTCAACTTGAGGGTGGTAGCTAGCCAGCCGAGTACTAGAGAGTACGCTATGGTTTCCTCACGATGTTTTCCTTCACCGGCAGCTCAAGCTCATTGTTGGAGTTTGAATGTACGCCCTACGGCGCCGGCGTGCGAACCGACCGCGCTAACCACTGAGATATTTGCTGCAAGTAAATGGCGCTGTATGTAGCGAGGTCGCTACAAAACCCTGCAATGGACTAGATAAATAATCAGTGGCGGCCTTAGGGGGTGGCAAGCAGGGCAACCGCCCGGGGCCTCGCGCCCTCGTAGAAAAAAGTCTTTACCATATATGTACGTGTATCTCGCGCCTCGCACTTAACAAAACCCCCCCTGAACGCACGGTTTCATTATTAGAGCAAGCATGTTACGGCCACTCGAGCACTCGAACTAATTTTTTAGTAAAACGGGCTCAAAGAAAAAGGGCCTCGCAATGATCTGTCGCCCCGGGCCTCGCAACAGCTGAGACCGCCGCTGGATATAATGCTCCTGGCAACTCTTACCGGCTGATTTTCCTCCGGCTGGCCTTGTACACGCAGGTGCTGTCCGTGGAGAGATCTTCCACCGAATGGAGGAGGGAGGAGGAACGTGTCGGACGAAGCCGCAGTCGCGCCACTTCGCGGGGCAATCCTGCAATATGGAAACGTTATCAATTACATATTCTCACTCTAAAATTTGACAAAAGGTCGGTGACGTCAATACATAATTTAGTTATTTGTGTTATTAAATATGAATTCTAAAGTGTATAGGTTTTATACAGTGTCATCATTAAATACTCCTGATAAGTTATTTGTTTACGCAAAAGTGACGTCATTCACTCTGATTGGTGTTCAACATATCGCACGCTTAATAGAATACTGACGTAACTAAAAAAAAAACAGTTTTTGGGAAATCACGAAAAGCGTCCGTGCAATACGACCTAGTCGGTTTATTTTTAAATAGAATAAAAATTAATTTGGTAAATAAATAATATATAAATTTTATCATGGCAGACTTTCGTGTTGTGTAGTTTTATTTTATTAAAATAGGAATTGAACTTAAAAAAGTAAATAAATGCGTATTTTGTACTCCACGACTCTTAATTAGTTGTAGCGATGATAGCTCAGTGGTTAGCGCGGTAGATTCGCATGCCGAAGGGCGTGGGTTCAAACCCCAACAATGAGCTTGAGCTGCCGGTGAAGGAAAACATCGTGAGGAAACCATAGCATGGTGGTAGGGTACTTTCTAGTACTCGGCTGGCTACCACCCTCAAGTTGAAAATCTGCCGCCAAGCATCTAACGGTGTGTTCCGGCAGCCTCACTTGAGAGCCAGTTCCATTCCAGGCTAGGTGTGCTTTACCATCTTCGACCACACCTTCACTTAACATCAGGTGAGCTGTGGTCAAACAACTAGCCTGTCAACCATAAAAAAAATAAAAATTAATTAATTAATTTATATTAATAAGAATGGCACAACAACCACTTACACTTATTATGTCAGGTAATAATATTTTTTGACATAATTATTTTATATGTGACATATTATATCATTGACATTTTCATTCAATTGACATAAAATATGTTATGATTTTGATATTTTTTAATATGAATGGAAGAATGACCTGTAACTGTGTTAATAAAAGATTTCTATTTGTATTTTAACAATAATAAATTAACAATTACATACATAAGATTTTTTTTAAATAAAATAAATATTTGTTTTAATAAAATTTTATTTTTTTAATAAAATAAATACATTATATTAGAAATTTTTAATTACTGTCATCATGCCTATTCTTGTAATATACATGAAGCAGTGTTGTTTTGAAGCATTTGCAATGATTAAATTTAATACCATAGTTCAGTAAGAAAGGATATATCTACTCACCCACAACACCGAGTACATCAAGACCTTCAGAATCTTCGGAGTCAGAGAGCTGAGACTGCAAAGGAGCCCGAGCCTGTACAAAATGATAAAACATGTCAATATAAAGACATGTCATCTACTTGGTGGTAGATCTTCTTAGCAGGAGGTCATCTAAGTAGGTACCACCGCAGTACCAGATATTCTGCCGCCAAGCAGTAGTGTGTAAACATTACTGTGTTCCGGTTTGAAGGGTAATGCAGCTAGAGAAATTACTGGGCTGTTGAGACTAACCATCTAATATCTCAAAGTAATGAGTGCCAAAGTAGCGACGCCCTGAACTTTGTTTTGCGACTCAGTTCTGTTTATCGCTGTAGGTACCTAATGGTCATGGAGATGCGTTGTCTATAGGATGTCTAGTACGTCTAGGATGAAACACGCTTCTAGAAGGAACCTGTTTACTCTTGATTTGAAGACACTCACATTGTACTTTTTAGGAAACACATACAGTTCCACATCCTCGCTCTGCGAATAAAGAAGGTGGATTGGAAGCGCCCATGGGGAACAGCCGCCATGTACGCGTGATATGACGCCTTGGTCGCGTTTGTCTGTAGTAGAAACTGCGCTAACTTGCTGCGTTAACTTGAGAGTAATCTTTATTAAACATTGTAAAGAGGTAATGCTAGATTAAACGTATTTATTTGTGTGAGATTTATTTTGCTAGACGCTGTACAAAATTATGTCGTCAACTTTGTATGAGCTGTCAAAAAGTGGTTAACGTAATGGACATAGTATAGTCACCTGATGCATAATTTCGTGTAGACGAGCGTTTCGTTTGGCGTCCTCGGTGAGCAGCGAGTGTTGCTGCAACGCCAGTTCTGTATCACGTTTGAACAGTAACGCCAAACGGTTGTCCTTCACTTGCGGTGTCTCTGCTTGAACTGCGAAAAGAAACAACACTCGTTATTTGAGCGTCAAATTCGATGGTTGGTCTCAATAGCTCAATAGCTCAATAGAGAATGCTCCCTCCTTTCTTCTAAACGCTGCCGTGCCCGACAGGGTCCATATTGGACTGTGTACTACTTTGTATTTAAAACATCTTGTAATGGAAGCAATAAATATCTTGCAACTCGAGCGGCCTTATAAAAGATGATGGTAAGAGACCTGACGGAAGGACTTTGATTCCCTGGAAGATGGGACGGCCTTTAGTATGGGACGCCACTTGCGTTGACATATTTGCGCCGTCACATCTTCCAAGAACTCAGATTAGGGCTGGCGCAGCGGCGGAATTTGCAGAAGACCTCAAAAGGCGCAAGTATAGTACCCTGGACAGTGGGTACATATTCGAGCCTTTTGGGGTTGAAACTCTGGGACCGTGGGGGCCGGGAGCAAAAAAAATTTTTAAAGAATTGTCATCTCGTCTGGTCGACGCCACACGTGAACAAAACGCTGGCCTTTATTTTGCTCAGCGTTTGAGTATTGCCATACAACGCGGCAATGAGGCGCGTTTTGGGAACTATACCCATTGATAGCGGCCTTTTAGATTAGTTATTATTTTTTATTTTACATTTGTCTTTGTTACTTTACTTATTTGATCTACCATGTTTAATCGACTCAAAAATGACTTACTCTTTTTTCGTATGTATTATGTTACGCGATTATTCTGCCAATCATGAATCGATTTTGCTGACTATTTTTTTGCTTGATAGATCATAATAATAATATAGCCATTTATTCAGATCTACAACATAAACAGAATCTTATTCTAGTAGCTGGTTTTTACTTATATTTTCAGATCTGTTTCAGATGACAGCCCCGTTGGCTCATTGGTAGTATATCTGCCTTGAGAGCTGTAGTTCGTGTGTTCGATTCCCACTCAGGGCAAACATTTTGTGGATAAACAAATGTTTGTTCTGTGTCTAGGTGTTCTGTATGTATTATAAGTATGTATTTACAAAAAAAAAAAGTATTTATGTATTCTATCAGTTATCTGGCTTCCATCACACAAGCTCTGCTTAGTTTGGGGCCAGATGGCGCTGTGTGTATAGTCCTACGATATTTATTTATTTATTTTATTTTATTTATTTATTTGTTCGCCAGTCGGCAAAGGCCTCCTCCAATGTTATCCATTCGCGTCTTTCCGCAGCCACTCTGTTCCACATCACTCCTGCCACTAGTCTGATATCGTGATCCCACCTTTTCTGCGGTCTACCTCTTGTCCGTTTACCTTCTCTAGGGTACCATTGCGTCATGATTTTACTCAATTTGTCTTGACCTCTTATCATGTGCACTGCCCATCGCTATTTAAGCCTTCTGATTTTATACGTTATATCTAGAAATCTGATAGATCATATTATGATCACACAAAAAAAAAAACGAAATCGATCGATCAATTTTTTTAAAAAACCGGCCGTATGCGAATAAGTCTCGCACATGAAGGGTTCCGTACGTACACTAATATTATAATCCCGTTCCCGTGTGAATACAGGGATAGAAAGTAGCCTATGTCACCCGGGGATAGCGTAGCTTCCCAACGATGAAAGAATTTTTGAAAGCGGTCCAGTAGTTTCGGAGCCTATTCAACACAAACAAACAATCAAATCTTTCCTCTTTATGATAGTATTAAATTTCTACAGTATTGACAGTCTTGTTGGCTTATTGGTAGCATATCTGCCTTAAGAGCTGAAGGGCGGTAGTTCGATTCCCGCTCAGGACAAACATTTTATATATCAACAAATGTTTGTTCTGTGTCTGGGTGTTCTGCATGTATTATAAGTAGGTATGCATTTACAAAAAAAAACTATTTAAGTATTCTATCAGTTATCTGGCTCGCATAGTACAAGCTTTGCTTAGTTTGGGGTCAGATGGCGCTGTGTGTAATGCCCTAGATATTTATTTATTTATTAATCTATCGTATTACCTATGTATACCGTTCTGTCGAGCCTTACAAACGTGGGATATTATGTTTCAAAACCAGCTGCGCGTTTAGAATCAATTGGTGAAATCTAGGTTAGATGAGGTCTGTTGGTCGCGTACCTTCCTGGATATCTTGTAGTAGTGTGCTTTGCTCCGTGGTGGTGGTGGTGGGCGGGGAGCGGTCACCCCCCAAGCCTGGCACGGGCGCTGGCCGGTACAGTGTCGCAGACACGCACACGTGCAGCATACCACCCCCTGGAGTTAACATTTAGCCATTTTGTAATCATAAATCATTTTTGTAGCAATGATAGCTCAGTGGTTAGCGCGGTAGGTTCGCATGCCGAAGGGCGTGGGTTCAAACCCCAACAATGAGCTTGAGCTGCCGGTGAAGGAAAACATCGTGAGGAAACCATAGCATGGTGGTAGGGTACTTTCTAGTACTCGGCTGGCTAGCTACCACCCTCAAGTTGAAAATCTGTCGCCAAGCATCTAACGGTGTGTTCCGGCAGCCTCACTTGAGAGCCAGTTCCATTCCAGGCTAGGTGTGCTTTACCATCTTCGACCACACCTTCACTTAACATCAGGTGAGCTGTGGTCAAACACCTGGCCTGTCAACCATTTAAAAAAAAAAACATATTTATGATCAATTTATTGGTAATATGATATTACAAGTCAGTCAGGTATATAATAAATAATAATAACAATTACAATAACTGTGAAAACAATGTTGAAGTTAAATAAAAAACCCGGCCAAGTGCGAGTGGGACTCGCGTACGAAGGGTTCCATCCGTTCCGCACGAAGGGGACCGTTGTATGGGAGCCTATCATAATTATTTATTTTATTTTTAGTATTTGTTGTTATAGCGGCGATAAAAATACATCATCTGTGAAAATTTCAACAGTCTAGCTGTCACCGTTCTTGAGATACAGCCTGGTGACAGACGGACGGACGGACGGACAGCGAAGTCTCAGTAATAGGGTCCCGTTTTTACCCTTTGGGTACGGAATCCTAAAAATAGTTTATTCAACTTACCTAGAAGCAGTACTGTTCCGTGTAGTCCGTACATGTCCACAAGTTTTTCTATCAACATGGGAAACACGAAGCTGCCAGCCGCCGTCCCGCTCACGCATATGCCGTTCGCTAGAGCCCTAAAAAAAGACAGAAGTAGCATTAACAACTACAATTTAATAATTAATTAAATAAATAAATATTGGAGGACATTTAGCACAGCGCCATCTGGACCCAAACTAAGCAAAGCTTGTACTATGGGAACCAGACAGCCGACAGAATCCTTAAATACTTTTTTTTTTTAAATAAAAAAAGTGTTCATACGCATAATCTACTGTTTTTATTATTAGCATAATCTACTGTTTTATTCAAGCAATTGTAATTTACCGCAAATAGAGACCAAAATAAATGCCAGTTGCTCTGAGATTTCACTTTAAAATTATGCTCCGTTTGTCCATAAATGACAAAACTTTATTTGTATAGAAATCGGGCCACCATTTAATTGACGCCATTTCCTCCAGAAACAATTCGAAACACATTATTATTATTATTTCTTATATTGAATAGGTCCGCGTTTGACCACATCCTGCCTGATGACATTGAGATTCACTTGACTTACCTGTGTTTGTCGAAATATTGTGAAACGATGACAATTCCCGGGGTAGTCGACAATCCGCCGCCGATACCTAAAATATAAAAGACTTTTTATCGAAAATAATTTGTAAGTAATCTTATAGGCTACACTCGGCCCTAGTGTCAGAGTCAGACAACCTACGTGCCACTTGTATGACTTACTTACGCACTTGTTACTATCCTACAATAATTCTATCCTACTAATATTATAAACTCGAAAGTTTGGATGGATGTTTGTTACTCTTTCACGCAAAAACTACAGAATGGATTTGCATAAAATTTGGTATGAAGGTAGCTGACACCCTGTATTAACACATAGGCTAGTTTTTATCCCGAAAACATGTAGCGGGTAACACCGCGGGGCGCAGCTAGTAATATAATAATTTTGAAAGTTTGTGCGGATGGATGGTTGTTTGTTACTCTTTCAAGCAAAAACTACAGAATGGATTTGCATAAAATTTGGTATGGAGGTAGCTGACGCCCTGTATTAACACATAGGCTACTTTTTATCCGGAAATCATGAAGCGGGTAACACCGCGGGTCGCAGCTAGTCCCACTAATGTTATAAAGGTGAAAGTTTGAAAAGAGGATAAATGGATATTTGTTACTATTTCACGCAAAAACTACTGAACGGATTTGGATGAAATTTGGCACACGTATAGTTCATTACCTGGATTGATATATAGGATACTTTTTATAACAGAAAAACGTTCGGTTTCTGCGGGATTACCAAAAATGGTCACTACAACTAACAAATGTCCATACCCACTACTCGCCACCAGATGTCGCCAAGTTCCATAATACACAATGGTAATGACTATTCTACTTATGAAAGAACGAAAGAAAAACCGTTTAATTCTGTAACAAGCACAAAAACAAACAAACAGACAGATCTGACTAAACGACATCTGTTGGCGGTGGTGCCAGTTTTTGTCAAATTTCACACGAACGAAGTCGCTGGTAGCAGCTAGAATAGAACTACCATTTATAAACCCCAACAATGAGCTTGAGGTGAAGGAAAACATCGTGAGGAAACCATAGCATGGTGGTAGGGTACTCTCTAGTACTCGGCTGGATAGCTACAACCCTCAAGTTGGAAATCTGCCGCCAACATATAACGGTGTGTTCCGGCAGCCTCACTCAAGATCCAGTTCCATTATAAATAAATAAATAAATATTGGAGGACATTTAACACAGCGCCATCTAGCCTCAAACAACAAACAAAGCTTGTACTATACCAGAACCAGACAGCTGACAGAATACTAAAATACTTTTTTTTTAAATACAATACATACAGTACACCTAAACACAGAACAAACATCGATGTTAGTCACACAAATGTTAGCCCTGAGTGGGAATCGAACCCACGCCCTTCAGCTCTCGAAGCAGACATGCTACCAATGAACCAACAGGGCTAGGTGTGCTTTACCATCTTCGACCACACCTTCACTTAACATTAGGTGGACAACCTAGTCAGTCAACCATAAAAAAAAATCTTATTTTATTTTTACCAGTCATGACTCCAAAGCTGAGCAGTAAGTGCAGTAATCCCCTGCTGAAGAAAGACAGCATGAGACCGGCTGCGCAGAACAACCCTCCTATAAACACCACAGTACGGCACGAATACTTCTCGCAGAGGGCTGATGACAGGGGAGCTGAAATTTCACAAAACATTTCCCAGTCAGCCATGTTTTCATGAACTGTCCCACTACTGGGCAAGGGTGTCTTCTTATTGTGGGAAAGGTAAGGCTGTAGAAAAATTTATTTGTAGTCAATAGTATTACTTTGGTCAAAAGCTAAGCATTGCCATCCAGCGTGGCAATGCTGCCAGCATTCCGGCCACATATCCCTCCTCTGACGGTTTTTTAGACTAAGTTTTTTGTATACATTTTGTAAATAGTATAATTCGGTATGTAAAGAAAAAAATACTTTGCTGATTTCAAAACCATTTCGAAATATTACATTCCTGTACATGATTTTCACGTTTAAAACTCTTTAAACTATGAGACGGGGTTTATTTTAATGGAATACATAAAATAAACTTGACTTCCAATTTACCTCTAATGAAGTCACGTCGTCGGCTGTATAAGGATTCTTTCAGTGCCTAAAAGAATAATGGCAAACCTCGACAAGATCTGTCAATGTCACGTTAACGGTTGCCGTTATACTTGTAACCTCCATACACTTATCTACGTCGTTGTTTTTTTTACATGGCTAATGCATTTTCTACATATTCAGCCTACCTCATGACGTCATAACTATAAAAAGTTTGATAACGTATTAAAAATAAACTACCGCATAGAAAGCCAAAATATTCAAATTAGTTTCATGAAATAAAGTTTACTATCAGTAAAAAATATAAAATAAATACAAAAAAAAAACTTTACATACCGAATTTAAGGTTCTTTTTTTTAATTTGATTAAATCTTAGCATTAATCGGAAATCATTTGATAAAAGTGTCGTTCTTTGTAGTCAGACATTTACTTTTTTTTTACACACAGCGCCATCTTTGTTGTTTTTTATGTGAAAAATAACGAGACGAACGAGACGCTCTGGTATGGTAAGAGATAACGCCTGTCCATGACCATTGCAGCGATACACAGAACTTTGAGTAACAAAACGCAAGTCCAGGGCATCGCTGTTTTGGAGCTCATTACTTTGAGACTTTGGATGGTTAGTCTCAACAGCCCTGTAATTTCGCTGCAGTACCCTTCAAACCGGAACACAGTCATGTTTACACACTACTGCTTGGCAGCAGAATATCTGGAACTGCGGTGGTACCTACCTAGACGACCTCTTACTAAGGAGATCTATCTACCAAGTACAGTATCTGCCTCTTGCCATGGAAGTCAGATAACTGATAGAATACTTAAATACTTTTTTTTTTGTTGTAAATACATACTTATAATAAATACAGAACAAACATTTTTTTTATACCATAAAATGTTTACCCTCGGTGGGAATCGAAGCCACGCCCTTCAGCTCTTGGAGCAGACATGCTACCAATGAACCAACAGGGCTGTCAAATATATAATTCAAATTCAATTTTTTATTTTCAAATTCAAATTATCATAGCCATTATATCAATAATGGCTGATTGTTTGTAATATTGTGAGACGACCAAAAGGCAATCTAGTATTTACAAATAATTGAACAATAAGTAATTTATATGGTTTCATTTAGTGAAATCATTGTATGATTACTTTTTTGTACAATGAACTTGCCTTTAACAATAACACAACAAAACCGTCTGCTTCATTTCCACCAGTGCCATAAAAAAACGTATAAACTTACCAAGTGCAAGACACAGCGTAGAAAGCGCGGCCGGGATCCAAGAAGCCATGCTCGCTGAAGAGTCGGGGAAACTTTCCATGATCTCCACGTACAGCACACCGTAAGACTTGAACAGGCCTGCCACCCAGAACTGCACCATGAATGCTCCGAACACCACCACCCACCCGTACCCACCGTCGGGGGGTGCGTTACTGCTGTAAATAAATAACTTTTACAATAATCAACTCCGAGAGAAGACCGCCGCGTGCCACTGAGCCCCTAACAAAAACAGCTTTCGCTCAACGTCTCCCAAACTTCAGATTCCCATTCATTTACAATAAAATTAATAAATTATGTGACATACGATCCAAATCCGCAAGAGAATGTAAAATAATAGTCTTCAAATACAGTATAAACTCTTTATAACGAAACTCAAGGGACCGAGCATTTTTTATCGTTATAGAGAGTTACCGTTACATGGAGTGACTTAGTTCAAGACGCCTTCCAACGTCGCTTTTCTTTTCTCCCTTTTCAATCGCACGTATCACACAAACTTTTTTGTCAACACATAACGCTTTTCTTTTACTGGCCATGTTAACAGTTTCAAAGTTGGTTCACGACTGATTATACGATAGGTAGGTGTTTAGTTCGAGATCATCCTTTCAAGCAAACCAAGCACGTGTTCAAGGCAATTAACAATAACAAAAGCAAGACGGCTGTTTACGACCTCAGAAGTTTCGGGGCCTCAAAGGTTTAGTCGGCATCTTTTGTAACCTGATAAGATAACATAAACAATAACACCGTGACGATTTTCTGTGTCTAAATATGAACACATTTCTTCGTAATAGAGAATGGCTGCTGCGCTATAAAGAGTGCATCAATGTGTGGGTTTTAAGGTAAACCAACCAAATTGTGATCTTTTCTATGTTATAGAGAGTTTTATCGTTATAAAGAATAATGTTATAAAGAGTTTACACTGTATTTGCAAATACTAACACATTTAGATACAGAAAATTTACTTAAAAAAATAAAATAATTTAAAACTAGCTTTGAGCGCGGATACACACACATTCACACACACACACACACACACACACACACTCACACACATATATATACATACACACCATCCGCACCGCACCTATCTATCGCAAGTGTAGGTAGTCTCTGCGAGACAGCTCCTCGCCTAGCGCAGGCACTACAAGCAACATAGAAATCTGTAAATAACTCTTCTTATGAAATAAATTATTTTTGTATTTTGTATTTCATAATTCATAATTCATTTATTGTGTATATGGGTATAATAGATATTTAAAAAGAAAAGATTACGAGCGCCATATTCTGCCTTGCGGCATGCAAAATTTAAAGTTACGTACATTAACAAAATAATAACTAAGTACTATCAGTGATTCGTCAAATCAAAAGTAAAAAAATTAAAAATGTCAAGCAATAAAATACAATTTCGTCCGAGCATTAAAAAAATTAAAATATAAATTAATTTTGTAAAATATTATAAATTTTAGACAGTCTTGTTCTATTTTTACCTTCACTAATTTGATGAGGCCGATCACACACATTTACGTATAGGAGATGTGATTTTGTCCATGCAAAGATATTCTGACGGAAATCGCATTAATACATAGTAGACTACATAGTAGACACCACTAGTTTTTAATTACTAGATTTTTTTTAATGGGTAACACAGGCCGATTTAATCAATCAGAATTTTTGTTTACTTCTTAATGACAAAGTTATTACTAGTCAAAATTTTCGGAAATCCTGCCTAAAATTATGGACATAGCACTCGTTTACTACAAAAGAATACTATCACCGGAGCAGCTGGCGGGAACCAATGGCGGCTTTCATTGGAATATTGCAGAAACTGCAGAACTCGCACTCGCGCGCGAGGCTCCCGCGCCGCGTGGTTTATGAATGAACTTGCGACGGACTAGGTTTAGGTAAATGCCTACGGGTACAATAATAACCAGGAATCATCTATTTGGTGAATAAATTTTCGACATGGATTTTCCAATCACTTTCGATCAAGTCACATAAAAATATGTAATCCGCCATTTTGTGGCGGCGGCCATCTTGGACAGTTTTTCATCAAACACAGCTAAGAATCCGACTATATACCTTTTAAATAAAAAAAAAGCAAAATCAAAATCGGTTCATCCGTTCGGGAGCTACGATGCCACAGACAGACACACACACAGACACGTCAAACTTATAACACCCCGTCGTTTTTGTGCCGAGGTTGAAAAATCAAATATCCTCGATGTATGTAGTTAAGGTGCAAGGATCTTACTCGGTGGAGTGTGTGGCGGGCCGGAGGCGGCGGCTGGCCGCGAGCAGCGGCCGCGCTGTCACTGACGACAGCGTCAGCAGCGAGTCTTCCTCCTGCTCGGTGGGGGACATGGCGGACAAGTAAGCGCCAACTTGCTGTAAAAACGCACATCAGCTGTTGGCCAACTCTATTTAATTTTAACTTTTACTTATTTACTCTAACTATTTGCGCATATTCAGCGCCGGGGTGAAGAAGTCAGCCTGCGCCCGTGTCCACGGTTTTGCTCGCGTGTTCTTTGTGTAGTACAGGTCGCGTCATGTAAAAAGAACACTAGCGGTCAAACATGTTTTTAATTCTATTTATTTATTACATAACATACAAAACAGAATGCAATAATATTTACAACAATTCAAATACCTACACAATTTTGACCTGTATTGCATTCCAAGACTATTGATAATAATCTATCTAATATATTTTAAAATCTATCAATAACCGATAAATGAAGCTGCGAGCAAAAGGCCGGTTCAATAACATTAAATTAAAAATTTGATGCCCTTTTATTTGATACCCATATTGAGGGAGTTGTGAAAAAATATGTAATCCGCCATTTTGTGGCGGCGGCTATCTTGGACCGATTTTCATCATTGAGCTTGAGCTGCTGATGAGGGAAAACATCGTGGGGAAACCATAGCGTGGTTATAGAGTACTTTCTAGTGCTCGGCTGGCTAGCTACCACCCTCAACTTGAAAACGTGCCGCCAATCACCAAACGGTGTATTCCGGTATTCCGGCAGCCTCACTTGAAAGCCAGTTCCATTCCAGGCGAATTGTGCATAACCATCCTCGACCTCACCGTCACTTAACATAACGTGAGCTGTGGTGAAACACTTAGCTTGTTCAGTTAAAAAGAAAAGAAAACAAACTACTTATTCACAAATTTATAGATGATAATATACAAACTGCAGAACAATTTATGTCTATATAAAAATATGAAATTTGTATGAGTGAACAGGGCTATCTGGTAAATGAGCTCACAATGTAGTAGTAGTAGTAGTAGTAGTAGTAATAGTAGTAGTAGTAGTGCCATCACCTGGCATCATCTGTATATGCTAGCCAAGATTCGAACCTGGGTTTGGATACAAAATTTAACTTCATATGTGGCGCCATCTATGCCGAGTAATAAACAACACATAAATAAATAAATAAATAAATATCGTGGGACATTACACACAGCGCCATCTGACCCCAAACTAAGCAAAGCTTGTGCTATGGAAGATAGATAACTGATAGAATACTTAAATAGTGTTTTTACCGACAAGTTACCTACAGTTACATTACAGGGAAGTTATAGCCCAGGGAATCAGCAAGTTGAAGTGGCAGTGGGCACAGAGCACGCAGAACTGATGGCCGATGGGGCTGCAAAGTCCTGGAGTGGAGACCACGGACCGGCAAGCGCAGCGTAGGACGTCTAAGGTGGATAGACGACCTAGTAAAGACCGCAGGAACGCGCAGGATGCGAGCAGCTTCCAACCGGTCTTTATGGAAGTCAATGGGGGAGGCCTATGCCCAGCAGTGGACGTCCTACGGCTGAAATGATGATGATGATGAAACAACACATTGATAATACAGTTGTAACATACCGTGGCTAGCGGCAGCTCGAGTAGCAGACTAGGCGGGCGCTCCGGCGCCGACTGCACCGACAGAAGCGAGCCTGCCTTTTCTGGGGATAGGGCCGCCTAGAATAATGGCATAAAACATGGTCAAGTGCAGTGAAAACTGACGTGGTTTTTTTTGTATTACTTATGCGGGATAACTGACGCAGAAACTGTTACGTGATGCCATTAAGAGTATACAATAAAAAACAAGAACATATTAAATCACTTCCTTTTCAAAAATTTCGAACTCAAGTATTCAGATGGTTAAATGACAGTAATTATTATACTATCAAAGATTTATTAGATTTTAATGATTATTTTTCCGACCCAAATATCGACCAATAGAATTGCACCATTCGACGTCACGTGGTACAACCTACATGGTATTATACTGATAATTTTTTGAAAATTTTCTCGTTGTACCACGTGACGTCGAATGGTGCAATTCTATTGGCCGACATTTGGGACGGAAAAATAATCCCCCGAATACCACACGAGCTTCAAAATTATCTGGCATTTCCCTCAAGGTTCCCTGCAAACAAATAAAGTCGTCAAGTTTTTCAGGTTATACCCGGGAAATACCCGATAATTTTGAAGCTCTTGTGGTAAGTGAAAATAGATACAGTCCAACCTTAAAGTAATTCAGAAATATTTGTCATAATTTTAAATATTTTTAAGTTGTTAACTTATTTTAAGGAATTAAGTTTTTATTTAATTCCACCTTATGGACTAAGTCAATATACCTATATACAGGGTGCGGCTGAAAAAGCCAACAATATTTTAAGGGGTGCATTTATGTCCGTTTTGGAATCATTAACGCGAAGAATAAACGTTTGTAGTGACTACGAGCGGCATCGTTAAGCATGGCAGAGTGCAGAGCGACGACAACCAACCCGTGCGTGCGGCACGCGTAGACTGGCGCGCGCAAGGTCTCGCTCGCACACTATAAAAATACGAGCGAGACCTTACGTTTTCACTACACGTTAAAGTCGTTATTTAATTTTCCCATACAAATTTAAAAAATAATTATTTCGTATTTTATTTGACAACCCTTACGAGCGCGAGCGGTCAGTGACCGGAAACAAACTAATTAGTTACACTAAGTTAAGATTTAATTGATGTTTATTAAGTTTTCATCTTAGTAGGTAATAATAACATCCTTTCTGCGTACTTATTAGTCATTGACAGGCAAGGTCATGCGACAGCTGTTCAGGTTTACGGTTGAACCTGGTCAAGTTTACAGCTAAGTTTGACTTATGATAACTTGTGATCTTACATGTTGAGAGGATAAAGACCTCTCGGGATGGTCTCTACGCTAATGTTGCCATGAGCTATTAAAATATTGTTAGGGGTAAACAACAACACCCTGTATATACATTTTAAATTACGCACAGACAAATATTTCTTCGTGTCTAGCTGTATCTATGTTTTTTCCATAATATGTAATATTTACTAAATACAGTGTGTTTGATTTTAAATGATTATGAAATAAATGGGATTTAAAAAAGTTTCAGTTGTGAATTTTGTTGTCGTATTTGATATTTTTGCGCCATACCAACGTATCATATTTTATATTAGTTTTATAATTACTGTTTAACATTACCTAACAAATGTCGCATGCTTATTAAAGCGAAAATTGTGTGTACTTATAGCATAACTATAACTTTAAGACCCAATGTAACCACAATTTAACAATTTGACTTGAACTTGAATACTTCGACTACAGTTTTCGCTACATCCTGGCCCTGGTGTTGCTACTCAAAGTTCTGTGTATCGCTGCAATTGTCATGGACAGGCGTTATCTCTTACAATCAGGAGAGTGTCTCGATCATCTCATTTCTTTCACATAAAGAAAAAAAAACGTACTTTATTTTATTTATAATAGGTTTGCCTGTGACCATATCCAACGACGATGGGGTCTAGGATAGAGTAATCTTACTGAAAACTTGTTTACTCTGGGTTTGACAATACCCATTATACTTTTTAGAAAACACACATAAATTAGTGTTCGAATTTTAATGTGGTTTATTAACGTAAAAACACTTTCGTATTTGGCTCACCTCAGCGATATTGTCGGATGGTAGATCGATGGAGCAGGACAGTGGCGCGGTAGTGACCGGTGCCGAAGAGCCCAGCACTGTGTCGTCCATCTTTGACAGCTCCTGGAATAAGCGAAATAAATCATATATATATTTTTTTAATATGTATAATACATATATTTATTTCTTTATTGTCATATCAAAATACATTTCAAATATTAGTAGCAATATAAGATTTTTTATAAGTCACAAAATTTAAATGTTTACAATGTCAAGGAAAATTAATACATAATTGAAATTACATAAAAAAACACAAAGTCCTTAAATCGTAGTTGACATTTTTTTTTTAATGTAAAAAGTAATGTGATTAATTCCAGACAGTTTACGGCGTCAATTGAACTGTCTTGCAAATTCGTATTATGAACGCATATTGCCGGCCAGTCAGCGGTCACGTGACACAACGCAACACAACGTCCTGCTCGTGCGTCCGCGCGGTGTCCATGCGTCGCGTAATTGATTACATAACTTTCGGTTAAGTTCACCTCGTAGTCAGTTAATATTTATTTTTAATGTTATTTTTTTTCTTCCTATATGATCGCCAAATATCACATCCTCGAGTATCGTAGGTGTCTCACCAGTCATGCTGTATAATATTTTTTGTTAGCGCAGTGTGCTTTTGTACCGAGACAAACCAAAATGGTATTACAGTGGCATACAATTGTATACTTTTTTTAAAAAATGAGAATTAAAAAAAAATTAAATAATTAAAAAAATATTAATTGTAAAAAAATACAATACAAATTCCGTGTAACCCAGTATAATATTTTCGTGATAGTTCGTGCCATCATGTTTTATTTCAAATTTAAAGTACCTAGCTGATTTCCGATGCGACCTTCGCAGGCAACCTTCGTGATTGAAGGCCTTTTGGATTGTCGATAAATATTTTATCACTAGCTTTTACCTCCTGCGGCTTTGCCCGCAGCAAAAGCAGCGTATTTTAAGACGATGCCCCTCCCCTATACAGCTGACTTAATAAAAATTGTACAAACTTTTTGACGAGTCCATATAGGAACACTGATAATGTTTAATTCAATTTATTTTTTATGTGTGTGACTTTTTGGGCAATAAACATTATTCTATTCTATTATATTTTGATACGACTGTCCCAAAAAAAAAAGAAATCAGAAATATTTATTGTAAGCCGTATGTTTTTTTAAATATTATTAAATATTAAATATTTATTGTAAAGCCGAAGATCGGGCTGAGTGGCGTGTCTTGGGAGAGGTCTGTGTCCAACACTGGACTAATATAGGCTGATGATGATGATGATGATGTATGTTTTTTTTTATGTTTGACAGGCCTAGGTGACCACAGCTCACCTGTTGTTAAGTGAAGGTGTAGTCGAAGATGATAAAGCACACCTAGCCTGGAATGGACTGGCTCTCAAGTGAGGCTGCCGGAACACAGCGTTAGATGCTTGGCGGCAGATTTTCAACTTGAGGGTGGTAGCTAGCCAGCCGAGTACTAGAAAGTGGGTACTTTTTAGTACTCGGCTGGCGTGATCCGGATTCGGATGACATTTGGTATAGATGTAGCTGAGATCCTGGATTAACACATCCAACTTTTTATCCCGAAAACATGTAGCGCGTAACACCGCGGAGCGCAGCTAGTTTATAATACTAGTGGGATTATAACTCTAAGTTTGAAGTAACACAGTCACCCAACTGCGCTGCCCAAACGTCCCTTGTCAGTTTACTAAATTTAAAGCTTTCATCATTAATGAGTCACTACAAAATTAGCTTTCGTGCGCGGGCTTACTCATCCGTGGCCTATCACGGAACCTTGGTGATATTACCGTGCTGTTACTGAACGTAAACATAATTATATATAGTAGATATGTACTCATGAGTTTAAGGTTGCCGCGCAAATAAAACGACGATTGATTGATATCTTGCAGCGATGATAGCCCAGTAGTTAACGCGGTCAGTTCGCATGCCGGGCGTGGGTTCAAACCCCAACAATGAGCTTGTGCTGCCGGTGAAGGAAAACATCGTGAGGAAACCACAGCATGGTGGTAGCGTACTCTCTAGTACTCGGCTGACTAGCCTACAACCCACAAGTTTTTTTAATGAGATGAACGAGACGCTCTCCTCATGATTACGCCTTTCCTTTGAGTAGCAAAACAAAGTCCAGGGCATCAATGTACACACTACTGCTTGGCAGCAGAAACGCAGTAGTAGTCAAGTTGAAAATCTGCCGCCAAGCATCTAACAGTGTGCCGGCAGCCTCACTTAAGAACCAGTTCCATTCCAGTCTAGGTGTACTTTACCATTTTCGACCAAGCCTGTTAACCATAAAAAAATCGTGTAAACTTACAACACATTCAACGTTTCGAAAACTTTGAAGTAAGCAATCATACGTCCGTTTTGTTTACTCTGCGTTTCCGCTACAAACGCTTCTGGGCGTATTATGGACTCATATTTCCAAACAGTTTACGGCATCAATTGAACTGCCTAGCAATTTCGTATTATGAACGCATATCGCCAGCCAGTCAGCGGTCACGTGACACTTGAACCATCTTCTGCTCGGTTAAAGCTAGATAGCTAAAGCTAGAAGCTTCTGCTATTCCGTATAACGAGCTTTCATTTGACATAAGTTTATAACGGTTCTTTTGTTCTCTGCAATCTAACTATCTGTCTGTCTGTCTGTCTGTCTGTCTGTCTGTCTGTCTGTCTGTCTGTCTGTCTGTCTGTCTGTCTGTCTGTCTGTCTGTCTGTCTGTCTGTCTGTCTGTCTGTCTGTCTGTCTGTCTGTCTGTCTGTCTGTCTGTCTGTCTGTCTGTCTGCCTGCCTGCCTGCCTGCCTGCCTGCCTGCCTGCCTGCCTGCCTGCCTGCCTGCCTGCCTGCCTGCCTGCCTGCCTGCCTGCCTGCCTGCCTGCCTGCCTGCCTGCCTGCCTGTCTGTCTGTCTGTCTGTCTGTCTGTCTGTCTGTCTGTCTGTCTGTCTGTCTGTCTGTCTGTCTGTCTGTCTGTCTGTCTGTCTGTCTGTCTGTCTGTCTGTCTGTCTACCTGTCTGTCTGTCTGTCTGTCTGTCTGTCTGTCTGTCTGTCTGTCTGTCTGTCTGTCTACCTGTCTGTCTGTCTGTCTGTCTGTCTGTCTGTCTGTCTGTCTGTCTGTCTGTCTGTCTGTCTGTCTGTCTGTCTGTCTGTCTGTCTGTCTACCTGTCTGTCTGTCTGTCTGTCTGTCTGTCTGTCTGTCTGTCTGTCTGTCTGTCTGTCTGTCTGTCTGTCTGTCTGTCTGTCTGTCTGTCTGTCTGTCTGTCTGTCTGTCTGTCTGTCTATCTATCTATCTATCTACCTATCTATCTATCTATCTATCTATCTTACCATGCGCTGCGAAAATTATTGACAATAGATTATAGAGAATAAGAAAGGATTTTTTAAAAATTTTCACAGCTTGGGTTACATTATTGAATTTTCCATACGGATCCCTAATTGTTTTTTGATTAAAATATACCCTATGTCCATCAAGGATAATGTAGCATTCTAATAATGAAAGAATTATTAAGATCGGTCAAGTAGTTTCGGAGCCTATTCAATACAAACAAACAAACGATCAAATCTTTCCTCTTTGTAATAGTACTAGCGGACGCCTCGCGGCTTCACCCGCGTAGTTCCCGTCCCCGTGGGAATACAGGGATAAAAAGCCTATGTCACCCGGGGATAGTGTAGTTTCCCAACGGTGAAAGAATTTTTGAAATCGGTCCAGTAGTTTCAGAGCCAATACAAACAAACAAACCATCAAATCTTTCCTCTTTATAATATTGTCGTGTTAGAACTGTCAAAAAGTCGCTCGCTACGAAAACCATTCAATTGCCGGCGCGCCGGAGTAGCATTTACTGGATTGTGTACAGTGTATCGAGCAATTCTAAAACTATAAAAGTTTTGGTTTACTATCGAGCTTACCTATACTAGAGAGCGAACTGATAGTCAATATCTATGTACATATCTTTTATCTAGCGGCGGGAGGCAGTCGACCCCAATCGACCCGTTGGGTGCCCACAGACAATACCCCGAGTTCAAACGTGTGCTTGAACCGTATACTCCAACCAAATAAAATGAAGTAAAGCATAATATGCTACTAATATGGTTTTAAACGGCGGTTTCAAACCGTGTAGATAGGTGTTTCAAACCGTGTAGATAGTTGTTTCAAACCGTGTAGATAGTTGTTTTAAACCGTGTAGATAGTTGTTTCAAACCGTGTAGATAGTTGTTTTAAACCGTGTAGATAGTTGTTTTAAACCGTGTAGATAGTTGTTTCAAACCGTGTAGATAGTTGTTTTAAACTACAGCCTTGTTTGACATTGTTTCAAACTACAGCCTTGTTGGTTCATTGGTAGTATGTCTGCTTCGAGAGCTGAAGGGCGTGGGTTCGATTTCCACTCAGGACTAACATTTGTGTGACTAACATCGATGTTTGTTCTGTGTCTGGGTGTACTGTATGTATTGTAAGTATGTATTTACAACAAAAAAAGTGTAAGTATTCTATCAGTTATCTGACTTCCTTATCACAAGCTCTGCTTAGTTTGGGGCCAGATGGCGCTGTGTGTAATGTGTGTAACAACGCATCAAAATCCGTTGCGTCGTTTTAAATATCCAAGCATACATAGGGACAGAGGGGAGCAACTTTGTTTCATACTATGTAGTGATATATAGAAAGACAAATGAATACAAAGGATCAGCAGTACTTGGCAGAACCATGCCAGAGATGGCAGCAGTTATGCCTAACCATAGATATAAACTAACTACGTTCAACACTGTTTGTAAAAGGCGGAATCGTACGAATTGCCTGCGATATCTATAATAAAGTTATTCAGACTATGTAGTCTATGGTACTGCTTGGTACGGCGTAATCGATTCCTCGTGACAACTCGATTCCTCCGACTTGATTCGATTTAAAGTGCAGCTGTTACTTTATTCGATTCCGATTTTATGCGCATTTAGGAATTCTCAAATATTCTATTTCGATAGTCCGTGTTGCATTTTAGGTAGTGATTTTACGCCAAACTATTGCTATCTTGTTCGATAGATCTCGAATTTTTACTGATAAGTGAACCGAGCGTCAGCTGGCGCACCCGCGGTGCGTGTAGGTATGAGAGGTCATGGAAGTTGTCGGCTGAAACCTATTTTCATGAATAGTTGAAAAATAGTCGTCAGCTGCATGGAGGAGGGTGGATTATGCGTCAGCCGATCGCACGAACTTGTAAAAAAAACGCGTAAAAAAAATCATAGTACGCCGGATGAAACTGAAACTAGCTGATAGTTTATATAATTTAAAGTACGAAAACAGCAATCAGCTGCGTGGGTAGCGGTGGAAAGACCGTCAGCCGATGCAGTAACGGTTGAAAATATTGGAGCATTGCTACTATGCGGTTTCCTTTTAAACACGAATTTCGAGGTAGATTCTAGATTTCGAGATTATTATGCTACTAATATTATAAATGTGAAAGTTTGGCTGTTTGTTCAAACAAACATACATATTCTTGTGGGATTATTTAGAAATTTTGTTAAAAATATGAGGGTAGGTGGTAGCAAATATAGCAGAGATACCTTATACCCCTGCAAATATAGGTAGGTGAGTTGGCCGCATTGCATTGGCTGCTGCAAGCGAAGGCCAACGGCCCGATGACCTGATTCCCCGCTGCAGCACTAACTAGGGCGACCAGAGATGTACATATATATACATTATATATTTGTTTTGTTTTGTTCATTGGTCAGTGCTGAAATATCAGCGCTGCGGAGTAATCCCCCGTAGTCCCAGCTTCGTACGTAGCTGTAGCGATGATAGCTCAGTGGTTAGCGCGGTCGGTTCGCAAGCCGAAGGGCGAAATCTGCCGCCAAGCATCTAACGGTGTGTTCCGGCAGCCTCACTTGAGAGCCAGTTCCATTCCAGGCTAGGTGTGCTTTACCATCATTGACTACAACTTCACTTAACATCAGGTGAGCTGTGGTCAAACACCTAGCCTGCCAGCAATAAAAAAAAACGTGTGGAGTATGGACATTAATTTTTAATTAAATTCTAGTAATTGATACAGCCTACGTTACTCAGGGAGAACGTAGCATTCTAATGGTGAAAGAATTATTGAAATCGATCGAGCGGTTTTTGAAAAATCAACAAAAATGTAAAAAATTGTTTACATAGATGATATGTACGTTTGGTCGGAAACCTCGCTGTTTCATTGGAGCATTGCGTTTAGTTGGGTCATGGAGTCGGTTTTTTTTTAATTGTACATTTTTAGGTACTTATATGTGATTTCCGTGACGTAAGGCTTAGGGTATCGACCCGTCCCTCAAAATGTAAAAGGCTGTCTATTTTCGTGGTGACCTTAAACTTGAGTGGATATCTCTAAAACGGTACATAAGCTCTACCTTTTTCTTTTAATAATTAATTGATAAAATCACAGCAATTATCAACGATAATTATTATAATTAATTATTAATATAATACATATTGTAAGGAATAAAACGAATGTACGTTAAAACTAGGGTGTTTGTGACAGGTGGGCATTTTGCGAATTGTGCATATTAGTTTGTGACAGGTGGGCATTTTGCGAATAGCTGTGCATACGGTTGTACAGTTGCATGATGTTTTAGATCAATGTCTAAAGTTGTACCTATGTTACAATTGTCAAAAATATGTATTTCATCCATTAGTTTATTATTCATGCACTGTCCGAATTTCCATAAATATTTCTGCCGTTTCATAAATCTCGCAAATTGATATGTCAGATCTGTAGGGAAGATACAAGTCCCAGAACGTCGGAAGTTCGGTTCCGATTCGAAACTTCTTAAACAAGCTTGAATTAATAAAATTAAAAACACAAACACACACACTAATAAATAACCCTTTTTAAAAAATAATTATAGCCGATATCGCTCGTGATGATGGAAGGATTCTAACGATATGACACATCTAAATCTGTTCAGATATTTACAAGTCATGGTAGAATAAAACAACGCACAATATACATGATTCCTGAAAATATTACACTTTTAAGGTGGTTCGATTTCCATACAAATAATTTTTTGCCATTTATGGACAAATAAAGCAAAATTTTACAGTGAAATACTGGCATTTATTTTGGTCTTTATTTGCGGTAAATCACAATGCTTGAATAAAACAATAGATTATTAGCATATTCAACTGTTTTATTCAAAAATCATAAATTTATAAATCATTAAAAAATTTGATTTTATGCTAATAATCTATTGTTTTGTTCAAGCAATTGTGGTTTAGCGCAAATAAAGACGTAAATAAATGGCAGTAGCTGTGATTTCACTGTAAAATTATGCTCCATTTGTCCATAAATGACAAAAATTGATTTGTATGGAAAACGAATCACCTTAAGCAGTCGTGTGAAAAGAATTAAAAAGTTATCCCACATACCTCGTTAAAAGTAAATTCTCTGGGCAGAGACATGAGTCCGGGATATCGGGAGGCAGGGAGAGAAACAAGTCTTCGGACTCCGTTGACTGCAGCCTTTTAGTCGAGAATACGGCGTAAGCCGTTAGATACATTGGGTTTTTATACGCGTATCTCTTTAATGAAGCCGTTTTAACTGTTTTTATTTCACTTTACAATCAAAAAAGTTACAAATTACAAAATACCGTAGCAAAACGTGTGTAGTTACGGCGAGGTCGCGAACATTTTTACTATGAAATAAGACAGTACCACAAACTGTTAAGTAAATATTTCGCAAAAAAAATATAAAACAGTTTTTAATGTATATTTCTTTTAATTTTTTTGGCACTGTCTGTGTTTTGTAGTGGCTGCGATCGCTTTAGAAGACGGGAACAGACTGGCAGTATAGACAAATTAGAAGTTTTCGCATGCGCCGTACGAACAATCGATATTAAGACCAAATTATTTGTATAGACGTGGCTGTGACAAAGATTCTCTGGTAATGCATTGTTTTGTCTGGAAATACGCTAGTGGCCCCCTCGACCAAGTGTAAGAATAAGTTGGGCTAGCTACAGACGTAACGTAAAACATTCACGAATAAGTCTAGGGACCTGAAATGCGTTTGTAGTTAGCCCCAGCTGGGCTGCAGTTTCAAATCTATACAATGTATAATTACTTGTCCTGATTGACGGATTGATTCATCAACGCAGAAATTTTGGCAGTTGATGCCATTTGTATTGTAAGCATCCGCTAAGAAAGGATTTTAGGTTTTTTTTTTAAATTAAATAAATAAATCGTCGGGCATTACACACAGCGCCATCTGAGCCCAAACTTTTATTTTTTTTTAATGTAAAAGTGATGAGACGATCGAGGCACTCTGGTGGTAAGAGATAACGCCTGTCCATGACCATTGCAGCGATACACAGAAATTTGAGTAACAAAACAACGTCCAGGGCATCGCTGCTTTGGCGCTTATTACTTTGAGACTAGATGGTTAGTCTCAACAGCTCAGTAAACTAAGCAGAGCTTGTGTGATGGATAGCTGATAAAATACATATATACTTTTTTTTTTTGTAAATGCATACTTATCATACATACAGAACACCCAGACACAGAACAAACATTTGTTGATACATAAAATGTTTTATCCTGAATCGAACCCTCGCCCTTCAGCTCTAAGGCAGATATGCTACCAATGAGCCAACAGGGCTGTCGAATCAGGTTCTGCCTGATGTTTAAGCAGTAGTGTGGTGTGGTATATATGTTGAATATTATTTATTTATTGTTTGTAGATTTAAAACGGCACTATATGCCAATTACAATAGTCCTCATACATTACATAGTCCTCCTGTATTATTAGCTAAACATCTGAGAGCTAATGTTGTATGACTGGAGCAAAGACAGCGTTAATGAGCAATAATGTAGTGTGCATGGGCCCTCGTATTTACAATAAGCTGCCACGGGAGATAAGAAAAAATTTGTCGTCCATTATTTTAATAAATATAATATAGATTTTAGCTATTAGGTATATTGTAAATTCGCATGCCGATTAGAGTAAGATGTGCTGTACAAGTATTATATATTTAAGATCAAAAATGTAACCACATCTTGAGCGAATAAAAACTTTGAACTTGAATAAGGAACTTGAGACCGAATTTGTTTAAGAGTGCCCTGAAGAAAATTCCGGTTGAGGAATGTTGTTATAAAATCAATGCTTATCTGTAATTTTTGACGTATTTGCTTGACATTGTTTTTTTTTTTTTTTTTTGACATCCATTATGGTATATTGATTATTATTATTATTTCTTGACATTATTTTGATTGACTTGTACATTTTATTATCTAATTTGAATTTTTTATTTTACATGACATGCCATCGCTCATATTTGTACGCCTAAAGGGCAAAACACGATCACAGGACATAATTAAATAATCTATCGATGTATTACAATTTATATTACTCGTGTTTTAACAAATAAATTATCTTTATCTTTATCTAAACTAACGGTAGGCGGTGTCTATCCCCACCACCACCTATAAAATTGCTATATGTTGATTCGGTCTGTTATCTTTGAAATACCTTAAATTTGGAATAAATTGTATTTGTTATGTTTAGATGTTTTTTTTTTATATTATACACTTCAGATTCCTAAAAGTATCTTTTTTTTTTGGCGTCGCGTTTTAGCATTTGCCAAGTATGTAAATATTTTCAAGTTTCATAAGTTAAAAAAGTGTCCTCGTAGCTAAAGTTATAGTGAAAGTCCAGTCTAGGTCAAGTACAGTTAGTGTCAGTCAAGTCCAGTCATGCTTTAGTAAAGTAGTGGTGACTTTACTATAAAGCTTCGATTGAGTTTTGGAAACAACACGAAAAGTCATGTTTCACCACATTATATCATTTTCCCACACTCGCGCTTGTGATTCGGCACTTTATGAATAAAACACCACCATTTTTATGCATAAACACTCGACAAAACACTAGTTATGGAAAAAAATATAACGGAGCGACACGACTCTTCCCGCGTTCCCGCTGCCGGAACACACCGTTAGATGCTTGGCGGCAGATTTTCAACTTGAGGGTGGTAGTTAGCCAGCCGAGTACTATAGAGTGCGCTACCACCATGCTATAGTTTCCTCACGATGTTTTCCTTCACCGGCAGCTTAAGCTCATTGTTGGGGTTTGAACCCACGCCCTTCGGCTTGCGAACCTACCGCGCTAGCCACTGAGCTACCATCGCTACAATACTGCATCTCGTCGAATATCACAGATCAATAGAGATGAAATTCACTGAGCTCTACAGTTCTTGATAAAAGAAAGGGTGTCCGTGTACACAAGCCTGAAACCGTGAAAAAAAATCTGCTCTTTAAAAAAGTACCTGAATTCTCGGCCAAGCTGATATTTTTTCAATATTTCAGTTACGCGCATGGCGGATGGTGAAAAAAGTTGTATTTAAATAAATAAAAGAGTAAAATCAGTTTCTCAATACCATTATTATTAAATTCTCTAAACATTTTATGTATTATTTTTTTTACAATTATTTTTAGTTGTGACAATCGGATAAAACTC
The DNA here is from genome assembly GCA_905404145.2 of Biston betularia. Classification (NCBI taxonomy): domain Eukaryota; kingdom Metazoa; phylum Arthropoda; class Insecta; order Lepidoptera; family Geometridae; genus Biston; species Biston betularia. Next base: position 944,181 of record FR989892.1, on the reverse strand, counting down.
TAGCATACAACATGCGTAATTCTAATTTTTATTCTATCATTTACATATTACAATGTACACGTATCAACTTTATGGCAAATACAGAAAATGGACGAGGCAAAACGAAAAAAAAGAAATATAATTTTTTCGTTTCCTAATGTTTGGTTAGATCTAGAATTTATCCAAAAGACAAAGTCCATCTCCCTCGCTCAGCAATAGAGTGAACGGAACAAACTTCAAGTTTCTCTAAAGTCTTCAAGTTTCTCGATATATCTAAAGTTACGCTTTAAATCTCTGTTACTCGCACGAAGATATATCGTCCCTTTTTTTTAAATTGATTTTCAACTTGAGGGTGGTAGCTAGCCATCAGAGTACTAGAGAGTACCCTACCACCATGCTATAGTTTCCTCACGATGTTTTCCTTCACCGGCAGCTCAAGCTCATTGTTGGGGTTTGAACCCACGCCCTTCGGCATGCGAAGCTACCGCGCTAACCACTGAGCTATCATCGCTACAGAGCTACCCCGTCTTCCTTAGGCAGCCCGTACACGTAGCGCGCGATCCGCGATCCGCGATCCGCGATCAATGATCGCGATCCAGACTGATCGTGTACGAAGCGGATTGACGGACTGATGCTCCGGATCGCATAATATCTAGAAATTTTGAAATCATGATCGCGGATCGCGGATCGTGATCATGATTGAACGTGTACGGCGGCCCTTACAGTTTAGTGGCGCTTGTTTGCTAAGGTGTCATTCATTTTGACAGCTGCATAAAGCTTTTATGATAGAAAAAAACAGACGAAAAAAAACAAACGGCGAAACTTTGGTGACATTGCATTTTTCCCAAAACGTGCTTTCTCAAGCTTGTTCTACTCATAAAGTACTGAATTACATGTCGGATTTGCATTAGTTGCGTTTTTTCCTAAAACTCCGTCGAAGCTTTTAGTAAATAAATAAATATCGTAGGACTATACACACAGCGCCATCTGGCCCCAAACTAAGCAGAGCTTGTGTGATGGAAGCCAGATAACTGACTAAAGTCGACTTACTGTGCATAACTTGACACTGGCAAAATGCACAAAGTGCAACGCCAAGAACCAAGAAAGATAGAAGTTCCACCACGATTAGGAAAACTAAAATTTACAGCGGCATAGCTACTGAAAGATGCTTGAAATGGAATAATTCAGAAATAATATTTTTTTTTGTTAACTGACGCCGCACGTCCATGAGATGGACTCCATTTTCTGACGAACACTTCACGCACACTTCAGAGCAGTCTCTCTCAGAGTGGGTCCAGACTAATATAGCACACTACAAATAAATTTACTAAAGCAATGAATATCATTGTAGTTCTTAAGATGTGGTAAAGTAAAAAAAAATGGGAGGCGCTGAAAATGAAATCCAAAGTGGGCGGTAGATGAAATAAGTTTGAGAACCTCTGCTTTAGAGCAACAGAGAGGTCTGGGCATCGCTTGAATGACGCTCATTACCTCGTAGTTTTTAATCTGAGCTCCTTACTTTAGTGATCAAAAGAGAATCTAGAACATTTTTTGCGATATCCATTTTAAATGCCATAAAACTGATACAAAATAATGTTTATTTAATAACATGCCAAATCGCTATGTAGAGCGGGACCCCGAATAACAAACTCTTTATCACAACTATTATTCTACGAGCGGGACAAACACACAAACCATATTACTACTAGGCACTTACTGGTTATACAACTCGGGTTGAACTAAAGCGGTAGTACAAAACCGGAAGAAAATATCATAAGATTTTTTATAACAAAAGATCAATGAAAACTGACGTTTAATTATAACAGATAGTCCGATTGTAAATTCGGCTACATTCGGTGGCCTTCTTCAAGGAGACGAAGGTAAGTACAACGCACGCGCGGGATCATCTTGCTTCGCACTGCGGGCTGCTGCGCGCCTCGCACGTGAAGACAGCGGTTGGTGCGCGGCGATGCGAGATGGAGCCCTTCCCCTCTCCGGCGACAGGAATATTCCAGCAAGCAGAGCTCACTGCGACGCCTTTTCTTTTTTTTTACGAATTATAAGCTTGCGTTTGATCGCCATCTCACCTGATGTTAAGTTATGATGCGATCTACGATGGAGCACGCTCGCCTAGAAGATACAGATTCACTCTCGACTTGAACCCAGATTGTATCTATCAGGGAACACACACAACAACCAACCTTCCAGATTAAGGTGGTACGATTTCCATACAAATCAATTTTTGCCATTTATGGACAAATGGAGCATAATTTTACAGTGAAATCACAGCTACTGGCATTTATTTTGGTCTTTATTTGCGGTAAATAACAATTGCTTGAATAAAACAGTAGATTGTTAGCATAAAATCAAATTTATGAATGTATGATTTTTGAATAAAACAGTAGATTATGCTTATAATCTACCGTAATTGACATGTAATCAGTGTTTTAAAACTCCTATAATGACATATATTTTGAATTGATGTTATCAAGAAAATAATTAGAAAAAAAATAACCTGTTTACTCTGTATTTGGAGACACCCAAATTGTAGTGCGCGGGAAAACCAGACGCCGGCAGAGTTGCACATCCTCGCTGTGCGTGTGAAAAATGCGTAAAAAAGAAAGTGTTTGCGCATGGGTACACTCGCGCAACGAAGTATCCTTTTATTTTTGAACCAACCTTTCGTTCGCAGCTTCGTATATTGGAGTATATTCGCAGCTCGTTATTGGTCGAAAAATATATGAGATATACTATCATTAAATACAATTAAAAATATATTTGACAGCCAGCGTTCTTTTAACATAACGCCACCTTTACCGGAGCCCAAAGTATTCTACCACTAAAAATTTCGACACTTTCCATAATTATACTGTTTTATTTTTATAAAACCAAGTTGACATTTTCTATGAAATTTGGCTATTGGTACAAAAAAAAAACATACCAAATAAAATCTGTATTTATATATAAATCTATGTATACTTTATGGTTGTATTTTTTTTTAACTATTTGTACTAACTACATTATACAAACGATACAAGATTTCAAACCTTATTTACTTTGGGACCAAAGGCGAGAATTTAATCAATGATTTTTTTTTAAACAAATTAAATAACATATTTTTTGTATTTATGTATTTCATTATACGTTATAATGTGACCTAAAACTATTGTGACCATTAAATATATTAAAGTAGTGTACGAGGTTACGCGCAACGGTTGTATTGAGCCGAAAGGAGGTTTTTATGCTCTCACAAAAATCGGCTGCATCAATAAAAACCGAATCGATTCCCAATTCAATCTACGGCGTCTTTTACGATTTTAAGGTTAATCAGTAGAAAAACCTCTCGAGCGTCTAGTGTGTTTCTTTACTAGATTGCATTAATATAAACTAACATTTGTATGAAATATGTAGAGATCAACAAAAAAATGATTTTTATATAACGTTAAGCTAAATTTAAATCACAGAATATTTTTGCTATAATATAATCTCTTGAGGAGATCCGTAGACGAACTAAAGTAACCGACATAGCCCAGAGAATCAGCAAGTTGAAGTGGCAGTGGGCACAGCACGTAGAACTGCTGGCCGATGGGGCTGCAAAGTTCTGAGACCACGGACCGGCAAGCGCAGCGTAGGACGTAGGACGTCCACCCACAAGGTGGACAGACGACCTAGTAAAGACCTCAGGAACGCGCTGGATGCGAGCCGCTTCCAACCGGTCTTTGTGGTGATGAATATCTTAGAGAACGCAAAAGCTATTGCGGTTCTACACTTCCACACACATTTGATTCTTGACATCATTACAAAAAAATAATAAGTATTCAAGTAAGGCATGGGAAGCCGAGCGTCGGTCGTCCAGCCGCAAGATGGGTCGACGATATTGTCACCGTCGCGGGTCGAACCTGGACCAGATTGGCACAGGACCGAGACAGATGGCATGCAAAGAGAGAGGCCTATACCCAGCAGTGGGATAAAGAAGGCTGTGGATGATGATGATGATGATGAATAAGTATTCAAAAAATAAGTTTTATTTTGAAAAGTATTAAATTAAAAGGACAAGCATACTGTATATTTACATAAAACATAGGTACTATAAAATTTTTTTGACATTCTATTATTATTTTTATGACATTCGTTTTGACATATTTTTTTTGACATTCCTTTAACTTTTGATCCATTTTTTGTTTGTATAAATTTTGACATTCTGACTAATTAGCATGCTACCATAAGTTCTTAAATTTGACACGTAAAGTATCTGATAAATTTTGGGATAATTTTGTAATTGGTTGTACCCATTTTTCCTCAATATATTTTTTTTTTAATGTGAAAAATAATGAGACGAACGAGACGCTCTCCTGACGGTAAGAGATAACGCCTGTCAATGACCATTGCAGCGATAAACAGAACTTTGAGTAATAAAACAAAGTCCAGGGCATCACTGCTTTGGCGCTCATTACTTTGAGACTTTCGATGGTTAGTCTCAACAGCCCAGTAATTTCGCTAGCTGCAGTACCCTTCAAACCGGAACACAGAAATGTTTACACACTACTGCTGGGCGGCAGAATATCTGGTACTGCGGTGGTACCTACCTAGACGACCTCCCGCTAAGGAGATCTACCACCAAGTGAAATAAATAAATAAAATATACATATTTCATACAATTTGTAGTAATGTTTGGTAGAAACTCAGCACTATGGCTTCGCATAACCTTTTCGCGTAACCTTGCTTATGGTTTTGACTGTTGAACAAGGAAAGAATAGACAATAATATTAGAATTACACAATAGTCACACGAAACTTATAAATTTTATAATTAAAAAAAAAAACAATTAACTATAATAACATTATGGGAATAAACTAAGTTTAAAAAAAATTACAAACAATTGATATTCGCATAACTGAGCCTTGTATCGTCACTTATTAACCGGATTCAATGTAAGCTCTCAAATATATTTTTAACGCCACAGGCGGCAACCGAGCAGACGGGCTGTCTGACGGTAAGCAACCACCATCGCCACTATTGTCCTAAATATCTTTCCTAGTATCTGTTTCTGTAAGTTTCTTTCCATCCAAAGGTTGTCTGGAAGAAATCGCTCTAGGCGGTAAGACCGCCGTTTTACACCATGTATTTGTTTGTTTGGTGTGTAATAACAAAGTTGTATTCTATTCTATGGTCATGCATATAAAACTTTTGACTTTGACTTTGACTTTACGGATATCTACAATACCAGCACTACAGATATTTCGCACTTTTTAACATTCTACTTTTGAAGAACCCAACGTTATAACTCCGCAGGAAAACTAAGGACCCTTTGCTTGAAGCCAGGTAGGTGTTTTACCATCTTCGACCACACCATCACTCGACTGAACTGTGGTCAAACATCTACGCCTTTAAAAAACAGCAGATTTTTTCGCGATTTCAGACTTGTACTTGCAGGAAATCCTTTATCCTGAACTTTGTAAATAAATTAATAATAATTATTAAATTTTATTATATCTGTCTGAAATAATACAAATATTTCACGTATAAAGTGATGACATTTTCGTGATGGTCAGAGATAACGCCTGTCCGTGACCATGGCAGTTAACTAGACCTCTTACATTTCGTGTGCAACTTGACGCATCACAAACTGACGTTAACTTGTCCCTAGATCACACTAACACTATAAAGGCGAAAGCTTGTGTGTTTGCATGTTTGTTACTTGTTCATGCTCAAACGGCTGGACCGATTTCGATAAAATTTGGTACGGAAGTAGCCGACAACCTGGATTAATATATAGGCTACTTTTTATACCGAAAAAATGCAGCGGCTAACACCGCGAAGCGCTTCTAGTAACTAAGTCGCCTTTCGCATGTCCGTTTGTTTGCTTACTTCTTGTAAATTACGTCACGGTTTTTTTTTAATGTTAAAGTAAAGAGATGATCTATACGTTCTCCTGTTGGTAAGAGATGACGCATGTCCATGACCATTGCAGCGATGCACAGAACTTTCGAGTAGCAAAACAAAGTCCGGGGCGTCGCTGCTTTGGCGCTCATTTGGCGTCGCTGTTTCGAATTTCGGTTTAGTTTAGGGAGAATTTCATCTGGAAGGTTTTCATGACCCTGCGAAGCCCTATCTACACTATTATAAAGAAACGTTTGATTTTTTGTTTGTTTGTATTGTATAGGTTCCGAAATAACTGAATAATTGTTTCATCATTAGAATGCTACATTGTCACTGAGTGACATAGCCTATATTTATATTGTAAATCGAGTTTTGTTTTCCCGTGCGAAGCCGGGGCGAGCTGCTAGTTGATTTATAAATCAGCTGCCAGCTGCTAGTTGATTTATAAATCAGCTAAGTATTCGAAAGCCTTTATAGCTTCCCGTTAATAAGTATATATTGATACGTACAGAAGTCTCTGGGTATAGTAGGAAGAAAATCTGACGTTAAATATAATCTGTCAGATCTGAGATATTGTTAACAAAAAACACTTTCAAAGGACAATATTTGCAACAAATACACAGTGCGTAAACGAAATAACAAAAACGTATGAAAAGCGCCCCTAGCGGGCGTAAGAGGAAACTGCGTTTTTATTTTTTTTTCATTAAATAAAATCAATCATTTACGTACTATGTAATTCCTACAAATTTATATATTATGTTCTATTCTACAGGTTTATACGGAACTGTTGTGCTATGCTCAAAGGAGGTGGCATCATCACTATTAACAACTTTTACTAAACGCAGAGAGCCTAAAAAACAGCTTTTTTTAAAGTTTGTTTATAATGATGTGTACAATGACCCCCTATCGGCTTAGTACACCCCAAGATTGTAGCCTACATAGAAAAGAAAAAAAGCATACTTTTGTCAAGGTAAGGTACATGTAGAGCCTTGCCATCGCTTTGTAATTACCAATAACCCTGTACATTTAATTAATCCTGATTAACCAGACAAACGAAAAAACTTACTTTCAACTAAATAACAGTAACATCTAAACCGTAACTAAAAAAATACCCCTGTTTAGACTAAACACGGAATTCCTACCAAAATGGTAATTTTTTATTTCTAACTTGCAACCCTGACGCCATAATGGTAGATTTAGACTGCCAAGCGCTGCTGTATACAGATCGCTAAAATTTAAAAATTTTCCCCTCGGTCAAACCAAAAAAATTCACAAAACAAAATCTCAGTCAAAAATCTATATAATTTGTAAAACATGCTAATAATTTTTTTTTATTATAATCTACAAAATCTATTTTAATATTTAATAATTCTAAATTGTATAATAATAGTGACGGGAAATTTGCATAAAACATTTTTTACCATCAATTTTAAAGGTTTGAAGTGAAATCAATAAAACTGCTTCCATTGCAGCGAGATTTTATGATGAGACGAGCATGCCACCGGCCTGATAGTTATATTTCATGCCCATAATGAAGTGTAATATTACTCAAGAAACCCTGCAATGGAAATACACTAAGCTCTTCAACTTTTTCACACAAAAACAAACTAACCCTATCATCACCTAGAAACCTTTAAAATTGGCATATATATATATACATATCGCACCCCTAGATCTAAACAGCGATTAACTCAAAAAAACACTTTTTTGGCAAAAGGCGATAAACTGATCACTGTTTCCCTGCGCACTGCAGGACTTTTTTGTGTAGATTTATACATTTTATATGCAGGTAGAACAAAGACAGGAGCAGGAGTCTTGTGTTTTAATCATGTTTTTGAACTGAAAATTGGATTTTTGAAGTTATTTCTCTATTGCTTAATAAAATATGTATATTTTTAGTTAAGCCCATGTTGCCGAGCCAACTAAAAACTTAATTCATACTAAGTTTTTAGTTGGCTCTCTTTTGAAGGGGCAACAAACTTGAAATGTTTATAACATTTTGTGTTATTTATAATTAGTTCCCATTCATGGAGCAGTCTGTGACCAACACTAGGGGTATATTGGGCGATGAATTACCAACAAAACACTAGAAGTACTGAAATCAATCAATCAATCTGGCGTCATCAGGCGTCGAGTAGTGAAGATATTTTTAAATCTGTTTTATTGGTCGGTAGATATTGGAAATTCGATGGTGTGCACAACTAAAAAAACGAGATTTTCGAGTTAGCTCCCTTTAGATCTAGGTGTGCGATTATTATATTTGTAAAAATATAAGTCATCGAATCACTAAGTATCACATGCAAATAGACTAAGCATTATAAAAATGGCGGGATTGCAAGTGACAGACAAGGAAATCACCGCTTTATATAAAGACGTATCGAAAGAGACATTCTAAAGTTATCAGCGTCTCTTTCTAGCAATAATAAGCAAACCAAGGTCATCTATACTATTACAAAGAGGAAAGATTTGATTGTTTGTTTGTATTGAATAGGTTCCGAAACTACTGAAACGATTTCAAAAATTCTTTCACCGTTGGGAAGCTACACTATCCCCGGGCGACATAGGCTACTTTTTATCCCTTTATACCAACGGGAACGGGAACTACGCGGATGAAACCGCGACGCGTCCGCCTAGTACAAAATTAAACTGTTAAATTTTTAACTGAGTTTTTCCAATTTATTTTTAACCATGATTTAATAGTTAATTTATCGCCGTTTTATAGCCCGTTCTAATTGCATGTATTGCTTATGAATGCTATGATAAAAAATAATTAATTTCGTAACGTGTCTTACATATATATATAATAGACAATGTCTAAACACAAGATTAAAAAAAAATATGTATTATCTACGTATAGAATAATGTGTGGACCACCGCCTATGGTTTATTTTAGGCTATTTTAAAACTTAAATCTTAGACTCGAAATATGGTTTAAATATACTTTTCGGTAGGTAGATATCTATAATGCTCTTTAAATATTTTTTTTTATACGTACATTATGAATATATCAGATACCTACTTCCCATGAGAAAATACTAAATGCACGTCAAAATATATAAGCGGGTTTCAGCTTAGCTTCTCTCCCGGTTCTACTGGACGCCTTCGTCCAGTTTTGATCTGCATACGCAGATTTTTGATGTGCGTTAAATATTTCTGATATGCAAAAAAAAAAAAAAATATCTCCTTTTCTATTATTTACATTTTTCAAAGGTACCTTCTTGCTGCATCTAAACCACACTTTAAATCTAAAAACTTAAGAGAAACCTTTTATATATTTTTTTTATTATTATAATTTTATCGCTAAATATTCACAATATTGTAATAATAAGGACACCGTTTATACACTAACTTTTTTTCTCATTTTTTTTAATAATAATAATTCAAAGAAAAAAAAATGCAAAGGTTATATTGGAAAATATCACATACTATAATAATTATTATTTAATTTTAAAAACCGAAATTTTACATAATTCTAATAACTTTTTTTTTTGGGGTAAAATGAAATATAATTAGGCCATTTTCTTAATTGACAATAACAATTGTTTTGGTTAAAAAAAAAAAACTGTTTTCACTATTCGAGCAATTAATTAACTCTTTACAATTTCGTTGTACAACGAAAAATTGTTCTGTATTAAAATAATAATCAACAAAAATACAAAATCATCCGATCACCTATACGAAGTGACAAGGCATTCCAATTTAAAAAAAAAATATTCAGGTGATCAAAACGGGAATTAAAAAAAAAATCTTCCACATTTTTACCAATTTCATTCTACCCCACCGGCTTACATACAAACTTATTTGCTAGTTTTTACAAGCAAAATTTTGCCTAAGAAAAAAATTGCATCTAACCTAACAATGGTAGATTTACGCAAACGTTGCCAGTGACAAGAAAAAAAAATATATATCTACCATTGTAAATATATATTTTGTACACAACTGCGAACTTCGTTGCTTCGAAAATTCATCACGACTGTATGTATTGACAAATTTTTAATTTAATATGTAAGTGCAACTACACACACAAATACACACAAAAAAAAATTTGAATTTCAGTGTGTGCACTTTCCTAGTACACGTGGCGTGTTTTTTTTTTAACACATTCTGGCACAAAATGGGACTAAACACAATTTTCAATTTGTTTTTATAATAAATAAAAAAAGATATGTACTGGTTTTATTCAATGGTAGCGAATTTTATTTTATTCACAAAATAAAAACCATGTTTATTTCGATCAACTTCCGATAACGCTCCACGTCAAAAATCAATCGTATTGCGATCAATTAAAAACGTCAGTGAGTAAACTTAAAAAAAATAATATTTGCCAAAGAAAAATAGAATAGGATTGGTAGAAAGCATATTATAAGAATTTTACGCAATTCCGCTCGTGATTCTAACGAATATGAACCTGATTTTGAAAAGTATAGTGTAAAATCACAGCTTCTAAGCGTATTGCAACTAATGTGATTGAATTTTGACGCAAAGTGTGATCACCTCTCATCGATTTAAAAAAGGCACGAACATACAATACTCTCGCTTTCACCATTTAGTTTATATGTAGATTCGATATATGACAAAAATGTACAAAACACGGTATTTTTTTACTTTTAAATTTCCGCAAAATTAAAAAGTAGGATAAAGTACCCACATTTTTGCAAAAAACAAAACATCTAAATTTACCCCAAAAATTGTGGTTTAATTGATAAAAAAAAAAAACATCCACAAATGCTTTTTTAAGCATGACTTACAATCGAAAGAACGAACATTTTTTGGTACTTCCAAAATCTTTTATAATTTAAAATAGAAAATAATTAAATTTAAAATCACTTTTGACCAATTTAAAAATGGCTCTGTGTAGCCGACTATAAATTCTCATTTACCACCTGATACACAGTAATTGTGCATATTAAATTGAGACATAAATTGTGTTTATTACCGGGTTTTAATCGCGCACCAAAACGCACTACCCAAGTCACCACGACGTGACCACGTCTATTGCATCACGACCGTAACGTCGAGGTAAATACACAAAAGTACATTGTGCGCGATTAAGACCCGATGATAAACATAATTATGTGTTCAAGTCGCGCAAGTTTAAAATTTACATTTGTGTTTTTGTTTTATCAAATATTAAGCTAAAACACCATTTGTGTACACTTACATTATATATAACAATAAGTGTTTTGTCTTAGATACATACATATTTTAATATGACATTTTGTAAATTATAGGGTTACGTGCATTCAATAACTACTAACACACATTTATCAATGTTTCAGTACAAAACAGCAAAAACACTATAACAGGGTGTACAGAATCCTTGAAGACATAATCATGTGTTATGTTTATAATTTTATATAAATTTTAAAGCCAAAACACAATAAATACAAACTTACGAAACGCACTAATGTTTTAGCATACATTCCAGTACAAAAAAATATATATAAAAAAAAGTCGTTGCAAAACGGCCTTTTCGCAGAATGCCTTATTAGCAGAATGTCCGATTCGCAAAACGTCATATTCTATTTTTTTTCTAACACATTATGCATTTCACACAATGTATTACAATTTTTAGGCCTTTTCGCAGAATGCCTTATTAGCAGAATGTCCGATTCACAAAACGTCATTTTCTATTTTTTCTAACACATTGCATTACATTTTTTTTTACTAAAACTATATGCTAAGACACTATATGCAATGTTCATTTTTCATAATTCGTAACCTCTCTTACGGTATTTTGGCCTCAAATTCTATTATTGCTAAAATACCGCAAGTCTAACACGGCGGTATTTTAGCTAAAAATTTCACCAACTGTGCAGTTTTTTATACAACTAAACACTTACTTAGTGGAGTTTTTCCTCTGTATGTTGACCCTTTCCTTCGATGATGTTTTCTCTTTAGGCGTTAATTTCTTTTCCACTTTTTCTATCTTGGGTTTCTCTTTCGAGGGTTCCGTTTTGGTCGGTGCGGCGGGTCTGTCTGAAGGTGGCGTGGTGGATTTAGACTTTGGTTTGCTCGCTCGCGCTGCAGCTGCGTAGTTGATTGGCTTTAAGCCTGGTACGGTTGGGGCCTCCTCCGTGGCCGGTGATTGGGGCTGAAAAACACATTTTTTTTTTAAATATAGGTTCACGTTTGTCCACATCCTGCCCGAGTTTAAAGTGAAAGTAAAGAAACTGATTCACTCGCTACTTAAACGCTACCGGATTGTATCTATCGTGAAACACCCAAATGAAAGTGGAGTTTTGTAGCGATGATAGCTCAGTGGTTAGCGCGGTAGGTTCGCATGCCGAAAGGCGTGGGTTCAAACCCCAACAATGAGCTTGAGCTGCCGGTGAAGGAAAACATCGTGAGGAAACCATAGCATGGTGGTAGCGTACTCTCTAGTACTCGGCTGGCTAGCTACCACACGAGAGTTGAAAATCTGCCACAAAGCATCTAAGGGTGTGTTCCGGCAGCCTCACTTGAGAGCCAGTTCCATTCCAGGCTAGGTGTGCTTTACCATCTTCGACCACACCTTCACTTGACATCAGGTGAGCTGTGGTCAAACACCTAGCCTGTCAACCATTTAAAAAAAAGTACTTAAACGCTACCGGATTGTATCTATCGTGAACCACCCAAATGAAAATGGGAATTAAACCGGTAAGTCTAGGATTGACATTAAAAAATGTGTTTGCCCATGATAGACTAAATCAAATGTACAGTGTATTAATGGACAGTTTTTGTGATTTGTAAAAAATACCTCACGTCATAAATAAATAAATAATAAATAATAAATATCGTAGGACTATACACACAGCGCCATCTGACCCCAAACTAAGCAGAGCTTGTGTGATGGAAGTCAGATAACTGATAGAATACATTAATATTATTTTTTTGTAAATACATACAGAACACCCAGACACAGAACAAACATTTGTTTATCCACAAAATGTTTGCCCTGAGTGGGAATCGAACCCACGCCCTACAGCTCTCAAGGCAGATATACTACCAATGAGCCAACGGGGCGAGGGTGTAATGGACATACAATGTCATTAAAAGATGTAACTCCCACTCCACCTATCCACATACTCAGAAAAAAGTAATGTTGGTCACCTTAGGTAGTTCAAAGACAGCTTCTTCGCTCTTGCCAGTATCCTGGGTTTCAAGTCGGGCATCACTCTTCACAGTTTTGACTTCCTTCTTCTTGGGTTGTACCTTGGTCTCAGATTTCACCACTGTCGGGGGCTTCTTTTTGGGGTCCACTTTCACTGTCTTTTTGGGATCCTGTAAAAATCAATCACAATACAGTGCAAAAACATATTGGGCGTGTGTTCGATGCCCACCCAGGACAAATGCTTTGTGGTATAAATAAATGTTTGTTCTGGGTTTGGTTAATTTTTTACACGGACAATTTTTTAAAAATGAAATCTATAAATATACATAAAATGTCGAAAATTTAGAAGAAACGTGGTAAAAAAAACAAACATACGTACATGTAAAATACGCGCAAAAAACATAACCCTACCTCGGCAGTCGGGTAAATAGAATAGAATATTTTATTGACCTTACAACTACAAAAATGTTACACAAGGCACGTCAAAATTACAATTTTTTGTAACAAAATTATATAAAATGAAAGATTACAAATTAACAAAATGGTCACTGCATTAACAAAAATGTTAGTTATATAAAATGTCAAATTAATAAAATATAATGTCAAAATATTAAATAACGTCAAAATTATAATAATAAATAAATAAATGTCAAATGAATAGTCTTGACAGCCCTGTTGGTTCATTGGTAGCATGTCTGCTTTAAGAGCTGAAGGGCGTGGGTTCGATTCCCACTCAGGACTAACATTTTTGTGACTAACATCGATGTTTGTTCTGTGTCTGGGTGTACTGTATAATAAATATCGTAGGACTATACACACAGCGCTATTTGGCCCCAAACTAAGCAGAGCTTGTGTGATGGAAGTCAGATAACTGATAGAATACATAAATACTTTTTTTTTTGTAAATACATACTTATAATACATACAGAACACCCAGACACAGAACAAACATTAAATTTGTTTATTCACAAAATGTTTGCCCTGAGTGGGAATCGAACCCACGCCCTACAGCTCTCAAGGCAGATATACTACCAATGAGCCAACGGGGCTGTTATTTTGTGAATAAACAAATGTTGGTTCTGTGTCTAGGTGTACTGTATGTATTATAAGTATGTATTTACAAAAAAAAAAGTATTTAAGTATTCTATCAGTTATCTGTCTTCCATAGCACAAGCTCTGCTTAGTTTGGGGTCAGATGGCGCTGTGTGTAATTTCCTGTGATATTTATTTATTTAATAATGTTTAAAAACCCCATAATTAAATTTAGTATAAATAATAATAGATATAATATGTACATAATTATAATATTTTTGTATGAAGTCAACAATTTATTGACGGTTAGTTCATGTAAAATACATACCTGTTTTTTGACTTCCTTGTCTTTCTTAGGTAGCTTTGGATGTGTGTCTGCCGCTGACACTTCCGGTGGGTCTTTCGGCGGGTTTACTGCTTCTGTCCATGGAAATGTTTATTTTTATTGGCTTACTTATAAATATTTTTTTTTTTTTTTATTGTTGACAGGCTAGTTGTTTGACCACAGCTCACCTGATGTTAAGTGAAGGTGTGGTCGAAGATGGTAAAGCACACCTAGCCTGGAATGGAACTGGCTCTCAAGTGAGGCTGCCGGAACACACCGTTAGAATGCTTGGCGGCAGATTTTCAACTTGAGGGTGGTAGCTAGCCAGCCGAGTACTAGAAAGTACCCTACCACCACACTATGGTTTCCTCACGATGTTTTTCCTTCACCGGCAGCTCAAGCTTATTGTTGGGGTTTGAACCCACGCCCTTCGGCATGCGAACCGACCGCGCTAACCACTAGGCTATCATCGCTACAAATCATCGCTATAAATATTTTTGGCGTCGCATTTTGAGCATTTGCCAGTGTCAAGTGTTTTATATTTTCAAGTTTCAAAGGTTAAATAAGTTGCCTCATTGCTAATATTTATTTATTTATTGTTTCTAGACTAAAACGGCACAGTATGCCAATTACAATAGTCCTTAAAATAATATTAAAATAGGTATTCAGGTTCACTATTACCAATCTCTTTATCCTTGCGCGCTTTCATCTCACAATACTTCAGACACGCTGACATGACACTCCTCCATTCACCCGCAAACAGATCACAATCAGGCGCCCTCGCCAGTAGAGAGTTGAAGGCGGTATTGATATAGTCAAAGTACAGTCATGCTTTAGTAAAGTTGTAAGCTCTATAAAGCACCATCGAAGCTTGTTTTTTTATGGTCGACAGGCTAGGTGTTTGACCACAGCTCACCTGATGTTAATTGAAGGTGTGGTCGAAGATGATAAAAGCACACCTAGCCTGGAATGGAACTGGCTCTGAAGTGCGGCTGCCGGAACACACCGTTAGATGCTTGGCGGCAGATTTTCAACTCTCGTGTGATAGCTAGCCAGCCGAGTACTAGAGAGTACGCTACCACCATGCTATGGTTTCCTCACGATGTTTTCCTTCACCGGCAGCTCAAGCAAGTACATATAAATAAATATTGTAGAACATTTGCACATGGTGCCATCAAACTAACTTTTCCTTTATGTATTACAATAATGACAGCCCCGTTGGCTCATTGGTAGTATATGTCTTGAGAGCTGTAGGGGTGGGTTCGATTCCCACTCAGGGCAAACATTTTGTGAACAAACAAATGTATGTTCTGTGTCTGGGTGTTACTGTATGTATTTACAACAAAAAAAAAAGTATTTATGTATTCTATCAGTTATCTGACTTCCATCACACAAGCTCTGCTTAGTTTGGGGCCAGGTGGCGCTGTGTGTATAGTCCTACGGTATTTATTTTTTTACAAGACATTGCTTCTTGCCAAATTCACTCTTGTGGCTGTAACTTTTTTCTACGATAACTGAGAAGTTTGGACTTTTTCACAGCTGCAAGGGACTACAGATCTGCGTATATGGTTTTAATTTCAACTCGAAACCTCCACGCGTTCCCGAGAAGGATAAACAGACGGACAACAAAGTGATCCTACAAGGGTTCCGTACCCAAAGCATAAATTTACTACCCTATTACAAAGACTCCGCTGTCTGTCCGTCTGTCACGAAAAAATTATCCACAAAAAAAGGTGTTTTCTATCCACCCAAAGGTTGCCTGGAAAAAATCGCTCTAGGGGATAATGCCGCCGATGTATTATTAGTCTTATGTTATTTTTGTTTTGTTATCGTCGTACCCAAAGGTTAAAACGGGACCCTATTACTAAGACTCCGCTGTCAGTCTGTCACCAGGCTGTATCTCATGAACCGTGACAGTTAGACAGTTGAAATTTTCACAGATGATGTATTTCTGTTGCCGCTATAAAGACAAATACTAAAAAACAGAATAAAATAAACATTTAAGAGGGCTCCCATACAACAAACGTGATTTTTTCTGCCAACTTGCACTTGCACTTATGTTCCACAGACACCGGCGTATATTTTTACATATTAAACGTATTTTACATATAATATATATTACATTACATATATTATATGGGACATATTTTTTTTTATTATTTGTCTTACCTTCCGTTTTCGTTTCTTCAGCGGCGTCAGATCTGCTGTCCTTGTCTTCCGCTACGTCTGTCTCCGTCGCGCTCGGCTCCTCGGTCGGACTGGGCGCCTCTGCTTGTGCGGGTGCGGGTGCGGGTTCTTTCTTTTCTTCTGAAATAAAAAAAATTAGCCCTGTGAACCAAACTCCTTGTGAAACACGCGAACTCGGCGAACTGACTCCTCTTTTTTGTCTCTTCTGAAGTAAATAGTTGCAATGTATAAACACGCAAAGTTTTTTGGAAATCAATGTGCAAATCAAATACAAATACAAATACTTTATTGATAACACCAATGTTACAAGTCACTTCAAAATTTTAAAGATGTCATTAAATGGGTTTTAAAACACTGATTACATGTCAAAATAAGGTATGTCAATATCCAAACATGTCAATATAAAAAATATTGTCAATATAAAAATACTGTCAATATAAAATATGTCAATACCAAAACAATATTGTCAATATATTAAAATGACATGACAAAAAAATCATAATTACTTACTAGTAATTCAATAATCTTTAAGTTTGAAATACTCGTTAATGTCATAAAACAAGGTTTCTAGCAGCCAAGATCTTAACTTGGTTCTGAAACACGCGGTGGAAGCTGCATCCCGTACGGAGGCGGGTACGCGGTTGTAGACCGCGGGCCCCAAAATGTATACCGACCTCTCCGACTTGACGAGCCGGTGTGACGGTGTTACAAGCTGGTCTTCCTTTTTATTGCTGCGAAGATCTAACGTACTGTGGACGCCCCTGCGTTGAAACTTATCGATGTTAGTATGGGTAAAAAGGGCTACTTGGTAAATAAGCTCACACGGCAACGGCAGCAACAGTGCAACAGTGTGTGCAACAGTGCGTGTATCCACTAGTATGCGCGCACAGTTCAAGTGTGTTTGTGTGTGGACAGTACAAGTGTGTATGTGTACAGAGTACCAAAGTGTGTGTGTGTGTGTGTGTGTATTACCTGTAACTATGTGTACATGTGTGTGAATACGCACAGTACTTGTGTGTATGTGTGCACAGTGCATATGTATGCACAGTACCACTGTGTGAGCGCATGTGTGTTTGCACAGTACATGTGTGTGCGTGTATGTGTGTGAATGCGCAAAGTACTAGTGTGTGTGTGCAACCTGTGTGCGCGTGAATTTGTGTGATTGCGTACTGTACTTGTACCTGTACCTGTGTCTGTGTGTGTGTGTGTGCATGTGTGTGTGTGTGTGTGTGTGGGTACAGTACCTGTGTGCGCGGGTGGCTGTCTCCTTCTCGTGGGCACGAACTCTGCGGCGAGCGGGTTCAGCGTGGACCGGGAGACCGCCTCCTCGAGCGACACCGTCGGGTTGCCGTTACTCGTTCTGCAATTTTAGTATACAAACCAATTATAATTTTGTAACGTTTCGCGCGGTTTTTGAAAATCAACAAAAATTTAAATACATCGATGATATTTTTGTTTACTGGGAAACCTTGCCGTTTCATTGGAGCAGTGCGTTTAGTTGGCCTAAGGGTCATGGAGTCGGTTCTTTTAAATTGTAAATTTATATATAACTAGCGGACGCCTCGCGGTTTCACCCTCATAGTTCCCGTTCCCGTGGGAATACAGGGATAAAAAGTAGCCTATGTCACCCGGGGATAGTGTAGCTTCCCCCCAGTGAAAGAATTTTTGAAATCGGTCAGTAGTTTTTGATTTAATTCATTACAAACATACAAAAATACAAATCTTTCCTCTTTATAATATATTACTCAGGGTGAATGTAGCATTCTAATGGTGAAAGAATTTTTGAAATCAGTCCAGTAGTTTTTGATTTAATTCATTACAAACATACAAAAATACAAATCTTTCCTCTGTATAATATATTACTCAGGGTGAATGTAGCATTCTAATGGTGAAAGAATTTTTGAAATCGGTCCAGTAGTTTTTGAGTTTATTCATTACAAACATACAAAAATACAAATCTTTCCTCTTTATAATATATTACTCAGGGTGAATGTAGCATTCTAATGGTGAAAGAATTTTTGAAATCGGTCCAGTAGTTTTTGATTTAATTCGTTACAAACATACAAAAATACAAATCTTTCCTCTTTATAATATATTACTCAGGGTGAATGTAGCATTCTAATGGTGAAAGAATTTTTGAAATCGGTCCAGTAGTTTTTGAGTTTATTCATTACAAACATACAAAAATACAAATCTTTCCTCTTTATAATATATTATTACTCAGGGTGAATGTAGCATTCTAATGGTGAAAGAATTTTTGAAATCGGTCCAGTAGTTTTTGAGTTTATTCATTACAAACATACAAAAATACAAATCTTTCCTCTTTATAATATATTACTCAGGGTGAATGTAGCATTCTAATGGTGAAAGAATTTTTGAAATCGGTCCAGTAGTTTTTGATTTAATTCGTTACAAACATACAAAAATACAAATCTTTCCTCTTTATAATATATTACTCAGGGTGAATGTAGCATTCTAATGGTGAAAGAATTTTTGAAATCGGTCCAGTAGTTTTTGAGTTTATTCATTACAAACATACAAAAATACAAATCTTTCCTCTTTATAATATTAGTGTAGATTAGTTTTCTGTTACACGGATATGAGTACGTTAGTGTACTGTTTTCTGAACAATTTTTTTTTTTAAATAGATATTATTATTTAAATACTAACGTGGGATAATCCTGTCTGTTTTCTCTGCTTTGGCGCCTCTCCCGCTGTTCATCATCGAGCATGGCTTCGATACATTGCTCCATCAGGGCTTCTTCTTCTAACTGCTGTAGAACCTGGAACATCGAGCACAATTTTTAAGGTTCCGTACCCAAAAGGTAAAACGGGACCCTCAACTACTACTCAAAACTACCCTCAAGTTGGAAATCTGTCGCCAGCGCCGCGAATATAACAGTGTCCGACAGACTCACTTGATCCAGTTCAATTCCAGGTTAGGTGTGCTTTACCATCTTCGACCACACTGCCAAACACTTGTCAAGCATAAAAAACCCCGTCGTTCGTCTCATTACTTTTTACTGACTTTAATCGAAAAATTAAAAGCTTCTTTCACCGGAACGCATTTTATAAGCTTAATGACTTTGAACAAATCAAGATTCCTAAGGGTGGGTCTGCTGGGATTAAGTAAAACAAACAGTTACTCGCTTCCCAGCTGATATTATTTTATTTAGAAAAATACCAAACAAGGCGTGCAAATCGCGGAGAATCTTGACACCGCGATGCAGGATTTCCGACAAATGCGACGCTAGCGCATCTAGCGTGCACTCGACGAATTAAGTTTTAAAGTTTTATACAGACTTTATGAAAACTAATTGGAATGAGCGATCTTTTACATGTGATGTTGACAAATGCAATTTGTAATGTACCTATATCTAAATTTATTATTTAATTAATTAATTGACTCAATACAAATACAAATACAATATGATATTCACATAATATTTTTTGAGATCTTAATTTTATTTGACAGTATAATTTTCATTTATTTAGTTTTTAATTATTATTTAACCAACTTACCTAGTATAACGAAATTCTGTTTTAAGGTGAATAAATAATCTGAATCTAAATCATTAAAAAAAAAAGTGTATTAATTTATTTAATCTAACCTGGGTGTTAAAGTTAGATAAATATACCTGTTTATCAAATTCCTCCTCGTTCTCCATCCACATGTAGTCTGCAAAGTCGTCGGGCTGCGGCGGCACCGCCGGATATCCGGCGCCGTAATAAGCTCCAGCCATTACGTAGCCAGCTGCCAAAAAAAAACAAAAAAAAAACAATGATAAAAAGTAGCCAGATGCCAAAAAAAATACCTATGATAAAAAAGTAACCAGCTGCCAAAAAAAACAAAAAAAAAACAATGACAAAAAGTAGCCAGATGCCAAAAAAAACCTATGATAAAAAAGTAGCCAGCTGCCAAAAAAACAAAAAAAATCATCGAATGATACAAAAAGTGGTGTCCAATGCCTTGAAAATATAAAACATAGCGGACGCCTCGCGGTTTCACCCGCGTAGTTCCCGTTCCCGTGGAAATACAGAGATAAAAAGAAAATAAAATATATAGAAAATAATATCTTCCTACCTAAATCAAGTTGCAGATAAAACAGATTTATATTGGTATGCTCAGTTTCCCACCTTGAAAAATGTGTATTGTAGGATTTATGTTACCCATAGTTGACCGTGTATTATAATTATTTAGCTTATTATTATTATTTATTTAGCTGACTATGAATTTAATTAATTAAGAATTATTTTATTTGACATAATGGATTATATAATTGACATCAACAACAATTGACTTCAACATGTACAATTGTACATAACAAAAAATATAATCTACCCTTTACTAACAATATTGCATTAGGATAAAAAACCTGTAATAATAATTGTAGTTTTTTAAAATAAATTAAATAAAAAACCTTCTTGTGTTAATAGTCTGGTAATTCCCCTGCCCTAATTTTAGTACCCTCGGAAAGATCAGTCAGTCCCCTGCGTACCTGGCATGTGTCCTCTTGGTATGTGTAGCGGGTAGACGGGCGCGCGGTGCATGCCTGCGTCTCCGCTGCCGACAACACCACCCCCGACGCCTCCGTCAATTATTACTCCGTTAGGCTACGGAACAAAATTTTATTTGTATGTATGGGTCAAATCATGGTGTACTTATGTATCTTCAGCGACAACACCATGATATTTTACCATGGAGCTGGTCTGATGATGGAGACGGAAGATGGCCATAGAAACTTCATATTCATATTTAGTGGTAAAATTAGTGTACATACCGTAACACACATTAAAAAAAAGTAACAATAAAATAATTGTAAATAAATAAATATCACAGGAGATTACACACAGCGCCATCTGACCCCAAACAAAGCAAAGCTTGTACTATGGAAGTCAGATAACTATGGACTACTTGTACTATGGACATGCTGCCAGCATTCTTTTTTTTTTTTTTTTTAATGGTTGACAGGCTAGGTGTTTTGACCACAGCTCACCTGATGTTAAGTGAAGGTGTGGTCGAAGATGGTAAAGCACACCTAGTCTGGAATGGAACTGGCTCTCAAGTGAGGCTGCCGGGACACACCGTTAGATGCTTGGCGGCAGACTTCCAATGCTGTGGTATATAAATTTTCATTTTGTTTCACGAAACATGCAATATCATAAATGTATTGACATGGGAGTGGCAGGATTTTTAACAGTTTAAATAGAGGCCTACAAGTATCCAAAGGCGCTGCCCCACAGATGGCTCTAATACAACACTTGGCTCTAAGGAACACTTTATGTCTAGACTAGCGGTTGCCTTGCGGTTACACCCGCGTAGTTCCCGTTCCCGTGGGAATACAGAGATAAAAAGTAGCTAGTTATGTCACCCGGGATAGCTTCCCAACGGTGAAAGAATTTTTGAAATTGGTCCAGTAGCTTTGAAGTCTATTGTTACCTATTGGAGCCTACTGTTTATTCATTTTAATTTTTTTAATTGTTGACAGGCTAGTTGTTTGCACAGCTCACCTGATGTTAAGTGAAGGTGTGATCGAAGATGGTAAAGCACACCTAGCCTGGAATGGAACTGGCTCTCAAGTGAGGCTGCCGGAACACACCGTTAGATGCTTGGCGGCAGATTTTCAACTCTCGTGTGGTAGCTAGCCAGCCGAGTACTAGAGAGTATGCTACCACCATGCTATGGTTTCCTCACGATGTTTTCCTTCACCGGCAGCTCAAGCTCATTGTTGGGGTTTGAACCCACGCCCTTCGGCGTGCGAACCGACCGCGCTAACCATTGGGCTATCATCGCTACAAAATTTATTAATTATTATTGTTAAAATATTATTACCTGACATTACAACTGATAATAAGTGTAAGTGGTTATTGCGCCTTTCTTATTATAATAAATAAATTGCAAACAAACAGTCAAATCTTCCCTCTTTATAATAGTATATAGACTAAGTAAACATACCTGCCACTGGCCATTTTCTTCATTGCCATAGTAAGCTCCAACATTAGCCGATGTCTCCGGTATTTTCATTATTAACAAACAATTTTGAACTGGCAACACTCACTATCCATAAACTATTAGAAAAAAATAATTACACTTCAACTAGGTAACAAAGTACTGGCACACAACAATTTGATGACAAAACAATAATTTTTTAATGCTAAACAATGTTTATTTTCTAAATTCAAATTGTCAAAGTTCTGAATTTGAATGTTTAGAGGTTGATTTAGTGAAAAGTTTAGTTTTGACAGGTTTGATTGGTTTCAGGCACTGTTATCATAAGTTTTTCAATAAAATCTGTGTGTGTAGTTGTGACTATCTTCATTTCTGGTTCGCTCTGCAGCTGAAATAGATAAAAATATAAATAAATTTTAACACTGGGAGAACATTAATTATGCTCAGGTGTAAATGATGCTCAACAAACAAACATTGCCTTTTTTGTTTTGTTTTTCATTAAAAAAAAACAGTTGTTTGACCATTACTCACTTTTTTTTTTAATAATTTGCCCTATCGGGCAGGCTAAAGCTATAAAGCCATACTGCCTCGTCTTCACTTTTTACGATAATTCATGTCTTACATCTATAGTTACAGTCAAAGTCTAGTATTGGTCAAGTCCAGTCCGTGTCAGTCAAGTCCAGTCAGGCACTTTATGAATAAAACACCACCATTATTTCATCAACACTCGACAAAACACTAGTTTTGGAAAAAACCAACAGAGCGACACGACTCTTCCCGCGCTCCCGCCAAAACTCCATTACTCACATAAACTTAGGCATAATATTTTTTTTTTTTTTTATGTAAAGAGTGGCATACAAGCAGGCTGTTTGCCTCTGTAAGATGTTTTTGATGTGTTGCCAACCTAGAGAGATGTTTATAGACACCCCTTTTCAAATGGTTCATAGTAAGACACAATACTGATACAGACTAATGCATATACATGGTACCTTTCGAGTATATTGTATCTATGACTTGTTTTCCTTGCCAAACAAATTATGAAACAAAAAGTTTTGGTCAAAAGTATTGGCGGGAAAATGTAAAATCATGTCGCCGCATTGTATAATTTCTAAACATTGTTCTTTTTCTAGTGTTTATATGTAAAAATAATGGTGATTTATTAAAAAAAATGCTAAACTACATGCAAGAGTTTGAAAAAGTGATATAATGTTGTGAAACATGACCTTGTTACTTCCAAGTACTAGAAACTTGCTGTGATTTGATGTTGATTTTTCATGAAATACCTACTTTAAATTATTGAAACACATGCAATAGCAAATACACAAAGTGTAATGTCAAAAACAGAGAAGAAAAATTACATCAAGTTGACATAAACATAAAAATATATTTATATTTGTTTAGTTGAGATAATTATGTGGGTACATCCTGCAAAAGTGTGGGTTAAAGCTTGCACCAATGTCCTATTAAACAAACAATCCTTAGTATTAATTCATCACACAACAATTTGTTTTTATTGCAATTATTAATTTAATAAATATTGTACCATTAGATTTAACTGTGCAACTTTTAATTTGACTGTAAAGCCCAAAACTTACATAATAAAAATCTGACAATTTTGTGTAACAACCTACTTGCAGAATGTGTGTAGGTTTGTAATTTCATTTATATCAGCAAAATTAGAAAAAATACTTTATGGTTACGAAATTATAGCCACATTCTCAAAAAAAAAACGAAAATATATGCACCTTGTTAATTTCACTCAGATAACTTATCCAATTGTAATACAATGTTACATCAATTTTAAACTAAAATCTTGTAACCTTGACAACAGCTAAAGTTCACAATACATTCACTGCCATTGCAATTCGATTAAGATTGACCAGTCGTCCTTATCACAATCATTACGTACGTAAACTTATTAAAAGTACAAATATGTCGACGTAAATACAATTAAAGTGATATCAATTTGTATGTCAACAAATGAAAGGTGCCCTGATTAGACATAAATTAAGCAACTTTCTATTTCACGTATTAAAAACAGACAAAAAGTATCCACGTAGGCGCCCTTGTTTACGTTTTTACGCGGCAAAAGATTATTGTTTTTTTTTTCTAATTTAGATTTAGAACTAGGAATAGTGTAGTGCATAGCCAAGCCAAAAATAGAATCAACCTAGAAACCAAAATAATAAATTGGCCGACTTTCTCAACAATCGATGCAAGTCTGAAAACTGTTCGTCACAAGTCGAAGTACAAAGTCAACGATAAACTACACTTTGTATGAGCGTAAATTGAGAAAAAATTGAACTATAACACGTGTATGTACCCATGCTACGTCGTAAAGCAATTGAAAATGCTACTTACTTAGTAATCGCACTTCGGAGTGCTTTCTAGGACATTTGACTACTGCCTAAAGGATTGTCGGCTGTCGTAGATTATTTTTCTGCACTGAGAACTTGCGTTTGATCACTATAACCTATATTTATTTCAATTTTACACACAAGACCATCAGCCAGCAATCGTGGCGCAAATGGCGACCGATGTGAACTTCGTGCGAAAAGGAACGCAAATTAGACAACTTCGGTGCACTGCATACCGGCTTTACAAAAACTCTCTACAAATCTCTAATATTAATGAAAATAAACGGATAAATTACCTTTTTATGAGACAATCATACTCTTGTAAATTTAGCTCAGCCAAATAAAATGCCAAATTGACAAATAAATTCTTTTTTTGAAACTAGTCGGCTTCTTTTGTACCTCCTCGGTGTCAAAGGTATTGGCTATTTATTATTAAACAGGTTTTATGTAAGAAACAAAATTATTTTTAGTTTATTCCAAGGAATTTTGTGTAGATGCCGATGGGATAATAAATCACTGTTCTATTCAATATTTTTAATCAAAAAATAAATATTTAATGAGTGAAATGGAACGGCTTGAATCTGCGTCGGTATTGCCATATATAAATAATGTGATGAAATGATAAAATGTTTGTCCTAGGTGGGAATCAAACCTACACCACACAGCTTTTACTGCAGCTATACGCTACCAATGAGCTGTCACCAAATGATAATAGTAATAATAATTTAGTTGATTCAGACGTTAGATTATTATGTCACAAATAAAAATAAAACACCCACATTTCCACAATAAATTTATTTAACAAGATGGGCATGGAAAAAATCTATTATAAATCTTATAAGAAAAACATGAACTACAGCGTGCTCCACTTGGACCTCTAATAAAGAATCCCATTTGGACCCTGGTATTCCACGAAATAACTAACAATTTAAAAAATGTCAATGTCAAATTTATATTTTTTAAGTTGTAATTTTTAGGATATTTAGAACTTAATTTTTACGTATTATGGTTACAAATACAATTTTAAACAGTTTTCTTAAAGCTTATCTTCTGTTTGACAGCACATAAATGGCGAAAGGCATAGGTAAAAGCCAATAAATAAAAAATGACAAAATCGAAACACCAAAGCATTGGTGTATTCGGTGTCGGCAATGTCGGCCATATCCATTTTGCCGATGATTTTAAAAAAAAGTATTTTTGTTTTGTTTTTGTGTTTATTTTAATTTTTTTTGCAGGATTAGAATTGATTACTAATTTTATGAAATATAATGTCTTCAATGTTTGTTGAATTGCAAACGCCGCTGAGCGAATATTCTCTCGTGTGTCGCGGATGTCTTGCAGAAAGCGGGGAGATGAAAAGCATACGAGAATGGGGATTGACTGAAGATTTCTGCAAACTGACAGATATCCTGGTGTGTATCATTATTTATTAGAGCATCCGCCACTAGTTTCATTTAAATAATTTGTAATACAGCGACGAGCTGCAAGAATTGTTGACGATTCGAAGGGCACAAGCAAACTATCCACTTAAACTCTACGTGGGTTCCCCCTGCGTTGCAAAAATGGAAAATTTGTACACATTGATGATATTTTCGTTGACTCCGAAACCTCACTGTTTCATAGGAGCAGTGCGTTTAGTTGGCCTAAAGGTCATGGAGTAATTGTTTTTAATTTAAATTTATATATTTTTCAGTATGTTAACTTAGGCTAGGTATCTGACCCGTCGCATGGAGACCAGGGGCGTACGGACATGGGGCTGTCCGACGCCCATTTGCAGGTTTGGTCTCCGAGGTGGATGACGATGTGTCTGGTGTTCGGACACATCGTCATTGTTGCGGGGTGAGCTTGGGCTCCCCGAGGCGGGTCCGCGAGGACAAGCGCTGTCGAGGCCGCGGTAGAGTGCGAAAGCGTGCCCGCAGCCTCGACACAAAGCGCCGAGGTGGAACACTCCAGGGTTTTTAGTGGGTAGGCCGTCATTAGGACGGAGAGTCCCACATAACCACCGTGCCCGCCCCAGGGCCGGTGGTATACACAATGTATTTTCCCTGGACAAAAAAAAAAAAAAAAAGGTGTTTGACATTACTCACCTGATGTGAAGTGAATTTTAACTGAATTAAGACCTTGGAGAACTTTAAAGACACACACTTTATGTTGAGTGATGATGCGGTCTATGATGGTGCATGCTTGTCTAGAAGATACCATTTCACTCTCGTCTTAAAGATACCCAGATTATATTCGTATCTAATGGAGTACACCCAGTCGGGCAGCACATTTCTCTGAAATCAAATTATTTTGTTTGAGTTTTTGGATCATCGACTTTATTTAGCTTCTGGCTGTCCGACGAAAAATATGGGCATGGGGGAATGTAGTGAAACAACTAATATTTTGTTTAATGTTCTATGCACAGTTACCGGGCACGGAAGGTATATCGGAGCTGCTCTGCACTGCCTGCGAAGACAATCTGATGACATGCAAACGGTTCCGGAATCAGTGTCAGCAGTCTGACATAGTTCTGAGGAATATTGCTAAGGTATGTTATTCTGTATAAAGTTCCTACAGCCTAGATGGGAGGCTGTCTGGCCCCCTTGTTACTACAGGTCGTAAAAAGACGGCCCACTTTCACCCATACATAATGGAATTTCCTTGGGTATGCACTAAACATAAGAAATGTTTAGTGCATACTGCCAAGGAATAGAACCATCATCACCTTAACCATCGAAAGTCTCAAAGTAATGAGCGCCAAAGCAGTGATGCCCTGGACTTTGTTTTATTACTCAGTTCTGTGTATCGCTGCAATGGTCACGGATAGGCGTTATCTCTTACCATCAGGAGAGTGTCACGTTCGTCTCATTATTTTTCACATAAAAAAAAAATAAGAAAAGAATCTGTAGAGCGTAGATTTAAAATATTAAAAAAATGTCAAATAGGTAATGTACACAATTTTATATTTTACAGAGAAAAGCAGAAGAAGATAACACTCGAGATAGAACAACAAACACTGTAACATTCACGTTTGATGAACAACAGTTGATTTTTACAATCGTTGCCCCGGATACCGAAGCCAAAATCCCTCTACCCTGCCCTTACGACTGCAAAGAAAACTACATCAAGAAAAAAGACTTGTTAATACATTTAATCAAAAAACACAATTTAGTGAAAGACTATAAAATAGAAGTGAAATATTTCTGCTCCAATGAAAGTTGTTCATACAACGAACACTCGGGCAAATTAAAATGGTTCACTAAACGGAAATTTTTAAATCAACATCATAATAAAGTGCACAAGAACAAAATATTTAATTGTGATAAATGTAACAACCACTTTGCATTGATAACGGACTTCAATAGACATTTAAAGACATGTAACGTTGCGTTCAAATGTGAAATATGTGACATAACTTATATATCTAATGAACGATTGCTTGTACATTTAATGCGACACCACCCGGACCTCCATAAGCAGTATAAAAACGCCAGAAAAGCTGAAAGACATTCAGCACCTGATCCGAAACGGTTGAAAACTGAAATGGAGAAATATGATTACATATTTGACAGTCCGAAGAGGTCATTTGCTACACAAACCTTGGAAGATACAATCAAAAACGATGTAACACTTCCTTCCTGGCAGAACGCACCAAGAAATTACTCCTTTACAAAGACTGATGAAATCTCAACACAGACTGTATATGAAGATTTGTTATCCCTCAAATCCCAAAGCGAAGACGATTCAATATTGTTTTCAGAGACAGTTTCTTTATCCGATATACAAACACAAACGTTTAACCTAAACCGTTCACATAAAGAAACACTAACAGATCCTGATGTGAGTAAAGAAACACAGACTTGTGTGTGTAGAACTACATATGACTCACCGAAGCCTCACTTTAGGTTGTTTGACAGTGTATCGTCAAGTCCAATCGGTAATCTAACATCAACGGAGACACAAACCCATGAGTTGCATTCTAGTGTGTCGGATGTGCTGCTCGGTTATAACTGTGCTGAGACACAGACCTGCTTTGATGATGACAAGAGTTTGTGACCATGGAGTTTTATTTAGTTTTAACCCTTTTCAAGGGTTATGTTTTTTTAGGGTTCAATTCAATTAAACTCTTGATGAATGGCCTTTGCGGAGGTCCCCGCCAATGTCACGTAGAATGATAGACTGCCACACAAAGAGATTGGACTATGAATCGACTATTATTTTTGTATATGGCACGGTTTACAGAGTTTTGTGTTCTTTTCTGAAACAAAACAATTAGAACTAACTATAGACAAACACAGGACGAACACAAATATAAACATACATATATATATATATATATATATGTTTTTTTTAGGGTTATGTTTTTTTAAGGTTATGTTTGACAGCCCTGTTGGTTCATTGGTAGTATGTCTACTTCAGGAGTTTTGGCGGGAACGCGGAAAGAGTAAACACACCCCGTAGTATTTTTTTCCAAAACTAAAAATGGTGGTGTTTTATTCATAAAGTGCCGAATTACAAGCGCGAGTATGGGAAAATGATATAATGTGGTGAAACATGACTTTTCGTATTGCTTCCAAAACTCCATCGAAGCTTTAGTGAAGTCACCACTACTTTATTAAAGCATGACTGGACTTGACTGACACGGACTGTACTTGACAAAGACTAGACTTTGACTTCAACTATAGCTACGAGGCAACTTACTTAACTTTTGAAACTTGAAAATAAAATACTTGAATCAGAATCAAAATCATTTATTGGCCATAAATAACAATGATTGTTACAGGCAAGTCAATATAAACAATAAAAAGCGACTTAAATTGCATTTCAAACATACTAAGCTAGGTTAACAAACTACGTAACACTTTAGGAAATTGAAAATAAGTAGCCGGTAATTAATAACAAATTTAACATAAACTATGTTTCCATCTTACACAAAAATGAGTTTTCCGAAATATTCATTGACATGTGTTCATTTAAATAAATAATAATAATAAATAAATATCGTAGGACATTACACACAGCGCCATCTGACCCCAAACTAAGCAGAGCTTGTGTGATGGAAGTCAGATAACTGATAGAATACTTAAATCCTTTTTTTTTGTTGTAAATACATACTTATAATACATACAGTACACCCAGACACAGAACAAACATCGATGTTAGTCACACAAATGTTAGTCCTGAGTGGGAATCGAACCCACGCCCTTCAGCTCTCGAAGCAGACACACTACCAATGAACCAACAGGGCTGTCAATAGTAAAATGGGTTGATTTCAAAGAAATGCTTTAGTGTCTGTTTAAATGTTTCAAAATTCAATTCAGTAATACAAGTAGGTAATTTGTTGTACATTATTATTTTGGCATGACGGCCCTGTTTCTTAACATTACCTGACCTACTTCTTACTTCAACTTCAACTTTTTCTTCTTGGCTTCTGCGGTGTTGCCACAATTTTGCCAGTGTCTGGTAGCAGTATATTTTTCATCTGGCGCATATTGTCCGTGTTTGCAGTTACTTTTTTTTTATTATTATCCCAGTTATTTATTTCTTTTCTTAATTTTTAAATTTTTTTACATTACATATATATAAAAAAAACATAAATAATATAAAAAAACTTAAAAACTAGGGTGCCGCCGGCAGCGGGGCAGGGCTCAAGCTGCCGGTGGTTAGGGCTGCAGAGTGAGGAACCTCCTCACAATGCGCGCCGTGTCAAGGATCACTGCCTTTTGAAGCTGACCCTTGACCCAACCGTCTAGCGAGAGTCTCTTGAGATGTTGGTCGAGACTCTATAATTATTTTGTTAGTGGTTAGGTTAGTATTATTATTTTTATCTAGACAAAGGGACAAATACAAAACGTCACGTCACATAAAGTATACACGTAAGCTATATACAAAAACCCCAATAAAAAGCAAGATTCAAAGATTAATCTTATTAATTTTGATAAATTTACTTAGGATTACCTGACCTAGTCCACGGGATGAACAATTTTTCCAACTTGCAATTGACAATTACAATTGACACTGGCAAATGCTCAAAATGCGACGCAAAAACAAAAAAAAAATATGTCTACGTCAAGAACTGTAGGGCGTGGGTTCGATTCCCACTCAGGGCAAACATTTTGTGAATAAACAAATGTTTGTTCTGTGTCCGAGTGTTCTGTATGTATTTACAAAAACAAAAAGAAAAGTTATTATGTATTCTATCAGTTATCTGACTTCCTTCTATCAGTTTCTTGACTTGGTGGTAGATCTCCTTAGCAGGAGGTCATCTAGGTAGGTACCACCGCAGTACCAGATATTCTGCCGCCAAGCAGTAGTGTGTAAACATTACTGTGTTCCGGTTTGAAGGGTACTGCAGCTAGCGAAATTACTGGGCTGTTGAGACTAATCATCGAAAGTCTCAAAGTAATGAGCACCAAAGCAGCGATGCCCTGGACTTTGTTTTGTTACTCAAAGTTCTGTGTATCGCTGTAATGGTCATGGACAGGCGTTATCTCTTACCATCAGGAGAGCGTCTCGTTCGTCTCATTATTTGTCACATAAAAAAAAAAAAAAAAAAAATCCATAATACGAGCTTTGCTTAGTTTGGGGCTGTGCTATAAATCATATTTTTCACATAGCTCTTTCCACTGTTTAGCAGTCCGCACAATGAACGCGGAATTATTATAACTAAATAAGTAGTGAGCTTATGTACCGTTGGATTGCGAGTGAAACATCTAGGCGTTGTTGGCCATTGTATTGGTTGTAAATAGATAAGCTATTCCTTTTAAGTAATAAATACTTATTTTAAGTTTTTTGTTGCAAGAATAGTTCAATAAATAAGTATACAGGTACAGATTTCTGTTTTATTCCTCTCTCTACAATATTTCCTGAGAAGTTTTTGTTTTGCCGATGAATTGGAAGTGAAAGTATTATTTTCATTCTATCTAATCGAAAAGAGGCGACGCGTTACTGAATAAGTGCGGGCAAAGTGCTTTCCGGCGCACTCGCAAACTCGAAATGTATTTGGAAAAAAAGTTTTAACGCAATTCGCTTCGATAAAATCCTGGCCGGTAATAAAAAAGCGCGCCTAACGACGCGACATTGGTTAATTTGGAAAACCAAATTAAAAAAAAAAATACACGGGAATGCACGAATGTGCCATGGCCAAAGAAAAAAACACTTATTCGATTTTTATCAAAACATTAAGAAAAACGTCAAGGAGTTTTGGCGGGAACGCGGGAAGAGTCGTGTCGCTCCGTTGTATTTTTTTCCAAAACTAGTGTTTTGTCGAGTGTTTATGCATAAAAATGGTGGTGTTTTATTCATAAAGTGCCGAATTCGGCACTCGCGCTTGTAATTACAAGCGCGAGTGTGGGAAAATGATATAATGTGGTGAAACATGAGTTTTCGTGTTGCTTCCAAAACTCCATCGAAGCTTTATAGTAAAGTCGCCACTACTTTACTAAAGCATGACTGGCACGAACTGGACTTGACTAAGACGACTTTGACGATAACCATAGCTAAGATACAGCAGAAATAACACTTAAGACAAGGCAGTATGGCTTTATAGCTTTAGCCTGCCCGAAGGGGCAAATTATAAAAAAAAAAAAATCAAAACATTAATTTTAGTTCCAACTATAATAGTGAAAGTTAACACCTGAAAGTGACTCATAAAAATTATAGTCAAGTAAACAATTTACTATCAAACAAATCCCTCGCTACTAAGCGTAGCGAGGGACCCAAAGTACGTCTACTCTAGAATCCTTCACTTCGCTCTGGATTTCTTGGCCTCAATACATTTTGGTCGCTTGTGACATAAATTCTACTAATATATATTTTATAAATGCCTATGATGAAGGTAAGACAGCAGTAATATACGTTAAAACCGGAGAAAAATAGTGCAAAAAATGTGATTCCGGCCAGGATCGAACTGGCGGCCTTCTGCGTGTAAAGCAGATGTGATAACCACTACACCACGGAACCAGATATGTAGCCAGTCAAAATTATAAATAACAACGTACTTGCACATATATTTACAACAATAGCAATAAATTTTATTTATGATGTCATGAAGATCGATGTATAATCTATTGTATAATACATATCCACAGTTTCAATAAATTTAAAAGAGCCTTTATGAACAGATATCCATTTTTTTTTTATTAATTTGCCCCTTCGGGCAGGCTAAAGCTATAGAGCCATACTGCCTTGTCTTAAGTGTTATTTCTGTCGTCAGTTCGTGTCAGTTAATTCCAGTCATGCGTTAGTAAAGTAGTGGCAACTTTACTATAAAGCTTCGATGGAGTTTTGGAAGCAACACGAAAACTCATGTTTCACCACATCATATCATTTTCCCACACTCGCGCTTGTAATTCGGCACTTTATGAATAAAACACCACCATTTTTATGCATAAACACTCGACAAAACACTAGTTTTGGAAAAAAAATACAACGGAGCGACACGACTCTTCCCGCGTTCCCGCCAAAACTCACAGATATCCATTTATATACCTACATATGGTATATTTTTTTTTTTTATGCCACATTCCAGCAACCTCACTTTCCTTTCCTGTCTGTGTTTACCATCTTCAACAACACCGGTACCTAACATCAGGTGAGCTGTGGTCAAACAACTAGCCTGTCAACTATATAAAACACAAATCTCATTTTAGTATGTACTAAAATACTTTTTTGTGAAATAAAACATTAAAAAAGTTCTCAAGGCCGTCAACTGTTACACTATATTTCTTTCTATTGTACAATCTTTGATATGAACAATACATAGTTTATTTATCAATATTGTAATAGGTATACCTACAGTATTGATAAGTGTGTAAGAACATCACAAATAATTATAACAAAGAGATCAAGTCTCTCAGATTAAAAACACATCTCTGACTGTATCCGGTGCAAAAGAGATTAAAACAATATTTTCATTATAGTCTATCTATGTTGTTCTAAGAAACATTTTCGTCGTCACGTACGATAATTTTATTATGGTTGTATGGTTGTAAAAATTTGCAATATAAATAATTATGTATTATGACATCTAGCGTTAGGTTGCGGAACTAAAACCACAAAGAAGAGTGTTACGACATCTAGCGAAGAGTAGGTATACTTTTAAGTCAAAGTTAGTTCAAAATTAACACTTAAGTTAATGAGTGCGTCACCAGCGCTATTTTAAAGAACATCGCCTAGTAAAAAAACAACGGGGCGACACAACTATTTCCGCGTTCCTGCTAAAACTCATTGATATCTGTTATTCTACTAACTACTACTACTACTATTCTATTATAATCAATTTAATTAATTTTAAGGAAAGAGGCTTAGGTAGCCCGAAGGTCGTGTTATGGGCTCAAGCAAGGCCAGAATCTACCTCGAAATTCGTGTTTAAAAGGGAACCGCATAGTAGCAATGCTCCAATATTTTCAACCTTTACTGCATCGGCTGACGGTCTTTCCACCGCTACCCACGCAGCTGATTGCTGTTTTCGTACTTTAAATTATATAAACAATCAGTTAATTTAAGTTTCATCCGGCGTACTATGACTTTTTTTTACGCGATTTTTTACAAGTTCATGCGATCGGCTGACGCATAATCCACCCTCCTCCATGCAGCTGACGACTATTTTTCAACTCAGTATGATGTCAACTATTCATGAAAATGGGTTTCAGCCGGCGTACTGTCACTTTTTTTTTAATTTTTTTTACAACTTCCTCGACCTCCCATTCCCAAACCCACCGCTACCTGGGCAGCTGACGTTCGGTTTACTTATTAGTCATATGAGATCAACTATTAGTATCAATATCAGCCGGCTTACTATGACTTTTGTATTTGCATCGCTGCCACCCGGACTATACGAAAACGATTTCTACTGTATAATTATACTATCTAGGTATGAAATATTTTTTTTTTTTATAGCTGACAGGCTAGGTGTTTGACCACAGCTCACCTGATGTTAAGTGACGGTGTGGTCGAAGATGGTAAAGCACACCTAGCCTGGAATGGAACTGGCTCTCAAGTGAGGCTGCCGGATCACACCGTTAGATGCTTGGCCACAGATTTTCAACTTGAGGGTGGTAGCTAGCCAGCCGAGTACTAGAAGGTACCCTACCACCATGCTATGGTTTCCTCACGATGTTTTCCTTCACCGGCAACTCAAGCTCATTGTTGGGGTTTGAACCCACGCCCTTCGGCATGCGAAGCGACCGCACTAACCACTGAGCTATCATCGCTACAAAAATTTGAAATTTAAAAAAAAAAAAATTTGAAATGTTGTATGAGTCGCCCTGATACTAGATTTAGTGACGATATACATAAGGGTACTAACAATGAGCCTAAGGCATGTTGTTTAAAATGACGATGATAAAAAAATAACAAAATTATTCAAAAGCTTTTTATACCTACGTAAAAATTAGAATAAAATACCAATTTCAATTTATTTCCACCAGAGGTGCTGTCCCACATTGCGTACATTTTTCTTAGAATGAATATATAAATATCGTAGGTACACAGCGCCATCTAACCTCAAACTAAACAAAGCTTGTACTATGGTACTATTATACTATACATCATTATTATGGTGTCAGACTAACAAAATACATAAATACTTTATTTTTTGTAAATACATACAGAACACCCAGACACTGAACATAACAATAGACAACACAAAACTAAAAAAAAAAATGTTTGTCGTCGGTGGGAGTCGAACCCACGTCCTACAGATCTGTAAGCAGATATAAAATAAATATCGTAGGGCTATACACACAGCGCCATCTGGCCCCAAACTAAGCAGAGCTTGTGTGATGGAGGTCAGGTAACTGATAGAATACATAAATACTTTTTTTTTGTAAATACATACAGAACACACAGACACAGAACAAACATTTGTTTATTCACAAAATGTTTGCCCTGAGTGGGAATCGAACCCACTAGAAGATTTTTTTTTAAATTCAAAATAGGTTCGCGTTTGACCACACTCTGCCTGATGATAAACAGATATACTGCCAATGAGCCAACAGGGCTGTCTAATGATGACATAGTAGGAACGTCAAGGAATATAGGTTATATAGGCAGCTAAAGGAAGGAATATAAGTGGTAAAGAAATTAAAACTACAAGACTTTATTTATTTATTTATTTATTATTGGTATATAATATGATACCATTTTTACAATTTTCAAAGTTATCATTAATTTATTTATTACTAGCTGACGCCCGCGACTTCGTCCGCGTTAACTTTAAAATCAGGTTCAGAAAGAAATGAAACAAATAAGCAATAGTGATGGATCTGCCATGGCAATCTGCCATCTGTAAATCTGAGATCTGTCAATCTGACATCGGATAAAATTACATCTGTCAATCCGATATCTATCTAACTGACATCTATTTAACTAATATCTGTCTAACTGACATCTGTCAATCTAATTCGTCAATTAATAAATAAGCTTTCAAATGAAATCTGTTGTAAAAAGTGTTTTACGTTAATACAGGTAATAATAATAATCTATCAAATGACTTTTAAGATTAAGTTTTTATACAAAAATAGTTTAATTTAAGATATTTCGTTTTGTTTACTTATAAATATGTATTTTGACGTCATGGTAATGACCAATAAGTATGCCAAATTTCATCCAAACCCGTTCAGTCGTTTTTGCGTGATTGTATATAATTATACGAGTGACTTTTCGTAGAATAAAAAAAAAGTCTTTATTACAAAATAAAATAAAAAGGTTCAATTTGTGTTTTATTTTCGCGGACCAAGTAATTGGTTACCGACTGTCCGATGTCGACTGGCTAAGTCGTTTCACGTGTTTAAATTCAATATCAAATATAAATATCCGAATCAGTCCTGTTTTATAAAAAAGTTAAGGCCCCAGATCCGTTGAGTAGTTTACGCGGGAAAGCGTAACAAACTAACAATCGCATTTATAAATAAATATCGTAGGACATTACACACAGCGCCATCTGACCCCAAAGCAAAGCTTGTGCTATGAAAGTCAGCTAGCTGATAGAATACATATATACTTTTTTTTGTAAATACTTATAATAAATACACAAAACAAAGCATAAAGTTTGTCCGGAGTGGAAATCGAACCCACGCCCTTCAGCTCTTGAAGCAGATATTCTACCAATGAACCAACAGGGCTGTCTAATAATAATTATGATAAAAGACATCTTAAGAGACTCTCGCTAGACGGTTGAGTCAAGGGTCAGCTTCGAAAGGCAGTGATCCTTGACACGGCGCGCATTGTGGGGAGGTTCCTCACTCTGCAGCCCTAACCTCCGGCAGCTATAGCCCTGCCCCGCTGCCGGCGGCACCTTAGTTTTTAAGTTTTTGTATATTATATATGTTTTGTAAATATTTAACATAAAAAAAAATTAAAATTAAGAAAGAAATAAAAAACAAAGATTATAATTTAAAAAAAAATGTAAAAATTATAAAAATGTAATGTAAAACAATCAAAAATTAAGAAAAAAAAAAATATCTATGATTATAATATTAATTAGGATTAGTTCCGTCAATCAAGTCTCCGTTGTATTTTTATCATCTCATCTGATCACTTGTCTCCTCCATCTGATTTTAATCTCATTGTACCCTACTCAGGCCATACCAAGCTTTCAATCCATGGTAAATAAGCTGAGACTCGCGTGTACACAGCCGGCCGGCCAGCTTCGGCGCAACGACGCCCAAATGACGTCACACCCACCACGTAGAAGATACACTGGTTGTCTTTGGATGTCACTTGGAGTGGTGAACCGGAGTCGCCCTGAAATCAGGCACATTGGCTTTTTCATTACAATCTTTAGTAAAGTAGTGGCGACTTTACTATAAAGCTTCGATGGAGTTTTGGAAGCAACACGAAAAGTCATGTTTCACCACATTATAACATGTTCCCACACTCGCGATTTCAATTCGGCGCTTTATGAATAAAACACCACCATTTTTATGTATAAACACTCGACAAAACACTGGTTTTGGAAAAAAATAGAACGGGGTGACTTTTTCCACGTTCCCGCCAAAACCGACCCTTCTTTTTGTTTTCTTTAGTCTTGGCGTCGCGTTTTGAGCATTTGCCAGTGTCAAGTGTTTTATATTTTCAAGTTACAAAAGTTTAATAAGTTGCCTCGAAGCTATAGTCAATATCAAGTACAGTCAGTGTCAGTCAAGTCCAGTCATGTTTTAGTAAACTAGTGGCGACTTTACTATAAGTTTGCATGGTGGTAGGGTACTTTCTAGTACTCGGCTGGCTAGCTACCACCCTCAAGTTGAAAATCTGCCGCCAAGCATCTAACGGTGTGTTCCGGCAGCCTCACTTGAGAGCCAGTTCCATTCCAGGCTAGGTATGCTTTACCATCTTCGACCACACCTTCACTTAACATCAGGTGAGCTGAGGTCAAAACACCTAGCCTGTCAACCATAAAAAAAAAAAAAAAAAAGTTTCGATGGAGTTTTGGAAGCAACACGAAAACTCATGTTTCACCACATTATATCATTTTCCCACACTCACGCTTGTAATTCAGCACTTTATGAATAAAACACCACTATTTTTATGTACTCGAAAAAATACTAGTTTTGGCAAAAATACAACGGGGCGACACGACTCTTTCCGCGTTCCCGCCAAGAACCCAAGAATAATGATTATTATGTACTTACAAAGAGGCTACTAACCTGGCAAGTGTCCTTCCCCCCGCGCAGTTCTCCTGCACACATCTGCGTGTCGCGGAACCCGCTCCAGTTCCGGTTCCGGATGGATTTGAGCAGCGAATCGCAGTAATTGTTTTCCAAAAGCGAGAGAGATACTTTCTGAAGCTCTTTAGAGAGATTCTTTGACCCTGTATTAATACAAAACATGTTTTTTTAGTGAAGAAGTCGCAAGATCATAGTTCGGAGTGAACAACTGTTTATATTTATTTTAACCGACTTCACAAAACGGAAGTTGTCAATTTGTCAGAATCTTTTTTTTTTAAAGTATTTCCCCCGATTACTCGAAGACGTTTGGTGCAATTTGAGAAAAAAAAGTAGCCTAAGTCACCCGGGGATAGTGTAGCTTCCCAACGGTGAAAGAATTTTTAAAATCGGTCCAGTAGTTTCAGAGCCTATTCAATGCAAACAAACAAACAATCAAATCTTTATTTATAATAGTACTAGCGGGCGCCTCGCGGTTTCACCCGCGTAGTTCCCGTTCCCGCGGGAGCACAGGGCTAAAAAATAGCCTATCACCCGGGGATAGTGTAGCTTCCCAACGGTGAAAGAATTTTTGAAATCGGTCCAGTAGTTTTTAAGTTTATTCGTTACATACAAAAATACAAATCTTTCCTTTCCTCTTTATAACATTAATAGATTGTTACGTTTACAAATAAAATTGAAATTGAATACTGACTTGAGGTATGGTCCGTCACGCCCCATCCAGTGGCGATCGCCTTCGAGTGGGGGCCGAAGTCCCCTCTCGTCCAGAGACAAGCTGGCCGGATGCCGGCGGTGAACGTCACGTCGCTGGCCAGCTCGAGCAGCGCTATGTCGTCGTACGTCGACGGGGGCGAGTAGGAAGGGTGGCGGTGAGACCGACGAATTGGGACCTAGTTATACCAGTAAGTATAAATTAAAAAAATATTTAAAAAAAAATATTTTTTGCTAATTTGTGTTGATTTTTATTGAATATTCAAGGTATATGTATATTTAGTTTATTTCCGCTTAATAGTCGTTCCAGTTACAACAGTGGTGAGGAATTAAATTTAGCTAATTTGACAACAACTTATTAATTAAAAACCTAATCTTACTTAGTATCTAGAACTAGTTTGACATAAACTTAAAAATAAAATTCGACAAAAATCTAATTAAAATACAGACATTTGCAGAAGACCTCAAAAGGCGCAAATATAGCACCCTGGACAGTGGGTACATATTTGAGCTTTTTGGGGTTGAAACTTTGGGACCGTGGGGGCCGGGAGCAAAAAAAATTTTTAAAGAATTGTCATCTCGTTTGGTCGACGCCACACGTGAACAAAACGCTGGCCTTTATTTTGCTCGGCGTTTGAGTATTGCCATACAACGCGGCAATGGGGCCAGCGTTTTGGGAACTATTCCCATTGATAGCGGTCTTTTAGAGTAGTTATTATTTTAAGTTATTTTATTTTAGGTCAATTCTATTGTTGACATTTTTCTTTTTTATACTGCGCATATTATAGGCTGACAAGACAGAAATTAAATTAAAATAACCACAAGTCTTAGAATCCTCCTCTTTCTGCAGTAACCACTTGCCGACACGTGTGTCGCCTCTACACGAGGCATCCTCAGGACGTGTTGACTCTTCGAGCGCTTGGTTGAGACTGAGTCAGTCAGTCGATTTCGATCGTCAATTGATTGTTATTGGTTTTCAACAACAAGGGCTCACCGGAAGACCAGCGCTGCTCTGTTCAAACGTCAACAATGAGCTTGAGCTGCCGGTGAAGGAAAACATCGTGTAGAAACCACAGCATGGTGGTAGCGTACTCTCTAGTACTCGGCTGGCTAGCTACCACACGAGAGTTTTTTTTTAAATGAGATGAACGAGACGCTCTCCTGATGATTACGCCTTTCCATGCCCATGTACAGAACGTTGAGTAGCAAAACAAAGACCAGGGCATCAATATGTACATACTACAGCAGAAACGCAGATGGCCGATGGTGCTGCAGAGTTCTGGAGTGGAGACCACGGACCGGCAAGCGCAGCGTAGGACGTCCACCCACAAGGTGGACAGGCGACCTAATAAAGACCGCTGGAACGCGCTGGATGCGAGTCGCTTCCAACCGGTCTTTAAGATAGTCAATGGGGAAGGCCTATGTCCAGCAGTAGACGTGCTATAGCTGAGATGATATAATATAAAACAGAGAATGTAGAAATTCAGAATTCACTTACATCAATAGGGTCAGCACCGTCCTTGACGCTAGGATCTGTAAAAATTAAGTTTTTCTAAAATATTTTTTAATGTTTTTACCTCTGACGCAAAAACGACGGATGTTATAAGTTTGACGTGTCTGTGTGTCTGTCTGTCTGTGGCATCGTAGCTCCCGAACGGATGAACCGATTCTGATTTTGTTATTTTTGTTTGAAAGGCGAATCAGTCGGGAGTGTTCTTAGCTGTGTTTGATGAAAATCGGTCCAAGATGGCCGCTGCCACAAAATGGCGAATAACATTTTTTATGTGACTTGATCGAAAGTGATGATTTAAGAAAGTCTGTTCAGCTGTTTGAAGGTAAACAGCTCTTATGTATGTGAGTATTTACCACTGATCGTTTCGAAATTTGCCATTATGTGTATTACTGGTGTCGCGGGGGTTTTTCATGTTGAGGGAGTTGTGAAAACACCCTCAATATGGGTATCAAATGAAAGGGCTTGACTAGTAGAATACTATTATACTACTTACTTACTTAATTGGTGGTAGATCTCCTTAGCAGGAGGTCGTCTTGGTAGGTACCACCGGAGTACCAGTTATTCGTCCGCTAAGCAGTACTGTGTTCCGAAATTACAGGGCTGTTGAGACTAACCATCGAAAGTCTCAAAGTAATGAGCGCCAAAGCAGCGATGCCCTGGACTTTGTTTTGTTACTCAAAGTTCTGTGTTTCGCTGCAATGGTCATGGACAGGCGTTATCTCTTACCATCAGGAGAGCGTCTCGTTCGTCTCATTACTTTTTACATACAATAAAAACTATACACTTGGCTGGGGTTTTTTTTTAATTTTTAATTTAATGTTTTTATTGTTATTTCTTTTAAATTGAAAGCTAGTTACCAATATTCTGATCTCCGAGTCTTGCGATGACTGGGTCGGGGTCCCTGATGCTGGTATCTCGCACCTGCAGACAGTGTCCCGCCGTCAGCACGAACTTCGGGGAGATGAGGCTGCCCCCGCACAAGAACGAATAGCTGCCTTCAAAGTTAGACCAGCCTATAGCAGCCTGCGAAGATAAATAATAAATCTATTTTAATTATAAAAAAAATGTTTGTTCTGTGTTTTGTATTTATTATAAGTATGTATTTACAAAAAAATCTATCAGTTATCTGACTTCCATAGTACAAGCTTTGCTTAGTTTGGGGTCAGATGGCGCTGTGTGTAATGCCCTACGATATTTATATTTAAAAAAGGAAAGATTTGATTTTTTGTTTGTATTGAATTGGCTCCGAAACTACTGGACCGATTTCAAAAATTCTTTCACCGGTGGGAAGCTACACTATCCCCAGGTGACATAGGCTACTTTTTATCCCTGTATCCCCACGGGAACGGGAACTACTCGGGTAAAACGTAGCAAACTTCTGAGGCAGTACGAACCATGTGGGGAAACTCCCCCTGGTTCGCGTTCTCTCCCCCCACGATGAGCTCGACGCCGGTGTAATCGCACTTGGCTGCTGATATGGACAGCGTCTCCGGCTCCGGCAGCAGGGGGATGTAGTCAACCTCCTCGACGACCCCCCGGCTATACTCCGCACATTCTAGAACATTTTAAATACATTGTGGCGTTCACAAAGAATCCTTGTACCAGCTGGCTAAAAAGCTGGTATTATTGACGGAAAACTGGTACCATATGTCAAAATTAAAAAAAAGGTTAAAAATCGCTTAAAAACTGTGTTTCACACATTTATTAAAATAAGTACTACATAGAGGAAAAAAAAACATAATACTCAATTCTTTCATTAGTTGAAAAATATCAATCATTTCCATTGCACGTGAGATAATTTCAAGTTTATTGCATTGGGAAAAAAATCTCTAGTTTGATCTCAAAACCTACGAAATGTGAGCTATAACTATAGCACTTTACTATAATTATAGTAACTGCGAAATAGTACGATGGAAAATGGTTAGTAGTGTGTAAAAGGTACTGTGTTCCGGTTTATAGAGTACTGCAGCGAATACTGGGCTGTTGAGACTAACCATCGAAAGTCTCAAAGTAATGAGCGCCAAAGCAGCGATGCCCAGAACTTTGTTTTGCTACTCAAAGCTCTGTGTATCGCTGCAATGGTCATGGACAGGCGTTATCTCTTACTTTTAAGCAAAAATAAAAATAAACTTTCGGCAAACTTTCGATACCAAAATATATTTGAAAAGGCAGGGATCTAGCAGATTAATTTTCGAAATTTACAATAGCAAATTTAATAAAATGAAAACACTTACTGCGCTCGCATACTCTTCGATTGTTATTATCGGTGCTTGCAATCGAGCCCCATACGGGGCGACTGTGAAATAAATAATAAAATACAATAATCTAGAAATAAAGTGCGATGATGGCTCAGTGGTTAGCGCAGTCGATTCACACGCCGAAGGGTATGGGTTCAAACCCCAACAATGAGCTTGAGCTGCCGGTGAAGGAAAACATCGCGAGGAAACCATAGCATGGTGGTAGCGTACTCTCTAGTACTCGGCTGGCTAGCTACCGCGCGAGAGTTGAAAATCTGCCGCCAAGCATCTAACGGTGTGTTCCGGCAGCCTCACTTGAGACCCAGTTCCATTCAAGGCTAGGTGTGCTTTACCATCTTCGTCCACACTTTCACTTAACATAGACAATACTTTATTTATAACATAAAACATATTACAATTCAATTTCAAATAATTATTACCAATACAAACAAAAAGAAATAACAAAAATCAGATGAAAAGTCTAAAACCTAGACTGTCAATAAGCATAACCGGAACACAGTAATGTTTGCACACTACTGCTTGGCGGCAGAATATCTGGTACTGCGGTGGTATCTAGATAGACGACCTCCTAAGGAGACCTACCGCCAAGTAGTGTCGAGAGTTAATCATTTCCAGAGAAAACGCGTGTCTAACTTACGCTTCCGTGTTACTGGTAGCGCCCTGCAGGATAGTGGAGCCATCTCGACAGCACACCAGAGAGTTCCCGAACGCGCTATATGCACAGAACGTCGGTCGGATACCGCTTTGCCTGCAAACAAACGACTTTTATACCTTGAGACTGGCAAATGTACAGATAGTGCGACGCCAAACAAAAAAAAAAACATTGTTACAGTTTTAGCGGGAAGGCTGAAAATGCGCTTAATTTTTTACACAATGCACAAAATGCGACGCCAGCGTTGCCAAAAGGTTACTTTTGTAACCTTTTAGGTAACTTTTAACGCTGTCAGGTTACTTTTAGGTTACACAACTCAAAAGATAACTTTTAGGTGATTTTCTTTAATTGGTACAATTAACAAATTTTTACTTACGAAACTAACGTACAACGTACGTATATTTTTGTGAGTTAACTTACAACTGTCTAGCAATTTTTAAGGGCCAGTGCGTCATATGGGCAAATCATATTTTCTTGCGTTTTTTGCCATTTTTTGTTTTTCATGAACTTGCGATGAGTGATTTCGTTGATAAGAAGTTTAATTCCGCGCGCTGTCTTAGAGTTATACGAACTTGATGTTATAAAAAAAAAGTTTACTTTTGACATCAAAAGGTTACTTTATTATCTATTTCAGGTGACTTTTGACTTAACTCGGCTGGCAACACTGTGCGACGCCAAAATCAAAGAAGTAAAGAAAAATCCTGCACGTTGCTAGCGTGGTGATGACCTTACCCGTCTCACAGTGAGAAGAGACAGTAGTGGGACAGATAAAGAGAGGGCTGACGCAGAACTTACTGAAAATCCTTTTTAGCTGACTGGCATTTATCTAGCGGCGAGCAACGCCCGCTTATGTTCGTGTACTCATCCGTGCAAACGTCTCCTTCTGTAATAGTTTCAATCCTTATTACATAGAGGCGCAAAATTATAATTTTCTAGTGATTTAAAGCCATGTCGTACTTTAGTAACAGCTAGTAGCTATCGTAGCGTGGTTTAACAAAGTTAAGCAACGGACGATTCGTTTCGGATGGGTGACCGTTAGTTTTTTTTTTTCAAGCGCTACCGTGCCTCAGATGACTTTTTAGTTTTAGGTTAAGGTTGTATTCAAATTCAAATTATTGATTGACATAAAAACGGTTAATCAATTATATTATCATAGGCTATTTTTTATCCCGAAAACATGTAGC
Organism: Biston betularia; assembly: GCA_905404145.2. Lineage (NCBI taxonomy): Eukaryota > Metazoa > Arthropoda > Insecta > Lepidoptera > Geometridae > Biston > Biston betularia. Next base: position 899,411 of record FR989892.1, on the reverse strand, counting down.
GGGTAACACCGTACGTAGCTAGTAGACCCTATACCTAAAAATGGTAACTAATAAGTAATAACGCAACTGGTTTTGGCGGGAACGCGGAAAGAGTCGTGTCGCCCCGTTGTATTTTTTTCCAAAACTAGTATTTTGTCGAGTGTTTATGCATAAAAATGGTGGCGTTTTATTCATAAAGTGCCGAATCACAAGCGCGAGTGTGGGAAAATGATATAATGTGGTGAAACGTGACTTTTCGTGTTGCTTCCAAAACTCCAACGAAACTTTAGTAAAGTCGCCACTACTTCGGACTTGACTGACACGGACTGTACTTGACCAAGACTGGACTTTGAATATAACTATAGCTACGAGGCAACTTATTAAACTTTTGAAACTTGAAAATATACAACACTTGACACTGGCAAATGCTCAAAACGCGACGCCAAAACAAAAAAAAAGTCAAATAAAGTACCAAAACTAAAGTAGCGATGATAGCTCAGTGGTTAGCCCGGTAGGTTCGTATGCCGAAAGGCGTGGGTTCAAAGCCCAACAATGAGCTTGAGCTGCCGGTGGAGGAAAACATCGTGAGGAAACCATAGCATGGTGGTAGCGTACTCTCTTGTACTCGGCTGGCTAGCTACCACACGAGAGTTGGAAATCTGACGCCAAGCATCTAACGGTGTGTTCCGGCAGCCTCACTTGAGAGCCAGTTCCATTCCAGGCTAGGTGTGCTTTACCATCTTCGACCACGCCTTCACTTAACATCAGGTGAGCTGTGGTCAAACACCTAACCTAAAAAAAAAACCAAATGAGTTGTAGTTTTTAATCTGAGTAAGCTGATGTAAAAATATTGTCAAAAATACAGTATGTCAATATTTGACAATATTGACATACTGTATTTTTGACAATATTTAGTATATTAGTATTATACCTAATACTAAAATATTATGTAAAGACATTAAAAAAATATCGTATACCTAAAAATGGTAATTAATAAGTAATCACACAACTTACCATTCTTCTGACATTTGACAAAAGCAAATGCCGTCATTAATAAAAATACCAGATGCATTTTTAGGTATGTCTAATGCGCTTAGGTACCGGCTGTTCTTAAGTATTTTTAAAAAATTAAGGCAAAAGTACGTTGTTTTCCTTATATGACAGCATCACTTCAGTTAATAATCTGAAAATGATAAAAGTTAAATAAATTATTGAGAAGACATAAAAAAATCGGCCCAGTGAGAGTCTGACTCGCGCACGAAGTTTCGTACCATTATCTACAAAAACGGCAAAAAGATCACGTTTTTTTTTATATTTTTTTTTTAATTTAAAATGTAATGAGACGAACGAGATGCTCTCCTGATGGTAAGAGATAACGCCTGTCCATGACCATCGCAGCGATACACAGAACTTTAAGTAACAAAACAAAGTCCAGGGCATCACTGCTATGGCGCTCATTACTTTGAGACTTTTGATAGAGTTAGTCTCAACAGCCCAGTAATTTCGCTAGCTGCTGTACCCTTCAAACCGGAACACAGTAATGCTTACACACTACTGCTTAGCAGCAGAATAACTAACGTTTGTTGTATGGGAGCCTGGTACCCGAAGATATAATATATCCGGGATACAAAGTAGCCTATGTGTTAATCCAGGGTCTCAGCTACCTCCATACAAAATTTCATTTAAATCCGTACAGTAGTTATTTCGTGAAAGAGTAACAAACATCCGTCCATCCATCTAAACTTTCACATTTATAATATTAGTGGGATTAGACTAGTGGACGCGTCGCAGTTTCACCCGCGTAGTTCCCGTTACCGTGGGAATACAGGGATAAAAAGTAGAAATGTCACCCGGGGATAGTGTAGCTTCCCAACGGTGAAAGAATTTTTGAAATCAGTCCAGTAGTTTTTGTGTTTATTTGTTACAAACATACAAATCTTTCCTCTTTATAATACTTATTAGTGTAGATATTAATATAGAATACAGGATACCTTTTATCTCGGAATAATCCGACTAATATTACAAACGTGAAAGTTTGGATAGATGGATGTTTTTTACTCTTTCACGCAAAAACTACTGAACGGATTTGGATGAAATTTGATATGAAGGTAGCTGACAACCTGGATTAACACATAGGCTACTTTTTATCTCGAAATCATGTAGCGGCTAACACCGTGGGCGCGGATAGTGTTCCATAAATGTGAAAGTTTGGATAGATGTTTGTTACACTTTCACGCAAAAACTACAGAATGGATTTGGATTAAATTTAGTATGAACGTAGCTGACACCCTGTATTAACACATAGGCAACTTTTTATCCCGAAAACATAGCGGGTAACACCGCGACACGCAGCTAGTTAGTTATAAATAGAAACATACAAAGGTAAACAAAACAATAACTTACAAACTTCCTTGTACTTGGTTACTATGAAGCTATCCAAGTTATTACTCTTACAAAACTATAAAACTTTTTTAAAAATGTCGACCTTTAAACATTTCTGTATCTGTCACACATTTGGAATTACCACAAAATAGTACAATGCGCAGACAATGCGTATCTGCTATGACATTTCACTTACCGATAAAAGTTTTGTGTATACTTTAATAAACAAAATAAATAACACGTCTTTGACAAAGATGCTGCCTGTTTGGACTGCCTTGACAGACGACTGTCGGCGAAACCGGTATCTCGCGGAGACTTCCATACAACTTTATATAAACAGGAAAAATCTTGAAGTTATTTCGACTCATAAGAGGAAAACTGTTGCGAATCACTTATTAGCGAGTTTAAGGACTTAACAATTTATTTTTTGTGTAATTTGATTTTACCCAACTAAAATATAGCTATTAAAAATCTGTTTCTAAAATATAGCTATTAAAAAGATCAGTGGTTAGCGCCATCGGTTCGCATGCCGAAGGGCGTGGGTTCAAACCCCAACAATGAGCTTGCGCTACCGGTACAGGAAAACATTGCATGGTGCTAGGGTACTCTCTAGTACTCGGCTGGCTAGCTACCACACGAGAGTTGAAAATCTGCCGCCAAGCATCTAACAGTGTGTTCTGGCAGCCTCACTTGAGAGCCAGGTTGTGTGAGAGAGTGTTAACCATCATCGACCGCACTACCACTTAACATCGGGAGAGCTGTGGTGTGTGGTTGAATGAAACGGTAGATTATAAGCAAAATCTACTGTTTAATTCAAAAATCATAAATTCATAAATTTGATTTTATGCTAATAATCTACTGTTTTATTCAAGCAATTGTAATTTACCGCAAATAAAGACCAAAGTAAATGCCAGTAGCTGTGATTTCACTGTAAAATTACAAAGTATTGGCTCGAGCCGATTTATAATCACATATTATATTACAAGCGAACGATCGTTCTCCAAGTGACACTTGACACTGGCAAATGCTTAAAATGCGACGCCAAAACCAAAGAAAAAAAAAGGTAAAGCCCGCCAGCGGGGGCTGATGTGGTCAATATTTGAATCTTTCCTAAATATTGATAGGTACTCGAAATTGAAAATGATCACAGTCGCAGTCGCCACTCGCCATACAAGACCTACAGTTACAGTAGCTCTAACGTAACACATTAATCGGAGATAATCACGTAGTAGTTGTTTCTATTTAGGTATTACGGTAGTACCTAAATGGAAACTACTACTACCACTGGCGTTGTCTAACTTTCTATACATTTTCCACTGTACGTAGATCTCGCAAGTCAATATGCACACCAACCGCTTTTGGTTGGTATTGCAAGGGGGAGTATCGTATATTATAATTCTTTATGGAAACGAATGTTTGTACCCCTATTATAAATTGGTGCCATAGCACCAAACTGTTGGCGTTTCGATGCTACGCAACGAGCGGTAACTAAAACCCGGCTAAGCCTACTGGGGCTACTGGAAAATGCCGTGGATTGTGCTGGACGCAGCAAGAAATAGCGAATAAATTATTCTTCTAACAAGCGTCTATGTAAAGGTTGATAAATAAAGTTTTGTAATGAGGCGAACGAGACGCGCTCCTAATGGTAAGAGATAACAATACACAGAACTTTGAATAGTAAAACAAAGTCCAAAGAATCGCTGCTTTGTCTCTCCTTACTTTGAGGCTTTCGATGGTTAGTCTCATCAACTGTAATATAATTAGTCGTTCAAACTGGAACACAGCAATTTCCATACTACAGCTTATTGGTAGAATAACTGGTACTGTGGTACCTACCTAGACAATCTCCAGTGAAGAAAATCTACCACCGAGTGAAGTGGATAGACAGACAGACCTAACCTAGTAAGTATCATTGATCTATTGGGTTTTTTAATAAAACAATGTTAAGTATAAAAATATAGTATATTTCCGCAAGATGGGTCGACGATATCGTCACCGTCGCGGGTCGAACCTGGACCAGATTGGCACAGGACCGAGGCAGATGGCATGACAAGAGAGAGGCCTATACCCAGCAGTGGGATAAAGAAGGCTGTGGATGATGATGATGATGAAGTATAAATGAAAGAAACCACAGTTAAATAATACTCATATATTCCACAACATTATCTTTAAAATCTTTCCTTATATAACTGAAAATATATGCAAAAACATTTGGTAAAACTGCTAACAAAATTGTATACAAATATTTGTGTATTGGGGGTGTATGGCCATATGGATATAACCATAGTCCTCTTCGGTTACCGTCTCTTAGATGATGTGATGTAAAGGCTATGATTAACATGAAGGTTAATACAAAAAGGTTTAATCTTCTTAAAATATAAGAATAGGTTAGTGATATTGCACTGATGAGTGTCCAAAATGTTGTACAATGGAATATGCCCCTTTTACTGAGTGTTGTCAGGTCCTGAAAATATTGTCATGTTATTAATGAGTGACACACCACTATTTTTTTAATTACTAGAAGAAAAAAAGGTGTTATCTACTTCAATTTTAAGGTTAATTTGTAATCTTTGCCAATCGTTTGGCTTACAGTAAACGAGCCTTTCCCAGTTTTGTTTTTCAATTGCATTACTTTGACAGCCCTGTTGGTTCATTGGTAGTGTATCTGTATTAAGAGCTGTTAGAAAGTTCTATTCTACAATTTGCCGTATGCGTTTTGGTCATTGTCGATTAAATTATCATCTTTTCCGCCTCAGGATGTGTAACTCTCCTCATTGTAAATATTGTTTAGCGCAAGAGGTCGAATCTCTTGATCATGTCTTTTTTGATTGTCCGTCGTTTGGCATTCAGCGCCTTATGCTCATAGATGGACTACTTGAAATATTTAAAAACTCTGAATCGGTCCCGCATTGCATCAAGGAGTTGCTTATAAATACCTCAACGTATAAACATTTATATACTTATATAAATAATACTGTTGGTGAAATATAGTGTAATAATGTGTGTAGTATAGCATGTGTGTAATGTACCTAATATAAATAACGTATGACATTGTTTAGAAATTTCCATTGATGAATGTTAATAACACTTAAGACAAGGCAGTATGGCTTTACAGCTTTAGCCTGCCCGATGGGGCAAATAAATAAAAAAAAAAAATTAAGAGCTGTAAGGCATGGGTTTGTTTACCATCCAGAACAAACATTTTGTGGCATGAACAAAATGTTTGTTTTGTGTTCTGTATGTATATACAAAAAAAATTAAGTATTCTATCAGTTATTTGACTTCCATCATACAAGCTTTGCTTTGCTTGGGGTCAGATGGTGCTGCATAATGTCCTGGATATTTTAAGGTGGGAGTTTACTAGACTTGCAATGTGACTGACTGACTACCCCCTGCTCCAGCACCATGGTAATGTTTAAAACATTATACACTACTAGAGGACGGCTCGCGGTTTCACCCGCGTAGTTCGCGTTCCCGTGGGAATACAGGGATAAAAAGTAGCCTGTCACCCGGGGATAGTGTAGCTTCCCTAGAATTTTTGAACACGGTAGAAGTTTTAAAGAATTTTGTAGCAATGATAGCTCAGTGGTTAGCGCGGTAGGTTCGCATGCCGAAGGGTGTGGGTTCAAACCCCAACAATGAGCTTGAGCTGCCGGTGAAGGAAAACATGATGAGGAAACCATAGCATGGTGGTAGGGTACTTTCTAGTACTCGGCTGGCTAGCTACCACCCTCAAGTTGAAAATCAGCCGCCAAGCATCTAACGGTGTGTTCCGGCAGCCTTACTTGAGAGCCAGTTCCATTCCAGGCTAGGTGTGCTTTACCATCTTCGACCACACCTTCACTTAACATCAGGTGAGCTGTGGTCAAACACCTGGCCTGTCAACCATTAAAAAAAAAAAAAAGTTTATTTGTTACATACAAAAATACAAATCTTTCCTCTTTATAATTTAGTATAGATATAGATTGCTTAACCTTATGCTATATGTTGAACCACTCACCTTTAAATAAAACGATTTAGCAACAAAAACATGATCGATATCAATCATAGAAGACATTAGAGTGCAGAACAATGTGTTCAGGAGACAAACTTCTGTGGAAACATGGAGTTTATGACTGAAAAACAGAGCTGCAGAGAGAAGTCCTATGAAACCATGTACTAAGCTGTCCGTAGCTGCACGAAACATTAACGAATCGGAATATTTAGACTTAAATACTACATAATCTCCCACAAATGCAAATAAAAATAGTGAAAAAGTGAGTATAAACTTTAAAAATCTCATTTTTATAATTTCATATTTTTTTCCTATAGTGATTTCATAGTTCCGGTGATATATTTTTGCATGGTATATATTAATTTATTCGGCATTTTAATATAAAAATATTTTTTTGAGAAACTTTGCGCTTTCGTATTACATTTTTGTTTTGACGTTGTGTGACACTTATGACATTTAGTAGTTTTTTTTTTTTTTAATAATTTGCCCTTTCGGGCAGGCTAAAGCTATAGAGCCATACTGCCTTGTCTTAAGTGTTATTTCTGCTGTATCTTAGATATAGTTATCGTCAAAGTCGTCTTTGTCAAGTCCAGTTCGTGTCAGTTAATTCCAGTCATGCTTTAGTAAAGTAGTGGCAACTTTACTACAAAGCTTCGATGGAGTTTTGGAAGCAACACGAAAACTCATGTTTCACCACATTATATCATTTTCCCACACTCGCGCTTATAATTCAGCACTTTATGAATAAAACACCACCATTTTTATGCATAAACACTCGATAAAACACTAGTTTTGGAAAAAAATACAACGGAGCGACACGACTCTTCCCGCGTTTCCGCCAAAACTCTTATGACATTTAGGTTTTTGACGGGAACGCGGGAAGAGTCGTGTCGCTCCGTTGTATTTTTTTCCAAAACTAGTGTTTTGTCGAGTGTTTATGCATAAAAATGGTGGTGTTTTATTCATAAAGTTCTGAATTATAAGCGCGAGTGTGGGAAAATGATATAATGTGGTGAAACATGAGTTTTCGTGTTGCTTCCAAAACTCCATCGAAGCTTTATAGTAAAGTTGCCACTACTTTACTAAAGCATGACTGGAATTAACTGACATGAACTGGACTTGACAAAGACGACTTTGACGATAACTATAGTTATGATACAGCAGAAATAACACTTAAGACAAGGCAGTATGGCTCTATAGCTTTAGCCTGCCCGAAAGGGCAAATTATTAAAAAAAAAAAAAAAAATTATGACATTTAGTAGTGACAGCTTGATAAGCGATAACTTTTTTTTTAATTTTTGGTAGTTATATCACTTTGTTATTCCTGACTGGCAAATATTTAATATTATTGTCTCATGATTTTAAATCATGTAAAGTCTGTCTTAATAAAGCCCAGTCCATGCCTTAGAAAAGTTTAAATTAATCATTTTACAAGAAAGTTATATAGAGTAAATATAGTATGTATTAAATATTAAATGAAATAAAGTTGGAAGTATGTGATATTAGTGTCTATGTCTTGTTCATATTCGTGCATATGATTTGGCAATTCATATAAAACATTCCGTGTTCTCGTCAAAATTAAATCAAATTTATTTTTTCACTAGAACATAATGACATCGCACATTATGCACTTCCTAGTAGATATTATAAAATATCAAGTCTTGGCTAAGCGATTATAATATAATCACTAAAGCGAAATAAAGTCACGGGAAAGTCCAAGTTATGCTTTAGTATAGTGGTGGGTAATATACAAAAAAATTATAGCGTTTTAGACACATAACAAATAATTGCGTTTTATCACAGCATTTGTATTGTGATTTGTATTGAAACAAATTAAGCTCTTACCCATTCGTCCCTCCATTTCAAAAATAAAATCATTAATTATTCTACAGCTTTGTGTAATTATAGATCTTGTAATTATAATTATTGTTAATTTTGACTTATGTCTTAATAAAGATAACGCTTTTATTAGGGTTCCGTCTATTTTTCCTGATTTTTACATTGCTATAAGTTGGTAGACACACCGCGTTTTCAGAATAATAACTTAAGTTAATGTCGATTACAAATGTTAAAAGAGAAAAATGAGCAGCTAAAATTATAAATTCTGGGCTGGTATAGTTGCAAAAATTTACTCGGTACAGACAACTAAATCATTAGATTAATACATATACTTATATTGCGAATGTGTACTTAACTCAAAAGCGTCTCTAACTTAAAAAGCCGATTTTTAGATGGCTAGTCACTTATATAGAAGTAGCTAGAAATAATTAAATTCCCAATATTCTAGACACATACGATACAAATACGTTAATAAATTCAATTCACGCATCCCAATGTCACAATAGACAATACATAGACTTTTGAAATGACCCAAGTCGTAGTAAACAAGTGTTACAGTAGAATGACTATATGTAGTGATGTGCCGATTCGATTATTTTAGTAATCGATATATCGATTATGCGCCCGAACATAATCGATTATTAATCGATTACTAATCGATTATGCCTATTTTTATTTATTTTTAAATTTAGCAATATAACATGATGATTAATGAGATAACTATGATCAACTTGACCTATACTTAGTACGAGTAAAAAATAAAAATTAGCACTAGTATTTTATAATTTTATTTAGTAACTTAGTTTTACAGCAATGACCAATTTGCGTTTAAAAATATTATGTAATCGAGATGTTTGGGCAGTAGCCGGTTTCTCCTTAAATTTGTCACTTGTCCGGTTTTAGAGAATATCCTTTCCGATGGAACTGACGTAGCTGGAATACAGGAGTATTTTAAGTGTAGTTTGTATAAATTGTCATTATTCGTTTTCATGCCTTTCCAATATATTAAAGGATTGCTTTTTCTATCAAGTAACGGCAACTCTAGGTACTGACGTAAAGTTATTATATTCTCCGTTGAAGCAGTTGTGACTAAGTTTGATTTTTTTGTCTCAAAATGGTCCCAAATGGATTGTTTTCTTGTTTGTTCCTGATGTACTTCCTCTTCTATTGCTGGTTCACTGGTTTCTTCAGCTTTGTTTCTAAGAAAGGTGAGTTCATCTAAGCAGCGTTGTTGAGCACTGGTGGCATTACTATCTAAGCCGAACCCGACCTTCTTGAAACGGGGATCCAAAAGACAAGCAATTCCAACATGTTTATTGCTTTCTAAGGAACCAAGTCGTCTCTGTATCACATCGTGCAATGTTTCTTTTAGTTGCGTTCCAATTGATGTTTCGACGTTAGGCAAATTCAAATTATATTGTAGTCCTCGTATCAGTGGAATCACCAATGCCATTGTGGGATATTTTTCTCCGGATAATTGTTCTGTGATTTCTTCAACATTTTTTAACAGAATTACACAATCTGCTAATACCTTCCATTCATTGTAGTCAAGATTTTCAGGAGCGTTGTTAATTTCACTCAAAGTAACTGTGAGTGCTGCCTTAACTTCACATAACCTTGCGAACATAATACTAACACTATTCCATCTTGTTTCTACGTCTTGTTTCAATTTCAGCAGTTTCATATTCATATTTTCTTGTATTTTGGACAGATGTGCAGTACTTTTGGCACTATGACGAAAGTGACCGACTATTCGTCTGCATTTCTGAATGATATTCTGAAGACTATGATTTTCATTCAAAGCTTCTTTAACGCTTAAATTCAGAGTGTGTGCAATACACGGATGATGGTGTTTTCGAAGCACTTGATTTATAGCTTTTTTCATGTTGGCACCGTTATCGGACACAATGGTTACAATTTTTTCTTGAACACCAAAATCTTCAAATATTTCTTGTAGAATTTCTGCAATGTTTTCGCCAGTATTCGGATTTAAAAGTTCTCTTGTAGCAAGGACTAATGACTGCAATTCATCATTGTAGATGCAATGGCAAGTGACCGTGATATAAGACTTATTTGAATCAGATGTCCATATGTCTGTTGTGATAGCCAAGAATTCTATAGAACTTAAAATTTCTTTTATTCGTGTACATCCTTTTTCATAATATTTACACAAGATAGATTGAGTCAAACATTTTCTGCTTGGAGGTTCGTAAATTGTATCAACTCCAGTAATTTCTTTTTGCAATGTCTTTATAAATTTTAAAAATCCTGTATTTTCTACTATCTGCAGTGGTTGGAAATCTTCACAAATCATTTGCAAAAGAGCAGTGTCAATATTATTTCTCTGATTCTGACTAAGTTGCCTTGTGACTATTGTTGTAGACAATGTACATTGTTTAAACTTTTTGGTCCTAGGCTCGACTTCGTCTTTCGTCGTCGTTTCAGGTTGGTCGGTATTTTTGCTTGTGGAAGGCCTCTCATCTTCAAGTAAATGAATGCGTTTCAGGTGTTCACGAAGATTTGTCGTGTTCCCGCAGAATTTGAGAGTCTTATTACACAGATTACATGATGCTTCTTGATTCGATTTCGTAAAATGTGCCCACACGTAACTAGAACTCTCACGTCGCTTCATTCCAAAATAAACGTTAAGCACTTTAAATAAATTTTAATATTACGCACGTCTAACACTCTCGAGGACTTTCTTATGTTTGGCGGTAAATAAACTTGTAAAATTTGAATTTGTCTACTCAAAAGTAGATTGGGAAAACCCCTAATAGAAATGAAACATTTATATAAGAAAGTCCCTATAGTAAAAAAGAAAAATGCAGGCATTTTATATGGGGAATCCCCAGTTTTACCACTGAACGTTTTGAATGTAAATATAAACCGTATAGCGTATGGTATTTTACTTGGGAAGTCCCTCTCACAGATTTATTATTTAAGGTTGGGATAGATTGAACGATAAAAGCTAATTTTTAATGTCACTGTCAGAAAAAATCGATAACTATCGATCATTCCAATGATAATCGATTACGGTCGATTAACTAAATAGTCGATTAATCGATTATTAGTAATCGATTTAGCACATCACTAACTATATGTATACACATCTTGTACAAGACTTCTTTTTGACAGTCGCCTTTTTCTGTCCAAGTGTCCAAATATATCAAAAACCACACCCATTGCAAAAAGTGATTGATTCCATTACCAGTTTGAAAAGATCCTCAATAACTAGTGAACAAATATTAAAACACAGTTCTCTACGAAATGGATGTTAAATATACGTTAACAAACAATATAAAATTGATATAGTTGTTATCAACGAATACTGCATTAGCTATCGGCATTTACGGAGAAACTCGATAAGATATGATAACATAAATATCTCTTCTGTTCTAATCTACGGTCTTTTTTGGTATTTTGTGGTATACAATTAAAAAGAGGTTATATTTTTAGTTTATTTTTTTGTGGCCAGTGTTAAACGAGGCCGTTTTTTAAAATGCCGGAAATAGTGCATGTTCAGGTGGGACAATGTGGAAATCAAATTGGATCCAAGGTTAGTAAAGTTAAAATGTCTTCGTTTCATAATGAATAAAAATATCGTCTTGTCGACTTTTATATACCTTCCGATTGTTTATAACTGAAAACACGTTAACCCTAAGTCATAACTTTGAACATTAACAATCTAATGGGAATTTAACCTAAAAAAATGAAGTCATCGCCGATTAAGCGCCTGATAAAAAAATATTAGCAAGTTTACTTGTGTCGATTTTTTTTTAAATTAGAGACTATAAACTAATTATCGATTATTATGTAATAATAATTCTACTGCATTAAAATTTAGGGTGTAGTCATTTGTGGTTAGTATGTTTAATCTTATTTAGTTTAAGAAAAAGTAGATAGCTAAGACAGACGATAATCTGTAATGAGTACCTAATTAATTTGAATTAAACAGTAAACTGTCAAGTAGCATCTGTTAACTATTATTTGGCTGTGATTTAATAAAGCAATAGCTTTAAAAAGTTACAAGATTATTTTGCTAGTATTATAAATGTGAAAGTTTGCGTATGTTACTCATCACGCAAAAACGCCTGAACTAATTTGGTTGAAAATTGGCACACAATACCACCTGGCAGCATTGGCACCTGGATTGACATATAGGATACTTTTTATCTCGCAAAAATGTTAAGTTCCTGTGGGATTGACAAAAAGCTAACTACAGGACGTGTCCACTTAAAATTTGGTATAGTCTATAGATGAGTCATAAAGAACATTGTTCCAGAATAAACAGTATATTTTATATGTAGCATAATTTTCGTGATGGATGAAACTATTGCTCTTTTCTTTTGTTACTCTCAGATGTTTTATTTCTCTCTGTACCCAATTTATGAGGTCATTACAACAAATTAGCGGACGCCTCGCGGTTTCACCCGCGTATTTCCTTGTCCCGTGGGAATACAGGGATAAAAAGTATCCTATGTCACCGGGGAATAGTTAGCTTCCTAATGGTGTGAAAAATTTTAAAATTGGTCCAGTAGTTTCGGAGCCTATTTTTAATGCAAACAAACAAAAAATCAATTCTTTCCTCTTTATAATTAGTGTAGATGACAACTGTAATAGTTAGACATATGATACTGTGGACTTATTTGTAAATTTCTTACTTATTTCTATTATCAATAGTTTTCGCTGCACATGCTAAGTAAGGGTTTTAACAGTAAATTTTTCACAGCCTTACATTATCGAAGTTTCCATATGGATCCCTAAATGTTTTTTTAAACAAAATATATACTATGTCCATCACGGATAATGTAGCATTCTAATAATGAAAGAATTATTAAGATTGGTCCAGTAGTTTTGGAGCCTATTCAATACAAACAAAAAAATCGAATCTTTCCTCTTTATAATTAGTGTAGATGACAAGTGTAATAGTTAGACATATGATACTGTAGACTGACAGCCCCGTTGGCTCATTGGTAGTATATCTGCCTTGAGAGCTGTAGGGTGTGGGTTCGATTCCCACTCAGGCCAAACATTTTATGAATAAACAAATGTTTGTTCTGTGTCTGGGTTAGGGATTGCAATCCGGAAAAACGGATCCGGTAATCTGGCGGATCCGGCACCATTTAACGGTTACCGGATCCGGTACCAATATACCGGATCCGAAGCCCGGGTCCGTTGTTAGCAGTTTGTGGCAAAATAATACTGCTGTTGCATTAGTAGCTCACTTGGTGATAGATTTTCTTAGCAGGAGGTCGTCTAGGTAGGTACCACCGCAGTACCAGTTATTCTGCCGCTAAGCAGTAGTGTGTAAACATTACTGTGTTCCGGTTTGAAGGGTACTGTAGCTAGCAAAATTACTGGGCTGTTGAGACTAACCATCGAAAGTCTCAACCGTAATGAGCGCCAAAGCAGCGATGCCCTGCACTTTGTTTTGTTACTCAAAGTTATGTGTATCGCTGCAATGGTCATGGACAGGCGTTATCTCTTACCATCAGGAGAGCGTCTCGTTCATCTCATTACTTTTTACATTAAAAAAAACTTGTCTTTAACATTGGTTAGGAAAGAAAGTTGACTATATACATTTGTTTTTTTTTAAACTACCTACATATAATTGCAGTGACACTTGATTAACTCACTTAGTTTGGGGCCAGATAGCGCTGTGTGTAGAGTCCTACAATATTTATTTATTATTTATAATTAGTATAGATGTCACAACAATTACAGACAGCATACAATAGTGACAATAAAATTAATTCAATTTGACGAGACAGAAAATTAACACGTTTTTATTCCGAAAAAATGTTATGTTCACATGGAAACAGCGGCTAATGAGGTGCAGCTAGAAAGAAAGAAAGAAAATCATTTATTTTTTCCTTACAAGACACCAGACACAACAACCGATAAGTACAAACAAAGCATACAAATAAAAAGATACAGATTAACATAAAGACAACAAATTTGACAAGACAATAAGCGGGTAGTGAAATAAAACAGCTATTTAAGCTAAAACGGAGAAACTTTTTAGAGCTGCCGATAGTAGAATGGGCTGGGTGGAACTTGGTCATGATGTCAAAAGCCTTCAAAATTAGTTTTAATCCCACTAATATAAACTGGCAGACGCTTCGCGGTTTCACCCCACATAGTTCCCGTTACCATGGGAATACTGGGATAAAAAGTAGATTTTGTCACCTGGGGATAGTGTATCTTCCCAATGGTGAAAGTTTTTCAAATCGGTCCAGTAGTTTTAGAGTTTATTCATTACAAACATACAAAAAATACAAAAATACAAATCTTTCCTCTTTGTAATATTAGTGTAGATGTGAAAGTTTGGGTGGATGTTTGTTACTCTTTCACGCAAAAACTACTGAACGGATTTAGATGAAATTTGTGATGGAGGTAGCCGAGACCCTGGATTAACACATAGGCTACTTTTTATCCCGAAAACATGTAGCGGGTAACACCGCAGGGCGCAGCTAGTATTATAAATGTGAAAGTTTGGATGGATGTTTGTTACTCTTTCACGCAAAAACTACTGAACGGATTTAGATGAAATTTGCTATGGATGTAGCTGAGACCCTGGATTAACACATAGGCTACTTTTTATCCCGAAAACATGTAGCGGGTAACACCGCAGGGCGCAGCTAGTATTATAAATGTGAAAGTTTGGATGGGTGGATGTTTGTTACTCTTTAATGCAAAAACTACTGAACGGATTTGGATGAAATTTGCTATGGATGTAGCTGAGACCCTGGATTAACAAATAGGCTACTTTTTATCCCGAAAACATGTAGCGGGTAACACCGCAGGGCGCAGCTAGTATTATAAATGTGAAAGTTTGGATGGGTGGATGTTTGTTACTCTTTAATGCAAAATCTACTGAACGGATTTGGATGAAATTTGTTATGGAGGTAGCTGAGACCCTGGATTAACACATAGGCTACTTTTTATCCCGAAAACATGTAGCGGGTAATACCGCGGGGCGCGGCTAGTGTCTTATAAATGGCTTGATGACGGGTAGGTATGATATCATGCAGTATTTTGAGAATCTTTCGCTTTATTCTCGGCTCATGTCGTGATGCACCCACCCAAAGCGATGTAAACTATAAGGAAAATAATACCTAACCTAACCAACAGCATTGTTGCATCATATATTATTATCATTGCTGTAGGGCGTGGGTTGGATTCCCACTCAGGGCAAACATTTTGTGAATAAACAAATGTTTGTTCCGTGTCTGGGTGTTCTGTATTTATTATAAGTATGTATTTTATTTATTTATTTTTATTTATTTATTAAATTTATTGGCCTTATAATATATTAATTACACTGGGCAAGTCACAACTACATAATTACATCATGATACGTATACACGTCAATATAATATATCTATAAACCGTAGCGATGATAGCTCAGTGGTTAGCGCGGTAGGTTCGCATGCCGAAGGGCGTGGGTTCAAACCCCAACAATGAGCTTGAGCTGCCGGTGAAGGAAAACATCGTGAGGAAACCATAGCATGGTGGTAGGGTACTTTCTAGTACTCGGCTGGCTAGCTACCACCCTCAAGTTGAAAATCTGCCGCCAAGCATCTAACGTTGTGTTCCGGCAGTCTCACTTGAGAGCCAGTTCCATTCCAGGCTAGGTGTGCTTTACCATCTTCGACCACACCTTCACTTGACATCAGGTGAGCTGTGGTCAAACACCTAGCCTGTCAACCATAAAAAAAAAAAAATACAGTTATAACATATCTTATTATTGAATGGACTAATGCATAATAAACTGAGACAATAGCTCTTATTTCCAAAAAAAAAAGTATTTATGTATTCTATCAGTTACCTGACTTCTATCACACAAGCTCTGCTTAGTTTGGGGCCAGATGCCGCTGTGTGTATAGTCCCACGATATTTATATTACATGTATATATTATATTATGAAATGGCTAAAATACGTTTAGATTTTTAGGGTTCCGTACCCAAAGGGTAAAAACGGGGCCCTATTACTGAGACTTCGCTGTCCGTCCGTCCGTCACCAGGCTGTATCTCAAGAACGGTGATAGCTAGACAGTTAAAATTTTCACAGATGATGTATTTCTATTGCCGCTATAACAACAAATACTAAAAATAAAATAAATATTTATGAGGGGCTCCCATACAACAAACTTGATTTTTTTTATAGATAACGGTACGGAACCCTTCGTGCGCGAGTCCGACTCGCACTTGACCGATTTTTATTTTATATATTTTAACTAACTATTAGACTTCCGATGGTTAGTCTCAACAGCCCGATAATGTCGCTGCAGCACCCTGCAAACCGGAACACGGTATATTTACATACTACTGCTTGGCGGCAGAATATCTGGTACTGTGGTGGTACCTACCTACCTAACGATCTCATCTATAATACGTATGTAATTCAATCCTCTACATAGTATAAAACCAAGTCGCTTCCCGCCGTCTGTACGCTTAGATCTTTTAAACTACGCAACGGGTTTTAATGCGGTTTCCATCAATAGACAGAGTGATTCAAGAGGAAGGTTTATATATATAATACATGCATATACACCACATCAGTATCTACATTGCACCCGTGCGAAGCCGGGGCGGGTCGCTAGTCTCTACATAGTATAAAACCAAGTCGCTTCCCGCCGTCTGTACGCTTAGATCTTTTAAACTACGCAACGGGTTTTAATGCGGTTTCCATCAATAGACAGAGTGATTCAAGAGGAAGGTTTATATGTATAATACATGCATATACACCACATCAGTATCTACATTGCACCCGTGCGAAGCCGGGGCGGGTCGCTAGTCTCTACATAGTATAAAACCAAGTCGCTTCACGCCGTCTGTACGCTTAGATCTTTTAAACTACGCAACGGATTTTAATGCGGTTTCCATCAATAGACAGAGTGATTCAAGAGGAAGGTTTATATGTATAATACATGCATTTGCACCACATTAGTATCTACATTGCACCCGTGCGAAGCCGGGGCGGGTCGCTAGTCTCTACATAGTATAAAACCAAGTCGCTTCCCGCCGTCTGTACGCTTATATCTTTTAAACTACGCAGCGGATTTTAATGCGGTTTCCATCAATAGACAGAGTGATTCAAGAGGAAGGTTTATATGTATAATACATGCATATGCACCACATTAGTATCTACATTGCACCCGTGCGAAGCCGGGGCGGGTCGCTAGTCTCTACATAGTATAAAACAAAGTCGCTTCCCGCCGTCTGTACGCTTAGATCTTTTAAACTACGCAGCGGATTTTAATGCGGTTTCCATCAATAGACAGAGTGATTCAAGAGGAAGGTTTATATGTATAATACATGCATATGCACCACATTAGTATCTACATTGCACCCGTGCGAAGCCGGGGCGGGTCGCTAGTCTCTACATAGTATAAAACAAAGTCGCTTCCCGCCGTCTGTACGCTTAGATCTTTTAAACTACGCAGCGGATTTTAATGCGGTTTCCATCAATAGACAGAGTGATTCAAGAGGAAGGTTTATATGTACCTAGTCTTGCCATAAATATTGTAACAAAGAAAATTTATTTTTTTCTTTTGCAAATAACATTTATTACTTTTACAGTGTGTTAGTTTAATACATAAATATAAAACAATTTAAAATATAAAAAGCTTATTCGAAGTGGTCTTCATTGGCTACAATACAGTCCTTTAAACGTTGAAGCCAGTTATCAATAGAAGTACGCACTCTTTCTATGGGCAAATTCTTCACTGCCAATCGTATGGATTGTTTTAGGGACTCCAAATTATCATGGCGTTTAGAGCAAGCCGTACTCTCTAAAACTGACCATAAATCATAATCCAGCGGATTAAGATCGGGACTAGACGACGGCCAGTCTTTAGCTCTGATGAAGTCCGAAACGTTCGCTTCCAAACAAGACTGCGTGGACCGAGCATTATGACCGGCGCCGAGTCTTGCTGGAAGGACCATACTTGGTTATTGAACATGGTGTTGTTAACTACTTAACTACCTTCTCAAGAATGGTATCTTGATACACTTGTGCCGATGTTTTGATACCTTTTGAGACCTTTTTCACAAAAATATGGCTCAGTCACTCCTTCATAGCCAACACCCCACCAAACCATCACTGAAGTCGGATAATGCCCACGTTGCACTCTGTCGACTAATTGGGAAGCTTCCTTAGAGCTTTGAGCATAAATACGGTCATTTTGTTTGTTAAAATGTTGCTCAATTGTAAAAATTTTCTCATCCGTAAACAAAAATTTTCTGTGACCTCCTTTTGCGTACCGCTTCAGTAGTTGTTTCGATTTTACCACCCTATTCTTTTTTAAATTATCAGTTAAGAAGTGACCAGTGCGTCTCTTATAGGCTGCAAGTCCTAAGTCATCTTTTAAAATACGCGACATGCTTCTAGGTGCCATCTTCATCTCCCAAAATAAAATCTTTTGCTTTCGGACAGGATTTCTTCGAATTCTACCCCTTACTACTTTGACCACCTTTTTCGTACGAACACTACGTGGACGGCCAGATCTTTTTCTGTTACAAACAGAGGAGGTCTCATTGTACCTATTAATAGCCCGGTACACAAACATTTGACTAATACCAAGCGTATGGAGAGTTTTAAAAATTGCATTTGGCTCCATACCTACTTTGCGTAGTGCAATCACAGCGATTCGGTTCTCTTTGTCACCCCACTCCATTTTAATATCGCAAAATATTGTACAATTTATTGGCGCCAAAATGAAAAAACACAATGAACAATCATATAAAAATTACAGATTCCAAATTCAAATGTAATATTTTGTTTATTTTTAGTTTTAACAGTATTTATGGCCAGACTAAGTATAATACATGCATATACACCACATCAGTATCTACATTGCACTCGTGCGAAGCCGGGGCGGGTCGTTGGTATAACATTAAATTAAATGTCTTCCAATATTTATTTATTAAAAGGACAATGGTATGCCAATGTTATTATTAGTCGCGTAGCGTGCCCTTTTTTTTTTTTTTTTTTTTTTTTTGTCCAGGGAAAATACTTTGTGTATACCACCGGCCCTGGGGCGGGCACGGTGGTTATGTGGGACTCTCCGTCCTAATGACGGCCTACCCACTAAAAACCCTGGAGTGTTCCACCTCGGCGCTTTGTGTCGAGGCTGCGGGCACGCTTTCGCACTCTACCGCGGCCTCGACAGCGCTTGTCCTCTCGGACACCACCTCGGAGCCCAGGCTCCCTTGCCACGAAGACGATGTGTCGGAACACCAGACACATCGTCATCCACCTCGGAGACCACCACCGAAAAGAACGTCAGACGGCCCCACGTCTGCACGCCCGTGGTCTCCATGCGACGGGTCAGATGAGTGGCCCCGCCGCCTGCCACTTTGGCCGCTGGGAATGGGCATCGCCCGCAACACCGGCACTCCTCCCATCCCGCAGCCCCCTCCCGTCAGAGTCGCTCCAGCATGGCTCTCAGCAAGGCCCCACAAAGAAAACCACGCCGTGAGTAGCCCTAGGCCACCACCACGAGCCCATGTAGATCGCCGCACAGCTAGCGTCCTCTCGCTCCAGATACGGCGATCCCGAATGGCAAAACCCATGGCGAGCAACTTCAGGCCACCCAGACGCGCATTCTTCGCAAGACCCCGCCGTTTGCCCACCAGAAGCGACCCGACCACCAACACACCCATCTGCGTCAGGTGGGAGCCCCCTCAAGAAAAGCTCTTGATGAGGCTACCACCCAATCGCCCCTCAACAGCCCGAAACGAGCCCACCGCTCTGCTCCTTCACAGTGCCCTCAGCTGATCAGAGGGACACGTGAAGAGCCCGTCATTTGTTTCTGCGCGCACTCCTCCTAAACCGGAAGAGCGCGCGGAGAAACCCTGCCTCGTCCGTCACCGGACCACCTCGTGGGGAAAAGTGCTAAGCACTCCATGCAACCGTCGCGACAAGCCATAAAAATGTCATGTCGCGACCCACCTCGGGGACCAGACGATACGTGGCGACAGACTACCCCACGTCTGTACGCCATCGGTCCCCATGCGACGGGTCAGGTAAGTGGCCCCGCCGCCTACCACCACAGCTGCAGGAGACAGGGAGAGCGGCGCACCGTAATACCGGTACTCCTCTTCTCCTGCAGCTCCACCGCGTCTGCCATCAGACGGTGACAGCCCCGTCGAGGCCGCGGAAGATAGGGAAAGCGGCAACGATAAAACACCGACAGTCCTCTTCCGCCGCGGCCTCCAACCCTCAGCCGCAGTGCCTCCCATAAGACACCGCAGCCCGCCTCAGTTGCAGCACCGCCCATACAGCACCGCAACCTACACAGTGGCCGCTTCAACATCATGGCCCGGACCATAGCCAGCCCGTTGAAGCAGCCCCTCCTCGGGTTCCGCTTGGTTTCACCGTGGTCACCAGTCACGGCTACTCAGCCCCCCCGCCACGACAAGGCGGGAACCCACGGGGGGGCGCGTAGCGTGCCCTGTATCAACATTAGTTAAGGGGGCCCAAATGGAGGGTAAAGATTTCCGCACAAAAGAAACAGTAATGCTTGCATTAAATTAAAATAAATATTTATTGATTATATGGACAGTTGATCGTGTGACACTTTTTTTTTTCGGGAAGCACGAGAAGTGACATGTTGGATAACAATTTACTAATTTTTGCTGACACACGTCAGCACCGTATCATTGATACGGCTGATATGGCCAGTGTTGCCAGCCGGGTTAAGTCAAAAGTCACCTAAAATAGATGAAAAAGTAACCTTGTGATGTCAAAAGTTTTTTAACATCAAGTTCGTATATGCCTATAACTCGAAGACAGCGCGCGGAATTAAACCCTTCTTATGTTTACAACGTAATCACTCGTCGCAAGTTCATGAAATAAAAAAAATGGCAAAAAACGCAAGAAAATATGATTTGCAGATATGACGCACTGTTTGGCCTTTAGAAATTGCTAGACAATTGTAAGTTAACTCACAGAGATATACGCACGTTGTACGTTAGTTTCGTAAAAAAAAAATTGTTAATTCCACCAATTCCAAAAAATCACCTAAAAGTTACCTTTTGAGTTGTGTAACCTAAAAGTAACCTGACAGCGTTAAAAGTTACCTAAAAGGTAACAAAAGTAACCTTCTGGCAACGCTGGATATGGCGGTAGCTACGCCCCTGAATGTACCTAATATAAAAAACAAAGATGTGTGATAACCACGTCAGTTTCTATAGTAATATAAAATTTTATCAATAAACACTTACCAGTAATTTAACGATGTCTCTCGTCTTACAAACATAATCTTCGAAGTCATAAACCAAGCTCTTTTAGCGAAGATCTTCGCTTGCTTCGGCGCGTACGATGGGAGCTGCATCCCGGACAGAGGCGGGTACGCGGTTGTAGACCGCGGGCCCCAGCATGTATATCGTACCTCTCCGACTTGAGCCGATGCGACGGCGTTACTAGTTAGTCTTTCTTTTTATTGCGAAGATCCATCGTGCTGTAGACGCCTCTATGTTGATGAACTCGCACGGTAAAGGCATTTACCATTATAAACAGCTCCGCGCAAGACACGTCGTCCGGAACCCCCACATATGGTACGAATGGCTCGTTTATGCATAAAAATGGTCTATTACGATCGGCAGCGCGCCCCTTCAACACCTGTCGTTTTCTAACATTGGACCGTTAAGGTGGTTCGATTTTCATACAAATAATTTTTTGCCATTTATGGACAAATGGAGCATAGTTTTACAGTGAAATCACAGCTACTGGCATTTATTTTGTTCTTTATTTGCGTAAATCAAAATTGCTTGGATAAAACAGTAGATTATTATCATAAATAAAACAGTAGATTATTATTATAATCTACTGTTTTATATATATTTAAAAATCATAAATTTGATTGTATACCAATAAATAATCTACTGTTTTATTCAAGCAATTGTTGTTTACCGCAAATGAAGATCAAAATAAATGGCAGTAGCTGTGATTTCACTGTAAAATTATGCTCCATTTGTCCATAAATGGGGAAAAATTATTTGTATAGAAATCGAACCACCTTAAGGATAATTTTCATTATGCCCATGAATAAAGTTGTTTTTTTTTATTTAGGGATTAGTAAAGGTACGGTTTCGAAACCTATGATAATTATGATAGAATGCTTATCTATTTCTAAAAATATAGATTAAGTCCAATCAAGAGTACAAGGTGGTGGTACAGTAAAAAAGGAAGGTGGTATGGTAAAACTTATAACAGTAAATCAGTAATATTTATAATTTATAAATAACAATATTGTAAAGGCGTCGCCCCGTAACTTGTATAAAAAAAATCTGCCGCCAAGCATAAAATGTTCCGGCAGCCTCACCTGAGAGCTAGCTCCATTCCAGGCTAGGTGTGCTTTACCATCTTCGACCACACCTTCACTTAACATCAGTTGTGGTCAAACACCTAGCCTGTCAACCATGAAAAAAATCTTACTACAATATATTTTTTTATTATTTAATAGTAATGCTCCGAACGAGACGCTCTCCTGATGGTAAGAGGAAACGCCCGTTCATGGCCATTGCAGCGATATGCAGAACTTTGTGTAGTAAAACAAAGTTCAAGGCATCGCTGCTTCGGCGATTTTTTTTGAATGTGATATATCGCAAATAAAGACCGAAATAAATGCCAGTAACTGTGATTTCACTGTAAAACTATGCTCCATTTGTCCATAAACGGAAAAAAGATATTTGTACGGAAATCTGTTTTTTTGCAAAACTACGTTTTTTTTAAACCATTTATTATTCTAATAGCTCTCTTTTGACACTTTTGTAATACTTTCATGAGCTCGAAAGTCTCAAAGTAATGAGCGCCAAAGCAGCGATGCCCTGGACTTTGTTTTGTTACTCAAAGTTCTGTGTATCGCTGCAATGGTCGTGGACAGGCGTTATCTCTTACCATCAGGAGAGCGTCTCATTACTTTTTACATACAAAAAAAACTATACACTTGGCTGGGGTTTTTTTAAAATTTTTAATTTAATGTTTTTGTTGTTATTTGTTTTAAATTGCTAGTTACCAGGAGAGTTATCAGGAGAGCGCCTCGTTCGTCTCATAACTTTTTTACATTAAAAAAAAGCTCAGCTCAGTGGTTAGCGTGGTAGGATCACTCGCCGAAGGGCGTGGATTTAAAGCATTTAATGTTGTAATATTTTTATTCTTGTTTCAGTTTTGGGAGATCATATCGGACGAGCACGGCATTGATTGTCAAGGAGTGTACCGTGGGACGAACCCTCTGCAGCATGAGCGAATCAATGTGTACTACACCGAGGCGTCTAATGGTAGTTTACTATCGCACCTTTGCACTCACATAATCTCACTAATATTAGAAATGTGAAAGTTTGGATGGATGTTTGTGACTCTTTCACGCAAATACTACAAAATGGATTTGGATGAAATTTTGTATGGAGGTAGCTGAGACCCTGGATTAACACATAGGCTTTTTATCCCGAAAACATGTAGTTTTTTTTATTAAGTTTCTAAAGTTAATAGCTCTTTGACATCTTAAGGTAGTTCGATTTCCATACAAACATTTTTTTCTCATTTATGGACAAATAGAGCATAATTTTACTGTGAAATCACAGCTACTGGCATTTATTTTGGTCTTTATTTGCGGTAAATCACAATTGCTTGAATAAAACAGTAGATTATTAGCATAAAATCAAATTAATGTTTTTTTTTTTTTAATGGTTGACAGGCTAGTTGTTTGACCACAGCTCACCTGATGTTAAGTGAAGGTGTGGTCGAAGATGGTAAAGCACACCTAGCCTGGAATGGAACTGGCTCTCAAGTGAGGCTGCCGGAACACACCGTTAGATGCTTGGCGGCAGATTTTCAACTCTCGTGTGGTAGCTAGCCAGCCGAGTACTAGAAAGTACCCTACCACCATGCTATGGTTTCCTCACGATGTTTTCCTTCACCGGCAGCTCAAGCTCATTGTTGGGGTTTGAACCCACGCCCTTCAGCATGCGAACCTACCGCGCTAACCACTGAGCTATCATCGCTACATGAATGATTTATGAATTTATGTTTTTTTAATAAATAAAATAATAATCTACTGTTTTATTTAAGTAATTGTGATTTACCGCAAATAAACACCCAAATCAATGCCAGCAGCTGTGATTACACTGTAAAATTATGCTCCGTTTGTCCATGAATGGAAAAAAAATATTTGTATAGAAATCGAACCACCTTAACACTTTTGTAATATTAGCTGCATTATTGTGAATGCGTATCTTATAACAGGTGAATGTTTTCAGGTAACTATGTCCCCCGGGCGGTGCTTGTGGACCTGGAGCCGGGGACGATGGACTCGGTCCGCTCGGGCCCCTACGGACAACTCTTCCGGCCAGACAACTTCGTGTTCGGACAGAGCGGAGCTGGTAATATTTTTTTTAATTTAATTTTCTTCATCGGGCAGGTTAAAGCTATAAAGCCGTACTGCCTTGTCTTTGCAGTTTTGTCTGCGGTTTTTGCAGTTCGTCTCTGTGATTTGTTACTATGTGTTTTTTATTATTAAAAGTTAAACGGCAGTTGTGCTTAGTTTAATATTTATTAGAGAATTTAGAGAGCCTGACCTACCATTTTCGTTGTACACCGGAGAGAGAGAGAGAGAGAGTGTTTTTTTTTTTTTTTAATAATTTGCCCTTTCGGGCAGGCTAAAGCTATAGAGCCATACTGCCTTGTCTTGAGTGTTATTTCTGCTGTATCTTAGCTATAGCTATCGTCAAAGTCGTCTTAGTCAAGGCCAGTTCGTGTCAGTTAATTCCAGTCATGCTTTAGTAAAGTAGTGGCGACTTTACTATAAAGCTTCGATAGAGTTTTGGAAGCAACA
This sequence comes from Biston betularia, assembly GCA_905404145.2. NCBI lineage: Eukaryota > Metazoa > Arthropoda > Insecta > Lepidoptera > Geometridae > Biston > Biston betularia. Next base: position 874,376 of record FR989892.1, on the reverse strand, counting down.
CGAAAACTCATGTTTCACCACATTATATCATTTTCCCACACTCGCGCTTGTAATTCGGCACTTTATGAATAAAACACCACCATTTTTATGCATAAACACTCGACAAAACACTAGTTTTGGAAAAAAATACAACGGAGCGACACGACTCTTCCCGCGTTCCCGCCAAAACTCGAGAGAGAGTGAGTGAGAGAGCATCATTAGAGATGTCCATGTCCTATTAATTAACATTGCATATAGTGATGTGGTAAAACCACAGACTTTATAATATTCTAACAATCTCAACATCTAAAGTTAAGTCAAAGTCCAGTCTTGGTCAAGTCTAGTCAAATCCAGTCATGTCTTAGTAAAGTAGTGGCGACATTTTAACTCCCGACGCAAAAACGACGGGGTGTTATAAGTTTGACGTGTCTGTGTGTGTGTCTGTCTGTGGCATCGTAGCTCCCGAACGGATGAACCGATTCTGATTTTGTTTTTGTTTGTTTGAAAGGTGAATTTGTCGGGAGTGTTCTTAGCTATGTTTGATGAAAATCGGTCCAAGATGGCCGCCGCCACAAAATGGCGGATTACATATTTTTTCACAACTCCCTCAATATGGGTATCAAATGAAAGGGCTCGACTAGTAGAACACTATGACAAATTTCAAATCATGAAAGGATGCGAGCATCTTCTACAGGTCTGATCAAGTCGAAATTTGGTATGCTGTTACTGGTGTACTTGTTAATTTAATTTATACTTAATTTAGCTATACGTTAAAACAGCAGACAGGGTTATATAATTATAAGGAATCATTTTTTGTAACGATAAGAATACAAAAAATGATGTCTTGATTTTGTTTTTGGCATAACACTTGAAAATATCGAAACACTTTCATACAAAGTGACATGCCAAAAAGAAAAGAAGAAATGCTATAATATTTTTTTAATTGTCAGGAAACAACTGGGCGAAGGGGCACTACACAGAGGGCGCTGAGCTGGTCGACTCAGTCATGGACGTCATGAGGAAGGAAGCTGAGGATTGCGACTGTCTGCAAGGTTAGTTTTCGATCATTGAAATCAGCGCCATCTATATTCTAAACACCAGAATTAACTTTATATTAATTTATATGAGATAGATAGATAGAAACTCATAAACAGAAAAAAAACTACAGAGAACAAAAGAATTTTATGTTAATTTATATAATATTTTCTGCAAATTTTTTTCACCAAATTCACATGGCAACTTACGGCAAAATAGAAACTAATTCAATAATAACATCAATATAAACCCTATTTTTAGTGAATAAATTTTATTTCACTTTCAATTCAATTGAACTTTTCAATTTCTTACGAGCTAGTGCCACAAGTAGCGGCTTTATCGCTTAGAGCGATCTGTTCCAGGCAACTCAAGTTTTATTTAAGCAATAAGTTAGTATTACCTATTGGCTGTTGAAACTAACCATCGAAAGTCTCAAATTAATGAGAGCCAAAACAGTGATACCCGGTCTTTGTTATGCTACTCAAAATTCTGTGTAGCGTCCCGTTCGTCTCATTGCTATTTATTACATAAAAAAAAAACATAGTTTTGGAATGTGATAAACATCTGAAACTCTGACTATGTGCCTTTTTGGAAAGCTCAAAGTAGCATAACGCGCTATGGAGAGGGCTATGCTCGGAGTTTCCCTACGAGATCGAATCAGGAATGAGGAGATCCGTAGACGAACCAAAGTTACCGACATAGCCCAACGGATTAGCAAGTTGAAGTGGCAGTGGGCACATAGCACGCAGAACTGATGGCCGATGGGGCTGCACAGTTCTGGAGTGGAGACCACGGACCGGCAAGCGCAGCGTAGGACGTCCACCCACAAGGTGGACAGACGACGTAGTAAAGACCGCAGGAACGCGCTGGATGCGAGCCGCTTCTAACCGGTCTTAATGGAAGTCAATGGGGGAGGCCTATGTCCAGCAGTGGACGTCCTATGGCCGAAATGATGATGAAACATCTGATGCGATGATCATTACATCCTGTATTGTGTGTTATAAAATAAATCAACAGTAGATTTTGGGTCTTATCAAGTTGGCCACCCCTGTGATACTGCATTGTTACCTGTTTAAACGACCTAAAAAGATCTACAAGAAGTATAAACCGTTCCAGGGTTCCAGCTTACGCATTCTCTTGGAGGAGGCACGGGCTCCGGCATGGGGACCTTGCTGCTGTCCAAGATACGCGAGGAGTTCCCCGACCGCATCATGAGCACATTCAGCGTGGTGCCCTCGCCGAAGGTAAGCGCGGATATAGGGTCACACACATCTATATGACACTTGTTGTTCTAGAGTTATGACGTGGAAAGACGAGTTGCCCCGTTGTATTTTTTTTCCAAAACTAGTGTTTTTTATATAAAATTTACACCGACTACCAACAAAAATATCATCGATGTATACAATTTTTACATTTCTGTTGATTTTTTAAAAACAGTGATTATGATGTTTGTTTATTTTTTAGGTGAGCGAAGTGGTGCTAGAGCCGTACAACGCAACTCTCTCCGTTCATCAGCTGGTCGAGAACACGGACATGTCTTTCTGCATCGACAATGAAGCGCTCTACAACATTTGCTTCAAGACTCTGCGTCTAGCCAGTCCCAGCTACGGCGACTTGAACCATTTGATTTCGGTGAGTGTGTTATAGCGCCATCTGTTATTTTAATAGGTAACTTAAATGTCTAAACTCGGCGGGTTGGGCCGTTTGATTTCGGATTTCGGTGAGTGTGTTATAGCGCCATCTGTTATTTTAAATAGGTAACTTAAATGTCAAAACTCGGCGGGTTGGGCCGTTTGATTTCGGATTTCGGTGAGTGTGTTATAGCGCCATCTGTTATTTTAATAGGTAACTTAAATGTCTAAACTCGGCGGCTTGGACCGTTTGATTTCGGTGAGTGTGTTATGGCGCCATCTGTTATTTTAAATAGGTAACTTAAATGTCAAAACTCGGCGGCTTGGACCGTTTGATTTCGGTGAGTGTGTTATAGCGCCATCTGTTATTTTAAATAGGTAACTTAAATGTCAAAACTCGGCGGCTTGGACCGTTTGATTTCGGTGAGTGTGTTATAGCGCCATCTGTTATTTTAAATAGGTAACTTAAATGTCAAAACTCGGCGACTCGGATAATTTATAAAAGCTTGTTTTGAATTTTCCAGCTGACGATGTCCGGCTTGACGACGTGCCTGCGGTTCCCGGGGCAGCTGAACGCGGACCTGCGCAAGATAGCGGTCAACATGGTGCCCTTCCCGCGGCTGCACTTTTTCATGCCCGGGTTCGCGCCGCTCACCGCCAGGAACAGCTTCGACTACCGCGCGCAGAACGTGTCGGAACTCATCACACAGGTCAGTGACGTCATCTTCAGCGTAAAATAATTGATTTCATATTTAAAGTGGTCTTTTAAGTATTGCTGTACCATTTTTGTGTTGATTGATTGTATCAATAAATGGTTGATTGATTGTATCAATAAATGGTTGATTGATTGTATCAATAAATGGTTGATTGATTGTATCAATAAATGGTTGATTGTTTGTGTCAATAAATGGTTGATTGATTGTGTCAATAAATGGTTGATTGTTTGTGTCAATAAATGGTTGATTGTTTGTGTCAATAAATGGTTGATTGATTGTGTCAATAAATGGTTGATTGTTTGTGTCAATAAATGGTTGATTGATTGTGTCAATAAATGGTTGATTGATTGTGTCAATAAATGGTTGATTGATTGTGTCAATAAATGGTTGATTGTTTGTGTCAATAAATGGTTGATTGATTGTGTCAATAAATGGTTGATTGATTGTGTCAATAAATGGTTGATTGATTGTGTCAATAAATGGTTGATTGATTGTGTCAATAAATGGTTGATTGATTGTATCAATAAATGGTTGATTGTTTGTGTCAATAAATGGTTGATTGATTGTGTCAATAAATGGTTGATTGTTTGTGTCAATAAATGGTTGATTGATTGTGTCAATAAATGGTTGATTGATTGTGTCAATAAATGGTTGATTGATTGCATGTTCTTCGGTGACAGATGTTCAACCCTGGCAACATGATGACGGCATGCGACCCTCGGCACGGGCGGTACCTAACGGTGACCACCATTTTCCGCGGCAATATGTCCATGCGCGAGGTTGACAATCAGGTGCTCGCCGTGCAGAACAAGAACTCCAGGTTCGTTACCTACCGTCACTAAGAACTCAACTTTCTAACTTAACAACAACCCTAATGTATTTTACTATAAATATTTGATGCATTTTCACTTTATCTTTGTGACACTTCCATTCTATCTGTGGTGCACTTTCACTCTATCTTTGATGCAATTTCACTTGAAGGGACTGGCTTCGATTCCCACAAGCATTTTGTGATATAAACAAATGTTTGTCCTGTGTCCTGGCTGTGTTCCGGTGTGAAGGGTACTGCAGCTAGCGAAATTACTGGACTGTTAAGACTAACCATCGAAAGTCCCAAAGTAATGAGCGCCAAAGCAGTGATGCCCTGGACTTTGTTTTGTTACTCAAAGTTCTGTGTATCGCTGCAATGGTCATGGACAGGCGTTGTCTCTTACCATCAGGAGAGCGTCTCGTTCGTATCATTATTTGTCACATAAAAATAAAATGTATTTACAAAAAAAAAAAGTATTTATGTATTCTATCAGTTATCTGACTTCCATCACACAAGCTCTGCTTAGTTTGGGGCCAGATGCCGCTGTGTGTAATGTCCTGCGATATTTCCAGCTACTTCGTGGAATGGATTCCCAACAACATGAAGGTCGCGGTGTGCGACGTGCCTCCGCGCGGCCTGAAGATGTCAGCCACGTTCATGGGCAACTCGACGGCCATACAGGAGATATTCAAGCGTATCTCCGAACAGTTCACCGCAATGTTCCGTAGAAAGGTGAACCAACAAACTATTTAACGCTGGCGAAATATGTAATACACACAGTCACACATACACAAACGCGCGCGCGTACACACCCACACACCCACACGGTTAGTGCGGTCGGTTCGCATGCCAAAGGGCGTGGGTTCCAACCCCAACAATGAGCTTGAGCTGCCGGTGAAGGAAAACATCGCGAGGAAACCACAGCATGGTGGTAGCGTACTTTCTAGTACTCGGCTGGCTAGCTACCACGCGAGAGTTGAAAATCTGCCGCCAAGCATCTAACGGTGTGTTCCGGCAGCCGCACTTGAGAGCCAGTTCCATTCCAGGCTAGGTGTGCTTTACCATCTTCGACCACACTTTCACTTAACATCAGGTGAGGTCAAACACCATATGTTCATAGTACAAAACGTTATAGAGTTAACTATGACGATACAACTTGGTGGTAGATCTCCTTAGCAGGAGTTCGTCTAGGTAGGTACCACCGCAGTACCAGATATTCTGCCGCCAAGCAGTAGTGTGTTAACATTACTGTGTTCCGGTTCGAAGGGTACTGCAGCGAAATTACTGGGCTGTTGAGACTAACCATCGAAAGTCTCAAAGTAATGAGCACCAAACCAGTGATCAGTAAATCAGTAATATTTATTGGCCATAAATAACAATAATGTTAGAGGCAAGTCACATGTACAAAAAAAACCTTACTTACACTTTAATGATTGAAGCTATACCTATACGAGTAATTAACAACGAACATACTACAGCGGAGGCTGCGGTCATGTGCTACACATAAATGAGGATTCCGAGAACCTCATTGACATATATTCACCTAATTTGTAAAATGGATTGTTTTCCAAAAAAAATTTAATGTTTTTGTTTAAATTCGGTATGATTTAATTCTGTAATATATTTTGGCAATTTATTATACATTAATATTTTGGCGCGACGGCCCTGCTTTCCAACTTTACCTAACCTAGTCCATGCCCTGGACTTTGTTTTGTTACTCAAAGTTCTGTGTATCGCTGCGATGGTCATGGACAGGCGTTATCTCTTACCATCAGGAGAGCGGCTCGTTCGTCTCATTACTTTTTACATTAAAAAAAATAAGCATATAGGGTGTGTGTGTGTGTGTGATTGTATGTATGCGAGAGTGAAAGAGTGTATTTGGAGGTGTAAGATATACAGGTTTGCTTCGTCCCACTAACAGGTAATTCATTGCCAAAGTGTCGGGACCTCAGCGTCAGTTCCAGTTATGGAGGTTTCTCACTTATCCAGTTCCCACTTAACCAAGTTCCACTGTATTTGGAATTGTATTTAATTATTTTTTTTAATGTTCGACAGGCTAGGTGTTTGACCACAGCTTACCTGATGTTAAGTGAAGGTGTGGTCGAAGATGGTAAAGCACACCTAGCCTGGAATGGAACTGGCTCTCAAGTGAGGCTGCCGGAGCACACCGTTAGATGCTTGGCGGCAGATTTTCAACTCTCGTGTGGTAGCTAGCCAGCCGAGTACTAGAGAGTACGCTACTACCATGCTATGGTTTCCTCACGATGTTTTCCTTCACCGGCAGCTCAAGCTCATTGTTGGGGTTTGAACCCACGCCTTTCGGCATGCGAACCTACCGCGCTAACCACTGAGCTATCATCGCTACAAAATCGCTTGTGTGTACAAGTAAAACTGATTTGTTTTGGCAGGCCTTCCTCCACTGGTACACGGGTGAGGGAATGGACGAGATGGAGTTCACGGAAGCCGCCAGCAACATGGCGGACCTGATATCAGAGTACCAGCAGTACCAGGTGAGCACAACTCATATGTCACTGATACACAGGTTTTAGGTATCCTGCCGCCAAGCAGTAGTGTGTAAACGTTACTGTGTTCCAGTTTGCAAGTTGAGACTAACCATCTAATGTCTCAAAACAATACTTTACTGATTCCAATTACATTCCTGTACATTTTTTTCATAATTCAAAATTCATTTATTGCGTATATGGGTACAATAGATATTTTAAAAAAAGATAACGAGCGCCATATTCTGCCTTGCGGCATGCAAAACTTAAAATTAAACATTACAAAAAAAACATAATAATAACTACAGTCAGTGATTAGTCAAATCAAAAGCAAAAATAAAATAAAACAAAAAACAAAAACAAAAATAAAACAAAAAACAAAAATAAAACAAAATTTTTTTTGTGTTTAAAACTATTTAAACTTTAACATGGGGTTTATTTTAACAAAATACATAAAATAAACTTGGCTTTCGCCACATAGTAGGCTGTATAGGGCTACTTTCAGTGCCTAAAAAAAGCAATGTCAAATCTGTCAATGTCAAGTCAATGCAGCCTAACCTCTCCCATACACGTACTTGGTGGTAGATCTCCTTAGCAGGAGGTCGTCTAGGGTGGTACCTCCACCGCAGTACCAGATATTCTGCCGCCAAGCAGTAGTGTGCAAACATTACTGTGTTCCGGTTTGAAGGGTACTGCAGCTAGCGAAGTTACTGGGCTGTTGAGACTAACCATCTAGTCTCAAAGTAATGAGCGCCAAAGCAGTGATGCCCTGGACGTTGTTTTGTTACTCAAAGTTCTGTGTATCGCTGCGATGGTCATAGGCAGGCGTTATCTCTTACCATCAGGAGAGCGTCTCGTTCGTCACATTACTTTTCAAATAAAAAAAATAAAAAAAACTTGGCTTTCGGCACATAGTAGCCTGTATAGGGCTACTTTCAGTGCCTAAAAAAAGCAATGTCAAATCTGTCAATGTCAAGTCAATGCAGCCTAACCTCTTCCATACACGTACGTCGTGTTTTTAGCTTTATTGCTGCAAATATCTCGACTATTTTACTTTATTTCCTAGGCAATTTCTAGCAAAAAAAAAAGGTAAAAGTGCTCCATCGTAGACCGCATCTTCACAGCATCAGATGAGATGGCGGTCAGACGCAAGTCTATTCAATCATTTAAAAAATACGCCAACTGCATTAATTAAACTAAATATTGGCGGCTTCAAATCTAGAGTAAATAGGTTTCTTCTAGGTAAGCGTGCTTCATCTTAGACCACACTACTGTTTAACATCAGGCAGAGTGTGGTCAAACGCGAACCTATTTTGAATTACAAAAAAAAATACATTGCAAAAAATCGAAAATATTGTTCACGTTACAACTTGAACAAATGAAAATAGTTTATTGGCCACGTAACTGAAAAAATAAATGTTTCCAGGAAGCCACAGCTGACGACGAAGTATTCGACGAAGACGAAGAATTACTCGAACAGCCGGAAGAGGAAGAGAGGGATATGGCGTAATTGGCGCGCTAAGCGCAGATTTAGGGCGGCAGGGGACTACAGTGTGGTCACGAAAACGCAGTTTGACATTGCTTGATTGACAGCGGCTGTCATGTTAAAAATACTTTTTTTATATATAAATCAAACTTGCTGGTCGGTCGACTTTAAAATCGAAATCACCGCGCCTTGATGCAATTTTTAAGATCGCGAAAATGATTAAGTTCCCATTTATTTGAATATTTAATATACGCCTTTATTTTTGCATTTCATGTATTGTTGCTCAATGCCTATTGTAGGAAAAAAAAAAGAATCGGCAGTGAGAAAATCCATTCCAGGCTAGGTGTGCTTTACCATCTTCGACCACACCGTCACTTAACATCAGGTGAGCTGTGGTCAAACAACTAGCCTGTCAACCATAAAATAAATGACATTACAAAGTTCACAGATAACATAAGAGTTTTGGTGCGAAATTCCAAAACTTATGTTTTTTTATGGGGTTTTTTATATAAAAATAGTTATTAAATACCGAATTTCGTGCGCGAATGTGGGAAAGTGATATAATGTGGCGAAACACGACTTTTCGCGTTGCTTTCAAAACTCCATCGAAGATTGTAGTAAAGTCGCCACTACTTTACGTGACTGGACTCGACTGTGAATTGCTTTGTTGACTGTGATTGTGACTTAAGACTTATTTAACTTGATTCATCTTTAAATACTTGACACAGGCTTATTAACAAAGAGCAACGTAAATAAATAATTAAAGACGTGTTAAATTTCAAAAAAATCTTATAATAGTTCATGTCCATACTTTGGATTAAGATTTTTTCTTTGTTCCTGGCATCCCACTTTATGCATTTGTCAGTGTTAAATGTCTCGATATTAAATAATTATGTGAGTATTTTATGAAAAATCAAGTTAAATAAGTCAAAGTCACATAAATTAAGTCAAGTCCGAGTCCAGTCACGTGTTAGTAAAGTGGTGACTTTACTACAAGCTTCGATAGAATTTTGGATGTAAAACTAAAAAGCATATTTCACTTTTCCACACTCACAAACGTAATTTTGCACTTTGAGTAAAACACCACATGTTTATGTAAAAGTGGTGTTTTCTTTTTAAAATTAACTTGAAAAATTACCAAAAAAAACTAGCTTACGTCTTTTTAAAATTATTTTTGCCTTTTGAATATTCGATAGTTTTTCAATCGCCCTGAACGTAGTCCCCGTATTAACTACATATTTAAAATATATAACGTATATTATAAAATATATAGTTTTCAAAAAAAAGCTGCTTTTAAATGAAAGAGGCTGTTGATTTCAAAAAAATGTGCACATATGCTGTCTACTGTAAACGAATGTCGCACACATTTCGTTTGTGACACTAGGGCTTACCACTATCACGCTAGGACCTTTCCAATGCAACTATTGTAGGTATATTTCTCGACACATGCATTCAAAATTGAAGAAAAAATTCTTACTATCTGTTTTATTTCTCTCTGTGCTTATATTTACTTTAAAAGTGTTTTAAATTAGCTTCCAAAGCGATTCAGAAAACTAATAATAACAAACTTGGGGGATACAGTTTGGTTTGTGCCAAACGGTATCCCCCAAGCCATTTAGTTTGTTAAAATTAACCTAGATGGCGTTGACAGTTTGGTTTGTGGCCTAAATACGGATCAACGCTATTTAGTTGGTTAAAATTAACCTAGATGGCGTTGACAGTTTGGTTTGTGGCCTAAATACGGATCAACGCTATTTAGTTGGTTAAAATTAACCTAGATGGCGGTGACAGTTTGGTTTGTGGCCTAAATACGGATCAACGCTATTTAGTTGGTTAAAATTAACCTAGATGGCGTTGACAGTTTGGTTTGTGGCCTAAATACGGATCAACGCTATTTAGTTGGTTAAAATTAACCTAGATGGCGGTGACAGTTTGGTTTGTGGCCTAAATACGGATCAACGCTATTTAGTTGGTTAAAATTAACCTAGATGGCGTTGACAGTTTGGTTTGTGGCCTAAATACGGATCAACGCTATTTAGTTGGTTAAAATTAACCTAGATGGCGTTGACAGTTTGGTTTGTGGCTAAATATGGATCAACGCTATTTAGTTGGTTAAAATTAACCTAGATGGCGTTGACACTTTGGTTTGTGGCTAAATACGGATCAACGCTATTTAGTTGGTTAAAATTAACCTAGATGGCGTTGACAGTTTGGTTTGTGGCTAAATACGGATCAACGCTATTTAGTTGGTTAAAATTAACCTAGATGGCGTTGACAGTTTGGTTTGTGGCTAAATACGGATCAACGCTATTTAGTTGGTTAAAATTAACCTAGATGGCGTTGACAGTTTGGTTTGTGGCCTAAAAACGGATCAACGCTATTTAGTTAGTTGAAATTAACCTAGATGGCGTTGATCGCCGTTAAAACGCGCTATCGTTTTGTTTACCGATTTAAACTTAATTGTTTTCTGTTATTAAATTGTTGGTTATATCAAGTGAGGACTTGAAATATAGGAATCCGAGTAGCGATGCTAGATCAGTGGTTAGTGTAGTCAGTTCAAACCCCAACAATGAGCTTGAGCTGCAGGTGAACGGAACAGATAGCATGGGGGTAGGGGTACTTTCTACTACTGGGCTGATGAGACTGACTAACCATCGAAAATATCGCATCGCTGCTTTGGCGCTCATTACTTTGAAGTAATGAGCGCCAATACAGCGATGCCCTGGACTTTGTTTTGTTACTCAAAGTTCTGTGTATCGCTGCATTGGTCATGGACAGGCGTTATCTCTTACCATCAGGAGAGCGTCTCGTTCGTCTCATTACTTTTTATATAAAAAAAACTGTTTTTTAGACTCTGGCTACCCTCAAGTTGAAAATTTGACGGTGTCCGGCATACTCACTTGAGGACCAGTTCCATTCCAATCTAAGCGTGCTCCATCTTAGACCACGCAGCCACTGACGAGTAGAAGCTGATTAAAAAAAAACTAGTGTTAAAAATACACGTACTCACAGACACGGCTCGATTTCACGGACCTTTTTAAAAAGTCTTTTCAGTAAGCATTTAGCTTAGATATTTAAAAAAAAAAGTATTATATTCATAAAAAATAATTATAAGCCAGTTTGAAAAATAAATACTAACGCTTGTTTGCAGGAACTTTCTTTTGCATTCTTGTAAAGAAATTGTAACGTAATTTTTTTTACTTATGCGGTGTTACCAGTTGCGGATCTAGGGGGGCAGCTACAGGGGGCGCCAAAATCATGATCAACCACAAAGCGCGTAGCATTTAGCGCGTACTATCGATTATTCGTTTGATTTTAAAACGTGCATTTTGAATCACATCCAACGTTATGAAAGTCACAAGTCGATTCTGGAATGCTTGCATAGTGTAACATGATGTATCTAACGAACTGGGGGCTCTAATCGCGGAGGGTTTTTGGGACGGAAAAATCGATCTCTCATCTCTAGGAAAAATCATTTTAAATTGTATACAAATACAAATCTTTTATTAATAACACTAAGTCATTTTTCCATTCATATTTTAAAATATACCAAAATCATAACATAATTACGTCAATACAATGAAAATGTCAATGAAATTATATAAAATAAAATAATTATGTCAATAAAAACAAAAATATTATAATTACTAGTAATTCAATAATCTCTTATTTTGAAATAATCGTTAAAGTCATAAAACAATATATACACCGCGCAAAGTTCCATCGCCCAGATACTATGTAATACTGTTTACAATCTGGGTGTCTTCAAATCGCGAGCGAATCGGTTTGTTCTAGGCGAGCGTGCTCCATCGTAGACCGCATCTTCGCTTGTCATCAGGCGAGATGGCGGTCAAACGCAAGCCGAGAGTGCAAATTCAGTCCGATATAATAATAAAAAGCAAAATTCATAATTTTGAAAAACCCACTACGGTTAAAAAGTAATTGTCACCTATCTAAGAACATGCACCAATCAAACCCGAACCCGTAACTGAAAACTGCATCAAAATCGGGCTAGTAGTTTTGGAGGAAAATGGCAACATGGATTTGCACAAACAATGTTTGCTGCAGCGCCCCTGGCGAGTTGTCACCGTAACACCTATCTAAGATAATGCACCAATCAAACCCGAACCCATAACTGAAAACTGCATCAAAATCGGGCTAGTAGTTTTGGAGAAAAATGGCAACATGGATTTGCACAAACAAACATCCTCTCACCCCAAACGCGTATACCGTCTCCGTTCCGTCGTGGGTAAAAAAACGGCCAGTAACACCGCGTGTATGTAGGGCAAAAACGTCTCAAAAATCAGTTTCCACAGTGATCCTTGTAAAGGTTTATTTGGTAAGTGCTAGGTTTTAGGCTTCCCGAGGACCCAAAATGGTTCTTTCCGCCGTTTTTAGTTTAGTAAGCTAAAGATTTATAATTAGGATGTTGAATGCTGAGCTTCTTATGATTGTAATTTATTTTTTTAAGAAATAAACATGTTTTGAGAAGTCATTGTTTTTATTTGAACACTCCATCGAAGCTTGTAAAGTCACTTCTTTTTACGGCCAAAGCGCCTTCTATACATTGGTAGTTCTGCCTTGAGAGCTGTAGGGCGTGGGTTCGATTCCCACTCAGGGCAAACATTTTGTGAATAAACAAATGTTTGTTCTGTATGTGTTATAAGTATGTATTTACAATAAAAAGTATTCATGTATTCTATCCGTTACCTGACTTCCATAGTACAAGCTTTACTTAGTTTGGGGCCAGATGGCGCTGTGTGTATAGTCCAACGATATTTATTTAAACATGGTGATTTTACATTCTTACGAACAGCTATGATAGCCCAGTAGTTAGCGAGGTCAGTTCGCATGCCAAAGGGCGTGGGTTCAAACCCCAACAGTGACTGACAGCCCTGTTGGTTTATTGGTAGAGATTAACTACGAGAACATGACCCGCCCCTCCAAAATTCAAAACATTTGAAAGTATTTACAACGCACTACCACGCATGTACGCTTACTGGTGCTGCCGTCAAACACCTAGTCGAGCTAGCAAATCCATGGATTTGTGTGTCGACTAGTGGCGTTCATTCATCGCTCTTTATGATTAGTATGGCGCTGCACTGACGTACTCTATGAACATGACACGTGCGTTGTCTTCTGCGGTCAACTAGTTATGGTAAGTTGACAAACAAGTCTGGTGCTACTGAATACGAATACTCACAACTACATACAAACTCTTTCTTTAAGGATGTGACTACACATTAAAACAGCTCCGTTGGCTCATTGGTAGTATATCTGCCTTGAGAGCTGCAGGGCGTGGGTTCGATTCCCACTCAGGGCTAACGTTTGTGTGACTAACATCGATGTTTGTTCTGTGTCTGGGTGTACTGTATGTATTATAAGTATGTAATTACAAAAAAAAAGGAAGTATTCTGTCAGCCCATAGTACAAGCTTTGCTTAGTTTGGGGCTAGATGGCGCTGTGTTAAATGTCCTCCAATATTTATTTATTTAATGAGCTTGAGCTGCCGGTGAAGGAAAACATCGCGAGGAAACCACAGCATGGTGGTAGCGTACTCTCTAGTACTCGGCTGGCTAGCTACCACGCGAGAGTTGAACATCTGCCGCCAAGCATTTAATAGGTGTGTTCCGGCAGCCTCGCTTGAAAGCCAGTTCAATCTATGCTAGGTGTGTTTACCATTTTCCTACCCTCAGTGGAGTCAAGCCCCTCCCAAAAAGCAATCCTAGATCCGTTACTGATCACAAATGCACGTGTGCCAAACTCCAGGAAGAAAAAAAATAAAAGAGTTTATTAAGTACAGTATTACTTCAGTAATTTTATTACAAAATTCATTTACTAAAATTAAAATCATTAATAAATAAAATCTACCATTTACACATACGTCCTATACATAAAGCAATTTAAATAAATATTTTAAGGCTTAATTTAAAATATTATAAGTACCTAGACATAAGAAATAGATTCATTCAGATAGATTCAATAATTCAAAAAATATAGTTTTATTTTGTTACTCAAATCTGGGTACTGAAATGGTCATGTCGTAATTTTATTACAAAAATAAATGACTAAAAACTTTATTAAATAAAATCAACCATTTACATAATTACACGTTCTATACTGTCTATACATAAAGCAATTTGAATAAATATTTCAAGGCCTAATTTAAAATATTATGAGTATACTTAAAAATAGATTCAATAATACAAATTACATATTTGGTTACTCAAATCTGGATACCGCAATAGTCATCCATCTTATGATCAAGAAAATGTCACGTTCGTCTCATTATTTTTAAACAAAAAAATATAACAGTATTATAAGAACATGTATTTTTGTAGCGATGATAGCTCAGTGGTTAACGCGGTCAGTTCACACACCGAAGAGCTTGGGTTAAAAATCCAACAATGAGTTCGAGCTGCCGGTGAAGGAAAACATCGTGTGGAAACCATAGCATGGTGGTAGCGTACTCTCTAGTACTCGGCTGTCTAGCTGCCACACGAGAGTTGAAAATCTGCCGCCAAGCACCTAACGGTGTACCGGAAGCCTCACTTGAGTCCATGATTCAATCAATTTCTTTCAACTAATTTCAAAATTCAAGCCATGATAGGTGTGTATACCATTTTCGACCACACCGTCACTTAACTAACATCAGGTGAGCTGTGGTCAAACACCTAACAGTCAGACATAAAAAAAACATGATCTTTTAAACAGATTTCTAAAAGGAAAGAATTTTTCCTTTTATTTAAGTCTATTCTTGTTTAATTAGTACGAAATTTATTTTGGGAAAAGAATAACTTTTTGTCTCGTATATTGATGAAACTACCGCGTTGACCATCGAAAAGGAAAGACTAGATTTGGAACAAAAGAGGCAGCGCCTGTCCATGACCATTGCAGCGGTACCCAGAATTTTGAGTAACAAAATAGTCAGGAGCATCGCTGCTTTGCTGCTCATTACTTTGAGACATTTGATGGTTAATCTCAACAGCCCTGTAACGTCGTTGCAGTACCCTTCAAACCGGAACACAGCAATGTTTACACACTACTGCTTGAGCTGAGCAAACAGTTAAAATCAAAATGTCATGGACTTAGATTTTTTTGTTATCAATTCACATCTTAAAAAACGTATGATCTATCAACTTCTCACTTACATGAAATCGAAACTGGGTACTTTTAAAATCACGCTTTTAAAGTACGCTGTATTAAATTACTTATAAAAAAATAATCAATAAATTATGGCATCGATTTATACATTCACATTTTAATAATTATAATTTCTTATTTAATATACGTGTCTTAAAAATAATCAGATCTTATTAATAAAATGAGATTGATTTTGAAAGTTTCAGTTTTTCCCGTTTGTACCCAAAGGGTAAAAACAGGAGCCTATTACTGAGACTTCGCTGTCCGTCCGTCCGTCACCGGGCTGTATCTCAAGAACGGTGTAGCGATGATAGCTCAGTGGTTAGCGCGGTAGGTTCGCATGCCGAAGGGCGCGGGTTCAAACCCCAACAATGAGCTTGAGCTGCCGGTGAAGGAAAACATCGTGAGGAAACCATAGCATGGTGGTAGCATACTCTCTAGTACTCGGCTGGCTAGCTACCACCCTCAAGTTTGAAAATCTGCCGCCAAGCATCTAACGGTGTGTTCCGGCTGCCGCACTTGAGAGCCAGTTCCATTCCAGGCTAGGTGTGCCTTACCATCTTCGACCACACCTTCACTTAACATCAGGTGAGCTGTGGTCAAACATCTAGCCTGTCAACCATAAAAAAAAAAGAAAAAAAAAAAAACGGTGATAGACAGTTGACATTTTCACAGATGATGTATTTCTATTGCCGCTATAACAACAAATACTAAAAATAAAATAAATATTTAAAGGGGGCTCCCATACAACAGACGTGATGTTTTTGCCGTTTTTATAGATAACGGTACGGAACGCTTCGTGCGCGAGTCCGACTCGCACTTGGCCGATTTTTCTGATCTATCTGTGGTCATTACGGGTCGTCCATGTTTTTTAAGCCCCCGGTGGAGCTCCTGGTGATATGTGGCGAGGTTCTAGACTTCCTCCCCCCAAATCACGTGTATTTTTGCGGTCCAAGGTATTGACATTTTCAGTATATTACACTGGTCAGCAAAATTATGTACCAAGAAAGATTCTTATTAAAGGTGGTCCGATTTCCATACAAATAAATTTTTGCCATTTACGGACAAATGGAGCATAATTTTACAGTGAAATCACAGCTACTGCCATTTATTTTGGTCTTTATTTGCGGTAAATCACAATTGTTCGAATAAAACAGTAGATTATTAGCATAATCGTTATAGACACACCCCGTATTTTTCTTCCTCTGATACTGTCCGTCCTACGGTTGCCTGAAAGAGATCGCTTTTAGCGATAAGGTCGCCAGTTGTTACACCTATTAATTAATTTTATTTCTTCTGTATTGTTTTTTTTAAGCTATTGCATAGCTTCTATCTCGTGGAGACCGAATCCAGAAATTCCGTAACGAAAATAACCTAACACCCCCCACTCCCACCGGCACAGCGGTGATGCTTTTTAGTTTTGCCATCTATCGATGAATAGCAGAACTTTTAATGACTTTTTTGAAATATCACGCCTGTCTCTTTAGTTCAGCAACTCGCCTCTAGGTGGCATTGGTTGTAATGCTATGCAATAGCTTTACCGCGGCAGTCCCCGAGTGCCATACGACTTTTTTTTTAGTGTGTGCAATAAAGAGTTAATCAATCAATCATTAATCTACTGTTTCATTCTAATATCATAAAAATTAATAAATTTGATTTTATGCCACTACCCATTATAGTAAGTAGCACTTTAGTAAAGTGTGACTGAACAAAGCAAGACTACGACTCGACTGTGACTTGATTTAATATCGAACGTTTTAAAATTCAAAATTAATTCGCATTCGCTTTAAAAAAAAAACAAAGTACAATTGAAAGAAAAAAAAAGTTGTGTCTATAGTAATCTTAAAAGCTACCCGCCAGGGCCGTCCGCCTATATCTTTAGGTTGTAATAGACAGGTTTGTCGTCCAGGATGTTGATGTCGGTCAGCTTGGGCTCGCATGTCGTCCACATGGGCTGCAGCTCCAGCTCGGGGTTCCCTTCCAACGGGGGCACGGAGCCCTAAAAACGAAGACAATGTTCAAACATGTATACAGAACTAGCCGCGCCCCGCGGTGTTACCCGCAACATGTTTTCGGGATAAAAAGTATCATATGTGTTAATCCAGGGTGTCAGCTACCTCCATGCCAAATTTCATCCAAATCTGTTCAGTAGTTTTTACGTAAAAGTAACAAACATCCATCCAAACTTTCACATTTATAATATTAGTGGGATTGCAAACTTGGGGTTTCGAGAACCACACCGTCACTTAAAATCAAGTGTGCTGTGGTCAAACACCTAGCTTGCCAATAAAACAAAATAAATAATTTCGTAGCGATGGTAGCTGTGGTTAGCGCGGTCGGTTCGCATGCCGAAGGGCGTGGGTTCAAACCCCAACAATGAGCTTGAGCTGCCGGTGAAGGAAAACATCGTGAGGAAACCGTAGCATGGTGGTCGCGTACTCTCTAGTACTCGGCTGGCTAGCTACCACACGAGAGTTGAACATCTGCCGCCAAGCATCTAACGGTGTGCTCCGGCAGCCTCACTTGAGAGCCAGTTCCATTCCAGACTAAGTGTGCTTTACCATCTTCGACCACACCTTCACTTAACATCAGGTAAGCTGTGGTCAAACATTAAATAAATATCGTAGGACAATACACACAGCGCCATCTGACCCCAAACTAAGCAGAGCTTGTGTGATGGAAGTCAGATAACTGATAGAATACATTAATACTTTTTTTTTTGTAAATACATACTTATAATACATACAAGAGCCTCGATCACGAAAATTTATCAAATTCGTATCGTAAAGCTATAGAGTCCTCGATAGCATACAAAGCTGTACAAATCTCACACAAATTTTTGTCGATGTTTTTTTCGCGAGTCGTCGACGGTTTCATTTTGATGCTCACCTGCCTGGAGAGTCGTTTCCCGCGGCTGCGTTTCGGCCAAGGCTTCTTCAGATGCACGTAAGTAACGTGGGCGCGTTTCTCCGACGCGTGTTTGAACCCCTTACCACACATTTCGCATTTGTACGGCTTCAACCCAGTATGGATCTAGGAATAATCATTGCATTTCTTTTTGGAAATAAACCTTTAGGAGGCAATGACATTATTAGCCATCTGCATATACTAGCGGACGCCTTGCGGTTTCAACCGCGCAGTTTTTTTTTTTTTTTTTATTGCTGACAGGCTAGTTGTTTGACCACAGCTCACCTGATGTTAAGTGAAGGTGTGGTCGAAGATGGTAAAGAACACCTAGCCTGGAATGGAACTGGCTCTCGAGTGAGGCTGCCGGAACACACCGTTAGATGCTTGGCGGCAGATTTTCAACTCTCGTGTGGTAGCTAGCCAGCCGAGTACTAGAGAGTACGCTACCACCATGCTATGGTTTCCTCACGATGTTTTCCTTCACCGGCAGCTTTGTATGTATTTGTATGGAAATCAAACGACCTTAAGCCCGTTTTACTAAAAAATTAGTCCGAGTGCTCGAGTGTTCGTAACATGCTTGCACTAATAATGAAACCGTGCGTTCAGGGGGGGTTTTGAAAAGAGTATTTTTGCTCTTCTATATCTGAGTGCAAAAGTAATTTTTATCCGCTAGAGGATAAAGTAAATTTGAATTTAGAACATCGCGTGCGCTAAGTTTGTGCGATTCAAAACATCATCAAACCTATTCACTTCTACCTCCATGCGACGAATTTATCATACAACTTTTTTTAATTCGTTAAAAACTCAGATTAGGAACCTCCTTGGTGTACGTTTTTTTTTTAATTTGCTTTGCGCGCGCAATTTTCTTTTTACGTCATATTGTTAATGTAGTAGTTAATACCTGAACTGAAATAAAAGTATCTTGTGATTGTAAAAGATTTCTCTGCATTTAGTCATTTCCTCGCTGAGGTGGGAGACAAGTCACGTGCTGCACTCGAGTGCAGAGATTGTTCACCTCGTGCTCGTTTGATTCCCTCGCTAACGCTCAGGATTGTAATTTTTAAAATTTGAGAATCCTTCGCTTGCTCGCTCATCAATATTGAAACGCATTTTTTTATTATATTCTTTATTTTTTTTGCGCGGTTAAAAAGCAACTTTGCTCTCTTGTATAACAAATAACTTTTTTCTACGAGGACGCGAGGCCCGGGCGGTTGCCCTGCTAGGGGTGGCTAAAGCCGCCACTGGATGCCAATGAATCAAAAGTAATATTTTGAGAAGCTAATTTCACAGACGTGACGTCCCGGGAGCCGAACCCCAATACTCACAAACATGTGCCGCTGTCGGTTGCTGTGTGTGGAGAAATGCTTTCCGCACACGTTGCAAGAGTAGCTCGCCTTGACTAGCGCGTGCACGCGTCTGTGCGCGACCAGCCGCTGCTTCATGCGGAACGACTTCCCGCATTCGCTGCACTTGAACGGTCGCTCGCCCGTGTGCACCCACGTGTGATCTTTCAGAAGGGCATAGCTCTGAAAATAAATATCGTAGGACATTATTTGACAGCCCTGTTGGTTCATTGGTAGTATGTCTGCTGCGAGAGCTGAAGGGCGTGGGTTCGAATCCCACTCAGGACTAACATTTGTGTGACTAACATCGATGTTTGTTCTGTGTCTGGGTGTTCTGTATGTATTATAAGTATGTAATTACAAAAAAAAAAAGTATTTAAGTATTCTATCAGTTATCTGTCTTCCATAGCACAAGCTTTGCTTAGTTTGGGGTCAGATGGCGCTGTGTGTAATGTCCTATGATATTTATTTTATTTTTATTTATTTATTACACACAGCGCCATATGACACCAAACTAAGCAGAGCTTGTGTGATGGAAGTCAGATAACTGATAGAATACATAAATACTTTTAATTTTGTAAATATATACTTATATAAATAGTACACCCAGACACAGAACAAACATTTGTTTATACCACAAAATGCTTGTACTGGGTAGGAATCGGCACCTGAGCGCAGAAAGAGACTGGCGCAGGTTCATCATCATCATCATCATCAGCCTATACTAGTCCACTGCTGGACATAGGCCTCTCCCAAGACACGCCACTCAGCCCGATCCTCGGCTTTTCGCTTCCATCCACCGCCAGCTGTCCCACGTATATCGTCACTCCATCGAGTCTCAGGGCGTCCTACGCTACGCTTGCCAATACGCGGTCTCCACTCTAGAACACGTCTACCCCAGCGGTTATCGGTTCTGCGACAGATATGTCCAGCCCATTGCCACTTCAGCTTGCTAATACGCTGAGCTATGTCAATGACTTTCGTTCTCTGGCGAATTACTTCGTTTCGGATACAATCCCTGGCGCAGGTTAATTTAAATAAATTCAAAGTAAAAAAAAAATATTTAAAAAAACCGGCCAAGTGCGAGTCGGACTCGCGCACAAAGGACTCCGTACCATTATTTATAAAAACGGCAAAAAAAAAAATCAAGTTTGTTGTATGGGAGCCCCCCTTAAATATTTATTTTATTTTTAGTATTTGTTGTTATAGCGGCAATAGAAATACATCATCTGTGAAAGTGTAAACTGTCTAACTATCACCGGTCTTGAGATACAGCCTGGTGACAGACGGACAGCGGAGTCTTAGTAATGGGGTCCCGTTTTACCCTTTGGGTACGGAACCCTAATGAAACACAAAGACAAATCACAGTTGCATAATACCTATATAAATTTACAATTTAAAAAAAACCGACTCCATGGCCAACTAAACGCAATGCTCCAATGAAACAGCGAGGTTTCCGAGCAAACAAAAATATCATCGATGTGTACAATTTTTACATTTTCGTTGATTTTTTTTATAACCGCTCGATCAATTTCGATAAAATTTCTATGGGACCACCTCTGAAGTAAGATCTACCAAGCAAGAAAAGGACCATCAAAATCGATTCATAATTGGCGGAATGATCTACGCGATCATTCCGCCAATTATATACAAAAAAAAACATACAGTCGAATTGAGAACCTCCTCCTTTATAGTTCAGTTACCTGGAAGATTCGTCCGCACAGTTCACACATGCACGGTGACTTCATCGAGGGGTAGTTGGTTCGGTTCTTGTCCGGGTGCGCGCGACGGAAGTGACCGTGATATGCGCGGGAATCTTCTAGCTGGAGACCACACTAGAAAGGAGATATTATCAGTTTCAATGCGTTTTACAGAATGACAAGATAAATTAAACGTTTAAAAAACCCCCGACATGTGTATAGTATTCTACTAGTCAAACTCTTTCATTTGATACCCATATTGAGGGAGTTGTGAAAAAATATGTAATCCGCCATTTTGTGGTGGCGGCCATCTTGGATTTGAAATAAGTTTTTTTTTTTAATGGTTGACAGGCTAGTTGTTTGACCACAGCTCACCTGATGTCAAGTGAAGGTGTGGCCGAAGATGGTAAAGCACACCTAGCCTGGAATGGAACTGGCTCTCAAGTGAGGCTGCCGGAACACACCGTTAGATGCTTGGCAGCAGATTTTCAACTTGAGGGTGGTAGCTAGCCAGCCGAGTACTAAAGTACCCTACCACCATGCTTTGGTTTCCTCACGATGTTTTCCTTCACCGGCAGCTCAAGCTCATTGTTGGGGTTTGAACCCACGCCCTTCGGCATGCGAACCTACCGCGCTAACCACTGAGCTATCATCGCTACAAAAGTACAGTATATCATAGTGTACAGTATTCTACCATTCAAGCCCTTTCATTTGATACCCATATTGAGCGAGTTGTAAAAAAAATCTGTGTATCGCTGCAATGGTCGTGGACATGCGTTATCTCTTACCATCAGGAGTCTGATTACTTTTACATTAAAAAAAAAGTTCACATAATTATAAGTACGATGACCCTCCTTTCGGCTTAAAACACCCTAAGCTTTTAACCCTGTAAAGTATTTGTGGCTAACCCTAGAGAGAGTTTCAATCACCTGTTCGCAAGGTATTGGCCCCTCCGCTTTCCTCAGCTGACTGGGATAAGTCCGCCTTTCATCACCATCATCCTGATCAGCATCATCTTTTGATAGTTTCTCTCTGAAATAGATTGCAAACAACCTATATAAATCACGATAACCATTTTTTCAATCATCGTTTTTTTATAGTACTTAAGATTTTTTAGGTAAGACTAACGTACTTAAAACTAAGATTCAATTCTCCCTGACCTCCCTGACTCTCCTTCCTTAATATTTCTGGACTTCCTACTTCTTTTATTTGTCTTGTTAGCTTCCCAACACGCTTTTAGCTAGTTTAAAAAAAAACTTTACATACCGAATTTCGGTATGTAAAGTTTTTTTTTGTATTTATTTTATATTTTTTACTGATAGTAAACTTTATTTCATGAAACTAATTTGAATATTTTGACTTTCTATGCGGTAGTTTAATTCTAATACGTTTTCAAACTTTTTATAGTTATGACGTCACTAGGTCGGCTGAATATGTAGAATATGCCTTTGCCATATAAAACAAATAAGTATACAAAACATTTGACACATTTGATTAACTTTGACAACAGAACTGACAAGTTTTTTTTTAATTTGCCCCATCGGGCTGGCTAAAACTGTAAAGCCATTCTGTCACGTCTTCGGTTTTTACAATTCATGACATAAAGTAAACAAATCTTATGTCATAAAAGCGATATCAGAGTCCAAATAACGTTTAAAGTAAAATAACCCAGATATTTGTATCAATAAAGCGAAAAACAACTCGACGTATGTGTATTGAAGAGATTATTATGACCGCCGTTGACTTGACATTGACAAATTTTGTTTTGGTTTGCCATTGCTTCTTTAGTCTATGAAAGTTGCCCGACGAGGTGACGTCATGATACATCAATTGAAAGTCAAGTTTGATTTATGTTTTTTACTAAAATAAACCCCACCTCATAGTTTACAGAGTTTTAAACATAAAAATATTGTAAAGAAATGTACTATTTCGAAATGGTTTTGGAATCAGTAAAGTTTTTTTTTTCTTGACATACCGAATTAATCTCCCCTAATCTCCCTAGACTTTCTCCCTTTGTTAACTTTCCTAATTACTTCTAGGTATGACTCACCTCTCCCTAATCTCTCTGTACTTTCTTCTTTTATTTGTCTTGTTAGCTTCCTAGTCCACTTCTAGCTATAATTAACCTCCCCCTGATCTCCCTAGACTTTCTCCCTTTATAAGCCCTTAACCTCCCTGGTTACTACTAGGTACGACTCACCTCTCCCTAATCTCTCTAGACTTTCTCCCTTTGTTTGCCTTATTAGCTTCCCTGGTTTCCTTGGTAGTATGTCGTGCGGAGACGCTCAGGTGTTTCCTGTACGCATCCTCCGAAGCAAAACGCACGTTGCATGGTTCGCAGAAAGGTCCGTCGTCCGGTATCTGGGGAAAAAATTAATAATAAATTAATAATAATAATTTAATAATTTCCAAAGCAGGCGGTCATTTAGGTAGGTACCACGGACCACCGCAGTACTAGATATTCTGCCGCTAAACAGTAGTTTTTTTTTTATGTAAAAAATAATGAGACGAACGAGACGCTCTCCTGATGGTAAGACATAACGCCTGTCCATGACCATTGCAGCGATACACAGAACTCTGAGTAACAAAACAAAGTCTAGGGCATCGCTGCTTTGGCGCTCATTACTTTGGAGACTTTCGATGGTTAGTCTCAACAGCCCAGTAATTTCACTGCAGTACCCTTCACAGTAATGTTTGCACACTACTGCTTGGCGGCAGAATAACTGGCACTGCGGTGGTACCTACCTAGACGACCTCCTGCTAAGGAGATCTACCACCAAATGAATCATTTATTCATTCATGAACGAAGAAAAGAAAAGGGGGGGCTTGACTCACCGGTAACGCTTGCCGGTGTTTGAGCTTCTTGTGGAGATCTATCCCCTTCCCACTGACGAACGAGTATCCGCACAGGGCGCACACAAAGTCCGAGGGATGCTTGATGCGTACGTGACCCATGTAAGTCGTAAATTTTCTGCAATAAAAAAAAAGCTTTTTTTTATGGTTGACAGGTTTGGTGTTTGACCACAGCTCACCTGATGTTAAGGTGGTACGATTTCCATACAAACAACTTTTTTCCATTTATATACAAATGGAGCATTGAAATGGACAGTGAAATCACAGCTACTGGCATTTATTTTGGTCTTTATTTGCGGTAAATCACAATTGCTTGAATAAAACAGTAGATTATTAGCGGAGCGAGGCTCTGGGCCACTGGCATAGTAGCTCCAGTGAGTTGGGTAGAAAGTTCAATGATGATGACATGAATCAGTGATGATGACATGAATCAATGATGATGACATAAATCATTGATGATGACATGAATCAATGAAGACGACATGAATCAATGACGATGACATGAATTATTGATGACGACATGAATCAATGATGATGACATGAATGATTGATGATGACATGAATCAATGATGACGACATGAATCAATGACGATGACATGAATTATTGATGACGACATGAATCAATGATGATGACATGAATGATTGATGATGACATGAATCAATGATGACGACATGAATCAATGACGATGACATGAATAATTGATGATGACATGAATCAATGATGATGACATGAATCATTGATGACGACATGAATCAATGATGGTGACATAAATCAATAACACTTATATATATGGACGTTACAATTTATAATTAAAGCCTGCTTGTTTTTTTTAATAATCTGACAGCTGTCATTTGTCAGTACAAATTGAATCTCCATAGGGCGGAAAGTATTACTTTCAGCCCGCTCCTCAGACAACTGCAGACCTGGTTATGATGCTAAAAATAAAACGTAGAGAGAAAAAAATAAGAGTACCCCTCCAAAATTTCAGGCTGCGACCGCGCCTGGCTTACCTACCCTTAGAGCCGGAACACAGTAACGCTTACGCACTACTGCTTGGCTTAATTATAAAACAGAACGCAGGTAAAATTACTTACACGAATTCCTCGGGACAGTGTGGGCATTTATATCTAGTACCTTTGTGCCATCTCTCGTGTAAACGTGCAGTTTGTCTGTAACCAATAGTAAAAAGATTTTTTTTTTTTATGTAATAAGTAATGAAATACAAAAAAATACAAAAAATACAAAAATATTTATTTAACAGAAAATATGTGTACAAAGACAGCCCCGTTGGCTCATTGGTAGTATATCTGCTTTGAGAGCTGTAGGGCGTGGGTTCGATTCCCACTCAGGGCAAACATTATGTGAATAAACAAATGTTTGTTCTGTGTCTAGGTGTTCTGTATGTATTATAAGTATGTATTTACAACAAAAAAAAGTATTTATGTATTCTATCAGTTATCTGACTTCCATCACACAAGCTCTGCTTAGTTTGGGGCCAGATGGCGCTGTGTGTATAGTCCTACGATATTTATTTATTTGTTAAGATCGTAATATTTATTTTATTTTATTTTATAGTCATACCAACGAAACAGCTACTAATACAGTTGAAACATATTAAACAAGGTTGGCAAAAATTAAGTGCCGCCTCAATTATAGGTATAAACCTCATTCAATAAGACAGTACGCTAAAACTTTTGAAACAAAATTAAATTAAATCTAACTGAAATATTAACTAAATTAAATCTAAATTAATTATACATTAATTTATGAATTGAGATTAAAAACATTGAAATAGAAATAGAAATAATAGTTAAAACAATAATAATAACAACAGAAACAAAGATACTCATGCTTTCGACAGAAACTGTCCAAAACTTAATTTAAAATCACGCAAGCGGCCTGAAACAACATCGATTTCCAAATGCCTTATCAAGCCACACTTATCGACTAAATCGATTTTCTCATTATGAATCGCATTATAATTTCTTAATATCCTGTTTATATCTTACAATAGTCATGACCTACGGAGCCGAAACGTGGACACTCACAGCGGGAATGGTCCGTAAGTTCAAAGTCGCTCAGCGAGCTATGGAAAGAGCTATGCTTGGCATTTCTCTGAGGGATCGGATCCGAAACGAAGTAATTCGCCAGAGAACTAAAGTCATTGACATAGCTCAGCGTATTAGCAAGCTGAAGTGGCAATGGGCTGGACATATCTGTCGCAGAACCGATAACCGCTGGGGTAGACGTGTTCTAGAGTGGAGACCGCGTATTGGCAAGCGTAGCGTAGGACGCCCTGAGACTCGATGGAGTGACGATATACGTAGGACAGCTGGCGGTGGATGGAAGCGAAAAGCCGAAGACCGGGCTGAGTGGCGTGTCTTGGGAGAGGCCTATGTCCAGCAGTGGACTAGTATAGGCTGATGATGATGATCTTACAATAGTCCCCGCACTAGGGCTAGCCTGTATCGCGGGAGGCTGGAACCGACTAAATATATTAAATTTAATGGAGAACTTGTACTATTTTTTAACTATATAATTTGACACTAATAAATTAATAAGCAAGGAGTGCAGAAAAGTATATATGTGCATGAGGTGTGTGTGTGTGTGTGTGTGTGAGAGAGATAGAGTGTGTGTGTGGGTGTGTGTGAGAGAGTGCGTGTGTATGTGTTGTGAGAGAATGTGTAAGAGATTTTATATTTGACAGCAAGTGTACGAATGGGTTTGATTTTAGTATTGGCCTTAAGTTTTAGTTCATAACTTGTAGTTTGTAGTAGGTATTACGTAAATTACTTCATGATTGGACGATAAACAGAGAGTCAGTAGCAACGTAGTCGAGTGAGAGAAGCCATTTCTTTACTTTTTCTTTAGCACCATGATTAGAGCTGTCGCTGAGATTGCAGAACTTCGTGAGGCGCTTGTAAAGAAAAGGAAGCGCGTAATGACTAAGCCGTCTTGCAAATACGGACTTGACAGAAGGAACTTTTACGTCTGCTCTACGTTTTTTGGTCGTTATATTGTGATCACACGAAGTTTGTTTGACGGCTTTATGGTGTGTGAGTACAGCTTTTTCTATAAATAATTGGCGGACTGTTAGTACTTGAGTTTCATCGTAAAGAGTTTTGGTTGA
The DNA here is from genome assembly GCA_905404145.2 of Biston betularia. NCBI lineage: Eukaryota > Metazoa > Arthropoda > Insecta > Lepidoptera > Geometridae > Biston > Biston betularia. Next base: position 847,140 of record FR989892.1, on the reverse strand, counting down.
GTAGCTGTAAGGTTTACGAAACATTACTTTAAGAACCGCTCTCTGGGCTCTTTCAACTTTTATTGAATTGTAAAAACCGAAGACGTGACAGAATGGCTTTACAGCTTTAGCCTGCCCGTTGGGGTAAATTAAAAAAAAACTTGTCAGATCTGTTGTCAAAGTTAATTAAATGTGTCAAATGTATTTGTTTACTTTTAGTTTTTTTTTTAAAAAAAGCTTTTTAACATTGAATTGCATACAATCAATACTGAGCTCCTTTACGATACATGATCTTTGTGCGTTATAAGTAAAGCGTACGATAGCTTATCTGTGAGGTTATCAGAAAAAATGTTAACCCTTACTAAAATTGTCGAAAGACAAGCTGTGGACTTTTTGATCACGGAAAAACAATATCCGATGATAACTCACAAATACTCACACATTAATATTAATGTATAATAAAATTGCCAAAATATATTACAGAATTAAATCATACCGAATTAAAAAAAAACCATTAATTTTTTTTGGAAAGCAATCCTTTTTACAAATTAAGTGAATTTATGTCAATGAGGTTCTCGGAATCCTCATGTATGTGCAGCACATGACCGCAGCCTCCGCTGTAGTGTGTTCGTTGTTAATTACTCGTATAGGTATAGCTTCAATCATTAAAGTGTAATCGTAAGGTTTTTTTTGTACATGTGACTTGCCTCTAACATTATTGTTATTTATGACCAATAAATATTACTGATTTACTGACACAATGAGCTTGTGCTGTCGGTGAAGGAAAACATCGTGAGGAAACCATAGCATGGTGGTAGCGTACTCTCTAGTACTCGGCTGGCTAGCTACCACGCGAGAGTTGAAAATCTGCCGCCAAGCATCTAACTGTTTGTTCCGGCAGCCCCACTTGAGAGCCAATGCCATTCCAGGCTAGGTGTGCTTTACCATCTTCGACCACACCGTTGTTTAAAATCAGATGAGCTGTGGTCAAACACCAAGTTTAACAATCATAATAAACCAAAATTCTTCTTCCTTCTTTGTTTTTGGCATCGCATTTTGCCAATCAAGTGTTTCGCAGATATATTAAAATAAAATGTATAGTTTTATGACAAGTAAAATATTTCTGTCTCGTTCTTGGCTTTGTAATGCATAAACATACGAGGCGCGCGGGCGTATACAGTGGCCCACATCGCCCACGCCTTACGCCGCCTCTAACAGCGGGTAACACCGCGTGGCGCAGCTAGTTTATTATATATTAAAATACCATATTACAATGAAAACGATAATAAAACCGTTTATAAACTATCCTACTAAAAAGCAAAATTAAAAATTTTGAAAAAACCCACAACGATTAAAAAGTAATTATTACGTATCTAAGATAATGCACCAATCAAACCCGAATCCATAACTGAAAACTGCATCAAAATCGGACTAGTAGTTTTGGAGAAAAATGGCAACATGTATTTGCGCAAACAAACATCCTCTCACCCCAAACGCATACACCGTCTCCGTTCCGTCGTGGGTAAAAAATAATATATCTTACTGCGTATATTACAAGCGCACTTTTACGGGTTAAGTCGTCTTATCAAATTGATTTAAAAAAATTGCATTTATACACCAGTTTCGCGCCACGATAAACGTAAACGGTTATTAGTAAACAAAGAAAAAAAAACCACAAAAATGGACACGGATCTCCCTCCTCGTTACGAAGATATCATTTCATTGGGAAAAGAAAATGAACATACAGCGCGATCGACAGCAAATTTTCCAGCAGTACCACCAACAACAGCACCTCTGCCAGCGGTACAATCATCAACAGTACATTTTCCAGCGGTGCAATCGTCAACAGTGCCATTGCCAGCGGTACAACCATCAGCAGTACCTTTACCAGCAGTACAAGTGCCAGAAACGGATACAGTGAAAGCAGTATTGAATGCTATCAATAGTCTGACACAATTTGTCCTCGGAGCAATAGTGCTTAGTGCATTTATGATTGCCAACTGCGCACCGCTTTCTGGAGTAATGATTAGGTACCCAGATTCATTTTCGCAACACATTTATCTGTGTGTTATGGGGGTGAGTACAATTCATTCCGATTTTATAATCAATCGTACTGCTATCGTCTCATTGTGAGATTTATTTTCTTACATTGACATACAGTAAAAGTTCCTTATTCGCGGGTGAAAAAATTGGAACCCTGTTCCTGTTTTCGCGGCAAAAAAATGACATTATTCGCGGACGCAATCGGTGAACAGAAAAGGATTGGGTCATTTATTAACGTATCGGCATCTTTTGAGTATGTATGTACTGTCGGTACGCGCCGAGGCGGCTTTTATAAAAGATGTAACCGAGTGGACTAATTTGAAACTGAAACAAACCTTACTGCCACTGTATAAAGGGTATAAAGGGTATTGTCGAATGCCTTATTTTGAAACGGCAAATTATTTATTAATGCTACAAGTCCAATATCAATCTGAATTTAAAGACTTTTCAAAAGCGACAAAACAATAATGTTTAAACCCTGGTTTTTAAAGCTGATTTTATTTTGATACATATTGGTTGTATTTTGGAACGTTAGAACGTATCCCCTATGATTCCATACTAATTACCATCCCATATCCACGGTTTCTGTATTCGCGGCATATTTATGGAACGTACCCCGCGAATAAAGAGCTTTTACTGTATTTTTATAATGTCCCATATAAATTTTAGCGAAATCGATCGAGCAACAAAAAAATCTAAAAATTGTATACAACGATATTTTCGTTTGCTCGGAAACCTCGCTGTTTCATTGGAGCAGCGCGTTTAGTTGGCCTAAGGGTCATGGAGTCAAGTTTTTTAAAATTATAAATTTGTATAATATTGTTTTAACGTAATTTGATTAATTTTTTTCAGTACATAATTCTAATGAGTGAAGCTATTCTATCATTTGACCCCCACGGAGGTTGGGCACATGGTCTCCAATACCCTCAAAAGAGGAAAATCCACGGAGTGATGCAAGTTGTGGGTTCCATTCTCGCTTTAGCTGGATGTCTCATTAAAATAACTGACGGCCCCCACTATTACATGACCACGAACAATGGTCATAAGGTCACAGGTAAAATCTCAAATCTTAACTTACTGACTTTTGAATTAAGGTGGTTCGATTTCCATACAAATATTTTTTTGCCATTTATGGACAAATGGAGCATAATTTTACAGTGAAATCACAGCTACTGGCATTTATTTTGGTCTTTATTTGCGGTAAATCACAATTGCTTGCAAAAATCATTCATAAACTTGATTTTATGCCGCGCTACAGCGCCATATGGCCCCAAACTAAGCAGAGCTTGTGTGATGAAAGTCAGATAACTGATAGAATACATACATACATACTTATAATACATACAGAACACCCAGACACAGAACAAACATTTGTTTATTCACATAATGTTTGCCCTGAGTGGGAATCGAACCCACGCCCTACAGCTCTTAAGGCAGATATACTACCAATGAGCCACGGGGCTGTCAGCGGGGGTGTTATAATAGTATGGATGAATAGGCTATTTGACTACTATTGGGAAATAGTTTTAAATAATTTCTAATTATAGTCTATATTTCTTCGGGATCTGTCGTATTTTCGCTAAAAATCGATGTGAAAGTTTGTAAGAGAAAAAAACGCGCCATAACGCCATTTTGATCATGCCCCTGGTCACGTGACACGTCTGACGTCACACCAAAGTAAACAACAAGCTAAACGAGGCGAAAGTTTGTTTGTTTCCTTGGATTTTTACTTTGGTGTGACGTCATCAGAGTCGCTACCAACCACAGGGTGTTTCACATCACGTGACCAAAACTCAAAATAAATAAATTTTATTGCACAAAATAAACATATTTTAATTGATTGATTCAGGCGTTACTTTGCGGAAGTTCATTTTGAATGTTCTATGTTTATGTTTAGTTTATTTCCGCTTAACAGTCGTTCCAGTTCCAACAGTGACGAGGAGACTTAAATTAAACTAATTTTACACTGGTTATTAATTAAAAACCCTAATCTTACTTAAAATCTAGAACTCCTGATCCTCAGGACGTGTTGACGCGTCAACACGTCCTGAGGATGCCTCGTGTAGAGGTGAAACACGTGTCGACAAAGTGGTTACTGCAGAGAGGAGGATTCTTGATTATTTTAATTAGATTTTTTGTAATTTTTAATTTAATTTTTGTCAAATTAAGAATATTTCTAAGTTTATGAGTTCTAGATTTTAAGTAAGATTAGGGGTTTTAATTAATAAGCAGTGTAAAATTAGTTTAATTTAAGTCTCCTCGTCACTGTTGGAACTGGAACGACTGTTAAGCGGAAATAAACTAAATATAAACATAGAACATTCAAACATATTTTAGTCTTAAAATATGCTTTTTTACTCTGCTATTTATTAGGATTATATCAATTTGTGCCATATTGTTAATAGAGTCAAATAGCCTATTCTAAAGTGTTTTTTTGTTTGGTATTTCAGGATGGATTGTCACCATACTAACGCTGTTAAGTCTCATCGGTGGAATACTAAACTTCAAATACACCGTAAAAATAAGTCAAAGCCGTTACAAGAACTCGCACGCTTATCTGGGCCTATTGACCATGTCCATGGCGTTTATATGTCTGGCTTTCGCATTCGGCGATCAGATGAACCGTTTAATATATTTCAAAGATCACGCCAGTGCCAATCTCTCTTTGACATTAACTATATTCGCTTTGACGGGTGTCCTTGTATCTGCTATATCTATCAAGATTAAATAAATAAATATGTATCTACACAACAGTTTTTTAATTACTAGAAGAAAAAAAAGACGTGTGGCACTCGGGGACTGCCGCGGTAAAGCTATTGCATAGCATTACAACCAATGCCACCTAGAGGCTTTTATTTGGTGGTAGATCTCCTTAGCAGGAGGTCATCTAGGTAGGTACCACCGCAGTACTAGATATTCTGCCGCCAAGCAGTAGTGTATAAACATTACTGTGTTCCAGTTTGAAGGGTACTGTAGCTAGCGAAATTACTGGGCTGTTGAGACTAACCATCTAAAGTCTCAAAGTAATGAGCACCAAAGCAGCGATGCCCTGGACTTTGTTTTGTTACTCAAAGTTCTGTGTATCGCTGCAATGGTCATGGACAGGCGTTATCTCTTACCATCAGGAGAGCGTCTCGTTCGTCTCATTATTTTTCACATAAAAAAAAAAAAAAAAATAGGCGAGTTGCGGAACTAAAGAGACAAGCGTGATATTTCAAAAAAGTCATTAAAAGTTCTGCTATTCATCGATAGATGGCAAAACTAAAAAGTATCACCGCTGTGCCGGTGGGAGTGGGGGGTGTTAGGTTATTTTCGTTACGGAATTTCTGGATTCGGTCTCCACGCTCAATGCCTGCGATAGAAGCTATGCAATAGTTTAAAAATAAATGGCGTTATCTACTGCTATAACTGATCCATCTATGAAAAAAAAACTTTAAAAATCGATGTCGAAAAATTGTCCACAAAAGAAGGTGATTCCTTATTATTATATTTTTTATGTAATAGTAATTAGACGAACGATGCGCTCTCCTGATGGTAAGAGATAACGCATGTCCATGACCATTGCAGTGACACACAGAACTTTGAGTAACAAAACAAATTCCAGGGCATCGCTGCTTTGGCGCTCATTACTTTGAGACTTTCGATGGTTAGTCTCAACAGCCCAGTAATTTCGCTAGCTGCAGTACCTTTCGAACTGGAGTGGTACCTACCTAGACGACCTCCTGCTAAGGAGATCTACCACCAAGTGAATTTATTCTATTAATTAATTATAAAATTAAATTAATAAGTAAAATTATTATAGTAAGTATTATTGTACCCGTAGGCATTTACGTAAACCTAGTCCGTCGCAAGTTCATTTATAAATCACGCGCCTGCAGCGGGAGCCTCGCGCGCGAGTGCGAGAGAGAAACAACATGTTTCTGCAATACTCCAATGAAAGCCGCCATTGGTTCCCGCCAGCTGCTCCGGGGATAGTATTCTTTTGTAGTAAACGAGTGCTATGTCCATAATTTTAGGCAGGATTTCCGAAAATGTTGACTAGTAATAACTTTGGCATTATGAAGTAAACAAAAATTCTGATTGTGTGGTAGCTAGCCAGCCGAGTACCAGAGAGTACGCTACCACCATGCTATGGTTTCCTCACGATGTTTTCCTTCACCGGCAGCTCAAGCTCATTATTGGGGTTTGCACCCACGCCGTTCAGCGTGTGAACCAACCACGCTAACCACCGAGCTATCGTCGCTACCTTCATCAATGACACGTAATCAATGTTTAAAAACTTTTTAATTACAAATATTTAAAATGGATATTACTGAATTCGACTTGTAACTTTAAGTGTTATCAATAAAATATTTTGATTTTTTTTTTATGGTTAACAGGCTAGGTGTTTGACCACAGCTCACCTGATGTTAAGTGACGGCGTGGTCGAAGATGGTAAAGCACACCTAGCTTGGAATGGAACTGGCTCTCAAGTGAGGCTGCCGGAACACACCGTTAGATGCTTGGCGGCAGATTTTCAACTTGAGGGTGGTAGCTAGCCAGCCATACTCGGCTTGAAAGTACCCTACCTCCTTCCTCACGATGTTTTCCATCAACGGCAGCTCAAGCTCATTGTTGGGGTTTGAACCCACGCCCTTCGGCATGCAAACCGACCGCGCTAACCACTGAGCTATCATCGCTACAAATTGTATTTGTGTAAATGATTTGTACATTTTGTGTAATGCTTTTGTGGAACCTTCGACACGAGTCTGACTTGCACTTGACTGGTTCCATTCACAAGATAACCGTTATTCAATAAAAACATATTTCTTTTATGAAACAGTTAGGTATAAAACAATTTTTTATCGTACGCTTTTAATTTCGAGGTATTTCCGCTTATCTGTGCAAGTGTTTTTGTAAATAATCATTTTTTTATGAAATGATACTTAACAGACAGCGATAAATAGATACAGATAAACTTAAGGTGGTACGATTTCCATACAAATAATTTTTTTGCCATTTATGGACAAATGGAGCATCATTTTACAGTGAAATCACAGCTACTGCCATTTATTTTGGTCTTTATTTGCGGTAAATCACAATTGATTGAATAAAACAGTAGATTATTAGCATAATCTATAAATATAAGTTTTATTCAAAAATCATAAATCATTAATAAATTTGATTTTACGCTAATAAATAATTTACTGTTTTATTCAATTAATTGTGATTTACCGCAAATAAAGACCAAAATAAATGCCAGTAGCTGTGATTTCACTGTAAAATTATACTACATTTGTCCATAAATGGCAAAAAATTATTTGTATGGAAATCGAACCACCTTAAGGAGGAAACCAAAACACGGTGGTCGAATACTTCACAGCAAACAAAAAAACACATTTTCAGTACTGAATAGAACGGAAGAGGTTTTGAGTACTATTTAGATTGGAACCATTTGAGACATTTCACAAATGGATCTTTTTGAGAACAAAAGAGATTTTAACTGCTGCTCAGAATAGAACCAATTGGGAAAGAGACATGTTACGAATGGGATTACTTCAGAATGAAATACACAACCTTAACTTAACATCAGGTGAGCTGTGGTCAAACAACTAGCCTGTCAACCATTAAAAAAAAATAAAAAATAAAAATAAAAAAAACATTTTGAGTATTGCTTAAAATGTGGGTATTTCAGAATGAGACATTTCACAAGTGGACCTTTTTGAGAACAAAAGAGACTGAGTACTGTTCAGAATATAGTGCTATATGCTTAGTGGGTTCGATTCCCGCTCAGGACAAACATTTTATGTACCAACAAATGTTTGTTCTGTGTCTGGGTGTTCTGTATACGTTATAAGTATGCATTTACAACAAAAAAAAAGTATGTATATATTCTATCAGTTATCTGACTTTCCATAACACAAGTTCTGCTTAGTTTGGGGTCAAATGGCGCTGTGTGTAATGTCCTACGATATTTATTTATTTTTAATATGACCAATTGGAAACGAGACATGTTACGAATGGGATTACTTCAAAACGAAAGACATTTTGAGTACTGCTTAAAATGTGGCCATTTGATAACGAGACATTTCACTTTATGGGTCTTTTTGAGACCTAAAGACATTTTGAGTACTGCTTAAAATGTGGCCATTTGATAACGAGACATTTCACTTTATGGGTCTTTTTGAGACCTAAAGACATTTTAAGTACTGCTAAAAATCTGGCCATTTGATAACGAGATATTTTATTTTATGGGTATTTTTGAGAACGGAAGAGATTTCAATTACTGCTTAGAGTAGGACAAATTGGGAATGAGACATTTTAAGAATAAGAATTTTTGGAAGAAATTTTTAATTAGGTAAGTACCTACTGCTTAAAATAGGGTCATTTTTTTTAAACTTTTTTTTATGTTTTTTTTTTCATTTGAGAATGGAACATTTAACGAATGGTACTATTTCAGAACGGAAGAGTTTTTGAGTACTGTTTAGAATGGGACCATTTGAGATTGTGACATTTTACGAATAAGACTTTTTGAGAACGTGACCTTTTCCGAATGTGGAAATTGCGAACGTTACCTGTGGGTTGTGATGTAAGGACACTGGTTGCAGCTGAACCGCTGTGTGTGGTGCGCTGTTATGTGCTTCCTCAGCGCGTGCGAGTGCTTGAAGTGGGTTTTGCAAATCTCACATTGGTGCTCCCCGCATTCCTGGAAACGAAGAGTCAATTAACTTTTTAAAACTGCCGTTAGTACCCACTGCTTCTTGAGCTGTAAAGCTGTAGGGTGTGGGTTCAATTCCCACACAGCACAATCATTTATTTGACGAACATGAATGTTTGTTCTGTGTCTGGGTGTTTTTTTTTTAATAAGAAACAGGCTCGCGTTTGATCACCATCTCACTTTAATCAATAATAATAATAAATTTCATAGGACATTACACACAGCGCCATCTGACCCCAAACTAAGCAAAGCTTGTGCTATGGAAGACAGATAACTGATAGAATACTTAAATACTTTTTTTTTTTGTAAATACATACTTATAATACATACAGAACACCCAGACACAGAACAAACATCGATGTTAGTCACATAAATGTTAGTCCTGAGTGGGAGTCGAACCCACGCCCTTCAGCTCTCGAAGCAGACATGCTACCAATGAACCAACAGGGCTGTCAAACTTTTAATATGAGGATAACTTAAAATGTGATACAAATGTAAAAAAATGAAATTACAAAAAAAAAATGAAAAAAATAATGTGTTAACTGTGTATGTGTGTGCATTATCTAGTTTTTAAGTTTTTTATATTATTTATGTTTTATATTTAAGGTGGTTCGTATTTCCATACAAACAGTTTTTGCCATTTATGGACAAATGGAGCATAATTTTACAGTGAAATCACAGCTACTGGCATTTATTTTGGTCTTGCGGTAAATCACAATTGCTTGAATTAAACAGTAGATTATTATTTTATTTAAAAAAGTAATGAGACGAACGAGACGCTCTCCTGATGGTAAGAGATAACGCATGTCCACGACCATCGCAGCGATACACAGAACTTTGAGTAACAAAACAAAGTCCGGGCATCACTGCTTTTTTTTTTTTTATTGTTGACAGCCTAGTTGTTTGACCACAGCTCACCTGATGTTAAGTGAAGGTGTGGTCGAAGGTGGTAAAGCACACCTAGCCTGGAATGGAACTGGCTCTCAAGTGAGGCTGCCGGAACACACCGTTAGATGCTTGGCGGCAGATTTTCAACTTGAGGGTGGTAGCTAGCCAGCCGAGTACTAGAGAGTACGCTACCACCATGCTATGGTTTCCTCACGATGTTTTCCTTCACCGGCAGCTCAAGCTCATTGTTGGGGTTTGAACCCACGCCCTTCGGCATGCGAACCTACCGCGCTAACCACTGAGCTATCATCGCTTTGGCGCAGACTTTTGATGGTTAGTCTCAACAGCCCAGTAATATCGCTGCAGTACCCTTCACAGTAATGTTTGCACACTACTGCTTGGCAGAATATCTGGTACTGCGGTGGTACCTACCTAGACGATCTCCTTGCTAAGGAGATCTACCACCAGCCGTTCTTCCTTCTCCGAGATGTATACTTACATTGGTATGCCTCGTCATATGACCGTTGTACGCGTCCTGATCCAAAAAACCCTTGAAGCATTCTGTACACTTAAAAACCGAATGCTTGTAGTTGTCACTATCCTGGCGCTTCTGTATCTCTGCTATCTGTTCCTCGAATGACAAATTTGTTATCTGCAAACAGAAACAAACATGTACATATGACGTACTAGATGCGCCCCGCGGTGTTACCCGTTACATGTTTTTTTTCATGTTTGACCACAGCTCACCTGGTGTGGTCGAAGATGGTAAAGCACACCTAGCCTGGAATGGAACTGCTCTCAAGCGAGGCTGCCGGAACGCACCGTTAGATGCTTGGCGGCAGATTTCCAACTCTCGTGTGGTAGCTGCCAGCCGAGTACTAGAGAGTACGCTACCACCATGCTATGGTTTCCTCGCGATGTTTTCCTTCACCGGCAGCTCGAGCTCATTGTTGGGGTTTGAACCCACGCACTTCGGCATGCGAACCTACCGCGCTAACCACTGAGCTATCATTACGTTACATAAAAAAAAACGAATTACGTTTTTTGTAATGTAAAAATAATAGGCGAACGAGACGCTCTCCTGATGGTAAGAGATAACGCCTGTCCATGACCATTGCAGTGATACATAGAACTTTGAGTAACAAAACAAAGTCCAGGCATCGCTGCTTTGGCGCTCATTACTTTGAGATATTAGATAGTAGTACTTGGTGGTAGATCTCCTTAGCAGGAGGTCGTCTAGGTAGGTACCACCGCAGTACCAGTTATTCTGCCGCCAAGCAGTAGTGTGTAAACATTACTGTGTTCCGGTTTGAAGGGTACTGCAGCTAGTGAAATTACAGGGCTGTTGCGACAAACTTTTTTTTTTAATGTAAAAAGTATTGAGACGAACGAGACGCTCTCCTGATGGTAAGAGATAACGCCTGTCCATGACCATTGCAGCGATACACAGAACTTTGAGTAACAAAACAAAGTCCAGGCATCGTTGCTTTGGCGCTCATTACTTTGAGACTAGATGGTTAGTCTCAACAGCCCAGTAATTTCGCTAGCTGCAGTACCCTTCGAACCGGAACACAGTAATGTTTACACACTACTGCTTGGCGGCAGAATATCTGGTACTGCGGTGGTACCTACCTAGACGACCTCCTGCTAAGGAGATCTACCTTTGCATGCCGAATGGCGTGCCATGTTTTAATTTCTACCAACTGTATTTTACCCATATACGCTAATAAATGATTATGATTATGATTATAACTTTGGTCAAACCTAACCTACCAACAATAAAAAAATATTACCGTAAACAATGTTTCATTCAAATCTTGATTTAAGAATGGTTTCCTCCGCCTATCGATTTTGGGTTCCGGTAACTTTTTCTCTTTTTTCCTCACTTTCTTCACCGTTTCCTTTTCCACCGTCTTCTTCCTCTTCCCTTCTACTTTTCTCTTCTTCTTTCTAGCTACCTCTAGAGGTAAACTGTCATCCGATTCGAAATCTTTGTCCGCAATATAATTTGTATCATTTTCGTTATCGGACACGCCAATACCTTCGAGTTCTTCTACGAAAGCGTCAGCTTTGAATTCTTTGATGTCATGAACGAATATCTGATCTTCGTTTTTGATATCTATATCAAGAGCTACAGATTCTATGGAATCCGGTTTAGCTTTTTCAGTTCCATCCGCGTTTGTGTATTCAAAAATGTAATTGGGTGTGTATTCTGATTTGGTTTCGTAAGTGTGTGTATATTCAAAGTTGTAGTGGTCAGGTGTATGATGTGTGATGTGCAGTGATGATGCAAGTTTGTGTGTTTCTCTGTTGATAGTTTTTAACGTTTCTGTTGTTAGCTGAAATATAAAAGACAAATATATTTAGATTAAATACAAACGTAGTACATTATTTTGATCTATTTCGTGAAGTTTAGCCAGCGTTTTATGACATTTGACAGCCCTGTCGGTTCATTGGTGAAATGTCTGCTCCAATATCTGAAGGGTGTGGGTTCCATTCCCACTCAGGATAAACATTTTTTGGTATAAACAAATGCTTGTTCTGTGTCTGGGTGTAATGTCCTACGATATTTATTTATTTATGAATTAAAAAAGATATGTTCAAGGTATAACCGTTAAGGTTCCGCTTAACAGTCGTTCCAGTTCCAACAGTGATGAGGACTTAAATTAAACTAATTTTACACTGCTTATTAGTTACTTATCTCACTTAAATCTAGAACTCATAAACTTAGAAATACATATACTTAATTAGACAAAAATTAAATTAAAATTACAAAAAATCTAATTAAAACAATCAAAAATCCTCCTCTCTGCAGTAACCACTTTGTCAACACGTGTGTCGCCTCTACACGAGGCATCCTCAGGACGTGTTGACTCTTAGAGCGCTTGCTCGAGACTGAGACTCAGACTACAGACTAAACTAGATATATACCTTGAACATTCAAAATGAACTTCCGCAAAGTAAACGCCTGAATCAATCAATTATCTAAAAAAGATATATTGAAAGTAACGACTACCCTTTTAGCTCATTTGGTAAAGTTCTGCTTCTACGTACACATACCATATCTTGCTTGCCCAGTATTTCCACTAAGAGGCTGTGAGCCCGTAGAGATCTACTTCTAAAGTTATCAGCGCTGAGCAGCCTTTGGGAGCATTCCGCGCAAAGCTTACGTGGAAGGTGGTCTACATCAGAAACCTGAAATAGAGAATACACAACATTAAATTTTTTTTTTATTATTATTATATGCTCCACAGACACTGGGGTCCGTGACCTTTGTCAACTTTAGTTACATATTTTTTTATTTTTTTTTACAATTTTACATTACAAAAAGAGGAGAGGTTAGTAGGATCTTAATCTAAGGTTAAAGTAGGTACTAGATTGTGTGTATACCGCGAGCAGAGCAGCGACCCGCAAGCAGCACCCGAGCACGAGTATGACATTAAACTTTCATAAACATAAATTAAAGTATTAAAAAAAACCGAACGAGTGCAGGTCAGACTCGCCCACCGAGGGTTCCGCATAAACTAAAAGCACCTAACGGTGTGTTCCGGCAGCCTCACGTGAGAGCCAGTTCCATTCCAGGCTAGGTGTTCTTTACCATCTTCGACCACACCTTCAGTTAACATCAGGTGAGCTGTGGTCAACACCTAGCCTGTCAAGCCCTGGACTTTGTTTCGTTATTCAAAGTTCTGTGTATCGCTGCAAAAGTCGTGGACAGGCGTTATCTCTTACCATCAGGAGAGCGTCTCGTTCGTCTCATTACTTTTTACATTAAAAAAAAAAAAAAGCTTGTCGCTTGTTTTATAGGCTTGCGTTTGACCGCCATCCCGCCGGATGTTAAGCGAAGATGCGGTCTACGGTGGAGCACGCTCGCTTAGAAGAAACCGATTCACTCGCGACTTGAGATTGTATTTAAGAGTTTGAATTCTATTTGGTTAATAATAAAAGTACACTCACAGTTATACCAGTGATCCTTTCAAATGCCTGCCCCAAGTTGTACCGCTGTATAGAGAACAGTCGCTGATCCATGGCTAAACACATCCTGCATACTTGTATGTCACTTGTGCTGCTGAATTCATATATATTTGAGGATTCCTGAAAAAAGGGCAAAGGCTGTTTTAGGAATAGAGCAGTGTCTCACTAATCCGGCATTATTAAAAAACCGGCCAAGTACGAGTCGGACTCACACTTTACTTGGTGGTAGATTTCCTTAGCAGGAGGTCGTCTAGGTAGGTACCACCGCAGTACCAGATATTCTGCCGCCAAGCAGTGGTGTGCAAACATTACTGTGTTCCGGTTCGAAGGGTACTGCAGCTAGCGAAATTACTGGGCTGTTGGGACTAATCATCTAGTCTCAAAGTAATGAGCACCAAAGCAGCGATGCCCTGGACGTTGTTTTGTTACTCAAAGTTCTGTGTATCGCTGCAATGGTCATGGACAGGCGTTATCTCTTACTATCAGGAGAGCGCCTCGATCGTCTCATTACTTTTACATTAAAAAAAAAAAAATCATCTGTGAAAATTTCAACTGTCTAGCTATCACCGTTCTTGAGATACAGCCTGGTGACGGACGGACGAACGGACGGACAGCAAAGTCTCAGTAATAGGGTCCCGTTTTTACCCTTTGGGTACGGAACCCTAAAAAAGGCTTTCACTTGTGAAATTTTATTCCACTTACTGATTCTGACAAGGTAATTTACCTGAGATATAACTGGCACTGCCCCAGCCCTAACCTTCCTCAGGCCATTCTTAGTGACATACAAGTCATCCTGCAAGAAATGTTCGGAGCACACAGCACTCCTCTCCTTAGGGTGCCAATGCTCCTTGCCAAGAGCTTTCAGCCAGGCGGCTCGGTGAGATGGTGTTGTTGGAAACCTGAAACCACACATAGTATTATTGTAGAGTGCAGCTTATATACCCATTGCTAACAATCTATCCTGGCTGGCTAACAGCGAAGAAAAGAATTGTTTAAAAACCTACATGGCCGAGAGTTCTTGAAAGTCTGCCAATCTGCACTTGGCCAGCGTGGTGGACTATGGCCTTACTTACTCTAACAGTTTAGAGAAAAAAAGAGCTGATCTTGCTTTTAGCTATAACTTAATTATATTAAAAGACGTCAATAGAAATATCATAATGATGCCAACATTTTTTGAATTGGAAACAATGTGAGATATATATAGGGCTTTATTAATAATTGTATACAATCTAGCGACACCAGACCTCTAGAAATATAATCTACAGCAAAATTTTGCCAAAATTTCTGTTGTGAATTTATATTAGTTATCTACTCGCGTACTTACGCGTGAAAGGTAATCCCTTGGGACTTGGAGCTGTGCCTCGAGTCATGCTTGCAGTTGGAAACACAGCAGCGCATTTTTCTGGAGCTTTTTAAATTTATTCACCGAAAAAAGTCATTGCACTCTACCGACTGGCTGTGTTGAAAATGCTTAATAATTCATAACTATAGACACTTATTATTCTATTTAAATTATTTATATAGGACAAAATACCACCATTTCATTAAAAAATTCTCTGTAATATTGCTGTAATACTCGAAAATAACAAATCAAGAACCGCTGCATTATAAAAACAAGACATCAAAAAATATTCTTCGACATAAATAAAATACGGTTAAACGAAGATGCCGGGTAATATGCTTGGCTTTCGTTTTATAAATAAATTTTAAATTTAGCCGCTTATGCTGTAGCATGAAAATTTTCTCTCTTTCTAATATGAATGCACTCATTGGGAAAGAAAGAGACAAACAAACACTGAAGCTTTTCTAGTAGAGATGGAATAGATATTTGAATCATAAAAAAACGGAAAATACCGATTGTGCCTGGCAAAAGAACTGCAGCCGTATTCATCTGTGATTATATTTTTAAAAATAAAAAAATGGCGACGGAAACAGTTCAGTTGTTGTATTGCAAATTAATTTAATTTTTGCGTAGAAAATGAATAAAGTATGCTGTAAACTGAATTGTAAAAATTTGTTTATATTATCATTTTTACGTGGTACACAAATTTAAATGAAACAAGCAAGTTGGAACCCATTAACAGCTAATCAAATTTTCGCATTATGATCTTGTAAGATTTCCTTTCCAATTTGTTTACAAAATGCGGTGCAGTGTCCAAAACTGCTTTAATGACACCAAGAACACCGCCAAGAGCCATGGAATTACTTTCCACCTGTAAGTACGTCTTATAATGCTTGGTAAATATCTTTTCCTACTTCCACCAGTTATTTACTAATTAACTTGACTTGGTGGTAGATCTCCTTCTCAGGAGGTCGACTAGGTAGGTAACACCGCGTTACCAGATATTTCCCCGCCAGGCAGTAGTGTGTAAATATTACTTTCCGATTTAAATAGTACTGCAGCTAGCAATACTGCTAGGCTGCTATTATTATTGTAGATTTAACTATCGAAAGTTTCGAAGTAATGAAACGTAAAGCAGAGATGCTCTGGATTTTGTTTTACTACTCAAAGTTCTGTGTAGCACTAATAATTATGGTCATGCATTAACTAGTAGAGTGTCTCGTTCATCTCATCTACATTAATATACACTAATATAATAAAGAGAAAAGATTTGGATTTTTGTATGTTTGTAATGAATAAACTCAAAACTACTAGACTGATTTGAAAAATTATTTCACTATTATAATGCTACATATATATATATATATATATATAATATATATATATATAGCTACTGTATACACAATATTTATTTATTATTATTTATTACAATTAAAACACTTAATTTTATAACACTGTCTAAAATACCATATGCTACATTATCTCTGACTCTCATAGCCTATATTCATTACAAGAATTTAATTGAAAAATTAATGTCCATTTGTGCGAAGCCGGGATGAGCTGCTAGTTACTTATATATTAAAAAAAAACCCTAAAACAATTCTTTGAACCAAAAGTCACTGTTCTTTAAACAACATAATTATCTGTTATCCCAAAACATAAATAACCCATCAAACATTTTTAGTTGAGCTATATATATATATATACTAATTATTAATTTTCGTAAGGTTCCCAAAAGAGCCTATACTTCGAGCAGCCTGGCTGGAAGCTCTGGGACTCGCTAACTGGGAGCCAAAGGAACGGAGCACAGTCTGCTCGGAGCACTTCAAAAATGAAGACTTTTATGAAACAAAGACAGGTTTGAGGAAGATCAGGAAGGAAGCTGTCCCTATATGCATTATGGTGAGTATTTCGTTAAGTTGATAGACTAGAAGTTTGATACAAATACTGTAGTTGTTAATTTGATAGCATGCCTTTGAATGTGCAGTCAAACCTTAGTAAAAAACTACAATAGCCATTGAAAGGAATTATTATCATTTTACTTGGTGGTAGATTTCCTTAGCAGTCATCTCGGTAAGTACCACCACAGTACCAGATATTCTACCACCAAACAGTAATGTGTAAACATTACTGTGTTCCGGTTTAAAGGGCAGCAAAATTACAGGGCTATCAAGACTTACCATCCAAAGTATCAAATTAATGAGCGCCAAAGCAGCGATGCCTAGGATTTTGTTTTGTTACTCAAAGTTCTGTGTATCGCTGCAATGGTCATGGACACGCATTATTTCTTATCATCTAGAGAGTGTAGCGTTCATCTCATGACATTTACATTTAAAAAAATAAGAGAAATGCATGATTGATCGATTGATTGATTAACTCTTTATTGCACACACTAAAAAAAACAATACAGAAGAAATGGTGGTGGTTAAAAATGTTGAGCAGGTCCCCGCTGTTACATCTTTAGTTGATGCATCAGTGTAAAATAAAAGTATATGTTTCTTAGAATAATTTGTGTATTGAGAGTTAAAACGTCATTCTTAATCGTGTGTAACTCAGATCAGAACCGGTTCAAATATTCAGATCGTGTAGGTTTGAACCGTTGAGCTGCAGCTCAACTGCAGATCAAGCAGCTCAAATCGTGGCTTGCGGCTCATCGAGTCATCGTTGTCGCGCACCCGACCGCAGCTAATCGAACTGAATTGCGAACCGAACCGAAATTGAAAAGTGAACCGAACGGAGCCGATGCGACGCGATCTGTTTTTTGAAGCAGTGTGACCTGAACAGAATGATGAACGAAACAGAATGACTTAGAAAGAGAAGGAGAGCATATTGACCACGAATCTTACAATTCCCGGGATAAACAAGATAATAAACTATTTATATACAATTTATTTTGCAAATCCTTTCATTTGTTTTAGCATGATTGATTAACAAATATCCATACATACAAACTTTGGCAATTATAATATTAATCGGAAAACAAAAAAAATAAATTAATTTTAACAAAATATTTTTTATCAGTAGATTTCCCGATAAATTGAGAACATTTCCAACGTTGTTGAGCTGAAACTATAAACCAACTATATGAGCTGTATATTCTAGCGCTGCATAAGGTCTAGTTTACTTCGCTATTGACTAAATGACTCCCTCGAGTTAGTACGTGAACTG
This sequence comes from Biston betularia, assembly GCA_905404145.2. NCBI lineage: Eukaryota > Metazoa > Arthropoda > Insecta > Lepidoptera > Geometridae > Biston > Biston betularia. Next base: position 829,048 of record FR989892.1, on the reverse strand, counting down.
ATCTGAAATGACCTGTTGAGCCGGTTCAAGTTTTCAGCTCAAGGGTTGAGCTGCGAGCCGCGGCGTGACTCAAGTAAATCTGTTGAGTTACCCATGGCTAGTCATTCTGTTTTACAAAAGAGTAAAGTTCGTCTAGTTAGGCGCGCGACTAACTTCGCGCCTATCGTAGGCTCCTCAGACACCCGCATGCACCTGATACCATTCAATTTCGTCCCATAAGTGTTTGTCTTGCGTGGAAATCTGTAATCTATAGTTTAGAAAGTAGGCATACTACTGCTACCAACTGGCTACAGTGTTTGTTTTTGTTTCTAAGTTCTTTATTTAACAGAAATAAAATACACTCGCATACAAACTAAACACAGTCTAAGGATGGAAATGTTTTTTTTTTTTTAATTTAGTTTTGGCTTTGTCGCTGAGCGACCATATCGCCAGGATGGAAATGTTATGAGTATGACAAATCAGGCTAATGCCGGCTACATTCTTGTCTTTTAAAAAGTAATAAAAAAAAAGTTTAAAATTACCACTTTGTACAGTTTACATTTTTTTATTTTTTTTTGTGTAAAAAGTAATGAGACGAACGAGACGCTCTCCTGATGGTAAGAGAAAACACCCACCTGTCCATGACCATTGCAGCGATACACAGAACTTTGAGTAACAAAACAAAGTCCAGGCATCACTGCTTTGGCGCTCATTACTTTGAGACTTTCGATGGTTAGTCTCAACAGCCCAGTAATTTCGCTAGCTGCTGTACCCTTCAAACCGGAACACAGTAATGTTTACACACTACTGCTTAGCGGCAGAATAACTGGTACTGCGGTGGTACCTACCTAGACGATCTCCTGCTGAGGAAATCTACCACCAAGTGAAAATATTAACATATTAATAAAATCTATCTATCTATACTATTATAAAGAGGAAAGATTTGATTGTTTGTTTGTATTGAATAGGCTCTGAAACTACTGGACTTATTTCAAAAATTCTTTCACTGTTGGGAATCTACACTATCCCCGGGTGACATAGGCTACTTTTTATCCTTGTATTCCCACGGGACCGGGACTACGCGGGTGAAACCGTGAGGCGTCCGCTAGTAGCTAATAACTGAAATATTATTTGTTAATATTCAAGGTATATATATTTAGCTTATTTCCGCTCAACAGTCTTTCTAGTTAAAACAGTGATGAGGACTTAAATTTAACGAATTTCACAACAACTTATTAATTAAAAACCTAATCTTACTTAATATCTAGAACTAATTTGACATAAACTTTTTAATTGGTTTTTACTAATTTAATTTTTTATTATGGTTTTTATTTTGATTTTAATTTTATTGATTTTGTTTTTGATTTAAATTTTATTAATTGTATAAATATATTTAAATGCATGTTGTTCTTCTTTAAATAAGCAACGCAATTAGCTAGAGAATTACTTAAGTTGTGTAAAATTATAATAATAATTATTGTAGTTGCTATTATGAAGCCTCAATAAATAAATAAATAAACTTAAAATTATTATTTGACAAAAATCTAATTAAAGTAACCACAAATCTTAAAAGCCCTCCTCTCTCTGCAGTAACCACTTGCCGACACGTGGTTCGCCTCTACACGAGGCATCCTCAGGACGTGTCGACTCTTCGAGTGCTTGGTTGAGACAAAAAAAATATGAAAATGAACTTCCGTAAAGTAACGCCTTAATCAATCAATTACATGAATTGTTGTTGAAGTCAAACCTTTTAAGCAGGTTTGATTTTTTTTAAAGTATGACGACACTAAATATATAAAATAAATAAATAAATATCGTAGGACTATACACACAGCGCCATCTGACCCCAAACTAAGCAGAGCTTGTGTGATGGAGGTCAGGTAACTGATAGAATACATAAATACAATTTTTTTTTTTTTGTAAATATATACTTATAATACATACAGAACAAACATTTGTTTATTCACAAAATGTTTGCCCTGAGTGGGAATCGAACCGACGCCCTACAGCTTTCAAGGCAGATATACTACCAATGAGCCAACGGGGCTGTCAAATTCCGGGGCTTGTCAAAAAATTATGAGCCTCAAGTGGAGCTGGGCAGGACACGTTGCTAGGCGATCCTTCAGATCTTGCATACAACCAATGAGCCAACGGGGCTGTCAACACTAAATTGAATCCTGATGTTTCCAGGATTCTGAAGAGGAGCTAGAAGCCCCGGCAACTCAGCGAGTTTGCAGGATATGTCTCTCAATGGATGCCAGAATGTACGACATCAGAGAACGCAAGCTGGAACAACAGTATGAGCAGATTACTGGGATTTTTGTAAGTACCTTTCTGTACTACACTCTGTGATCAAGGCGAGAGAGACACAGAAACTGTGGCATGTGACATTATTGCAACAACAATGGTTTTTTTTTTTTTTTTTTTTTATTGCTGACAGGCTAGGTGTTTGACCACAGCTCACCTGATGTTAAGTGACGTGTGGTCGAAGATGGTAAAGCACACCTAGCCTGGAATGGAACTGGCTCTCAAGTGAGGCTGCCGGAACACACCGTTAGATGCTTGGCGGCAGATTTTCAACTTGAGGGTGGTAGCTAGCCAGCCGAGTACTAGAAAGTACCCTACCACCATGCTATGGTTTCCTATGGTATGGTATGGTATGGTATGCTATGGTAAGTCATTAGTTTTGTGACTGCTACTTTAATTTTACAGTTTTGCAAAATATGTGATACCTTCTAGAGAGGCATGACATGCATCATGCATCTCAGACATGTGAATTAAATTCATGTAAGTAATGAGCGCCAAAGCAGCGATGCCCTGGACTTTGTTTTGTTACTCAGAGTTCTGTGTATCGCTGCAATGTGCATGCACAGGCGTTATCTCTTACCATCAGGTGAGCGTCTCGTTCGTCTCATTATTTTTTACATAAAAAGGAAAAAAATGTTATTTAATTTATGGATGATATATGCGGCGATTGATAAATTCTAAATTAGCCCTTATTCTTATGCTTATTCGGAATGGGGGCGATGAGTCCTGCACTGACGTCCCGCATGGGGTGTATTGTGCATTTCCCCCTACCAGCGTCTACCCGAGCCAACCCAGCTCCTTTTGTAGCGATGATAGCTCAGTGGTTAGCGCGGTAGGTTCGCATGCCGAAGGGCGTGGGTTCAAACCCCAACAATGAGCTTGAGCTGCCGGTGAAGGAAAACATCGTGAGGAAACCATAGCATGGAGGTAGGGTACTTTCTAGTACTCGGCTGGCTAGCTACCACCCTCAAGTTGAAAATCTGCCGCCAAGCATCTAACGGTGTGTTCCGGCAGCCTCACTTGAGAGCCAGTTCCATTCCATGCTAGGTGTGCTTTACCATCATCGACCACACCTTCACTTAACATCAGGTGAGCTGTAGTCAAACACCTAGCCAGTCAGCTATAAAAAACAAAACATATTCTGTTGAAGCCATATGCTCCACACAAGTAGCCTATATATTTTTTTATTTATTGTAATCTGTGGGCAAATATACATATATTTAAAAGCATGATCTATCGGTATGTGTTTATAATTCCAGTTTGGTATAGAAGACAGACTCCCCGGGCTCGTGTGCTGGGAGTGTGCGCATCGGCTGCGCTCAGCGGCCTCCTTTCGAGGGAAGGCGGTGCGCGCGCATGGTATACTGGCGGACATACTGCGCTCCACTTCATATGTAAGTAAAGTTACTACATAATTCATTTGTAATTATTATTTTGTTATATTAATCTGGACACAGGACCGAGGCAGATGGCATGTAAAGAGAGAGGCCTATGTGGGATAAAGAAGGCTTTTTTTTTTTTTTTTTAATGATTGACAGGCTAGTTGTTTGACCACAGCTCACCTGATGTTAAGTGAAGGTGTGGTCGAAGATGGTAAAGTACACCTAGCCTGGAATGGAACTGGCTCTCAAGTGAGGCTGCCGGAACACACCGTTAGATGCTTGGCGGCAGATTTTCAACTCTCGCGTGGTAGCTAGCCAGCCGAGTACTAGAGAGTACGCTACCACCATGCTATGGTTTCCTCACGATGTTTTCCTTCACCGGCAGCTCAAGCTCATTGTTGGGGTTTGAACCCACGCCCTTCGGCATGCGAACCTACCGCGCTAACCACTGAGCTATCATAGGCTGTGGATGATGATGATGATGATATATTAATCTTTTTATATTGACCATTATTTTATTTTCATGTTAATGATATTATTGTAACTGTCTTTTAGCCTTTTCAGTTAATTAAATAACATTAATTAAATATTTTTTATTAATAATAAAATATATTGATTACGATAATGTATGGAACAACTAAATATAGGATAAAGACATCTAAAATACTTTTTGTTGTGTAAATTACTTATAATACAAATATTTTATTGATAACATATTTTCCATTCATATTAAAAAATTATATTTGAAATATCAAAATCATAACATGGGACCGTGGGGGCCGGGAGCAAAAAAAATTTTTAAAGAATTGTCTTCTCGTTTGGTCGACGCCACACGTGAACAAAACGCTGGCCTTTATTTTGCTCAGCGTTTGAGTATTGCCATACAACGCGGCAATGGGGCCAGCGTTTTGGGAACTATTCCCATTGATAGCGGTCTTTTAGAGTAGTTATTATTTTAAGTTATTTTATTTTAGGTCAATTCATGTGAAATTTTATGTTTTAAGTACCTACCCAAATCATAACATAATTATGTCAATATAATGAAAATGTCAATATGATTAAATGTCAATTAGGTCATGTAGATCTGAAGCGCTCTCCCCAAAATGCATCAGATAGAAAATCGATAGATTTGCAACTTTGGATTGGCGATCAAAGACTAGAACAAGGGAAGTGTATAATCTTATTGTTGATTTTTTTTTTCAGATTACAATAAGAGATATAAAAACAATAAACCGAATAGAACACAATCTTAGATCAAGTCTTGTTAGAAAGAAACTTCATGAAAGTAACGGTTACAGCACTCCCACTCAAGACAGTCAAAAAATTAAATACGAATCTCATAATGGATATAATGATAACGAATATAACGATAACGAATATGGAAATAGCTGTGATGATTATGGAAATAATGATAATGAATTTGAAAATGCAGATAACGGATATAATGAGAGAGAAGAAATTAAAGCTATTGATAACGTGAACATAATGGAAGTAGAAGTGAAAGATGAAAGTACAAATGAAATATATTTCGACGAATTTGTCGATAATTTCGAGTCGGATGATAATAAGAAACTAAGTGAAATTTATCCGGACATAGTTGAAAAGAAAAAGGTTAAAGTTAAGAAGAGAAAAGTTAGAGTTGAGAAGAAAGTTAGAGCTGTCAAGAAGAAGGTAGAAGGTGTGGATAGTGTTAAGAAAAATCAAGATGATGACAATATAAGCTTGTTAGATAAGTATGTTCTTTATTGGTTTCTATTGATTTGGTCGTACATGATTCAGGCGAACAACAATTTTAAGATAGAGATTTAAATAATCCATATTTTTATTCCCGGTAGTGACGGTGTTCCAGTTGCCATAGATTTTTATATCGTTATCGTTAAGGTCACTGGATGTGACCAAAACTATAGTCTGAATAATCTAACGGAGTCAAATTATTCTTGTATGTTATATTCCTATAGATCCTAACCTTTATTCTTGTGTATTACATTCTAAAGTTGCTCCCTCCCTAGGAGAATGGTGAGGGGAGCACTTTTACAGATACAAAATCAATGTTGATGTGTATTATATATTTTAAATCCTAACCAACATTGTTATGTATTACATTGTTACATAAACCAAATCAATATTGTTGTATATTATATTCTTACAAATCCTAACCAATATTCTTGTATATTACATTCTTACAGATGCTAACTGATATTCTTTTGTATTACACTGACAAAATCACTATTCTTAGGTATTTTAGGTATTATATTCTTACAAATCCTAACCGATATTCTTGTGTATTACATTCTTACAGATACAAAATCAAGATTCTTGTAATTATATTCGTACAGGTCCTAACCGATATTCTTTTGTATTACACTGACAAAATCACTATTCTTGGTATTATATTCTTACAAATCTTAACCGATATCCTTGTGTATGACATTCTCACAGATACAAAATCAAGATTTTTGTAATTATATTTGTACATGTCCTAACCGATATTCTTTTGTATTACACTGACAAAATCTCTATTCTTAGGTATTATATTCTTACAAATCCTAACCGATATTCTTGTGTTATGACATTCTCACAGATACAAAATCAATATTCTTGTGTATTATATTCGTATAGATCCTAACCGATATTCTTGTGTATTACATTCTTACAAATACAAATTCAAAATTCTTGTGTATTATATTCTTACAAATCTTAACCGATATCCTTGTGTATGACATTCTCACAGATACAAAATCAAGATTTTTGTAATTATATTTGTACATGTCCTAACCGATATTATTTTGTATTACACTGACAAAATCTCTATTCTTAGGTATTATATTCTTACAAATCCTAACCGATATTCTTGTGTTATGACATTCTCACAGATACAAAATCAATATTCTTGTGTATTATATTCGTATAGATCCTAACCGATATTCTTGTGTATTACATTCTTACAAATACAAATTCAAAATTCTTGTGTATTATATTCTTACAGATATAAAACCAACGAGATCAAACGTCGCAAGAACGACGGTCCCGACGAGAATTTGTTCACGATAACCATACTGACGTACGAGGAACAAATTGCGGAGATAGAAAAACGTCAAGAGAGTACATTGTACAGGACCGCTGTGTATAAGTGCACCGTGTGCTACAGGGGGTTCCAAATCAAAGAGAGATACGACGCGCACGTTGTCAGACATAGCGAGGTAAATCACACACACACACACATACATTATTTTTTTAATGTTTGGCAGGCTAGGCGTTTGATTTGACCACAGCTCCACCTGATGTTAAGTGACGGTGTGATCGTAGATGGTAAACACTGGAGCTGGCTCTCAAGTGAGACTGCCGGAAAACATTGTTGGGTGCTTGGCGATTTTTATCATGATGGTGGTAGCTAGCCAGCCGAGTAGCTAGTTTTCTTCCACCGGCAGCTCAAGCTCATTGTTGGGGTTTGAACAATGCTAACCACTGAGCTGCCATCGCTACAATTCAGAATACAAAGACCTATTTCAGGATCGGCTCGTTTTTTTTTTATGGTTGACAGGCTTGGTGTTTGACCACTGCTCACCTTATGTCAAGTGAAGGTGTGGTCGAAGATGGTAAAGCACACCTAGCCTAGAATGGAACTGGCTCTCAAGTGAGGCTGCCGAAACACACCGTTAGATGCTTGGCAGCAGATTTTCAACCCTCGTGTGGTAGCTAGCCAGCCGAGTACTAGAGAGTACGCTACCACCATGCTATGGTTTCCTCACGATGTTTTCCTTCACCGACAACCCAAGCTCATTGTTGGGGTTTGAACAATGCAAACCACTGAGCTATCATCGCTACAATCGTAATTAAATATTTTAACTGTGAATAATTTGTAAAAGTAAATGAGATGAACGGGACAGTCTCCTGATGGTAAGTTATAACGCATGTCCATGACCGTTGTAGCGATACACAGAACTCGGAGTAACAAAACAATCTTTATGGAATCACTGCTTTGTCACTCATTATATTATACTACAGTGAGACAAGTGACTTAAATGTTTCAGCAATGCGGTGCGTACGAATGTTTCATCTGTAAGACTAGACTGAAGACAGGTCGTGCTCTACGGAAACATTTGACAGCTCAGCATACGGAGAAATTCAGCTGCAAAGGATGTCCGTTCGTTACTAGGAATAGGTATGATGGCTACTGTTTATAACTATCATAATTATAATATTATAAATACGAAAGTTTGATTGTTTTTATGTGTATAGCTAATTCCTTATTATAGAATTTTAGATTCATATATTGGTCATTTTTAATTCAAGAAAACATAGGGTCAGGCTAAGCTGCCTGATCATTTGGTTGATATTGACAAATGACCTAAATGATACATTAGGTTGTATTTGACATGTTTTAACAAATAAATAAATATCGTGGGACTATACACACAGCGCCATCTGACCCCAAACTAAGCAGAGCTTGTGTGATGGAAGTCAGATAACTGATAGAATACATACATACTTTTTTTTTTGTAAATACATACTTATAATACATACAGAACACCCAGACACAGAACAAACATGATTGTGTTTATTCACAAAATGTTTGCCCTGAGTGGGAATCGAACCCACGCCCTACAGCTCTCGAGGCAGATATACTACCAATGAGCCAACGGGGCTGTCAATACGAGGCTGGCCCTAATGCTACATTAGGGTTTGACAAATGCCCCTAATGCTACATTAGGGTTTGACAAATGACCCTAATGCTACATTAGGGTTTGACAAATTACCCTAATGCTACATTAGGGTTTGACAAATGCCCCTAATGCTACATTAGGGTTTGACAAATGACCCTAATGCTACATTAGGGTTTGACAAATGACCCTAATGCTACATTAGGGTTTGACAAATGACCCTAATGCTACATTAGGGTTTGACAAATGACCCTAATGCTACATAAGAGTTTGACAAATTACCCTAATGCTACATTAGGGTTTGACAAATGACCCTAATGCTGCAATAGGTTTATTATGACATGTTTTAACAAACGGCCTTAATGCTACATTAGGGTTATTTGGTTGGTTTTGACAGTCATTTGGTTGATTTTAACAAGTTTTTTAAAATAAACATTAAAAAAAAATTACAGAGGTGTCGCAAGAGAGCACGAAAAATGGCATTCAGGGACCAAATACCAATGTCCACACTGTCCTAGCACATTTGAGTGAGTATATTTGTCATTTATATAATTTTTTTTCAGTGGGAAGTATCATTCTATTTGATGCTTTGTAAAGATTTCGTTTTACTTATGAAAGATTTCTCACGTTTAATTATATTGGATACAACGACTATACCTTGCTGTTTTTTTGTTTGTTGAATTGGCTTTGTAAAGTTTGTATTACTATTAAAAAAAAAAAAAAAGTGACACTTAATGTCAAAATCAATATTATAAGAAATAAGCAAGGCTTTTTTTTTATTTTTCTTTGGTTTTGGCGTCGCGTTTCAAGTATTTATATATTTTCAAGTATTAAAAGTTTTATAAGTGTCCTCATAGCTAAAGTTATAGTCAAAGCCCCGTCTTTGTCAAGAACAGTTCGTGTCAGTCAAGTCTAGTCATGCTTTAGTAAAGTAGTGGCGACTTTACTATAAAGCTTCGATGGAGTTTTGGGAGCAACACGAAAACTCATGTTTCACTACATTATATCATTTTCCCACACTCGCGCTTGTAATTACAAGCGCGAGTGCCGAATTCGGCACTTTATGAATAAAACACCACCATTTTTATGCATAAACACTCGACAAAACACTAGTTTTGGAAAAAAATACAACGGAGCGACACGACTCTTCCCGCGTTCCCGCCAAAAAACCTAAACAAGGCTTTATTATTGCTATTATTGACAGTTCCTTGTTTTTATTTTATTCTTTTACTAACAATCCGGCTTCGTACGTATGCTATTGTCATTTTGCCGACATGATTACAAAAAGAAATTGAATTTGTGTTTGTTTTTTTTTCTTCAGAAAAATCACAACTTACATGGGCCATATACGTATAAAACACGTGTCCGATTTCGTGTGCGAGTTGTGCGGCTTTACATTCGTCAGTCAGAAGGGGATCGAAGTGCATAAAAAGAAAAAACATAGACTTCACGACCGACAGGTCAGTGTTTTTTTTTTTATTAATTTGCCCCATCAGGCAGGCTAGAGCTGTAAAGCCATACTGCCTTGTCTTTTTTTTCCTTTGGTTTTGGCGTCGCATTTTAGCATTTGCCAGTGTCAAGTATGTATTTATATATTTTCAAGTTAAATAAGTGTCCTCGTAGCTAGTTATAGTCAAAGTCCAGCCCGTGTCAGTCAAGTCCAGTCATGCTTTAGTAAAGTAGTGGCGACTTTACTATAAAGCTTCGATGGAGTTTTGGAAGCAACACGAAAACTCATGTTTCACCACATTATATTATTTTCCCACACTCGCGCTTGTGTTTTGATACTTTATGAATAAAACACCACCATTTTTATGCATAAACACTCGACAAAACACTAGTTTTGGAAAAAAAATACAACTGGGTGACACGACTCTTCCCGCGTTCCCGCCAAAAAACCTAAACAAGGCTTTATTATTGTTATTATTGACAGTTTCTTGTTTTTATTTTATTTTATTCTTTTACTAACAATCCGGCTTCGTACGTATGCTATTGTCATTTTGCCGACATGATTACAAAAAAAAAAATGAATTTGCGTTCCCGCCAAAACTCCATTTGTATTTTGTAAATTAAATTGTAAACCAGGTGGAGTTGACTGGTCCATATTGCGAGCTGTGCTGCGTGAAGTTCGTCTCGGAAGAGGCGCACGCCAGGCATCTGAAGTTATCTGCAAGACATAGCAGTGACGACGATCCGTGAGTTAAAACATAAATGTGTTCACGTTGTTTGTTTTTGTTTGTTTGTATTGAACAGGCTCCGAAACTACTGGACCGTTCTGAGTAATTCGGTATGTAAAGAAAAAAAATACTTTGCTGATTCCAAAACCATTTCGAAATATTACATTCCTGTACATGATTTTTCCGTTTAAAACTCTTTAAACTATGAGACGGGGTTTATTTTAATAAAATACATAAAATAAATTTGACTTTCAATTAACTTCTAATGACGTCATGTCCTTGGCTGTATTATAAGGATTCTTTCAGTGCCTAAAAAGGTACATATTTTACATATTCAGCCAATGTTATGACGTCATAACTATGAAAAGTTTGAAAATGTATTAGAATTAAACTACCGCATAGAAAGCCAAAATATTCAAAATAGTTTCATAAAATAAAGTTTACTATCAGTAAAAAATATAAAATAAATACAAAAAAAAAACTTTACATACCGAATTCTTTCATCATTAGAATGCTACGTTATCACTGAGGGACATAGGCTATATTTATATTGTTAATCGAGTTTTGTTTTTCCGTGCGAAGCCGGGGCGAGCTGCTAGTCGAATGTCTCAAAGTAATGAGCGCCAAAGCAGTGATGCCGCGGACTTTGTTTTGTTACTCAAATTTCTGTGTACCGCTGCCATGGACAGACGTAATTTCTTACCATCCGGAGAGCGTCTTGCTCGTCTCATTACTATTACATAAACAGCCCTGTTCGTTCATTGGTAGTATGTCTGTTCCAAGAGCTGAAGAGCGTGAGTTCGATTCCCACCCAGGATAAACGTTTTGTGGTATAAACAAATGTTTTTTGGGTGTAGTGTTTATTATAAGTATGTATTGTTCTGTGTCTGGGTGTACTGTATGTATTATAAGTATGTATTGTTCTGTGTCTGGGTGTACTGTATGTATTATAAGTATGTATTGTTCTGTGTCTGGGTGTACTGTATGTATTATAAGTATGTATTTACAAAAAAAAAGTATTTAAGTATTCTATCAGTTATCTTGATTTCCATATCACAAGTTTTGCTTAGTTTGGGGCCAGATGGCGCCGTGTGTAATATCCTACGATATTTATTTATTTTATAATTATTTTTTTTATAAATATGTCAATACAAAATATAAAAAATATTGTCAAAACAATAAAAAGACATTGACAGACAATGACAAAAGACAAGGAGGACAGACGAGCTAGTAAAGACCGCAGGAACGCGCTGGACGCGAGCCGCTTCCAACCGGTCTTTGTGGAAGTCAATGGGGGAGGCCTATGCCCAGCAGTGGTCGGTCCAGCAGACGTCCTACGGCTGAAGGGATGATGATGACGTCATGTTAAAGATTGTTATTTTTGTTTTGTTGTTACAGTAATAGAATACGTAATGACTCACAAAGTATGCGCGTCGCACAGAGCGGCCGCGCGCGCCAAATACACGACCGCCGCCCCACGGTGCACCCGCGGGGGGACGCGGGCGGCGGGGGGCGAGGCCCCGTCACATGCGAACAGGTGATCACATCACTAGTTTAATCACTGTACTAATACACTTACGTCACTAGTTCATTTAGGGATGTTAGATGGCCACTCTGAAATCCTTGTACCGGCCGGCTAAAAAGCTGGTATTAAAGACGGAAAACTGGTACCAGGGTTGCCAGATGTCGTAATGAAATGAAATATTTTATTGTGCAAAACTTTGTACAATTTTTAAGGTGATAAATGTTTTACAATACAAGGCACTTTAAACAGTTTTATCCTCGTGGACATACAATATTTTAGTAGCTTTAAAATTTAATTTAATTAAATTGAATAACTACGACCAATACCACAATATGTACCCCACTATAGAGACAACGTAAACCAAACGCAACCGCTGAGAACCGAGACAGAACTCATAGAAAATTCAAATATTCATTTAAAGAGTAAAAACTTTTTTGAAGCAACCAGGATTTTAGTTCATTTCTAAATTTAGCTATGGGCAATGCTTTTTTGCTTTCGAAATAAAAACAAGGGATTAAAAATCGCTTAAAAACTATGTTTCACGCATATATTAAAATAAGTATAGGTTTGTATTTTCATTTTTTTTTTTTTAATGGTTGACAGGCCAGGTGTTTGTCCACAGCTCACCTGATGTTAAGTGAAGGTGTGGTCGAAGATAGTAAAGCACACCTAGCCTGGAATGGAACTAGCGTTCATTGAGGTTGGAGCTAGTTTTTTTAAAAGTGCTCTGGATTGGAATATTTGAAATAATTAATTTTTACATGCATCTCAAAAATTTGTCGGTTATATTATACGTATAAATAATGCGGTGAAACATGACTTTTCGTGTTGCTCCCAAAACTCCATCGAAGCTTTATAGCAAAGTCGCCACTACTTTACTAGAGCATGACTGGACTTGACTGACACGGACTGTACTTGACCAAGACCAGACTTTGACTATAGCTACAAGCCAACTTAACTTATGAAACTTGAAAATGTAAAACACTTGATACGGGCAAATGCTCAAAATGCGACGCAAAAAATGTAATACTTAAGACGTTTATTGACAGTTTTTGTGTCAGATATGTCAGAAAAATAAGAATAAGCCTACCCCCTCAAAAAAAAATACCCGGAGCATTCTCAGTGCGTTGAAGTCATAAAATAACTTTTTTTTTAATCATGTCCCCAGTGTGGTGTCCAGTTACGCGACTTACGACTTTATGCGCAGCACTTTAGACGAGCGCATCCCGACAAAAATCGTACGAAATATCCTGCGATGAAGACACCATGTATGTGCGAACAGTGCGGAAGGATATTCCAGGTGAGTGAACGAGTGACGGAAATTCCGATAGAAACTGACAGTTCAGTCAAGTGCTAGTCGAACAGATGTATATTTTTTTTAACTGTCTCGAAAATAATTGAGCGCCAAAGCAGAAACGGATTTGGATGTAAGTATGTAACAATCAATTGTTCTTTTCAAAAATGTTGGTCCAGTGTCTTTTTTTTTTTTTTTAATGGTTGACAGGCTAGTTGTTTGACCTCAGCTCACCTGATGTTAAGTGAAGGTGTGGTCGAAGATGGTAAAGCACACCTAGCCTGGAATGGAACTGGCTCTCAAGTGAGGCTGCCGGAACACACCGTTAGATGCTTGGCGGCAGATTTTCAACTTGAGGGTGGTAGCTAGCCAGCCGAGTACTAGAGAGTACGCTACCACCATGCTATGGTTTCCTCACGATGTTTTCCTTCACCGGTAGCTCAAGCTCATTGTTGGGGTTTGAACCCACGCCCTTCGGCATGCGAGCCTACCGCGCTAACCACTGAGCTATCATCGCTTCAAAATATTGGATGTCTCTCTGGATGATGGCAGCCCCGTTGGCTCATTGGTAGTATATCTGCCTTGAGAGCTGTTGGGCGTGGGTTCGATTCCCACTCAGGGCAAACATTTACATAAGTATTTCTTTCTTTCAGAGCATGGCCCTTCTAAAAGATCATATGTGGGTTCACACGGGCGAGAAACGTTTCAAGTGCGCGCACTGCCCCAAGAGTTTCACGCAGAAAACTAACCTAGTTTTCCACGAACGCGTCCACTCCGCTTCGCGGCCGACGTACGAATGCGGCCTGTGCGGGAAACACTTTGCGTTTTATAACAACAGGAGGCGCCACATGTTTGTGAGTATAATATATTTTATTAGAAACTATATAAATATAATTGTGACTTTTGATTTTGTTGTAATTTAATTTAATGTGACAGCTCCGTTGGTTCATTGGTAGTATGTCTGCTTCAAGAGCTGAAGGGCGTGGCTTCGATTCCCACCCAGGATAAACATTTTGTGGTATAAAAAATGCTTGTTCTGTGTCTGGGTGTACTGTATGTATTTACAAAAAAAAATGTATTTAAGTGTTCTATCAGTTATCTGACTCCCATAGTACAAGCTTTGCTTAGTTTGGGGTCAGATGGCGCTGTGTGTAATGTTGCATGCAAGCATCTAACGGTGTGTTCCGGCAGCCTTACTTGAGAGCCAGTTCCATTCCAGGCTAGGTGTGCTTTACCGTCTACGACCACACCTTCACTTAACATCAGGTGAGCTGTGGTCAAACACCTAGCCTGTCAATTATAAAAAAAAATTAAACAAATTTATACAACTTTTAATACGATTGCACTATTTTAGATCCACACAGGGTTGAAGCCGTACAAGTGCGAGACTTGCGGCAAGAGTTTCACCACTGCGGGCGAACAAAGAGCTCACGTAGAGCACGTGCATCTGAAGAAACCCTGGCCGCGGCGCGCGCGCAGGCACGCCGGCGGGATGCCCGGCGCGGCGGAGGACTGACCGACCCATGAGACATATGTGACCCACGCATCATAAATGATCCATGGACTATATGTGATCCACGCATCATAAATGATCCATGGACTATATGTGATCCACGCATCATAAATGATCCATGGACTATATGTGCTCCACGCATCATAAATGATCCATGGACTATATGTGATCCACGCATCATAAATGATCCATGGACTATATGTGATCCACGCATCATAAATGATCCATGGACTATATGTGATCCACGCATCATAAATGATCCATAGACTATATGAGGCCCGCGAATTATAGGTGATCCATAGACTATATATTATCCTCGAAAAAAATACAACGGAGCGACGTCTCTTTCCGCGTTCCCGCCAAAACTCAAAACCTTTTATACTGTTCAGCGATAATAAACCTTTTATGGTTAATTATCATTATGGACATAATAATGATCTTGTATATTTCGATCTGAATACTTTGACTAAAGCTTATTGAAAAGTTAGAATTATTTGAAAAAGTATTATTATTTATTAATATGATTTTTAATTATAAATACAATTATTTTAGCATTTTGAGTGTTCAAGGTATATATTGAGTTTCAGTTACGACAGTGATGAGGATTTAACTAACTTGACAATTTTTTTTTTTAACTACGTTCAAGTTTTACGCTTTGACCACAAACTCGCCTGATGGTAAGCGATGATGTGATCAAAGATGAAGCACGCTGACTTAGAAGATTATATTTATTTCAATTATTATCGGATATTTAACGAATTACACTATACTCTGTCCATTATGTTAACCGCATTTTGATAGCTCATACAAAGTTGGCGACATAACTTTGTACGGCGTCTAGTGAAATAAATCTCACACAAATAAATACGTTTAATAAATTTGACAGCCCTGTTGGCTCATTGGTAGCATGTCTGCTTCAAGAGCTGTAGGGCGTGGGTTCGATTCCCACCCAGGACAAGCATTTTGTGATATAAAACAAATGTTTATTCTGTGTCTGGGTGTACTGTATGTGTTATAAGTATGTATTTACAAAAAAAAAGTATTTAAGTATTTTATCAGTTATCTGATTCCCATAGTACAAGCTTTGCTTAGTTTGGGGTCAGATGGCGCTGTGTGTAATGCCCTACGATATTTATAAACCTTGTAAAGAGGTAATGCTAAAATTTTTTTTCTTTGGTTTTGGCGTCGCGTTTTAGCATTTGCCAGTGTCAAGTATTTATATATTTTCAAGTTTCAAAAGTTAAATAAGTGTCCTCGTAGTAAATTTATTGTCGAAGTCCAGTCTTGGTTAAGTACAGTCCGTGTCAGTCAAGTCCAGTCATGCTTTATTAAAGTAGTGGCGACTTTACTAAAGCTTCGCTGGAGTTTTGGAAGCAACACGAAAAGTCATGTTTCACCACATTATATCATTTTCCCACACTCGCGCTTGTGATTCGGCACTTTATGAATAAAACACCACCATTTTTATGCATAAATACTCGACAAAACACAAGTTTTGGAAAAAAATACAACGGGGCGATACGACTCTTTCCGCGTTCCCGTCAAAACTCCCTAATGCTAGATTAAACATACATAATAATATTTATTTTGCTAGACGCTGTACAAAGTTATGTCGTCAACTTTGTATGAGCTGTCAAAAAGCAGTTGACACAATGCACAGAGTATAATGACACTTTAAAAATAAATTAATTTGAACAATGAACGAATTATCCTACGAAATCAAATAGTATTAATCAATTAAAAACAAAATAGAAGATACCTATTCACTCAATAATTTAAAATCCTTATCCGAAACAATACTTCACAGGATGAAACTGCTGCTAAGGAAATCTACCACGAAATTAAAATTTGTGCCCATATTTAAAAATAAGTACAACCTTGGATATAATAATTTAAAATAAGTATACGTAACCCTGCTTTTTTTGCGTAGTTGGGTTCTTTATTTACCATAAAACCAGTATTTATTGTGAGAATTTGCATAGATGTATTGTATTGTATGTAGTTTTAGTATTTAGTTTAAGTGTAGATATGCTAGACATGCGGTAGATATTATTAAATAATAATGGAATAGATTTCGCAAAAAGTACTGATTATTAGAATGAACTCATATGTGTGCGTGTTGTATTTTATTTATTGAGAATTAAATTATGAAAGACGAGAAATGGTTTTATTTACTTAGCATGTTTCGCTTGAACCGACCATGAACAAGAATAAAAGTATATGGCGAGTTTGAAGCAGCATTTAAACAGAAAGTTGTGTAAGTAGGTACTACCGTAGTACCAGATATTCTGCCGCTACGTAGTAGTGTGTAAATATTGCTGTTCCAGTTGGAACGGTGTTTCAGCTGTCGAAATCACTTAACATTGAGAAAATACATACAGTGCGATGTCATAACATAAACAAAAAAATGTTTGTGGTTGTCAGTGTCATTACCACAGTTTAGAAATCTGAAGTTGGAGTTTTGGCGGGAACGCGGAAAGACGTGTCGCCCCTTTGAATTTTTTTCAAAACTTGTGTTTTTTAGAGTAATTATGTACAAAAATAATATTTTATTCATAAAGTACTGAATCACAAGGGAAAGTGATACAATGAGTGAAACATAATTTATCGTGTTTGCTTTTAAAACTAAGTATAGCTATAACTATAGCTACAAGGCAACTTATATAATTTAAAACTTGAAAATATAAAACACTTGACACTGGCAAATGCTCAAAATGCGACGCCAAAATCAAAAAAGAAGAAGAAATCCGAGGTTGATTTTTAAACACGGCAATATATTTTTTTAATGGCACGGCAACACTGTTTTAGATTTCCACTTTTTTTATATATGTTAGTTTTTTTGGCGGGAACCACGAAAAAGAAAAGGCGCGTTTTTCAATTGGTGATCAAATAAATTTCAATTTTATTGAGGTTTTCTTCATATTTTCTTGGAAAAAGCGATGGCCCGCAAGAAAAGAAAAAGAAAGGAAGATTCCCTGCTGGCGGATCTTCCGACTTCGCGTTCTGAGGAGTCTTCGGACACGGATTCAATAGCGTCGGTTTCGGCAAGACCTCAAAAGAACAAATATGAGATATTTAAGGTACCGGGGTATTCACGTAAGTACCCAGAAGGATCAAAACGAGCAGAATTCATTGTATTTTTACAAAATACAACTGAAAATGTCATATTTAACGATCGTGACCGCATGAGTCTCTCTAAAGGACTTCGGGAGCATGGCGTCTCTGGTGTTATGCACCTAAAAACGATTAATAAATATAAAGTGGGTATAACATTTGATCTTCCCAATAACGCCAACATGTTCTTAAAGAATAAAAAGCTACTAGATCAGTTGTGCCTCAGGGCAACCATTCCTGCACGTGACACAGAGATTACAGGCGTTCTCTCGTCTGTGCCCACGGATATGTCAAACAAACAAATCTTCTCCTTGATAGGGAGCTCCAAGCACGTCATTCAAGTAAGAAGATTTATGCGTAAAGTGAGAAGTGATGATGGTGTAAGTTTTGTTCCCACGCAAACGGTTGCTGTTACATTTGCAGCAACCACTTTACCCGACTATGTCTACTTGGACTCTTGGCGCCATGAAGTTCGCATGTACACACCTGCAATAAAACAATGTTTGAAATGTATGCGCTTCGGTCACATTGCCAAATTTTGTCGCAATGCAGAAACATGTTCAGTGTGTTCAGGCAATCACAATTTTAAAAGCTGCACTGTTGACTCCAATAACGCCAAATGTGCAAACTGCAAAGGGAATCATATAGCAATCTCATTGTCATGTCCTATTAAAAAACAAAAAACTGAAGAAAATAAGTTAAAGTCTCACACAGCCTCCTATTCAGACTTGTTTGATGCTAAAGCTTTCCCAGCTCTGTCTGCACGGACACTAGATATTCAGGTCAATAATTTGATGAAGTCTGATACATTTATTAACATATTGATTGAAACTATCACAAAAATTATCAGCAATAAAGATGTACCCATCAATTCGGGGTCTATTAAAGAGGCACTCAAAAATACTTTGAGTCTTAAGCTACCTGGTACATAATGGATCACTTGAATATAATTCAATGGAATGCACAAAGTTTAAACAGTAATAAGCATATATTTACTAACTTCCTCTACACCCATAATATTCATATTGCAATAATATCTGAAACTTGGTTTAAAAGTCATCAAAATTTCACAATAAAACATTACAATATTGAACGTAATGATTGTGGAAATAATCACAATGGTGTGGCTATTATAATCCACAAAAGCATTATTTATTCTAATATAAACACATACTTTGATGATTCCTTACAAAATATTTGCATTAAAATTACAGTGAATAACAGAGATATCAATATTTGCAGTTTTTACTGTCCCAAAAATTCAGATCCTGTATTTTGTAAAGTCAAACTTGATACTTTGGTAAAGTCTCTTTCCCATCCATGTCTTTTGGCTGGGGATTTTAACGCTCATCATACTTCTTGGGGTTGTGGCAATGATTCACCTCGAGGAAGAGATATATTGGAAGTCATTGATAACAACAATCTAGTTCTTCTTAATGATGGTCAACCAACAACATTGGGGACACTAACCTGGCGTCCAAATGGTCTAGATTTATCTTTCGCTTCACCGTCTTTAGCATTGCAATGTGAATGGTCAGTTCTTGATTTTCCTCTTGGTACCAGTTATCATCTTCCAGTAATCATTAAAGTATTGCTTGGGAATGATAGCAACAATTTAATCGGCAGTTGTAATGGTCAACATTTGCCTGTCCACATCAACTACAGATGTGTGGATTGGAAAATGTATGGTGACCATGTAGATACTTTGTTGAAGGGCTTCAAGCCGAACCGCTCTGACCCTTTGGTCTCTTATCTGAATTTTTGCAATATTTTAAAAAAAGCAGCTTCCAATTCCATTCCGAGTCACTCTGCTTCTAGTAGCTCTGCAAATAACAATCAGTTGTGTCATCATTTGAAACATCGCAAACATCAACTGCCTTGGTGGAATTCCAAGTGCTCTGAAGCAGTTTCAAATTTTAAAAATGCATATTTGAATTTTAAACATGATCCAACAGAAGAAAATTTTTTGAAGTTTAAAAAAATTCGAGCTATTAAAAAGCTCACTTTAAGGATAGAGAGGCAAAATAGTTGGATATCTCTTTGTGAAACATTTAACAGATGTACACCCATGTCTTTAATTTGGAAACACATGCGTAAATTCAACAAAACTTATAGCGCTCATACTTATGAAAATGATTACTGGGTTTCACAGTTTTTAAGTAATTTTACACCAGACTATGTGTCAAATAATGTCAATAGTGTTTGTAATGAAAGTTTCAATAGTAATTCTACTAATAACTATCTACTTGGTTCCTTCTCATTAAATGAATTATCATCAGCAATTTCTAGCAGAAGAGATACAGCATTTGGTCTCGATGGTATGCCATACAAACTTTTTAAAAATCTAAATAGGAAATTCTTGGAAATATTCTTAGAGATCTTAAATTTACTCTGGAAATCTAATGAAATTCCACAAGACTGGAAGATAGACTGTTTAGTACCTGTTCTTAAACCCAACAAAGCAAAGTTGGACCCCGATTCCTATCGTCCTATCGCGCTAACTTCTTGTGTAGGCAAGATATTTGAACAATTGTTAAAACAGCGGTTGGAGTTTTACATCGAGCAAAATGGTATTTTACCCTCAAATCAATTCGGTTTTCGTAGAAATCGCTCAGCTCGGGAATCAATTTGTCAGCTGAATCTTGATATTCATAATGCTATTGTCGCTAATCAACATTTAGTGGCGGTTTTTTTCGATATTTCTGGTGCATTTAACAACGTAAATATTGATATTCTCTGTCATGAACTGATGTTGATTGGAATTCCTGGCAAAATTATATTATGGGTTAGAAACTTCTTGAGCAATAGATCTGTCAATGTCAAGTTTAACGGTCATGTCTATGGTCCGAGACGTTCGTCTAGAGGAGTGTGCCAGGGCGGAATTTTATCCCCCCTGCTTTTTGTACTGTATATACGACGACTGAATATGATTTTAGGTACAAAAGTTAAAAATTTACAGTTCGCTGATGACTTAGTTGTCTACGCATCAGGGAAAAATATCTATCAAGTAGAGACCATTATTAACGATGCGTTAACAAAGTTAAATAATTACTACTCTTATCTTGATCTCGATGTTAATCCCTCAAAGTCTAAAGTTATTGTATTTGGAAAAAGGCATCTTAGCACATTCCATATACACTACAATAATATATCTATTGATGTTGTTCAAGAAGTAAAGTTTTTGGGTGTATTATTCTCGCACAACTTGTCCTGGAATAATTATGTCAAACAAATTACTAACAAAGCTAATAAAGCTTTTAACGTCTTAAAATCTTTATCTGGAACCTATTGGGGTGCAGATCCTAAAATTTTGTTAATACTGTATAAATCTTTAGTACGTAGTCATTTCGAATATGGTTTTTATTGTTACGCTGCCGATGTTAAATTTGTAAATAGAGTAAATGTATTCCAAAACAAATGTTTACGACTAATTACAGGGGCGTTCATGAGCACTCCTATTGTTGCAATGCAAATCGAATGTAATCTACCGCCTATCAGTATCAGATTTCAGTACCTAAAAGAAAGATTTCTTCTAAAGCTCTTCAGCGTCTCTAAGAATAATCTTTTAGCAAACTTATCCAGTGTTCAATATATATCAGCATCCAAGCCATTTTACATGCTTCAAGGAATACAAGAGTTTAAGAGTTATCTTGAAAAATTAAACATTTTTCAATCAGATGATGTTCTTCCTTGTTATGAAGGTTCTTTCATTAGCAAATTTCCACCAATGAATATAGTTATTGACAAAACTTTATCTAGTAAAGAAGACGCTTATATTATGTTGGCGGAGTGGACAGATCACAAATTTGTTTACACGGATGGATCCAAAAATGATAGCGCTGTTTCTTTTGCTATATATGAACCATCTTTGAACATAGGGGTTGGTTACAAAATTAATAAACAAGCTAGCATTTTTACGGCTGAAGCTGCTGCAATACTGTATGCTTTAAAACACATTCAAAATCAAAACAGAGGTTACCCCAATTGGGTCATAGTTAGTGATAGTATGAGTGTTTTAGAAAATCTTGCGAATCATAAACTGCGCGCAAACACTAACTATCTAATCTATCATATTAAACAGCTGTGGGAGAAATTAAAAATGGCAAACATAAACGTTGTTTTTACATGGGTACCCTCTCATAAAGGTGTGGAAAGTAATGAAAAAGTAGATTATCTGGCCAATGCTATTGTCAAGTTCGGAGATGTTATTCCTAGTCATGGTATTGGTGCCAGTATATTGATACCTTACTCTGACGTTGGCTCCATGCTTAAGAAACGTTTATGTCATGCATGGGGAAGGCATACATATGATCAAACAGAGGTGTTTATTAAAGGTTCTTGGTATGCTACACTTGATGTTCAAATTAACTCCAAACCCTGGTTTTGCAAAAATAAATTCTTTTTCAACAGAAAGTTCTATTCTATGATTTGCCGTATGCGTTTTGGTCATTGTCGATTAAATTACCATCTTTTCCGCCTCAGGATGTCTAACTCTCCTCATTGTAAATATTGTTTAGCGCAAGAGGTCGAATCTCTTGATCATATCTTTTTTGATTGTCCGTCGTTTGGCATTCAGCGCCTTATGCTCATAGACGGACTACTTGAAATATTTAAAAACTCTGAATCGGTCCCGCATTGCATCAAGGAGTTGCTTATAAATACCTCAACGTATAAACATTTATATACTTATATAAATAATACTGTTGGTGAAATATAGTGTAATAATGTGTGTAGTATAGCATGTATGTAATGTACCTAATATAAATAACGTATGACATTGTTTAGAAATTTCCATTGATGAATGTTAATAACACTTAAGACAAGGCAGTATGGCTTTACAGCTTTAGCCTGCCCGATGGGGCAAATAAATAAAAAAAAAAAAAAAAAATTATATATGTTAAAAAACAACAAGATCAATCAAATTCCAAAACAAAAAGGTGTATTCTTTTTGTTTTTATTAAAACACCGTGAAGTAAGGGTATCGGATCCTGTATTTTGGAGGCAAAGAGTCATGTTAACTGACTTCCATGCAAAAATACAGTAAAACTAACTGAATTCCCTACTTCAAGTGAAATTATACACCAGCAAAGCTTGAAAGAAGCACTCATAATTTCACTTTAAAAATGCAAGTAAACGACGTAAAACAGGTACAAACTTTGATAACTACTATAGAATTAGCGTAATCGATAATGTTCTAGCTAATGTCTAATTTAACAATTCCTTCTAAACAGTGTGTGATTGTGACTTAGCAAACATTGTGGGTTTTATATAGGTAGTACGTTTTGGGCGCAAGATCACTATACAATCCGAGTACTAAGTTCCAATACCCAGAATGTGACTTAAAAATGCTTTAGAAGGTCTGGGACTAACACCACTGACTGTTAGAGGGCTAAAATGGCTGCCAGGCCAGCTATAGATTTATGATAACAGTTTATAAAAATTATGACCTGTTCTTCTAAATCTTTATAGGGTTTGAGTGATTGGCTCACAACAGCAGTTATATATAGCCAATAGTAGCCACTATTGGCCATTATAAATTGTACAAAAAAGTAAACCAAACTGCAGTGGCATAGTGTGCCTTTTGTAAGTACTTAGTAAAGATTTCTCACAAAAATGCTTGCATTGAATTAAAATAAATATCACTATAATATAAATTTATTGATTATATTGATCATAACTCACAGCCCTGTTGGCTCATTGGTAGCATATCTGCCTTAAAAGCTGAAGGGCGCGGGTTCGATTCCCGCTCAGGACAAACATTTTATGTATCAACAAATGTTTGTTATGTGTCTGGGTGTTCTGTATGTATTATAAGTATGCATTTACAAAACAAAAAGTATTTATGTATTTTATCAGTTATCTGACTTCCATCACATAAGCTCTGCTTAGTTTGGGGTCAGATGGCGCTGTGTGTAATGGCCTACGATATTTATTTATTAAACTATGACAGTTTTTTTATATGTTTTTTTCCCGGGAAGCACAAGATTAAGTGACATTGTGGATAACAACTAATTTTTGCTGACACTCGTTAAGGGCTTCTGTAGCCCGGGGGCTCCGTATCATTGATATGGCCTTAGCTACACCCTTGCCAAATCGATAAGTTGTCTAGCTGCAAGATAGGTTATCAATATGCAACTAAATTTTTTAAATTTATCCAATGATTACCAGTTTATACACTGAATTCTGAATTGTAATGTCGAACACCCCCAGATGTATGCATTAATGGTCATTGTATTCTTACGTATTTATTTATTCAAAAGGCCGCCAACACTTACACCAATACATTAAAATTAAATTACTAAATTACAAATGTCAATATAAGTCACAGCAATTATAGGAGAAGACGGCATACATTACAATTAAATATTCAGTATTTTTCTTTGTATATATAGTATACTAACCTAACCCTTTCTGTAAAATGAATTTATCTTTAAGATATCTGACTTCCATCACACAAGCTCTGCTTAGTTTGGGTTCAGATGGCACTGTGTGTAGTGTTATATTACAGTGAAACCTGGTTAAGTGAGACCTGAAGGGGCCTGCTAATTTGTCTTACTTATAGAGGTATTTCACTTACCCGGTATCTCAGATATCTGGGTATAAATAAATATGTGTCTCATTTACAGAGGGTTCCATTAATAGAGGTCAGAATACAGGTTATTTCAGTTATAGAGGTGCGATTATTAAATAAAATAATGTATTATGCAAACATTATGTGACTTTAAATCTTTATTGGGAATCAAAAAAGATAATAAAGGTAATTATATAAAAGGCGCGTTTTTTTATAAATATGTTTATAGTACAAAACATTATTAATACAGGAAACTATGACATTACAGTAAAAAAAAATTCCCAGATATAGAACACAAACAACACTAACAGAGGTAATTCGGTATGTAAAGAAAAAAAAACTTTACTGATTCCAAAACCATTTCGAAATAGTACATTTCTGTACAATACTTTTACGTTTAAAACTCTGTAAACTATGAGGAGGGGTTCATTTTAATAAAATACATAAATCAAACTTGACTTTCAACTCTCATGACGTCACCTAGTAGGGCAACTTTCCTAGACTAAAAAAGCAATGGCAAACCAAAACAAAATCTGTCAATGTCAAGTCAACGGCGGTCATAATATATATATATATCTCTTCAATACATGTACGTCGAGTTGTATTGGTGTACTTTTTTGTTTTATATGGCAAAGGCATATTCTACATATTCAGCCGAAGCCGACCTCATGACGTCATAACTATAAAAAGTTTGAAAACGTATTAAAATTAAACTACCGCATAGAAAGTCAAAATATTTAAATTAGTTTCATAAAATAAAAGTATCAGTAAAAAATATAAAACAAATACAAAAAAAAATTTACATGCCGAATTCAGCGCCAAAGTGGTGGGACCTCAGCATCAGTTCCTGTTATGGAGGTTTCTCACTTGTCCAGATTCCACTTAACCAAGTTTCACTGTATTTATATAATTATTGCTTCATTGTTTGCAGATAACATATACACATTAAATACAATGCTGTATATGCCCAAAAATGTGGGCATGTCCCCGGAGGATGTTTCTATAAAGGACACCAACAAAAATAGGTTTGAATAGCCATTTACAGTATAATGGTGTTGTGTAGTTGTGTACTTCACCATAAATGATAAATAAACTAAATGGACTTGACGTTGAAAAGTCCTCTTAATGGACTATGCATATGACTTTTTTGTGAACTGTTTTCAGACTTTTAAGTAAGTGATTTGAAATATCAATAAATCTTTGGAGATTTTGTGACATATACTAATATAGTAGCTAGTACGTTTTAAAGAATAGAAACACTTCATTGATGGCTTTCACATGTTGATTTGATCTTATGCTGAAATTTTTATTACAAACAAGTGCTATAATTTTTTTTTTCTGATTATTAATTTTACTGAGGATATTATTAATATATTCAGTTAAGTAATTTATTTTACTAATACTTGTATTGTCTGCATTTATTTAACGATAAATACTTGTTAAGAATCTAAATATAAGTCTGTTTATATTGAAATATTTGAGAACAACTAAAGTATTAAAATAATATAAGTCAAAAAATTGGACCTTGCTGAACCCAAAAAAAGAAATCTTTACACTTCTTAGCAAAAGAAATATCTTTGAAAAGTATATAAATAAAACATTGAACATGGCTCGTGCCTTCATTTGCGACTATTGTAGTCGCTCTTTTACAAGAAAATACAATTTACAGACACATATTGAAAATTGCCATATCACTGCATCGAGCAACTGTGAACTGTGTGACCAACAATTTGGGAGTCCCAGTGGCTTACAATTACACCTCTCTAGAGGTCACAACAGGCATGGCCAACCATTTCCTGAATGTGATATTTGCGGTCGAGTTTTCACGAGAAAACAGAATGTAACGTCTCATATGATTACTGTCCATTTACAAGGCATAGGGCCCGAGATTCGGTGTCGAACTTGCGATAAAACCTTTACTACAGAAAGAAATTTGAAGAGACACGTCAAATTATTACACAATCCAGACTTAAAATATCCTACCTGTGATGAATGTCACAAGGTTTTTAAAAGTAAACATTCGCTAGTCACTCATATACAAGCAACTCATAATCATATAGACAGAACTATCAAATGCCCTATGTGCGATAAAGTGTACACTAATAATAGGAATCTTAAACGACACGTTGAGATGTTGCATGGGGAGAAAGAAGATCACAAATGTCACATTTGTCCCAAAACCTACACTTCTAATCAAAGCCTTAAGCGACATATCAGGACTACCCACAACTCCGATGAAGACAGTCTCCAGTGCGAAGTAAAATTGTTAGATTCTGAGAATTTAGAATGGCAAAGCAATGATTCTAATGAATCTTATAACACTGACATAGCCACATGCGAGGTTTGCAACAAATCATTTGCGGGAGAGTCTCTTTTGCGGCATCATGTTAAAAATGAACATCCTTTCGATGTTTTCTACGATTACTGCAAACGATACATGGAGACAATGGCTAGCAGAAAACAACTGACAATCAATACGCAGAATCTCTTCAAATGTGAATTCTGCCTCTCGGCTTTCTTCAATGTTTATGAACTTAAAGAGCACATGAAAGTGAATCATGATATCGAATACAATTCGTGCACTTGTAATGTGTGCTTCTCGAAGTTTTTCAGTAAAGAAAACTTGATGGAACATAAGACGATCTGCTTGCCACCGCGCGACGTCAACTTTTGCAATTATTGTGATAAACTCTTCACTGAGATCTCGAGTTTAGAGTTCCATACTAGAATTTTCCATCCCCAAGCACAACTAGCCGATCCAAACATAAGTTCTACCAAATCTGACGACGCCTCAGATCACAGCTCGTTTAAATGCGTCCATTGCAATCGGATATACTACAGCGATAGGTCATTGAAGCATCATATAAAATTAAAACACACGACAGACGAGTTAGTCAAATGTATTTACTGTAACAAAATCTGCAACAACAAATATTATCTCGCATCTCATATCAAAATCGTGCACAGTGTCGTAGATTTATCGAAATGCGACTACTGTGATAAAATGTTCAAATCCAAACGTAATATTCGAAGGCATATTGAGTACACGCACATGGGGATGCAAAGATACAAGTGTATAGAATGCGAAACTCTTTTCAAAGAAAAGCGCAGTCTTCGCAAACACGTGCGGACTAAGCATCCTAACTCTACATCGTTCCCTCAATGCCATATTTGCCATAAGAGATTTGAGTCTGCAAAATCTTGCAAAATACATTTGAAACTTCTCCATTCATTCAATATGAACACATATCCTTGTGATTTGTGTTCGGTGTCGTTTGGCTCGAAAGAGGCTTTGAAAATCCATTTGGAGACGAAACATTTGGCTGAGGATGAAATCTACAAATGTGAAGAGTGTAATGTAGTGTTTAAAGGATCTCTAAACTTCGAGGAGCACAATGAAGTTGCTCACTCTTACTTAAATGTCGTCACGAAACAAAAGACTTTGCCGTTACCGCGCTGCGTGATATGTATGAAAGACTTTAGCACGCGGAAAACTTTGAAACGCCACATAAAGAAGTTTCACGAGGAATTCCACGCGGAAGATCTTGCGAACTTTGGTTGCCAAAACCGTGAATTAAACATCAATTGTGAAGACTGTTTCAAGAACATTAACAATGAATACTACATCAACGTGTATAACAACGTCAAGCATGATAAAGACGCTGTAATCTTTGAATGCGAGACGTGTAATTCTTCTTGTAATGCTTTAGAATTTTCGATACAAAGGCATAGATTTGTAGGTGATCGGCATAAGGCGAAAGTGATCATGAGTGATTTGTGTACGACTCAAATGAGCGATGACGAAGTGTTACATTCCGAACTGGGCCCTCTACTTGAGTACATGGAAGCGGAGAGTACTACTGCTGATATCAATTCTGATCCCGAAGTGGTAGAGTCCATTATCAAAGTGGAATTAGAGGAAATTTGTTCTGAAGATTTGAAGACTGAACCTTTATCTCCTTAAAAAGCGATGACGGGCTCAATTTACATTTGAATTAACTTCAAACAGGTATAAATTAAAAAACCCCAGACACCATTAATACAATACCTTTCATATCTCATACTAGTCATCAACTACAATAAAGATAAATCTACAAACGGTTGAACAGATTTACTTGGTGGTAATTCTCCTTAAAGTGGTTCGATTTCCATACAAATACTTTTTTCCATTTATGGACAAATAGAGCACAATTTTACAGTGAAATCACAGCTACTGGCATTTATTTTGGTCTTTAATAATCTACTGTTTTATTCAAGCAATTGTGATTTACCGCAAATAAAGACCAAAGTAAATGCCAGTAGCTGTGATTTGACTGTATAATTATGCTCCATTTGTCCATAAATGGAAAAATTTATTTATATGGAAATCGATTAAGCAGAAGTGTGGTCTAAGATGGAGCACGCTTATCTAGAAGAAACCTATCTACTCTAGATTTGAAGACACCTATATTATATATCATAATGGCATTTTTCTAGTTAACAGTTGATGTTTTTTACACAACTGCCTAATAAAGGAGTGTAACGTTTTCAGGGTTCATTATGTATGTAAATTTATTAATTCAACTATAACTTTTAAATGTCTGCACAAATTTGGATGTATCGTTAGAATCTTTACGTCATCCCGGTGACACGGGCATTGTGTTTTTGCAATTTCCATAATTAAGATTGTTTAGTAAAAGTTCCTAAGAATCTGTACTATTATAAAGAGGAAAGATTTGATTGTTTGTTTGTATTGAAAAGATTCCGAAACTACTGGACCGATTTCAAAAATTCTTTCACCGCTGGGAAGCTACACTATCCCCGGGTGACAGGCTACTTTTCATCCCTGTATTCCCACGGGAACGGGAACTACGCGGGCGAAACCGCGAGTCCGCTGGTAATGACAAAACAATACAATAATATCTTTGCGTCTTAGTAGTAGTTCCGCTTAACCCAGTATTATTTTCTCAAAGATAAAGATAAAGATAATTTATTTGTATACAACATGAGAAATTTTATACAATATACGCATAAAAGATGTTCCAGTACTTAATGTGGCTGAGTCATGTTGTGCCGGTCAGGCGTACAAATGTCACGAGTGATGGCGCTGTGCTCGTACAAACATCAAAATACTATTTTAATTACAGTCCACAATGTAAAAAAAGTCAAAGTTCGGTTAAACATAAGAAGTAGGCTGTAGACTTAAGATTAGTGTGAATATAATCAAATTATACGGGGACGCGTATTGGTTGACAACCCTGAAAGGAGGTCATCGTTACAAACAACTTTTACTGTCTAAATAAGTCGGTTGGTCTGACATTTACCCTCGATGAAATTCTACTAATATTATAAACGTAATAATGTTTGTTAATGTTTTCGGGATAAAAAGTAGCCTATGTGTTAATCCAGGGTCTCAGCTATCTCCATACAAAATTTCATCCAAATCCGTTCAGTAGTTTCTGCGTGAAAGAGTAACAAACATCCATCCGAACTGTCAGATTTATAATATTTGTGGTATGTAAAATTTTGGATTTTTGTTACTCAATCACACAAAAACGGCTGAACGGATTTGCATGAAATTTGGCGCGCATATAGTTTATTACCTGGATTGGAATATAGGATACTTTTTCCCCCGGGAATATGTTAGGTTCCTGTGGGATTATCAAAAAACTAACTACAGAACGTATTCAGTTGGTATAGATGTGTCTTGCGGAACACATTATACCAGAAAATAAAAGGCATCCTTTATAGGTAATTAAGTTTAATGACACATGTAATAAACATGTTTTATTTATCTCTGAACCTAATTCTTAACTCGATGCGGACAAAGTCGCGGGCGCAAGCTAGTATACATATATATTTTTCGCGGTTTCAGAGCTGGTATCAAAGTAGACGTTTTAATAGAAGAGTACTAACGTAACTTTCATCTTTTTGTAATGTAAAATTGTAAAAAAAAAAATGTAACTAAAGTTGACAAAGGTCACGGACCCCAGTGTCTGTGGAGCGAATAATTTAAAAAAAAATAGAAGAGTACAATGACCTCCTTACAGCTTTGTACTACCGTTCCGCGTAACCCTGTATAAGATAGGAGCGTGTACATTAGCTATAAATAGTTTTAAGTTGAATGTAATCTAACATGCAAAATCTCATTGTTGTAAGTTTTAAATTTAAGATGGATCTTAATTTTTAAATCAAACTTAATTAATATTTTTACCATGCTTGGATGCATCATCATGTGATTTATTTTAATGTATCAGGGGCCGTTCAAGTAGGGGGAGGGGATGATAATTTTTGATGACATAGGGGATGGGGGGGAGGGGGTCCGTATGGTATTAACATCAGCAACCCCACTCATTTATTACAAACGTGAAAGTTTGGACGGATGTTTGTTACTCTTTCACGCAAAAACTACTGAACGGATTTGGATGAAATTTGGTATGGAGGTAGCTGACACCCTGGATTAACACATAGGCTACTTTTTATCCCGAAAACATGAAGCGGGTAACACCGCGGGGCGCAGCTATTGTAGTTGTAAATTATTCCGATTGTTTATTTTCCTTGTTATTGCCATACCACATTTTCTACTTGTTCATGAATCTTTTTATATTGATAGTTTTTTTTTATAGTGACATGTTTTTAAATTGGTATACTTTATTTTGACATTTTATTTATTATATACGTAATCAGTGTTTTAAAACTAATTTATCATATTATAAAAAAAATATTTATGTATCAGTTATCTGACTTCCATCACACAAGCTTTGCTTAGTTTGGGGTCAGATGGCGCTGTGTGTAATGTCCTGCGATATTCATTTATAAATAAATATCGTAGCACATTACACAACTGATAACTATTAATATTAATATCATTAACTGATAGAATACATAAATACTTTTTTTTTTAAATGCATACTTATAATACATACAGAACACCCAGACACAGAACAAACATTTATTTATTGATACATAAAATGTTTGTCCTGAGCGGGAATCAAACCCACGCCCTTCAGCTCTTAAGGCAGATATACTACCAACGAGCCAACAGGGCTGTCAAATAAATCTATATTTGAAATGATGAATTTGACTTGTAATGTTGGTGTCATCAATAAAATACTTGTATTTGATTTTTGCTTTCAGCGATAAGGCCGCTAATTAAACTAAAAGTAACAAACTTTTGTTGACAAGTAAGGAGGGGTTAGTATATTTACTGAAATTCTGCTTGAATTGCCCTTCACCTCATTGCCATGACATATATTTCTGTTTACCAACTGAAATATAAAAAAATCTTTACTTACAAATTAATTTTATTTCCCGTTATTTATTAATTAACATAAAATAATCTAAATATTTTTGTACTTGGTAAAAAAGTGACAATTTTTTTCAGAATATAGTTTAGTATTAAAATAAATTATTAATTAGATCAAGGTCAAATTTAAAAGAACTATTACATTTATCTCCAATTTGCATTGGTAAAACTTTACGTAAACAAATAGTATGATTTACATTTTTTTTTTTTTTTGAATTTTATGGTTTGGCTACAAAGGCCTTTGAACCATGTCATTATTTGCGAAGAACGAATTCATGTCTTACATCTATAGTTACAGTCAAAGTCTAGTATTGGTCTAGTCCAGTCCGTGTCAGTCAAGTCCAGTCATGCTATAGTAAAGTAGTGGCGACTTTACTTATAAGCTTCGATGGAGTTTTGGAAGCAACATGAAAAGTCATGTTTCACCACATTATACCATTTTCCCACTCTCGTGCTTGTAATTCGGCACTTTATGAATAAAACACCACCATTTTTATGCATAAACACTCGACAAAACACTAGTTTTGAAAAAAATACAACGGAGCGACACGACTCTTCCCGCGTTCCCGCCAAAACTACAAATAGTATTACACAGTTGAAAGATTTCAAAACTCATAAAAATTACAAAAAATAGAACAATGGATTAGAGATTTAAAAAAAAACTTTTTTTTAAAATCTTTATTCAGAGCTTTTTGGCACAGCGAAAATGTCGCAGAAAAAACATGTATGGAATAATTATGCAATTAAAATACATCATGATTTTCTGTACTCAATATACAGCTAAATATACGTACATCGTGAATTACAAAATGTATATGCACAACTGAAGTGTACCAAAGAGACTAAAATTACAGATTTTATGCAAACAGCAAAATTATAAGTTTTATGTGAAATAAAAAAATCATGTATAAATATATTTTTTTCCAATAGCTATGGATATATACGTTGTTTGTTATGACTATCGGTTTTTGTTGTAATAACATATTTTGACTATAAACATTTTACACAAGTCTGGCAAAATCCCACTAATATTATAAGTGTGAAAGTTTAGATGGATGTTTGTTACACTTTCACGGAAAAACTACTGAACGGATTTAGATGAAATTAGGTATGGAGGTAGCCGAGACCCTGGATTAACACATAGGCTACTTTTAATCCCGAAAACATGTCGTGGGTAACAGCTAATGTCAAATAAACATGAGATTGTTTTAAAAAAAAAAAATGTTTGTGTACAAGAAAAAACCATGTGTAAAAATAAGTTTTTATTACTGTGACCTTCTTTTTTTCCCATATACAGAGCTAGGTTTATTCAGAGGCAATTTTAGAACAGCAATCTTTTTACTCCCTTGTTTCGTCAACCATCCCCCAGTCATACCAATCTTAGTGGTTGCCGTTCTCTCAATCAGTTTACAATGTCTGCAGAATGATTCTACATCAAATTTGTAATTGTTTACTAAAAATATTAATACTATAGCATAGCAAATCATCTTGTCTTTATACTGTGCTGGTCTACAACGTTTAACTGCATTGTAAGTAAAAAACTCTTGCAAAACAACTTTATCTAGAGTCGCTGAATACGGACACGCTACAAACTTTTTCAGAACAAGTTCTCGCATTGTTTTACAAATTAAGTCTAGAAGTGTACTGGCGTAGACTGCGAGCACTGTTTGCTCTTTTGACCAGTTAGCTGAGAATATCTCTTTTATATACGGAAATAATCCCAATTTATAATCTGTAGCATCAATTTCTGAAAATATTGTATCATACTGTTCCGATGAAAATATTGCCGATGGCATATAAACATCTTTAAGGTTGGAAGCCTCTCGGTTGATAGGAGGAATGTAGAAGTCATCGGAGCCAGATTTGTTGTAAGACGACAAATCGAGCTGGTCAACGGAAATATTTTGCGACACATTTTTGAGTTGCTCCATCACAACTTCCTCGTTTACTTTTAACTTTTCATTTTGTTCTAACAGTTTCTTATGCCGTTTCGATCCAAATTTTCTTCCTAAATCTACGTAAGAATTTTCGAGATCTTTTGCTATTTTGCTTTTCAACATTGGCTGTAATTCTACATTGCCAACTTCGATTATTCTAACCTTGCCTGTTTTACGGTTTCGTGCTAAAACAAAGGTCTGTCCCAGAGTTTCCTCGGATTCTGCACCAGTGTATAACATGTTATTAATTTCAGTTGCTAGCCACTTTTTGTCGCTTGTTTTGTTTTCTAAAACAGCGCACTCTCGGTCAGCAAAGTTGTTCGTAGGATATCCATTTTGGAAATGTGCGATCATAGGGTAGAAATCGCCTTTAGGATGTACCTCGTTAATATGGATATCGACCATTTTTATTTATTAACTATACCATTTATAAATTGAATAAAAAACCTTCACGTGCATTTAAAACTATTTGAGGTTATGTTCTACGTCCCAAAACTTTCCTCTTTCAGTCTGAATCTGAAATCAAAACAATGCGTGAGTTTTTTTTTTTTAGTTAATTTGCCCCATCGGGCGGCCCAAAGCTATGTAGCCATGTTGCCTTGTCTTTGGGTTTTGCAATACACGTCTTACTTCTATGGTTACAGTCATAGTTTTGATCAAGTCTAGTGGGCAGTGTCCCATAGCACGTAGCTTCAGTAGAAAGCATATCCTTAAAACCGAATCCCTACCTTGCCTTCGTGCAGAAAGGGAGGAAAAAGATTACAAATAATAAATGAAACAGCCAAGTCTAGTCCTTGCTAAGTCCAGTCCTCTAGTAAAACAAGACATCATTACTGAGTCCATGGTGATTGGTGGTGAGTTATAAGTTTCTACGATTGTTTAGGAAACAGGTATTTTATTCGTAAAGTAAATTACGTGCCTGAATGAGAAACACGTGATAACATGTGGTGAAATATAATTTCTCATATTGCTTTCAAAACTCCAGTGAAACTTGTAATAAACTCACCACTGTTTTTAGATCTACTTTTCTTGATTTATCTAAAAATATTTGCATTTCTGGCAAATACGCAAAGTGATACACAAAACACCAATGAAGAAAAAAAAACTTCGTGTATTGTTTTAGCGGGAACGTGAAAAAATCAAATTGGTGCATTGTTTAATTTTCCAAAATTTTAATTTTTTCACATAATTAATTGTAAAATCACTGTATTTAATTCATGAATTGCCCAGAGTGGACAAAGGATGTAAAAGCGTGAAATATGACTTTCTGTACAGTTTTCCATTACTACAAAAATACTTTTTTACTAAATCATGAATGTTTATTTAATATTATATACACGACTAATTAACAAATAAAACAAAATCAAAAACAAACTATACTACTATAAAATAAGTACTACTACTACTACTACTTTTTACTTGATTTTTCGTCACATATTTAAAAACATGAGAAAAACTTGGCGCTGGCAATATTCCCAAAATATGATGCCGAAAACAAGAAGAAGACTTCGTGTTCGTGTTTATTATTATTTTCATTTCAAATGAAATGAATTTTTGTTTAAAAAAAGCTTTTATTTACTATATGGCATAATCAAAATTAATTGCTACAATGCTTAAAGAATTTGGGGGCATGTGGAAGAACTTTAAAAGCGGCATCTCTAAGATTTAATCCATCAATTTCCAATTCCAACTAACAATATTCTGTTATAAACCATGGAAATCGCTTCGTGCCCGTGTAGAGTTTGTTTCACATATAACGTAAAGATGCATAATGTGATAAATACGCCGCTACAAGAGCTGTATGAAAAGTTGACCAACGTAAAATTGATCAAGGTACGCTAGGTGTTTTTCTTATGTTAAGTTTGCGTTTGACCACCAACTCACCGGACAGTAAGCGATCGAAACTAGATCTTTGCAAAGCAAAAGTTTAGTAGCAGTGCTTTGTTTGGTCTTTAGCGATTTCAACGCTAAGGAGAGCGCGGTCGGTTTACATGCCGAAGGACGTGGGTTCAAACCCCAACAATGAGCTCGAAATGAGAAATCCATAGCATGGTGGTAGGGTAGCTGATACCTTGAATTAACACATAGGCTATTTTTTATCCTGAAAACATGTAGCGGGTAAGACCGCGGGGCGCAGCTAGTATTTAATAAGTAAAGGACACCCAGGCACAGAACAAACATTTATTTATACCACAAAGTGACATACATATATAACAATGTCGGTGTATATGTATATAAGTATATATTTTTATAAATATTGAACTCGTAAGATTGTGCACGAGGAACAGTATGTTCTCGTTCAGTAGTGGGAATGAATTCCTTACAATTGTTAATTGTCACCTTTCTTGAAGAACAGTGATGACTTACGCTGAAACGTGCTCTCTAACTATGTGCCTTCTTGGTAAGCTCAAAGTAGCACAACAAGCTATGGAGAGAGCTATGCTCAGAGATTCCCTGCGAGATCGAATAAGAAATGAGGAGATCTGTAGACGAACTAAAGTAACCGACATAGCCCAGAGAATCAGCAAGTTGAAGTGGCAGTGGGCAGGGCACATAGCACGCAGAACTGATGGCCGATGGGGCTGCAAAGTTCTGGAGTAGAGTCCACGAACCGGCAAGCGCAGCGTAGGACGTCCACCCACAAGGTGGACAGACAACCTAGTAAAGACTGCAGGAACGCTGGATGCGAGCCGCTTCCAACCGGTCTTTATGGAAGTCAATGGGGGAGGCCTATGCCCAGCAGTGGACGTCCTACGGCTGAAATGATGATGATGATGATGAATTGTTAGTTTGTGAATTGCACAAGCCTAACATCTCGATAAGACATTCAGAGTAAGTAGATATCCAAAGGTAATGGTGATTGCCAATTTCTCACTTCCAGTACTGGAGTGACGTCAGCCAGGCGAGCACCCTGTGTTCCATGTGCTTTGCCCACCTGCAGCGGTGCTATGCCTTCCAGCAAGCTGCAACCAGGGCTGAGGATCTTCTCGCTCAGCTTTGTTTAGACAGAATTACGGTCAGTAGATGCAAAAATTATAACCTCTACAAATCTACTTTGCACGGGATAACTCGTTTAAGGTTTCGTACTGGGCACAGTCTATGTGGTGTTACCTTTAAGGTGGTTCGATTTACATACAAAAAAATTTTTGCCATTTATGGATAAATGGAACATAATTTTACAGTGAAATCACAGCTACTTGCTTTTATTTTGTTCTTTATTTGCGGTAAATCACAATTGCTTGAATAAAACAGTAGGTTACTAGCATAAAACCAAATTTATGAATTTATGATTTTTTAATAAAACAGTAGATTATATAGGACATTACACACAGCGCCATCTAACTCCAAACTAAGCAAAGCTTTGTGATGGAAGTCAGATAACTGAAAGAATGCATATATACTTTGTTTTTTGTAAATGCATACTTATAATACATACAGAAGACTGAACAAACATTTGTTAATACATAAAATGTTTGTCCTGAGTGGGAATCAAACCCACGTCCTTCAGCTATGCTAGGCAGATATGCTACCAATGAGCGAACAGGGCGGTCCGAAGATTATGCTCATAATCTACCATTTTATTCAAGCAATTGTGATTTACCGCAAATAAAGACCAAAATAAATGCCAGTAGCTGTGATTTCTTCTGATTTTGTAGCGATGATAGCTCAGTGGTTAGCGCGGTAGATTCGCATGCCGAAGGGCGTGGGTTCAAACCCCGACAATGAGCTTGAGCTGCCGGTGAAGGAAAACATCGTGAGGAAACCAAAGCATGGTGGTAGGGTACATTCTAGTACTCGGCTGGCTAGCTACCACCCTCAAGTTGAAAATCTGCCGCCAAGCATCTAACGGTGTGTTCCGGCAGCCTCACTTGAGAGCCAGTTCCATTCCAGGCTAGGTGTGCTTTACCATCTTCGACCACATCTTCACTTAACATCCGGTGAGCTGTGGTCAAACACATAGCCTGTCAATCATTAATTATCGTCAAAATTATGCTCCATTTCTCCATAAATGGCAAAAATTTATTTGTATGGAAATCGAACCACATTAATCAATCAATTTATATTCACAGTTCACAAAGGATCTCATATCAATGGTGGACCGTCCTTCCATCCATAACTATGCAACAACGCCAGTGGAATACATCAACATTTACTGCGGAACTGAGGCTCAAGAGAAACAGCCGGTGAAAGAGGAGCTGGAATTACAAAAGGATGAACATAGTACTGATGATGAGAGAAGTGGTAACATAATGAGCAAGTAATGAGCGCCAAAGCAGCGACGCCCCGGACTTTGTTTTTTTTTTTTTTTTTAATGGTTGACAGGCTAGGTGTTTGACCACAGCTCACCTGATGTCAAGTGAAGGTGTGGCCGAAGATGGTAAAGCACACCTAGCCTGGAATGGAACTGGCTCTCAAGTGTGGCTGCCAAAACATACCGTTAGATGCTTGGCGGCGGCGGCGGCAGATGTTCAACTCCCGTGTGGTAGCTAGCCAGCCGAGTACCAGA
The DNA here is from genome assembly GCA_905404145.2 of Biston betularia. Lineage (NCBI taxonomy): Eukaryota > Metazoa > Arthropoda > Insecta > Lepidoptera > Geometridae > Biston > Biston betularia. The sequence continues at coordinate 790,796 of FR989892.1, read as the reverse complement.
GAGTACGCTACCACCATGCTAGCTATGGTTTCCTCACGATGTTTTCCTTCACCGGCAGCTCAAGCTCATTATTGGGGTTTGAACCCACGCCCGTCGGCATGCGAACCTACCGCGCTAACCACTGAGCTATCATCGCTCAGAGTTCTGTGTATCGCTGCAATGGTCATGGACAGGCGTTATCTTACCATGAGGAGAGCGTCTCGTTCGTCTCATTACTTTTTACATAAAAAAAAATGGCTTTAACAATATGATCGTTTCTTTTCAATATCCCACTAATATTATAAATGTGAAAGTTTGGATGGATGTTTGTTACTCTTTCACGCAAAAACTACTGAACGGATTTGGATGAAATTTAGAATGGAGGTAGCTGAGACCCTGGGTTAGCACATAGGCTGCTTTTTTATCCCGAAAACATGTAGCGGGTAACACCGCGGGGCGCAGCTAGTATTATAAATGTGAAAGTTTGGATGGATGTTTGTTACTCTTTCACGCAAAAACTACTGAACGGATTTGGATGAAATTTGGTTTGGAGGTAGCTGAGACCCTGGGTGAGCACATAGGCTACTTTTTTTATCCCGAAAACATGTAGCGGGTAACACCGCGGGGCGCAGCTAAGGTCTAAAACGTATCTCAAAAGTTTTTAAATAAATAACTTTAGGGGTTTGTTTTTAACCAATTCCGATGTTCTACAGAATCGGCTGAGGAACCTTCATTGGAACGGCTCGTAGTGAAATATGAGTCGGACCAGTCCGAGTCATATGCGACGGACTCGGACGAGGATTTGCCTTTACATGTGTTGCGGACTACGGCTAAGAACAAGGAACAGGGAAAGAAAACAAGAGATTATAACAGTTAGTATCAATATCTTCAGAATTTAAAATGTACAGACAACAAAAAAATATGACATTATATATTTAGTTTATTTCCGCTTAACAGTCGTTTCAGTTACAACAGCCACACAGTGACAGCCCTGTTGGTTCATTGGTAGCATGTCTGCTCCAAGAGCTGAAGGGCGTGGTTTCGATTCCCACCCAGGAAAAACATTTTCTGATATAAATAAATGTCTGTTCTGTGTCTGGGTGTACTGTATGTATTATAAGTATGTATTTACAAAAAAAAAATTGACAAACTTCTAGTCTCAATATCCTCTTCTCGCTACAGTAACCACTTGCCAAAACAATAAACTTAAAATGGACCTTAAATGTTCAAAATGAACTTCCGCAAAGTAACGTCTGAATTTAATGAATTATGAAATTATATTTACTGATATGATAGCTCAGTGGTTAGCGCGGTTGGTTCGGATGCCAAAGGGCGTGGGTTCAAACCCTAACAGTGAGCTTGAGCTGCCGGCGAAGGAAAACATCGTGAGGAAACCACAGCATGGTGGCAGCGCACTCTCTAGTACTCGGCTGGCTAGCTACCACACGAGAGTTGAAAATCTGCCGCCAAGCATCTAACGGTGTGTTCCGGCAGCCTCACTTGAGAACCAGTTCCATTCCAGTCTAGGTGTGCTTTATCATCTTCGACCACACTTTTTTTTTTATACAGAATAGGTTCGCGTTTGACCACACCCTGCCTGATGTTAAGCAGGATGCAGTGCAGTCCAAGATGAAGCACGCTTACCTAGAAAAAAAAAAAGCATCAGGTGTGCTGTGGTCAAACAACAACAATGTCAACAATAAAAAAACAATTATTTCTCAGAGCCAAAACTAGATGCTCGCGAGGTATTGTTAACCTACGAGCAACAGAAGGAGGCGATGTCCTCGCGAGCGTCTTCCCTCAATTACCTGAACTCCCCGCACCGCTGCACGCTCTGCTACCGTGGATTCACCAACATAGAGGCGTATGACAATCACATGGAGAAACATGCTGAGGTAAGCAAAGACACGGACAAGTGCGAGTCATGCTCCGTAAAAATACAAATACTTTATTGATAACACCAATGTTACAGGTCACTTCAAAATTTTAAACATGTCATTAAATGGGGGTTAAAACACTGATTACATGTCAAAATAAGGTATGTCAATATCCAAACATGTCAATATAAAAAAATACTGTCAATATAAAATATGTCACATCGTCGCTTACCATCGGGCGAGTTGGTGGCCAAACGCGGACTTATCCGTATTAAAAAAAAAAAAAAGGTCTCCTTAACAGAAGGTCGTCTAGGTAGGTACCACCGCAGTGCCAGTTATTCTGCCAAGCAGTAGTGTGTAAACATTACTGTAAAGGGTACTGCAGCGACATTACAGGGCTGTTGAAAAGGTCTCCTTAACAGAAGGTCGTCTAGGTAGGTACCACCGCAGTGCCAGTTATTCTGCCAAGCAGTAGTGTGTAAACATTACTGTAAAGGGTACTGCAGCGACATTACAGGGCTGTTGAGACTAACCATCGAAAGTCTTAAAGTAATGAGCGCCAAAGCAGCGATGCCTGGACGTTGTTTTGCTACGCAAAGTTCTGTGTATCGCTGCAATGGTCATGGACAGGGGTTATCTCTTACCATCAGGAGAGCGTCTCGTTCGTCTTATTACTTTTTACATAAAAAAAAGGATTCTAAAAGTAACTAATTAAAAATTAGGATCCTGAGCTATAGCGAGGGAATCAAAAGAGCACGAGGTGGAAAATCTTTGCCCTCGAGTGCAACACGTAACTTTTCATCCCGCCTCAGCGAGGAAATGACAATTTTTTTTTAAATTAATTTGCCCCATCGGGCAGGCTAAAGCTGTAAAGCCATACTGCCTTGTCTTAAGTGTTATTTCTGCTGTCTATTAACTATAGTTATGGTCAAAGTCCAGTTTTAGTCAAGTCCAGTCCGTGTCAGTCAAGTCCAGTTATGCTTTAGTAAAGTAGTGGCGACTTTACTATAAAGCTTCGATGGAGTTTTGGAAGCAACACGAAAAGTCATGTTTCACCACATTATATCATTTTCCCACACTCGAGCTTGTGATTCGGCACTTTATGAATAAAACACCATCAATTTTATGCATAAACACGCAAAAAAAACACTAGTTTTGGAAAAAAATACAACGTGGCAAAACGACTCTTCCCGCGTTCCCGCCAAAACTCCGAAAATTACTAAAAATGACGGTGATGTCCTGCGATATTTATGCAGGATAACGGTGACGACGTTTGCGAGCTGTGTTTCATGCGCTACCGGAACGCGAGATTGCTAAGGGCGCACACACACGCCTCACACTCGAGGCAGTATGTCTGTAACAAGTGTGGACACGTCTCAAATACCAGGTCAGTTGGCTTTCAAGGGGGCATCTACAGGGCTATTAGCTTTATTTATAAATTCCGCCAACACAGTGTACACAAATACATTAAAATGTTCAAGGTATATATCTAGTTTATTTCCGCTTAACAGTCGTTCCAGTTCCAACAGTGATGAGGACTTAAAATAAACTAATTTGTCATAGCTTATTAATTAAAAACCTAATCTTACTTTAAATCTAGAACTAATTTAACATAAAATTTAAAATATAATTTGACAAAAATTTTATCTTAAAATCCTTCTCTCTCTGCAGTTGTCACTGTTAAGCGGAAATAAACCAAATATATACCTTACACATTCAAAATGAATCTAATACATTAAAAGTTAAATTACAAATTTTTAAGATAAACGTCATAGTTATAGGCGAAGACGGCGCGCGTTACAATTAAATATTCAGTCCAAATGCAATAATAGTCAATAAAATTGTTAATACTAATTAAGTCAAAAGCTACAAATACGAATTCGTCATTACATGGTCAACTCTGGGACTGCCGCGGTAAAGCTATTGCATAGGCGAGTTGCTGAACTAAAGAGACAAGCGTGATATTTCAAAAAAGCCATTAAAAGTTCTGCTATTCATCGATAGATGGCAAAACTAAAAAGTATCACCGCTGTGCCGGTGGGAGTGGGGGGTGTTAGGTTATTTTCGTTACGGAATTTCTGAATTCGGTCTCCACGCTCAAGGTCCGCGATAGAAGCTATGCAATAGCTTAAAATAAAATAGATAATTATACAAATCAACAATATAATAATTTAAAAGTCATCAGCCAAGTTAATATTGCGGATAGCCCGCTTGAAGCTGCTAACAGTGCTAGTAACAATGTCCAAGGAATGTTTGCTATATAGACTAAACTGCTATGCTTTGGTTATACTGAGCGGAAAGGGGTCATTATACTCATCGTTACCAACAACTTTAATATTACAACTCTGAAAAACTGGCGTTTCACAAAAATCGTTGAAACTTAAAATATTTAGAACAGCTGATATTTTTTACCTTTTCAGAGTTTTGCGTGTACTTAAAGTGGTTAATTACAATAAATATAATGAGCTTGGTTCAGATTAATACGAGATACCGTTCCGCGCAACCCCATATGTATAGTCTGTATAGGTAAAGTTCAGCACTACTACTTATACTATCATTCACAGCTCAAATAGAATTGCACTGGTTACGTTACTATACACAGCACGGATAGAATTGCACGGATTACATTACTATACACAGCTCAAATAGAATTGCACTGGTTACGTTACTATACACAGCACAGATAGAATTGCACGGATTACATTACCATACACAGCTCAAATAGAATTGCACTGGTTACGTTACTATACACAGCACAGATAGAATTGCACGGATTACGTTACCATACACAGCTCAAATAGAATTGCACTGGTTACGTTACTATACACAGCACAGATAGAATTGCACGGATTACATTACCATACACAGCTCAAATAGAATTGCACTGGTTACGTTACTATACACAGCACAGATAGAATTGCACGGATTACATTACCATACACAGCTCAAATAGAATTGCACTGGTTACGTTACTATACACAGCACAGATAGAATTGCACGGATTACATTACCATACACAGCTCAAATAGAATTGCACTGGTTACGTTACTATACACAGCACAGATAGAATTGCACGGATTACATTACCATACACAGCTCAAATAGAATTGCACTGGTTACGTTACTATACACAGCACAGATAGAATTACACGGATTACGTTACCATACACAGCTCAAATAGAATTGCACTGGTTACGTTACTATACACAGCACAGATAGAATTGCACGGATTACATTACCATACACAGCTCAAATAGCATTGCACTTATTACGTTACCATACACAGCACAAACATAAATACATTTCTTTACACTGCTCTAATTACCCGTTGTAATGTAAGAATGTTACGCTATATTTCAGACACCAAGCAAGCGACCATCAGCGAATACACACGGGCGATTACTATGAGTGTAAGCTGTGCGGGAGAAACTTTCAGTGAGTAAATATCTCTTAGTTTCTAAATGTTGTGTAATGTTTAAAAAAACTACGCGTTGGGCCAACGTTTTGTGTAAAGTGACAGCCCTGTTGGTTCATTGGTAGTATGTCTGCTTCGAGAGCTGAAGGGCGTGGGTTCGATTCCCACTCAGGACCAAATTTTTTTTTTTTTTATGGTTGACAGGCTAGTTGTTTGACCACAGCTCACCTGATGTTAAGTGAAGGTGTGGTCGAAGATGGTAAAGCACACCTAGCCTGGAATGGAACTGGCTCTCAAGTGAGGCTGCCGGAACACACCGTTAGATGCTTGGCGGCAGATTTTCAACTCTCGCGTGGTAGCTAGCCAGCCGAGTACTAGAGAGTACGCTACCACCATGCTATGGTTTCCTCACGATGTTTTCCTTCACCGGCAGCTCAAGCTCATTGTTGGGGTTTGAACCCACGCCCTTCGGCATGCGAATCTACCGCGCTAACCACTGAGCTATCATCGCTGAAATCACTGATAAATGTATCTGCATCAAAGTTAGCGTCTTTTAAAATACGGCTACCGAAGCGAAGCGAGTCAAGCGAGTAACTGTTTGTTTTACTTAATCCCAGCAGATCCACCCTTAGGAATCTTGATTTGTTCAATTAAAATAGGTTCAATATAGTTGAAAATTAACTTCACTTAACATCAGGTGAGCTGTGGTCAAACACCTGGCCTGTCAACCATTAAAAAAAAAAACCCTCAAGTTGAAAATCTGCCGCCAAGCAGCTAACGGTGTGTTCCGGCAGCCTCACTTGAGAGCCAGTTCCATTCCAGGCTAGGTGTGCTTTACCATCTTCGACCACACCTTCACTTAACATCAGGTGAGCTATGGTCAAACACCTGGCCTGTCAACCATTAAAAAAAAAAACCCTCAAGTTGAAAATCTGCCGCCAAGCAGCTAACGGTGTGTTCCGGCAGCCTCACTTGAGAGCCAGTTCCATTCCAGGCTAGGTGTGCTTTACCATCTTCGACCACACCTTCACTTAACATCAGGTGAGCTATGGTCAAACACCTGGCCTATCAACCATTAAAAAAAAAAACCCTCAAGTTGAAAATCTGCCGCCAAGCAGCTAACGGTGTGTTCCGGCAGCCTCACTTGAGAGCCAGTTCCATTCCAGGCTAGGTGTGCTTTACCATCTTCGACCACACCTTCACTTAACATCAGGTGAGCTGTGGTCAAACACCTAGCCTGTCAACCATTAAAAAAAACCCCTCAAGTTGAAAATCTGCCGCCAAGCATCTAACGGTGTGTTCCGGCAGCCTCACTTGAGAGCCAGTTCCATTCCAGGCTAGGTGTGCTTTACCATCTTCGACCACACCTTCACTTAACATCAGGTGAGCTGTGGTCAAACAACTGGCCTGTCAAACATAAAAAAAAATAAATTATGGCTTAGGCCTTTCATGTGATGTTTTGTTTATTCTATTAGCAGATAACCACGGATAGTTTTGATGATACATTCTGATGGTGCCTGCCGAAAACCTCTTCTGTGTTACGTGTGTTGTTATCATAATTTTCTAGGAGTTCACTCGAGTAAAAGAGAAAGAAAAACCTCCCCTATCGCTTTCTGCCTCTACGCCCCGCCTTTTGCCGCGGGCTACGCGATGCAACAAGCTATGACTAAATACATTGCGTGTTCTCTGTGACTTCATAAACGCGATACGTATACGAAGTCGTGATGGACGTCTAGGTTGTACGAAACACCGAAAGTAGATTTATTCGTTTCCAGGGTGAGTATACCGATACTGAGCGTCCGGCGACACGTCTGTGTGAGTGCAAAATATCAATGTAGGTGTTCTAATATAAGTTCCCACGGTCGCCAACTACGGGCTTAATAAACGAGTATGAGTATCTCTCAATTTTCTACAGGATTAATTTCGGAGAATGTGCTACTGTACGACCTTGTTCTTCCATCCCTTTTTTACCACAGGACAAGTAGAAAGACGGCCCACTACCACCCATACGTAGTGGAATTTCCTTGGGTGCGTACCAAACGTTTCGACTCTACGTTTCTCATCCGTACGGCCAAGGAATGGAACAAGCTACCGGCTTCCTTGTTTCCTGATAGATGTAATCTAGATCTTTTCAAGGTCAGAGTGAATAGGTATCTTCTAGGTATGCGTGCTTCATCTTCGACCACATCGTCGCTTACCATCAGGCGAGTTGGTGGTCAGACGCGGACTTATCCGTATTTAAAAAAAAAAAGTATGACATTGACGATGCGTTAGAAGATGGAACACGCTTGCCTAGAAAATCTATTCACGGTTGTTGTTCTAGAGCATGTGCGTGGTGTTGTTTCGCAGCGCGCGCACGTCGTATCTGACGCACATGCGGTGCGCACACCCGGGCGGCGCCAAGCTCGTGTGCGCCGCGTGCGGCGAGCGCTTCCTCTCCGAGCACGGCCTGCGCATGCACCGCGCGCGCGCGCACACCCGCCCACCCGCGGTGAGTCACAACTAAGGGGACATCCATAAATTACGTCACACGTTAAGGGGTAGAGAGGGGGGTCGATGTAGTGTGCTATTGTGTGACTAAGGGGCGGGGAGGGGTCCCAAATTTTGTGACATTACATTTTTTCAAAATACATAATTATAATAGTTTATACAGCATGACTGGTGAGACACCTACGATACTTGAAAACGTGATATTTGGCGAACATATAGGGAGATAAAAAAATAACATTAAAAATATATATTGACCATAGAAAGTCTCCTAAAGTAACGAGCACCAAAGCAGCGATGCCCTGGACTCTGTTCTGTTACTCAAAGTTCTATGTATCGCTGTAATGGTCATAGGCATGCGTTATCTCTTACCATCAGGAGAGCGTCACGTTCGTCTCATTATTTTTTACATAAAAAAACTAGTGGTATATTCTAAGATTTTCTCGTGTTATCAGGCAGAAGAGAAGACTTCTTCCCCCGAGAGTCGGTTCTGCTCACTGTGCGACATACAGTTCGCGTCCCGGCGCGCCTGGGCCACGCACGTGCTGACCACACCCACACACAGGCAGCTCGCGTCCGATACGTGAGTGTGTGAATCAGAATGAACCTTCATTTTGCTTACATCACAAGTTTTAGTAATGATATTAGATTTTTTTGTTTTCTGCAAACTTTATTTAATGTTTTAGTAATGAATGCCCGATTTGCGTGAAATCTATCTCGAGCTGTATGAACGTACACCTTTGCGGACATGAGAGGGAACTGAAAAGGCCGCGGTCCAAGCCTTCAGCCCCGGGGCCCACCCTACAGTGCGACCAGGTAACAACATACCATAATACAAGGACTATTTTTTCTATTGAAAACTTTACATGCATGTATTATACATATAAACCTTCCTCTTGAATCACTCTATCTATTGATGGAAACCGCATTAAAATCCGTTGCGTAGTTTAAAAGATCTAAGCGTACAGACGGCGGGAAGCGACTTTGTTTTATACTATGTAGAGATTTTAATTACATACGTATTATACTTTGTGGTAGATCTCCTTAGCAGGAGGTCGTCTAGGCAGTACCAGATATTCTGCCGCCAAGCAGTAGTGTGTAAACATTACTGTGTTCCGGTTTGAAGGGTATTGCAGCGAAATTACTGGGCTGTTGAGACTAACCATCGAAAGTCTCAAAGTAATGAGCGCCAAAGCAGCGATGCCCTGGACTTTGTTTTGTTACTCAAAGTTCTGTGTATCGCTGCAATGGTCATGGGCAGGCGTTATCTCTTACCATCAGGAGAGCGTCTCGTTTGTATAATTAATTTTTACATTAAAAAAAACCCTTTTGAATCACTCTGTCTATTGGTGGAAACCGCATTAAAATCCTTTGCGTAGTTTAAAAGATCTAAGCGGGTGCGTTTGACCGCCATCTCGCCTGATGCCAAGCTCATTGCTGGGTTGAACCCACGTCCTTTGGCGTGTGATTCGCGCTAACCACTGGGCTATCATCGCTACAAACATTGTTTGATTTCGTGTGCAGTGCGAGCTGAGTTTCGCGACGCGGGCGCGGCTCGCGGCGCACGTGCGGCGGATCCATCTCGGCGTAAAATACGACAAGAATCTAGTTTGTGAGCTCTGCGGGAAGAAATGTACCGTAAGTACGCGCTGCAGCACTTTGCAAATTAACTCTCCCAGTAATGAGCGCCAAAGCAGTGATACCCTCGACTTTTGTTTTGTTACTCAAAGTTCTGTGTATCGCTGCAATGGTCATGGACAGGCGTTATCTCTTACCATCAGGAGAGCGTCTCGTTCGTCTCATTACTTTTTGCATTTCATGACGCTAGAATAATTAAAATAATAAATATCGCAGGACATTACACACAGAGCCATCTGCCCCCAAACTAAGCAAAGCTTGTGCCATGAAAGTCAGATAACTGATAGAATATATAAATAAATAATTTCCGGTGAAGGAAAACATCGTGAGGAAACCATAGCATGGTGGTAGGGTACTTTATAGTACTCTGCTGGCTAGCTACCACCCTCAAGGTTGAAAATCTGCCGCCCTCAAGTTTGAAATTTGTATTCTGAATAACGGTGTGTTCCGGCTGCCGCACTTGAGAGCCAGTTCAATTCCAGGCTAGGTGTGCTTTACCATCTTCGACCACACCTTCACTTAACATTAGGTGAGCTGTGGTCAAACACCTAGCCTGTCAACCATAAAAAAAAAAAACTTTTTTTTTGTAAATACATACAGTACACCCAGACACAGAACAAACATTTAAACAAACTTACTACTGTGCGAAAACTATATCATTCAATCACTTTTAAAGGTTCATAAGAAATTGTCTTACGGTCATAAAATCCTTAGCAAAAGAAGAAAAGACACGGTAATTATACTACTAACAACCAAAACTTCATATATAATAATAATTTTTACTAATTTAATTTTGATTATGGTTTTTATTTTGATTTTAATTTTATTGAATTTGTTTTTGATTTCAATTTAATTAATTGTATTAATATATTTAAATGCATGTTGTGCTTCTTTAAATATGCAACGCAATTAGCTAGAGAATTACTTAAGTTGTGTAAAATTATAATAATAATTATTGTAGTTGCTAGTATGAAACCTCAATAAATAAATAAAAAATAAATAATAAAGTCTCTTTATTCGGATTCGGATTATTTTTTTACACTATTGCTCTGTTATTTTATATCTACATATATTTTTACTAAATGAAATTATTCGTGTATTTGTTGTTTTTTTACTCTCTGTAGTGGTTAGCGCGGTAGGTTCGCATGCCGAAGGGCGTGGGTTCAAACCCCAACAATGAGCTTGAGCTGCCGGTGAAGGAAAACATCGTGAGGAAACCATAGCTTGGTGGTAGCGCACTCTCTAGTACTCGGCTGGCTAGCTACCACCCTCAATTTGAAAAATCTGCCGCCAAGCATCTAACGGTGTGTTCCGGCAGCCTCGCTTGAGAGCCAGTTGCATTCCAGGCTAGGTGTGCTTTACCATCTTCGACCACGCCTTCACTTAACATCAAGTGAGCTGTAGTCAAACACCTAGCCTGTCAAACATAATTAAGGCAGATATACTACCAATGATTATAAAAATGATTATCGTGACTATAAATTAAAATCTTGACTAAACTAATGAATTACACGTACAAATAAACATTATTTATTAATATTTTGATGAGTATAATATAATTTATTACAATTGTTTTGCTAATTATTATTTCTTATATTATTTTATTTTTTGGAATAACTTTTGACGAAGCCCATTTACAGCTGAAATTTTGTTTAGTCTAGCCTCTATACAGCTCTTATCTTTTCAAATTCTATGAAATAATCTAATCAACACCGCATTCCTGCGTCAAGAAATACCCATGTAAAACCTGGACGAGTACATGAAGAAAATCATTATTATACCCATTCCATAATAATAGATTTATTTTTGTGTAAATAAAGAATATCTATCTATCTATCTATCTAATGAGCCAATGGGGGTATCTGTGATAAATATATAATGGTCCCTAGTCGGGCGCCACTCTCCGCTACCACCAGCGCACGCACACGGGCGAGCGGCCGCACGCGTGCGCCGTCCCCGCGTGCGGCAAGCGCTTCGCGGACACGAACCAGCTGCGCATACACACGCGCACGCACACCGGCGAGCGGCCGTACAGCTGCGACCACTGCGGCCGCCGCTTCGCACAGAAACCGGCCCTCAACAGGCATTACAGGGTGAGATGACGATGATTTTGTAGCGATGATAGCTCAGTGGTTAGCGCGGTCGGTTCGCATGCCGCGGCGTGGCTTCAAACCACAACAAAGAGCCTGAGCCTGCCGGTGAAGGAAAACATCGTGAGGAGACCACAGCATGGTGGTAGCGTACTCTCTAGTACTCGGCTGGCTAGCTACCACACGAGAGTTGAAAATCTGCCGCCAAGCATCTAACGGTGTGTTTTTTTTTATTGATATTGGTACAGATCTTAGGCTACTTAGTACAAGTAATGTATTATATAATTAAGATATCATATGCTGAGTCGAGGCCGGTTTGTGACATAAAATATATTTCAAACTTTTTGTTTTTTTGTTTTTTTTGTTTAATTTTTATTTATTGTATACCTACCTACTATATACCTTTAAGTTTTTTTTCTATGTTTTATGTTTATTTATATTTTTGTATGTATGTATTGTAAATTATGTTGAAATGTGTTTTATGTCATAAATAAAGTGTTGTCTATTGTCTATTGTCTATCATAGTGAGCCTAAGGTACAATTACAACTATACACAACTTATATGTATAAATATCAACCGACTTATGTGTTACTACTTAAATAAGTAATACAAATTTATTGGAAAGCTTTACAGACACGTAGCTTAAAGGAAAACAAGTTACATGATTATATGTCTCTGGTACTTTAAAATGAATACGCTCCAACAATGCACCATGTGCTGTAGTTCCGGCAGCCTCACTTGAGAGCCAGTTCCATTCCAGGCTAGGTGTGCTTTACCATCATCGACCACGCCTTCACTTAACATCAGGTGAGCTGTGGTCAAATACGTGGCCTGTCAACCATAAAAAAATGACGTGTGAGTGACGCGACCAAAACGTCATCCGTACATGGTGGATGTTCCCCATGTGCGCACAAAGCGGTTTGATTCCACGTTTCGTATTCGCACAGCGAGGTTGTGGAACTCTCTGCCGGAGTCTGTGTTCCCTGTTAGCTACAATATGGGTGTCTTCAAATCTAGAGGAAATAAGTTTCTTCTAGGTAAGCGTGCTCCATCTTAGACCGCACTACGGCTTAACATCAGGCAGGGTGTGGTCAAACGCGAACCTATTTTGAATTTAAAAAAAGGAGATAAATATAAAGATAATTCATTTCTATACAACATGAGAAATTTTATACAATATATATTACTATATTATTATAAAAGATTTTCTAGTAGTTGATGTGGCTGTTTTATTTTTCTTTAGTTTTGGCGTCTCATTTTGAGCATTTGCCAGTGTCAAGTGTTTTACATTATCAAGTTTCATAAGTTAAATAAGTTGCCTCATACCTATAGTTAAAGTCGAAGTCCAGTCTTAGTCAAGTACAGTCCGTGTCAGTCAAATCCAGTCATGCTTTAGTAAAGTAGTGGCGACTTTACTATAGTAAATTCGCCAATACATGACTTTTCATGTTGCTTCCAAAACTCCATCGAAGCTTTTTAGTAAAGTCGCCACTGTTTTACTAAAGCATGACTGGACTTGACTTAACACGGACTGGACTTTAACCATAACTATAGCTACAAGGCAACTTATTTAACTTTTGAAACTTCAATTCTTGATGAATGGCCTTTGCGGAGGTTCTCCACAATTCCGCCAATGTCACGTAGAATGATAGACTGCCACACAAAGAGATTGGACTATGAATCGACTATTATTTTTGTATATGGTACAGTTTACAGAGTTTTGTGTTTTTCTTTTTCTGAAACAAAACAATTAGAACTAACTATAGACACACACAGGACGAACACAAATATAAACATACATATATATATATATAGATATATGTATACAAACAAACATTCATTATAGATATCACATATTTACAGTTTTATTTTATTTCTTTTGAAACTTAAAAATATGAAACACTTGACACTGGCAAATGCTCAAAATGCGTCGCCAAAACCAAAGATTTACTTTACAGTGCCAGTTATTCTGCCGCTAAGCAGTAGTGTGTAAACATTACTGTATTCCGGTTTAAAGGGTACTGCAGCTAGCGAAATTACTGGGCTGTTGAGACTAACCATCGAAAGTCTCCAAAGTAATGAGCGCCGAAGCAGCGATGCCCTGGACTTTGTTTTGTTACTCAAAGTTCTGTGTATCGCTGCAATGGGCATGGACAGGCGTTATCTCTTACCATTAGGAGAGCGTCTCGTTCGTCTCATTATTTTTTACATAAAAAAAAAACTAACAATTTTTTTTTCTGTAGGTCCACACCGGCGTCAAACCTTACACTTGTGAACTTTGCACCAAATCATTCAGTCAGTCCAACTCGCTCAACACACACGTGAAAGCGGTCCACCTCAAGCTGTCCGCGAAGAAACGTCGGACGTGCGCCAGGAAGACCGACAGCGACGAGAAAACTACACCACCGGACAGCGAGTTGCCGTCCAAACTCGATTTAGGGGAATGAAGCTATTTTGGGGGCAAAAATTTGAAAATAACATACAAATACATTTTTTTTCCATTAATGGACTAATGGAGCTTAATTTTACAGTGAAATCACAGCTACTGGCATTTATTTTGGACTTTATTTGCGGTAAAACACAATTACTTGAATTAAAAAATCATAAAATTGTTTTTTTTTTATGTAAAAAATAATGAGACGAACGAGACGCTCTCCTGATGGTAAGAGATAACGCCTGTCCATGACCATTGCAGCGATATACAGAACTTTGAGTAACAAAACAAAGTCCAGGCATCGCTGCTTTGGCGCTCATTACTTTGAGACTTTCGATGGTTAGTCTCAACAGCCCAGTAATTTCGCTGCAGTACCGATCAAACCGGAACACAGTAATGTTTACACACTACTGCTTGGCGGCAGAATAACTGGTACTGCGGTGGTACCTACATAGACGACCTCCTGCTAAGGAGATCTACCACCAAGTAAAAGTACCACTAAGTTATGCTAGTAATCTATTGTTTTATTCAAGCAATTGTGATTTACCGCAAATAAAGACTAAAATAAATGCCAGTAGCTGTGATTTCACTGTAAAATTATGCTCCATTTGTCTATAAATGGCAAAAAACTATTTGTATGGAAATCGAACCACCTTAAACGAAAACTTTTGAAAAAAACATGTTTCATTTAGACGTAAACCAAAGAAAGATTTAGTGAAAGAAAATTGAAGCAACTTTTTCGTAACAAAAAAAAGATTGTTTTTTTTTTAGATAATTAAGTAACATTTTTTGGGGGAAAAAATTGAGAGAAAAAAAACTTGCTAAATATATGGTATTTAAGACTTTAAATATATTTATTTCAATTTCAAAACCTAGACTGTAAATAAATATAATGTTCATTAGACAAAAGTTTATATAAATAACTAGCTGCTCCCCGCGGTGTTACCCGCTACAATTTTCCATGATAAAAAGTAGCCCATGTGTCAATCCAGGGTGTCAACTACCTCCATACCAAATTTCATGAAAATTGGTCTAGCCATTTGAGCGTGAGGAGGTAACAAACATACAAACACACTCACAAACTTTCGCCTTTATAATATTAGGTGTGATACATACTCGTGTATCATAAAAACGATTTATTTTTATACAATTTATTTAAATAGTATATTTATTATGTATATAGTGTACAATAAATGACGTGACAAATCAATAAAAGACTGTGTTTTATTATGTTTTATGATAAATCTTAACAATTTCCTAGTAATATTCTTAGTAAATATTATAACAATTCTAATAATACTTACTTATAATTTATGTGACAAACATATTTGTTTATTATTTATAAATCAATACAAGTCAAATTACGTAAAATCATTTGAAGTATGTATATTATCACTTATAATACCACAAGAGCTTCAAAATTATCGGGTATTTCCCGATAGGTTCGTTGCAAACAAATGAAGGAGTCAAGTTTTTCAGGTTAAAAAATCACGAGCGCGAAGAAGCGCGAGTGATTTTGTAACCTGAAAAACTTGACGACTTTATTTGTTTGCAGGGAACCTTGAGGGAAATGCCAGATAATTTTGAAGCTCGTGTGGTATTCGGGGGATTATTTTTCCGTCCCAAATGTCGGCCAATAGAATTGCACCATTCGACGTCACGTGGTACAACGAGAAAATTTTCAAAAAATTATCAGTATAATACCATGTAGGTTGTACCACGTGACGTCGAATGGTGCAATTCTATTGGTCGATATTTGGGTCGGAAAAATAATCATTACAAAAGTTATAAAACTGGTTTCATTAATTAATGTATGATTGTGTTTATAGATTTGACTGAAAAAATATTTACAACAACTACGTACCACAATTTTGAAAAACGCAAAAAATTAATTTCTTTAATGGCGCCAACATACGTGCATATTTAATCTGAGCGGCAGATTATTTATTCGTTTGAGGTTGTCAGTATAGCGATTAGACGTTTGCCATTTTCGAAGCTAGACACGGTTAAAAAAACTTTTTAAGAGATGAGCCTCATAATAAATGTATATGTGTTATTACTTTGAATCGATTCATAATCGAACAGATAATCTGAATTTATTTTTTAAAATGTTTTGTGCCTCATTTTAAATAAAACCATTTAGTTTAATTTACAAGCAATTTACTGTATTTTGCATATTTTTAGGACAAAAGGTAGTAATAGCTATTTATATCCAATTTTAAGTGAAACCGTTGAAGCATGGAAGGTAAATACACACGTACAATATTTTTAATTTATAATATTTGATTTCATTTAAATATGTCATGATTTTCACATTTATATTTTTTATTCATGCACATTTACATAATCATAATCCATTTAATTGCGCTATGCTATCTATTTACAAAGAATAATGTATAATTTAACCTACTACAGTTAGGTTTATGTTAAATTATAATAAAGTAGCCTTTTATGGCGATAACAATCTCGAACCGAAAAAATCGGTAAAAGAAGAAACATTTTACCGCATTTCTATAAACTGTCGTCATTATGACATTATCAAATTGTCAACAATCTAACCATCTGTCATTCCCTTCCACAAATCAAAAAAGTTGTAAACGATCCGGTTTTGTTATTGTTTTGCTTAGCATCACTTTAAACATATTTAATTACATAACTATTAGTGTAATTACCGCAAAATAAGTTCGTACGGGCTCATTGAACTTCTATTTACGTTTTCAATATAATAAACAATGTTTTCGTGTTATTAAATTTGCGATGTCGGCAGATTTATAACCGATGTCAACAAAAACAGTTTGAGATGCTACCCGTAGTACTTTACAATAATATGGAAGGTGGCACGAACAACAATCCTAATTCTAGTTTTGGACAATTGTACGATGAAAGTGTTATATTAAATTGTGTTAGGACGAGGAAGAAAGTGTCCGAACTGCCTAATTGTCCAGTTTGTAGCTGTACAATAAGACATGGAGAATTAGATACCCATTTGAATTTGGAACTCGAGAGGTTGCAGAAAATATCCAGTTCTGGCGGGAAAAGAAAACTAAGCGTGACTAGTTCTAGCAATTTGGCTGTACCTGGCTCCAGCACAAGCCTGGATGAGCCGGATGACCAGGAAGTGGACGTTTCCGGATGTCCAGGAAGCGATGTTTACCAGGTTTGTGTGTGAAACTTTTTTGACTGTCATTGACAATTGTTATACAACTTTATTTATAAGGCACACGAAACAGGAAAAATTCAGTAGGCTACATAAAGGATTTGGACGAGAAAGTGTCCCAAAACAAGTGCACCCAGTTAACTGTTTATTGTATTTAAGTTAAATTATTGAATTTTCCTTGTAGATCCTTGTTTTTAAATAAACTATAGCCCATGTCCATCACGGATAATCATGTTTCCTCATTATAATAAAATAAATAAATAAATATCGTCGGACATTACACACAGCGCCATCTGACCCCAAACTAAGCAGAGCTTGTGCTATGGAAGACAGATAACTGATAGAATACTTAAATACTTTCTTTTTTTTTGTAAATACATACTTATAATGCATACAGAACACCCAGACACAGAACAAACATCGATGTTAGTCACACAAATGTTAGTCCTGAGTGGAATCGAACCCACACCCTTCAGCTCTCGAAGCAGACATGTTACCAATGAACCAACAGGGCTGTGTAATAGTATATGTATATGGTTTTTTTGTTCGTTTTTATGCTGGGCTTTACTCGTAATATGGTTACAAAAAAAAGTGATATATCATCGCATTTACCATCTTCTTTATGTGGACTAGTACTTACATATCGCACCCCTAGATCTAAACAGCGATTAACTCAAAAAAACACTTTTTTTGGCAAAAGGCGAAAAACTGATCACTGTTTCCCTGTGAACTGCAGGACTTTTTGTGTAGATATAATTATATATGCAGGTAGAACAAAGACAGGAGTAGGAGTCTTGTGTTTTAATCATGTTTTGGGACTGAAAATTGGATTTTTGAAGTTATTCCTCTATTGCTTAATAAAATATGTATATTTGTTTGATTATTTTTAGTTAAGCCCATGTTGATGAATTACGTTTTTAGTTGGCTCTCTTTTGAAGGGGCAACAAACTTAAAATGTCATAATGTTGTTGTAGTTGTTAACTCAGCACTAACCATCAAAATAGCGACAACTTAAAATTATTCCAATCAAAATTTTAACAATACGGTTGCAACTCAAAATATCTCCAATTTGTTTTCGACTGACACGCGCGCTCCGCTTGTGATTCTGGTTGCAACTAGCAATGTACCTGTTTTGGTGGGGGGTGGAGCACACTCGCTCGTTTAACAAAAGGGGCATTTGGTGTCGAGTAGTGAAGATATTTTTAAATCTGTTTTATTGGTCGGTAGATATTGGAAATTCGATGGTGTGCATAACTAAAGAAACGAGATTTTCGAGTTAGCTCCCTTTAGATCTAGGTGTGCGATATTATAAGGCCTTTGTCACATCACGTGAGGGTGCGGCCAGGATACCTTACATTACAACATGCATGTATGTTTGGTGTATAGGTAATAACAGCCCTGTTGGCTCATTGGTAGCATGTCTGCTTCAAGAGCTGTGGGGCGTGGGTTCGATTCCCACCCAGGACAAGCATTTTGTGATATAAAACCAAATGTTTGTTCTGTGTCTGGGTGTACTGTATGTATTATATGTATGTATTTACAAAAAAAAAAGTATTTAAGTATTCTATCAGTTATCTGACTCCCATAGGTACAAGCTTTGCTTAGTTTGGGGTCAGATGGCGCTGTGTGTAATGTCCTACGATATATAAACTTTCATTCTATTCTCTTCACAAAAGAAATATTTATATTTTTTTTTTATGATTGACAGGCTAGATGTTTGACCACAGCTCACTTGATGTTAAGTGAAGATGTGATCGAAGATGGTAAAGCACACCTAGCCTGGAATGGAACTGGCTCTCCCAGAACACACCGTTAGATGCTTGGCAGCAGATTTTCAACTTTCGTGTGGTACCTAGCCAGCCGAGTACTAGAGAGTACGCTACCACCATGCTATGGTTTCCTCACTATGTTTTCCTTCACCGGCAGCTCAAGCTCATTGTTGGGGTTTGAACCCACGCCCTTCGGCATGCGAACCTACCGCGCTAACCACTGAGCTATTATCGCTACAAATTTCCAGCGAGTGCACAGCAACCGCATGCGGCGTCTCCGCGCGCGGCGGCGCAGTCCCCCGCCCGCGGCCGAGGGCGAGTGCCCCGTCTGCAACAGCACGCTGCCCGTCTCCCGTCTGCAACGGCACGCGCTGCGCTGCCTCAAGCGGACTGGCGCGAGCGTGGACGACGACATACCAGACACTAGTGAGGAGGAAGGAAGCATCGACGTCGAGGTCTGTTCATTAGTCCTAGCATAGAATAAATATCTACATTTCAGACAACTCGCAAATCACTTGAACTGCACTTGGTTCCCGGCACCTCTCTTCTGCCGGACGGCGGACAAACGCGACCAAAACGTCATCCGTACATGGTGGATGTTCCCCATGTTCCCACAAAGCGGTTTAACTCCACGTTTAGTATTCGCACAGCGAGGTTGTGGAACTCTCTGCCGGAGTCTGTGTTCCCTGTTAGCTACAATATTGGCGTCTTCAAATCTAGAGGAAATAGGTTTCTTCTAGGTAAGCGTGCTCCATCTTAGACCACACTAATGCTTAACATCAGGCAGTGTGGTCAAACGCGAACCTATTTTGCATTAAAAAAAAATCTAAATCAAATCATCTAAATGTATGACAGTTTTGGCGGGAACGCGAAAAAAGTCGTGTCGCCCGTTATATTTTTTTTCCAAAACTTGCGTTTTGCCGAGTGTTTAGGCATAAAAATGGTGGTGTTATACTCATTAATCGCGAGTATGAGAAAGTGATATAATGTTATGAAACATGACTTTTCGTGTTGCTTCCAAAATTCCATCGAAGCTTTATAGTAAAGTCGCCACTACTTTACTAAAGCATAACTGGACTTGATTGAAACGGACTGTACCTACTTGACCAAGACTGGACTTTAACTACAATTATAGCTACAAGGCAACTTATTTAATTTATGAAACTTGAAAATATAACACCAATGTTACAAGTCACTTCAAAATTTTAAAGATGTCATTAAATGAGTTTTTAAACACTGATTACATGTCAAAATAAGGTATGGCAATATCCAAACATGTCAATATAAAAAAAATACTGTCAATATAATTTTTTTTTTATATAAAAAGTAATGAGACGAACGAGACGCTCTCCTGATGGTAAGAGATAACGCCTGTCCATGACCATTGCAGCGATACACAGAACTTTAAGTAACAAACCAAAGTCCAGGGCATCACTGCTTTGACGCTCACTACTTTTGAGACTTTTGATAGAGTTTGTCTCAACAGCCCAATAATTTAGCTGCAGTACCCTTCGAACCGGAACACAGTAATGCTTACACACTACTGCTTAGCGGCAGAATAACTGGTACTGCGGTGGTACCTGCCTAGACGACCTCCTGCTAAAGATTCAAAGATTCAAAGATTCAAAATTTTATTGTCAAATGTAGGTAGTAAAGATCTTATGTAACAATTAATACAGTTCCATACAAATTACCTCTTTTAGCGTGTGTACAATAATGTAAGTTATATATTATTACAGTATTCTAGAATTGTGTAGTAACATTTATACAATAACCAAGAATTTAATTTACGTTTAAATTTGCTGTTAGGTAGCATTTTTACTTCGGCCGGCAGTTTATTATAAATTGTGATTGCCATTATGTAAGCGTTTTTTTTTTTTTTCTTTGGTTTTGGCGTCGCGTTTTAGCATTTGCCAGTGTCAAGTATTTATATATTTTCAAGTTTCAACATTTAAATAAGTGTCCTCGTAGCTAGTTATAGTCAAAGTCCGGTCTTAGTCAAGTCCAGTCTGTTTCAGTCAAGTCCAGTCATGCTTTAGTTAAGTAGTGGCGACTTTACTATAAAGCTTCGATGGAGTTTTGGAAGCACCACGAAAAGACATGTTTCACCACATTATATCATTTTCCCACACTCACGCTTGTAATTCGACACTTTATGAATAAAACACCACCATTTTTATGCATAAACACTCGACAAAATACAAGTTTTGGAAAAAAATACAACGGAGCGACACGACTCTTCCCGCGTTCCCGCCAAAACTCTATGTAAGCGTTTCTCTTATACAACTCAAGCTTACATTTTGGAAAATATAGTTTTTTAAGGAGATCTAATCTAAGGAGATCTACCACCAAGATAAATGTTAATTGTCAATACCAAAACAATATTACCGAGTACTATCCTTCAGTATCGTAGGTGTCTCACCAGTCATGCTGCATATGTTACGAATGTGTTGTGGCAGAACGACGAGCCAGCTGAAGGGACCGGTTTCGGGGCGGAGTACCAGTGGTGCGGGGAGTGGCGCGTGCGCGCCTCCGCGCTGCAGGGGGGCGCGCGCCCCGGCACGTGCCTGCGCCGCGCCTCGCACGACCAGGCGCTGGTAAGACCATCTATTTCTATATGTATTACCTAGCTGTGCCACGCGGTGTTGCCCGCTACATTTTTCGGGATTACTACCTCCATAGCAAATTTTATAATAATCGGTCCATCCGTTTGAGCGTGAAAAAGTAACAAACATACAAACTTTCTCTCTTGTATTTCTCTCTTTTTTATTTGCTGAGTACAGGGAAAATGTTGGTACATAATAAAACGTCGCTTAAACCATACTCAACCCAGTATTGGGTGTGCAAAAATTCGCCTTTATAATTTAAATTATTTATAATTATTTTAAATTAAAATTTTAATTAAATTTCGCCTTTATAATATTACTAGCTGCGCCCCGCGGTGGTACTCGCTACATGTTTTCGGAATAAAAAGTAGCCTATGTCACTCGGCTACCTCCATACCAAATTTCATCAAAATTGGTCCATCCATTTGAGCGTGAAGAAAATTGATGGATGGTCTGTTTCACTGTCATGCAAAAACTACTGAACGGATTTGGATGAAATTTGGTATGGAGTGTTTTGGTTTGGTATTTGATGTAGTTGAGACCCTGGATTGACACATAGGCTACTTTTTATCACGAAAACATGTAGCGGGTGACACCGCGGGGCGCAGCTAATAATAAATATATAAAATACTATAAAACTTGCGTACGCCTCGCGGTTTCACCCGCGTAGTTCCCGTCCCCGTGGGAATGCAGGTATAAAAAGTAGCCTATGTCACCCGGGGATAGTGTGCCTTCCCAATCAGTGGCGGATTTTTTTTATTTTTTTTTATGGTTGACAGGCTAGTTATTTGACCACAGCAAACCTGACGTTAAGTGAAGGTGTGGTCGAAGATGGTAAAGCACACCTAGCCTGGAATGGAACTGGCTCTCAAGTGAGGCTGCCGGAACACACCGTTAGATGCTTGGCGGCAGATTTTCAACTCTCGTGTGGTAGCTAGCCAGCCGAGTACTAGAGAGTACGCTACCACCATGCTGTGGTTTCCTCACGATGTTTTTCCTTCACCGGCAGCTCAAGCTCATTGTGGGGTTTGAACCCACGCCCTTCGGCATGCGAACCTACCGCGCTAACCACTGAGCTATCATCGCTACAAATTTTCATTTTCCACATTTGCCACCAGTAGGCTATTCAAATTTTGCCGCCTCTACTGATCGCTGCAATTCAATACCCAAGTTTACAATCGTATTAATCTAATTTTATTTGTCAATGAAATTGCAATTTTATGATTTGTGCTCTTTCGTCATAATTACATCAGCTTTTCCCCCGTTATTAGTGTGATTGTGAACAAAGGGATTGTTGTGCGAATTGTTTGAGTGGACCTAATAACATTTAGGTAGGTGCACAGAGAAAAAAATTATAGTAAGTAATATTTTTTTTTTTTTTTTTTTAATGTGAAAATGTAATGAGACGAACGAGACGCTCTCCTGATGGTAAGAGATAACGCCTGCCCATGACCATTGCATAACATTGATTGATAAACAGAACATTGAGTAACAAAACAAAGTCCAGGGCATCGCTGCTTTGGTGCTTATTACTTTGAGACTAGATGGTTAGTCTCAACAGCCCAGTAATTTCGCTAGCTGCAGTACCCTTCAAACCGGAACACAGAAATGTTTGCACACTACTGCTTGGCGGCAGAATATCTGGTACTGCGGTGGTACCTACCTAGACGACCTCCTGCTAAGGAGATCTACCACCGAGTAATTTTACGTCGACGATATCGTTTTGTAACTCAAAGTTCTGTGTATCGCTGCGATGGTCATGGACAGGCGTTATCTCTTACCATCAGGAGAGCGTCTCGTTCGTCTCATTATTTGTCACATAAAAAATTTGAAATCGGTCCAGTAGTTTTTAAGTTTATTTGTTACATACAACATAATGTCCACGGGCAGATTGTATAGGTTCTGATTTCTGTGCAGGTGGTGGATGGAGATGAAGATGCCGAGCTGTATGGTCCCCCGCAATACTCACCGTCCAGAATAGCTGCTGATGTAAGTACATTAACATAGCACTGACTTTACTGGTTTTTTTTTCTGTATGAAAAAGTGGCAAACACGTGACATGCCACCTGAAGCGACAAAAAAATGTGACATTCTGTTATACACTTGACATTTTTTATTATTAGATTGAGGTTTTGGCGGGAACGCGGGAAGAGTCGTGTCGCCGTTGTATTTTTTTCCAAAACTAGTGTTTTGTCGAATGTTTATGCATAAAAATGGTGGTGTTTTATTCATAAAGTGCCGAATCACAAGCGCGAGTGTGGGAAAATGATATAATGTGGTGAAACATGAGTTTTCGTGTTGCTTTCAAAACTCCATCGAAGCTTTATAGTAAAGTCACCACTACTTTACTAAAGCATGACTTGACTTAACTGACACTGATGGCGCTGTGTGTGTAGTTCTACGATATTTATTTATTTAAATCCATGTTGCCTATTTTCTCCAAAGCTACTAGTCCGATTTTGATGTAGTTTTCAGTTATGGGTTCGGGTTTGATCGGTGCATGTTATTAGATAGGTGACAATTACTTTTTAACCGTTGTGGGTTTTTTTCAAAATTTTTCAATTTTGCTTTTTATATTGATAACACCAAATTACAGATCATTTTGCCATTAATATTTAAAATTTATCAAAATCATGTAATAATTATGTCAACACAATGTAAAATTATGCCATTATGATTAAATGTCAATGAAAACGAAATTCTACAATGTTTCCAGTGTGAGCCGGAGGGAGCGGAGGCAAACTCAGAGCGTGAGCAGGCAGAAGAGAATGGCACAGAGGGAAACCAGAACAATGCAGAAGTTAACCAGGGAGTGACGACACACCACAAACATAATGGACTGGTGGAAGCCAGCGCAGAGGTCAGATAAATCCCTCAAGATGTGATTATTTTAGATCTTAAATATTTTGTATAAGTACAGCACATCTTACACTAATTGGTGTGAATTTACAATATACCTAATAGCTAAATCTATATACCCATTATTTATTTTAAGATTTTATTTTCCATGCGTATTTATTATTTATATAAAACAACTTATTATTATTATTACTTTGATCAAAAGTTCTTTTATTTTTAAAACACAATTTTCAATTTCGGAATTCATTCGAATACAATTTAAAATTACAAAAGCACAAAAAAATACAATTCATATCAAAAATTATAAAAAAATGTCAAAAAAAAAACAATTCATCAGTCAAATTAACATAAACCTAAAATCTATATTATATTTAGGGGATTTTATTAAATCTATATTCTAGGTTTTTTTTAATGTAAAAAGTAATGAGACGCTTACCTGATGGTAAGAGATAACACCTGTCCATAACTATTGCAGCGATACACAGAACTTTGAGTTGCAGAACAAAGTCCAGCGCATCACTGCTTTGGCGCTCATTCATTTGAGAATTTCTATGGTTAGTCTCAACAGCCCAGTAATTTCGTTAGCTACAGTACCCTTCAAACCGGAACACAGTAATGTTTACACACTACTGCTTAGCGGCAGAATAACTGGTACTACGGTGGTACCTACCTAGACGACCTGCTAAGGAGGTCTACCACCAAGTAAAGTAAGGTACAGTTATGATAAGAATCAGCAAGAAAATATTATTAACTAACGACAAAATCATTAACTACTTAATGATACAAATTATTATTTGATACTTATTTCAATTATTAAAGTATAAACAGTTTACTACAAATACAAGTAAAAATATAAATTACATCAATAACATTTCCAACTTGTTGTCATCCCACTGCCCCATTGATGGGGTCAACAAGAACTATTTCCAATTATTTATCGTCATCCCACTGTCCCCATTGATGGGGTCAACAAGAACTATTTCCAATTATTTATCGTCATCCCACTGTCCCCATTGATGGGGTCAACAAGAACTATTTCCAATTATTTATCGTCATCCCACTGTCCCCATTGATGGGGTCAACAAGAACTATTTCCAATTATTTATCGTCATCCCACTGCCCCCATTGATGGGGTCAACAAGAACTATTTCCAATTATTTATCGTCATCCCACTGCCCCGATTGATGGGGTCAACAAGAACATTTCCAATTATTTATCGTCATCCCACTGCCCCCATTGATGGGGTCAACAAGAACTATTTCCAATTATTTATCGTCATCCCACTGCCCCCATTGATGGGGTCAACAAGAACTATTTCCAATTATTTATCGTCATCCCACTGCCCCCATTGATGGGGTCAACAAGAACTATTTCCAATTATTTATCGTCATCCCACTGCCACCATTGATGGGGTCAACAAGAACATTTCCAATTAGTAGTTTGTCAATTTTGATGGTGTCAATTATTTTTAAATTGAATTCTAGTAATAAATATAACATAGGCTATGTTACTCAGGGAGAATGTACCATTCTAACAGTAAAACAATCTTTGAAATCGATCCTACTGGATCAAGTTGAGTAGAGAGTTGGATGTAGTTGAGTTTATTCATTACAAACATACAAGAATCTAAAAATACAAATGTTTCCTCTTTATAATATTAGTATAGAAGTTAAATAGATATCGGCAAGCAATTTTTATTCTGTCATTAATCGAAATAATATTATGATTAGTAACATTGGTGTTAATCAATAAAAAAATTAATTTCTTTTTTTTTTCAGACAAGAATACAAGCTTTAAAAGCTAAAATAAAAGAATTGGAGAAGAAAAACAATGGTGCAGCCGAGGTAAATATAATATATATGTTTATGTTTTTGCTCAACTGCCCAAAAAGGAGAGTTCACCTATGTCAAATTAGTTTTAGTTTTTAAGTAAGATTAGGTTTTTAATTAATAAGTTGTTGTCAAAATAGTTTAATTTAAGTCCTCATCACTGTTGTAACTGGAACGGCTGTTAAGCGGAAATAAACTAAATATATACCTAGAATATTCAAAATGAACTTCCTAGTAACGCCTGAATCAATCAATTAAAATAATTATAAATTAAATATTATAATTGTTATATTATTGGTGTCATAGATTCGGGCATATGGCATATTCAGGTCTACTCTGTTTAGTTTTATTTGGTATTGTTTCAGTCGAAGTGCTTGATTTGCCTCGGGCCCCACGTGTCCCCGGCTGTCTCCATCCAGTGCTGGCACGTCTACTGCGAGGTAACCACACTTTTGTCAGGGCACTTTCTTTTCACCTTTGCAGCGATGATAGATCAGTGGTTAGCGGGGTCGGTTTACACGTTGAATGGCGTTGGTTCAAACCCCAACAATGAACTAGAGCTGTCTGTGAAGGAAACCATAGCATGGTGGTAGCGTACTCTCTAGCACTCGGCTGGCTAGCTACCATACTCAAATGAAAAATCGGCCGCCAAGCATCCAACAGCGTGTTCCGGCTGCCTCACTTGAGGGCTAGTTCCATTCCAGAGTAGGTGTGCTTTACTATCACATCATTACTACACCGTCACTTAACATCAGGTGAGCTTTGGTCTAACACCTAGTTTGTCAACCATTAGAAAAGAAAGTCTCCATCAAAAAAGTAATGAGCGCCAAAGCATGCTCTGGACTTTATTTTGCTACTCAAAGTTCTGTGTATCACTACAATGGTCATAGGCATACATTATCTTTTACTAAGGAGAGGGTTTCATGCGTTTAAATATATTTTTTTCAGGTGTGTTGGCTACAGTCTCTGCGAGCAAAGAAAATCTGTCCACAATGTAACGCTATCACTACAACGCAACATCTGCGGCGGATATACATGTGAAGTGCTGCCGTTTTCGACCACACCATCCGTACTCTAGGAGCTTTACTTATAATCATTGCTAAATGTTAATCTATGCATAAAGTGTCCTGTCTCATTCCCATATGTAACATTTCACGTTGGCGAGAACTAAACAAAATATTTTAAGCTGTAGTTAACTTTTAACCAACGTTTATAAGTAAGGTCCTAGGTTCATAAAATGGGTTGATGGATTTGTAACTTTGTATAATGGGATTAGCGGGCTTTCAATAAATAATTGAAAATTATTCTCGCACAATGAATAATTGAAATAGTTCTTGTTGACCCTATTAATGAAAAGGTCAATAAATAATTGGCAATAGTTCTTATTGTCCCCATAAATGCGGTAGGATGTCATTAAATAATTGAAAATAGTTCCCTTTATCCCCATCAATGGAAACAGTGGAATGTCAATAAATAAATAATTGGAATTATAGTTCTTGTTGTCCCCATCAATGGAAACAATGGGATGTCAATATATAAATGATTGGGAATAGTTCTTGTTGTCCCCATCAATGGAAACAGTGGGATGGGAATAAATAATTGGAAATAGTTGTGATTGCCTCCATCAATGGAAACAATGGGATGTGAATAAATAATTGGAAACAGTTCTGATTGCTCCCATCAATGGAAACAATGGGATGTCAATAAATAAATAATTGGAAATAGTTCTTGTTGTCCCCATCAATGGAAACAGTGGGATGGGAATAAATAATTGGAAATAGTTGTGATTGCCTCCATCAATGGAAACAATGGGATGTCAATAAATAATTGGGAATAGATATATAATAATACAGTATCTATAAATACATACGTTGTGAATATTGTTTTTTGTAGCAGACGGGATAGATGGCGACTTATCCTGTGATTCATACGGACTCGAACTTAAGACCACAGATAGCCTACTTAAAGCTATGCCCTGTCTATTTATCGCTAACGTTAAATATTACGCGTGAAAACAAGACTGGCTACTTTATGCAACGTTTATATGTCACTTCCTAAGTAACTTATGACTTTTACGTTTGGCGTCATTGAAATCGTAATTGTATGTGTCAACTGAGCTATGGTCAAGCACTAAGCCTAGTAAAAAAAAAAGTATTTTTCTTTACTTTGTTATATAGAGGAATAGCACATAATTGTGATATTCAAATGTAAATAATATATGTATTTTAAAAATTGAACTGAACAATAATTAGGTATTACATTTAAATGGTTTCAAAGTTAATACGTCTAAAATATGTCAATAATAAAAATATGCCATTTTTTTGGATTGTGAAAAAAATAAAATTTAATCATTTATATAGAAAGAATTATAGTAATTTTTTTAAAGTAAATAAATAAGACTCTTAATTATAAGTAGGGTATTTAAATCAACCATTTGTTTAATAAAAACAAGCCATGAAAATAATTAAAGGGTTTCCTGATGGTAAAAAGATGACAATTTTAACCATTGCAGCGGTACACAGAACTTTGAGTAGCATTAAAAGATTCAAGATATTTATCGCTTCCATACAGTACAAGATGTTTTAAATACAAAGTAGTATATGGTACACAGTCAAATATAGACCCAGGCATGGCAGCGTTTGGAAGCGAGAAGGGAGCATTCATTTAAAAGTCAAAGTTTAAGTTTTTCAAAACAAGTCTAAGTCAAGTTGTTAGTCAAAGTCCAGGGCATCGCTGCTTTGGCGCTCAATACTTAAGTTGTGGTTATTATTTAGCCTGTCATCACTTAAAATAGCATGATAGCTTTACTGTTTTGTCCATTTCCTAACAAGTCCAATTTCCCGCTTTATCCATTTTCTAATAAGTCCACTTAACCAAGTGCACTTGCCTGTTTTATCAATTTCCTAACAAGTTCACTCTCCTAACGAGTTTACTTTCCTGCTTAATCCATTTTCTAACAAGTCCACTTTCCTGTTTTGTCCATTTCTTTCCAAGTCTAATTTCCTGTCTTATACATTTCCTAACAAGTCCACTTTCCTGCTTCAACCATTTTCTAACAAGTCCACTTTCCTGTTTCAACCATTTTCTAACAAGTCCACTTTCCTGTTTTGTCCATTTCTTTCCAAGTCTTATTTCCTGTCTTATACATTTCCTAACAAGTCCACTTTCCTGCTTCAACCATTTTCTAACAAGTCCACTTTCCTGTTTCAACCATTTTCTAACAAGTCCACTTTCCTGTTTTGTCCATTTCCTAAAGAGTCCACTTTGATAAATAATTATTAATGTGTGCTCTTGTCACTCACCCTAGCTGTGAGTACCTTTATGATATAAGTAAGACTTGCCTTCTATGAAGATACAATAATGTTAAGTTAGCTTAGAAGGATAATCTGTAGGAGTAGAAGATTGTGATTTCAATAAATTTATTTTTTTCTATGATTTTTGCATTTTAATTTTTAACGACTTGTCCAAACCTTTTCTCCATTAAGACACTATTAGCCACGTTACTCAGTCTGTTTTATGACTTTGGGTTTCAAACACTGCTACTTTAGCCATATCGTCACTCCATTAATTAGGGCGTCCCACGTTGTTTGCCGATTTAGTTTCAATTTTTTTCCTCATATTCCCGGTTATAGCACTATGGTCTAAGAGCCCACGACACAAAAACTGTCTATCCTTATATTTTAAAGTACCTAAATTACATTTATTTTATTGTAAAAAAAGTACTAAATAGGTTACATATTGTTTCAACGAATAAAATTCTATTAATTAATCTTCTTATATGACCTGGGCTAACCACATAAACGCCAAGAAAACAGAAGCTGCATTACGATTCAAAGAGTGGTCTTGGCTGCTGGGGCGACAATCCAGACTGTCCCTTAGTAACAAACTGCTTGTTTACAAGGCTATTTTGAAACCAATATGGACGTATGGAGTGGAACTTTGGGGCAGTACTAGTGACTCAAACTTGGAAATCCTCCAGAGGTTTCAGAACTCCACTCTAAGAACAATCTCAGGTGCACACTGGTTTGTGAGGAACAAAGAAATCCATGATTACCTTGAGATGCCGACCGTAAAGGAAGAAGTCTGCAGAAAAAATAAGAATTACAAAGGTAGGCTCATGAGACATACCTACCAATGAATTGGCTAAGAACCTATCAACCCCACAAAATGAAATAACTCGCCTAAAAAGTTATTTCATTTTGTGGGGTAAGATGGCAAATTTTAAACTTAGACCAGAGAAACTAATTAATTTCTTGTATACCTACATATACGGTGCTGTTTAATGGAACTGCACCCACCCTAAATTATCGCAGATAAGATCTGATTATGGCTAATAGCCGATTGCAGATAAATAAAAAAATAATTATTCCAATGTCCCCCATTAATCAGCCGTTTTTTGGATCGTTATGATTTCTCGTGGCACGTATAAATCTCTTCCGCTTTATTTTTTTTAACCAAAGCATTTTATCATCACGGGCCACGGGGATCTTTTAAAAAAAATTAAACTTTTTTTTTTTACTGTATAATACAATAATAATCATTTATTTCAGACCACGTATGTCCATATTACCTACATATTAGCTCATAGAAATTAAAATAAAAATAAAAATAAAAATCCAAAAATGGTCCACGATTATTGGAAACTTATTTCCCATTCCAGTAGCGACGAAAGGGCAATTCAAAATTTTTTATTTTTGGCACCGCATACGTTTCGTTTTACGTTTTCAGTTCGCGTTGGCCTCATCCTGCCTGATGTTATGCAACAGTAGTTTGGTCTAAGATGGAGCACGCTTACCTAGAAGAAACCTATTTACACTAGATTTGAAGACGCCAATATTGTAGCTAACAGGGAACACAGACTCCGGCAGAGAGTTCCACAACCTCGCTGTGCGAACAAAAATGTAAAAAACGCTTGGTGCGTACATGGGGAACATACACTATGTACGGATGACGTTTTAGGAATGTTTAGTTTATACTAGCTTCAAAAGCTTTATTGTTTATATAAATTGTATGCACCATTAAAACATTAAATTACGTACTCTTTTTGTGTTATTTCCTCCATACTAAGATTGCCTGGATGTTAGAAATCGCTCTTAGCGATAAGGCCGCCAGCTGTTCCATTAGTGTTAAGAATATATTATTACTTTTTGGTTGTTAGCCCTATGTGTTAATCCAGGGTCTCAGCTACCTTCATACCAATGGGTGTTCCCCAATGAATACAGTCTGGGTGCCTTCAAGTCGCGAGTGAATCGGTTTCTTCTAGGCGAGCGTGCTCCATCGTAGACCGCATCTTCGCTTAACATCAGGCGGGATGGCGGTCAAACGCAAGCCTATCTACTATATAAAAAAAAAAAAAAAAAAACAAATTTCATACAAATTCGTTCAGTAGTTTTTGCGTGAAAGAGTAACAAACATCCATCCATCCAAACTTTTACATTTAAAATATTAGTGGGATTGTTTCTTGACGTCTTTTTTATAATAATTAATTTGGTAGTGTTGTGTCAAGATAAATGTTTTCTTTCAATATTTTTTTTTCATTTCGTCTGTAGGTTGTTGATCGAAGGGTTAAATTAAAAAAAAACTTCGAACCAGGTAAAATTAATTTATTTACATCCTCTAAAAATAAATTTAAACAACAATTAATACTTTATTGCAGTTACCATAGAGTCTAGTTAGTAGTCATACGTACTTATAAGTTAAATTTATATTTAGAAAAACCGAAGACTTACAACTATAGATTCAACATTGACGCGCTAAAAAGGCAAAAAAATACAATACTTAACATTTTCCCAGCGACCGCATATTTACATATTTTTCTACATAAAAAATAATAGTAATAACGTCTTAAAGGTGGTACGATTTCCACACAAACAATTTTTTCCATTTATGGACAAATGGAGCTTAATTTTACAGTGAAATCACAGCTACTGGCATTTATTTTGGTCTTTATTTGCGGCAAATCACAATTTCTTGAATAAAACAGATATTTATACTAATAATAATTTACTGTTTCATTAAAGCAATTGTGATTTACCGAAAATAAAGACCAAAATAAACGCCAGTAGCTGTGATTTCACTGTAAAATTATGCTCCATTTGACTATAAATAGAAAAAAATATTTGTATGGAAATCGAACCACCTTAAGAGACTCTCGCTAGACGGTTGGGTCAAGGGTCAGCTTCAAAAGGCAGTGATCCTTGACACGGCGCGCATTGTGAGGAGGCTCCTCACTCTGCAGCCCTAACCTCCGGCAGCTATAGCCGTGCCCCGCTGCTGGCGGCACCCTAGTTTTTTTTACATTTTATTAGTATTTTAGTATATTTAATGTAAAAAAAAATAGTAATGATAACAGACGAACGAGACGCTCTTCTGATGTTCACGTTCTTCACGCGCTATCTAATCTATACTATTATCCAGAGGAAAGATTTGTTGTTTGAAACTACTGGAGCCAATTCTAAAAATCCATCACAGTTGGGAAGCTACGCTATCCGAGGGTGACAGACTACTTTTTATCCCTGTATTCCCACGGGAACGGGAACTACGCGGGTGAAAGCGCGAGGCGACCGCTAGTATTATAATAATTACAAAAAAATCTTATTACGTACCACTTAAAAGAAAAAAAATATATATATGGACATCGGGACAGCTTTTTTCAACATGTAACTATCGCACGCTAACTGTTTCGTGGCGTGTCTCGGGAGACGCCTATGTCCAGCAGTGGACTACAGAAAGGCTGATGATGATGATGATGAACTATCGCTCACATACCACTACTACTCTACATATATATATATATACTCGTACAATATTATGCTAAAGGCACTGGAGCTGAGTCGACGAAAAAATAGTTTAAAAAAAAGCGTCGAATTTACCATTTTTTTAAGTCACACAAGTACATAGATACTACAAACACATGGATTTCGCAGATATTGTTATTTTTTTTCGCAAAAATGTATTACGAAAAGAAACAGCTGTTCAATACGGAAAAGTTCGTTGACCCCGTGATCAAATTGACAGCCCCGTTGGCTTATTGGTAGTATATCTGCCTTGAGAGCTGTAGGGCGTGGGTTCGATTCCCACTCAGGGCAAACATTCTGTGAATAAACAAATGTTTGTTCTGTGTCTGGGTGTTCTGTATGTATTATAAGTATGTATTTACAAAAAAAAAAAGTATTTATGTATTCTAATTATAGTAAAAGTCGTTTTGCTGTGTAAAAATGTTCTCCAAAATTTATCTATAATTGAAAAAAACACCTTTTTTTCTGTACTTGTTATCAGTAACAAGTAAGCCAGCATATAATATCACTTTTGAGGTAACTTTCAACTGAGTTATATCGGATAAATAAATTTATTGAATACACATCTGACATCCATGTGTTTGTATATCTATGTAAACACACACACTTCTATGCATATAATATAATACAGGGTATTTATACAATGACATCATCATGATGATGTATTTAGGAACGATTTTACTATGACTTACCGTCGATCAAGGAAACAAAGCATATATTTGCGGGGTATATTGAAGCGCGTTTCACAACTGACATCAATAATAAAGACGGAAAATGTCAAATTTGTCATCTATAAAACTGTATTTGCACTACTTATTCAACATTTGCGGGTGTATTAAAGCGCGTTTCACAACTGACATCAACATTACTTATTCAACATTTGCGGGTGTATTGAAGCGTATTTCACAACTGCCATCAATAATATAGACGGAAAATGACAAACTTGTCATCTATAAAACTGTATTTGCACTACTTATTCAACATTTGCGGGTGTATTAAAGCGCGTTTCACAACTGACATCAACATTACTTATTCAACATTTGCGGGTGTATTGAAGCGTATTTCACAACTGCCATCAATAATATAGACGGAAAATGTCAAATTTGTCATCCATAAAACTGTATTTGCACTACTTATTCAACATTTGCGGGTGTATTAAAGCGCGTTTCACAACTGACATCAACATTACTTATTCAACATTTGCGGGTGTATTGAAGCGTATTTCACAACTGACATCAATAATAAAGACGGAAAATGTCAAATTTGTCATCTATAAAACTGTATTTGCACTACTTATTCAACATTTGCGGGTGTATTAAAGCGCGTTTCACAACTGACATCAACATTACTTATTCAACATTTGCGGGTGTATTGAAGCGTATTTCACAACTGCCATCAATAATATAGACGGAAAATGTCAAATTTGTCATCCATAAAACTGTATTTGCACTACTTATTCAACATTTGCGGGTGTATTGAAGCGTATTTCACAACTGACATCAATAATATAGACGGAAAATGTCAAATTAGTCATCTATAAAACTGTATTTGCACTACTTATTCAACATTTGCGGGGTGTATTGAAGCGTATTTCACAACTGACATCAATAATATAGACGGAAAATGACAAATTTGTCATCTATAAAACTGTATTTGCACTACTTATTCAACATTTGCGGGTGTATTGAAGCGTATTTCACAACTGACATCAATAATATAGACGGAAAATGTCAAATTAGTCATCTATAAAACTGTATTTGCACTACTTATTCAACATTTGCGGGTGTATTGAAGCGTATTTCACAACTGACATCAATAATATAGACGGAAAATGACAAATTTGTCATCTATAAAACTGTATTTGCACTACTTATTCAACATTTGCGGGGTGTATTGAAGCGTATTTCACAACTGACAACAATAATATAGACGGAAAATGACAAATTTGTCATCTATAAAACTGAATTTGCACTACTTATTCAACATTTGCGGGGTATTGAAGCGTATTTCACAACTGACATCAATAATATAGACGGAAAATGTCAAATTTGTCAATCAAGACGTAATTGCACGGGCAGTAGCTCTCTAATCCCACGTGTTTAAAATGAAACTAACACTATTTTATAAAATTAATAACACTTATTTAGTCGACAGCAAATTTAAAATTTGTCGACCGTGCTTGCACTATTGGTCACTCAGGAGTCGCGAATCTATGTTTTTGCACTGTTAGTCACTCAGGAGTCGCGATGAATCAATGATCAGTTGTATTGCAGAGAGTCATCGCATCCCTCGATGATGTACGCTTCATGGCCCGACTCCTGTATTTCCACCTCCACTTCACCGCTGTAAATCTGTAAATAAAATACATAATTGTTTCTGTTACATTGTTCTATATAAGCTACTAGTTTTCTGTTAAAAAAAAACACAGGTTATAATGGAAGCTTAAGTTATGGTGGCTTGTAAAATAACTATGTTTTTTATGTCTACTACTGGTATAGTGAAAGTCGGAAAATCTGTAAATATCTTGTACAATCGTAACTGTTGTTTTAATCTCTTCCGAGTCAGTACTAAACAGGTGATTAATATGCAAAAAAAACAATCACTATACCAGTATAGTGAAACCAAGAAAATCTGTAAATATCTTGTACAATCGCAACTGTTGTTTATATGTATATCTTCTGAGTTAGTAGAAAACATGTAAACAACTTGCAAAATAAATAAGTTTTGAATGACTACTACTGGTACAATGAAAGTCGGAAAATCTGTAAATATCTTGCACAATCGCAACTGTTGTTTCTATATCTTCTGAGTCAGTAGAAAACAGGTAAACAGCTTACAAAATAACTATGCTTTGTATGACTACTACTGATAAAGTCGGAAAATCTGTAAATATCTTGTACAATCGCACCTGTTCCGCATCCATCTCTTCGGGATCAGTCGCTTCTCTAGTGATTTGTCCGACGAGTAGTTCGTACACGGCGCGCTGCTCATCCGTCATGTTGGCGGGATTGTGGTTCTTCAGGTGGTAGTTGAGATGGCTGCTCTGTTTGAATCTGATCGTACAAGATATTATTAATTACTGTAATATACATGACTTATCAAAATAAAAATACGAACTCAAAATCAAGGTATTACTGTTAATTATTAAGAAGCACTATTTACAGATAAGCTCAATGCGATGGTATCAAATAATTGTTATCATTCGGATTACAAGATGTTGTAACATCCAGTGAGCTAATACACATCACACTTTTCGTCAATATAATAATAAATAGAATAACGACGACTATTGTCGCCAATAAGCCTGATGTGGTGGTCGACCGAGCCCAACGCCGGGCAG
This sequence comes from Biston betularia, assembly GCA_905404145.2. Taxonomy (NCBI): domain Eukaryota; kingdom Metazoa; phylum Arthropoda; class Insecta; order Lepidoptera; family Geometridae; genus Biston; species Biston betularia. The sequence continues at coordinate 754,518 of FR989892.1, read as the reverse complement.
TGCTCGTCGACATCACCATCCCACATGACGAGAATCTCGTGAAGGCCGAGAAGAACAAGCTCAGCAAGTACCTTGACTTGGCTCACGAGATAACCGCCATGTGAGATGTTGATCCGACGATCATTGTCCCGATAGTCGTCACGGTAAACGCTCTTATAGCGAAGAGTCTCGACCAACATCTTAAGAGACTCTCGCTAGACGGTTGGGTCAAGGGTCAACTTCAAAAGGCAGTGATCCTTGACACGGCGCGCATTGTGAGGAGGTTCCTCACTCTGCAGCCCTAACCACCGGCAGCTTGAGCCCTGCCCCGCTGCCGGCGGCACCCTAGTTTTTAAGTTTTTTATATTATATATGTTTTATAAACATTTACTGTAAAACATTTAAAAAATAAGAGAAAAAATAAATAACAATGATAATAGAATAAAAATAGAATACTTTGAGAAGGAAAATATCTTGTACAGTCTTACTTATTGACGTAATCATTAATTGGGAAAATATCTTGTACAATCGTACTTAATTTTTTAACATTTTTTAATGTTTTATCTATACCAATTATAAAGAGATTTGATTTTTATGTTTGTTTATATTGAATGGGCTGGGAAACTACTGAACGGATCTGAATAATTCTATCATCATTAGAATGATACATTATCACTGAATGACGTAGGCCATATTTATATTATTAATCGGGTTTTGTCTTCACGTGCGAAGCCGGGAAGGCCCGCTAGTATTTTTTATAACTTTTTGGACAATAAAGATTATTCTATTCTATTTTTCTTACGGTAAAATACGGCTCAGTTAAAATAAAATCTTATAGTCAATCGCGGATTTGTCGTGTAAAAATGGCGACAGTAGTGATAGTAAACGCACCTCTTTTCACAGATGCCGCATTGGAAGGGCGCCACGTTGGTGTGCGTGCGCATATGTTGCTTCAAATGCACTGATTGGATGAAAGTCTTGGAACATACCACACATCTGTAAACAAAAAAAATGTGTCAAAAAAACTTGTAGCAATGATAGCTCAGTGGTTAGCGCGGTCGGTTCGCATGCCGAAGGCCGTGGGTTCAAACCCCAACAATGAGCTTGAGCTGCCGGTGAAGGAAAAACATCGTGAGGAAACCACAGCATGGTGGTAGCGTACTCTCTAGTACTCGGCTGGCTAGCTACCACGCGAGAGTTGAAAATCTGCCGCCAAGCGTCTAACGGTGTGTTCCGGCAGCCTCACTTGAGAGCCAGTTCCATTCCAGGCTAGGTGTGCTTTACCATCATCGACCACACCGTCACTTAACATCAGGTGAGCTGTGGTCAAACACCAAGCCTGTCAGCTATAAAAAAAAAAAATCTTGTCAGCTTAGGTTGTATAAACGATAATCCTATTATCTATCTATTATTTAAAGCTTGCAGTGTTAATATATGTAGTTTAAATATTTTACTTGTGTGTTGCAGTGTTTTTTTAATGTTTGACAGGTATGAGTGACGAGTAGTGGAAGTACCCTATGGTTTCCTTCACCGGCAGCTCAAACTCATTGTTGACAGTATTTTTTATATTGACAGTATTCCTTATTTTGACAGTTTTTATATTGACATATATTACATTGACAGTATCCTTTATTTTGACAGTTTTTATATTGACATTTTATATTGGCAGTATTTTTATATTGACATACCACACATAATGATATAGCTCACATCGGTGTTATTAATGAAATACAATTGTATTTGCAATGGTTTTTTATTTTAATTGTTTGATGAGTGCTCGTGTTGTATAGAATAGAATAGAATATTTTATTCGCCTTATAACTACATATGTTACACTAGGCACGTCAAAATTACAATTATTAATCAAAATTATATAAAATTACAAAATGAAATAACAACAATTCAACAAAATGTCACTGCCTAATATTAAAAAAAGAAAAGTCCAGTGATTATTATAAAATGTCAAATTAGTACTATTATGTCAAAATATTAAATAATGTCAAATGAATAATAATAAAAAAATAAAAAATGTCAAGTGATTAAATCTAAAAAAAAAAAACAAAAACAATAAAGAACAATTAGATTCAGTAGTGAACAATTTATTGATGGCTAGTTCCATGCAAGAATGAAGATTCAGTCAGTTTCATATTCATAAATTCATTGATAGAATATATTGGGTTGGACTCAAAGAACTGTTTTAGTTTTCTTTTGAACTCATTTGCGTGTAAAACGGTTATGGTTCGCGGTAGTTTTTCAAACATTGCTATTTTTTTTTTTTTTTTTTTTTTTTTATATCACAGGACATTACACACAGCGCCATCTGACCCCAAACTAAGCAAAGCTTGTACTATGGGAGTCCGATAACTGATAGAATACTTAAATACTTTTTTTTTTTTTTTTGTAAATACATACTTATAATACATACAGTACACCCAGACACAGAACAAACATTTGTTTTTGTATCACAAAATGCTTGTCCTGGGTGGGAATCGAACCCACGCCCCACAGCTCTTGAAGCAGACATGCTACCAAATGAGCCAACAGGGCTGTCAGTTTAGTTGTAAATTCCTTGCTTCTTTGTTTTAGTTAGTCTTGCTTTTGGCAAATGCCATTTATGATCGTTTATATTTGTAGGTGCGTACCTGTACGGCTTGTGCTTGGTGTGTGTCCGCATGTGCTGGTCGAGGCCGGACTTCTGCGTGAAGGCCTTCTCGCACGCCGAGCACGGGAACGGGCGCTCGCCCGTGTGCATGCGCATGTGCTGCAGCACGCCGCCCTGCACGGAAACACACGATGCTCGCAGCGATGGTAGCTCAGTGGTCAGCGCGGTAGGTCCGCATGCCGAAAGGCGTGGGTTCAAACCCCAACAATGAGCTCGAGCTGCCGGTGAAGGAAAACATCGTGAGGAAACCTTAGCATGGTGGTAGCGCACTCTCTAGTACTCGGCTGGCTAGCTACCACGCGAGAGTTGGAAATCTGCCGCCAAGCATCTAACAGTGTGTGCCGGCAGCCTCACTTGAGAGCCAGTTCCATTCCAGGCTAGGTATGCTTTACCATCTTCGACCACACCTTCAGTTAACATCGGGTGAGCTGTGGTCAAACACCTAGTCTGTCAACCGTAAAAAAAAGTTGCAAATTTACTTTTTTTTTTAATTTTTTCGCGATACACGAAAGCAATTTTGTCGTGCTGTTAAGTATAAAAAAGTTTTACTTTCCAATAATAAAAAAAGACGTGTGGCACTCGGGGACTGCCGCGGTAAAGCTATTGCATAGCATTACAACCAATGCCACCTAGAGGCGAGTTGCGGAACTAAAGAGACAAGCGTGATATTTCAAAAAAGTCATTAAAAGTTCTGCTATTCATCGATAGATGGCAAAACTAAATAGTATCACCGCTGTGCCGGTGGGAGTGGGGGGTGTTAGGTTATTTTCGTTACGGAATTTCTGGATTCGGTCTCCGCGCTCAAGGCCCGCGATAGAAGCTATGCAATAGCATAAAAACAGAAAATTTGTTTACATCACAAAATCTTTATACTGGGTGGGAATAAAAAAAATAGAAGCCTTAGAGGACTGCCTTAAGTATATTGGACTAATAAATTAATATTATATACATATATGGTTGAAAACAACCCACATTTTGAGCAATCGTGTAAAAATGTAACGTCAGATGTTACCTGTTGCGTGAACCGTTTGTGGCAGATGCCACACGCGTAGGGCTTCACCTTGACGTGCGCTTTGCTCATGTGCGTCTCCAGATCAACGTCCGTGGGGAAATTAGCACCGCACGTCTGCGACGAAACATGAAAATATTATCAACAATCCGTGTTAGCTGTTTTAAAAACACTTAATTATTCAAATACAAAAATTTTATCGATAACAACCAATGTTACAAGTGAGTTTTGGCGGGAACGCGAAAAGAGTCGTGTCGCCCCATTATGTTTTTTTCCAAAACTAGTGTTTTGTCGAGTGTTTATGCATAAAAATGGTGGTGTTTTATTCATAAAGTGCCGAATTACAAGCGCGAGTGTGGGAAAATGATATAATGCGGTGAAACATGAGTTTTCGTGTTGCTTCCAAAACTCCATCGAAGCTTTATAGTAAAGTCACCACTACTTTACTAAAGCATGACTGGACTTGTCTGACACAGACTAAATTACTAGTAAGTAATTATGATTTTGTTTTGTCATGTCATTTTGTTATATTGACAATATTTTATATTAACAATATTTTTTTGGTATTAACAATATTTTTTTGGTATTGACAATATTTTTTTGGTCTTGACATGCACCTATATATTATTATGTTGACAAACCTTATTTTGACAATTTTTGTGTTGACATGTAATCAGTGTTAAACTCAATCAGTAAAACTCATTTAATGACATATTTACAAATTTTGAAGTGACTTGTAAATAATAATGGCGTATACAAATAAAATTGTAAATTTCAAGCGAACGAGGACAGGGCTCCAAGTTTGACTTACGTCGCATGCGTAGGGATTCTCTTCGTCTCCCTGGCGCGCCGGCAACGTCCTCTCGCACACCTGCAGACATAACACCTTGTTTCTACGCTTTCATGTAAAAGTAATGAGACGAACGAGACGCTCTCCTGATGGTAAGAGATAACGCCTGTCCATGACCATCGCAGCGATACACAGAACTTTGAGTAACAAAACAAAGTAAGTAATAGTAAAGTAGTAAACTATCACATAGGCTACATTTTATCTCGAAAACAAGTAGCAGATAACACCGTGGGGCGCAGCTAGTAAAAGATTTTTTTTTATGTGAAAAATAATGAAACGAACGAGACGCTCTCCTGATGGTAAGAGATAACGCCTGTCCATGACCATTGCAGCGATACACAGAACTTTGAGTAACAAAACAAAGTCCAGGCATCGCTGCTTTGGCGCTCATTACTTTGAGACTTTCGATGGTTAGTCTCAACAGCCCAGTAATTTCATTAATATTACGTAACAAAAAATAGTCAAATACACTTCGAAGTTAATAAATAGCAGGCGATAGTATATACAGCATGACTGGTGAGACACCTACGATACTCGAGGACGTGATTCTTGGCGATCATATACGAAGAAAAAAAAAACATTAAAAATAAATATTAACTGACTACTAGGTAAACTTAACCGAAAGTTATGTAATCAATTACGCGACGCATGGACACCGCGCTGACGCACGACCTGGACGCTGTGACGACGCTCGCGCCGACGACGGGGGACAAGCACGTACTTGTCGCGTGAACAAAACATCGTTATCAGCGTCGGGAGTGTATCTACGCTTCATTTATTTATAGGGAAATTAGGGCCAATAATAATTAAGTACCTAATTTTATTACATAATTAAAATAACGAGAATCGAGTACCGAGTACCTCTCCCTCAGTATCGTAGGTGTCTCGCCAGTCATGCTGTACGTATTTATTAATTTCCTTGTAACATCTACACTATTATAAAGAGGAAAGATTTGATTTGTTTGTTTGTATTGAATAGGCTACGAAACAATTGGACCGATTTCACCGTTGGGAAGCTACACTATCCCCGGGTGACATAGGCTATTTTTTATCCCTGTATTCCCACGGGAACGGGAACTACGCGGGTAAAAAAGGCGTCCGCTAGTAATATATATATGTATACAAGATACGCGCGAAAAATATAATCCTTGGCAGTCGGGTAAATAGACTTTTTTTTGATTTATTTTTTATTTATAATTATACGCTCCACAAACACTGGGGTCCGTGACCTTTGTCAATTTTAGTTACATTTTTTTTTTTTTACAATTTTACATTACAAAAAGAGGAAAGTTGCGTTAGTAATCTTAATCTAAGGTTAAAGTAGGAACTAGATTGTGTGTATACCGCGAGCAGAGCAGCGACCCGCAAGCAGCACCCGAGCACGAGTATGCCGCGTGTGCCGCCAGCGCCCTCCTCCACCATATCTGAGGGAAGAGAGCGCCCGACACGCGACGCCGCCGCAAGAAGGAGCCTTCGATGGTGAGCAGGAATGCTCGAGGCATACACACAATCCTTATTTCTATTTACATCATGAATACAATAGACTTCAAGGCAGGTAGAATGACACTGACCTGACACCGCGGCGCGCGCCGTCGCTTGGCGTGCTGCTGCCGCGAGTGCAGCGAGTACTCGCAGCACGAGAAGAATATCTGGTGACACGCGCCGTCCGCCCCCAACGCCGACGGCTCCAGGCACTCGAACGGACCGCTGGAACCGTCCACTTTAAAGTATTACGTAACGACTTTGGGGGGGGAGGGGGATTCCACAACGGTCGCGTAGAGATTTTTTTCTGATACATTTGATTACATGTTTTTTTTTTCACAAATTTAGAAATGGAATGCCACTTGAATTTTTTTTTTACGTTCACAAAATTTTCTTGCTCGCTTTACGGGATAGTGAATGAATTTTTTTAAAAGCAAAAAAACATATTCAGCACCAGCTGTGATAGTTTTTCTCATCACTCCAGTAAAGTAGGTAACAAAAAATACCGTGTTTCGGATGGCTTCGTTTTACGTTGGTCTCCGTGGACTCCAATCACCATATTAGAAATATATAAGGCCTACTAAGAGACAAAGGTCATAACATAATTCGGTATGTAAAGTTTTTTTTTTTGTATTTATTTTATATTTTTTACTGATAGTAAACTTTATTTTATGAAACTAATTTGAATATTTTTGCTTTCTATGCGGTAGTTTATTTTTAATACGTTTTAAAACTTTTTATAGTTATGACGTCATGAGGTGGGCTGAATATGTAGAATACGCATTAGCCATGTAAAAAAAAAACAACGACGTAGATAAGTGTATCGAGGTTACAAGTATAACAGCAACCGTTAACGTGACATTGACAGATTTCGTCGAGGTTTGCCATTGTTTTTTTAGGCACTGAAAGAATCCTTATACAGCCGACGACGTGACGTCATTAGAGGTAAATTGAAAGTCAAGTTTATTTTATGTATTTTATTCAAATAAACCCCGTCTCATAGTTTAAAGAGTTTTAAACGTGAAAATCATGTACAGGAATGTAATATTTCGAATTGGTTTTGGAATCAGCAAAGTATTTTTTTTCTTTACATACCGAAATTCGGTAAATTCGGTGCTTTTTTTAGGTGGTATTTCATTGACATTTTCTTTATGACATATGTTATGATTTTGATATTTATAAATATGAATGGAAAAATGACCTGTAACTTTGGTGTTATTAATAAAAGATTTGTGTTTGTTGTTTGTTTATTTTAACACTCACGTGATAGCCTGCACAGGTTTGGGTTTCTTCGGGACGACCACCTTTTTAGGTTCCTTTTCCTTTTTGTTCTTCCTCGTGGCCGCTGCGAGGGAGCTCTCCGACTTCACAATGATGTAGCTCACATTGTTACCAGCAATGCTCGTAGAAAACGTTGATAGGACTCCCATTTTGCGCTTCGTGGACTTTTTCTTCTTGGCTGTGTTCACCTAGAATTAGATGCCATTCTTTTGTTAAGAAACATAGAATAGAATACAACTTTTTTTTTCTTTGGTTTTGGTGTCGCATATTAAGCATTTTTTTTTTATGTAAAAAGTATTGAGACAAATGAGATGCTGGTGGTAAGAGATAACACCTGTCCATCACCATTGCAGCAATACACAGAATTTTGATTAACAAAACAAAGGGCATCACTGCTTTGGCGCTCATTACTTTGAGACTTTCAATGGCCAAATTTTTATATGCCAGTGTCAAGTGTTTTATTTTCAAGTGTCATAAGTTAAATAGTAATTTGCCTCATAGCTATAGTTATACAGTTATAATAAAAATCCAATCTGAGTCTGTCACACGTGAGCGTGCATGTGTGTGTGTTTATGTGTTATTAATAAAAGATTTGTATTTGACCTTTGTCATGGGATCCAGGCAAAACTGCAGAATCCATCGAAAAAAAGTGGAATCATCCCATACTGACAGAAACTTACAGAGGACTTATCCGGCATCTTTGTCCAGACACTTGGGTCTCCATTGGCAAAGGCTTCGATATGGTCCATGCTGGCATGGTTCCGGAGTGCAATGTGACTCGCAAACGTCTTGTGGCACAAGCGGCATTGGACCTCTTCGCTGTCCGATTCAACCTCTTCCTAAAATTATAATAAATGACTGATTAGGAACAGAGATCATCTTAACAGACAAATAAGTGCAGTAGAATTCGTTTAGTACAACTTCACATATAACAACCAGATTTTAGTAAGTATAGGCATATGTTTGGTTTTAATATGAGCCACTATGATCGTACATCCATTTCTTATTCTAATTCCAAGTGGACGAGTCCTGCACTGACGTCCCGCTTGGGGTGTATTGTGCATTTCCCCCTGACAGCGTCTACCCGAGCCAACACAGCTCCTTGAAGTATCGGAGCGAGGCTCTGGGCCGCTGGCATAGTAGCTCCAGTGAGACCATTAATTACAACTCTGCTTTTTAACTTCTACAGACAATATACAGGAAGACAATAAATATGCTTTTAACTCTCGTTTTAATAAATATTCTTAATTTGAAAATCTGTCATCAAACATCTAACGGTGTGTTCTAGCAGTCTCACTTGAGAGTCAGTTCTATTCTAGGCTAGGTGAGCTTTACTATCTTCTACCATACTGTCACTTAACATCAGTTGAGCTGTGGTCAAAGACCTTGTCAGCCACAAAAAGATATACTAAAAGTATAGTTTGTTTACGTTCAATCATGTTATTACATTCAGTCTATGAGAACGAAATTATTGTAATAGGCATGCATTTATAATAATATCATATATGCTGGTCATCACACAAATCAACAAATTAATACCATGAACAAGACAACCCCATGATGGTAAGGAAAAAAATGCCTGCACATCATTATAGTCTCTTTAACATCCTCACATTGAGAGGTCTAGGATGAGTGAGTGTTGTATTACAATGAACAAATGTTAGCAATATACCTAGCTAACATTATCATTACTATAAAATAAAGCTAGAATATAGTTTCCAATTAAGTTTGTTAATAATGTGTGTCCTGCGATATTTATTTATTATTTATTTATTTATTAATTAACTTATAAAACTATAAGTTTGAATATACATATTGAGATTTTAATTTTTTGGAGTGTAGTAGTGACTATTACACGGCACTTACCTTGATCTTAACAGGCATCGAAGCTGATGACATCGATTCCTGATCCATTTTATCACAATTAAACGCAAGCTGAAAGAAACAACTTCATGAAAATAAATTATGAATAGATTTTCATGTTATCGCAACTATTGTGAAACTAACCTTACCGCGAGAAGATAGGTTAAGAGGGAAGCGTTATAGTATGTATTTTTAAGAACACAATACCCGTAATTCTAAACATTTAATATAATTAAAAAAGTTCTGTGTATTTATCGTAATTCGAAAAACTCAAAAGCGGGAAATAAATGTCAATGAAAATTAACTTTTTCGAAAAAATAAACATTTGGCTATGGCGTCACTAAACGTAGAAAAAAGTAAATGGTACTATGGAATTTCATAAAATATATGAGAGATTGATCTAGAAGGAATAGTAATATTCTTACCAAATAAAAATACGACGAAACCGCTTTATAATAGCACTAAATCCAAGATTTTACATTAAAATCTTCAATTTATTTCACTTGTTTGGGAAGGAGAATAGATTGGCGTTTGTTTTTTTTTTATTAAAAAAAAGAAATCGAATGGAGAAAAAATTAAAAAAGAATCTTGACTTTTAAAACGTCAGAGTTACTGTAATAAGTTTTGCACTGATAGACCTCTAAACTTTTTCAATATTTTTACCACGGATTCTATTGGTAAAGTAACATAAAACACAAGTAAATGTATGAAATAATAATGAGGCGTGGCAGCTATGTTCAATAAGACGCCATTTCGTGATTCAGAAGCTTGCGTTGCGTACTAGAAGTCAACGCCCGACGACTCCCGCCGTCAAACCATAATATCAATATGGCCGCTAATGGACTTCCTGTTGTTGAATGTAAATTAATAGCAAGAATTAAACATGCATTTCATTAATACGATCATGCAATCAATAAATGAATCCCTGAAAATTAGGTTCCTACAAAATATAAATTTATCAATTTTGTATCAATGTATTAATAGTAAGATAAGAATTATAAAGTGTGCGAGTCTTTTTGCTACTGATAAGAAAATGGCGCGAGATTCAATAAACGACTGTTACCGCTTGGCGTTGCTACGGAAAACATTAGTGTTATATCGATAGCTCTCACAAATTTAATTACAATACAGAGCTTTTGAGGATATTCTCATTTAAATGGCTAAAGCCACTACTATAAAAGAAGCCATAAAGAAATGGGAGGAAAAGAGTGGTCTGCAAGCGGCTACTGCTACGGAAGTCAGTTTGGTTTTTCAATGGCCGCCGATTGAGAAGATGGACAACACTTTGGCTACTCTCACTGAGTGTGAGTGAGTATGACACTCAGGCATATAAAATTGTACAATACCCTATAATTCTGTACCAAAACCGTGCAAAGCCGATCAACAAAAAATTAATTAACGTAAACTCGAGAACTGGCAAAATGCTCGAACGTGCTAGTGTCGAAAATTATATTTACACGTCGAATTTTGGCAGGAAAACAAAAAAATATGTGGCCCTAAAACTTGTGCTTTTTCGAGTATTCGTGTATTTAAAAACTCTTTAAAACTCCAACGACGCTTAATTATTATAGTGACGACGACCTTAGTGTGAGTTATTTGTATCACTTTATTTATTTTAATTTTTCATAAAATACCTGAAAATTTTGAAATACTTGACACTGGCAAATACACAAAGCGTAATGCCAAAAACAAAAAAAAAAGTATTAAAGCATCCTGTACACTGTCAAGCTTTTTTTTATCTAAACTTACTTTCTAGTATTGATTCTACTTGATTCCAGGACCGGGAGTCCTGAAATTCTTCGGGTATGACATTCTAATTTATTATTTATTACTTTGCCAGGAAATTGAGTCTGTCTACGAACACAATTGAAAAAGTCACGGGATTAACCAGCCTGAAGAAATTACGAATTTTATCGTTGGGTCGTAATTATATCAAATCGTTTGCTGGAATGGTACGTCGAATCACAATCACATTTTTTTCCTTAAAAAAAAATGAATGATAATAATGTTATCGAAAACATGATAAAAGTTTATCGCAATATATCGTTCGAGGTTCATAGCAGACATCATTGTCTTCAGGAATGTTTGGGTGAGACGCTGCACGAGCTGTGGATATCGTACAACCTGGTGGAAAAACTGAAAGGCATCCATGTGCTACGCAACCTCCGCGTGCTTTATATGAGCAACAATCTTGTCAAGGAGTGGTCCGAGTTTAACAAATTGCAGGTCACTTCAACAAATTCACAACGCACTCACGCGCGCATTTACATACATGCATACATATTCATTCGTATAATGTAATCACAACAAACACATACACACACATTTACACTCTCACTCTCAGGTTCTCGGAATCCTCATTTGTATAGCACATAAACGGAGCCTCCGCTGTAGTACGTTCGTTGTTGTTAGATTGGGTTAAGTACTCGTATAGGTATAGCTTCATTCATTAAAGTGTAATCGTAAGGTTTTTTTTGTACATGTGACTTGCCTTTAACATTATTGTTATATATGGCCAATAAGTATTACTGATTTACTGATTTCTCACACACACACACGCATGATGCTTCTAATATTTAATATATTTAATTGGTGGTAGATCTCCTTAGCAGGAGGTCGTCTAGATAGGTACCACCGCAGTACCAGTTATTTTGCCGCTAAGCAGTAGTGTGTAAACATTACTGTGTTCCGGTTTGAAGGGTACTGCAGCTAGTGAAATTACTGGGCTGTTGAGACTAACCATCGAAAGTCTCAAAGTAATGAGCGCCAAAGCAGAGATGCTCTGGACTTTGTTTTGTTACTCAAAGTTGTGTATCACTGCAATGGTCATGGACAGGCGTTATCTCTTACCATCAAGAGAGCGTCTCGTTCATCTCATTACTTTTAAAAATAAATTTAAAAATAAAAGACGTGTAGCACTCGGGGACTGCCGCGGTAAAGCTATTGCATAGCATTACAACCAATGCCACCTAGAGGCGAGTTGGTGAACTAAGGAGACAAGCGTGATATTTCAAAAAAGTCATTAAAAGTTCTGCTATTCATCGATAGATGGCAAAACTAAAAAGTATCACCGCTGTGCCGGTGGGAGTGGGGGGTGTTAGGTTATTTTCGTTACAGAATTTTTGGATTCGGTCTCCACGCTCAAGGCCCGCGATAGAAGCTATGCAATAGCTTAAAAATCTATTAAATAATAAATTCTGCAGGAGTTACCTCACCTGGAAGACCTGCTGTTTGTGGGTAACCCGTTGTACGACGCTTGTGAGCTGGAGACGTGGCGCGCTGAAGTGGCTCGCAGGCTGCCCAACCTAAATAAACTAGATGGGGAGACAGTCATCCGGGAAGATGACCAGCCTCTAACTGTGGCCGATATGGTGGTAAGTTACTACGAGAAAGGCAATATCATCATCATCATCATCAGCCTATATTAATAATAAATGTTGTAGGACAATACATACAGCGCCATCTGGCCCCAAACTAAGCAGAGATTGTGCGATGGAAGTCAGATAATTGATAGAATACATAAATACATTTTTTTTGTAAATACATACAGAACAAACATTGGTTTGTATCACAAAATGCTTGTCCTGGGTGGGAATCAAACCCACGCCCTTCAGCTCTTAAGGCAGATATGCTACGAATGAACTAACGGAGCAGCTGTCATCATCACTACATAGTATAAAACAAAGTCGCTATTTTTGTCTGTTTGCTTGTCTGTATGCTTAAATCTCTAAAATTACGCAACGGATTTTGATGCGGTTTTTTGTAATAGGTAGAGTGATTCAAGAGGAAGGTTTTTATGTATAATAACATCTATTAAATAATGGAGAAATACTGTTATTTTCAGGGTTTCTAATGTGGTGTCGTAAATTCTTACATTTCTTGCCGCTTACATTGCGTACGCAGGCTTAACCTTACAGGATTTATAAAAATAATGTACTAAGTATTGTACACCTTGAAAAGGTCTACAGAAAAGTCCGCGATGGTATATGTCTATCTCTTATCGATATCCCACAAAACCCCGTGCACCCGTGCGAAGCCGGGGCGGGTCGCTAGTTATCTATAAAACGGCAAAAAAAATTAAGTTTGTTGTATGGGAGTTATTATTAAACATTTATTTTATTCTGTTTTTTAGTATTTGTTGTTATAGCGGCAACAGAAATACATCATCTGTGAGAATTTCAACTGTCTAACTGTCACGGTTCATGTGATACAGCCTGATATTTTCGCACTTGCTTCTTTCATGGTTTCGAACTGTACTTCTATAAGATTGATTGACAATCAAAATAATGAATGTTTTTCTCTTTTAGCCAGACAGCGGAGACGGCGTGGAAACTTTGGTCAGCGCTGAGACAAATGATTAAAGAAACTATACTACAGATCAATAAAATCAAGTTTAATTGAAATAAATATTTACTTATTAAAAAGTTTAGTCATAAATTGAGTTTTTTAACTCTTTGCTAGCATGTGCACACTAATACAATGTCAGTAGTAAATTTAGTTGTAATAATAACAATTTGTAATTACATACTTATAAAACTTACGAAAGTATATACCATCTCTAATTAGGCTTTTGCATAATTTTCTAAGCTGCATATAAATGTGAAAAGATTGCAAAAAGTGTATTTTTTTATAAAAGTAATTAGACAAACAAGACGCTCTCCTGATGGTAACAGATAACAAACTCAACGTTACACAGACGTAACGCTACTCAAAAGTTTTGTGCATCGCAGCAATGGCCATAGATATGCGTTATCTCTTACCATCAGGAGAGCGGATTGTTTGTCTAATTAAGTTTCCTTTAAAATAATAACCATTCCATGACCATTGCAGCGATACACAGAATTTTGAGTAGCAAAACAAAGTCCGGGGCATCGCTGCTTTGGCGCTCATTACTTTGAGACTTGCGATGGTTAGTCTCAACAGCCCTGTAATGTCGCTGCAGCATCCTTCACAGTAATGTTTACAGACTACTGCTTGGCGGCAGAATATCTGGTACTGCCGGTGGTGTACATTATACTGAGACGACCTCCTGCTAAGGAGACCTACCACCGAGTAAAGATAAGATTATTATTAAGAATGGAACAGTATCTCAAGTGGGCTAAAATGTTAACTGCTATCCATACTATTACAAAGAGGAAAGATTTGATTGCTTGTATTGGCTCCGAAACTACAGGACTGATTTCAAAATTTCTTTCACCGTTGGGAAGCTACACTATCCCCGAGTGACATAGGCTACTTTTTATCCCTGTATCCCCACGAGAACGGGAACTACGCGGGTAAAATCGCGAGGCGTCCGCTAGTAATTTATAAACATTTTCCTGCCCATTCTATACTAAGTAATTGCCACAAAGCCTCAGAAAACAATGAATCCTACCAATATTATAAACGCGAAAGCTTGTAAGCATGTATGTATGTTTGTTACTCTTTCACACAAACACTACTGAACGGATTTATATGACATTTGGTTTGGAGGTAGCTGAGACCCTGGATTAACACATAGGCTACTTTTTATCCCGAAAACCGAATGTAGCGGGTAACACCGCGAAGCACAGCTAGTACATAATAAAGCTATTTTGACAACAATTTGAGTTATCCCGTTTTTTGTAAAATTTTGGTTTATGAAATGTCACACTGTCGTTGCAAGTGGGCGATATTATGGATTGTGTCTTATGTTATTTGTACAGTTTATACAGCTGTGGTGGTAGTATAGAGCCATGCAAGGGTTTTGGTTTGATGTCAAGATGGGTGCTCGCAGATAGAGTTAAACTATGCAAGTTACGGTGTTCGAGGGGCCGGAACACAAATACGGGGCCGTCAGACGTTTCCCCTGGAAATACAATTAAATATATTTTAATAAGTTTATTATTAAACTAAAAACGTAGGTACGCATGAATGTTTAAGATGGTACGATTTCCATACAAACAAATTTTTGCCATATAAGGACAAATGGAGCATAATTTTACAGTGAAACTACTGGCATTTATGTTAGTCTTTATTTGCGGTAAATCACAATTGCTTGAATGAAACGGTAGGTTATAAGCAAAATCTACTGTTTTATTCAAAAATCATAAATCATTCATAAATTTGATTTTATGCTAATAATCTACTGTTTTAGTAGTGTACATAACATTCGGCGGGCTAACACTTTATATTAAAAAATTGTTTGGTAACTACCTTGCATTTTTTGTGTATTTTGCAAGAACTTTTGCACCGTAGATACTTTCATTATAGCAGACCGATCGCTTTTCAGTCGCCTCGCTTCGACGATGCTGTGCGACTTTTTGGGAAAATTCATCTGTTCTCGCCTCGCGTGGTCCGCTTGCGTCGCTATGCGGCCTGATGGCTTGACGTGCAGAATGCGAGACTGATCGCTACGATGCACACGAAAATATTAAAAATGTATTATACTAATATCGTTGCCTGTAAGTTTTTAAAACTAATTGATAAATTGATTTGGGGGCTAAGTCACCCTCGTCACACCAATAGCTTAAAAAAAATAGTTTCTTAGTGCACACCCAAGCAACATTTGTGCAAAATTGCATGCTTCTAGACCTCGCGATTTCAACTGTGCGTAGATCGATCAGCCTTATCTGTTTCTTCTTTTCCAAGAATATGTATTGATTATTTTTTATCTCAGAAGACGCTGGTTTTTCAAAAAAGAATTTGTAATTTAAAAAAAATCTGCATACCGAGTGATGTATAATTTCTTTGGGAACACGCCGTACTTAAGGTGTGGAACCGTAGGATCGAGTCCCGTAAACCGTTGCGTTGGGTCTAATTTACGCTGCACAGGTCCTCTATTAGAATATCTCTTAGTTATACTCTCCATTCTGTAAAGTGGATATAACCGCTAATTTATTTATTATATTACACAATACAGTCATTAATTAAATAATAAAATAAATAAAAAAAAGACGTGTGGCACTCGGGGACTGCCGCGGTAAAGCTATCGCATTAAAAGTTCTGCTATTCATCGATAGATGGCAAAACTAAAAAGTATCACCGCTGTGCCGGTGGGAGTGGGGGGTGTTAGGTTATTTTAAAATTAATAATGCCTTAATGATTAGAAGTAGACAAAGTTAAGTTTTGTCCCGAACTACATCCTTAGATAATTATGTGTAAACAAAATGTTTAAGTAATACTTAAAAAGAATTACATAAAATCCAGAGAGCTAAGAACGACTTAAGTAGCCATTTAATGACCAAGAATGTAGACAAAAAGTGGCATTTATAAGAATATACACCAATCAAACCCAAACCCATAACTGAAAACTGAATGAAAATCGGTCTAGTAGCTTTGGAGAAAAATGGCAACATGGATTTGCACAAACAAACATCTCTCACTCCAAACGCATACACCGTCTCCGTTCCGTCGTGAAAAAGAGAATAGTAGGCATAATTATTATCCTATAATTAATATTTCATGTATTGAGAAAGGTTTCATTTCTGGGTATACACGATTTTTCCATTTTTAGATTTTGCATACACCGAGCAAAGTTTGATTGATTGATTTTTATAAAAATATATACCCTTTATGAATTTGTTTTGTTTATTTATTTGATATTTCCCCAAGAGTTTTGTCCTAATGTACTACTACTACTTACGCACTGATAGTTTTAATAGAGTTTTTATCTGCTATAAACGACTTCTTTGTATGATCTATGCCAGCCCATGACTGCGAGTAAGGGGCGGGATATTTCATTTGCCTGAAAAATTAAAAAAAATATAACTTTAATACAACTCTCTTCTTTAGTTTGGCGGCGTAACTTGTGTATTTGCCAGTGTTGCCATTTTGATATTTTCAAACATTATACCTAAGATAAAATTAGGAAAATAAGTCTAGTCATAGTCACACAAAGTAGGTCAAGGTCAAGCCTGATCATGTTCTAGGTTTTACTACAAGTTACGATGAAGTTTTTGAAGCAACATGAAACGTCATGTTTCACGACGTTACGTCACTTTTCTGTATTCGCGCTTATAATTCGGCACTTTATAGATAAAACGTCACTATTTTTATACAAAAACATAAGTTTTGGAAAATAATGTAATGCGCCGATACGACTCTTCCACGTTCCCACCAAAATTCCAATCAAACTATCGTATCGAGAAGGTAAGTTTTTTGATATTTTATTACATTGATAACATTTTTTATATTTATGTATTTTACATTGACATAATATTATGATCAGTGTTTTGACATTTTTAATATGATATATTTGATATAACGGAATTTGACTTGTAATTATGGTATTTTTATCAGGAGCTTAGCAACCGCCGTATCAGCCGTATCAATAATACGGGGCCCCAACATAATTATGTAAGCAAAAATTCCTAAGTCTCTTAGGCTTTGTACGATTATATTATGTTCGTTAACAAGTTTGTGAAAGAATGATAGACATGACCCCCGAGGAAATGAAAGGCGGGTAGAAGAGCCCCCGAAAAAATTTGATAGTTGTATTCCAGAGTTGTTAAAAAAAAATTAAAACGCTCGCGACGCCTTCAAATACGCTTTTTTAAATCCGGTTCTAATTAAATCGATTTCAAACCAAAATCCACTGTATCACGCGTTTTTGTGTTTTGTACGTTACTGTTTTTTTGTAATGTACGGGTTTGCGTGAAGTTATATTGCGAATTTAAAATTTAATAATATATGTACTTACAGTATTCTGTGGTTTTTTTTATTCATTTCCATTTTTTGCATTTTTTTAGTTTTTATTAAATAATTATTCACAGAAAATTTCACATTTAAATTAATTTTATTTGAATTACCGCATGACGTTACACGACATTTAGAATCTTGCAGACCAAAGAGTTTGTATGTAGTTCGGAGAGTGAGCTTAAACCTTTGATGAAGCGAGCTTGAAATAGTCTGTGACATTTTTTATCAGAGTAGCCATTATTAAATGAACAATCTCCCTAAAATTATTGTGATATTGACATACGGTGGCTTAGTGGTAGCACGGTCACGGAAAGTGATATTATAGTAAAAAGAAAAGTCTTTTAGTGTTGCTTTTTAAAGTCCATAAGCATCTTCTTTACATTCCAATTCATTTCAAAACTATATACTATTAAAAATGACAAAATATATGAATTACATGCCAATATAAAAATATGCCAAACAAATAAAATGTTTACGCACTATTATTATTTTAACTACCTTATATTTTCAATTTGACAATTTGTTTATCGCGACATTACTACAGATTTCGATGCAGTTATGTATACAACACTACAAGTCATAATATCACGCTAATAGTTTATTATTTTATGAATTAAAACAGTGCTATTTTAATATAAAGATTCGAAAAACAACTTGGATTGAGAACCTAAGAAAAGTACTGATCTCTACGGTCTGTCTGCAAGTATATTGAAAACCGCCATAGAACCGGTCGCACCCGTAATTAGCTACTTATTTAATTCATGCCTGCGGGAAGGTATGTATCCCGCGGCGCTTAAAAGAGTAAAAATATGCCCCTTGTACAAAGGAAAGGGCAAAAAAGCAGACCCCAAGTCTTACCGCCCTATATCCCTTGTCCCCGCTATTAGCAAGGTGTTTGAGGTCGGTCTCAATAGAAGGCTACTTAATTTTGTCGTGGACCGTGGTGTCCTGTCGGAGCGGCAGTATGCGTACCGAGCCGGTCGCGCGACCACAGACTTGGTGCGCGAGGTGTTGTGGCGAGTGTTAACTGCGCGCGAGGCAAAACTGCAGGTTGCCTTACTTTGCTGCGACCTATCGCGCGCGTTTGATACCGCTGATCACGCCCTCATCGCAAACAAGCTGCGATTCTATGGGATCCGTGGCCATGCCCTGTCCATACTGTCCTCCTTCATGTCTAAGCGAACACAGGTAGTGGTGGGTGATAGAGGTCGCGTCATGTCGTCAGAAGCGGAAAATGTGATGGGCGTCCCGCAGGGCTCCTGTCTATCTAATACTCTATTCAGTCTCCTCCTTAACGACTTGCCCGGCGCCATCGATGGCGCTGAGATATATATGTACGCCGATGACGTCGCCGCAGTGATCACCGCGCCGACGCACCGTGAACTAGAGTCGAGGCTGAATGGGGTGGTGAACGAACTAGATAGGTGGTTCCGATCGAACGGGCTCGCGCTAAACAAAGATAAGACCTGCTTCCTTGCTTTTAACCTCAATGGCCACGCGACTGAGACTCATTCGGTAGCAGTCGGCAATACCGCTCTCCAACAAGTCCACAGTACGAAACTTCTAGGTTTCCATATCGACGGTGCGTTGACCTGGGAGACGCACATAGACGAGCTGTGCGGGAAGCTGAGCCGCTCGTGCTTTGCGCTCCGGCGGCTCGCGAGCACCGCTGCCCGCAGCGTAGTGCGCTCCTGCTACTTCGCGACCGTCCACAGTAACATCACGTACGGGTTGGAGCTGTGGGGCCGCGCTGCCGATCGTAATAGAGCCTTTGTTATGCAGAAGCGAGCTATTCGTGCCATATGCGGGGTTCAGGACGACGTCTCTTGCGTGGGTCTGTTTAAGGAGCTACAGATTCTGCCTTTACCGTGTGAGTTCGTTTACCAGGTAGCCCTGTACACACATACAAACATAGATAAATTTCAACGCCGGGGCGTCCACAGCACGTCGGATCTTCGCAGTAATAAAAAGAAAGACCAACTAGTAACGCCGTCGCATCGGCTCGTCAAGTCGGAGAGGTCGGTATACATTCTGGGGCCCGCGGTCTACAATCGCGTACCCGCTTCCATCCGGGATGCACCTTCCATCGCGTGCTTTAGAAGCAAACTAAGATCTTGGCTTCAAGAGACCTTGTTCTATGACTTTGACGATTATTTAAAACTAAGAGATTATTGAATTACTAGTAAGTAATTATAATATTTTTGTTTTTATGGACATTTAATTATATTGACATAATTTTATTGACATTTTATATGTGACATATTACTTTATTGACATTTTCATTTTCATTGTTTTGACATATGTAATGATTTTGATAATAATTTTTAAATATGAATGGAAAAATGACCTGTAACTTTGGTGTTATTAATAAATGATTTGTATTTGTATTTGTATTTGAACAAGCGGCTTAAAAACACATTTAAGGAAGTTTTCGCGTCCTGGTATCACCTTACTGTCAAACGAGATTTTTCTTTATTTTGACGTCGCTTTTTACGTATTTTGCCAGTGTCAAGAAGTTCTTTCCATAGAAATGTAACGCTTGAATTTGCCATAATAAATGGTTATTTCCAAATTTCTAGATAAAATTATAAAACGAGCCTTTCTCAATGGCCATAAAATTTGGTTTGAAACTTAGAAAAAAGTAATTTCTTAGAGATGAGATCTCGTTTTTTGCCCCAAAACTCCTGTGTAGCTAATTTTGTCGAAATACTAGGAGACGTTTTCGAGATCTTAAAAAAAATGTACACATAAAATTATACTGCTTGTGTCAATTTCAAAGCTTTCTCGATCTAAACGTAGTGATTACATTCTCTTGGTCTCGATCTTTTATCAATTTCCCACACTCGTATGTACTTTTAATCAAAACATCAATATTTTAATACATAAACACTAAAAAATAAAAGGTTGGAAACAAAATTAAATATAATTTAGTAAGCATGGTTTTCGGCATTCCCGCCAAAACTTCCCTCAAACTAGTTTTATTTGTGGCGAGTGTTTTTAGCACGAGTTTCCTTGAATTTAGTTTTTTTTTCTCTTCACACGTTGTATCTATCTCGCTCGTTCTCGTCCCGTTTTGACGACGATCACGTATTTGATTATTCGGATGTAGGACCGGCAATAATAATTTTAGTCATTTAATTATAGAACAAAGGCCAGGAGTATGTGAAGAAAAGTAGTTTGAACCATATTTAGAAAGTGCACTTGCAGCTACAGCTAGTACCATTTAAGTAACGTTAGGTACGTATATATTCAACTAAAGGTCATTGTTGTTGATACAGCTAAAATTAAAATGTTGCCTATGTTTGCGTAAACCCCTCGCGGTAGTGTGCGTAAACGTCAAAGTTCTCGGAATTTGCTACGGGAATTAAATTACGAGCCATCGCTCAATAAAGGTAAATTCGTGGGGACTGTCTTGTTCTGGCGAGAATTTTTCAAAACTGCAAAACAAGTTTTAAATAAAATCTATGGTTTCCGTATGGAACAGTGTCATGTCTAATCAAAATTGAGTTTTTTTTATTTACATCGTGTTCTTTTTACGACAAACATCGCTCAGTTAGTTATTTCTATAAAAAAATATGCTTAAATGACGTGCCTGTGAATTGAATAGGTGAGTTAATGATTCTTACCACCTCATAATTATGCAACGAATGCCGCCAGTGTCATGTGCAAGCTGAATTACTCGGATCCTTTATTCGTCTGTTCGAGTCGATTCCTTGCATTTAAAAGAAGTTGTGACTCATTTTATACACATTCCTGGAATAAGGCGTGCTTTTAATTGTTATACCTTCAAGCTGTCACTTAAATAATCTCTGGAAAAGGTATTTGTGAGGCATGTAACCTCTTTTTTCTGTTATCATTTTTTCTTATCTTAAATTGCAGTAAAACAAGTTAGGTGACCAACTATAGATAAAGATATGTTGTGCTTATTGTAAATGTGATTAAGACAAATTTTCCTGTTTTGATTTATTATAAACAAGCAAGATATTTAATTAAACATATTTGAGAACTGGCATGATATATGAATATCCTAAAGTGTATGTGTTGTTTAGAACTTCATGGTCTAGTGTAGTTCAATCCTTTATGGTGTATGTAGGTTCTTTTGTGCCAGTATGTTTGGTGATTGTTACGTGTAAGAGTGTGACTCTTTTGTTTTATAGAATGCGTGTTTTACTTCTTACAAGAAAATATATGTTTTGCTAAAGTTACTAGTATTTATTATTTCCTAAATAGATAATGAATATTATTTCACTGTGATCAGCTCTCGCTATCAGTATGAAAGGAAAAATATTTAAATGTACAGAACAAAGTAGTATAGATATCGTCTATCTATACTTTCATCAGGAGCTTAGCAACCCCCATATCAGCTGTATTATTAATACTGGGCCCCAACATGCGTATGCAAAGAATCCTAAGCCTCTTAGGCCGAGGTAACAAGGGACGTCCAGGGTTAGACTTTGTATGATTACAATATGTTAGTTAACAACTTTGTGAAAAAATAATAGACATGACCCCCGAGGAGCTATGAAATGAAATGGATAGAAGAGCCCCCGAAAGATGTTGATGCAGCGCCCGTCTAGGGAAAGCCACTTCATTGTCTTCTATACTATTATAAAGAGGAAAGATTTGATTGTTTGAATAGGCTCTGAAACTACTGGAGCGATTTCAAAATTCTTTCACTGTTGGGAAGGTACACTATCCACGGGTGACATAGGCTAGTTTCTATCCCTGTACTCCCACGGGAACGGGAACTATGCAGGTGAAACCACGAAGCGTCCGCTAGTATTTATTCTTATTGAAAGTGGGGGTGATAAGTCCTGCACTGATGTCCTTCTTGGGGTGTATTGTGCATTTCCCCCTGCGAGTGTCTACCCGAGCCAAGCCAGCTCCTTGAATTATCAGAGGAAATAATAATTTACAAACAAATTTATACATGTATTCTATCAGTTCCCATCAGTATGATTCCCATAGTACAAGCTTTGCTTAAATTGGGGCCAGCAGGAGCCATTGGAGCTGTGTGAAATGTCCTATGATATTTATTTTAGACTATTCATATAAAATGAAATAATAATAAGTACTTTTTTTAATGTAAAAAGTAATGAGACAAACGAGACACTCGCCTGATGGTAAGAGATAACGCCTGTCCATGACCATCGCAGCGATACACAGAACTTTGAGTAACAAAACAAAGTCCAGGGCATCACTGCTTTGGCGCTCATTACTTTGAGACTTTTGATAGAGTTAGTCTCAACAGCCCAGTAATTTCGCTAGCTGCAGTACCCTTCAAACCAGAACACAGTAATGTTTACACACTACTGCTTGGCGGCAGAATATCTGGTACTGCGGTGCCTACCTAGACGACCTCCTGCTAAGGAGATCTACCACCAAGTAGACTTATAATTCATATTATCAATTTTCTTTTAGAAAAGAAGCAGAGGTGAGGTGACAATTTTTCCTTCACTTCTGGTTATTGACAAAGGTAAGTGTTTATTTCTATCAATAATAGTATTATTTATAACAATAACACATATAATAATCGCACACCTAGATCTAAAGGGAGCTAACTCGAAAATCTCGTTTTTTTAGTTATGCACACCATCGAATTTCCAATATCTACCGACCAATAAAGCAGATTTAAAAATATCTTCACTACTCGACGTCAGATTGATTGATTGATTTCAGTACTTCTTGTGTTTTCTTGGTAATTCATCGCCCAATATACCCCTACTGTTGGTCACAGACTGCTCCATGAATGGGAACTAATTATAAATAACACAAAATGTTATAACATTTCAAGTTGGTTGCCCCTTCAAAAGAGAGCCAACTAAAAACTTAGTATGAATTAAGTTTTTAGTTGGCTCGGCAACATGGGCTTAGTTAAAAATAATAAAACAAATACCTATACATATTCTATTAAGCAATAGAGAAATAACTTCCAATTTTCAGTCCAAAAACATGATTAAAACACAAGAGTCCTGCTCCTATCTTTGTTCTACCTGCATATATAATGTATAAATCTACACAAAAAGTCCTGCAGTTCACAGGGAAACAGTGATCAGTTTTTCGCCTTTTGCCAAAAAAAGTGGTTTTTTGAGTTAATCGCTGTTTAGATCTAGGGGTGCGATATTGTAAATGTGTCATGTTTACATTTTTACCTACTTTGTTACTCAATCCTAATTTACCATCTTCGACCACGCCTTCACTTAACATCAGGTGAGCTGTGGTAAAACACTTGGCCTGTTAAACATAAAAAAAAAAAAAAAAAAAATTATTGGGTCCCAATGCCAAATGTTGGGTACCAGTGGGATTATCAAACACCGGCCAAGTGCGAGACTCGCGCCCATGAAGGGTTCCGTACAATTATCTAAAAAACGGCAAAAAAATAGTTGTGTAGGAGCCCTCTTAAATATTTATTTTATTCCGTTTTTTAGTATTTGTTGTTTATAGCGGCAACAGAAATACATCATCTGTGAAAATGTCAACTGTCGTCACGGTTCATGAGACAGACGGATAGATGAACAGACAGTGGAGTCTTAGTAACAGGGTCCCGTTTCACCCTTTGAGTACGAAACCCTAAAAAATAAACTACAGGACATATCCATTTGAAATTTTGAAGGTGTCTTATGGACATCACAGAGCTGTTGAGACTAACCATCGAAAGTCTCAAAGTAATGAGCGCTAAAGCAGTGATGCCCTGGACTTTGTTTTGTTACTCAAAGTTCTGTGTATCGCTGCAATGGTCATGGACACGCGTTGTCTCTTACCATTGGATCGTTCGTCTCATTTATATAAAAAGAAAAACTTGTGCTTGGCGGCAGAATGTCTGTTTGTACAGTGTTACCTACATAGACGACCTCCTGCTAAGGAGATCTGCCACCTAAACTAGTCTCCAACCTTTTCTCAGTGTGACATTTCGTTTGTTGTTTCAGCCACAAGATGTCGCTCTGGACCAGAGCTCAGCAGCTGCCACCGGAAAGCCTGCAAAAGGTATAGTTTTTTTTTATGTTTGACAAGCTAGGTGTTTGACCACAGCTCACCTGATGTTAAGTGACGGTGTGGCCGAAGATGGTAAAGCACACATAGTCTGGAATGGAACTGGCTCTCGAGTGAGGCTGCCGGAACACACCGTTAGATGCTTGGCGGCAGATGTTCAACTCTCGCGTGGTAGCTAGCCAGCCGAGTACTAGAGAGTACGCTACCACCGCGCTGTGGTTTCCTCACGATGTTTTCCTTCACCGGCAGCTCGAGCTCATTGTATAGATATACTTATACTACTTTGTATATACAACATCTTGTACTGCATGGAAGCAATAAATATTTTAAATCTTGAAAAACATCGTGAGGAAACCACAGCATGGTGGTAGCGTACTCTCTAGTACTCGGCTGGCTAGCTACCACACGAGAGTTGAAAATCTGCCGCCAAGCATCTAACGGTGTGCTCCGGCAGCCTCACTTGAGAGCTAGTTCTATTCCAGGCAAGGTGTGCTTTTTGGCGCCCATTACTTTGAGACTTCCGATGGTTAGTCTCAACAGCCCAGTAATTACGCTGCAGTACCCTTCAGATCGGAACACAGTAATGTTGACACACTACTGCTTGGCAGAATGTATGATACTGCGGTGGTACCTGTTGGCTCATTGGTTAGTATATCTGCCTTAAGAGCTGTGAGGCGTGGGCTCGATTCCCACTCAGGGTAAACATTTTGTGGTATAAACAAATGTTTGTACTGTGTCTAGGTGTACTGTACGAATTTACAAAAAAAAGTATTTAAGTATTCTATCAGTTATCTGACTTCCATAGTACAAGCTTTGCTTAGTTTGGGGTCAGATGGCGCTGTGTGTGTCCTAATGTCCTACGATATTTATTTATTTATATTAGCTAGACGATTTCCTGCTAAGGATATCTACCACTAATCTAATCGTGCTCCATCTTAGACCGCTTAACATTAGGCAAGGTGTGGTCAAACGCGAACCTTTTATAAAAACAATGCGTTATCTGCAGGTTCGCACAATCTACGTGGACATTTTCCCGATTGAAGTCAGGCACTGTCTCGCGCCATGGATCGAGAGCAGAATCTGGTGAGTATTCCGCGCGAGAGTTGGAAATCTGCCGCCAAGCATCTAACGGTGTGTTCCGGCAGCCTCACTTGAGAGCCAGTTCCATTTTTTTTTTTTTTTTTTATGTAAAAGTAATGAGAAGATCGAGACGCTCTCCTGATGATAAGAGATAACGCCTGTCCATGACCATTGCAGCGATACACAGAACTTTGAGTAACAAAACAAAGTCCAGGGCATCGCTGCTTTGGCGCTCATTACTTTGAGACTAGATGGTTAGTCTCAACAGCCCAGTAATTTCGCTAGCTATTTTTTTATATTTTATATATTTTTTATATTCCATTCCAGGCTAGGTGTGCTTTACCATCTTCGACCACACCTTCACTTAACATCAGGTGAGCTGTGGTCAAAACAACTAGCCTGTCAACCATTAAAAAAAAAAAAAAAAAAATCCCACTAGTTTGATGTCATATATGTTGCAATTTTACATTTCCAAATTTATTAAATAAAAAATATTATATGAAAAATGTCACAAAATTTGGGACCCCTCCTTGTTACACTTCGTCGAGCCCCCAGCCGTTTGAGTGTGAAAGAATTTCTTTTATCGATAACACCACCAGGTCATTTTTCCATTCATATTTTTTTTTTTTTTTTTATGTCAAAAAATAACGAGACTAACTAGACGCTCTCCTGATGGTAAGAGATAACACCTGCCCAAGATCATTGCAGCGATACACAGAACTTTGAGTAACAAAACAAAGTCCAGGGCATCGCTGCTCTGGTGCTCATTACTTTGAGACTTTCGATGGTTAGTCTCAACAGCCCAGTAATTTCGCTAGCTGCAGTACCCTTCAAACCGGAACACAGTAATGTTTACACACTACTGCTACTACTATTTAAAAGTATCAAAATCGTAACATAGTTAAATTAAATTAAATAGTTATGTCAACACAATGGAAATGTCAATGTAATAATATGTCAAATAAAAAATATGTCAACAAAACAAAAAAAATAAAAATATAATTACTTACTACTATATAATAATCTCTTATTTTTAAATAATCGTTGGGAGTCATAAAATAAGATCTCGCCTTTCCAATTCTTAACAGGAAGACCACTGACTATCTATTGGAGCTGCAACGACAGGACCTTCGTCTCATAGTAGGCCTCATAACCGGTCATTGCAACTTGAACAGTCGCCTCTTTAAACTAGGAGCCACGGATAGTCCGCTATGTCGTGGCTGCTTGCATGAGAATGAAACTGTGGAGCATGTGCTCCTGCATTGCAAAGCCACAGAAGGCACTGGAACTGCTACTAGGCTGCATGAAGTTGCTTCCCCATCATTCATGTCATCGTCGTTGAACATTCCACCCAACTCACTGGAGCTACTATGCCAGCGGCCCAGAGCCTCGCTCCGGTACTTCAAGGAGCTGGGTTGGCTCGGGTAGACGCTGGCAGGGGGAAATGCACAATACACCCCAAGCGGGGCGTCAGTGCAGGACATATCGCCCCCACTTTTAATAAGAATAAGAAAATAAGGTCTCTTGAAGCCTTGCTGTACATCCCGGACGGAGGCGGGCACGCGGTTGTAGACCGCAGAACCCGCATGTATACCGATCACCGACTTGACGACATACAAACACGCAAACTTTCACTAAGTCTTGAAATTTTTTAAAGTTTTCAATGAACATATTATTATCTTTCAGGACGGCTGAGCCGGAGCAGGAACAACGTTTCTTCGTCGAGGAGCTGGTGCGTGAGATTCAGAGCAACGCTGACCTGATGCTGTCTCCAGAGATGTTCGTCACCAAGATGAAGCTCCTCGAAGCTGCTAAGACCTTCCACGTGCAGTACAGGTGAGGGGGGATGATAATGATTATTTTTGAAAAAAAAAAGGAAATGTTTTTTTTTCTTAAACACCTGTGTTTTGTACACACAAACAAACAGTTACAAAATAGGGGCTCGCCTCAGCATAATCTGGTCATAGTAAGCGGTATTGTATTGTTATTTTATTTATTTATTTCTTTTGTACACCAACCTTATATTTATTTACTCTTCTTTCCATCCAAAGGTTGTCTGGAAGAAATCGCTCTAGGCGATAAGACCGCCCTTATACATCATCTATTCTATTGTTTTGTTATATATCTTCTTTTTTTGTTTGTTTCCTATTTGTATTAATTGTGATCTGTTTCATTTTTGGTGTATAATAAAGTTATATTCTATTCTGTTCTATGACCAGCGCTGGTTTTCAGGTCTTTTGAAAGAAAGAAAGAAAGAAAATGATTTTTTGTTTTGTAACACAGAACACACAAAAATAACAACAAACAGAGACAAACAGTAGTAGTAGTGTACAAATACAAATACAAATATTTTATTGATAACACCAATGTTACCAGTCACTTCAAAATTTTAGACATGTCATTAAATGAGATTTAAAACACTGATTACATGTCAATATCTAAACATGTCAATATAAAAATATGTCAATATCAAAAAAAATATTGTGATAATAAAATCATGTGACAAAAAAATCATAATTACTTACTAGTAATTCAATAATCTTTAAGTTTGAAATACTCGTCAATGTCATCTAGCAGCCAAGATCTTAACTTGGTTCTGAAACACGCGGTGGAAGCTGCATCCCGTACGGCGGCGGGTACGCGGTTGTAGACCGCGGGCCCCAAAATGTATACCGACCTTTCCGATTTGACGAGCCGATGTGACGGTGTTGACAAGCTGGTCTATCTTTTCATTGCTGCGAGTGTTTTGGCGGGAACGCGGGAAGAGTCGTGTCGCTCCGTTGTATTTTTTTCCAAAACTAGTGTTTGTCGAGTGTTTATGCATAAAAATGGTGGTGTTTTATTCATAAAGTGCCGAATTACAAGCGCGAGTGTAGAAAAATGATATAATGTGGTGAAACATGACTTTTCGTGTTGCTTCCAAAACTTCATTGCAGCTTTATAGTAAAGTCGCCACTACTTTACTAAAGCATGACTAGACTTGACTGACACGGACTGGACTTGACTAAGACTGGACTTTAACCATAACTTTAGCTAAGAGACAGCAGAAATAACACTTAAGACAAGGCAGTATGGCTTTACAGCTTTAGCCTGCCCGAAGGGGCAAATTAATTTAAAAAAAAATCATTGCTGCGAAGATCTAACGTACTGTGGACGCCCCTGCGTTGATACTAGCGATGATAGCTCAGTGGTTAGCGCGGTAGGTTCGCATGCCGAAGGGCGTGGGTTCAAACCCCAACAATGAGCTTGAGGTGCCGGTGAAGGAAAACATCGTGAGGAAACCAAAGCATGGTGGTAGGGTACTTTAGTACTCGGCTGGCTAGCTACCACCCTCAATTTGAAAAATCTGCCGCCAAGCATCTAACGGTATGTTCCGGCAGCCTCACTTGAGAGCCAGTTGCATTCCAGGCTAGGTGTGCTTTATCATCTTCGGCCACACCTTCACTTGACATCAGGTGAGCTGTGGTCAAACATCTAGCCTGTCGACCATTAAAAAAAAAAAAAAAAACTTATCAATGTTAGTATGGGTAGTAGTAGTACGAGGGGAGAGGGGAAGGGGAAGGGAATTCCAAGTTCGCAGGTTTATCACAAGCGCGGCAATAAAATCAGTCTCGTTACTTAATTGTTATACCTCGTACAGTTTTGGTTTTATTTATTCTGGGTTCATAATAGTAACTACTAACAATGATAAAATTATGCTATCAATGATCTACAACTTAAGTACAGCTAAATGCGACATGCAATTTTTTTTTAATATAAAACATAATAATTATGTAATTAAATTGAAAATCAAAACCAAAATTATAATTATAAAACAAAATTAAGATCAAATTATTGTATTACTGAAATTTTCATTTTATTGTTTGACATTTTAAGTTTTATTATTATTGTATTTGTATTATTCTTAATTTTGTTTATTATGCGTCCAATTAGTTGGAATAAAAAAAACATTCACAATTTAAAATTAAAAGAAGAAGAATAGAATAGAATACAAATTTATTACACACCAAACATATATGTACATTATAACATACAAATATGAAACATAAAAAGAGGTCTTATCGAGCGATTTCTTCCAGACAACCTTTGGATGGAGAGAAACGTAGAAACAGGTATTAGGTTGTAAAAAAAAAATTAAATCCCATAAACAATTATTTAATTCAAATCCCATAAAAAAAATATGATGATGCTGTTATGACTTATGATGTACCACGGTAAGTGACTTGGGGTTATTGTTGCAGCCATGCCCCTCACGAGTTGTATCAGTACATGCGCCGCTGTCTTGCGCTGGAGATGGAAGTGATTCAGAGCGCCATGGGCAGCCAGTACGACTGCGCCGCTCCGCAAACCGAAAGGAAATATAGCGAGGTACGGTAAAAATTATTTACATTTTTTTACTAAAAAACTAAATAAAATCAGTATTTCACTCAGCACCGTTTAGTCCCAAACTAAGCAAAGATCAACATAATAAGATTTATTGTAAGATCGATATAACAAGATTTATTGTAAGATCAATATAACAAGATTTATTGTAAAATTGATACAACAAGATTTGATTGATTCAGGCGTTACTTTGCGGAAGTTCATTTTGAATGTTCAATGTTTATATTTAGTTTATTTCCGCTTAACAGTCGTTCCAGTTCCAACAGTGACGAGGAGACTTAAATTAAACTAATATAAACATTGAACATACAACAAGATTTATTGTAAAATCAATGTAACAATATTTATTGTAAGATCAATGTTACTCAATTTATTGTAAGATCGAAATTACAAGATTTATTGTAAGATAAAAAAATAATCAAATCTGCCGCCAAGCATCTAACGGTGTGTTCCGGCAGCCTCACTTGAGAGCCAGTTCCATTCCAGGCTAGATGTGCTTTACCATCTTCGACCACACCTTCACTTAACATCAGGTGAGCTGTGGTCAAACAACTAGCCTGTCAACACTAAAAAAAAAAAAAAGATCGATAAAACAAGATTTATTGTAAGATCGATATAACAAGATTTATAGTAAGATCGATGTAACAAGATTTATTGTAAGATAACATTGGCCTATTATTTTCCAGTTGATAACGGGGCTGCAGACAGTCCGGCAGAAGGTGAACATGGCTGGGGAGGAGATTCGCAGCCTCCAGGCCAACATTGAAGCCTTCTCACTGCAATACCACGAGTGCTTGAAGAACAAAGGTACAACTAAATCACTTGTTCAGGGGTTTCAGTAAAAGATTATGTTGTTTTTTTTTTTTTTTTTATAGTAGATAGGCTTGCGTTTGACCGCCATCCTGCCTGATGTTAAGCGAAGATGCGGTCTACGGTGGAGCACGCTCGCCTAGAAGAAACCGATTCACTCGCGACTTGAAGGTACCCAGACTATATTCATTGGGAACACCCACTCGGGCAGCAGATTCCAATGTCTAGCGGTACGCATGAAGAAGGTGGAATCAAACCGCTTAGTTCGAGCTTTTGGAACATCAACCATGAAGCGGTGTCGCTTTTTAAAGCTCCTGGCTGTCCGATAGTAGAATGGGCAAGGTGGAATTAGTGTTGTGGGCAATTCTGTAGAATGTGTCCGAAGTAAATATACAATCTGGTTAATCTATATGTTGGTGTTTGACAGCCCTGTTGGTTCATTGGTATGACTGCTCCAAGAGCTGAAGGGCGTGGGTTCGATTACCACACAAGACAAACATTTTCTGGTATAAACAAAATGCTCTGTGTCTGGGCGTTCTGTATGTATTATAAGTATGTATTTTACTAAAAAAAATATATATGTATTCTATCAGTTATCTGACTTCCATCACACAAGCTCTGCTTAGTTTGGGGTCAGATGGCGCTGTGTGTATTGTCCTACGATATTTATTTATTTGTAGAACGAAACATCAGAAGGGGTAGGTGGTATGTGGTAGTGGTATGCATCATACATGGTTACTCTGTTACTGGGTACTGGGTTACTGGGCGAGGGTGCAGCGGGCGAGGAGACAAACCACACAATTCAATTCTCTTGTACAAAGTTTAATCAGCACTTCACACATCACTTCTGCATGGTGGTAGGGTACTTTAGTACTCGGCTGGCTAGCTACCACCCTCAAGTTGAAAATCTGCCGCCAAGCATCTAACGGTGTGTTCCGGCAGCCTCACTTGAGAGCCAGTTCCATTCCAGGCTAGGTGTGCTTTACCATCTTCGGCCACACCTTCACTTGACATCAGGTGAGCTGTGGTCAAACACCTAGCCTGTCAACCATTTAAAAAAATAAAAAAATAAACAACGATTTTAGTTTAAGAATGATTAGAACATTATAGACACTGTTACATAGCTTGGGGACAAAACGTTCCGCTTAGCTTCGCGCTCTGCAGCCGACCAACTCAATCTCCTCTCAAAGAATCAATGATTATCTCTCCACCTCAACACTCTACGCACGGCCGGCTCGCTTCCCGCAGCGCCTCTACCGGCCGACATGCGAAACTTCTACCGCGCTCTCATTGGTTGAAGTCAAAATACGTCACACGACTAACCAGCAGCGCACGGAAGTGTCACGTCAGAGGTGGCGCCATTCCACCTCTAGTCCACCAAAATTACGCAAGATGGCGCTAAACTAAATCAACATTAAAGCTAAACGCCGACATATATATATATATTTTTTATTATACGCTCCAAAGACACTGGGGTCCGTGAACTTTGTCAACTTTAGTTACAATTACAGACAGCCCTGTTGGCTCATTTGGTAGCATGTCTGCTTCAAGAGCTGTGGGGCGTGGGTTCGATTCCCACCCAGGACAAGCATTTTATGATACAAAAACAAATGTTTGTTCTGTGTCTGGGTGTACTGTATGTATTATAAGTATGTATTTACAAAAAAAAAAAGTATTGAAGTATTCTATCAGTTATCTGACTCCCATAGTACAAGCTTTGCTTAGTTTGGGGTCAGATGGCGCTGTGTGTAATGTCCTGCGATATTTATTTATTTATTTTAATTTTTTTTACAATTTTACATTACAAAAAGAGGAGAGGTTAGTAGGATCTTAATCTAAGGTTGAAGTAGGTACTAGATTGTATTTATTTATTTATTATGTTTAGGTCATATGAACTACCTGCAACAGTCGATGACGAACGAGCGGCGCGACTTGGTGGCCTGCCTCCGCGGCCAGATCGAGGAGACCGAGAGGAAACTCAACGCGCTGGTGAGTGCACTCCGTCCATTGGCCACGTCTTTAACGTGACACATCTGTTTAATTGATTGATTCAGGCGTTACTTTGCGGAAGTTCATTTTGAATATTCGACGTGTACATTTAGTTTATTTCCGCTTAACAGTCGTTCCAGTTACAACAGTGATGAGGACTTAAATTTAACTAATTTGACAACAACTTATTAATTACAAAACCTAATCTTACTTAATATCTAGAACTAGTATGTAATAAACTTTAAAATATAATTTGACAAAAATCTAATTAAAATAACCACAAGTCTTAGAATCCTCCTCTCTCTGCAGTTACCATTTGTAATTTAAGTCCTCATCACTGTTGTAACTGGAACGACTGTTAAGCGGAAATAATAAATAAATAGCGTTTCGTAGCGATGATAGCTCGGTGGTTAGCGCGGTCGGTTCGCATGCCGAAGGGCGTGGGTTCAAACCCCAACAATGAGCTTGAGCTGCCGGTGAAGGAAAACATCGTGAGGAAACCACAGCATGGCGGTAGCGTACTCTCTAGTACTCGGCTGGCTAGCTACCACGCGAGAGTTGGAAATCTGCCGCCAAGCATCTAACGGTGTGTTCCGGCAGCGTCACTTGAGAGCCAGTTCCATTCCAGGCTAGGTGAGCTTTACCATCTTCGACCACACCTTCCCTTAACATCAGGTGAGGTCAAACACCTAGCCTGCCATCCATAAAAAAATAAATAACGCCTGTCCATGACCATTGCAGCGATACACAGAACTTTGAGTAACAAAACAAAGTCCAGGCATCGCTGCTTTGGCGCTCATTACTTTGAGACTCGATGGTTAGTCTCAACAGCCCAGTAATTTCGCTAGCTTTTTTTAATTGTTCTATTTTCATTACAAGTATGAATTAAAATAAAATCAAAATCGGTTCATCCGTTCAGGAGCTACGATGCCACAGACAGACACACACACAGACACGTCAAACTTATAACATCCCGTCGTTTTTGCGTCGGGGAT
Source organism: Biston betularia (assembly GCA_905404145.2). NCBI lineage: Eukaryota > Metazoa > Arthropoda > Insecta > Lepidoptera > Geometridae > Biston > Biston betularia. The sequence goes on along the minus strand of FR989892.1, from coordinate 720,487 downwards.
TAAAAACCGACTCTTATGCCGTGACGGCAAAGGGCCTGACGCTCTCTTATGCCGCCCAGCCGTTTGCGATAGCTTTTCGTAGCGATAATAGCTCAGCGGTTAGTAGCGTCCACATGCCGAAGGGCGTGGGTTCAAACCCCAACAATGAGCTCGAGCTGCCGGTGAAGGAAAACATCGTGAGGAAACCACAGCATGGTGGTAGCGTACTCTCTAGTACTCGGCTGGCTAGCTACCACGCGAGAGTTGGAAATCTGCCGCCAAGCACCTAACCGTGTGTTCCAGCAGCTTCGACCACGCCGTCACTTAACATCAGGTGAGCTGTAGTCAAACACCTAGCCTGTCAACCATTAAAAAAAAACTTGAAAACTCAATTTTTTTCTGCGGCCCTCCTTTTGCTTTAAATTTAATAAGCCCGCGAAGGTATGTTTGGACAGACCTGCTATAGAATACATCTTATGTTCTGTCAGGTGGCCCAAATCAGCCAATCTCAGATGGAGTTAGTAGATCACATGAAGGATAACTTGGCTAACTTGCGCCAACTGCAGAGCCAAGTCCTCGACGAGGAGCTTATCAAGTGAGTACCCTTACAACCAAGCGGTAGTGCGCAAACAACTTTTAAACATTTTTCAATTAAAAAGGCGTATTACAGTATTGCTGAATTTATTAGTGACAATTCCTATTTGCGCAAATTATCCATAGAATGTTAAAAATAATTAATTGGCTAATTTTATTTAAGATATTTTAATATCATTTACTGTTTATTAATTTTTATTTATTAAACAAAATAAAAAATACCTTAAATTATACTATTTACAAAATGTATACAAAAATTATATACATATTCCTGTTTATTTGACATCTTATTCTGATTTTAATTATTTAATTTTATATTATTCAACTTTGTCAATTTTTTTTTTGAAATGTATTATTAATATGACATTTTATCAACATAAGACTCGTTATCCTAAAACTTTTATGTTGCATGTTTATCAGAATAATATCTCATATTTTAATCCTGGGGGCCGTTCAAGTATTACGTGAGCAGATTTCTTACCATTTTTTACCCCCCCGCCCCCCTTGTCATCAAAAGTAAGCAAAGCACTTACCCCCTCCCCCTATGCTTACGTAAACATTTTTAGTAATAAATGTTTTTTTATATTGTTATTTTTAAAATAGGAAAATTCATGAAAATATTAGGTTTAACTGATACACATAGAGTAAATGACAAAAAAATATAATCAGAAATAAAGAACATAACTAACATAAAGAATATTTTCGGAACACATTAACAGTCTTCAGTCCATGAAACCTGAATCCATGATTCTAAGTTATCGATGACATTGGATTGCTGCTCAGTGTTGTGAGTCTGCTCACTTTCATCCGATTTTGGAATATCTACGTCACTCTCATCGAGCCATTCAACATCTTGGTGCTCTAAATTTTGAATAATGCACATCAGTTCATTAGCACGACGAGCAGCGACTCTTACAGGTCTAACTTTTCCCTCTGTGGGCGTGTTTACTTTTTTATGGATCTTCTCGATGTGACGATTTAATGATTTGACGGAAGCATGATAAAGACCACACGTTTTGCATGTTCGGCTTGAGAGCCTCAATTTTACCGTCGGACAAAAATAATCGTAGGGTATTTGCAAAAAATCTTTGAGGGTAGTACTCAAGCGTAGAGCTAAATTGACTGGAAGATCAAGAAATTGTCCTCCTTCATCCAAAACCAAGTCATCAACTGTTTGTTTTACTTTTGCAGGTGGTGGAAGAAACCTGTTGTCTAGTAATCTGAATAGGCCACTTCTTGGACGACAGCATTCTGTATTTTTACATTTTACAATTTGAAGCAAGTATTGGCTTTCACGCACATGTTCTGAGTACCATTTAATGTCTGGAAATTCAGGAACATCTTCTTCATCAGCCTCAACATATTTTGCAGTAACATTATAGCCATCAATTTCCATTGAACTCCATACTTCAGCTAATACATTTCCTGCAAATTCGAAATTATATCTTTCTAATTGTTCATCAATTGTAATGCCACGTTCATCCAAATGAGACCCAAAATGGTCATGAGGCAGTATTAAACCAGCCAGTTCCCGACTCAGAGGAGCCATTCTTCGCTCTACTCTGTTATACGCACTCCTTCCAGGAGCATTGGTAGCTATAAACAATGCATCGAGATCATGTCGTTTAAAATGTTGTATAGCAAACCCTATGACTTTTTGATAACGCGGATTTTCATCTGGCCCTCCATCAACCGTCATAATTACTACTGGTTTTACTAGTCCATGGTCAGTTTTTGCTAATGGTCGAAACTCTTCAAGTTCGAGAAGCGTCTCGAAATCCTGAGCATGAGTATTAGCAGTAGATGAACTATGCTTTCCACTTCGAATAGCGATGAATGTTGGCCCAGAATATCCGACGGCTTGCGGTTGTCCTAGCATATTGGAAGTAACTTTGATACCAGCATAAACAGATGGTATTAATTTATGACGCTCAGCGATTACCCAATCGTGGTCAGGTAATTTGATTCTATATTCCATATGCATTAAAAGAGGTGCTTGCTTATTTGCCGCAGTGACGCCAATAGGGAGTCGAGCTTTGTCATCTTGAGATAAGAAAAATACTTGATCTGGTCCAAGTATGGATGCTATGTTCTCTAAATAATGGATTGATGTTTCAGCGAACTTGCTATCTAAGTGGCTCTTGTGGTGATCAGTTTGAGCACGAATGAGCCTAACAGGGACTGTCGATACATGTCTTCGTCCCTCTGTAGAATTCGATTTTCTGGGAATCAAACGAAGATATGTCGCACTGCGACTAATGTCAAATCCTAGTTTACGCAGTTCTTGTGTGAGTTCGTCAAGAGTTTTTACGCTGCGAATAGATTCCGTTCGTCTCCTGTCATCACATGCACTCCCAAATAAAGCTATATCCGCAATTGTTTTCAATAGTAATGGTTGATCGCTTTCAAGTTTAGGATGTCCTACTGAATCCCTCAGAGATAGTCTTCTTTTTATTTCAGGATTTTCCTGACAAATATCTTCTAACTTTCTTTTCATACCATCCCTGTGTTTCTTCTGGGCAACTGCGTTTTGAATCTTCCTGTTTAAAGTATTTTTTGCTGTTTTTAGTTCCTCGCGCAACTTAATGATCTGTTTATCAACTTCAGCGCAATTTGGCATAGTATCTCTGGCAGAATACAAAGCGTTCAGATTTTTTTCGAGTAGAGTAATCTTATTTTTCAAAGCTTCTTGAGAAGGTTTTGCTCTTTGTTTATCTGCATTATTATTATTTTCGCATTGCTCTTGTGATTCATTGCCGGTTTTAATTTTATCTTCTTTCTGTTTTTCAATGTTAGAAAATGGCTGTATAATTTGTGTTTTTTCTGCAGGTTTACTGGTAGAAGACGTTGCCTAAAAATGAAAAATTTCTAAGAGTTCTGCTGGATATTCTCTTATTAAGCTACATAAATTCACCGTATTTAATAAAACCAGCGTTTAAATATTATTGAAAGCTTTTCCCCACAGAAACCCTTCACATACAGATATTGAAAACACCGTGTATTTTGTGACCAATTGCCGGAGTCGATCTTAAGAAATAAAATATCAATCATTTACCTTTTTACTTTGAGATAGGCCATCATATTTTTTACTCATAAATCGTTTTAATTGTTACAGAACGTAAAGAGAAACTTTGTACTTATATTTACTCACCTTGGAAAAAAAATGAAGCAGATTGGATTTATTTTTAGTCGCCGCTTGCAATTCTTCTTCAATTCTCTTAGATACAATAATATCTAGTTCCTTATCTGACTTTGCTTGTAATTTATAATTTCGCCAAACTTCGTTAACTAACTTTTGTACATTTTGCACTTTCGTCCCAATATGAGATTTTTTTAAACTTTCGAACAGTTTTTGGTATAACTTGGATTTGTCTATATGATATGACATTCTAATAAGATATTTAAATTTAAATAATTAAAACGTTAAACTTTGGCTAATTGCATCAACATAAACACAAATGATAACTTTCAATGCTTACAATACGTTTAGAATCCAAACAAAACAATACTGATAGATGCGCACTTGCAGCCGGCCGGCACGAGAGTGAATTATTAGACAAGTGAATAGCGCACGGTAATTTCCCTAATGCGCGGTAATTCCCTTAATCAGTTCTCAAAGCGAGTGCCTACGCATATGTATTATTTGCGGGAATCCCCGAAAAAACTTAAATAACTAACGATGACGTAATCATCATCTAGACCCCCCCACCCCCCATGTCATCCAAAATAAGCAAAACAGAGACCCCCCCACCCCCCCCTTGGTGCTTACGTAATACTTGAACGGCCCCCTGTTGTAAGGATGTGTCGCCAATACAACGAAATTGCTAAAGATCACGAGGAATCTGTTGACATTTTCAACTTGAAATTGTGTACATTTAAAACTAATGTCAGAAAAATTGTTTACTGCGTATGACATTTGTACCTAACCAGCTAGAATTTTGCAAATTTATTTGAAATTGCCACTAATTTTTAACTACTGCTTTAATTAATCATGTTATTTACACATGTATAAGGGATGTAGTTCGGATCGAAACCTGTTCACCTCTGTTAATTATTGTGACTATATCCTGTTTTCTGTATGCTGAAGGGCGTGGGTTCAAACCCCAACAATGAGCTTGAGCTGCCGGTGAAGGAAAACATCGTGAGGAAACCATAGCATGGTGGTAGCGTACTCTCTAGTACTCGGCTGGCTAGCTACCACCCTCAAGTTGAAAATCTGCCGCCAAGCATCTAACGGTGTGTTCCGGCAGCCTCACTTGAGAGCCAGTTCCATTCCAGGCTAGGTGTGCTTTACCATCTTCGACCACACCTTCACTTAACATCAGGTGAGCTGTGGTCAAACAACTAGCCTGTCAACCATAAAAAAAAAAATATAATTAAATAAATAAATAAATTTTAAATTTAATATTTTGTTTGACTTGAATTTTAATAAAAATGAATAGAATTGAAAACGGTTGAAACTGCGAGGCGTCCGCAAGTTTTTAATATACGCAGTATTCTAGAAAGTGATTTCATTTGCAGGTGGAAGCGGGAGCAGCAGCTGAGTGGGAACGGTGTGCAGATGACTTCCAACCTGAACACGATCCAGGAGTGGTGCGAACTGCTCGCGGACCTGATCTGGTCCACCAGGCAGCAGGTACTGAACCCGTGCCAAATCTCACCCAATCACGTGGTTTCACACTCTGGTTTCAATCACATTTATAGTTACATTAGATTCACTAGATGTATAATTATTTAATATTTGAATACAAAAAAAGAGAACATTTCTTTATAATTATTAAAAAATACACTTATATATAAATAAATATAATACACTTAAGTATAGTTTATTAAAAATACACTTATTTCATAACTTATTGGAGGCCCTAGCTCCCGCAATAGGATACCCTGAGTTTGTAGGAGCTAGGTCTCTTCTGTGGTGCTTCTATTAGCTTAGTGTTAGTATTATCTGAATGATTGTGTGTGCATGTGCATGGAAGTGTGTGTGTGTGTGTGTGTGTGCATGTTGAGGTGTATGTATGAGTGTGAGAGAGTTTTTGAGTGTGTTGGGGAGGGAGTGTGGATGAATGCGTGACTATTGACGCCTGATTGTTGTTCTTCTCTTGCTCATAATATTGGTCTGATCTGGCTCTCGGTGTCATGGTAATTTAAATACACATTAGTTCTGTGGTGTTACATAATATGAAATGATTTTGTTTCTTTTCTTTGTTTAACGTGTAAAATGCTTCAGGTGAACAACGTTGCCCGCATCAATACGAAGACGGTGGTGGAACTGAGGCAGCCTCACCTCGCTGAGATGCTGGACGAGATGAGCAAACAGGTGCGTACAGTAAGACGAATCCAGTATAAACTGTACAGGGTTAAAAGTTTTTGCGCTTATAATTCGGCACTTTATGAATAAAACACCACCATTTTTATGCATAAACACTCGACAGAACACTAGTTTTGGAAAAAAATACAACGGAGCGATACGACTCATCCCGCGTTCCCGTCAAAACTCCAACTTGTCATGCCAAATGTAATTGTGACTTTACTTACTTTTACTTTAAACTTAGTATTAAATTTAATTCATTCAATTAATTTTTATTCAAATACAAATACAAATCATTTATTAATAACACCAAAGTTGCAGGTCATTTTTCCATTCATATTTAAAAATATCAAAATCATAACATATGTCAAATAATGAAAATGAAAATGTCAATGAAGTTATATATCACATATAAAATAATTATGTCAATATAGTTAAATGTCTACAAAAACAAACATATTATAATTACTTACTAGTAATTCAATGATCTCTTAGTTTTAAATAATCGTCAAAGTCATAAAACATGGTCTCTTGAAGCCAAGATCTTAGTTTGCTTCTGAAGCACGCGATGGAAGTTGCATCCCGAATGGAAGCGGGTACGCGATTGTAGACCGCGGGCCCCTATTCCTATATAGGTACAATAATGTACACTTGTTTATGTCAATGATAAAATAAAAATCGTAGGACTATACACACAGCGCCATCTGACCCCAAACTAAGCAGAGCTAAATAATAATAAATATGTGGTGACGAGCGGCATCGGAAGGCATGACAGAGCGCAGAGCGACAGCGACCATCTCGTGCGAGCGGCACGCGCAGACTGGCGCGCGAAAGGTCCCGCTCGTATATTTATAGTTGTGCGAGCGAGACAAAACGAGAAGCCGTCTCACTCGCGCATCATCATTTGATTTCACTTTGACTTTTGTGACTTCTGATAAGTGCCCCACAAATATTTTAATTTTTTTTTTTTAATTTTGTCATCTAATATAAAATCGTACTAATAACAAATGTCAAAAAGAAGTAATAGTGTCAAAAAGAGTAATTTTTGAAAAAAAAAATGTGCTGACTTTTTTTTTTTTCTTTTCTTCTTGAAGAGTAATTTTTTTTTTTCAGGTCACTGCTTTGCTTTCTACTCTTGTGACTTCCACCTTCGTTATAGAAAAACAGCCGCCGCAAGTTATGAAGACAAATACACGGTGAGCGAAGACACCAATATATACCTAGTGTTACTTTTGTTATTTTTACCCGACTGCCAAGGAAGGGTTATGTTTTTCGCGCGTATGTATGTATGCATGTAAATTTATTTATTACCTCGTATCTTCCAAACGGCCGAATGGATATCTTTCTTTGTCTCAATACAGCGAAAAACAACTCGACGTACGTGCATGGACGAGGTTGTTATGGTTGCTGTTGATTTGACATTGACATTTTGTTTTAGTTTGCCATTGCTTTTTTTTTATTCAGTAAAAGTAGACCCTATCAGACGATGCCATTAGAGGACGATTAAAAGTTAAGTTTATTTTATGTATTTCATTAAAATACATCCCATCTCATTGTTTCAAGAGTTTTAAACATAAAAATATTGTACAGGAATGTATTATTTCGAAATGGTTTTGGAATCAGTAAAGTTTTGAGCTATTGCATAGCTTCTATCGCGGGCCTTGAGCGTGGAGACCGAATCCAGAAATTCCGTAACGAAAATAACCTAACACCCCCCACTCCCACCGGCACAGCGGTGATACTTTGTAGTTTTGCCATCTATCGATGAATAGCAGAACTTTTAATGCGATAGCTTTACCGCGGCAGTCCCCGAGTGCCACACGTCTTTTTTATTTTTTTTCTTTACATACCGAATATGAAAATATATGAATCTTTATATTTTATTTATATATACTATACTATATACCTTTTTTCTATGTTTTATGTTTATTGTTTATTTTTTTGTATGTATGTATTGTAAATTATGTTGAAATGTGTTTTATGTCGCAAATAAAGTGTTGTCTATTGTCTATTTAAAAAGATATAATAGAAAGAATAAGAAAGAAATACAAATACTTTATTGATAACACCAATGTTACAAGTCACTTCAAAATTTTAAAGATGTCATTAAATGGGTTTTAAAACACTGATTACGTATCAAAATAAGGTATGTCAATATCCAAACATGTCAATATAAAAAAATATTTTTAATATAAAAATACTGTCAATACCAAAACAATATTGTCAATATATTAAAATGACATTATAAAAAAATCATAATTACTTACTAGTAATTCAATAATCTTTTAAGTTTGAAATACTCGTCAAAGTCATAAAACAAGGTCTCTAGCCTTATTCTAGATTATATTAATATTATTTTTTAGAAAAATTAATGAACCCCTTAATGCTGTAGAAACATTTGTCGAGGAGCCAATCGGTTAAACATTTTTTTTAATTTATTTTCATTTGGAATTTTTATTTCATCAGGTAACTTATTTGAAATTTCAATACACATCTACACTATTATAAAGAGGAAAGATTTGATTGTTTGTTTGTATTGAATAGGCTCCGAAACTACAGGACCAATTTCAAAATTTCTGATACCGTTGGGAAGCTACACTATCCCCGGGTGACATAGGCTACTTTTTATCCCTGCATTCCCGCGGGAACGGGAACTACGCGGGTGAAACCGCGAGGTATCAGCTAGTCTATTATAAAGAGGAAAGATTTGATTGTTTGTTTGTATTGAATAGGCTCCGAAACTACTGGACCGATTTCAAAATTTCTTTCACCGTTGGGAAGCTACACTATCCCCGGGTGACATAGGCCACTTTTTATCCCTGTATTCCCACGGGAACGGGAACTGCGCGGGTGAGAAAGCGTCCGCAAATTTTCGTTTTTACTGATTAGTTTAAAATTTCAGTTTCACGGCTACAGTCCGTTTGCTGGTGGGCGGACAGCTCAACGTGTACATGACTCCGCCCAGAGTCAGTGTAAGTATTTACATATTTCTTTTAGTTATTTTTTTATGGTTGACCGTCTAGGTGGGTGGTAGCTAGCCAGCCAAGTACTAGAGAGTATGCTACCACCATGCTATGGTTTCCTCACGATGTTTTCCTTCACCGGCAGCTCAAGCTCATTGTTGGCGTTCGAACCGACCGCGCGAACCACTGAGCTATCGCTACAAATATAAATTCTTCTAATATTATAAATGAGAAAGTTTGGATGGATGATTGTTACTCTTTCACGCAAAAACTACTGAACGGATTTGAATGAAATTTGGTATGGATGTAGCTGCTATCCTGGATTAACACATAGGCTATTTTTTTTATCCCGAAAACATGTGGCGGGTAACACCGCGGGGCGCAGTATATATATAAACTTTCGCATTTGTGACATGTTAAGTGAAATGTTATGTTTTGCATCTTCAGGTGGTGATCATATCCGAGCAGCAAGCACAATTGCTGCTGAAAAGCGAGACCCAGGCCGGCAAGGGCAAGCAGCCGGTGGAGTGTGGAGACATCCTTAATAACACTGGAGCCATGGAGTACCAGCCCACCTCACGCCAACTCAGCGTCAGTTTCAGGTATACTAGATACAGAAGGATAGCCCAGATACGAAAACATAAATAAGATATAAAACAGTAGGTCAGGTACAAAATGATAGGTCAGATATGAAAACATAAATCAGATGTAAAAGAGTAGGTCAGATACAAAAGGATAGGTCAGATGCAAAAGGATAGGTCAGATACGAAAACATAAATCAGATGTAAAAGAGTAGGTCAGATACAAAAGGATAGGTCTGATACGAAAACATAAATCAGATGTAAAAGAGTAGGTCAGATACAAAAGGATAGGTTAGATACAAAAGGATAGGTCAGATACGAAAACATAAATCAGGTATTGAAAAGCTGCTAACTAATTGGATTATTATTAAAACATATGAAGAAACGGAAACGCTGCTAGAAAAACCAATTTAATGTACCTAAAGTAAAGAAAAAAAAACTTTACTGATTACAAAACCATTTCGAAATAATACATTTCTGTATTATTTTTTCCTTTAATACTCTTTAAACAATGAGATTCAATTGTCCTCTAGTGACGTCATCTAATAGGGGCTACTTTGACTGACTAAAAAAGCAATGGCAAACTAAAACAAAATGTCAATGTCAATGTCAATTCAACGGCAGCCATAATAATCTCTTCAATACACGTACTGCCGAAGGGCGTGGGTTCAAACCCCAACAATGAGCTTGAGCTGCCGGTGAAGGAAAACATCGTGAGGAAACCATAGCATGGTGGTAGGGTACTTTCTAGTACTCGGCTGGCTAGCTACCACACGAGAGTTGAAAATCTGCCGCCAAGCATCTAACTATAAAAAGTTTGAAAACGTATTAGAATTAAACTACCGCATATAAATACCGCATATATAGAAAGTCAAAATATTCAAATCAGTTTCATAAAATAAAGTTTACTATCAGTAAAAAATATAAAATAAATACAAAAAAAAAAACTTTACATACCGAATTATGTGACATAGATTTTTAATTATTTTTTTTATAGCTGGGTTCAGTTATAAACAGTAGATAGCTAGATAGCTAGGTAGAGATCGGAACACGGCGGTGATGGAGGCCTTAAGTCGGGAGGAGGCGATTAATGAAAACTCATGATGTAAATAGAAATAAGGATTGTGTGTATGCCTCGAGCATTCCTGCTCACCATCGAAGGCTCCTTCTTGCGGCGGCGTCGCGTGTCGGGCGCTCTCTTCCCTCAGATATGGTGGAGGAGGGCGCTGGCGGCACACGCGGCATACTCGTGCTCGGGTGCTGCTTGCGGGTCGCTGGTCTCGATACTCAATACTCAATAGTTTATTGCAACATATGTACAGGTTCTTATGGTTATCAATTTAACAATGTTGTCCCTAGTACATATGACCCCATTAGGGTATGGCAAACAATTTTGGTCAAAATATTTTTGAGATGCGGTTTCAATTAAAAAAATACAGATTAAATAATAATAATACAATTAATAATTACAAAATAAAATTAGAATAATAATTAGTCATTCTTAGTCATACATGTTATCATCATTAAAAAAATCGTCAAAAGTGTACAAAAATAAAATCAGGATATTAATTGGTCATAATTAGTCACTATAAATATTGTCATCGTTAAAATCGTTCTGCTCGCGGTATACACACAGTACATCTAGTACCTACTTTAACCTTAGATTAAGATTACTAACGTAACCTTCCTCTTTTTGTAATGTATACTTATAAATAAAAAAAAAAAAACAGTAGATTGCGCCATTTTTTTTCACATACGTAATTACACGTATAGTAGGAACATGGTGTAGATATTCTAGAAATGTAATCCATTGTTCCAGGAACATGCAGTTGCGTAAGATAAAACGCGCCGAGAAGAAGGGCACGGAGAGCGTGATGGACGAAAAGTTGACTTTGTTATTCCAGTCGCAGTTCAACGTGGGGGGCGGGGAGCTCGTCTTTCAGGTCACATTTTAATATTTTTTTAAAATTCAAAATGGGTTCGCGTTTGACCACACTCTGCCTGATGTAAATCAAACTTACGTCAACACACTTGCTGTCAAACATAAAATCTCTTACACATTCTCTCACAACACATACACACGCACTCTCTCACAGACACCCACACACACACACACACCTCATGCACATATACATATACTTTTCTGCATTCCTTGCTTATTAATTTATTAGTGTCAAATTATATAAGTATAGTTAAAAAATAGTACAAGTTCTCCATTAAATTTAATATATTTAATCGGTTCCAGCCTCCCGCGATACAGGCTGTGATAGCTCAGTGGTTAGCGCGGTAGGTTCGCATGCCGAAGGGCGTGGGTTCAAACCCCAACAATGAGCTTGAGCTGCCGGTGAAGGAAAACATCGTGAGGAAACCACAGCATGGTGGTAGCGTACTCTCTAGTACTCGGCTGGCTAGCTACCACACGAGAGTTGAAAATCTGCCGCCAAGCATCTAACGGTGTGTTCCGGCAGCCTCACTCGAGAGCCAGTTCCATTCCAGGCTAGGTGTGCTTTACCATCTTCGACCACGCCTTCACTTAACATCAGGTGAGCTGTGGTCAAACAACTAGCCTGTCAACCATTAAAAAAAAAAAAGGCTAGCCCTAGTGCGGGGACTATTGTAAGATATTACGATCTTTGTACACATGTTTTCTGTTAAATAAATATTTTTGTATTTTATAATACCAAACATAGCTCTCTCCATAGCTCGCTGAGCGACCCTGAACTTGTGGACTTTTTTTTTTGTAGTAGATAGGCTTGCGTTTGACCGCCATCCCGCCTGATGTTAAGCGAAGATGCGGTCTACGGTGGAGCACGCTCGCCTAGAAGAAACCGATTCACTCGCGACTTGAAGGTACCCAGACTATATTCATCGGGGAACACCCACTCGGGCAGCAGATTCCAATGTCTAGCGGTACGCATGAAGAAGGTGGAATCAAACCGCTTAGTTCGAGCTTTTGGAACATCAACCATGAAGCGGTGACGCTTTTCTACTACTGCCACTGTTCAGTCATTCGTTAATTAACTAGCTATCATCAGTTCTAGAGTTGTTTATCCCGTGACTGCAGGTGTGGACGCTGTCGCTGCCGGTGGTGGTGATAGTGCACGGAAACCAGGAGCCCCACGGCTGGGCGACCGTCACGTGGGACAACGCGTTCTCGGCGCCGGGACGCGTGCCCTTCCACGTGCCCGACAAGGTGAGTACTGGCTCGGCACACGTTCATATGTGATTAGATGAGGTGAGACGAGACTAGATGATATGAGACGAGACTAGATGAGACGAGACTAGATGAGATGAGACGAGACTGGATGAGATGAGACGAGACTAGATGAGATGAGACGAGACTAGATGGGATGAGACGAGACTAGATGAGATGAGACGAGACTAGATGAGATGAGACGAGACTAGATGGGATGAGACGAGACTAGATGAGATGAGACGAGACTAGATGAGATAAGACGAGACTAGATGGGATGAGACGAGACTAGATGGGATGAGACGAGACTAGATGAGATGAGACGAGACTAGATGAGATGAGACGAGACTAGATGAGATGAGATGAGACTAGATGATATGAGACGAGACTAGATGAGATGAGACGAGACTAGATGAGATGAGACGAGACTAGATGAGACGAGACTAGATGAGATGAGACGAGACTAGATGAGATGAGACGAGACTAGATGAGATGAAACGAGACTAGATGAGATGAGATGAAATGAGACGTGTTGAGTATAATTTTATCGGAGGACATTTCATACAGCGCCTTCTGACACCAAACTAATACAAATAGAAATACAAATCATTTATTAATAACACCAAAGACGCAGCAAAACTAAACAAACAAGCAAGCAAAGAAGACTAAGCAAAGATTGTACTATGAAAGTCAGATAACTGATAGAATACTTTTTGTAAATACATACTTAACACCCAGACACAGGACTGTGTGGGAATGTCTAAACAGTTTGTGGTTTTGTAGCGATGATAGCTCAGTGGTTTGCGCGGTCGGTTCGCACGCCGAAGGGTCAAGACCTAACGGTGTGTTCCAGCAGGAGCCAGTTCCATTCCAGGCTAGGTGTGCTTTACCATCTTCGACCACACCTTCACTTAACATCAGGTGAGCTGTGGTCAAAAAACTAGCCTGTCAAAAAAATAAAAGAAAAAGTATTTAAGCATTCTATCAGTTATCTGACTTCCATATCACAAGCTTTGCTTACTTTGGGGCCAGATGGCGCTGTGTGTAATGTCCTGCGATATTAATTATTTAACATCGAATTCCAGGTAACGTGGGGTCAGCTGGCGGAGACGCTCCGGATAAAGTTCTTCTCGGCGACGGGCGGAGACCTGTCCGAAGACAACCTGAGATTCCTCGCCGAAAAGATATTTAGGTAACACATCAATCCATCCAGTCCCGGGTTAAAATAACTTGATGCCCTAAGCAATCTTCCCCTATGGGCTTGTGGGGGCTTGTCAGAAGGTAAAAGTGAAACTCGAATCGCTGTTGTACTCTGTCGATCATTTAATTTTGTATATCTGATAAACCATTTTTAATGTCTCCATTCATTATTAGTGTGCACAGTTTTTAAAGTTACATCCAATGATGATGATGCGCGAGTGAGACGGCTTCTTGTTTTGTCTCGCTCGCACACTATAAATATACGAGCGAGACCTTGCGCGCGCCAGTCTACGCGTGCCGCCCGCACGGGATGATTGTCGTCGCTCTGCGCTCTGCCATGCTTAATGATGCCGCTCGTAGTCACTACAGACTTTTATTTTATCATTAAGGTGGTTCGATTTCCGTACAAATAATTTATTGTCATATATGGACAAATGGAGCATAATTTTACAGTGAAATCACAGCTACTGGCATTTATTTTGCTCTTTATTTGCGGTAAATCACAATTGCTTAAATAAAACAGTAGATTATTAGCATAATTTACTGTTTTATGCAAAAATCAAAAATCATTTATAAATTTCATTTTATGCTAATAATCTACTGTTTTATTCAAGCAATTCGGTATGTAAAGTTAAAAAAAAATCTTTACTGATTCCAAAACCATTTCGAAATAGTACATTTCTGTATAATATTTTTACGTTTAAAACTCTGTAAACTATGAGGTGGGGTTTATTAAAAAAAAACATAAATCAAACTTGACTTTCAAATGATGTCTCATGACGTCACCTCGTCGGGAAACTTTCTTAGACTAAAGAAGCAATGGCAAACCAAAACAAAATTTGTCAATGTCAAGTCAACGGCGGTCATAATAATATTTTAGATACACATACATCTAGTTGTTTTTCGATACTTTTTTGTTTTATATGGCAAAGGCATATTCTACATATTCAGCCGACCTCATGACGTCATAACTATAAAAAGTTTGAAAACGTATTAGAATTAAACTACCGCATAGAAAGCCAGAATATTCAAATTAGTTTCACAAAATAAAGTTTACTATCAGTAAAAAATATAAAATAAATACAAAAAAAAACTTGTGAAAATTAAGCTCCATTTGTCCATAAATGGCAAAACATTACTTGTATGGAAATCGAACCACCTTAAGTAAAATACACGGAATTAATTTAAAAAAATGTTATTACGCACCGTAGGTAGATTTTTTTAATATGTAAAAGTAATGAGACGAACGAGACGCTCTCCTGATGGTAAGAGATAACGCATGTCCATGACCATTGCAGCGATACACAGAACTTTGAGTAACAAAACAGAATCCAGGGCATCACTGCTTTGGCGCTCATTACTTTGAGACTTTCGATGGTTAGTCTCAACAGCCCAGTAATTTCGCTGCAGTACCCTTCACAGTAATGTTTACACACTACTGCTTGGCGGCAGGATATCTGGTACTGCGGTGGTACCTACCTAGACGACCTCCTGCTAAGGAGATCTACCACCAAGATAAAACTTGGCAGCCTCACTTGAGAGCCAGTTCCATTCCAGGCTAGGTGTGTTTACCATCTTCGACCACACCGTCACATAACATCAGGTGAGCTGTGGTCGAACACCTAGCCTGTCAACCATAAAAAAAAACTACAACATGGCGATATGGTTTAGTGGCATGGTAGAAGCACTCTTCATAACGGGTAAAGTTTCTCTAGGAGCAACCTTCCCCTGAACACGATGGAGCTGAACGCCATGGCCGTCTCCTGGACGCAGTTCTGCAAGGACGCGCTGCCGGAGAGGAACTTCACCTTCTGGGAGTGGTTCTACATGGTGGTGAAGGTTACCAGGGACTACTTGCGCACGCTGTGGTGCGACCGGTCAGTATATATTTACACCACGTCTTCATCATGTTTGGGCGTCCTAAACATTGTTTTCTCAAAATATCCCATACGCAAAACTACGCCCTAAAACTTTGTTTTCTGAAAATATTTCATACGCAAAACTACGCATGAAAAACATTGTTTTCTCAAAATATCCCATACGCAAAACTACGCCCTAAAACATTGTTTTCTGAAAATATTTCATACGCAAAACTACGCATGAAAAACATTGTTTTCTAAAAATATCCCATTCGCAAAACTACGCCCTAAAACATTGTTTTCTGAAAATATTTCATACGCAAAACTACGCATGAAAAACATTGTTTTCTAAAAATATCCCATTCGCAAAACTACGCCCTAAAACATTGTTTTCTGAAAATATCCCATTCGCAAAACTACGCCCTAAAACATTGTTTTCTGAAAATATTTCATACGCAAAACTACGCATGAAAAACATTGTTTTCTAAAAATATCCCATACGCAAAACTACGCCCTAAAACATTGTTTTCTGAAAATATTTCATACGCAAAACTACGCATGAAAAACATTGTTTTCTAAAAATATCCCATACGCAAAACTACGCCCTAAAACATTGTTTTCTGAAAATATTTCATACGCAAAACTACGCATGAAAAACATTGTTTTCTAAAAATATCCCATTCGCAAAACTACGCCCTAAAACATTGTTTTCTGAAAATATTTCATACGCAAAACTACGCATGAAAAACATTGTTTTCTAAAAATATCCCATTCGCAAAACTACGCCCTAAAACATTGTTTTCTGAAAATATCCCATTCGCAAAACTACGCCCTAAAACATTGTTTTCTGAAAATATTTCATACGCAAAACTACGCATGAAAAACATTGTTTTCTAAAAATATCCCATTCGCAAAACTACGCCCTAAAACATTGTTTTCTGAAAATATTCCATACGCAAAACTACGCATGAAAAAAATTGTTTTCTAAAAATATCCCATTCGCAAAACTACGCCCTAAAACATTGTTTTCTGAAAATATTTCATACGCAAAACTACGCATGAAAAACATTGTTTTCTAAAAATATCCCATTCGCAAAACTACGCCCTAAAACATTGTTTTCTGAAAATATTTCATACGCAAAACTACGCATGAAAAACATTGTTTTCTAAAAATATCCCATTCGCAAAACTACGCCCTAAAACATTGTTTTCTGAAAATATTTCATACGCAAAACTACGCATGAAAAACATTGTTTTCTAAAAATATCCCATTCGCAAAACTACGCCCTAAAACATTGTTTTCTGAAAATATCCCATTCGCAAAACTACGCCCTAAAACATTGTTTTCTGAAAATATTTCATACGCAAAACTACGCATGAAAAACATTGTTTTCTAAAAATATCCCATTCGCAAAACTACGCCCTAAAACATTGTTTTCTGAAAATATCCCATTCGCAAAACTACGCCCTAAAACATTGTTTTCTGAAAATATTCCATACGCAAAACTACGCATGAAAAAAATTGTTTTCTAAAAATATCCCATTCGCAAAACTACGCCCTAAAACATTGTTTTCTGAAAATATTTCATACGCAAAACTACGCATGAAAAACATTGTTTTCTAAAAATATCCCATTCGCAAAACTACGCCCTAAAACATTGTTTTCTGAAAATATTTCATACGCAAAACTACGCATGAAAAACATTGTTTTCTAAAAATATCCCATACGCAAAACTACGCCCTAAAACATTGTTTTCTGAAAATATTTCATACGCAAAACTACGCATGAAAAACATTGTTTTCTAAAAATATCCCATACGCAAAACTACGCATGAAAAAAATTGTTTTCTAAAAATATCCCATTCGCAAAACTACGCCCTAAAACATTGTTTTCTGAAAATATTTCATACGCAAAACTACGCATGAAAAACATTGTTTTCTAAAAATATCCCATACGCAAAACTACGCCCTAAAACATTGTTTTCTGAAAATATTTCATACGCAAAACTACGCATGAAAAACATTGTTTTCTAAAAATATCCCATACGCAAAACTACGCCCTAAAACATTGTTTTCTGAAAATATTTCATACGCAAAACTACGCATGAAAAACATTGTTTTCTAAAAATATCCCATTCGCAAAACTACGCCCTAAAACATTGTTTTCTGAAAATATCCCATTCGCAAAACTACGCCCTAAAACATTGTTTTCTGAAAATATTTCATACGCAAAACTACGCATGAAAAACATTGTTTTCTAAAAATATCCCATTCGCAAAACTACGCCCTAAAACATTGTTTTCTGAAAATATTTCATACGCAAAACTACGCATGAAAAACATTGTTTTCTAAAAATATCCCATACGCAAAACTACGCCCTAAAACATTGTTTTCTGAAAATATTCCATACGCAAAACTACGCATGAAAAACATTGTTTTCTAAAAATATCCCATTCGCAAAACTACGCCCTAAAACATTGTTTTCTGAAAATATTCCATACGCAAAACTACGCATGAAAAAAATTGTTTTCTAAAAATATCCCATTCGCAAAACTACGCCCTAAAACATTGTTTTCTGAAAATATTTCATACGCAAAACTACGCATGAAAAACATTGTTTTCTAAAAATATCCCATTCGCAAAACTACGCCCTAAAACATTGTTTTCTGAAAATATTTCATACGCAAAACTACGCATGAAAAACATTGTTTTCTAAAAATATCCCATTCGCAAAACTACGCCCTAAAACATTGTTTTCTGAAAATATTTCATACGCAAAACTACGCATGAAAAACATTGTTTTCTAAAAATATCCCATTCGCAAAACTACGCCCTAAAACATTGTTTTCTGAAAATATTCCATACGCAAAACTACGCATGAAAAAAATTGTTTCATCAAAGTATCTCATGCGCAAAACCACGCCAGAAAACATTGTTTTCTCAAAGTATGCCAAGCGCTAAACTACGCCCTAAAAATTAAATTGTGATCAGAGCCTAGATTAGTGTTACGGCATCGGCCCCACTCGTCAGTTAAATTTTCAATAGACAACACTTTATTTGGGATATAAAACACATTTCAACATAATTAACAATACATACAAAAAAATAAACAATAAACATAAAACAAAGAAAAAAAAACTCAACATATTATATTTGGAAAGATGCAGTAATTGACCTCCAGTTGTCAGTTGTTGTTGCGTTGTGTAGGGGCACCCTGCGGCCAGGTAGTGTGACCTGCGTAAAGCGGCGGGAAAACTGAACGCAGAAAGCTGTCGACCTAGCTCAGTGGCGTGCATTGGGAGAGGCCTACGTCCAGCAGTGGCTGATGATGATGATGATGAGTTGTCAAGTACAATGTCGAGTTTGGCAGCGAGGTGTCGACAGGCGCGAATTAAAGGCGATTATATTTAGTTTTTCACCGCGTACTGATCAAAATGATAATTTTTTTTTAAGTGACATTTCACAGCAAAAAAACTACCGTATGTATTACTAACCCAGCGCTTGCTATCTCCACAGCCTGATCCGCGGTTTCATACAGAAGAAGGGGGCGGAAGATATGCTGTCGAAATGCCCCCCGGGCACATTCTTGCTGCGTTTCTCCGATTCTGAACTAGGAGGCATCACCATCGCATGGGTGGGGGGTGAGTGAATTAATGACGCAAGTGTACACCACTAGTTTTTAATTAGTAGAAAATTTTTAACGTGTTACAAGACATCTTAAATGTGCAATCAGAATTTTTGTTTACTTAATAATGCCAAAGTTATTACAAGTTTTGGAAATCCTGCCTAAAATTATGGGCATAGCACTCGTTTACTACAAAAGAATACTATCCCCGGAGCAGCTGGCGGGAACCAATGGCGGCTTTCATTGGAGTATTGCAGAAACATGTTGTTTCTCTCTCGCACTCGCGCGCGAGGCTCCCGCTGCAGGCGCGCGCGCCGCGGGATTTATGACTGAACTTGCGACGGACTAGGTTTAGGTAAACGCCTACGGGTACAATAATAACCAGGAATAATCCTTTTGTGGATAATTTTTCAATATTTTTCAAGGGTTTTTTTTGATTCATTCTAAGGCTAAACATTGCGACCTTAATTGTCTACCAAACCTCGGCTTCGCTTCGGCCCACATTTACACGTTCGTCCATCAAAGCCTCTTGATGGCCGCTGCAGTAATGTACTATCATAACATATATATAATGTACTATATGTATAAAACAGTTGTTATGTACAATTTCAGAGGGGAACGAAGTTTTCAGCCTTCAGCCTTTCACGTCGAGAGATTTGATGCTGCGCTCGCTGGCGGACAGGGTGCTGGACTTGCCGCAGTTACAGTTCCTGTACCCGAACGTGGCCAAGGACGATGTCTTCTCTAAATACTACACCAAACCAGGTGAGCAAATACTAATAACCCCCTGAGCAAAAACGACGGTGTGTTATAAACACAAAAAACCACACACTATGATACATTTCAAATCCAATATGGCCGCCGCCACAAAATGGCGGATTACATATTTTTTCACAACTCCCTCAATATGGGTATCAAATGAAAGGGCTTGAATACTATACACTATGATACATTTCAAATCCAATATGGCCGCCGCCACAAAATGGCGGATTACATATTTTTTCACAAATCCCTCAATATGGGTATCAAATGAAAGGGCTTGAATACTATACACTATGATACATTTCAAATCCAAGATGGCCGCCACCACAAAATGGCGAATAACATTTTTCATGTGACTTGATCGTAAGTGATCTTAATTATGATTCAAGTGTTTAAAGATAAACAGCTCTTATGTATGTGAGTATTTACCACTGATCGTTGGTATACATATGTGTAAAACTGGTGTCAGGGATTTTTAAAATTTATCTTTTTTATCTGTAACATCCCACAGAGAACGAAATGCTGAAGAATGGTTACGTGAAACCGGTGTTGGTGACGACGCTGCCGCCGTACATGTCGGCGTCACCTGCGTACGCTCACTCGCCGGACTCGCACCGCAACACGCCCTCGGTGCAAAGCAGGTACGTACCGCCTTCTGACGCGCACACTACTGCCCAACACTATACTTTGGTTTTTATATTCACGGAAAAAATGTAAACAAAAAAAAAATTTACAAATTTGCAATTTAAAGTGGTTCGATTTCCATGCAAATTAATTTTTTCCTTTTATTAACAAATGGAGCATAATTTTACAGTGAAATCACAGCTACTGGCATTTGGTTTGGTCTTTATTTGCGGTAAAAACAATTGCTTAAATAAAAAAATCATAAATTTGATTTTATGCTTAATAAATTATCGTTTCATCAAATTAAAAATCTGCTAGCACGTAACGGTGTGTTCCGGTAGCCTCACTTGAGAGCCAGTTCCAATCCATACTAGGTGTGCTCTACTATCTTCGATCACACCGTCACTTAACATCAAGTGAGCTGTGGTCAAACACCTAGCTTGTCAATCATTAAAAAAGTTTTTTACGGTCCCAACTCTGAAATCGCAAAAGAAATATCAGCTGTTCAGGGGTCAATGTACTTTATCTATACAAATTAAAAAAAAAGCGCTGTTTTTTTTCCAAATTTATAATAGTATATTTTTGTCATTTTTTTTTATTTTGCAGCATTTTGGGTTATGAATTCGTCCATAAATCACAATTTTTTTTTACCAATTTTATAACAGCCCTTGATATCTCCTATTGTTCCCAAACCCCTCCCCCCCTTTCGAGCCTAACGTGATTTATGGACGATCTCTATTTTAATTTGTTTTCTATATATAATTTATTTTGTCTCTAGGTACATGATTGATTTCTGAAAATTAATTTATCGAAGATGTGACGACGAAATATATATATATTTTTTTTAATTTAGCCTCGTTTAGTTTGCGTCCTCAGATGTTAGATCAGGACGCAATAACATAGTCACATCCTCAGTTTTATATGCTTTTTTTTTTATAATAGTTTATTTAAAAAATTAGTAGTTAGTTTTTTAGCTTGCTGCTTTTTTTGAATCAGTTAAGTTAGTGTAAGATTTTTTAAAATCAATTTTGTTTAGCTTGTAATGAAAGGTTGTGCGTGCTGTGATCCGGCAGTGATAATGCAATGGCTGCCGGAGACCAAAAACTCTAAAGTATAAAAAAAAAATAAGGGTTTGTATTAAGCTGAGATGAGGTCCGTGTACTTATACTTGTAAATAACTTAGATTGGAGCAACAGTGACATTTTAATAATAACAATAATTTATTTTTAATACTATCATGAGTGTAATTCGTTTAATGGGGTACAAATTTCAAATAAATAAATCGATTCACTTTTATGAGGGCATAATTATTTATTAATGAGATTGAAATCGGATATTGATATGAAATCGAACGCATTGCATGGATTCATACAATTTTACCTCAACTAAGAAACAATTATTTTTCATGTTTTTTCGGTTGCTACCATAAGAATATGAGACTCACAACAATGAGTACATTGACCTCCATTCCGCTTAGTGTAAACCTGTTAAATTTGATCCCTCAAACCTAGAAGTATTGACAAATTTGATTGCTTGCCTATGGGAAAACCCTTTTTTGGCCACCTCCGGCAGTTATTATCGCTGCCGGCATTGATGACTGCCTTAGTCTAAGATTTTAGAAACGCGGTTGTGTCGACCAAGTTGAATGATACACAGACCGGACCGATAAAAAGTAAAGCGGAAAAATTTTACTTGATATAGCAACACTGATATTGGAATTTTCCAAATAAAATAAGATCATTAAAAACCTTGGCTGGCGGAACTTGCCGAGAATGTTAGTACTGAATATTATTAAAAAAAAAGTATTTTCTTTATAGCTGCGGCACTACCATCCTGCAACTGTAAACCGGTTGACTACTAATTTTAATTTAAAAAAAAAACTTAGTGTGTTCTCAAAAGTTGTTAGGTGTAGTAAAAAATCTTCTGTCAGTGTAAAGTGGTACATTTTTGTGGATTTAAAAAAAAATATCGTACACAACGCCATCTGATCACAGACTATGCAAAGCTTGTACTATGGAAGTCAGATAACTGATAGATTACTTAAATACTTTTTCTGTTGTAAATACATACTTACAATAAATACAGAACACCCAGACACAGAACAATTTGTTTTTACTACAAAATGTTTATCCTGGGTGGGAATCGAACCCACGCCATTCGGATCTTGGGGCTGACATACTACTAATGAACCAACAGGGTTGTCAAATGTGAAGTAACGAGATGAACGAGATGCTCTCCTGATGGTAAGAGATAACGCCTGTCCATGACCATTGCAGCGATACACAGAACTTTGAGTAACAAAACAAAGTCCAGGCATCGCTGCTTTGTCGCTCATTACTTTGAGACTTTTGATGGTTAGTCTTAACAGCCCAGTAATTTCGCTTTTATCAACATAATCAGGCCAAGCGCTTGTTGTTAAATTAGTTATAGTTAAATATATACCTTGAACACACAAAATAAATTTCCGCAGAGTAACGCCTTAATCAATCAATTAAAGGTATATAAGTATTATATTAGTTATTTGGTTCCCATAGTACAAGCTTTGCTTAGTTTGAGGATAGATGACGTTGTGTGCAATTTGATAATTTTAATTATCCGATATTTGTTCATATTGGATATTTGTTACAATCGGATATTCGTTCGATATTTGTCAATATCGGTTATTTGTTCGATATTTGTCAATATCGGTTATTTGTTCGATATTTGTTAATATCGGAGAAAATTATCAATGTAACAGATTTAAAAAAATTAAATATTCCATGAAAATGTTGCCATACTACCACTGGATTACAATTTATTATTTGTGGGCACAAATGTTTGACAGTATTATTTTATATGACATATATGGTAGACACGAGAGATTTAAGAAAAAAATGGATGAATTATTATTATCAAAGATGTTTGAGAGAATTACATACGGACCAAAGCCAGAGGTAGAGATAAATCGCAGTAGAGCGAGATTGTATAACCTGAATAGATAATACATTTTCTTCAATTCAATTTTAACTTCGCATTTCAAAAATAAAATTATATTTCTATGTTATACTACCGAACCGACCCGGCTTCGCACGGGTGCAGTGTAATACTGTGGTGCATATGCATGTATTATACATATAAACCTTCGTCTTGAATCAGTCTGTCTATTGATGGAAGCCGCATTGAAATCCGTTGCGTAGTTTAAAAGATCTAAGCGTACAGACGGCGGGAAGCGACTTTGTTTTATACTATGTAGAGACTAGCGACCCGCCCCGGTTTCTCACGGGTGCAATGTAGATACTAATGTGGTGCATATGCATGTATTATACATATAAACTTTCCTCTTGAATACATACAAAGTACATAGTCTCTACAATATTCTACATAGTATAAAACCAAGTCGCTTCCCGCCGTCTGTACGCTTAGATCTTTTAAACTACGCAACGGATTTTAATGCGGTTTCCATCAATAGACAGAGCGGTTCAAGAGGTAGGTTTATATGTATAATACATGCATATGCACCTACATTGCACCCGTGCGAAACCGGGGCGGGTCGCTAGTATAATATAGAAATATAATTTTTGTTATTTGTACTCTATTATATTATTTATAACTCGAAATTGTTTTTCGCGTTTGACGTTTTGATATCACTTGCTATCTGGCGCGAAGAACGACCTCTCGCTTTACCTCGAAACTGCCGCTGGAATAATATTACTACTTAAATAAAAGAATAAAAACTTTAAACTCGAGATAGCGCCTCTGGCGGGAAATGGTTACAACTTTTTTTTTATAAATCTGTCTTTAACGTACAATGTAATTCTTGTAAGTTTATATTTAAATTATACAGGGTTATGGGTACATTGCACTGATCATTGTGAACAGCTGTTACTGCACAACTTTGAGACTTTGAAATTAATGACATTGCAGTGCCGTGCCCCGTTCGGTTTAGTAACACGGTTCTGCGTAACCCTGTATGGTCTGTGATGAAAATAAAAAAAAAAGTTAAATCAACGCAGTTGTAAGATCCGTGACCTTAAAATAAAATAAAAATGTTTATGTACTTATCCACTTTTTTAGGATTTCTTTCTTCCGTATTTTTTTTTTCAATTTCAATTATTTTTATAAGTATTATTTATCTCACTAGTACTTGAATTAGGCATTTATTCACATTTCGAAATGATATAATATTAATTAAGGCATTTATTGTACATTAATTAGTTTTTTAAGACTTACTTAATATTATATGGGTTGTCTTTTTGTCAGTATTTTCTGCAGTTTAAAAATAACAATGTAATCGAAAGTGAATACACGTATTTATCAAATTTGATGATTCCGTACAAGATCGTCAAAATTGACTCCAAAAGTCGCTATAAAATAAAATATATAGACGTCAAATTTCAATAAAATATTCTAGAAACAAATTTGACTTTTAAAGTCGCTAAAATATAATCTATAGACTTCGAATTTCGAATGTAAACTTCCATGGACAAATTTGACTTTTAAAATCGCCAAAATATAATTTACAGACGTCAAATTTCGAATGTAAACTTCGATGGACAAATTTGACTTTTAAAATCGTTGAAATAAAATTTATAGACGTCAAATTTCAAATGAAAACTGGTGGACAAATTTGACTTTTAAAATCGCCAAAATAAAATTTATAGACGTCAAATTTCAAATGTAAACTTTGGTGGACAAATTTGACTTTTAAAATCGCTAAAATAACATTTACAAATTTCAGATATAACCTTCAATATTAAAATGTTCGCAATGTTATGAATGTGAGATTAGAGAAATAAATTATATTATTCCACGTGAATAACATATCAGTAAAGAATTAACAAAATTTTATTTTTTGCTAAATAATATTTCCTACCTTGTCTTTTAAATAAGACGAGAAAGAGAGAGGAGTTTTAGCAAAATATCACTATTGTTTAGAATTAGGAAATTTTTGGACATAAAAAAATGTATAAATTTTTCAATAAACTTTGATTATAATCATAACCTAGCAATTGCATTGTCGAGTACTGAGGGGTACAGAAATTACATATACATTTGTTGAAAATTAGGTACTTACATTTATACAGGATGTAACACAATAAAAGTCGAATATTGTAATTGGAGTGTTTGAGAACTTTCGTTGTGTATATCACATCCTGTATACATTTTATTTAATAATATTATAATGTATACGAAAAATCAGGGTGTACACAGGTTCTTAGGAAAAATTCGACCAATTTTATTAGTTATAAAAGTTGAATTTACAACGAAATCTTATTAAATAGCTACATATTCCAAAAAAAAAAAATCTACATTGTTCTCGAAATGATTAAAAAAAAACTATGATGTATACATACATTTTTAGGATATTTTTTTTAGAATTCAAATGAGCTTAGGTTGTACTTAAAAATTTGAAATGTATTGTCAGAATATTTCGACTACGTGAATATAAAAATAAAGCCGTCCTTTATCTCTCTTCCCTAAATACTTAATATTTACAATTTAATAATAAATAATTTATAATGAAATGTTCTTTATTATTATTATTCTTTTAATTCAGATCGAACTTAACTAAATTCGAAAAAATAATAATCAATTGATGGTATCGAAATTGTCAATTGATATGTTCAATTATCTGAATTGTTGTTCTTAATGTCGTGGTCATACTCGCGCTGAACTTAAAAAGCTTGGTGTTTATTAAGTTAAGATAGTTATAAAATTGATAGATATAGAAATAATTGGTGTTGTGAGTTAAAAAGAAAAAAAAAATACGCTGACAAAAATATCAAAAATAAATATATCAGTATTGTTTATTGTGTATAAATTTAAGCGTTCGAAAATTGGTGTTACTAAAATATTTAAAATGATTAAAAAAAAAATTGCTAATGATTGGACTTGCATCCATAATGCATGGGACAACATTTTTTGCGATGCCAATTAAATATATTATTATTTTTAGATAACACTAAACATTTGACCAAAAATAATGAGTGTGTGATTTTTGTCTGGTTCTGAAATGTTGAAAAAGTTTTGAAATCTGATATTTGGTTAGATTTAAAAAGAAATATTTTTGTCAGTATTTTAAAATTAAGATAATCACTAAGGTCTAGTTGTGAAATATGGCTAGATTCTATAAATTTATTTAAATAAGCTTGATTTTCTTGAATCGAATGATTTTGCGTATAATTCTTCTGTTGATTAAATGCTTGTATTTCGTTTTTTTTTTGTATAAATTCGGTGCTATTTTAATTTTTAAGTACATTTATACATGACATAGGTATTATTTTAATAAGACTTATTTTTAAGATGTAGGTTTCTTTCTTAACATATACACAATAATTATAATTTTCAAATTACAACATTACGATTTTAGACGTTTATAAAGTTAAAAAATAATTCAATTACTATTTTTGCAAATGTATTGTAAATGTTAAGTGTCAAAATTTAAAACTCTAAGCACTGACAAAAGAATCTAAAAATTAACTATGCAAATATTTAGTCTCGTTTTGAAAAATTTTTTGTCTATAAAAATTTGAAATCGGTCAATTATACAAAGCTAAATAAATTGTATGCATTTATTTCCATTGGCTCTGTTATATAGTTTATTGGATAACGAATTTATAATTAAATGTAAGAAAACATTTTGACGGATGTGACTATTAGGTAGGCGTAACAAAAAATGTCTTAGACCTTTAAAAATACATTTGATCTCATAAAAAAAACACAATTATACACTTACCTTGTTGTTCATATAAAATTGAAAAAACCTTAACTCTCAAATTCCAATTGCAGTTGATAGAAGGCATTTTCTATGTCAAGTGTGTATTTATTTACACTTGATGTGTGAAATTTAATACAAATTTTCTTTCGATGTTTTTTTAATGTACAAGGTGTGTTGTATCAAATACGTTCCGAAAAATTAAAAAAAAAATCTGGTCTAAGACAAAAATAGAACAAATCCACACTGTTCTATTATTACGGTGATTATTCAGAAATAAATCATACGCATAAAACAACGAATAATCTTTTTATAGATTTTGATTTATATACATATAATATAGATATATTTGTACATACATATAAGTAAATTTACTGACAATAGTTGAATCGATAGTTTTTATATTATGTGTTTATTTGTTATTTCACTGTAAAAGTTTTGAATAATCACCCAAGTTTTTGTAATTATGATCTTAATACTATATACATGACATTGTTATATGTTGAATGCGTGTATGTTTCCATCTATTTGTATTACAATTATATGTGACAAATTATATATGCATTGTTATTTATGACATATGAAAGAAAATTGTCTTCGTAATTGTTAAATTAAATAAAATATTATTGGCTTAAATTTGGATACTATATATTTGCACAAATTTATAAACTAAATCAAATTTATGTGTTATATAATTATGTTTTACGACAATTAGATGTGTAAAATATTAACGGCAGTAAATATTGCTGTAAATATTTATTCTTTTTGATTTTTAAAAAGACAGTTTTCTTCTCGAACCCCATCGCGAAAATGCAACACAGACGGTCGTTTATTTGTTTATTTGATATTTTTTTTAAATATTTTTTTTAACACTTAAAATGTAACTTAAGGCAGAACTACAACTTGTTTCTTTGGTCTGTGCTTGCCTTTTGGCGACGGTAGAAGTTGTAGGATTTTCGTTTTTGTTTAGTGAAATATTTTATTTTTACATTTTCAACGACCGTCCTTTTTAACGTGTTGCATTTTCTCTTTCTTTCCCGATCTCCTCGACGATGAATGGCGGCGACCACACCACACACTAAATACACCGACACCACACAAAATGTCTACTTAATACACATATTAAATTACAACGTTCACTAAAAATACAAATTTATGAAAAAAAACCTTGGTCATACAAATTATGTGAAATATAATTATCGAATACACATATAATTAACATTTTAACAACTCAACAACTGCCAATATGTGTATGATAACCATACAACTCACAAATCTATCTTAAATTCTGCAATAAATTTGACAAATATTCACGTAACATCATTACCTGGCAAATGGCAATTCTGCCAATTGATCTGATATTTGACAACATCACAACCTATATGTGACTCTACAACCAACCTGACAACTGGGCAACCGCAAAGCAGCTACTTCAGCGCAGCGACGCCTGCGCAAGCCGACAGCTTCATGGATAGCGAGCTGTTTGAGCAAATTCGCGCATTCGAGCCGGACGGACTTGATGACTTTGACATATACAACAATATGGCCATGAAGTAAAGTAAGTATTTTTAATCGTTTTCGGCATCTCACTTGTCATATAAATATAAAGGACCTAGCCGTCTATCTCAGAAATGAAACTACAATAAGGTTTTTACAACTTGGTTTCTTTACTTTTACGATAAGACTGACTACTTATCGAGATGGCCGCGGTGACTAGTCTCTGTATCTACCCCCATATCGCTTCGGTGTCAATAACGCATGTTTTGGGGGTTTTGGCGGGAACGCGGGAAGAGTCGTGTCGCTCCGTTGTATTTTTTTCCAAAACTTGTGTTTTGTCGAGTGTTTATGCGTAAAAATGGTGGTGTTTTATTCATAAAGTGTCTAATTACAAGCGTGAGTGTGGGAAAATGATATAATGTGGTGAAAAATTACTTTTCGTGTTGCTTCCAAAACTCCATCGAAGCTTTATAGTAAAGTCACCACTACTTTACTAAAGCATGACTGGACTTGACTATAACTTTAGCTACGAGGACACTTATTTAACTTTTGAAACTTGAAAATTTATAAATACTTGACACTGGCAAATGCTAAAACGCGACGACAAAACCAAAGAAAAAATAAAATAAAATAAAAATAACGCATGTCTAGTATTTATAAACGTCAGTGTCGCTCGCAATACAACTGTCAATGTCAACAGATGCTCGTCACCACAGAGTATAATTTAGATCCGAAATAATATACATAACTAGACAATTATACATATATGTACTCGTATACATAGCGTTAGTCGAGTAGGTATCTTACATAAATGACATTGACCTTCAACAACATCAATAGAACAGTTGGGCCCTAATTCACTCACATGAGGTTCCTAGCTAATAACGTGTACAGCGTTTTCAACATGTGCTTTTAAAGTTTCGTATTCTTAAAAATATTTAAAAAAATATCTATATCTACATTATATCTTGTTCGAAAAAATATTTTAATCTATTTCTTATGATCGTGTCTTAAGTTGTGAAAATAAAAGAAACAGCCAGAAAGACAGAAATACTTTCGCTTTTATAATATTAAATAAGAAAGATAAGCATAACTGTGGTTCTAGCATAATAAATTTGTGAGAATTACGTAATACGTAATCGATAGTCAAATGTTTGAAAAAAAGGAACAGTTTAGACTTATTCACTGGGCTGGGTGTTTTACCGATTTTCATACATTTTTCTATAGTTAACGTAGCGTGTAAATCGCACATTTTTATTTATCATAACTAGAATTACGTAATACGTAATCGACAGTCAAATGTTTGAAAAAAAGGAACAGTTTAAACTTATTCACTGGGCTGGGCGTTTTACCGATTTTCATACATTTTTCTATAGTTAACGTCGTGCGTAAATCTCACATTTTTATTAATCATAACTGTGACTCTAGCGTAATAAAATTCGTTTGAATTACGTAATACGTAATCGTTTGTCAAATGTTTGAAAGAAGTAACAGTTTTCATTTATTCAGTGGGCTGGATGTTTTCCCGATTTTCATACATTTTTCTATAGTTAACGTCGTGCGTAAATCTCACATTTTTATTAATCATAACTGTGACTAGCGTAATAAAATTTGTTAGAATTACGTAATACGTAATCGATAGTCAAATGTTTGAAAGAAGGAACAGTTTTCATTTATTCAGCGGGCTGGATGTTTTCCCGATTTTCATACATTTTTCTATGGTATCGCTTTTTTGTTTTGTTAAACTTTTTTTTTTAATTTGACTTGTGCTTTATTACAGGTGACGAGAAAACACCGAGGACAGATCATAGGAATATTACTTATATTTAGTTAGCGCGCTTACAGTTCTATACGGCACCTTTTTAATTTAGTGCCATAGATATGTGATGACAATTTATACAATTTTTTTTTTTAAATATTTAGGCTTGCGTTTCATCTCGGCTGATGTCTGGCGAAGATAACTAAGATGCCTTGAAAAAGTTCAATTTACCGAAATTACTTAGATTTTATCTAGCGGAAAATGTTAGCGCATCAAATCCAAATGTTTTAAGTGTCATTCAAGTATTATCTAAGCAGATTTTTTTAATAAATATCGTAGGACATTACAGACAGCGCCATCTGACCCCAAACTAAATAAAGCTTGTACTATGGCAGTCAGATAAATGATAGAATACTTTATTTTTTTTTGCAAATGCTTACTTATAATATCCCCCCAAACTTTTAAGCGTAAAAAATGGGCTTTCAAAATATGGCGCTTACGTAATACTTGAACACCCCTTAAATTAAGTGTGGAATTCGTACATACAGATCTCTCCAAGCATCCAAATGAAAACTTTTCTTAGATATTCAAAGCTTTCAAGCCTAGCACGAAGAAGGAAATAATTCGGTATGTAAAGTTTTTTTATTGTATTTATTTTATATTTTTTTACTAACTGTAAACGTTATTTTATAAAACTATTTTGAATATGTTGGCTGTCTATGGGGGTAATTGATTTATAATGTTTTCAAACTTTTTATAGCGATGACGTCATAAAGTAGGCAGAATACGAGTATGTGTTTAAGTAGTAAGCAGATTTTTTTAAATAAATAAATATCGTAGGATATTGCACACAGCGCCATCTGACCCCAAACTAAATAAAGCTTGTACTATGGCAGTCGGATAACTGATAGAATACTTTTTTTTTTTGTAAATTATACATACTTATAATACAGAACACCCAGACACAGAACAAACCTGTTTATACCACGAAATATTTGTCATGGGTGGGAATCGAACGCACGCTCAAAGTAGGCTGAATATGTAAGCTTGCTGTTTAACCACAGCTCACTTGGGTGTTAAGACCACCTGAACACTGGACACACCTAGCTTCCCATAGAATTGGCACTTAAGTGAGGCAGCCGGAACACACCGTTAGGTCCTTGGCGATGAATTTTCAACTTGAGGGTGGTAGCCAGCCGAGTGCTAGAAAATACCCTACCACCATGCTTTATTACGTTTCACGCTTATTTACTATTCAAACTTTTTATAGCGATGACGCCATAAAGTAGGCTGAATATTTATGTCCTTGCCATTTAAAACAAAAAAGTATATACATAACAATTTTGACACATTTGATTGACTTTGACAATTGACATGAAGTAAACAAATCTTAACATAGCCTCATAAAAGCGACATCAGTGTCCAAGTAACGTTTAAAGTAAAATAATCCAGATATTTGAATCAATAAAGCGAAAAACAACTTGACGTACGTGTATGGGAGAGGTTATTATGGCTGCCGTTGACTTGACATTGACAGATTTGATATTGCTTTTTAGACACTGAAAGTGCAGCCTACTATGTGACGTCATTAGAGGTCAATTGAAAGTCAAGTTTATTTTATGTACTTTATTAAAATAATGGGGTTTATTTTGAAGTGTTTTTAATGTAAAAATAATGTACAGAAATGTATTACATATTTCGTAATGGTTTTGAAAACAATACAATATATTTTTCCTTTACATACCGAATTACTGACGTATTCTATTATGACAATGTAAAATGAATTATTAAGTTTAAGAAAAATACGTAGGTACCGTACTAATTAAATCATTATAAAAATAAAATTGTACGGGGATATATAATTGAATTTTTTTTTTTTTTTTAATGGTCGACAGGCTAGGTGTTTGACCACAGCTCACCTGATGTTAAGTGAAGGTGTGGTCGAAGATGGTAAAGCACACCTAGCCTGGAATGGAACTGGCTCTCAAGTGAGGCTGCCGGAACACACCGTTAGATGCTTGGCGGCAGATTTTCAACTCTCGTGTGGTTAAGCTAGCCAGCCGAGTACTAGAGAGTACGCCGCCACCATGCTATGGTTTCCTCGCGATTTTTTCCATTTCGGGCAGCTCAAGCTCATTGTTGGGGTTTGAACCCACGCTCTTCGGCATGCGAACCTACCGCGCTAACCACTGAGCTGTCATTTTGTACACTTTTTTATATTCAGCACAACTTTTTAAAGAGTTTTAAGTGAGACATTTATAATATAGTATCTTAACTATATATAAACTGTATGCATTTTGTACTTACTTTAACGATATATTTTGTAGAAATAAATTTTAGTTATTAAAAAAGGAACGCAGGAACGCGCTGGATGCGAGCCGCTTCCAACCGGTCTTTATGAAAGTCAATGGGGGAGGCCTATGTCCAGCAGTGGACGTCCTACGGCTGAAATGATGATGATGATGATTAAAAAAAAATGTTACTAATTAAATTATATGGGACATTTTTATTTGTATTTAAGTTTTTTTTTCATGTATTTTTTTTAAAGGTGCCATTGTTCGTGTTTGGCAAAACGGTGCCATTTTTCTTGTAATGTAATAAATGAGAAATATGTATAAATATTACTATGTTATCGTTGTTCAATTAATTAGCATTTAATGGGTTAGAAATGTGTTTTTTTTTAAATATAATGTCAAATTATATGCGCTTTACCATATCGCTCGCGTTACGTTGTAACTCGATTCAATGGCCGTTTATATAAATAAGTTAATATATAGCTTGGCATATGAACACGCTTTAAACAAAAAAATAATAGTTATATTGTTACAATAAAAAAAAAACTAAAACTTAAAATTTAAAAAAAAACATGGCATTATTATGCATTTTTAAATAAATTTTAATTTTAGGGTTCCGTGCCATAAAAGTAAAAAAAGGAAACCTTTATGATCACTCCGTTTTCCGCCTGTCTGTTAACACATCCAGTGCCGCCGACACCGGCCTAGCGTGTCCTCACGTATCCCTATCGCGATGCCGTGAGCACGCCAGACGTGCTCGTTTAATGGATTTGGGCATATTTTCTATCTGAAGCCGAAATACGGCTTCTTATGATTTCACCATTACACAGTGCCAGTTAACACGCCTAGCGTGCCCGTGTCATTTCATCTTGCAGTGCCGAGAGCACGTCTGGCGTGCTGGCGTGCTAAATAGTGGTGACAATGAATGTGTTAACCTTTTTATCAGATACCTGTGGAGGTATCAAGTTGAAATTAATATAAAATATTCAGGTCTCCAATCCCTTTGGGCTAAAAAACAATCAAACTTTAAAGTTAACGACCGTGTGTCGCATATAGTGACACTCGCAAAGGAATCTAAACCTATAGGGTTACTTCCCGTTGACCTATAATCATGACATTTGGCAAGAAACAATGTCTTATAGCACAAGTAAAGGGGAAAATACGCAAATTTGCATTTACATCACGAAAAAAAACTTATATAT
Source organism: Biston betularia (assembly GCA_905404145.2). Lineage (NCBI taxonomy): Eukaryota > Metazoa > Arthropoda > Insecta > Lepidoptera > Geometridae > Biston > Biston betularia. The sequence goes on along the minus strand of FR989892.1, from coordinate 686,350 downwards.
TTGTAAACTGACTGCAACCTATATCGATGTATGTGAACAATAGTTTTCCAAACGGCAGAGTTAAGTTTGCCCCTCAATCCAGTTTATCTTTTCATTAGAGCAATATTAGGAGCTTGCATAAATAATAAATAAATAAATATCGTAGGACTATACACACAGCGCCATCTGGCCCCAAACTAAGCAGAGCTTGTGTGATGGAAGTCAGATAACTGATAGAATACATAAATACTTTTTTTTTGTAAATACAAAAACAAACATTTGTTTATTCACAAAATGTTTGCCCTGAGTGGGAATCGAACCCACTTCCTATAGCTCTCAAGGCAGATATACTACCAATGAGCCAACGGGGCTGTCAATGTTGCATAGTTGCCGTGATGGACAAAGTGTTTACATACAAGAGCACGTGTTTTTAAATGCATTTTTTTCTGGATCGCTAGTCTATCATTGTTTACAAAGTCTTATAATAAGAAATCATGTCTCGTCTTAAAAATAATATGTCTTGTTGTAAAATTGTTGTAGGTTATATATTTGATGTCAATTCTGTAATTAATGTGGCCTTAAGAATGTCCTTTAAGTACAGGGTGTTACGGAAACTGTATTTGCAATTGTCCGATCTCAAATAGCGATCACGTATCTGCACATAGTATAATACAGTCTCTCCCAGCTTAGATCTAGTAAACTACGCAACGGATTTTAATGCGGTTCCATCAATAGACAGAGTGATTCAAGAGGAAGGTTTATATGTATAATACATGCATATGCACCACATTAGTATCTACATTGCACCCGTGCGAAGCCGAGGCGGGTCGCTAGTCTCTACATAGTGTAAAACAAAGTCGCTTCCCGCTTTTAACTACGCAACGGATTTTAATGCGGTTTCCATCAATAGACAGAGTGTTTCAAGAGGAAGGTTTATATGTATAATACATGCATATGCACCACATTAGTATCTACATTGCACCCGTGCGAAGCCGAGGCGGGTCGCTAGTCTCTACATAGTGTAAAACAAAGTCGCTTCCCGCTTTTAACTACGCAACGGATTTTAATGCGGTTTCCATCAATAGACAGAGTGTTTCAAGAGGAAGGTTTATATGTATAATACATGCATATGCACCACGTTAGTATCTACATTGCACCCGTGCGAAGCCGAGGCGGGTCGCTAGTCTCTACATAGTGTAAAACAAAGTCGCTTCCCGCTTTTAACTACGCAACGGATTTTAATGCGGTTTCCATCAATAGACAGAGTGTTTCAAGAGGAAGGTTTATATGTATAATACATGCATATGCACTACATTAGTATCCGTGCGAAGCCGGGGCGGGTCGCTAGTTTCTTTATAAAACAAGCTGAAAAAACATAAATGCTGTAATTTTTTTAATGGTTGGCTGGCTAGGTTTTTGACCATAACTTGACACACTTAGCTAGGAATGAAACTGGCTCAAGTAATACTGTCGGAACACACCGTTAACAACTTGTCAACTCTCGCGTGGTAGCTAGCCAGCCGAGTACTAGAGAGTACGCTACCACCATGCTATGGTTTCCTCACGTATCCCTACAGATTAAGCTTATTGTTGGGGTTTAAATCCACGTCCTTGCGTGCGAACCGATCGTGCTGAGCTATCATCACTACAAAATGATGTAGGTATTCGAAAGATACATCCAAATCTTTTCAGGCATTTAAAAGTTATGGCGGAAAAAACAAACATACATACAGACAAACATGAACTCTGAAAACATTTTTTTTATGTATAAATCCACGATGTTTTCACTCTACGCTAGTGGTATTCAATGCTTTTTCGGATCGGACAAAAACTTGGCAACATCCTGTATTTATTATATATGTAGTTTAATTTTGTATCACCCTTTACATTGTAAGTGATCGCATTGAAGGGTCCGATACGTTTAACTAACTAATATTTTATTGTAAAAAAAAAAGAACAAAAATTGTGAAAAATTGGTGCTTGCGTAGGTTTTTTGAAAATAATTGGGAAATATTTATGTTAAGGCGCAGCATTTTCAAGTCAAACATGGATTGTATAATTTTTTTTTTTTGACATCGCACCTTGTGCATTTTACTAGTCAATATTTGACAGTACACTTTTTTGACATAGAACAAATTTCATTATACAATTCATATTTGCATTGCGAATCAATTATGATTATTATGACCAATTTTGAAAATACCTAAAAAGGGTTAAAGTATACATTTGAAAACGTTAGTGTTTTAAATCTAAAAGTAATTGTGGCCCACGAATAAATCGTATAACAATTAAATTGATGTTACGTATAAGATATGCTTATTTCAGTAAAATGATAGAGCTTTTCTGAGCTACGTTTTATTAAAAAATTCTGTTAAAAATAATTTATTTTATTTGACTAGAAATTCTACAAACAATATTTTGAAATCTTGCTCTTTAATACACCTTAACACAAATCTTCTATAAGTGTTTAGAATATAAGAAAAACCCATAAGTTTAGCAATCGAAATCTTGGTTGTTAAGTCCAATGTTTCGTCATTTCGAAATCGCTCGTGGAAATGACGTCTAAAATGTTGGCGCTAGAACGTGATCGATAGTGTCACGTTATTTGCTTACTCGTAAGTGTTCGAAAATGGTTTAACAATTTTAAGTGTTTAAAAAAAATATGTAAAATATTTTAAGTGTTCAAAAATTTTACGAACATTTAAGTGTTTTAAAGTGTATGAAAACGTGTTTTACAAACAATGTGAATCAAGGATTTCTCACTTTGTATATTTAGGCACAGTATTTTTCCAGTAGATAAATTAAATTTTCAGTAATAAAACAATTTATATATCTGACGTAGTCCTAAAAAATAAAAGTATGTTAAGGTGCGTTACGTTGGAACAACAATCATGAAATTGAAGTGGAGTTGGGCAGGACATGTTGTCAGGCAGAGTGATGGCAGGGGGACTAAATCGTTGACGGATTGGTGGCCGCTAACCAAGAAACGAGGTCGACGACATCATAAAGGTTGTGGGTCGAACCTGGACAATGGTAGCACAGAACAGGGCTGAAAATAATGATGATATATTGCTATAACATTCATATGTTTTTTACAATTGAATCTTTTGGCAGATTTAAAAAAAACACATTTGAGTGTCATCTATGATTTAAACTTTTATCGAGTCAATCATTCTGGATTACTTGCTATTACAAGTGTTGGAACATCCAAGTCAGTCTTGTTTTTTATAAAATGGCCCACTGCTGGGCGTGGGTCTCTTCTCATTTCTCATTGTGAGCAAGATAAGCCCATAATCCACCACGCTGGCCAAGTGACTTAATTTTTTTTTTAATGAATTCTACGACATGTTGGGATCTTCACAAAGTTTTCCTTTCCTTTTGAAGTTATCGGCAATACACACATAACCTAGAAAATATGGAGGTGCGTACCGTGGGTGGAATCCTTGGCCTTGCAGGTTGGATTCCAGTAAAATTTCATAGACTAAAATTTGACAATGAGACCAATTTTAAAAGCTTTAGTGACCAAGCTTGCTGATAATATTGCTGTCTTTTTCATTGCAGCCAATTAGAGAAGGGCATCAACATTTAAATAATAATAATAACAATTACAAACAAATATAGCAGTATAAGTAAAATAATACTTAACAACTTTTTACTTAACAAATTCTTGTCAACTTTTGACATAACTTAATAAACAACTAAAGTTGGTATTTAGTATCGCCTTAATAACTATTTTTTAATGCTAATCTACGAAATGAGAAATCGTTGGCAAAAACACTCCAGTGTTCTTAAGTGTATATACACTGGTGTGTTCTTAAGTGTGTAAACACTTTAAGTGTTCGGTTTTCTAGTGTACGCTTTACCATGTTTGGATGTTCATTATATAAATGTCTTAATAATAAATAACTATTTCTGTTGAGATTTTTTGTTTTATTTTATTATCCTTTTCTTGATGTTTGATAGGCTAAGTGTTTGACCACAACTCATCTGATGTTAAATGACGGTGTGGTCGAAGAACCTAACGAACATAATCTGGAATGGACTGGCTCTCTAGTGAGGCTGCCGCAATACATCGTTAACTGCTTTAGTGTAAAGCTAAGTCTCTTTTTTTAATATAAAAAGTGATTAGACGAACGAAACGCTCTCCTGATGATAAGAGATAACGCATGTCCATGACCATTGCAGCAATACACAGAACTTTGAGTAGCAAAACAAAGCTCAAGGCATCGTTGCTTTGGCGCTCATTACTTTCGAGTCTTTCGATGGTTAGTCTCAACAGCCCAGTAATTTTGCTAGTTGCTGTTTCGTTCAAGCTGGTATACAGTACCTAATGTTTATACGGTACTGCTTAGCGGCAGAACGTCTGGTTAGTACATGACATACATTACAATAATAGGAAATAAACAATAACTATGCAATACCAAACAGCGCTTGAACTGTCCATCAAATTATAGAAGTACTAGCGGGCATCTCGCGGTTTCACCCGCGTAGTTCCCGTTCCCGTGGGAATACAAGGATAAAAAGTTGCCTATGCCACCCGGGGATAGTGTAGATTCCCAACGGTGAAAGATTTTCTGAAATCGGTCCAGTAGTTTCGGAGCCTATTCATTACAAACAAACAATAAAATCTACCAAGCCTATCCACCAAATATACCAAGATAAGATGTTTTAATGTATTATAGGTATTAAGGGTCATGTAATATTAAATAAATAAATAAATAAATCTTTCCTCCATATTATAGTATAGATAGATAGATATAGATTGTGTCAAAGAGCCCTGAACGTTGTTTTGCTACTCAAAGTTCTGTGTATCGCTGCAATGGTCATGGACAGGCGTCATCTCTTACCATCAGGAGAGCGAAATACCGTTTAAATGTTGTTTTTGTTAAGTACCTACTTACATATTTTAAATACTTTAGGAGTAGGTAACTACCTAAGCACGTATTAATTTACTAATATTTTAAGTCATGGTAGATATTTGATTGCTAGAGTAAAGCCTGATTAGTTCAACATAACATTAAAGTTGTTAACTTGCCATGTTATTGTATTGTAAATGTTTCATACAAATTCGGTATGTAAAGAACTATGTATAACATTCCTGTATATACATTATATTTACGTTTAAAACTATTTAAAGTATAACGTCATATAGTAGGCTGTATAGCGCTACTTTCAGTGCCTAAAATAGCAGTGGCAAATCAAAACAAAATCTGTCAATGTCAAGCCAACGGCAGCCATAATAATCTCTTGCATACACGTACGTCGAGTTGTTTTTCGCTTTATGAATACAGCAATATGGATTATTTTACTTTAAACGTCTATAATATACAATTTGTTTACTTTATGTCAATTGTCAAAGTCAATCAAATGTGTCAAAATATACTTTTTTATTTTACATGGCAAGGGAATACATAATTATACAGCCTAGTTTTATGACGTCTTCGCTAAGAAAAGTTTAAAAACATTAAAATTCAACTACCGCTTAGAAAGCCAAAATATTTAATTTAGTTTCATAAAATACAGTTAATTACTATCAGTAAAAACATACAATAAATTTATACAAAAAATAAGTTTAAATAGGTACCGAATCGCCTCTGACATATAGAATAAATTCTATTTAACTTTTGTGTTAATAGAGAAATTCAATGATTTTTAATCAAATCGTTAAAGTAAATCAAGCCCGTGAGAAGCCGGGGTGGGTCGCTAGTATTACTGTAAGCTATTAACGTTCGTAACACAGATTGGTTTATGTTACTATAGCAACCAAAGCGTTCAATAAATTTATTATATTATTCCACCAATTTATTTGTAAAAGTGGCAAAATCCAGAACTATTTTTTTTTTCTACTAAATTCTAACAAACTTCTTCAGTAACTCGATAGTGACTCCATCAATCAACGGCACAGATTAACTGTAGCTCTCTTCTATGACGAAAAACCACACGCACTTTTGACGTCACTCGATTATAGGTCAGTTATGACGTCATTTCTTATCTTTTTTTATTTTTGACGTGTATATTTTTAACTGCTTCAATAAAGAGTCAATCCAGAAAATGGTTGATAACATAATTGGGGATACAGTTGGTATTGTAGCTTCATAATTATCTATCTGTAATGGCTGAATATCTATAACTTTGTTCAATATTCTATTTGAACAAGTTTCTCCCTAGAATTGGCCCATAAAAATAAACGAAAACAATACTTTTTCGAAACTACTTTTAAAAGGAAATAAACTAAATATATTGAACATGATTTTTAATTTAATTTGCCCCATCGGGCAGGCTAATGCTGTAAAGCCATACTGCCTTGTCTTAAGTGTTATTTCTGCTGTCTCTTAGCTATAGTTATGGTCAAAGTCCAAACTTAGTCAAGTCCAGTCCGTGTCAGTCAAGTCCAGTCATGCTTTAGTAAAGTAGTGACGACTTTACTACAAAGCCTCGATGGAGTTTTGGAAGCAACACGAAAAGTCATGTTTCACCACATTATATCATTTTCCCACACTCTCGCTTGTGATTCGGCACTTTATGAATAAAACACCACCATTTTTATGCATAAACACTCGACAAAACACGAGTTTTGGAAAAAAATACAACGGAGCGACACGACTCTTCCCGCGTTCCCGCCAAAACTCACATAAGTATGATTCTATTCTTACTATTGCAAAAATACACAAATTGCGATGCCAAAAACCAAAAAAGAAAAAACTTTACTTCTAAAACTACAACTAGATGGCGTTGATTTATCTTAAAACGCACAAGCGTTTCTGTCAATGTTGTTCAGTGGCTAACACTGAAATATATGTTTGATTCAATATTCTTTCATTGGTGTGTCAGTTAATGTCAGTTAATATATAAAGCTATAATAAGTATGTGAACACATTAGGTTTACTTTAGATTTGTATCTGATGGCATGATATACATGATATTTTTGAACGGCAAGTTTACTTGCCTTGTCAGTTTCCTTACAAGACGTACCAGCTTCTTGGTATTCATACTAGGTTTTAGCATCATGTACCAAGGTTACTCGGTCCTGGTACGCAAAAATACCAAGATTTGCCGTAGACCGAAAAATGTCAAGTTTAGCCGTTGACCGACAAAAATACACTTAAAATACGTATAATATAACCGACAAATTTTTGAGATGCATATAAAACAACTTTCCAATCCAGAGTACTTTTAAAAATATCATTACTTTCTCCCGGTTTGAAGGGAAGGTACTGTGTCGAAATTACAGGGATGTTAAAGAAAACTCACTGTAAACTAACGACATTTTAATACATCTTTAATGTACGTATACTGTTATTAAAGAAAATTTCATGTTCACGTAAAAAATTATTGCTCGGTATATTACGTTATTTTTTATTAGCCATTTTCTATTGTACACTGTAATTCGAAATTTCTTTAGAACAGACTAGGCATTCAGTCGGTTTCATACGGATACCAAATTTTTTTTTTTTTTTTTATTTGAAAAGTAATGTCGCCTGTCCATGACCATCGCAGCGATACACAGAACTTTAAGTAACAAAACAAAGTCCAGGGCATCACTGCTTTGGCGCTCATTACTTTGAGACTTTTGGTAGAGTTAGTCTTAACAGCCCAATGATTTCGCTAGCTGCAGTACCCTTCAAACCGGAACACAGTAATGTTTACACACTACTGCTTAGCGGCAGAATAACTGGTACTGCGGTGGTACCTACCTAGACGACCTCCTGCTAAAGAGATCTACCACCAAGTGAAGTTGTTTTTTTATGCTAGGGCAGGCGATTTGAAAACAACTCGCCTGATGTTAAGAGGCTCTAGTCTGGTGAAATGAAGGCAATCGATGTGTTATTGTCGTTACTTTATCTGACGTTATACATTATGTGGAGGTTCGAAATTAATAAATACTATAATACATATCCTGAATTAGTATGTGATTTAAAAAAAAATGTTTATTTTCAACTATTTTGAAATTATTTTCAACCCGTAATCTTGACATCAAAATAATTATAGGAAAGCAGTATTTTAAAAGATGCTAACTTTGATGCAGATATATTTATGGTTAAGGCCTTTCATGTGATGTTTTGTTTATTCTATTAGCAGATAACCACGGATAGTTTTGATGATAAATTCTCATGGTGCCTGCTGAAAACCTCTTCTGTGTTAAGTAGTTGCTAAGAGTTCACTCAAGTAAAAGAGAAAGAAAATCTTCCTATATTGCTTTCTCCCTCTACGCCTCACCCTCTGCTGCTGATTACCTACTACGGGCCCGCGGGCTACGCGATGCAACAAGCTATGACTAAATACATTGCGTGTTCTCTATGACGTCATAAACGTCATACATATACGAAGTCGTGATGGACATCTAAATTGTACGAAAAACCGAAAGTAGATTTATTCGTTTCCAGGGCGAGTATACCGATACTGAGCGTCCGGCCATACGTCTGTGTGAGTAAAAAATATCAATGTAAGTGTTCAATCATACAACTACAGGCTTAAGCTACGGACGGTATGATCAAAATGGTGACCACATAAAAACTGGTCTTGTAGTTTGGTGAGCCATACACACGGTGTGAAAATAGACTGTTAAGTGCTTGGCGGCACATTTCCAACTCTCGTGTGGTAGCTAGCCGGGCGAGTACCTACTAGAAAGTACGCTACCACCATGCTATGGTTTCCTCACGATGATCACTTTCACCTTCAACTCAAGCTCATTGTTAGGGTTTGAACCCACGCCTTTCTGCGGGAACCGACCGCGCTAAACACTGAACTATCATCGCTACAAAACATACAAATGTTTTATTGAAAACACCAATGTTACAAGTTAAATTCCGTAACATCATGTCTTCAAGTTGGTTGGATCCAGGTTCAGCAGTTAGACAAAACGAAAACTTACTACTAGAAAAGATTTGGTCACTGCTTGGTGGTCTAGTGCCGTTGTGATCATCATAGCTTCTTACCAAATGGGATGACTATCACTGCAGATGAGCGCTGCAAAGAACTAAACACAATTGTGGAGAAGATCGCACATCTCCAAACGTAAAATAAACAAATACAGATATGGGCAAATAATTCATTGTTTATTTCTGTATTAACTTAAAATTAAATACATTAAAGCTATGAGTATAACTGACGCGCTGCCAAAGGTGGAGGAAGCGGACGAATATGACACTGAAAAAAATAATCACGGATTAGAAAAATGTTTAGTAGAAAAAGTGTGCACAGGAAACTTGTAATATTATCTTAAAATTAAAAAATCTACGCAAAATTGGAATTAATGTTCAATATAACTTGACCTGTCTTTTAGTATATTTCCTACAATTTCAGAGATCTATGCAAATTGGTTTTAAAATCCAGTATAACTTGACCTATCTTTTAGTATATTTACTACAATCGCAGAGGTCTACACAAATTGGATTTTTAAATAAAATAAAATAAATATCGTAGGACATTACACACAGCGCCATCTGACCCCAAACTAAGCAAAGCTTGTACTACGGAATCAGATAACTGATAGAATACCTAAATGCTTCTTTTTTGTAAATACATACTTATAATAAATACAGAACACCCAGACACAGTACAAACATTTGTTTATGCCACAAAGTTTGTCCTGGGTGGGGATCGAACCCACGCCCTTTAGCTCTTGAAGCAGACATTCTACTAATGAACCAACAGGGCTGTCAACTATCCAAAGTTATATTTATATCCAATATAACTTGACCTATCTTTTAGTATATTTACTACAATCTCGGAGGTCTACGTAAATTGATATAAATTCCAATATAACTTGACCTATTTCCTAGAATATTGACTACAGTCTTAAAGGTCTATGAAAACTGGACCATTGTCTAAAGTCGCAGAGGTCTCTGTAAATTAAAAATCCAATATAACTTGACCTCTCTGCGAGTGTATTCATTAAAGCTGCAGAGGTCTATACAAACTGGATAGTCCATCCGCTTTAAATTGACCCCTCTTTGAGAACACTCACCACAAGTCCGGAGCTCTTCGCTGTATGGATAATCAAAGGAACATTGGCAAATGCTATTTCTGCAAACAGTTCTGTCTGACATTGATAGCAGGAAACATTGACTGGTTCTACTGCATGCCTCGAATAGATCTACAAAGGAACATGAACTGTAATTTTTTGTACAAAAAGTAGTAATTGCTTTGTGGGAGAATCTTTAAAGGAATTTCGACTCAAGGAAGTTGTCTAATTAGCAAAAACACGGACAAGTGCTAGCCAGATTTGCTGACAGAGAGTTCCGTACAAACTAGTAGGTATAAATACAAATACAACCAGTCAGGCAACCCGTCAGCTTGATTGCAAACTGTGGCAAAAAAAAAAAGATCGAAAATCGGTGTAAATTTTTTTTGATTAAAATAAAAAACCGGCCAAGTGCGAGTCGGACTCGTGCACGAAGGGTTCCGTACTATCCCACTAATATTATACATGTGAAAGTTTGGATGGATGGATGAATGGATTTATTTATTTATTATAATAAGAAAGGCACAACAACAACTTACACTAATTATATTATTATCAGTTGCAAGTAATAATATTTTAACAATAATAAATTAAAAATTACATACATCAGAAACATTTTTTTTCACTTTCACCTTTAACTACTACGACAAGTGTAGTCTGATGGACGGATGGATGTTTGTTACTCTTTCACGCAAAAACTACTGAATGGATTTGCAAGAAATTTGGTACGGAGGTAGCCGAGACCCTAGATTAACGCATAGGCTACTTTTTATCCCGGAAACATGACTGTAGCGGGTAACACCGCGGGGCGCAGCTATAAAATATTATATTTCGAAAAAATGTGATATCATAATCCCCGCCCCTTGTCACACAATGTCACACTATGTCAACCCACCCCACCCCCTTTACGTGTGACGCTATCACACGGGGAGGAGGGATCTTATCGTGTCAGAAGAAATGGTAGTTACCACTTACCAGTGACGGGCCAGCAGCTGCCGTCTCTGTGGTGGTGGCCAGCCTCGCAGGCGCAGGTCCCGTTGTTGCAGAAGCTGTTGGTGCCAAGCGTCTCCGTACACTGGCTGGTCACGTTGCATTGGGCCTCGTAAGCGGGGGAAACTGCGAATAAATCATAATCAGATTATTCGTGTCTGACTACTGGTATCATACTATTTGATATAGGATACCCACTATCCTACTACCCCACTAATATTATAAATGCACAAACTAGTTAACGAACACATAGATAATCCCTATTTGCTCAATGAATTAAGTTTTACCGTCCCGCGTCCATCTAGCCGTCTCTCAAATAAAATAGTTATTTGTTATACAAGAGTGCAAAGTTGCTTTTTAACCGCGCGCTCAATTTTGATGAGCGAGCGAGCGAAGGATTCTAAAATTACAATCCTGAGCGTTTTCGAGAGGAGAAGGAGGAATCCTGCGAGGGAATCAAAAGGGCACGAGGTGAACAATCTTTGCACTCGAGTGCAGCACGTAACTTGTCTCCCACCTCAGCGAGGAAATGACCAAATGCAAAAAAATCTTTTACAATCACAAGATACTTTTTTGGAGTTTTGGCGGGAACGCGGGGAGAGTCGTGTCGCTCCATTGTATTTTTTTCTAAAACTAGTGTTTTGTCGCGTTTTTATGCAAAAAAATGGTGGTGTTTTATTCATAAAGTGCCGAATCACAAGCGCGAGTGTGGGAAAATGATATAATGTGGTGAAACATGACTTTTCGTGTTGCTTCCAAAACTCCATCGAAGCTTTATAGTAAAGTCTGACCTAGACTGGACTGTGTACTTGACCTAGACTGGATTTTGACTATAACTTTAGCTACGAGGACACTTATTTAACTTTTGAATCTTGAAAATATTTATATACTTGACACTGGCAAATGCAAAAACGCGAGGCCAAAAAAAAAAGATACTTTTATTTCAGTTCAGGTATTAACTACTACATTAACAATATGACGTGAAAAGAAAATTGCGCGCGCAAAGCAAATTAAAAAAAAAACGTACACCAAGGAGGTTCCGATCCGTTCAGAAGTTTCTGCGTGAAAGATTAACAAACATCCATCCAAACTTTCACATTTATAATATTAGTGGGATTATTTACCTTGAAATTCAATAAAAGAAACATTTGTAGCAATTTAAGTTTGTATATTTCTCACCCGTCCAGCAGATGTCATCGTACGCCACGAATCCGTCGCGACACTGGCACGTCGGAGAAGAAACCCGCGCGAGATTCGACTGCGGCGAGGCCTCCGAGAGAGTCACGTTCAAACAAATCGTGTTCTCGATAACGCAATCACTGTCGAGAGAACATGAACCGCCGATGACTGTGGACAAAGTTAATTTTTAGCATTGAAATAGGTATGTAAAGATTTTTTTTAAATAATAAACATATTATTATTATTATTTATCTTCTTTTTTTTGTTTGTTGTTTGTTTCCTATTTGTATTAATTGTGTTCTGTGTTTCTGGTGTATAATAAAGTTATATTCTATTCTATTTTATTCTATAATACAGCGCCATCCGACCGCAAACTGTAAAATTATATTTTAATGTAAAAAGTAATGAGACCAAGGAGACGCTCTCCTGATGGTAAGAGATAACGCCTGTCCATGACCATTGCAGCGATACACAGAACTTTGAGTAACAAAACAAAGTCCAGGCATCGCTGCTTTGGCGCTCATTACTTTGAGACTTTCGATGGTTAGTCTCAGCAGCCCAGTAATTAAGTAAAGCTTGTGCTATAGAAGTCTGATACCTGATAGAATACTTAAATACTTTTTTTTTGTAAATACTTATAATAAATGCAGAACACCCAGACACAGAACAAACATTTGTTTATACCACAAAGTTTGTCCTGGGTGGGAATCGACCCCACGCCCTTCAGCTCTTGAAGCAGACACCTGCCAATGAACCAACAGGGCTGTCAAACGTTTTTAATATTTACTTTATTTTAGGAAACTCATTTCAGTATTATGACTTTCTATGCGGTTGATTTTTTTTTAATTTTTGACTCAGGTGAGCTTTGGTCATACGGGTGTAGTAGGTGTTTGACCATAGCTCATCTGAGTCAACAATTTAAAAAAAAACCACCTGGACACAACTAACCTTGGATAGAAATGACTCTCAAGTGAGGCTGCCGGAACACACCGTTAGGTGCTTGGCGACAGATTTTCAACTCGAGGGTGGTAGCTAGTCAACCGAGGAAGTCGCTATCAGCCGTTTCGTAAGACGTGCTATGGTAGCATTACCTCAGACCATCAAAAGACAAGACTTTTGTAGCGATGATTGCTCAGTGGTTAGCGCGGTCGGTTCGCACGCCGCACGGCGCAGCGCGGGTGCAAACCCCAACAATGAGCTTGAGCTACCGCTGAAGGAAAACGTCTTGAGGAAGCCATAGCATGGTGGTAGCGTACCTACTCTCTAGTACTCGGCTGGCTAGTTACCAAATGTGTTTTTTTGAAAACATCTTATTTGTTAATACCAATTGAACTTACTGGCAGCACAAAAATCTTCCGCTTCTTGGTATCCCTCACCGCAGGAGCATCGGCCTCCCGCGCAGACTGTGTTGGGTGTCTCTGTGCATTCCGGCGTCGCTTGACACGCGTCCCCTAGCCCTGAAATGGTATGAACAAAGTCAGTAATGCATGAACGATGTCAGAAAGATATGAACAAAGTCAGAGAGGCATGTACAAAGTCAAATAGGCATGAATAAAGTTAGATGGGTATACTTAGGTATGAATAATATATGCTATTACACTCTTGACGAATTTTTTAATGATGTTAATATTTATAATGTCTAAGTAACTTATCAATATTCTAATTTCATTTTGTATTAATTTAATTATTTTAACGTTATGTAGTTTTCATTAATTATTTTTTTTTTGTCGTGCTCTAATAGGGTCACATTAATATGTAAACTTTAATAGTAAAATTTGTTGGTACTCACCCAACCCTGTAGTAAGACAGAGGCCCTCAAATGCCACCAGACCTTCAGGGCAGGTGCACGTCTCCAAAACACACTGGATCTCAAACTCTCCTGCCAAGCAATCGCTGTCTACTTCACATTGCTCACCAATACCTGAAAATAACATTATTCATACTTCAAATTGTTGTAAGTTTGGGGCAAGATGGCACTGTGGAAACTGTTCTATGAGATTTATATATTTATTAGATACGCCCCGCGGTGTTACTCGCTACATATGTTCGGGATAAAAAGTAGCCTATGTGTTAATCCAGGGTTTCAGCTACCTCCATAGCAAATGTCATCCAAATCCGTTCAGTAGTTTTTGCGTGAAAGAGTAACAAACATCCATCCAAACTTTCACAGTTATAATATTAGTGGGATATGATAGCTGCGTCCCGCGGTGTTACCCGCTGCATGTTTTCAAAATAAAAAGTAACCTATGTATTAATCCAGAGTCTCGGCTACCTCCATACCGAATTTATTCCAAATCCGTTCAGTAGTTTTTGCGTGAAAGAGTAACAAACATCCATCCAAACTTTCACATTTATAATTTTAGTGGGATATAATAGCTGCGTCCCGCGGTGTTACCCGCTGCATGTTTTCGAGATAAAAAGTAGCCTATGTATTAATCCAGGGTCTCAGCTACCTCCATATCAAATTTAATCCAAATACGTTCAGTAGTTTTTGCGTGAAAGAGTAACAAACATCCATCCAAACTTTCACATTTATAATTTCAGTGGGATATAATAGCCGCGTCCCGCGGTGTTACCCGCTGCATGTTTTCGAGATAAAAAGTAGCCTATGTATTAATCCAGGGTCTCAGCTACCTCCATATCAAATTTAATCCAAATCAATGTTCAATGTTTATATTTAGTTTATTTCCGCTTAACAGTCGTTCCAGTTCCAACAGTGACGAGGAGACTTAAATTAAACTAATTTTACACTGCTTATTAATTAAAAACCCTAATCTTACTTAAAATCTAGAACTCATAAACTTAGAAATATTCTTAATGCAAAGTAACGCCTGAATCAATCAATTATCTAATCCAAATCAGTTCAGTAGTTTTTGCGTGAAAGAGTAACAACATACTCATAAACTTTCGCATTTATCTTATTAAGTAGGAAGTAGGATATTAATGGTAGGATTAGACTCCTTTTTTTTTGGGCAGTCTTATATTATAACTGACCAGCGAAGAGCCGGCACATTTGCCTGTCGTCGTCCCAGACCGCGAGGTCGGTGTCGCATTCGCAGGTCCGCAGGTTCCAGGGCTCCGCGGGCGGCCCACAGCGCGCCGCCGAGCCGAACGTGTGGCAGTTCTCGTCGGTCACGCAAGAGTCCCCGATCTGACGGGTTACTGGCACAAAGATACACAAGACCTTATGGAAAAGTAATACAATTTATTTTGATTTTATACACAGATATTTTTTTGCCATTTATGGACAAATGAAGCATAATTTTACAGTGAAATCACAGCTACTGGCATTTATTTTGCTCTTTATTTGCGGTAAATCACAATTGCTTGAATAAAACAGTAGATTATTAGCACAAAATCAAATTTATGAATGTATGAATTTTGAATAAAACTGTAGATCATGCTAATAATTTACTGTTTTATTCAAGCAAATGTGATTTACCGCAAATAAAGAGCAAAATAAATGCCAGTTGCAGTGATTTCACTGTAAAATTATGCTCCATTTGTCCATAAATGGCAAAAATTTATTTACCACCTTAAATCGTTTTTTTATACCTTTGATGCAATCTCTCATGTTTTCCTCAAAGAAGAAGTTAATTGGACAAGTGCAGAGCCCATCTCTCACTTCTGCTAGAAGACCGACGCACTGCTCTGGCGTAGACTGCGAGCCTAGTTCTGCAAACAAAGAAAATCCAGAAGTTACGCAAAACGGCAGCACTAACCCCAAAGGGGCCAAAGGTTTATTGTTATCGTCTTTGTGAACCACTTTTTACTAAAACCGCGTAAAATAAACAAATATTACATACCTACGTTTATTTAAAAGTGATAGGACGATATTTTTAATATTCCAATAAATTGTAATTTGATTTTATTTTATTTGATTTAATCCAACTTAATTTAATACATTAATCAATCTGATAAAATCAATGCTACCAAAGTCGCAATGTAATGTAAAATAAACAATAATAATAAGTGATATACCTAGTATAATTAAAATTAAAATAGCTATATTTAATAGTATTAAAATAATCAACAAATCAATGTAATTGATATATTTTGTTTTCCTACGTATATCGTCACTCCATCGAGTCAGCTGGCGGTGGATGGAAGCGAAAAGCCGAAGATCGGGCTGAGTGGCGTGACTTGGGTGAGGCCTATGTCCAGCAATGGACTACAAAAGGCTGATCATGATATTCTGTTTTGTATTGTTAGAAATAAAGGCTCTTTGATTTGATTTAAATTTAATTTAATTCGATTTTGTTTAATTTATTCAAAGTCAAAGTATAATTTATTGCTATGCGGTCTTAAGATTTTTATATAAATTTATATAACATGATTTGTGACAAAGAAAGTTACAATTAAAGAATTTGGATATGATAAACCGAACGATACGCTCTCCTGGTGGTAAGAGATAACGCCTGTCCATGACCATTGCAGCGACACACAGAACTATGAGTAACAAAACAAAGTCCAGGCATCGCTGCTTTGTCGCTCATTACTTTGAGACTTTCGATGGTTAGTCTCAACAGCCCTGTAATGTCGCTGCAGAACCCTTCACACTGATATCTCTTATCATCAGGTCTCGTTCGTCTCATCACTTTTTACTATTAAAAAGATGCAATTAAAATTTATTCTCACCAGCATTGCATTGTAGGCCATCATTACTCAAGTAGTACCCTACAGGGCAGACGCAAGCACCAAACGTGGAGCACTCGAGCGGTTGCGGACACGGCGACATAACGCTACACGCCACGCCATGCGACGCGGCTGACATGACAGCTGTCAAAGTGACAGCTGTCGAGTTGACAGCGGCCGCAACTAGCGCTGCGTTTGGAGTATTGGAAGCTGAAATATAGAAAAACATGTTGGCTATTTGTATTTGCGTAACGATGATAGCTCCAGATTACAGTATGGTGTGGGTTCTGATCCCATAACGAGCTTGAGCTGCCGGTGAAGGAAAAGATCGCGAGGAAACAGCATGACGGTAGGGTACTCTCCAGTACTCGGCTGGCTAGCTACCACGCTAAAGGTGAAAGTCTGCCACCAAGCAGTCTCTTTTCAAAACACCTATTCCAAGCTAGTGTGCTGCGCTAGTAAGCTAAGGTCAAGCTTGCGGTTTTGTGCAAGCGATAAAATATTAAAAAAATTTTCAAAACAGTTAGGTTTAGATTTAAAGAAACTTTAATATCAGTAAGACATTGCTGTCACTTATGTGATAACATGATTGGACTTAAAAAATATATAATTACATTCAGTCTTAAATTTAATGAAAATAATATAAATAAATAAACTATCATGGCTTTACAAGATTTGAGGCAAAAGATTAGAATAAACAAGGCCCGTTCCACGCACTTAGATTTCACCCCCATATTACCAACGAAAAGCATGTAATTAACTACTTTTCGTTGGCAATATGGTGAGCCAAATGTTTCTTAAATGCGTTGAACGAGCTTACGTTTTTTAAGTGTGAGGGTAACTTGTTAAAAAGTTCATTTGGCTTTTATCACAGCCTGCCTGTTAAAAACGATGCGGTCTAGGATGTATCACGCACTTAAAAGGAATTTGTTTACTTTGATTCAGTTAGGAAATAGCTTCTATACCGTTAACCATAAATAACTGAATATTGAAAAATATGCAAAATCCATACGACTTACCTTAATTGATGCGTATAGCAACGAAAATAGCTATTATTTTTTTTGTAAAAGATCGTGTGTCATAATCAAAATGTTTGCCAGTTATGTTACCCATCAAACAATAAAGAAGAAAAACATACACGGATGCGTTCATTGATATATAGGTAATACGCACTAGATCAACTAGATGACACGCCCGAGAATTTTACTTGGTGGTAGATCTCCTTAGCAGGAGGTCGTCTAGGTAGGTACCACCGCAGTACCAGTTATTCTGCCGCCAAGCAGTAGTGTGCAAACATTACTGTGTTCCGGTTTGAAGGGTACTGCAGCTAGCGAAATTACTGGTCTGTTGGGACTAACCATCTAGTCTCAAAGTAATGAGCGCCAAATCAGCGATGCCCCGGACTTTGTTTTGTTACTCAAAGTTCTGTGTATCGCTGCAATGGTCATGGACAGGCTCTTACCATCAGGAGAGCGTCTCGATCGTCTCATTAATTTTACATTAAAAAAAAAAATTACTTCGCTCAATTCCATTGCAGAGCAGTATCCACACTATTATTTAGATAGAAGAAAGTAAGACATTATTAGTGTTACCAGTTCTGACGACGCATTGACGGGAGTTGATCTCGCACGCGCCGTTGGTGAAATGACAATCTTCGTCAATCACACAGCCGTCGCCGACCGCTGCAACAAACAAAACGTGCCGATATACATCCAGCTACTAATTTTTAATTCTATTTAATGATAACCTATGTAACATAAATAGATAGATATAGATAATAATTATTCGACACATACGTAATTATTCGACACGTACGTATTTATTCGACATGTACGTAATTATGCGACATAAACGTATTTATTCGACATAAACGTATTTATTCGACACACACGTAATTATTCGACACGTACGTAATTATTGGACATGTACGTAATTATTCGACATGTACGTAATTATTCGACACATACGTAATTATGCGACATAAACGTATTTATTCGACACACACGTAATTATTCGACACGTACGTAATTATTGGACATGTACGTAATTATTCGACACATACGTAATAATTCGACGCATATTCGACACGTATATGCGTCGAATTATTACGTACATGTCGAATAATTACGTATATGTCGAATAATTCTACTCCAAGTCCGCTCAACATAACCAAACTTTCTACCCCAAGTCCACTCACCATGTCCAATCTTCCTGCACTCCCCTCTCTGCCTCTCGTAGTACCCGTCAGCGCAGACGCAGACGCCATCGCACTTCAAGCTGAATGGATCTCTCGGCACGGTGATGCAGTGCTCGTCCCGCGAGCACGCGCTGCCGTAGTCGGCTGTCGGCCAGCAGCGCCCGTGGAAGTAGTGGTGACCTTCTTGGCAGAGGCAAGACCCAGTTTCTGAAAACAAGGATAATGTGCTTTTTAACCCCATACTTTTCACCAGGCTGTATTAGACAGTTGAAATTTTCACAGATGATGTATTTCTGTTGCCGCTATAACAACAAATACTAAAAAACAGAATAAAAAATAAACTTTTAAGGGGGCTCCCATACAACAAATGTGATTTTTTTTGCTGTTTTCATAGATAACTAGCTGCGTCCTGCGGTGTTACCCGCTGCACGTTTTCGGGATAAAAAGTAGCCTATGTGTTATTCCGGGGTCTCAGCTACCTCCATACCAAATTTTCCACAGCTCGTCTGATGTTATGTAGCGATGATAGCTTAGCGATGATAGTGGTTAGCGTGGTCAGTTCACGCGCTGAAAGGCGTGGATTCAAACCCCAACAATGAGCTTGAGCTGCTGGTGAAGGAAAACATCGTGAGGAAACCACAGCATGGTGGTAGCGTACTCGGCTGGCTAGCTACCACACGAGAGTTGAAAATCTGCCGTGTCATGTAAACCGACAGCGCTAACCACTGAGCTATCATAGCTATAAAAAGTGCGTATGTGTGTTACGGCAGCGTCACTTGAGAACCAACTCCAGGTTAGCTGTGCTTACCATATACGACCACACCGTTACTTAAGAAAACTGGTAAGTGTTAAGTTACTGCTCGGAAAAGGCTTCAAAGCCTTGAACATCGACGGAAAGTTGCTTGTCTGTCGGTTTTCTACCGGATACATTTTGGAGAGTGCGCTTCAGATCTGCATGACCTAATTCCACCTTGCCCATTCTACTATCGGACAGCCAGGAGCTCTAAAAAGCGTCACCGCTTCATGGTTGATGTTCCAAAAGCTCGAACTAAGCGGTTTGATTCCACCTTCTTCATACGTACCGCTAGACATTGGAATCTGCTGCCCGAGTGGGTGTTCCCCGATAAATATAGTCTGGGTACCTTCAAGTCGCGAGTGAATCGGTTTCTTCTAGGCGAGCGTGCTCCACCGTAGACCGCATCTTCGCTTAACATCAGGCGGGATGGCGGTCAAACGCAAGCCTATCTATTATAAAAAAGGAACGGTTGAGCTGAGGTCTGTTAGACCTCAACCTATCCTTGTCTCTCACCGTCTGTCTGGTTCCCTCGCCTGCACTCGAACATTGTGAAGAGCCTGGAACACTGGTGGGCCTCCACACAAGACGAAGTGTGGTATGGTGCCACTGAAAATAGAATGAGACATTTTATTGGTCTAAATATTCGATTTTTTTATGCTTGACAGGCTAGGTGTTTGACCACAGCTCACCTGATGTTAAGTGAAGGTGTGGTCGAAGATGGTAAACCACACCTAGCCTGGAATGCAACTGGGTCTCAAGTGAGGCTGCCGGAACACACCGTTATTCAAATTCAAATTATGTATTATTGACACAAAAACAATTACATTTATAAATGTCACAAAAATGATAAAACAATAAACTAAATTCAAAATAAAATGTCAAATTAAAATATAATGTCAGGTTAAAATATAAAGTCAAGTTTAAATACAATGTCAAAATACAAATTTTACCGTTAGTTGTTTGGCGGCAGATTTGCAACTCTCGCGTGGTAGCTAGCCAGCCGAGTACTAGAGAGTACGCTACCACCATGCTGTGGTTTCCTCACGATGTTTTCCTTCACCGGCAGCTCGAACTTATTTAACTTATTTAACGTGAACGTATTTTTAATTATTTTTAAATTCGTTCTATATATTATTATGAGACCATGTAGTTACTTGAAATAAATAAAATTGTTGATAGCTCAGTAGTTAGCGCGGTAGGTTCGCATGCCGAAGTGCGTGGGTTCAACCCCCAACAATGGGCTCGAGCTGCCGGTGAAGGAAAACATCGTGAGGAAACCATAGCATGGTGGTAGCGTACTCTCTAGTACTCGGCTGGCTAGCTACCACACGAGAGTTGCAAATCTGTCGCCAAGCGTCTAACGGTGTGTTTGATTGATTGATTGATTGATTAACTCTTTATTGCACACATTGAAAAAACCAATACAGAAGAAATAAAATTAATTAATTAGTGTAACAACTGGCGACCTTATCGCTAAAAGCGATCTCTTCCAGGCAACCGTAGGACGGACAGGATCAGAGGAAGAAAAATACGGGGTGTGTCAATAACGAGGATATGCACAAAGGATAACATAACTGTAACATAAATTCTTATATCTACATTCTAATAATAATATATCCTAATACATAAAATAGGTAACTAAAAATACACTAATATATATAAAATTAATTTATTATTTAGAAATAAAATAAATACTTGTATTCTGAGAATATATACACAAATAAGCGACAAGTAACAACAATTAGGTATTATAGCTGCGAAAGATAAAAAAGTTTGACTTGATCTTTAAAAACAGTGATCGATGGAGCACGTTTAATGGCTACAGGTAGCGCGTTCCACAGTTGGACTGCCTGGAATGCAAAGGACTTACCGTAAAACGTTTCACAGCGTGCAGAAGGGGTCTTGAGAGTAAGGTTCTCCTTCGACCTAAGGGGCAGGGAATGAGAACTGTGCCAGAAGGTGAAATTTTCTTTTAGATAGCAGGGAGTAGAGGGGTTGAAGAGAACGTTATACAGAAGAGAAAGTAAATGAGCGTTCCGCCGAAGGCGAATCGGTAACCACTTGAGTTTAGCGCGAAATTGAGATATATGGTCATACTTTCGTAGACCATATATAAATCTAATACAATAATTTTGGAGACGCTCAAGTTTGTTAAGCTGGTCCTCGGATAGGTCAAGATAGCAGACGTCTGCGTAGTCCAAGATAGGCAGAAGGAGAGACTGTGCAAGTGCAACTTTAGTAGCAGTGGGCAAGAAATTACGCAGCCTTCGAAGCGAACCACCGGTTCAAACATTCTACTGCTGACGAGCTTCAGATGAGTGTCCCAACTTAACGTGCGATCAAACAGTACACCAAGGTTCTTGACAGTCTCGCTATATGGAATTGCAGTGCCATCGAAGACTACACTAGGCAATGTAGACCAGTCAACCCTAGAAATCATGTAAGTGCTCCCTATGATTATGACTTGAGATTTGTTGGGATTCACTTTCAGACCAAAAGACCTGCTCCACTCAATGATTTTGAATAGATCATTATTTATTGAAGCTATGGCTGAATCTAGCTCATTGAGTTGGGCTTGGCTATAAATTTGGAGATCGTCTGCATATAGGTGGTAAGAAGAAGTTAGGTGTTGTGATATGGAGTTAATAAAAATAGCAAAAAGAAGAGGAGATAAGACACCACCTTGCGGAACACCAGCAACCGTGTCGCACCAAGAAGAGACAGTATCTTCGAGGCGAAGGCGCTGCCGTCGTCCATACAAGTAACTACGAAACCAGTCGACCACAGATGGAGATATATTAATAGAGCGAAGTATCGCCAACAGAATGTCAAAATTAACGGCATTGAAAGCATTACTGAAATCTAACAGTGCTAGAACAGTAAGCTTGCCGTTATCCATACCCAAGCGAATATCATCGGTGATCTTGACAAGAGCAGACGCAGTACTATGCCCAGGACGGAAACCGGATTGGAGAGGATTAAGAAGGCCTTGTCTGATAAGAAAATGATTTAATTGACCATGAACTAGACGCTCAAGGACTTTTGACAGGAAAGGAAGGATAGAAATGGGACGATATTCAGAAAAAGATTTAGGGTTAGAATTTTTAGGTAATGGAATAATCTGCGCATCTTTCCAGGTTGCAGGAAATACACCGTTAGAGGTAGAATTGTTAAAGAAAAAGCAAAGAATGGGAAGGATTATGTCAAGAATGGGCAGTAGCATGTTCCGACTTATGCTGTCACCGCCCACCGCATTGGAGGAAATTGACAGTACACTCTTCTTAACATCACATTCAGTGAAACGATTAAATACAAAAGGAGAGCAGTCGGGAAGTTGAATGACAGAAAGAAGATTTATAGTAGAATTTTTATCCCCAAGTGACATAGCAGTTGTTGAAGAAAAGTGTTGATTTAGAGCATTTATATCAATTTTACATGAGGTAAAATTCTGACGTGATTTGCCAATTCCCATCGATCTGAGAAATTTCCAGACCTTAGTTGAATTCTCGTTTTCTATAGAGGCGTGGACATAGCGTGTGTTCCGGCAGCCTCACTTGAGAACCAGTTCCATTCCAGGCTAGGTGTGCTTTACCATCTTCGACCACGCCTTCACTTAACATCAGGTGAGCTGTAGTCAAATATCTAGCCTGGCAAACATAAAAAAAAACTATTGCCTATTTGTATTTAGATATCATGTGTTACAAATGCTTACATTCAATACAAGCAGAACCAGAGAGTCCTATCTGCTGGCCGGTGGGGCAGCCGCAGACGCCATCACGGCACACGCTACCTCCGAGGTCGGAGCAGTCACTGTCCTGGACGCACGCCCACTGGGACAGTACTGGCCCAGTCTGAACGAGGCATAAACCTGCAAAAATAACACATTTTTTTAATGTAAAAAGTAATGAGACGAACGAGACGCTCTCCTGATGGTAAGAGATAACGCCTGTACATGACCATTGCAGCGATACACAGAACTTTGAGTGACGAAACAAATTCCAGGGCATCGCTGCTTTGGCGCTCATTACTTTGAGACTTTCGATGGTTAGTCTCAACAGCCCAATGATTTCGCTAGCTGCAGTACCCTTCAAACCGGAACACAGTAATATTTACACACTACTGCTTAGCGGCAGAATAACTGGTACTGCGGTGGTACCTACCTAGACGACCTCATGCTAAGGAGATCCAATAAAACTAGCAACATCCCACTAATATCATAAATGTGAAAGTTTGGATGGATGTTTGTTACTCTTTCACGCAAAAACTACTGAATGGATTTGGATGAAATTTGGAATGGAAATAGCTGAGACCCTGGATTAGAACACGGGCTACTTTTAATCCCAAAAACATGTTGCGGGTAACAACGCGGGGCGCATCTAGTGTATACAGAAAAGAATACATGAAATAAAATCATGTAATAAAATTTGTTTCATGGTCAAATAAAGTGTTGTCTGTGTATTAAAATAAGCATAAGTATTGTATCAGTTATCTGGTTCCCTTAGTACAAGCTTTGCTTAGTTTGGGGCTAGA
Organism: Biston betularia; assembly: GCA_905404145.2. Classification (NCBI taxonomy): domain Eukaryota; kingdom Metazoa; phylum Arthropoda; class Insecta; order Lepidoptera; family Geometridae; genus Biston; species Biston betularia. The sequence continues at coordinate 662,080 of FR989892.1, read as the reverse complement.
TGGCACTGTGTGTAATGTCCTGCGGTGTTTTTTTTTTACTTTTTGTTACAACTGTTCTTAATCTTTATCGTGTTTGCATGGTTGGTTGTCTGGAAGAGATCGCTTGTTCACTTGTGGCACTAGCTCATAAGGTTTTTTGTTTTAAGTATGCTTTTTTATATTTTTGGTGTGCACAATAAAGAGTTTATATCATACTATCTAATAAACAAGAAGTATTAGAATTGTTTCTAAAGTAGCTTTTACCGGTAACTCCGACCACGTGAAATTAAAAAAAATTGTTTGTCAAGTTCGCAGAATAAACAAGCCTATGTGTTAATCCAGAGTTTCAGCTACCTCCATACCAAATTTCATCAAAATTTTCACATTTATAATACTAGCTGCGTCCCGCGGTGTTAGCGAAATTACAGGGCTATTGAGACTAACCATTGAAAGTCTCAAAGTAATGAGCGCCAAAGCAGCGATGCCTGTACTTTGTTTTGTTACTCAAAGTTCTGTATATCGCTGCAATGGTCGTGGACAGGCGTTATCTCTTACCATCAGGAGAGCGTCTCGTTCGTCTCATTACTTTTTACATAAAAAAAAAATTTACTTCGACTTACCTAAAATAAATAATTTATGCAGCCCCATTTGCACCACACACTACAAGCTAGCTCAAAGACTAACAAAAAATGGATATTTAACTTCAGTATCACTGGCTATCGATTTGATAAGCAGAAAGATTACGATTAACAAAAGTACTTAAAAATATTATCTCTATATATTATTATGTATATATTACACTCTCTGACTTTGCACGTTATAATCATCATCATCATCATTTCAGCCGTAGGACGTCCACTGCTGGACATAGGCCTCCCCCATTGACTTCCATAAAGACCGGTTGGAAGCGGCTCGCATCCAGTGCGCCCCTGCGGTCTTTACTAGGTCGTCTGTCCACCTTGTGGGCGGACGTCCTACGCTGCGCTTGCCGGTCCGTGGTCTCCACTCCAGAACTTTGCAGCCCCATCGGCCATCAGTTCTGCGTGCTATGTGCCCTGCCCACTGCCACTTCAACTTGCTAATCCGTTGGGCTATGTCGGTAACTTTGGTTCGTCTACGGATCTCCTCATTCCTGATAATAATAACTTATAGAAAACCCGTTAAAAACCCGAAAACACGTTATAATAATTTATAGAAAACCGGCCAAGTGCGAGTCAGACTCACACACGTAGGGTTCTGTACCATTATCTATAATAAAACTAAATATTCTGTGAATAGTTAAAGCGTCTACTGTCACCGTTATTAGTATCGAGCAAGAAACGGTAAAAAATCAAGTTTGTTGTATGGGAGCCCCCATTAAATATTTATTTTATTTTATTTTTAGTATTTGTTGTTATAGCGGCAATAGAAATACATCATCTGTGATAATTTCAACTGTCTAGCTATCACCGTTCTTGAGATACAGCCTGGTGATGGACGGACGGACGGACGGACGGACAGCGAAGTCTCAGTAGTAGGGTCCCGTTTTTACCCTTTGGGTACGGAACCCTAAAACACCAACTCCATGACCCTTAAGCCAACTAAACGCACTGCTCCAATGAAACAGCGAAGTTTCGGAGCTAACGAAAATATCATCGATGTACAATGTTGTGGATTTTTTTAAAACCGCTCAAAATTGATTTTGATAAAATTTGTATGGGGCCACCTTTGAAATGTGATCTATCAAGTAAAAAAATAATTATCAAAACGATTCATAATTGGCGGAATTATTGCGTAAAAAAAAATACAGTAGATTTGATAATCGCTTCCTTTTTTGATTCGGTTAAAAAGAATAAACTGTGTTAAAATCCGTTGCGTACTTAGTCTAAAAGAACTGAATTAACAAACAAAGACATGAAATTTCATTTCATTTTAACCGGCTTCTAAAGTCAAAGTCAAAGTCAAAGTATAGTTTATTGCTATGCTGTGTTACATTAAGGTCTTAATATATAGGTAGAGCAACAGCTACGTTCAGTACGAACATGCAATATTAGAGGCTGAACTTAAAATTATGGTATTTAATTATTTACGTTAACAAAACGGAATCCGAAAAAATTAAGTGGCATACTGAAATTGTCAAAAAAAAAATTATATAAAAAAATGTCATAGTTAATCATTTAAAATTTATCGTCAAGAAAATAATTTATTTTATAGTATCCCTTATCTATAAAAAAAAATTAATAATTTGCGTTTAAATATAGAAACACTTCCTGACTCCAGTATTGATAGTCTACAAAAGTAGGTTCTTAATTCGGTTGTATATTTCAACGATCGTTACTTTAGATTTCCGTCATTAACCTGTAAACCGATTTGAAATTCATATTGTCTTAATCACGAACAAAATACTTTAAAATTAGTTTTTCATCCCCCCATCTCGAAAGGAGTATTTTTGCTCTTCGATATCTGAGTGCAAAAGTCGTTCTTATCCGCTAGAAGATAACGTGTGCACTAAGTTTGTGAATTCAAAACATCATTAAACCTATTTACTTCTACCTCCATGGCGCCGAATTTATCATACAACTTTTTTTAATTTATTAAAAACTCAAACTCGGAACCTCCTTGGTGTACGTTTTTTTTTAATTTGCTTTGCGCGCGCAATTTTCTTTTCACGTCATATGTAGTAGTTAATACTTAAACTGAAATAAAAGTATATTGTGATTGTAAAAGATTTCTTTGCATTTAGTCATTTCCTCGCTGAGGTGGGAGACAAGTTACTTGTTGCACTCGAGTGCAAAGATTGTTCGCCTCGCGCTCTTTGGATTCCCTCGCTAACGTTCAGGATTGTAATTTGAGAATCCTTCGCTCGCTCGCTCATCAAAATTGAGCGCGCGGTTAATAAGCAACTTTGCGCTCATGTATAACAAATAACTATTGTACGTGTCTCGTGATTACGACTATTAGATAGTAAATTAATTATAAATAATATAATCATCAATTCTTCTATAATAATTCGGCTATTATTTTTTTTGTCAAAATCTCACTGTCATATATCTGTCATCTGTCATATTACTGTGGTCGATTTGTAATTAAACGTTTTTAAAGTTGTTTTATTCTTACAAATATAGCACAATTAATGCTATTTTGTATGATTCCAATCAAGTTCAAAGAGGCCATAGAAGAAAACAATGTTTTAAATCAACGAATTTAGGTCCTATTTCGGGTCACGTGACAAGTTTTAATTTACAAGACCGTTAATATAATTATATTTAATTATTATTAATTTGAATATGCATAATTAGTACCTAATAATACGTAGGTAGGTACATAGGTAATTAAATAATTTCACGCAGGTGATTTGATAACACAGTATCTTATCGTGAAGCAGTGAACAGCTGTGAAATTTATCTTTCTTAGTTCCATAGCAGTATCCAATACTTTGTGTCAGCGGCGGCAAGCAGGGCAACCGGCCGGGGCTTCGCTCTTGCAGGGGCCTCGCGTCCTCGTAGAAAAAAGTCTTTACCATATATTATGTATGTGTATCTCGCGCCTCGCACTTAACAAAACCCCCCCTGAACGCACGGTTTCATTATTAGTGCAAGCATGTTACAAACACTCGAGCACTCGAACTAATTTTTTAGGTAAACGGACTCAAAGAAAAAGGGCCACACAATGATCTGTCGCTCCGGGCCTCGCAACCGCTAAGGCCGCCGCTGCCTGCTTTGAGTAATAAAACGAAGGTTTTGCTAATCAAAGTTCTGGCTTTTATAGTTTTGGTTAGAACATTGAATATTCATATTATTATCAGCGTATTGTGATATTGGCAAAATAGCACTTTATTTATATGCCACTGTCAAAAATTTTTGGAAAGAAATCTTTTATAAGTACCGGAGTTTTTGGCGGGAACGCGGGAAGAGTCGTGTCGCTCCGTTGTATTTTTTCCAAAACTAGTGTAGTATAGTATAGTACATAAAGTGCCGAATCACAAGCGCTATGGGAAAATGATATAATGTGGTGAAACATGAGTTTTCGTGTTGCTTCCAAAATTCCATCGAAGCTTTATAGTAAAGTCGCCACTAGTTTATTAAAGCGTGGCTGGACTTGACTGACACGGACTAGACTTCACCAAGACTGGACTTCGACTATAACTATAGCTACGAGGCAACTTATTTAACTTATGAAACTTGAAAATATAAAACACTTGACACTGGCAAATGCTCAAAATGCGACGCCAAAACCAAAGAATAAATAAATAAATATCGTAGGACTATACACACAGCGCCATCTGGCCCCAAAATAAGCAGAGCTTGTGCGATGGAAGTCAGATAACTGATAGGCAGCCCGTACACGTTCCGCGCGATCCGCGATCCGCGATCCGCGATCAATGATCGCGATCCAGACTGATCGTGTACGAAGCGGATTGACGGACTGATGCTCCGGATCGCATAATATCTAGAAATTTTGAAATCATGATCGCGGATCGCGGATCGCGGATCGAGATCATGATTGAACGTGTAAGGCGGCCCATAGAATACATAAATACTTTTTTTTTGTAAATACATAAGAAGATGATCTTTAATTAATTTATTTATCATACTATTTACATAATTCTCAGAGAAGTAAGAGATAATTCGGGTACAGAATAAGTGATAGTACAAGCTCGAGTATTATGACTAATTTACGATTTAGCTGTCACAGTGAGTCAATATATTGTTTCAGGTGTTTCGAAATCAGATAAGCTGGAACCTAGTATAGATTAGTTTTATAATTGAGGAATGTTTAGTTATCTACCACCTGCATTATCCTGTTGTGAAACTAAGTAGGTACTTTGATATTTGAGTCCCGGATATATGTATAAAACTTCGTTTTTAGGGTTCCGTACCCAAAGGGTAAAAACGGGACCCTATTACTGAGACTTCACTCTCCGTCCGTCTGCCCCCAGGCTGTATCTCAAGAACGGTGATAGCTAGACAGTTGAAATTTTCACAGATGATGTATTTCTATTGCCGCTATAACAACAAATACTAAAAATAAAATAAAAGAAAGATTTAAGGGGGGCTCCCGTACAACAAACTTGATTTTTATAGATAATGGTGCGGAAACCTTCGTGCGCGAGTCCGAATCGCACTTGGTCGGTTTCATTTGTAATACGGATAAGTTCGCGGTTGACCCCCAACCCGCCTCATCAGGCGAGTAGCGAAGCGATGATGTGGGCAAAGATAAATCACGCAGACTTAGAAGATACCAATTTTTATGTGAAAAGAAATGAGACGGTAAGAGATAACGCCTGTCCATGACCATTGCAGCGATACACAGAACTTTAGATAGAAAAGTCTGGGGCATCGCTGCATACGCGCTCAATCTACACTAATATTGTAAAGGAAAAAGGTTTAGATTTTTGGAATTTTGTATGTTTGTAACGAATAAACTCAAAACTACTAGACCGATTTCAAAAATTTTTTCACCGTTGGGAAGCTACACTATCCCCGTGTGACATAGGCTACTTTTTATCCTTGTATTCCCACGGGAACGGGAACTACGCGGGTGAAACCGCGAGGAGTCCGCCCGCTATATAAGACATTCGATGGTTACGGTTTAAGAATCATTTAATCTCATAAAAATTACAAGTAATTTACTTACTGAGATTATATATTAAGGTAAATGTGTTATGCCACTAAGCATAGTGTGCAGGCGTAATGACAATTACACAAAAACATTACAAATTAAAGAGAAAACAGAAAACAAAAACAAAATACCAACAATCAGTTTTTTTTTTTTAAGGTGAGGTAGTTTTAAAACTTCTTTTGTGTACAAATGCGCTTTGCCGATATTATAGCAGCATAAAGATCATGGTTAGTCTCAACAGCCCTGTAATTTCATAAGCTGCAGTACCTTTTAAAACCGGAACACAGTAATGTTTACACACTACTAAAAATAATTAGTATTAAAAATATGCAAAAAAAATTTGGATTTACACTTTTACTTTTTTAATTATATTGTGTTAAGAACATTTTACTAGAATTGTTGTCGTTACAACGAAGCCTTATCCAAAAAATCTATCATACCTTCTCACACTATCCCAATTAAAAATACATTGCATGCGAAACACCTAAAATATCGTTTCTAACTTTCTTTTCTTAATAAATTGTGATAATGCGTTCAACTATGTGACCTTTGGCATAACACGAACCTCTTTGCCATGGGATTTAAAAAAAAAACTTGCATTAATTTTCTGTGCGATATTGGACTTAAGACGCAAAGAGGTAAGGTTTAATGTTAACTATAAAGGCGAAGGAGGTTTCCTTATATTTAAATCGACCTTCTTTCGTGACGGAGCGTGCGTGTTCGCCCTTTCGTTGTTAATTTGAATTTGGAATTTCGGTTGTGAGTGCCAACATTCAAAAGTTTAAATAAGTACCAACCGAAGAATTTTTCTATTGTATCTATAATCATCATCTTTATTTGCATCTGTTTAAATTCTATCTATCTATACTATTATAAAGAGGGCAAATGCTAAAACGCGACGCCGTAACCAAAGAAAAAAAAAATTATAAAGAGGAAAGATTTGTTTGTATTGAATAGACTCCGAAACTACTGGACCGATTTCAAAAATTCTTTCACCGTTGGGAAGCTACACTATCCCCGGGTGACATAGGCTACTTTTGTCCCTGTATTCCCACGGTAACGGGAACTACGCGTGTGAAACCGCGAGGCCTCCGCATGTATTAGATAAATCAGAATTTTAAGCGTGGATGCGGAAAAATCATCGCTGCATTGTATTATTATACAATACGTGCGGTATTTCAAGTGTTTATGTTTGTTAATTTTTATGTTTGATAGGCTATGTGTTTGACCACAGCTCAGCTGATGTTGAGTTATGGTGTGGTAATCATACCTAACCTGGTATAGAACTGGCTCTCAAGTGAGGCTGTTGAAACACACCTCTAGGTTCTTGGTGACAGATTTTCTTCGTAAGGGTAACTAGCCAATTGAGTACTAGAGAATCCTTACTACGCTATGGTTTCTTCTCGATGTTTTTCCTTCATCGGCAACTCAAGCTCATTGTTGGGGTTATACATATTTTATAAATAAATAAAAAAATCTAGTAACGACTGCTGTATTAGTACCGACTGGACTCGATAGTGACTTATTTTGTGTGACAGACTTATTTAACTAAATACATCGATTAGTAAAATATTTGTCACCGACAGAATGCATAAAGTGCGATGCCCAGAATAAAGAAGAAAATATAGTAATCGCCGTAATGAATTCACCTCAAGAGAGTTTTGGCGGGAACGCGGGAAGAGTCGTGTCGCTTCGTTGTATTTTTTTCCAAAACTAGTGTTTTGTCGAGTGTTTATGCATAAAAATGGTGGTGTTTTATTCATAAAGTGCCGAATTACAAGCGCGAGTGTGGGAAAATGATATAATGTGGTGAAACATGAGTTTTCGTGTTGCTTCCAAAACTCCATCGAAGCTTTATAGTAAAGTTGCCACTACTTTACTAAAACATGACTGGCACGAACTGACACGAACTGGACTTGACTAAGACGACTTTGACGATAACCATAGTTAAGATACAGCAGAAATATCACTGAAGACGAGGCAGTATGGCTTTATAGCTTTAGCCTGCCCGAAAGGGCAAATTAACGAAAAAAAAAAAAAAAACACCTCAAGAATTCAGGAATTCACTGCTTTGGTACAAACATTAACGATGTATTTGCGCGGGAAAATTGATGGCTGTCAATATTGGTTTTCACGCGCAAATGGGTTTCTTTAATGAAAAAGCATTGATGTTATATGAAATGTGAATAACAATTTTCTTCACACTCTTGCATTTAATTTAATTGAAGCCTAAAGAACAACGTTAAAAACTTAAGTTTTGTAAAAAAATATATTACAGTAAACTTGAGAACTGACATATTGTATGAACATGCCATGGCCCAAGAAAAAATTATCCATTCTGCGTTCCCGCCAAAACTTCTACCCTTGTTGACGTATCGAATGTCACCACAAAGGAGTTTGGCGCTAAAAACTCCAAGAAGGTTTCTAATATCAAACTAATAATTTGCTATGTTAAATATAAGGCAGTGACATTTGTTAATTTCTTTCTTTCATTTTACATAATTTTGTTACTGAAAATTGTAATTTTGACGTGCCGTAAATGTAGCTATAAGGTCAATAAAATATTCTATTCTATTATATGTCTGTATCTGGCCTAAATAACGGCAAAGCTGTGGCATAGCCTTCAAACTGTTTACCATGTCACGTCGCTCCTACATTGTAAGATGAAGTGCCGATTTCCACGGACGAATATATCGATCACAGACACGAAATCTAACTATGCGTTTGTAGCAGAAACCTACCTAATAACCAATACCCTACTTCTCGCTAAACTTTTATCGAAATCCATCGAGCGGGTTTTCAAAAATCAACAAAAATCTGAAAATTGTATACGTCGATGATGTTTTCATTTTTTTTTCTTTAGTGCTGGCGTCGCATTTTGAGCATTTGCCAGTGTCAAGTGTTTTACATTTTAAAGTTTCAATAGTTAAATAAGTTGCCTCGTAGTTATAGTCAGAGTCTAGTCTTGGTCAGGTCCAGTCCATATCAGTCAAGTTTAGTCATGCTTTAGTAAAGTAGTGACGACTTTACTATAAGCTGCGATGGAATTTTGGAAGCAACACGAAAAGTCATGTTTCACCACATTATATCATAGCGCTTGTGATTCGACACTTTATGAATAAAACACCACCATTTTTATGCATAAACACTCGACTAGTTTTGGGCAAAAAAATACAACGGGGCGACACGACTCTTTCCGCGTTCCCGCCAAAACTCCTAAAACCTCGCCGTTTCATTGCTGAGGGTCATGGAGTCGATTTTTTTTAATTGTAAATTTGTATAATATTATTCTTTTTGGTTAATGTTGCTGTTACATCACACGTTGAGATACTGCCTTAGCTTTGTAACTGAACACTTTTCTAGCACCTCAGCTATCATATACACAGGGTTGCGTGTATTTAATAACTCTTTTAGATCGTATAACCTATTACCTTAAGGTAGCTTGCTTCTGCTGGCGAGCTTTCAGATAGAACCACGCCAAAAATAGAAAAAAAAGTATGTACAGATTTTTTTTTTAATTTAATTTGCCCTATCGAGCAGGCTAAAGCTATAAAGCCATACTGTCTCGTTTTCAGTTATTGCGATTATTCATGTCTTACATCTATAGTTACAGTCAAAGTCTAGTATTGGTCAAGTCCAGTCATGCTTTAGTAAAGTAGTGGCGACTTTACTATAAAGCTTCGATGGAGTTTTGGAAGCAACACGAAAAGTCGTGTTTCACCACATTATATCATTTTCCCACACTCACGCGTGTAATTCGGCACTTTATGAATAAAACACCACCATTTTTATGCATAAACACTCGACAAAACACTAGTTTTGGAAAAAAATACAACGGAGCGACAAGACTCTTCCCGCGTTCCCGCCAAAACTCAAAAAAGTACAGAAAACAAAAGAATCACATCGCCACTTCTTTTATGATTTTGGCGTCGCATTTTGAGCATTTGCCAGTGTCAAGTCCCACTAATAATTAAAAATGTGAAAGTTTGGCTAGATGGATGGATGTTTGTTCAAACTTAAAGATTAATGAATTACTTAAGTTAATTTAGTAATTATGTTTTTTTGTCATGTTATTTTATTATATTGACATTTTTTTTTTAATTGACATGTTTGTATATTGACATACCTTATTCTGACATTTTTGTTTTGACATGTAATCAGTGTTGTAGAACTTATAATTATAATTTATAAAATACTGATAATTAACACATAGGCTAATTTTTATCCCGAAAACATGTAGCGGGTAACACCGCGGGGCGCAGCTAGTATTATAAATGTGAAAGTTTGGATGGATGTTTGTTACTCTTTCACGCAAAAACTACTGAACGGATTTGTATGAAATTTGGTATGGAGGTAGCCGAGACCCTGGATTAACACATAGGCTACTTTTTATCCTGAAAACATTCTAACTCTAACTACAAGTCAAGTCCAGTCATGCTTTGTGGCCGACAAGTGAGAAAACGTCAAAACTCCTTTATCATACCTACTAGTGTGTACGGAACTCTGTGGGCGAGTCTGATTCGTACGTTTTCAGAAGTAATACTAGATGGCGCTGACCCTCCTTAATACGCGCAAGCGTTTCGTTCATCAGCGAGACCAGCGTCCAGGCGTGTCACTGAGCTATTCCGAGATATTTTCTTTATTGCATGTCAATTGAGGTATAAAATTTTGATTACTAATTCTTGCATTGTATAACATAGCTATATTAGTTGTTTTTGGAAGGCAATTTAACTTGCCCGTATAACTGAAAGTACAAATACAAATGTTCCAAGTCAAATTTCATAAAATCATTTCAAATATGTGTCACAAGCAGCCTGTTTTTTTTAAATGTAATAAGTAATGACACGAACGAGACGCTCTCCTGATGGTAAGAGATAACGCCAGACCATGACCATTGCAGCGATACACAGAACTTTGTTCAAAACAAAGTCCAGGCATCGCTGCTTTGGCGCTCATTACTTTGAGACTTTCGATGGTTAGTCTCAACAGCCCAGTAATTTCGCTGCAGTACCGTTCAAACCGGAACACAGTAATGTTTACACACTACTGCTTTGCGGCAGAATATCTGGTACTGCAGTGGTACCTACCTAGACGACCTCCTGCTAAGGAGATCTACCACCAAGCAAGCTCAAAACCTTTTGAGTTAGTGCAGTGATGTTAGACGTACCAGCTTCTTGGAATTCATACTAGGTTTTAGCATCATGTACCATGTACCAAGGTTACTCGGTCCTGGTACGCAAGAATACCAAGATTTGTCGTAGACCGAAAAATGTCAAGATTAGCCGTTGACTGACAAAAACACACCGAAAATACGACAAATTTTTAAGATGCATTCAAAAAAACATTCCAATAGAGAGTACTTTTAAAAAAATAGCTCCAACTTCGAGGAATGGAAATACAAACCTATACTTATTTTAATATATGTGTGAAACAAAGTTTTTAAGCGATTTTAAATCTTTTTTTTTTAATATCGACATCTGGTACCAGTTTTGCGTCTATAATACCAGCTTTTTAGCCAGCTGGTACAAGGATTTCAGAGTGGCCATCTAAAATCCCAGAGTTAGTGTATTAAGTTAGTTAATGTCAGTGCAGTGAGTACTACATATCATAGAACACGTGAACAAAGTGTCTTCCCCTTAATAGAGACAGTAAGAAAAGTGTCGATGGACGCATTCTTCGATTATACTCTACTAAGCTTTTTTGTTTTAACGTAAAAAATAATGAGACCAACGAGACGCTCTCCTGATGGTAAGAGATAACGCCCGTCCATGACCATTTCAGCGATACACAGAACTCTGAGTAACAAAACAAAGTCATGGGCATCACTGCTTTGGCGCTCATTACTTTGAGACTTGCGATGGTTAGTCTCAACAGCCCAGTAATTTCGCTGCAGTACCGTTCAAACCGGAACACAGTAATGTTTACACACTACTACTTAGCGGCAGAATAACTCGTACTGCGGCGGTACCTACCTACTTTTTATTTTTTCAGTTATATGATATATCCAGCAATGCTATAAATTAGCAATGTTCTAATTTTTTTCAGTTTGAAATCGTCAGTTGCTATTTTGGTGTGTCAACTATTTCGTGAAATCGGTTTCAGACTGGGCTGAAATAAGTTTGTTTGAAAGCTTATTAGCATTATTTTGCTTTAAGTTTCAGTCAGTTTGTATTGCATATAAATTTCTAAGTAGAGTGTGATTTACTTTGTTTTAGCCTTAGCCCTCACGACGGATTTCTCGTAAGATTTTTTCAGTGTTTTATGTCATTATTTTTTTTTTTTTTTTTTTTTATGTTTGACAGGCCAGGTGTTTGACCACAGCTCACCTGATGTTAAGTGAAGGTGTGGTCGAAGATGGTAAAGCACACCTAGCCTGGAATTATTATATAGTGTACACATTTCAGAAGTCGCCTGTAATACATTCGTGAGAGTTTTTAACCATAGCAGTGTTTTTGTTCTCTCTCTATTCAGTATTTGATAGCCCTGTTGGTTCATTGGTAGTATGTCTGCTCCAAGATCTGAGGGGCGTGGGTTCAATTCCCACCCAGGATAAACATTTTGTGGTTATATGTTTGTTCTGTGTCTGAGTGTCCTACGATATTTATTTGTCAAGAGTTTTTGCGCCCAATGTGTAATATCATGTTAGAGGTCAAAGGATCAGAGGTCATTAAGGCGTTGGCCGCTAACTTCACAAAGAAGTCATTTTAATTTGGTCGTATTATAGGCTGCTAGATGTGGCCGCTAGCTTCACACCGGTGCTTCGCACGGGAAAACAAAACTCGATTAACAATATATTTATGTAGCTTACTAGCGGACGCCTCGCGGTTTCATCCGTCTAGTTCCCGTTCCCGCGGAAATACAGGGATAAAAAGTAGCCTATGTCACCCGGGGATAGTGTATCTTCCCAACGGTGAAAGAATTTTTGAAATCGGTCCAGTAGTTTTTGAGTTTATCCATATAAAAACATGTCAATATAAAATATATATAAAAAAAATATTGATAATAGAATAAAATGACGAGAGAACGTAATTACTTAACAGTAATTTAATAATGAATAAAATCAAATTTATGAATTTATGATTTTTGAATAAAACAGTAGATTATGCTATTAATCTACTGTTTTATTCAAGCAATTGTGATTTACCGCAAATAAATAAAGACCAAAATAAATGCCGGTAGCTCTGATTTCACTGGCCACCCAGACACAGAACAAACATTTTTGTTTATATCACAAAATGCTTATCCTGGGTGGGAATCGAACCCACGCCGTTCAGCTCTTGGAGCAGACAGAGCTGTCAAACATCGAACTACTTCAAAGATTAGAAGTAAAGTCGCCACTACTTTACTAAAGCATGACTGGATTTTTACTGACACGGACTGGACTTTGACTACTTTTTAACTTATGACGACTGTTGTAACTGTTTGTCTCTGTTTCTTTCTTTCTTTCTGTTTCTGTTTGTTTGTGTTTATATTTGTTACTTATTTTACTTTTTATTTTAAATGGTTGACAGGCTAGGTGTTTGACCACAGCTCACCTGATGTTAAGTGAAGGTGTTGTCGAAGATGGTGAAGCACACCTAGCCTGGCTCTCGAGTGAGGCTGCAGGAACACACGGTTAGATGCTTGGCGGCAGATTTTCAACTTGAGGGTGGTAGCTACCCAGCCGAGTACTAAAGTACCCTACCACCATGCTATGGTTTCCTCACGATGTTTTCCTTCACCAGCAGCTCAAGCTCATTGTTTGGGGGTTGAACCCACGCCCTTCGGCATGCGCACCTACCGCGCTAACCACTGAGCTATCATCGCTACAAACTTAAGGGTGGTAGCTTTCTTTCTTTCAAAACACTTGGCACTGGGAAATGCTACGCCAAAATCAAAGATAAAGAACGTCCACAAAGCGAGTTCCCCGCTACAAGTGAAACCACGCGCCACATCTTACCACCTACCCTCTAGGTAAAAATAAAATGTAGTTAGGTAAGCAACACAAAGAACCTACTTTCTTGGCATGCTATTATGTTATGGAAGGGGTAGAAACTGCCCTAATATAATCAGATGTACAGGATGTGGCCAATAAATTAAAATTATATATTTCGTATTCCTACTAATATTATAAACCAGTTAGTAGTTTTAGCGTGAAAGAGTAACAAACATCCATCCAAACTTTCACATTTATGATACTAGCTGCGCCCCGCGGTGTTACATGTTTTCGGAATAAAAAGTAGCTTATGTGTTAATCCAGGGTCTCAGCTACCTCCATACCAAATTTCATCCAAATCCGTTCAGTAGTTTTAGCGTGAAAGAGTAACAAACATCCATCCATCCATCCAAACTTTCACATTTTTTTTATGCTTGACAGGCTAGCTGTTTGACCACAGCTCGCCTGATGTTAAGTGACGGTGTAGTCGAATATGGTAAAGCGCACCTAGCCTGGAATGTATTTATAATACTAGCTGCACCCCGCGGTGTTATTCATCATAAATATCTCTAAATAAATATCGTAGGACTATACACACAGCGCCATCTGGCCCCAAACTAAGCAGAGCTTGTGTGATGGAAGTCAGATAACTGATAGAATAGATATATACTTTTTTTTTTGTAAATTATACATACTTATAATACATACAGTACACCCAGACACAGAACAAACATTATTTTGTTTAATCACAAAATGTTTTGCCCTGAGTGGGAATCGAACCCACACCCTACAGTAATACAGTATACACATATCCGAACATCATTGGATTGTTTTTTTTAAATATAGTCTTCATGCGTAAAAATAAAGCATCCTATACACGGCCAAACTGCAACCTTGCGTTGAGGGTGGTCGCTGGTCGCAAACCTTCAGTATATCGCGGTCCGTCGAGCAACAAACACCGACCAAATTGTAACTAACCTATATGAACCAACCACTAAATAAATAAATAGTGAATAATTAATAAAAATAATAATAATAATAAAACATTGTACCGTCAGCATCAATTAATGCCAAATAAAATTTGAAATCTAAACGCTTGGTCACGCTTTTTGCACTAGATTCCTGCCAGTGTGAATAGAGCTTTATTTTTTTTCCTAGAAGTTTATTTTTTGTGTAAATTTATTTGCCTTTTTTTTTGTTGAAAATATATGTTCTAATAAAATATGGTGATATCTTACGTAAGTACCTATTTAAGGTGTTTTTTTTTTAATTCTTGAATAATTGTAATTAAAATAAAATAAATATCGTGGGACTATACACACAGCGCTATCTGGCCCCAAACTAAGCAGAGCTTGTGTGATGGAAGTCAGATAACTGATAGAATACAATAAATACTTTTTTTTTTGTAAATACATACAGACCACCCAGACTCAGAACAAACATGTATTTATTCACAAAATGCTTGCCCTGAGTGGGAATCGAACCCACGCCCACGGGGCTGTCATAATTGTAATTATTATCCTTATTTTTTTAATATATATAGTAATGCGTAGTTTATGACAATTTAAAAGATTATAAAATTATATATCACATAATATTAAAACATGTATTTCTTAGTAAATACAATAGATTTTACTGTTTTTTATATTTGTTAGTAAAAATAACGTACTTTCTCTTTAAAATTAGATTATAAGCTAGTTTTGAAATTTAAGGATTCCAGTGACGAACGTACATTTGTTAAAATGTATAAATTATATTAACAAATTAAAAAAAATGTCCCAGTACTTTATCAGTTTGATACTTTTTCAAGTTAAAACAGATCAGACGATCTTAATAAAATTGGCTACCAACAGCTGAAAATTTGAAAAAAAAAGACAAAATATGTACATATAAATACTAAACACATTTAGCCTACAATGGGAACTGTCTTTCAAATAATTTATACATAAATTTCCTCCAAAACATTTTTAGTACAATAACAGTCAAATACATTTAACTATGAGGGCTACGCAGATGCGTAGCAAAAGCTACGCCGTAATACAAGCGTAGCTATCGCTACGCCGATTTTGCTACGGCAGTATTTTTCTCAATTTTTTTCGATACAAATGTTTCACTTACAAACGTTAATTAAATTTAATCTATTCGTAAAGTAGCCTATCCATTTCATACGAGTAGTTGATGTTTAACCGACTTTAAAAAAAGGAGGAGGTTCTCAATTAGTTGAAATCTTTTAAGATTTTTTTATAATCTGGAAAAGCATTTAAAAATATATAATGTTTTCTAAGAATATTATGAGACATGCTACGTGTTTTAAGTATTCATTTCTGTCGGCAGTCGCTATGACTAGCTATTTTTTTTTAACTAGACACCGTTTCATTGTACATGCTCCAAAATTTCAAGTTAAACGGTTCTATTCCACCTTCATAGTACAAACAGCTAAACAATGGAATTTGCTGTCAGAGTTTTCCCTGATAGATACAATCTGGGTGCCTTCAAGTTTGCGAGTGAAACGGTTTCTTCTACGCAAACGTGCTCCATCGTAGACCGCAAACTTAACATTTTGTACTAAAAATAGCTCAGTGGTTACCGCGGTTGGTTCACACGCAAAGGCATGGGTACAAACCCCAACAATAAGCTTGAGCTGCCGGTGAAGCAAACCTTAGCGTGGTGGTAGGCTACTTTCTATACTCAACTGGGTAGCTAATCTGCCGCCAAGCACCTAACGGTATGTTCCGGCAGCCTCATTTGAGAACCAGTTCCATTCCAGGATAGTTATAATAATAAATAAATAAACATCGTAGGACTATACACACAGCGCCATCTGGCCCCAAACTAAGCAGAGCTTGTGTGATGGAAGTCAAATTACGGATAGAATACAAAAATACGTTTTTTTTGGTAAATACATACAGAACACCCAGACACAGAACAAACATTTGTTTATTCACAAAATGTTTGCCCTGAGTGGGCAAACACACCCTACAGCTCTCAAGGCAGATATACTACCAATGAGCCAACGGGGCTGTCATGTTTACCATCTTCGACAGTACTGTCACATCATCAGGCGAGCTATGACCAGCTATGACAAAGACTGTCAAACATAAAAAAAAACAAAAATTGGCGTTCTTACAAAAAAAACGTAAGCCGATTGATTTAAAAAAAAAAATTCTCCCATCGGAAATCCTGTAAAACTCAATGCTAGCTGTAAATAATAAATGTAGTTATATAATTATGTAAATTATATTACAATATGCATGTTCACGGCCGCAACTACACCTATGACCTTACTAAAGCTTGTATGTTTAAAGGAAATGGTTTTGTGAAACTGAGGCGAGTTGGTTATTGGCTGAATGCAAGCGTCGTCACAAGCCACGATTGAACAAAAAATGAATATTTTGAGCATTATGTTATGTCACATTCACTGTCAAATCAAATCAAATAAACTTTTAATGGGTTATATATATATATATATATATATATACTTGATAAAATAATCGCAGAATGTACAAAGTGCAATCCAAAAATGAAGGCAAAAACGCTGACCAAGTGCGAGTCGGACTCGCGCACGAAGGGTTCGGTACAATTATCATTAAAAAACGGTAAAAAACACGTTTTTTGTATGGAATCCCTCTTAAATACTTATTTTATTCTATTCTTTAGTAAATTTGTTGGTATAGCGGCAACAGAAATACATCATCTGTGAAAATTTCAACTGTCTTACTATCACGGTTTGTGAGATACGGCCTGGTGACAGACGGACAGCGGAGTCTTAGTAATAGTTAGGTACACTTACGGTATAATACTTAGGTCCCGTTTTACCCTTTGGGCACGGAACCCTAGAAATGAGTACATAGCAAACGTCAAATTATACTTTTTTAAAATGTAACAGTAATGAGACGAACGAGACGCTTTCCTGATGGTAAGAGATAACGCGGCGTGATCATTGCAGCGATACACAGAACTTTGAGTAACAAAACAGATAGATTCAAACTTTTTAGTTCATTACCATATATTATAGCACCTAGCAGTAGTGTGTAAACATTACTGTGAAGGGTACTGCAGCGACATTACTGGGCTGTTGAGACTAACCAACGAAAGTCTCAAAGTAATGAGCGCCAAAGCAGCGATGTCTCAGTGTTGTTACTCAAAGTTCTGTGTATCGCTGCAATGGTCATGGACAGGCGTTATCTCTTACCATCAGGAGAGCGCATCGTTCATCGCTTTACTATCACATAAAAAAAAATACTTTTGTAAGCATAAAACGCATTAAAACCAAAAGCTGATGTCAAACTGGGGCTTCAGTTTCACGAAAATTATTTCCTTTAAATATATTTTGTCCATAAGACTTTACTAATAAGTATTGATTAAAGTTTATCTATGCTTAAAGTTGTATACCTACCCATTACATTACACATCGTCGGGTTGGCAGATTTTAAGCATTGTTAAACTTTACTTTAAACAACGTTTATGATAATCTAAGTTTTAATTTGTAGCTGTTTCCTTTCTACAGTACAACTTGATACATAATACAATATTTTTGTAAAATTTTGTTTGTATAGTATCTATAAAACTTTATATTTTTTTTTAGTAATTCCATCAAAAAATGTATTTCGTTAGCTGAAACTGCCAAAATCCTTAGAAAGTGTACAAATCTTTTCCTATTTTACTAATCGTCTATTATACATGCGAGAGTTTGTGAGTGTGGATATATGGATGGTTGGATTTTCTTTTTATGTAAAAAATTATGAGAGGAGCGAATCGCTCTCCCGATGGTAAGAGATAACGCCTGTCCATGACCATTGCAGCGATACACAGAACTCTGAGTAACAAAACAAAGTCCAGGCATCGCTGCTTTGGCGCTCATTACTTTGGAGAATTTCGATGGTTAGTCTCAACAGCCCAGTAATTTCGCTAGCTGCAGTACCCTTCAAACCGGAACACAGGAATGTTTACACACTACTGCTTAGCGGCAAAATAACTGGTACTGCGGTGGTACCTACCTAGACGACCTCCTGGATGGATGTTTGTTACTCTAATGCAATTAAATTTAAAAACTAACCAAACATAATAATGTACTTTTAATTGTAAAATAAATAATTCAATGTTCAGTAAAATATACGCATTTAAATTTTGACTTACAGACATTGCTTAAATTTAATCAATGCTTTAATTGCTACTAACTTCGTGCTTACGTGAAATTTTATGACTGTAATGAGACCGGCCGCTTTAAGCATAGATTAAATTTAAGCAGTGTTTGTTAGCAAGCCTGTTTACGTGCAAGAAAAGAAACAGTTACATTTGAGCTAAAAGTTATTGTTTTTAATAGATCATTAAAATTCTACATCATAAATTCACTTTTATCAATTTCATATCATGACATGTGACACTCAGGATATGACAGGTTGGTCATTAATATTTACGTCAAAAATTTTTATAAGATTAATCGCTTTTATAAATATTTAGGCCTAAAGTAATCGCCGAGTTAGGCAGGCAACATACAGCCGTAATATTTTTGACAATTTGCAAAGTAAAAACGTCAAGTTTTTGACATAACAAGTATAAAAAACTGGCCCAGTGCGAGTCGGACTCGCGCACGAAGAGTGCCGTACCATTATCTATAAAAACGGCAAAAAAATCACGTTTGTTGTATGGGAGCCTCCCTTAAATATTTATTTTATTCTGTTTCTTTTTGTATATTTTGTTGTTATAGCGGCAACAGAAATACATCTGTGAAAATTTCAACTGTCTATCACGGTTCATGGTGACAGACGGACAGACAGACAGCGGAGTCTTAGTAATAGGGTCCCGTTTTACCCTTTGGGTACGGAACCCTAAAAACACCGACTCCATGCCCTATAGAAAACTTGACAAGTTTTTGTCGCGCAATTTGTCATCTGATCACATTTAACAGAAGAAAAAAGAAAAAGACTTTTCTGAGTAAACTTCTTTTCATTGGCTAGTTGGGTATTAAAAAACTACCCACATTATTTAAAAAAAAAAAAATTATAGCCAGTATTTTTTGGATGATGTAAGGCTTCTAACGATACCGTATACATCCAATTCTGTTCAGGAATTTACAAGTTATGGTAGATTAAACAAATTCACATACAAACGTGAACCCTGAAAACGTTACAGTTCTTTTTGGACAGTTGTGTAAAAATATAAAGAGCGTACTAAGTGGAAAGGTTGACAACTTTTGTTATTAATTAGGTACAACTCAGAAATCGTGAAAAAAAACAGTTGTCCACAGAAAAATTACAATAATTCTCGACAAAATGCATGGATTATTTAATTTCTTGATGATCCCCTTTGGTTTAGCACGACCCAAGTTTTGATTTAAATATCATTATCGATAAAAAATAAATTTCACAGCAGCAATTGGCTTTTACTCTAGGCCTACATTTGGTTTAGGTTTTTATAAGTGTTTTTTTTGTAATTATAATCTTAGCTTAAGTTTATCTATCATTTATATTTTGAAACAAAAGAAAAACATATTCAACTGATCAACAGTGGCTAATGTACTGTCAATGTACTGAGCTTGCGATTTAGAAAACAATTACCTCTCTTCGTAAAATGCCACTTTTCAAAATTGCCAAAAAATGTCACATTCTCAAGTAATTTGACGGTATATCTTGACAATTTACGAAAAATAAACATATTTCAATAAAAAAAAAACCTCTGTGAAGCAAAAAATGTTGAAATGCTAGCCATTTTTAATACATTTTAGAATCAAAAACTTGACTAACGCTTTTTTTTTCATTTCGGCTATTGCCTCATTGTTTAGCGTAATTTTGACAACAGTAAAAAAAAAAAATTTGATTTTATTTTAAGAGTTTAAGTCAATTAAGACTACTAAGTCCAATACTAATTGAATTAATAAATTTAGACTTTTTATTTGGAAAAGCAAGAAGCGAAAACATATATCAGTAAGATGCTCTACTTTGAATTGACGTACGTTTTTTCGCAAATTGTCAAGCCATACCGTCAAATAAATTTGTCACTTTTTTCATAGAGTTGAATTGTTTTTTTTAAATAATATCCGTGTCAATCATCACTTTTCCAAATTTGAAAACGTTATAAAACGCATCAGGTTTCAAACTCATTGATAGAAAATTTGTACCTCCCAAAGTCAATACAACGACTTTTAATTTCACTTGTACATAAATCATTTGATGTACATATTTTTCTTACATTTTTCCTTTTTTATGTGTCTAAAAAGGAATCAAATCCTTGACCTTTCTGTAGGTAATATTTTGTGTCACCGACGCCACAAATTAAAACAAAAACCAATACATATCAACACAAAAAAAAATACAAACAGAAAAGAAAAAAAAGATTCAGTACCCACATCAACGTCCCATTGAGCTCCATTGAAACTCTTTTCGAAATCAATTAACTCATAAAAAAAAGAGTCAACACAACAACCGTATCAATCATTTTGGTCATAAATTCCATTGCATTTGAAAGGAAGTCAAGTGATAATGTTCAAATTTCGAATTTCCGAGATGTATCGGCGACAGGCGGCGACATGCCTATTTCCGCTGGTGCTGTGCTGGTTATTCGGCAATTCTTCGGAAGCCCTCAGCACGTTTGGAGTGTCGAATACCCGGCCGCCGACACCCAAACCTACATCACCACCCGGTAAACATTTTGTGTAATGGGACACACTTTTGCACTTTACTTACACTGTACCTTACATACATAAAAGGTTTTAGTTGTGAATTTGACTTTGTCTTGTTTGCCTAGTACTTCCGAAACAGAAAGTTT
The DNA here is from genome assembly GCA_905404145.2 of Biston betularia. Lineage (NCBI taxonomy): Eukaryota > Metazoa > Arthropoda > Insecta > Lepidoptera > Geometridae > Biston > Biston betularia. The sequence continues at coordinate 640,821 of FR989892.1, read as the reverse complement.
GATTCTGTTTCTAAATTGATTGATTCAGTTTTTTTGTTTGTGTGTGGCTTGATTTAATGTATTAATTAGGTTTATAACATTATGCAGGGTTAAAAGTTTGGGGATTTTAAGACAAAAGTAGTTCATTCTACTCGTAATTTTATTATCAACTATGAGCACAAAAAGAACAGTCCTCAGAGTTGTGCTTAAAGCAAAAGTTGTTAATAATTACGAGTAGAATGAAACTGTTTCGTCTTAGTACACATCAACGTGTATAACCATGTATAATTTGAAAGTTTGAAGATTATTTTAACAAAAGTATAATATTTTGTAAAGCTTTTTACTATATTTGTCTGATTTTGTTTTATTACTCTAATGATATTAGAAAATTATTTTGACAGCTTACAAAATATTAATGTATTTAGTCAACCCATTTATAGATTGAGAGAAAATTAAATTGGACTTTGATAATTTCGCTCAATTTGTTTCTGGTACAACAAGACTATTTGAAATTCATTAAAAAACCTTAACATAATTGGTGTTGTCAACACTTGCACAATAGTTAAGACATTAAATAAAAATGAAACTAAGCCTAAATTTGTAAATATGTGTCCTATTATATAAAAGTTTACCCGTGTCATTAACAATTTAGAATTTTCCAAATTAATCCAAAAACGAAATTAAAACAAATTCTTTGTGCGCACATGTAAATACTTGAACTGTACATACATAATATGTTTTTAATATTCAAGATTTTAATAAAAAAATGTCATTAAATATATTTAAATCTAAATATTCAAGGTGCAGATTTAGTTTATTTCCGTTTAACAGTCGTTTCAGTTACAACAGTGATGAGGGCTTTTTTTATTTAGTCCTCTTTAATTATTTTTTTAATAAATTGTTGTTCAAATTAAGTCCTCATCACTGTCGTAACTGAAACGACAGTTAAGCGGAAATAAATTAAATAATTATATACCTTGCATATTCAAAATGAACTTCCGCAAAGTAACGCCTGAACCAATCAATTATAATACTATACGTATTATATTCATAAAAAATACAATCAATACATGTATATTTTTCAGCTTGGGGATAGTAAAATGTGGCTTAAACCGTCATCCATTCTGCCATTATGGGTATTTTTTTATTTGGTTGGAAAATGTATTGGAGTGTTTAGTCCCGCTTTTGGAGTGATCAAAACAGAATCCCCCCTCCCACCACCGTCACCGACACCCCCTTTGGGTAAGATTTTATATAATGGGACAATTTGTTTTAATTTAATCGAATTGTAAATACGCAACAATTGGCATGTTAATACGCATTTATATCGACACATCGAAACCATGCTGTTAAACATTTCAAAAGTTTAGGAAAACGTATTTTCAAAATTTGTAGCAGCAAATTTTTGTCTCATTATATAAAGAAGAATCAATCACCGATTTAATCATAGATTCAATGTGATCAGACATTTTGTTTTCCTCCAGTACAGGTTTGTTATTTTACGTTAAGTAATTTACAATTTATGTGAACCTAAATAATTGTCTTGTCATTACAAAACTATAACAAAGCGTACACTTAACATCATCTAGGGTAAGAAATTCAGCAATTTTGAATTCATAAATTTGTCTTACAATAAAAAGAATGCATTCATATTTTACATCATAATTGTTATGAGGCTGTATTACAGACACACACTGGCTTTTACTACACAATATACAATATAAGGCAGGACTATTTTTTTGACAGGAAAGTATAGAGTATAAAATTTCATACGTTTGTACTAGATATTCATAATAAACTTGACAGTAAAGTGTGCATTGAAGGCTATATACTTAACCAACAAAGCCACTGTCTTCCCTGAGAAGCAATGCATATTAAAATCAAAATGTGCAATCGCGAGACGATTGCTTTGCTACTTCTGAGTACCTGGTTGAACGTACACCCCTCTCAAGGGTTTGGCATCTCTTCCTTTGGCAAGGCGAACACCGACGCGCCAAAACCTGCTACCACAACTGCATCACCTGGTAAGACTTTTCTATATAATGAGACTGAATTCTGCTTACAAATAGATGAAAAAAAACACACACAGAAAAAAATCACAGAGCTTAGAAATGTGCGGCATGGGTGCGCTAGACAACAAAAATGTTATTAATATAAAAAATGTGATTATGGAAATGAATGTCGTAATTAACAGCCAGCTTAAAATCAAATGTGAGCAAAAAATACACACAAATACAAAAAATACGTTCGAAATAGACAACGAACGTGGCATGCTGCATTTGTGTATCAAAAAAGCCTTTGATGTAACACATAGAATTAACAAAGTTTCTAGGTATCAAGGACTATACTTACATGGGTAATATATTTCTACACCACATCTTGATCAGAAATTCGAAAAACGCCTGTGACACATTGGAATTCTCAAAAGATAATATTTTAGTTCCATGTCCAATAACCTGGTAAGTAAAACAATATTTTAAACTATCAAAAACAAACAACTAGTAACATAAATATACTAACTATAAATATAGACGAATACGCAACACAGCCAAACATATCAAATGAAGAATACTTATGGCGAATTTAAACTTCCAGCACAATTCACGAAATACTCGCGAACACCAGATTTTTTATATGGTTCCGTTCAATAATTTTATTGTTAGAAAACAATATAAGCGCAACAATTTTCCAATTTGGACTGGTGACATGATAAATTCTTGTTGATTAATTAAATAATGTGAATTTATTAATAAAAAGGTAAGTAGAATCATAAACGACGACAGTAGCTGCAACTAAAAATCCAATTATTCACAAAGCAGCACAACACACAAAAACATTTAAATCGAATTACCCCCACAATAAAATTTGCAATCTGCTCTCAAAATTCACTTTAGAAAGCACGAATTCAAAAGAGAACAACAACTTCACAATCAAAATCAATTCTCGAAAATCTTACCAATTAGAGAGCAGCAAAAAATCAAACTACGATCCCGACCAATCAGAGCGCGAGGCTTAGAACGTAACAGAAAGAAACAACCATGCGTATGTTTTGGCGGGTCGAGATGTGGTGCAGAAAGCAAGCGGCAGCCGCCATATTGCCGCTGCTGCTAGCTGGTTGGTTAACCAGCCAGTCATCGGAAGCGTTAACCACGTTTGGCAAGAGCCAAACTCAGGCTCCAAAAGATGCTGCGCCAACCGCGCCCCCAGGTAACGCTTAGTTAGCGCTCTATTTATCACAATAATGGCTTCAAAACAGACAATTTCATAAGGTCCAAAAACACTCAGCCTTTGTCTTTTTCTAGACGAGCTAGCTTAAAATATTTTTTTTTGTCTTAATAACTAGCTAGCTTTTAAAAATATGTTTGTGTTATCGTTGTACGATGAAAATGCTCAAACGATACTTTTTCATTTTTTTTAATTTTTTTTTTAATAGCTGACAGGCTTGGTGTTTGACCACAGCTCACTTGATGTTAAGTGATGGTGTGGTCGATGATGGTAAAGCACACCTAGCCTGGAATGGAATTGGCTCTCAAGTGAGGCTGCCGGAACACACCGTTAGATGCTTGGCGGCAGATTTTCAACTTGAGGGTGGTAGCTAGCCAGCCGAGTACTAGAAAGTACGCTACCACCATGCTATGGTTTCCTCACGATGTTTTCCTTAACCGGCAGCTCAAGCTCATTGTTGGGGTTTGAACCCACGCCCTTCGGCATGCGAACCGACCGCGCTAACCACTAAGCTATCATCGCTACAATATAAAGTTATTAAGGCAAACGAGACGCTCTCCTGATGGTAAGAGATAACCTTGACCGTGACCATTGAAGCAGTACTCAGTACAGTTAGTTGTGTATTGTAGCGATGACAGCTCAGTGGTTAGCGCGGTCGGTTCGCATGCCGAAGGGCGTGGATTCAAACACCAACAATGAGCAGAAGTGCCGGTGAAGGAAAACATCGTGAAGAAACCATAGCATGGTGGTAGGGTACTCTCTAGTACTCAACACAATCCTATGGTTTTCTCACGATGTTTTCCATCACCGGCAGCTCAAACTCATTGTTGGGGTTTGAACCCATGCCTTTCGGCGTGCGTACCGACCGGCTAAGCATAAACTATCATCGCTACAGGTCATACACCCTCCACCTTTTAAAATTACGTAATGTTTGCGCTTAACCCTTAGAAGTTAATGAGGGTAGTTAGTAAAATCACGATATATTCGAACACGAAAAGCGATATTAATGTGATAAATGGACGATAACCTTGAAACGCTCAGTGCACGAAGACCAAGCTTTAAGATCTAATCTAATTAGTAATTTATTTAATCGTTAGTACTTGTATTTCTAAAATACTGTACAGACTTCTAGTAAAGTATATACTAAATTTTACGTCATCTTATTTTAACTGATGAATTCTTATTTATTTTAACTAAAATTTATCAAAACTATAGCTGGTGATTTCTAAGTAGCAATTACGCTTTTGTCTTATCTAAGCTTTATTGGCACACGCTTTCTCTCTCTAGCAAAGTCTTTTCTTTCTTCTCTTCTATCCTAACTATCGTGTATTAATTTTTCTTTCTGTCCATAGATTACATTAATATTATAATTTAATTTTTTATTAATATAATATAATTTATTAACATTTCAGGTATTTATTTTTTCACTTATTTTTTAAATTTTTTACATTAATATTTATAAAACATGTATAATATAAAAAAACTTAAAAACTAGGGTGCCGCCGGCAGCGGGGCAGGGCTCCAGCTGCCGGTGGTTAGGGCTGCAGAGTGAGGAACCTCCTCACAATGCGCGCCGTGTCAAGGATCACTGCCTTTTGAAGCTGACCCTTGACCCAACCGTCTAGCGAGAGTCTCTTAAAATGTTGGTCGAGACTCTTCGCTATAAGACTATTAACATTATTATTAAATTATTACAATAATATTCTATTACCTAATAATTATATCTGTTTTTTTAAACAAGGTGTCAGGTAATCGCGTTGAAAAACGAAGACAGGTGATAATTCTATTGATTACTGATTGTTTAATAAAAATTTAATTGACACTAAAAGCAAAGGCACTTTTTTGACAGCCCTCTTGGCTCATTGGTAGTATATCTGCTTTAAGAGTTGTAGGGCGTGGGTTCGATTCCCACCCAGGACAAACATTTTGTGGTATAAGCAAATTTAATGTTTGTTATGTGTCTGAGTATTTTATAAGTCTGTATTTACAATAAAAAAAAATATGTTTATATATTAAGTATTCTATCAATTACCTGACTTAGAAATGTGTTACACACAGCGCCATCTGACCCCGATCTAAGCAAAGCTTGTACTATGGAAGTCAGATAACTCATTACTTTGAGACTTTCGTTGGTTAGTCACAACAGTCAAGTAATTTCGCTGCAGTACCCTTCAAACCGGAACACAGTAATGTTTACACACTACTGCTTGGACGTTCAGATAAGGCTGCGATACATCTAACTATAACTTTGAATGTATATTTTTTTGCATTTTAGTAACATTATGACCGCAACGGAATATGATTTGTAATTTTGGTGTTATTGATAAAACATTGCATAAAATAGTACTAGCGTACATTCTTAAAACTAAATTATGTAAGACGATCATAATATACATATTATACAGCGTACTTGTCAACTTGTCAGGTAAATTATGATTAATGATAGAATGAAAGGTAAGGAATTTTCTATAGATTACAAACGAAACGTTGGAAGGTTACCAACCACTACATTATTTAACATTAATTGATTAATGGTTTCCTAAATCACTCTTATATCGTAAATGTAAAAATTACTCTGTTTTGAGTGTTCATATTATATTATTTTTATATATTTAGTGTATACTACTACTAGTAAGTAATTATGTTTTTTTTTGTCATGTCATTTTATTATATTGACAATATTTTTTTTTTGGTATTGACATAACATTTTTATATTGACTTATTTTATATTGACATGTTGACATATTGACATACCTTATTTTGACATTTTTGTGTTGACATGTAATCAGTGTTTTAAAACTCATTTAATGACATATTTAAAATTTTTGAAGTGACTTGTAACATTGGTGTTATCAATAAAATATTTGTATTTGTATATATTTCCGTTTAAAAGTCGTTTTGGTTACATCAGTGATAGGGATATTATAAATATTATAATTAAAAATGTATGTAACTTGACGACAATTTTTTAATATAACTTTTATATAACTTAAGGTGGTTCGATTTCCATAAAAATATTTTTTTCCATTTATGGACAAATGGAGCATAATTTTACAGTGAAATCACAGCTACTGGCATTTATTTTGGTCTTTATTTGCGGTAAATCACAATTGCTTGAATTTGTTTTATTTTATTTTTTTTGTTTTGTTTTATTCAAGCAATTGTGATTTACCGCAAATGAAGACCAAAATAAATGCCAGTAGCTGTGATTTCACTGTAAAATTATGCTCCATTTGTCCATAAATGGAAAAAAATGTATGGAAATCGAACCACCTTAATACTTAAAACTTTGTGACGATGATAGCTCAGTGGTTAATGGGGTATGTTCGCACGCCGAAGGGTACGGATACGCAAACCCGAACAATGAGCTTGAGTTGCCGGTGAAGGAAAACATCGTGAGAAACCTATCGCGGTAGAGTACTTTCTTATACTCGGTTGGATAGCTAACTACCTCAAGCTTAAAAAACCTCGTTTGAGAGCGATTTTCATTCCAGGCTAGGTGTATTTACTTTGAGTCACTTTACGAGGCGAGTTGTGGTCAAAAACCTAGTCATAAAAAATTATCCATAAACAATTTATCGCCGCCTAAGTCGGCGCCCAGGGTTGGTACGGTGTGTCCCCCACTAAATCCGGAGGTGGTACCTACGCATAATTTTTCGTACCACGCATACATTCGCTTTCACCGATCAATATAACGTTTTTGGGGTAAATGTTTCCTACAATACGGCAAAGTAATTAATACCTTTCTCTTTTAACCTTTTCTGTTATTCATGGCTTTTTCGGATTACGAACTTTGGTTAAATAAGGTCTTTGAACTGCTTTGAAAGTTAGTGTCGTATCAAGTCCAGACATAAATCTTTACATATAATTATTTTGCCCTGTTGGTTCATCGAAGCGAAGGATTCTAAAATCCAAAAATTACAATCCTGAGCGTTAGTGAGGGAATCAAAAGAGCACGAGGTGAAAAATCTTCAACACGTAACTTGTCATCCCACCTCAGCGAGGAAATGCAAAACAATTACTAGATACGTTTATTTCTGTTTATGTATTAACTACTGCATTAACAATATGACGTGAAAAGAAAATTGTACGCGCAAAGCAAATTAAAAAAAAAACGTACACCAAGGAGGTTCCGAGTTTGAGTTTTTAATAAATTAAAAAAAGTTGTATGATAAATTCGGCGCCATGGAGGTAGAAGTAAATAGGTTTAATGATGTTTTGAATTTACAAACTTATGCTCTCAGATATCGAAGTGCAAAAATACTCTTTCCGAGATGGGGGGGATGAAAAAGTGTTTTAGGAATGGGCCGAAAAATTTATAATCACTTGCCAAAATCTATTATGGATTCGGATAGTGTGCCTGCTATTTAACATTTTTGTTACTAGGACTTATTATAAAATTGAAGACTTTTTTAAATGATATATTCATGGATTACGATTATTTATTATTATTGAATGTTATTAAAATTGATATTATAATACATGACATAATATTTATTAAACACAATAAAATATCTTTAATTAATACTATTTACAAATTTATATAAAAAACTTAGATAAATTTATTGATTCAGGCGTTACTTTGCAAGTTCATTTTGAATGTTCAAGGTATATATCTAGTTTATTTCCGCTTAACAGTCGTTCCAGTTCCAACAGTGACGAGGACTTAAATTAAACTAATTTGACACAGCTTATTAATTAAAAACCTAATCTTACTTTAAATCTAAAACTAATTTGACAAAAATTTAATTAAAATAACCATAAGTCTAAAAATTCTCCTCTCTCTGCAGTAAACACTTGCCGACACGTGTTTCGCCTCTACACGAGGCATCCTCAGGACGTGTTGACTCTTCAAGCAAAACTTTGTCTAAAAGTCCGTCAGAGGAGGGATATGTGGCCAGAATGCTGGCAGCATTGCCACGCTGGATGGCAATGCTAAGCTTTTGACCAAATAATAATATACTTATTTTAAATTATATCAAATATTTTTTTTTTTTATGTAAAAAGTAATGAGACGAACGAGGCGCTCCCCTGATGGTAAGAGATAACGCCTGTCCATGACCATCGCAGCGATAAACAGAACTTTAAGTAACATAACAAAGTCCAGAGCATCACTGCTTTGGTGCTCATTACTTTGAGACTTTTAGTTGAGTTAGCCTCAACAGCCCAGTAATTTCGCTAGCTGCAGTACCCTGCAAACCGGAACACAGTAATGCTTACACACTACTGCTTAGCGGCAGAATAACTGGTACTGCGGTGGTACCTACCTAGACTACCTCCTGCTAAGGAGATCTACCACCAAGTAGATTGTGTACCTGTAAAAGGACCATACATACTTATAAGGTTTATTTTAAGGTCTTTACGTTACACGGCTTACAATAAATGTTTCTGATTATATTCCGGTATCAATTTTCCCAGTTAACCTTCGAAGTTATGTCAATTGTAGCTTTTATTTATTCTGTTATAAGCTGACACTGCCTGGCACGAATGTCAAGCGATTTTTTATTGACTGTCGTATTCATTGTTTGTTAGGTCGTACGTATAACTTAAGTATCCCAAGGTCGAGTTTCAGGTTTAGATTCCAAATCAGTTAGTACCTATTTTAATAAAAGAAATGATTTTAATAAAAGGTTTGATAACAATTGATGATGAATTCTTTTAATACAATGGTATTTGTGTCTATAGAAAGGTTGAAACTGTGTATATTGTATATTTTTTTTTTTTATGGTTGACATGCTAGGCGTTTTTGACCACAGCTCACCTGATGTTAAGTGACGGTGTGGTCGAAGATGGTAAAGCACACCTAGCCTGGAATGGAACTGGCTCTCGAGTGAGGCTGCCGGAACACACCGTTAGATGCTTGGCGGCTGATTTTCAACTCTCGTGTGGTAGCTAGCCAGCCGAGTACTAGAGAGTACGCTACCACCATGCTATGGTTTCCTCACGATGTTTTCCTTCACCGGCAGCTCAAGCTCATTGTTGGGGTTTGAACCCACGCCCTTCGGCATGCGAACCTATCGCGTTAACTACTGAGCTATCATCGCTACAAAATTTTATATTAGGTATATTTGTCAAAATATACGTACCACACCTATGTTATTTTACCTAGTATACCTATGTTATATTTTGACAGCCCTGTTGGCTCATTGGTAGCATATCTGCCTTAAGAGCTGAAGGGCGTGGGTTCGATTCCCGCTCAGAACGAACATTTTATGTATCAACAAATGTTTGTTCTGTGTCTGGATGTTCTGTATGCATTTACAAATAAAAAAGTATCTATGTATTCTATCAGTTATCTGACTTCCATCACACAAGCTTTGCTTAGTTTGGGGTCAGATGGCGCTGTGTGTATATTACATATACACACAGATATTTATTTATTTTATTTATGATGTATATAAGATGTACATGGATACATGTTATACATTCTGGAGCTTGCGGTCTACAACCGCGTACCCGCCTCCGTCCAGGATGCAGCTTCCACCGCCTGCTTCAGAACCAAGTTAAGATCTTGGCTGCTAGAGACCTTGTTGTGTATTTCAAACTAAAAGATTATTAAATTACTAGTAAGTTATTATTATTTTTTTGACATTTTTTTATTTATATTGACATAGGTACTTTATTTTGACATTATTTTTTTAACCCCTGACGCGAAAACGACGGGGTGTTATAAGTTTGACTGCATGTGTGTCTGTCTGTGGCACCGTAGCTCCCGAACGGATGAACCGATTTTAATTTTGTTTGTAAGGTGAAGTCGGGAGTGTTAGCTATGTTTGATGAAAATCGGTCCAAGATGGTCGCCGCCACAAAATGGCGGATTACATTTTTTTTTTCACAACTCCCTCAATATGGGTATCAAATTAAAGGGCTTGACTAGTAGAATACTATACAGACACACCTGTCGCGGGGTTTAACCATTTTCAATTTATCTCTTTTATTCATTGGCGTGGTAATCAGAGTTTTTCTCTTTTAATGATATATTTGAAATGATATTACGGAATTTGACTTGTAACATTGGTGTTGTCCACAGACATTGATCAACAAATAATTAAAACAATATATATTATATACAATTTATAATTTAATAAAAACAATAAAGATTTGTACTTGTATTTGTATTAATTAATAAATATCGAAGAACATTACACACAGCGCCATCTGACCCCAAACTAAGCCAAGCAAAGATGCTTCCAAAGTTATATCAGCGATCTAGTCATTGCAAGTATTCGCCTACTGATCGAAATGAAAAACGTTACATGGCAAAAAAAAAGAACGAATATATCGCGTTATTTTACTAAATCAACGAGAGGTAAAAGCAGTTAAAAATAGGTACGTTTTAACAAGTTTGATTGAACAATGTTAACTGTTTCGTTCCGTGTAGAAACGCTGCGCGGGCGAGAAAACAGAATTTCTAACACCGACCGTAGAATTTGAAATGAAATGTCGGGAATGCCTTCTGCTAGTTTAACGTTCAGCTTAAAAATATTATGCTTGAAGTTTTTAAGACATACGTTAACTTTTTTTTTATGTTTGACAAGCTAGGTGTTTGACCACAGCTCTCGTGGTGTTACGAACCGTTCGTGATAGTTAGACAGTTGACATTTTCACAGATGATTCTGTTGCCGCTATAACAACAAATACTAAAAAGCATTTTTTTTTAAATTCAAAATAGGTTCGCGTTTGACCACACTCTGCCTGATGTTAAGCAGTAGTGTGGTCTAAGATGGAGCACGCTTGGCTAGAAGAAAGCTATTTACTGTAGATTTGAAGACACTCATATTGTAGCTAACAGGGAGCGCAGACTCCGGCAGAGAGCTCCACAACCTCGCTGTCATCATCATCATCATCATCATCATCAGCCTATATTAGTCCACTGCTGGACATAGGCCTCTCCCAAGACACGCCACTCAGCCCGATCTTCGGCTTTTCGCTTCCATCCACCGCCAGCTGTCCTACGTATATCGTCACTCCATCGAGTCTCAGGGCGTCCTACGCTAACCTCGCTGTGCGAATACTAAATGTGGAATTAAAACGGTTTGTGCCTAAATAAATATTTAAGGCTCACATGCAACAAACGTGTTTTTTTTGCCGTTTTTTATGGATAATAGAACGGAACCCTTCGTGCGCGAGGCGGACTGGCACTGGGCCGGTTTCAATTTCTTAATTTTTTTTCAAATTTGTTTCACTGTCATCTGATTATGTTGGTATAAAAGCACCATTTATTACGAATTTTGAAGAGTCATATTTTCTTATGTTATTAATTGGTGGAAGAAAATAATTGACAGGAACGTAGCTTTAGCAGACCTTGATTTTATGACAAAAGATTATTGCTCTGTAAGCATTATCCGGGGAGAAAATTGGGGAATGCATTTGTATAGAAAAAAGCTACTAGCGTTCCCTCTTAAGGTGGTTCGATTTCCATCATCATCATCATCATCCACAGCCTTCTTTATCCCACTGCTGGGTATAGGCCTCTCTCTTTGCATGCCATCTGCCTCGGTCCTGTGCCAATCTGGTCCAGGTTCGACCCGCGACGGTGACGATATCGTCGACCCATCTTGCGGCTGGACCTATTAAAAAGGTAGAATTCCTCGTCACTCCAGTCTTAAGGTAGTTCGATTTCCATGCAAATACATTTTTCCATTTATTGGCAAATGGAGCATAATTTTGCAGTGAAATCACTGCTACTGATATTTATTGTGGTCTTTATTTGCGGTAAATCACAATTGCTTGAATAAAACAGTAGAATATTAGCATAAAAAAAAAAAAACAAATATCTTAAATCTTCTTCTTCTTCTTCTTCTTATTCTTTCTTATATCTTTTTTTCTTTTTCTTTTATTCTTATCTTCTTGTCTTATTCAAAAATCATATATTCATAAATTTGATTTTATGCTAATAATCTACTGTTTTATTCAATCAATTGTGATTTACGCAAATAAAGACCAAAATAAATGCCATTAACTGTGATTTCACTGTAAAATTATGCTCCATTTGTTCATAAATGGCAAAAAAATATTTGCATGGAAATCGAACTACCTTAAGACTGGAGTGACGAGGAATTCTACCTTTTTAATAGGTTATTTCTTTTGGTTAAGTTTTTTCTCTGTAGTGAGCTTTCTTTTTCCGTTGTCGTGTGTAAATTACTCGGGGTTAGCTGCGAACATAGTTTACTAGTTTAATGGATGGTTAAGTTAACCTTTTCAATATATCGCAGAAAATTTATTCCAAACGTAGATAACGACCGGTAGCGGATGTCTAGCGTAAGCTGACCTCTCGGACGACCTTAGCATATAACGGTAGCCAGGGACGAATTCAGGGCATCGCGCCAGGGCCCCGGAAACGCGGCCCGGGCTGCAAATCTGCTCTCTGCTTCATCGATTCAAACTACAGTACAGACTAAGATACCTATAAAAACTTTGTAGTTAACATGGATAAGGTATGCTAGTGAATGTCAAGTACAATAATATATCGTAAGACAATTCATACAGCGCCATCTATCCCTAAACTAAGCAAAGCTTGTACTATGGAAGTCAGATAACCGATAGAATACTAATATACTTTTTTTTTGTAACAACATACTTGTAACAAATAAATAAATAAATTAATCAATATCGTAGGACTATACACACAGCGCCATCTGGCCCCAAACTAAGCAGAGCTTGTGTGATGGAAGTCAGATAACTGATAGAATACTTAAATACTTTTTTTTTGTAAATACATACTTATAATACATACAGAACACCCAGACACAGAACAAACATTTGTTTATTCACAAAATGTTTGCCCTGAGTGGGAATCGAACCCACGCCCTACAGCTCTCAAGGCAGATATACTACCAATGAGCCAACGGGGCTGTCATGTAATGCACTAGCTGCACCCCGCGGTGTTACTCACTACATGGTTTCGAGATAAAAGTAGCCTATGTGTTAATCCAAGGTGTCAGCTACCTCCATACTAAATTTCATCAAAATCCATTCCGTAGTTTTTGCGTGAAAAAGTAACAAACATCCATCCATACATTCTTACAAACTTTCGCGTTTTTATTGTTGAGTAGAATACAGCAAAAAAATATCGTAGGACATCGTGACAGGACATCTGCAACTCAAAGTTCTGTGTATCGCTGCAATGGTCATGGACATGCGTTATCTCTTACCATCAGGAGAGCGTCTCGTTCATCTCATTACTTTTATATTTAAAAAAATCTTCAGCTACACCGTCAATTAACATCAGGTGAGATGTGGTTAAACACCTAGCTTGTCGAACACAAAAAAAGAAACAAACAAATTTATAATTAAAAAAAAAACGATTCCATAGGCCAACTAAACGCGCTGCTCCAATGAAACAGCGAGGTTTCCGAGCAAACGAAAATATCATCGATGTGTACAGTTTTTAGATTTTTGTTAATTTTTTAAAAACTGCTTAATCGATTTCGATAAAATGTATATGGGACCACCTCTGAAGTATGACCTGTCAAATAAAAAAATAATCATGAACATCGATTCATAATTGGCGGAATTATTGCGTGACAAACATTTAAAAAAAAGAAACAGTCGAATTGAGAACCTTTTTTGAGTTTTTTTTATTTTTTATTTTAAAGTAATGAGACGAACGATGTGGTCTCCTGATAGTAAGAGATAACGCATGTCCATGACCATTGCAGCGATACACAGAACTTTGAGTAGCAAACAAAGTCCAGGCATCGCTGCTTTGTCGCTCATTACTTTGAGACTTTCACTGGCTGCAGTCACCTTCAAACCGAAACACAGTACACAGTCTGTTAAATAGGACGTTTGTAAAGATACGTAGTGGTACAATGTAGTCATAAGGATTTATTTCTGCTATATACCTACATCTTAAAACGTGTCTGGTTCTATCAAAGGCCCTATTATTTGCCTCCTCTCGTATACTCGTAGTATGAATCCGTCCCTGTTTCAATTTCCGGGGTTTACCTAACGTTTGTAAGAGTTATCTAACAACGCCATCTAGCGTGCAGTAGTTGAAACTAGGTTAACCGGTGACGGAATTTCAGTGTTCCGTGCCCAGAAAGTATCTGTCGGGGCCCTAATATTTTTCCTGTATGGACTTTATGTCGCTACCAAAACTCCATCGAAGCTCGTAAGAAAGTCACTACTTATCCTACTAACATTATAAATGTGAAAGTTTGTATGTTTAGATGTTTGTTACTCAATCACGCCAAAACGGCTGAACGGATTTGGATGAAATTTGGCATACACATAGCCTATTTACCTGGATTAATTTGCATGGTGGTAGGGTACTTTCTAGTACTCGGCTGGCTAGCTACCACCCTCAAGTTGAAAATTTGCGGCCCAGCATCTAACGGTGTGTTCCGGTAGCCTCACTTGGGAGCCAGTTCCATTCCAGGCTAGGTGTGCTTTACCATTTTCGACCACACCTTCACTTAACATCAGGTGAGCTGTGGTCAAACACCTAGCCTATCAACCATGAAAAAAAACATTTTTAATACTTTTTACGACAGATTTATTTCATTTTCAAACGTTTAGAGGAGGCTTCAGGTGACCAGAATGCTGGTATCTACTTTGGTCAAAAGCTTAGCATTGCCATCCAGCGTGGCAATGCTGCCAGCATTCTGGCCACATATCCCTCCTCTAACGGACTTTTAGATTAAGTTTTTTCTATAAATTTGTAAATAGTATTAATTTATTTCATTTGAAAGCTTATCAGATTGACAGATGTCAGATTCATGACTATTGCTTATTTGTTACTTACATGTTTAATTTCTCTCTAAACCTTATTCTAAAGCTAACGTGGACGAAGTCGCGGGCGTCAGCTAGTACTACTACATAAAAGTTCCAATTCAACTCTGGTAAATACCCAAAAAACGAAAAAGGATGTGCCAAAAACTTGTATTAACCGGTTCGATTCCACCTGCATCTATTGTATTCTAAATCGGGAAATATAATATTTTATCTATGTCATAAGTAAAGTCTTAAACTATGATTTAACAATCTTTAGCTATAAAATATGCGCAAAACAATAAAATTCTAAAAATAGGTTGCCCGTGTGGGTTCTCATTACGACCTTTTTGCTCCAACCTTTGGCTGTCATTTATTTAAGGCCTCATTTGCATTCGGCAACACGCGAACCGAGAGGTCTGTCACAAACGGATACCACAGAATAAAAAATATAATACGGCAATAGTTTCTATCTCTATATAAAAAACTAGCGGACTCTCTTACCATCAGGAGAGCGTATCAATGATAATTCTTTTAATGAATCACAATTTTAATAATCAGATAAGACTACATAACCATCGAATGTCTCAAAACAATGAGCGCCAAAGCAGTGATGCCCCGGACTTTGTTTTGCTACTCAAAGTTCTGTGTATCGCTGCAATGGTCATGGACTTGTGTTATCTCTCACCATCAAGACAGCGTCTAGTTCGTCTCATTACATTTACCTAAACAAAAAAAATCTGAATAATCACATTGATTCATTATTTCAATAAACCAGAATCATACTATTGAGAGCTAAATAACCATCTGAATAAATTTGAATATGATAAAATACAATAAATTAGAATTATAATTGAACATCATTTTAATAAATCACAATCACAATAAACCAGAACGTTAACGAATCAAAATATGAATATGATACATTACATTAAATTAGAATTATAATTGATCATTATAATTCTGATTTATTGACTTTAACAAATCAAAATATAAATAAATTTGAATGTTGATACATTATCTTAAGGTGGTTCGATTTCCATACAAACAATTTTTTTCCATTTATGGACAAATGGAGCATTATTTTTTTCAGTAAAATCACAGCTACTGGCATTATTTTTGATCTTTATTTGCGGTAAACCACAATTGGTCGAATAAAACAGTAGATTATTAGCATAATCTACTGTTTTATTCAAAAATCATTAATAAATTTGATTTTATGCTAATAATCTACTGTTTAATTCAAGCAATTGTGATTTACCGCAAATAAAGAACAAAGTAAATGCAAGTAGCTGTGATTTCACTGTAAACTTATGCTCCATTTGTCCATAAATGGCAAAAAAATATTTGTATGGAAATCGAACCACCTTAATATTGAGAACTAAATTACAATCTGGATAAAGTGGAATATAACATACCGTCCAGTTTCTTACCAAGCGCGTGTTCTCAGCGCGGCCCTGCGCGCGGCAGGCGGAGTGCGCCGGCATCAGCAGCAGTTCTTGCGTCCGTACCCACTACGACTCTCAAACGAGATGCCTCTGCGGCGACAACCTGCCACCGGTCAACGGCCAGTGTGAAGCGCAGACCAAAGGTGAGATATTCTTTTTTATATTCTCGTTGGGGTAGGTGCTTGACAGACCACCAGCTCGAAGATGGTATGGTCAAGTGAGGCTGCCGCAACACACCATTAGATGCTTAGCGGCAGATTTTCAACTCTCGTGTGGTAGCTAGCCAGCCGAGTACTAGAGAGTACGCTACCACCATGCTATGGTTTCACCGGCAGCTCAAGCGTATTGTTGGGGTTTGAACACACGCCCTTCGTTGTGCGAAGCGACCGCGCTAACCACTGAGATTATATTTGCAGCTAACATTTATAAATTGAGTGCCTAAGAGTTTTTTTTTTTTTTTTTTTTTATTCTTATCTTTATTGGGGGCTTTTATCGCAATGCGATTATGCCAGCCCCGTATAACAAAACAAATGATATTTACAAATGTATAATACGTCATCTGTACTGCGATTGGCTAGTACTTCCGAGATGCCGGCATATAAGGCCCTCGCCGCATCACACGTGGGTGCGGCCAGGATACCTTGAAACATGCCAACATCTCGGGGGTTAACACCATATTTTAGCGACATATTTCTCCTCACAGTCTTGGTCCGGCCACATTCCACCAGGAGGTGAAAAACGTCTTCAGGGCTCCCGCAAAGAGAGCAGGCGGGGGATTCAACTCTGCCCATTAGAAATTCAAACCTACGCCTAAGAGTTATTTAGTATTTAGTAGGTAGCCGAGATAAAGTCCACGTCAAGTGACCTTAAGGCGTTATTGGTTACGTTTTGGGGTTGCGTGATTAAGCTTTCAATTTGAAACACGGCATAATCGCATAAATATAAAGGTCATTGCGCATTACACTGGAATAAAAAATTAAGAGGGGAAATGAAGGCAATCGATGACTTTTGTCGTTATTTTATCTGACGTTATACATTATGTGGAGGTTCGAAATTAATAAATACTATAATACATATCCTGAATTAGTATGTGATTTTAAAAAAATAGTTAATTTTCAACTGTTTTGAACCTATTTTAATTGAACAAATCAAGATTCCTAAGGGTGGGTCTGCTGGGATTAAGTAAAACAAACAGTTACTCGCTCTTTTGTCCATAAATGGCAAAAATTTATTCGTATGGAAATCGAACCACCTTAAGCGAAAAACCAAAGATCGGGCCGAGTGGCTTGTCTTGGGAGAGGCCTATGTCCAGCAGTGGACTAATATAGGCTGATGATGATGATTAATTCTTAATCGTTGTGTATTTTATTTAATTTAGTATTGTACCAATCACATTTTTTATGTAGTCGGATAAAGGCCGGAAGCATGTCGTGCCATTTCCCTTTACTACTATTTCGAATCCCATGTCAACTACCAATACAGATGGTTATCGTATAACTCGACGGTATTTTTTAGAATTTGAGCTTTCGTTTCTGCAGATTAAGCGCTTGTTACGTTTAAATTAAGCTTTATGTTTAATGCAGGGTTAATTATACTTAAAAAGGTTAAACGGAAGCTTAATCAGGGTCAGATTCTTTGTAAGATAACGTTTTGTTTTAAGTTACGTATCGTTAGGGTATATAGAAATTCGTTAGGTGAATTTATTTGTAGAAAATGTAGCGATTTATAACGCAATGGATAGATGGATGTTCGTTACTCTTTCACGCAAAAACTACAGAACGGATTTGGATGAAATTTGGTATGGAGGTAGCTGAGACCCTGGATTAACACATAGGCTACTTTTTATCCGGGAAACAAGAAGCGAGTAACACTGCATGGCGCAGCTAGTATTATAAATGTGAAAGTTTGGATGGATGTTTGCAGTCGGCTTTCTCATCCCACAGGTTTTGTTGTTCTTTCTCGGTGTGACGGCGCAGTAGCTCTCGCACTTCCATCGCTGATGGTTTGCATAGAACCACCACGTCGTCGCTTACCTGCTTTTTTGGACCCTCTTTTGCAAGAGTCTGCCACATTGTTACCCGAACATGATCCGTGGCTTTTCCTCCACTTGATTATGATTCTGTACATGCTGGAGAGCGCTGCAATGACTCTGGACTTTGTTTTTTTTTTTAGGGTTCCGTACCCAAAGGGTAAAAACGGGACCCATTACTGAGACTTCGCTATCCGTCCGTCTGTCACCAGGCTGTATCTCAAGAACGGTGATAGCTAGACAGTTGAAATTTTCACAGATGATATATAATTTCTATTGCCGCTATAACACCAAATACTAAAAATGCTAGTGTCAATTAATATTTATATATTTTCAAGTTTCAAAAGTTTAATAAGTGTCCTCGTACCTAAAGATATAGTCAAAGTCCAGTCTTGGTCAAGTCCAGTCCGTGTCAGTCAAGTCCAGGCATGCTTTAGTAAAGTAGTGGCGACTTTACTATAAAGCTTCGATAGAGTTTTGGAAGCAACACGAAAAGTCATGTTTCACCACATTATATCATTTTCCCACACTCGCGCTTGTAATTCGGCGCTCTATGAATAAAACACCACCATTTTTATGCATAAACACTCGACAAAACACTAGTTTTTGGAAAAAAAATACAACGGGGTGACACGACTTTTACCGCGTTCCCACCAAAACTCCCTGGACCTTGTAACAGGTCTCCTAAGTGCGTAAATGGAACCGAACCTATTTTGAATTTACAAAAATACTAATATTAATTTCCAGCTCTGTACCACGTCTGCTCCAACAGCGACGAATGTAACGACGGCCTGATCTGCGCTGTGGCTAATGTGACCGGCGCGGTGCCGCCGCACCTGCGCGTGCACGCCACCACGGACAAGCTGTGCATGTGCGACGTCGAGAGCGGCTTCAAGGAAAAGGACCACACTTGTAATGGTATGTCTAATACATATCACTCAGCTATCATCGCTTCGTAGCGATGATAGCTCAGTGGTTAGCGCGGTCGATTCGCATGCCGAAGGGCGTGGGTTCAAACCCCAACAATGAGCTTGAGCTGCCGGTGAAGGAAAACATCGTGAGGAAACCATAGCATGGTGGTAGCGTACTTACTAGTAGGTACTCACCACCCTCAAGTTGAAAATCTACCGTCAAGCATCTAACGGTGTGTTCCGGCAGCCTCACTTGAGAGCCAGTTCCATTCCAGGCTGATTGTACTTTACCATCTTCGACCTTCACTTAACATCAGGTGAGCTACGGTAAAACACCTATTTTAAAAAAAATGCAACACAGAAAAGTAAACTTCAGTTTTTTTTACAGATGCCGATATCTTGAAGACGTCATTCTTTGCTGTCACCATTGTATCTATCATCAGGAAAATAGTTACATACCATTATTAATAATACTTAAAACAATATGAAATGTCATTTATCTGTTCAGCTCCACCATTTGTGTCAACACCATCTCCAACTGTCACCATTGCGTTACGTTATCAACTTAAATTATTAAATTTACTTGGTGGTAGATCTCCTTAGGAGGAGGTCGTTTAGTTACCACCGCGGTACCAGATATTCTGACACCAAGCAGTAATGTGTCAACATTACTGCAGACATTACAGACCTGTTGAGACAAACCATCGAAAGTCTCAAAGTAATGACCGTCAAAGCAGCGATGCCTGGACTTTGTTTTGTTACTCAAAGTTCTGTGTATCGCTGCAATGGTCATAGACAGGCGTTATCTCTTACCATCAGGAGAGCGTCACGATCGTCTCATTGTTTCTACAATTCTACAATACGACGTAATCTGGTATTGTATAATTTGTTGTAAAGCTATTTCATACCTACTTATTTTGCTGTCGTTAAAATTAGCACACAAATGCAATATCTAACTTTACATAAAATGTGATTAGACCATTAAATTTGTGTGAAATAAAGGGTACCTGATTAATTGAATAACATAACTATTTACTATTTAAAATATAATAAAATATTTACTTGCAAATCTACTATATTTTATATAAACAATAACATAATTATATACTTAGTAAATTATGTATAATTTCTATGTTCTATAAATTTTGTTGTCATTCCGTCTGTGACAGATTTATTTAAAAAGTAAATAATTAAAAAAAAACATTATTTTTGCTTATAAACAGTTGGCTTGTACCTCTACATTTATTTTAGAATTTTTCATTGCATGATATAATATATGATTAAGGAATTTATTATCCATTTCACATTTTGTAGCGATGATAGCTCAGTGGTTAGCGCGGTAGGTTCGCATGCCGAAGGGCGTGGGTTCAAACCCCAACAATGAGCTTAAGCTGCCGGTGAAGGAAAACATCGTGAGGAAACTATAGCATGGTAGTAGGGTACTTTCTAGTACTCGGCTGGTTAGCTACCACCCTCAAGTTGAAAATCTGCAGCCAAGCATCTAACGGTGTGTTCCGGCAGCCTCACTTGAGAGCCAGTTCCATTCCAGGCTAGGTGTGCTTTACCATCTTCACCACACCTTCACTTAACATCAGGTGAGCTGTGGTCAAACAACAAGCCTGTCAACCATAAAAAAAAAAAAAAACATAATAATATATTTTGTCATAAATTTAGCTCATGAACGCTCATAAAATTCCGTCCATAAACTGAATTGTAATTAATGTTAATGTAAATAGTTTTTAAGAGCAACTCATTTAATTAATACTTATAAAAATCATTGTTAATCAACTGGCATTTATTTAAATAAACATTAATCTTGAGCCGATTAGAAGCGCCCCTAACGTGCGTCTCTGGAACTACATAATCTATTTTCATGCAAGATCATGACTAGCTTTGGCTTTTTGTTGGAAAACTTCTGTCATTTTGATTGTATTTGCTTAAAAGTTATTTTTATTTTTGTTATTCATGCGACCTTCAGGGTCGAGTTAGAAGAAAGCGGTGTGCAGAATAATTCAATTTAAACAAAGCTATTGTATATCATTAATCAGTTAATGATTTATAACATATATTATTACAATAAAATGATTGTATCCTTAACTTTACTTTATCATGCGTCACTTGAAAATATTAACTAATTGATTGATAAGACACTGGCATAAAAAGCAATGTCTGATGCCAACAATAATAAAAAAACATACACGACATAACGTTAGTTCCGAGAACGCACACCGCTGCTTCGCGCAACTACCAGCGCCAAAATGGCTACATTTCATCAAGTGATGTTCTACATATTAATCAGCGTTTACGATCTTGGTTTTTTAGTATCATAATAAAATTATGTCCTAGATTCTGTACTGTGTTTCTTTAATGTATAAGATTTTTCTGATTGGCTGTAAGTATGACTGTAGTCGTATGGCAGCCTATCAGAAAAAAAAAACGTTTTTTTAGACTTGTAAGGTCGTGTATTTAGAAACCATGCACCTAAATATGCTATAATATCTAAGGATTTGTGTGCACCTAGATGCTAGGAGTTTTTATTGTACTAGAATTTAGTGTTTTTAAAAATATATTTGCTGTTTTTAGAAATGATATTTAAAATACATTAAGCCGATGTCATAATTGTAGCAATAGATTCTTGTAAATTTAATCTAAAATAATAAATACATACTTGTTTTGCCTTCATTACATTTAATAAAAAAAAACTACACATAAATTAAGCCTGGCTTATTTTTAATTCTGTACCAACTTAGTATTAAAAAAAAAATATGTAAATTTTCATTACAAAAATTAAAGTTTAATTCATTATTCTTTATTATTAATAATTATGATTTACAACCCTTTTGTTTGACTACTCTGTTAGCTAGTGTATTTGGTTTAAAAGCTGTAGGGCGAGGATTCGATTCCTACTCAGGCACAAATATGTGATGAACATAGATGTATGGCATGGTAAGTGTTTGGCCACAGTGACAGTGACAAATGACGGTGTGGTCAAAGGTGGTAAACACATCTATTTTTTTTTTTTTTTAATTGTAGATAGGCTTGCGTTTGACCGCCATCCCGCCTGATGTTAAGCGAAGATGCGGCCTACGGTGGAGCACGCTCGCCTAGAGGAAACCGATTCACTCGCGACTTGAAGGTACCCATACTATATTCATCGGGGAACACCCACTCGGGCAGCAGATTCCAATGTCTAGCAGTACGCATGAAGAAGGTGGAGTCAAACCGCTTAGTTCGAGCTTTTGGAACATCAACCAAAGCGGTTTCGTCTTATAAAGCTCGTGGCCGTCCGATAGTAGAATGGGCAAGGTGGAAAATCTGGAATGGAACTGGTTCTCAAGGCTGTCGGAACACAGGTAAGTATAATATGCTTGGCGGCAGATTTTCAACTCTCGTGTGGTAGCTAGCCAGCCGAGTACTAGAGAGTACGCTGCCACCATGCTGTGGTTTCCTCACGACGTTTTCCTTCACCGGCAGCTCAAGCTCATTGTTGGAGTTTGAACACATGCTCTTCGGCATGCGAATCGACCGCTATAACCACTGAGCTCAACACTCTGGGTGTCACATTCACTGCTGAAAACACACACGTTTGTGTTTTTTGTGCCTACTGCAAATGCGTCTTGTCGCGCCTGTCGTGTAAAGCCTACTTTCAAAACAACTGCGCGGCAAACACAAAGGATGTGTTCGTTTCAGACGTAACGCCAGTGCGGCATAACATGCGCCGCGTGTTTATCAGTAGCATATGCCCGTCTTAGACCAATTTACTACAAACATTTTATTTTCTATCAAGATCCGTTTAGTTGTGAAAAAGTGTCAAACTGATATACTTTCACTTCTCTACATAGCATATAAACAAAGTCGCTTCCCGCCGTCTGGACGCTTAAATCTTTTAAACTACGCAACGGATTTTAATGCGGCTTCCAACAATATACAGAGTGATTGAAGAGGAAGGTTCATATGTATAATACATGCATATGCACCACATTAGTCTCTACATTGCACCCGTGCGAAGCCGGGGTGGGTCGCTAGTCTGTAATATTAGGAAATTGAATAAGGACTTCATACTCGAAGGATGGTAACGGGAAGGGAAAAAATTAAACGAAATTAAAGTTACGGTATTATGCCAATTATTACTAAAAAAACACATTTAAAATATCAATTGAGATTATTAATTATGACTGTGCGTTTATCTATCAACAATTAGTAAATAAAACTAAATTTTAAAATTATAATGTAGGTATAGGATGTTTCGAAAAAATATAGTACAAATACAAAGTTGTTTCATAAAAAAAACGTATGTGGTATGTATAGTTGCTTCGAAGAAAATACGTTTAAAAAATTCCTTACGTCTACTTGAAACATAGAAATCTAAAAAAAGACTTCTTTGTTTTCAAAAATGTACACATGTTCAACATTATATGAATTGATTAATAGAATTATGTATTGCCTAACTTTCCCGAAACACCCTGTACGTACACTGTTATGTGAACTTGGGGTATACTTGCCGAAAGACTTGTGTACATATTTTTATTAAAAACTTTATTATAGTGACTGGCTTGGTGTTTCACCACAGCTCATCTGATTAATGACATCTAGTCTTGAATGGAACCGACTCTAAAGTGAGGCTGCCGGATCACACCGTTATGTGCTTGGCGGCAGATTTTCAACTCTCATGTGGTAGCTAGCCAGCCGAGTACCCTACCACCACGCTGTTTTCCTTCACTGTCAGCTTATAATCAACCCACTAAGCTATCATCTCTACAAAAATAGTTAAAATGCCGCAGACAGCGGTGGTTAGGGCTGGCAGAGTGACCTCCGCACAATGTGCGCCGTTTCAAGGATCACTGCCTTTTGGATCTGACCCGTGACCGAACCGCCTAAAGTCTCTTGAGATGTTAGTAGAGGCTATTCGCAAGGCCGTTCACCGTGACTAATATCTGGACAGTAATTGTCATTGTATTTATAATTATGAATAACTTTTATTGCGATAAAGTCCCCAGTTCTTGTTTACTGTTAGCTTTGTTTCTGGTGTGAAATATAAATATACTTTATAAACGTTTACTTAAAAGGCACAATACAGCTCTGAAGTCGTGTTAGATTTCTGTCCATGAGTACAATCTTTCGGCTTAGTATATTTAGCTGTCTAAAAGCGTTGTGCTCATATTAACTAAATTATTATCCTTAATTAACATAAAAGTTGAAACGAATTCAAAATTCTTGTGCGTTTATAATAGCAAAATAGTATTGAAATCAGTGTTGCCAGCCGGGTTAAGTCAAAAGTCACCTAAAATAGATAAAAAAGTAACCTTCAAAAGGTTAAAAGTTGTCAAAAGTAACACTTTTTTTATAATATCAAGTTATAATACGATGCCTATAACTCGAAGACAGCGAGCAGAATTAAACTCTTCTTATGTTTACAACGAAATCACTCATCGCAAGTTCATGAAATAAAAAACATTGGCAATTTTTTTTTATACATTATTAGTTTTGGAAAATCATACAACGTGACACATCTTTTCCGCATTCCCTCCAAAATCCTTTCCGGTGGGTTGTTGCGCATTAAGAATTTGATCGAAACAAGCAGACAGAATAAAAATAAATAAGTAAATACTTCAAATAGCTCACTTAGAAGTTAAAAAATAAATTGAAAAAAGCGCCACCTAGTTGCGTGCTTCGCTCCTCTTGAACTTGGCCAAAACGTTATAGCCTATCTCTTATATCTGGTTATTGTTGTAAAAATACATAATTTAGACAATAGACAAAGCTTTAGTTCCAGTCTTCGAAATATTGTTTGAAAGCTGTTGGTTCAACGTCTTCGGGCACTTTCGATACGTGAACCTGAAATAACGAAAACATATATCGAGGTTATAAAAAGTAAGCGATTTGTGTTCAATGCCCAAAACTGTCTAATGATTTGTTATAAAAGTGAATTATATAGCGTTGCATCTAAAAATTCATCATCATCATCATCATCATCATTATTTCAGCCGTAGGACGTCCACTGCTGGAGATAGGCCTCCCCCATTGCCTTCCACAAAGACCGGTCGGAAGCGGCTCGCATCCAGCGCGTTCCTGCGGTCTTTATTAGGTCGTCTGTCCACCTTGTGGGTGGACGTCCTACGCTGCGCTTGCCGGTTCGTGGCCTCCACTCCAGAACTTTGCAGCCCCATCGGCCATCAGTTCTGCGTGCTTTGTGCCCATTGCCACTTCAACTTGCTGATTCTCTGGGCTATGTCTATCTAAAAATTATCACCACTAAAAATCTTGCGCCAATCAAAGTCTTATTACAAATTAATCTATCTATCTATACTATTATAAAAAGGAAAGATTTGATTGTTTGTTTGTATTGAATAGGCTCCGAAACTACAGGGTCGATCTTAATAATTCTTTCATTATTAGAATGCTACATTATCCGTGATGAACATAGGCTATATTTTATTTAAAAAACAATTAGGGATCCGTATGGAAACTTCAATAATGTAACCCGAGCTGTGAAAAATTTGAAAAAATCCTCACTTAGCATGCGTTGCGAAAACTATTGACAATAGAGTAAAGTGACGTTTTATAGAAAGTGACAGCTGCAAGTCAGCAATGTCATATGTCTAACTATTACAGTTGTCATCTACATCTACACTAATTATCATGAGGGAAGATTTAATTTTTTGTTTGTTTGTATTGAATAGGCTCCGAAACTACTGGAATGATTTCAAATATTCTTTCACCGTTGGGAAGCTACACTATGCCGGGTGTTTTTTTTTTTTTTTATGGTTTTTTTTATGGTTGACAGGCTAGTTGTTTGACCACAGCTCACCTGATGTTAAGTGAAGGTGTGGTCGAAGATGGTAAAGCACACCTAGCCTGGAATGGAACTGGCTCTCAAGTGAGGCTGCCGGAACACACCGTTAGATGCTTGGCGGCAGATTTTCCAACTTGAGGGGGGTAGCTAGCCAGCCGAGTACTACAAAGTACCCTACCACCATGCTATGGTTTCCTCGCGATGTTTTCCTTCACCGGCAGCTCAAGCTCATTGTTGGGGTTTGAACCCACGCCCTTCGGCATGCGAACCTACCGCGCTAACCACTGAGCTATCATCGCTACAAACATAGGCTACTTTTTATCCCTGTATACCAACGGGAACGGGAACTACGCAGCTAAAACCACGAGGCGTCCGCTAGTCACATAATGGATTCTGTAGCGTATTAGCAGAAATCTGATAGCTGTTAAAATTTATATAAAACTGCTTTTGCTATTTTTTTTTTTTTTTTTTTTTTTTTTTTTTATACATGATAGGTTCGCGTTTGACTACACCCTGCCTGATGTTAAGCAGGACGCAGTCCGAGATGAAGCACGCTTACCTAGAAAAAAACCTGTTTACTCTAGATTTGAAGACACCCAAATTGTACTTCACGGGAAAAACAGACGCCGGCAGAGAGTTCCACATCCTCGCTGTGCGTATGAAGAATGTGGAATCGAAGCGCTTAGTCCGTACGTGGGGAATGTCCACCATGTATGGATGGCGCTTAGGCCTAGTCTGCCTTGCCGTCCGGTAATAGAAAGGGGCTGGCGGAACCAATTAGTCTCCTAGAGCGCCTCTTTTTTTTGAAACGTTTTTTTTACCTGCTACAAAATATAACGTTCACTGTAATACTCACCCAGTCCGGATAGTCGTGCGCTTTGAGGTACTGTTGAGCCTTTTTCATTGCTTCGACCTTTTCCTGTGCATAAAAAAAGCCTTTTATTTTTTACAAACAATAATAAATTAATAATAAATCATGTTATTTTTTAATAACAGTACCTTATACAATATTTTTTATCACAATTTTTCACAGTATTGTTTTTGGCATAAATGTTTTAAGATAAAACTAGTTAAATAATTGATTGATTCAGGCGTTACTTTGCGGAGGTTCATTTTGAATGTTCAATGTTTATATTTAATTTATTTCCGCTTAACAGTCGTTCCAGTTCCAACAGTGACGAGGAGACTTAAATTAAACTAATTTTACACTGGTTATTAATTAAAAAACCTAATCTAAAAATACCTAGTTAAATAAGCCTAAGGGGCCGACCGGACTCGACCTTGACATACATTGCATTGACCTACTGTGTACTGTGTGTGTGTTTTACTTCATTTAATCATTAAAAAAAATATTTTAAATCTGACCTATTTGGGCAGGAACAATGCATAAAATGCGATGTCAAAAACAATATAAAAAAATCCGCAAGGAATGCATTATTAAAAATACGTGAGGAGTTTTGGCGGGAACGCGGAAAGAGTCGTGTCGCTCCGTTGTATTTTTTTCCAAAACTAGTGTTTTGTCGAGTGTTTATGCATAAAAATGGTGGTGTTTTATTCACAAAGTGCCGAATCACGAACGCGAGTGTGGGAAAATGATATAATGTGGTGAAGCATGAGTTTTCGTGTTGCTTCCAAAACTCCATCGAAGCTTCATAGTAAAGTCGCCACTACTTTACTAAAGCATGACTGACACGGACTGAACTTGACCTAGACTGGACTTTGACTATAACTTTAGCTACGAGGACACTTATTTAACTTTTGAAACTTGATAATATATAAATACTTGATACTGGCAAACGCTAAAACGCGACGCCAAAACCAAAGGAAAAAAATAAATAAAAAAAATACGTGAAATTGGCAGAAAGCACAAAACTCAAGGCTTAAAATAAAATATAAAACAAATCGCAAGAAATTAGCATGCATTATGACAAAGGATATAGGTAATTACATTTTTGCTTTGGGAACTAGAAAAATAGATAAATACCGTTCCGTTGGAATCCCTGCCGACCCACACGTAGATACCGCTAAAACTGCCCGTGTCGAGAATGTAACACTCCTGGAAAGAAAACAAAGTTGAATCAGATTTATAAATTAAACAAAAAACACATAATTACTTACTAGTGATTTAATAATCCTTTAAGTTTGAAATACTCGCCAATGTCATAAAACTGTTCGGCGTGTTAACTAAACCACTATCATCGCTTGGATCCCCGTCTATAATTGGTTCGTTGAAATTAGGGATGTCACTGAGAGGGGAAAAATCGATTAAGAAATAATCGATTTTTCTCTCTTTAAAATAAATCGATCTGTAAAAAATCGATTAACTAAAATAAAATCTTTTTTTTTAAGATGCATTTATAAAAATAATAAAAAATATTGGAGGACATTTAACACAGCGCCATCTGACCCCAATCTAAGCAAAGTTTGTGCTATGGGAACCAGACAACTGACAGAATACTTAAATGCTTTTTTTTTTTTTTGTAAATACATACTTATAATACTTACAGTGCACCCATACATAGAACAAACATCGATGTTAGTCACACAAATGTTAGTCCTGAGTGTGTAGTCCTGTACATAATAATAATTATCAAGTCGATATTAACTAAAACAACAATCTGTTGCTTTTAAAACCGAAAAACAAACCAAGTTCTTTATTCAACTTAAATAATGAGGAAACTGAATAAAATTATCGATTTTTAATATTTATATACAAATGGCGCTATTTTTCGGCTGACAAGTGACATCCCTGTTTACGCCAT
The DNA here is from genome assembly GCA_905404145.2 of Biston betularia. NCBI lineage: Eukaryota > Metazoa > Arthropoda > Insecta > Lepidoptera > Geometridae > Biston > Biston betularia. The sequence goes on along the minus strand of FR989892.1, from coordinate 611,959 downwards.
TTCTATCTGTCTCTGTTACACAAGAGACAGGAATGATGCATCGGAGTGAGACACTGCCTAAGCTGGCCGTTGACGTTTCTCGCGCAAGTGGCCAATGGGCAGCACTCAGCGACGTTAAGGAGCTTTCGGGGGTTTTGGCGGGAACGTGGGAAGAGTCGTGTCGCTCCGTTGTATTTTTTTCCAAAACTAGTGTTTTGTCGAGTGTTTATGCATAGAAATGGTGGTGTTTTATTCATAAAGTGCCGAATTACAAGCGCGAGTGTGGGAAAATGATATAATGTGGTGAAACATGAGTTTTCGTGTTGCTTCCAAAACTCCATCAAAGCTTTATAGTAAAGTCGCCACTACTTTACTAAAGCATGACTGGCACGAACTGACACGAACTGGACTTGACTAAGACGACTTTGATGATAACCATAGCTAAGATACAGCAGAAATAACACTTAAGACAAGGCAGTATGGCTTTATAGCTTTAGCCTACCCGAAGGGGCAAATTATTAAAAAAAAAAAAATTTAGGAGCTTTCCATCGCTGTCATTTTCTCGCATCGCACCCGTACATTTTTTTTTTTTGCAAATGAAATGGCGTTATACATCGGCCCCCAAACTAGGCTTAGCCTGTATCTTGGTGACCCAAGTTTAAGATGTTGCCAGCTTACATAAATACATGTTCACATTTAATTTAACCGACATTTCATACGCGCCGCTGCAATCCCGCTATTTCCCTCTTTCTCTTCCCGCTGCGCCGTAAGTAGCTTTGTTTTCGTGTGTGCATTAAGAAAGGAACGCAGTGCATTGCCATTCACCAGCTCCGTGCCAGAAGCCAGTCGGCAAGCCAGGTTAGTGCTCACTCTCTTGTTTCTTCTTCATGGTGTGTAACAGAGAATCTTCCCGCATACCGCATCGTATCCGCATAACCAATCCCTTTTTGTGCGTTTAGTGAGCACGCGTTTTTTCATTTATCGCACACAGATGGCGCTGTTTGCAAAATTCGATTAAAAAGTTACTTTGGCTACATTGGTTTAATCCAACAACGCGTGTCTAATCGTTTTACTTTAAAAAAAAGAGAGTAAAATAATCGATTTACAATATTCAGAGAATAGATGGGGGAAAAATCGAGCATACGGAAAAAATCGATTAATATATAAACATCGATTATTTTTTTCACATCCCTTGAAAAATCCTCACCTTGGTGTTAAGTTGTTCTTTGACGAGCGGTTTGGGCAGTTTGGTGATCTTGATACTTCCGGACGCGTCCGATATTTCCGCTAAAACAACTTCCTTGGTCGCACCTCGCTCGAATTCCTGTACAAATAACATAAGAGTTTTTGCGAGAACGCGGAAAGAGTGTCGCCTCATTGTAATTTTTCCAAAAGTAGTGTTTTTCGAATTACAAGTGCCTGTACTGGCCAAATACACGCGAGCAGCGGCCGGCAAAAGTTGTTTGAAAATCCATATCTGTCGCGGTTTAGCGGCCAAATAACATTACAAGTAAACTCATATCTATTCTGAGGTTTGGCGGGAACGCGGAAAGAGTCGTGTCACCCCGTTGTATTTTTTTCAAAAACTAATGTTTTGTCGCGTGTTTATATATCATGTTTATTATGCAAAAAAATGGTGATGGTTTACTCAAGTGCCGAATCACAAGCGCGAGTGTGGGAAAATGATAAAATGTGGTGAAACATGACTTTTCGTGTTGCTTCCAAAACTCCATCGAAGCTTTATAGTCGCCACTACTTTACTAAAGCATGACTGGACTCGACTGACACGGACTGTACTTGACCAAGACTGGACTTTGACTATAACTATAGCTACGAGGCAACTTATATAAGTCATGAAACTTGAAAATATAAAACACTTGACACTGGCAAATGCTCAAAATGCGACGCCAAAACCAAAGAAAACTCATATCTGTCGTATAATTTAAAAACGGAACGATCTTTCCCTCCGAAACATGGCAACCAAGGAGGTAACTTACCAAAGGTTTTATTTCGAACTGGCTTGCAAATCCTCGGGCGTACAGGGCTGGTTTATTATTTAAGAAAAGTACTATACAAGCCTAGGCCACAACCATAAAGATACCTTTAGTTTTAGACAACTATGGCCAGAACTAAGCATTGATGGACTTAGGTATGTGTGCCTCGGCTTCGCTTCGGCCCACGCCACGTTCGTCTATCAATACCTCTTTTGTTGCAGTAATGTACCTACTATAAATCAAAGCTTGCGCATCGGTGTCTGAAAAAAATGCTGATGATATGACATTTGGTAAGATACCTCATCGTCGCCTCCTTCTTCAGCGTCCGCCACGGAGTCCTGGTCTCCGGAGCCGAGGGCCTCGAAGAACTTCTCGTAATCCCCGTCGTGGGAATCCGCATCTGATCATAAAAGTATTTCGTGACCCCAAGCAAAGCCGCTTATTTTTCTGCCACTAAGCAGTAGTGTGTAAACATTACTGTGTCCCTGTTTGAAGGGTACTGCAGCGAAATTACAGGGCTGTTGAGACTAACCATCGAAAGTCTAAATCTAATGAGCGCTAAAGCAGCGATGCCTGGACTTTGTTTTGTTACTCAAAACAAAGTCCAGGGCATGCAACAACTTATTTAACTGCAACTTGCAAGTATGCAACTTATTTAACTTATGAAACTTGATAATATAACACTTGACACCGGCAAATGCTCCAAATGCGACGCCAAAATCAAAGAAAAAGAAACCACTAAGCTTACAAAAAGTTGTTATCAATTATGATCAGAGTTTTGGCGGCAACGCGGGAAGAGTCGTGTCTCTCCGTTGTATTTTTTTCCAAAACTATCTAGTGTTTTGTCGAGTGTTTATGCATAAAAATGTTGGTGTTTTATTCATAAAGTGCCGAATCACAAGCGCGAGTGTGGGAAAATTATATAATGTGGTGAAACATGAGTTTTCGTGTTGCTTCCAAAACTCCATCGGAGTTTTATAGTAGGTAAAGTCGCCACTACTTTACTAAAGCTTGACTGGACTTGACTGACACGGACTGGACTTGACCAAGATTGGACTTTGACAATAACTATAACGAGGCAACTTATTTAATTTATGAAACTTGAAAATATAAAACACTTGACACTGGCAAATGCTCAAAATGCGACGCCAAAACCAAAGAAAAAGAAACCACTAAGCTGTCATCATTACAAAAAGTTGTTATCAAATAATATCTTTCTCTATTCTCACCAATGATCTCAATATGCGCTCTCCCGTTATGGTCCTGATCTCTCAGTTGGTTGGCTACTGTGATCGCCTTAAGTCGCTCCACGCTCTTCGCTTTAACGCCCACATATACATAGATAGTGTGGTCTACATCCAGCAGGAAGCAGTCTCCCTGGTTCAATGAAGATACCGACGGATCCACCTGAAGAAAAAAATAAAATAACCAGAGCGCCGCGATTCTTGCCGCGTTCCCGCCAAAACTCACCTTTTGAAACTTGAAAATATGTAAATACTCGACGCTGGCAAAAGCTCACAACGCGACGCCAAAGCCAAAGAAAAAAAACGTAAATGTATTTTTTCGTTTTATTTTTTAATGTTTAATTTATAAAATACTAATAAGTTTTTTCTTTTTTTTATGTTTGTATTGTTAATTATGTTGGAATGTGTTTTTTTTTTATTTTAATTTTATTGATTTTGTTTTTGATTTTAATTTAATCAATTGTATTGATACATTTTAAAGTATGTTGTGCTTCTTTAAATAAGGACGCAATTAGCAATTACTTGAGTTATGTAAAATTATAATAATAATTATTGTACTTGCTAATATGAAGCCTCAATAAATAAATAAATAAAATAAATGTAACAAATAAAGTGTTGTCTACTTTGTCTGTCCAAAATGAAATTTAAAAAAAAACGATTTTTTTTTTAATTACCTGCTTGACGCGCACGTTCCGTTTCCCCTTGATCTGGAACAGCCGTTTTTCAGCGCCAGGATTTATGGTGACGTGATTGAAACCAGAAGCGTGTCCACCATCCATGTATCGTATAGCTGAAATTGCGAATTAGTCGTTTTAGAAAGAAAAAAAAAAAATTTTGTAACCAAAAAATAAACAATAAAAACCGGCCAAGTCCGAGTTGGACTCGCACACGGAGGGTTCCGTACCATTATCTATAAAAACGGGGGAAAAGATCAAGTTTGTTGTATGGGAGCCCCCCTTAAATATTTATTTTATTTTTAGTATTTGTTGTTATAGCGGCAATAGAAATACATCATCTGTGAAAATTTCAACTGTCTAGCTATCACCGTTCTTGAGATACAGCCTGGTGACGGACGGACGGACAGCGAAGTCTCAGTAATAGGGTCCCGTTTTTACCCTTTGGGTACGGAACCCTAAAAACGAACAAACAGAGACAAACAGTTACAAAATAAGGGCTCACCTCAGCATAATACTGGTCATACTGAGTATGACCAGCGCTGGTCTTCCCCCTGTAGTAGAAAATCAAAGTGTGTGCGTGCGTGAGCGTGTGTGTTTGTGTGCGTTTTAGGGTTCCGTACCCAGAAAAACGGGACCCCATTACTAAGACTTGAAGACTCCGCTGCCCGTCCGTCACCAGGCTGTATCTCATGAACCACAATATAAAAGACACAATTTTTCTACCGACCTGGTTGAAAATAGTCCAAGAACTGCCTGCTCTCGTAGCCCTGGACCTCCCTGTGCTGGACCGCAGCACCCTGGAACCGCCCGTCGTCCATGTTGACAGCTAGAATGGCGGCGGCACCAGCCTCGTCCTGGCTGGTGAAGGATCCCAGCCAAAAGTGGATGTCCCATGACCGACGGGATTCATCGCCTGTCGTCTGCGATGGAGTATCAAAAGAGCCATCAATACTCACAGAGATATTATTCAACAGAATATAAGCTACTAGCTGCGCCCCGCGGTGTTACCCGCTACATGTTTTCGAGATAAAAAGTAGCCTATGTGTTAATCCAGGGTCTCAGCTACCTCCATACCAAATTTCATCCAAATCCATTCAGTGGTTTTTGCGTGAAAGAGTAACAAACATCTATCCAAACTTTCACATTTATAATCTTAGTGGGATGTAGGAGAAAAGTATTAGGTAGGTATATTATAGATATTATAGATATATATAGTTGCATTCCAGGCTAGGTGTGCTTTACCATCTTCGGCCACACCTTCACTTGACATCAGGTGAGCTGTGGTCAAACACCTAGCCTGTCAACCATTAAAAAAAATAAAAAAATATCATGTTGATATCGCAAAATTAGAAATATTCATTCTATGATAACTAAACTTATTCCGAGCCAACCCAGTTTTTATAAACTATCCCACTAATTGGCGTGGGCCACTTCTTATTGTAAGACCTTCCACTACGCTCGCCAAGTCCGGGTTAGCAGACTTCAAAGATTTTGAGAGGTTTTTATTGTTTCAATGAATTCTTGTCCTAGCGATGTTTTCCTTCACCGGCAGCTCAAGCTCATTGTTGGGGTTTGGACTCACGCCCTTGCGCGTGCGAACCTAACGCGCTAACCACTAAGCTATCATCGCTACAAAGTGCGATACTAATCACAGCTCCAACAAAGTAACTTATTTTAAAATTAATGTCAAATCAAAATGAATATAAAAATAAACTAAATAATTATCGTAGGACATTACACACAGCGCCATCTGACCCCAAACTAAACAAAGCTTGTACTATGGAAGTCATATAAATGATAGAATACTTCAATACTTTTTATTTGTATATACATACTTATAATAAATACAGAACACCCAGACACAGAACAAACATTTGTTTATACCACAAAGTTTGTCCTAGGTTGGAATCGAACCCACACCCTTCAGCTCTTGAAGCAGACAATGAACCAACAGTGCTGTCGAAAATGGATTACTTACGCTAAGAACTAAGTAGGAGTCGCCAGAATAGAAGTTTCCAAATTGTGAAGAAGGAACCGGAACTGGCTCGAAATCCTGAAAAAAACAAGCGGTCAAATGTGCAAACAGATATGCCACCAAGCAGTAGTGTGTAAACATTACTATGTTCCGATTTGAAGGGTACTGCATTGAAATTACAGGGCTGTTGAGACTAACCATCGAAAGTCTTTTTTTTTTTTTTTTTTTTTTATGGTTGACAGGCTAGTTGTTTGACCACAGCTCACCTGATGTTAAGTGAAGGTGTGGTCGAAGATGGTAAAGCACACCTAGCCTGGAATGGAACTGGCTCTCAAGTGAGGCTGCCGGAACACACCGTTAGATGCTTGGCGGCAGATTTTCAACTCTCGTGTGGTAGCTAGCCAGCCGAGTACTAGAGAGTACGCTACCACCATGCTATGGTTTCCTCACGATGTTTTCCTTCACCGGCAGCTCAAGCTCATTGTTGGGGTTTGAACCCACGCCCTTCGGCATGCGAACCTACCGCGCTAACCACTGAGCTATCATCGCTACAATCAACAGTCTCAAAGTAATGCGCGCCAAAGCAGCGACTAGACAAATTTCTATGTATCGCTGCAATGGTCATGGACAGGAGTTATCTCTTGCCATCAGGAGAGCGTCTCGTTCGTCTCATTACTATTTTGGGGTCAGATAGTGCTGTGTAATATGCCCTACGTTATTTATTTTAACAATGTGAGTTTTGGCGGGAACGCGGGAAGAGTCGTGTCGCTCCGTTGTATTTTTTTTCCAAAACTAGTGTTTTGTCGAGTGTTTATGCATAAAAATGGTGGTGTTTTATTCATAAAGTGCCGAATCACAAGCGCGAGTGTGGGAAAATGATATAATGTGGTGAAACATGAGTTTTCGTGTTGCTTCCAAAACTCCATTGAAGCTTTATAGTAAAGTTGCCACTACTTTACTAACGCATGACTGGAATTAACTGACACGAACTGGACTTGACAAAGACGACTTTGACGATAACTATAGCTAAGATACAGCAGAAATAACACTTAAGACAAGGCAGTATGGCTCTATAGCTTTAGCCTGCCCGAAGGGGCAAATTATTAAAAAAAAAAAAAAAAAAATTAACAATGTTTTTGATTAGCACCTATTTAATCAAAAAAATTGATAATTTATTAAAAAAATCTAATTAAAATATATCAATACCTCAGATAAGGAACGAGGTAAATCAGTGTATAAAATAATGAGTGACTAAGTACATAGTTACGTACTCAATTATATTAAGTTATAATTATTACTTAAATTCGGTATGTAAAGTTTTTTTATTTGTATTAATTTTTATATTTTTTACTTATAGTAAACTTTATTTTATGAAACTGTTTTAAATGTTTTCGCTTTCTATGCAGTAGTTTATTTTTAATACGTTTTCAAACTTTTTATAGTTAAGACGTCATGAGGTCGGCTGAATATGTAGAATATTCCTTTGCCATAATAAAACAAAAAAGTATACAAATACATTTGACACATTTGATTAACTTTGACAATTGACATTAAGATTTTTTTTTAATTTGCCCCTTCGGACAGGCTAAAGCTGTAAAGCCATTCTGTCACGTCTTCGGTAGTACCCTTCAAATAATGTCGCTGCAGTAGTACGCTTCAAAGCGGAACAGAGTAATGTTTACACACTACTGCTTGGCGACAGAATAACTGGTACTGCGGTGGTACCTACCTAGACGACCTCCTACTAAGGAGATCTACCACCAAGTGTATACCACCAAAATGAGAGTTTTCAAATCAAGAGTAAACAGGTTCCTTCTAGGTAAGCGTGCTCCATCCTAGACCACATCGTTGCCTAACATCAGGCAGAATGTGGTCAAACGCAAACCTATTCCGTTTAAAAACAAAAAAATATGTTTAACCTCGAAAGTTCACTTTCAAAACTTTACAAATAGACTCGTAAATCTCTTCCAGAAATAAAGCTTCATTGCAAAAGTTGCAAAATAAAAAAGTTATTTTCGTGCAACGATCTTCGAGAATTTGATGGCGCTTGAATTAGCCACACTAGTAGTCAACAACAACGAATTACATTTTTTTTATTGCAAGTAGAATAACTGAGCAACTGTCCTAATTGCTCTATTTTTTATGTAAAAGTAATGAGACGAGTCTTAAAGTAATGAGCGCCAAAGCAGCGATGCCCTGGACTTTGTTTTGAAACTCAAAGTTCTGTGTATCGCTGCAATGGTCATGGAAAGGCATTATCAAGGTTGCCTGGAAGATAACGCACTCCTAGCCTGGAATACGCAACTGGCTCTCAATTGTAGCTACCGGAACACACTGTTGAGATGCTTGGCGGCAGATTTCCAACTCTCGTGTGGTAGCTAGCCAGACGAGTACTAGAGAGTACGCTACCACCATGCTATGGTTTCCTCGCGATGTTTTCCTTTGTGTATAATTAACCCAATAATTCATATAGTGATACTCACTTCTATTCTCCATATTTCCAGTCCCGACTTCAGGCCGGCAGCAGAAAACGCTTGGTGTACTTCTAGCATGTTCTGAAACGATAAAAGAATTGAGTGACTAGTCCAAAATATGCTTTGGTTTGAAGGGTACTGCAGCGACATTACCGGGCTGTTGAGACTAACCATCGCAAGTCTCAAAGTAATGAGCGCCAAAGCAGCGATGCCTGGACTTTGTTTTGTTACTCAAAGTTCTGTGTATCGCTGCAATGGTCATGAACTCATCTTTCCGGCTCACCGGAAGACCAGCGCTGGTCATACTCAGTATGACCAGTATTATGCTGAGGTGAGCCCTCATTTTGTAACTGTTTGTTCGTTTTTTGGTTTTGTGTTTTCATATTGCAAAATAAAATCTTTTTCTTTCTTTCTTTCAAATAATATTTAATATACAATTTAAAAAAACCGACTAGGGAGGTTTCGGAGTAAACGAAAATTTCATCGATGTTAATTTTTAGAACTTTATTAATTTTTTTTTAAAAACGCTCGATCGATTTTTATTAATTTTAATAGGACCGCCCCTGAAATATGTTCTACAAAACAAAAAAATTATCATCAAAATCGATTCATAATTGGCGGAATAAATAAATATAAATTAAATATATATCACAGCCCCGTTGGCTCATTGGTAGTATATCTGTCTTGAGAGCTGTAGGGCGTGGGTTCGATTCCCACTCAGGGCAAACATTTTGTGAATAAACAAATGTTTGTTTTGCGTCTGGGTATTCTGTATGTATTATAAGTATGTATTTACAAAAAAAAAAGTATTTATGTATTCTATCAGTTATCTGACTTCCATCACACAAGCTCTGCTTAGTTTGGGGTCAGATGGCGCTGTGTGTATAGTCCTACGATATTTATTATTGTTTATTTATTTATTATATTTGTAGTATAAATACATACGTTATGAATATAGGTATAACAAAAGATTTCAGATAGCATTGCAAATGAAACCATTATTAATCTAGAGTTGGCGATCGGCGCCACAATAACAAAATCAACGACAACCCGTTCGAAACTTTAGTTCTACTATTTGGCCATTGCAACAAATAAATTGGGAGTGTTAGTAATTTTACGATCGCTCTCTCTCTTTTACCCTTGCGTGTTAGAAAGAGAGACACAGCGGGCGCAATGACCAGATGTCCTTGGCCGTGAGAGCCGCCGTTTGGGAACTCGATTTTGGGATCGTTTACAGTTTTCTGTTGGTTGGTTACGTTTCTGCAATGAAACCTTGTGGTTTTATCGGACTTTTTGTACGTCTACGCAAAATTTCTAGAGTTCTGTACACCAAAAAATAAAAATTAAACCAAAAAAGAAACCCTTATAACTAAAGAACCTTCCACCGCGCGCTTCAGAACCAAGTTAAGATCTTGGCTGCTAGAGACCATGTTTCATGACATTGACGAGCATTTCAAACTTAAAGATTATTGAATTACTTGTAAGTAATTATGATTTTTTTGTCATGTCATTTTAATATATTGAGAGTTTTTTTTTGATATTGACATAAATGGAAATTGACATTTTTTTTTAATGGTTGACAGGCTAGTTGTTTGACCACAGCTCACCTGATGTTAAGTGAAGGTGTGGTCGTAGATGGTAAAGCACACAGCCTGGAATGGAACTGGCTCTCGAGTGAGGCTGCCGGAACACACCGTTAGATGCTTGGCGGCAGATTTTCAACTTGAGGGTGGTAGCTAGCCAGCCGAGTACTAGAAAGTACCCTGCCACCATGCTATGGTTTCCTCACGATGTTTTCCTTCACCGGTAGCTCAAGCTCATTGTTGGGGTTTGAACCGACCCGAATCTACCGCGCTAACCACTGAGCTATCATCGCTACAAAACTGACATACCTTATTTTGACAAGTCATCATGTATTAAACCCCATTTAATGACATGTTTAAAATTTTGAAGTGACTTGTAACGTTGGCGTTATCAATAAAGTATTTATATTTGTATCACTTCGTTGTCCGTTTGTCTATCTGTTTGTTAAGACACTTTTTTCTCAGGAGTGTGTGAAGGTTTAGAATAGAATATTATGGAATGGAGTGGAGTGGAATGAAGTGGAGTAGCGTGGAGCGGAATGCAGTGGAGTAGCGTGGAGTGGAATGGAGTGTAGTGCTTGCAAATATATTAAAATAGATTCATCGAATTCATACAACATAGTAAACCTATATATAATTATATACGGTTCGTTTGATATGTTTTTTTTTATTTAAGCCTAAGTAAGGCTCATGGAGGCTATCAAACAAAACAATAGCAATTTTTTTTAATCGGTTTTATTTAGCTTATCACACAGCGCCATCTGCCCCAAACTAAGCAAAGCTTGTGTGATGGAAGTCAGATAACTGATAGAATACATAAATAGTATTTTTTTTGTAAATACATACTTATAATACATACAGAACACCCAGACACAGAACAAACATTTGTTTATTCACAAAATGTTTGCCCTGAGTGGGAATCGAACCCACGCCCTACAGCTCTCGCGGCAGATATACTACCAATGAGCCAACGGGGCTGTCAAAACATAACCCTTCCTTGGCAGCTTTTTATAGCGATGATAGCTGAGTGGTTAGCGCGGTCGATTCGCATACCGAAGGGCGTGGGCTCAAACCCCAACAATCAGCTCGAGCTGCCGGTGAAGGAAAACATCGTGAGGAAACCACAGCATGGTGGTAGCGTACTCTCTAGTACTCGGCTGGCTAGCTACCACACGAGAGTTAAAAATCTGTCGCCAAGCACCTAACGGTGTGTTCCGGCAGCCTCACTTGAGAGCCAGTTCCATTCCAGGCTAGGTGTGCTTTACCATCTTCGACCACACCGTCGCTTAACTTCAGGTGAGCTGTGGTCAAACACATAGCCTGTCAAACATTAAAAAAAAAAAAGGCATTCAGGTAAAAATGTACCAATCCTTTCTGTTCGCAAATTGTAGAAAAATCATACGTTTATTTATATGTTATCACATAATCTGTGTTAGTATAGACATACAAATAAAAGATAATAATTATAAATAATAGCCGGTTATTAGAGCAGCTCCGGCACTCAAACCATGAATGCTATCGACTGTCCGTCCAAGGCCGTTACACGCCACTTGACTCGAATTTATGTACCTACTGTATATCTAGCACAGCCATAGACAACCTTCATTTTACACAACCTTACACTGCAGAAGTTCTTTAATTGTATTGAAAGAGTTTTGGCGGGAACGCGGGAAGAGTCGTGTCGCTCCGTTGTATTTTTTTCCAAAACTAGTATTTTGTCGGGTGTTCATGCATAAAAATGGTGGTGTTTTATTCATAAAGTGCCGAATTACAAGCGCGAGTGTGCGAAAATGATATAATGTGGTGAAACATGAGTTTTCGTGTTGTTTCCAAACCTCCATCGAAGCTTTATAGTAAAGTCGCCACTACTTTACTAAAGCATGACTCGACTTGACTGACACGGACTGGACTTTGACCATAACTATAGCTAAGAGACAGCAGAAATAACACTTAAGACAAGGCAGTATGGCTTTACAGCTTTAGCCTGCCCGATGGCGCAAATTAACAAAAAGAAAAAAAAAAAAATTGTATTGAAATAAAGAAATAATTTATTCTGTAACTTAAAAACACAAAAACAAAAACGAACAGAGACAAACAGTTACAGTTGAAAATCAAAGTGGTGTGCGGGCTGGCTTTGCATGAGTGTGTGTGTTTATATTTTATGTTGAAAAGATGCTTAGCGTAGCGATGATAGCTCAGTGGTTCGCATGCCGAAGGGCGTGGGTTTAAACCCTAAAATAAAGAGCTTGAGCTGCCGGTGAAGGGAAACATCGTGAGGAAACCATAGCATGGTGGTAGCGTACTCTCTAGTACTCGGCTGGCTAGCTACCACCCTCAAGTTGAAAATCTGCCGCCAAGCATTTAACGGCTTTTCCATTCCAGGCTAGGTGTGCTTTACCATCTTCGACCACGCCTTCACTTAACATCAGGTGAGCTGTGGTCAAACACCTAGCCTGTAAACCATAAAAAAAGGTCTTGTACGCTTTTTTAAATGTCGTTCTACTGATACTATGTTATTACTAGCTGCGCCCTGCGGTGTTACCCGCTACATGTTTGCCTATGTGTTAATCCAGAATCTCAGCTACGTCCATACCAAATTTCATCCAAATCCGTTCAGTAGTTTTTGCGTGAAATAGTAACAAACATCCATCAAAATTTTCACATTTATAATATTAGTGCGATTGAATTTTTTGACGTTTTAATAAATATGATAAATTTTGCACACCATAATGGTTAAAACTTGGCGATCTAATTTTTAGCAGTGAAAACAATAAACTTTTGAATTTGAATTTCAATTGCACCCGTGCGAAGCCAGGGATTGTCCCTAGTCTCTACCTGTGTCTCTACGTAGTATAATACAAAGTCGCTTCCCGCCGTCTGTACGCTTAGACCTTTTAAACTACGCAACGGATTTTAATGCGGTTTCCATCAATAGACAGAGTGATTTAAGAGGAAGGTTTATATGCATAATACATGCATAGCACCACATTAGTATCTACATTGCACCCGTGCGAAGCCGGGGCGGGTCGCTAGTTGGATACAAACAGTCATAGAAGCTCGTCTGTTTGTAAATACCAAACGTTAATGCATTTAACACGTCAGTCAGTCCATCTGTTTGTAGTCAATTCACTTGACTACAAACAGATGGACAACAGATTTGTCTATTGTCTATTGTCAATCAAATCTTTCCTCTTTATAATAGTATCTATAGACAAACGATGTCCTTCCTACATGTTAATGGCAAAATTGATCCAAAACATTTTTTTATTGATTAGTAGGCTAGGTGATTGACCACAGTTTATCTGATGTTAAATGACAGTGTAGTCGAAGATAGTAAACATGCCTATTCTGGAATGGAACTGGCTCTCAAGTAACGTTGTCGGAACACACCGGCATAATTGGCGGCAGATTGCTAATTTGAGGGTGGTAGCTAGCCACGATGTTTTCCTTCACCGGCAGCTCAAGCTCATTATTGGGGGTTGAACCCACGCCCTTCGGCATGCGAACCGACCGCGCTAACCACTCAGCTATCATCGCTACAAAGACGGGTGGTAGCTAGCCAGCCGAGTACGAGAAAGTATCCTACCAACTTGCAAAATATGACAGCAGCCAAAAAAAAACAAGGAGTTCCTAGCACTATCACTAAATTTCAAATGTCACTCGAGATTACAATTAAAATCAAATACAACATTTAAAGAGAATGGAAATATTACAAAATATAAAATGTTTAATCAAATTCATCTTCTAGATTACATGTAACTTCAAAATCCATTGACTAAACAAGACTTCAACACTTCGTTTACATCTTTAATCAACCGGTACATGCTACTTTCCTAAACACTAATTACAATCAATAAACTAACCTAACGTTTGGCAAAATAGTCTTAAAAAAATATGATAGAAGCCAAAAATAAAAGAAAAACCAATCAAGGAATTCCTACAGGACGTTTTGCACAGAATTTCAAATGTCAAATGTCACTTGCGAAAGACTTTGGACATAAAATACAATATTCAAAGTTGATAATAAATCACAAAATATAAAATCCTGTATCAAATTTGTCTTCTATTACCTACGTATAATTTCAAAACAAAAAATAACAATCTATCTATATTTTATTAACAAGAGAAAAGATTTTGATTGTTTTTATTGAATAGACTCCGAAACTACTGGACCGATTTAAAAAAATCTTTCACCGTTGGGAAGCTACACTATCCCCGGGTGACATAGGCTACTTTTTATCCCTGTATTCTCACTGGAACGGGAACTACGCGGGTGAAAACGCGAGGCGTCCGCTAATCAGAAAATATATTTAAAAAACACTCACTGACGCGTGTATCCTCCTTTGAATTCACTACCAGACTGACTCCTAGCTAATCGTGTGTAACTCAGATCAGAACCGGTTCAAATATTCAGATCGCGTAGGTTTGAACCGTTGAGCTGCAGCTCAACCGCAGATCAAGCAGCTCAAATCATGACTTGCGGCTCATCGAGTCATCGTTGTCGCGCACCCGACCGCAGGTAATCGAACTGAATTGCGAACCGAACCGAAATTGAAAAGTGAACCGAACGGAGCCGATGCGACGCGATCTGTTTTTTGAACCAGTGTGTGTATGAACGAAACAGAATGACTTAGAAAGGGAAGGAGAGCATATGAATGTTTTAATTTGAACTAAATATTTTTTATAACATATTAATACGATTCTGTAGTTGAAAAGATAAAAAATCGGGAGACAGGATTGCTAAGTAAGTATCCGAAATACAAATATTAATATCAGTAGATTTCCCGATAAATTGAGAACATTTCCAACGTTGTTGAGCTGCAACTATAAACCAACTATGTGAGCTGCATATTCTATCGCTGCATAAGGTCTAGTTTCCTTCGCTATTGACTAAATGACTCCCTCGAGTTAGTACGTGAACTGATCTGAAATGACCTGTTGAGCCGGTTCAAGTTTTCAGCTCAAGGGTTGAACTGCGAGCCGCGGCGTGACTCAAGTAAATCTGTTGAGTTACCCATGGCTACTCCTAGCCGTTTTGTTTTGTTTGTTTGTGTGTGTATGTAGTATACACTATGACAAATCGAGCTTGCCAAGATGTATAACGCAGCACGCGCTAAATAATGTACACTGATTAGAACCGTTAGAATTATGCGGGCGTTTGTACACTGTACGTAAAACGGGATGTTAGATGGCCACTCTGAAATCCATGTACAAGCTGGCTAAAAAGATGGGAAACTGGTACCAGGGCTGCCAGATGTCGAAATTAAAAAAAAACCTTTCCACACATAATATATTAAAATAAGTATTATTATTATTTTAGCCCACGTTGTCCCACTGCTGGGCAAAGGCCCTCCCTTCCACGCCTCTCTGTTTTGTGCTATTGAGGTCCACTCCTTGTTGTGGGCAAAAGTATAGGTTTGTATTTTCATTCCTTGAGGTTGGAGCTAGTTTTTTAAAAGTACTCTGAATTGGAATGCTTTTTTATATGCATCTCAAAAATTTGTCGGTTATATTATACGTATTTTAAGTGTATTTTTGTCGGTCAACGGCTAAACTTGACATTTTTCGGTCTACGGCAAATCTTAGTATTTTTGCGTACCAGGCTCGAGTAACCTTGGTACATGAAACTAAAACCTAGTATGAATACCAAGAAGTTAGTACGTCTAACGTCACTGACGTAAAATACAATACAATATCTTCATTTGGAAACTTTATTGTCACAAAACTAATTTTATTGTTTTTTGTACGCGATTAAGGCCCTCATAAACATAATTTTGTAGTTACACGTCGTATTGTGTAGGCATGCCTACTATTTTGAAATTAAATTAAAATAAATTTGTTCACTTAAAAATAGGGTTATCAACTATTTTGCCGTAACTGGCCATGTGAATTTGGTCGTGCAAAAATTACAGAAAATATTATAAACCAGCTGCGCTTCGCGGTGTTACCCGCTACATGTTTTCGGGATAAAAAGTAAAATAAATAAATAACGTAGGACATTACACACAGCGCCATCTGACCCCAAACTAAGCAAAGCATGTACTATGGAAGTCAGATAACTGATAGAATACTTCAATAGTTTTTTTGTAAATACATACTTATAATACATACAGTACACCCAGACACAGAACAAACATTTTCTTTATATCACAAAATGCTTGTCCTGGGTGGGAATCGAACCCACACCCTTCGGCTCTTGGAGCAGACATACTACCAATAAACCAACGGGGCTGTCAAGCGTAACTTGCCATGTGAAAAATAACAGAAAATATTATTAACTAGCTGCTCCTCGCGGTGCTACCCGCTACATGATTTCGAGAAAAAAAGTCGCATATGTGTTAATCCAGGATGTCAGCTATCTCCATACCAAATTTCATTCAAATTCGTTAAGTAGTTTTTGCGTGAAAGAGAAACAAACATCCAGCCAAATTTGCACATTTATAATCTTAATGGGATTTAAAAAAATGTTTTTAATGTATTGTTGTTTTTATATGTAAAGGTAATTAAACGAACGATACGCTCTCATGATGGTAAGAGATAACGCCTGTCTATGACCATTGCAGCGATACACAGAACTTTGAGTAACAAAGCTTAGTCCATGGCATCGCTGCTTTGGCGCTCATTACTTTGAGGCTTTCGCAGGGGGGGTTTTGTTAAGTGCGAGGCGCGAGGTACACATACATATATGGTAAAGACTTTTTCCTACGAGGACGCGAGGCCCCTGCAAGAGTGAGGCCCCGGGCGGTTGCCCTGCTTGCCCCCCCCTAAGGCCGCCACTGCCAGTAGGTCTTTAAAAAAAATATTTGTGTCACGTTGTGTGGTTAAATGAATGGTTTAACAAAGTTATTTTCAGAAACCCTGTACGGAAACGAGATAAAACACATTTTGTTACAACTATAACACATGTTATCTTGCGTTTGCAAAATGATTGCCAAAGTTTAGGCACGTATGCGCCCAAATTTTCATTACTCATTCTATATTTTCTTAATAAATATTACAATAATAATAATACAATTTATTTATTTGTTTCTACAAATGTGCTTGCGTTATTCTATTTATAATTACATTAGATTCATTAGATTTATAATTATTATTTATATACAAAAAAACATTGCTTAATAATTATTAAAAATACACTTATTTAATAACTTATTGGAGGCCCTAGCTCTCGCAATAGGATACCCGGAGTTTGTAGGAGCTAGGTCTCTTCTGTGGTGCTTTTATTAGCTTAGTGTTAGTATTATCTGAATGATCGTGTATGCATGTGCATGAGTGTGTGTGGGTGTGTGTATATTGGTGTGGGTGTGTGCATGTGTGGGTGTATATGTGAGTGTGAAAGAGTGTTTGAGTGTGTTAGGGAGGGAGTGTGGATGTCTGTGTCTTATCTTGCTTATAATAAATTATCTACTCACGTCAAAACCTCAAAATATTTTAAACGAAATACTAACTAAAAATAAATGAGTGAAGCCGCGGTAGTAACAATGAAAAAAATATATGAATGTTTAATTGTATAAATATTTGTTGCTTGTCTTAGTATTGTTTTGTAACTGTGTCCTTTTTTGTATGTAATGTGTATTGTACTACAATTAGCTTAAAACTTTTTGGTGTACAAAAAAAAAATATCGTAGGACTATACACACAGCGCCATCTGACGGACTAAGCAGAGCTTGTGTGATGGAACTACTGTAAGTTTTGAGTGAATAAAATAAAATAAATAATTATTCACGTCTGCACCCACCTTTGTAATACTCGCTCGATGTTTGCCATTTACATTGTTTGATTAGAGCTATATGATGTAACAGCGATAAGAGATCAAAGCGTGAGTAGAGTGGTGTTTACATTACCATACTTTGATAGTGAAAATATTGTCTATAAACTGAATGGTTGAGCGAGTGATGCATAAAATATGTTTCAGAATTTTTATAAACCAAATCGCCGCTTACATGGACTGGAATTTGCTATTAAGGTGGTTCGTTTTCCATTCAAACAAATGTTTGCCATTTATGGACAAATGGAGCATAATTTTACAGTGAAATCACATCTACTGGCATTTACATTGGTCTTTATTTGCTCGAATAAGACAGTAGATTCTAAGCATAATCTACCGTTTTATTCAAAAATCATAAAGTCATAAATCATTCATAAATTTGATTTTATGCTAATGATCTATTGTTTTGTTCAACTAATTGTAATTCCCCGCAAGTAAAGACCAAAACAAATGCCAGTAGCTGTGATTTCACTGTAAAATTATGCTCCATTTGTCCATAAATGGAAAAAAATTGTTTGTATTTAAATCGAACCACCTTAAGAATACTTTTAGTTATTTTTTTAAAGTAAATGTAATGAGACGAATGTAGTGTTCTGTTGGTAAGTCTTTAAAAAAAAGTTTATTTTTCAATATCAGTTTGCAGGTGCCGCTTTTCCGCGCACGCCGGTAGCCGGAGATCGCGGTAAATTCAGTGACTAAGTATTTTTACACGGGGAAACTGTGCAGTGTATAACTGACTAAAGACACCAGATGACTGCAGAATATGCAGATGGTGATATAGATTTCGTAATAGGTGTGATAAATTAAAAAAAAAAAAGTTGTGAACTTACGCTACCGCCATATCAGCCGTATCAATGACACGGGCCCCCGGCCTACAGGGGCCCCTAACGTGTGTAAGCAAATACTATGTTCAAGGTATATATCTAGTTTATTTCCGCTTAACAGTCGTTCTAGTTCCAACAGTGAGGACTTGACATTAAACTAATTTGATAATTTGACTCATCACTGTTGTAACTGGAACGGCTGTTAAGCCGATATACCTTGAATATTCAAAATGAACTTCCACAAAGTAACGCCTAAATCAATCAATCAACAAATACTATATTAATTAGTAAAATGTCATCGACAATGTCTCTTAATCTCGTGCTTCCCGGGAAAAACACTGTCATACGATCAACTGTCCATATAACCAATAAATATTTACAAGCATTTTTGTTTCTTTTGTGCGAAATCTTTACCCTTCATTTGGGCCCAAGACTCCATCGAAGCTTTATAGTAAAGTCGCCATTACTTTACTAAACAAGGAAGAAAGAAAGAAAATAATTTTATTTTGTAACACAGAACACAACAAAAATAACAACAAATAGAGACAAACAGTTACAAAATAAGGCTCACCTCAGCATAATACTGGTCATACTAAGTATGACCAGCGCTGGTCTTCCGGTGAGCATGACTGGACTTGACCAAGACTGGACTTTCACTATAAGACTATAATTATAAGCGACGTGGTGACTTATTTAACTTTTGATACATAAAAATCACTTGGTGGTAGATTTCCTTAGCAGGAAGTCGTCTAGGTACCACCGCAGTACCAGATATTCTACCGCCAAGCAGTAGTTCGTAAACATTACTGTGTTCCGGTTTGAAGGTGACTGCAGCTAGTGAAATTACTGAGCTGTTGAGACTAACCATCGAAAGTCTTAAAGTAGTGAGTGCCAAAGCAGCGATGCCCCTGACTTTGTTCCTACTCAAAGTTCTGTGTATCGCTGCAATGGTCATGGCCATGCGTTATCTCTTACTATCAGGAGACCGCATCGTTCGTCTCACTACTTTTACTTTAAAAAAAAACACTTGACACTGGCAAATGCTCAAAATGCGACGCAAAAACCGAAGAAAAAAAATTATTTATTATAAAAAAAAAAGCATTTGATTTTTTTTTTTTTTTTTTCCTTTGGTTTTGGCGTCGCGTTTTAGCATTTGCCAGTGTCAAGTAATTATATATTTTCAAGTTTCAAAAGTTAAATAAGTGTCATCGTAGCTAGTTTTAGTCAAAGTCCAGTCTTAGTCAAGTCCAGTTCGTGTCAGTCAAGTCCAGTCATGCTTTAGTAAAGTAGTGGCGACTTTACTATAAAGCTTCGATGGAGTTTTGGAAGCAACACGAAAAGTCATGTTTCACCACATTATATCATTTTCCCACACTCGCGCTTGTAATTCGGCACTTTATGAATAAAACACCACCATTTTTATGCATAAACACTCGACAAAACACTAGTTTTGGAAAAAAAATACAACGGAGCGACACGACTCTTCCCGCGTTCCCGCCAAAACTCAGCATTTGAATTATGCATCTGCGTTTACACCGTTTGTGTCGCTTGTGTACTTGTGTACATGCATGCTGGATGCGCGCCAAAATCAGATAATATTCCTCGTAGTAAGTGAACGTTATGCATAGTGACAATAATAGTTTACGGGGAAATGTGATTTGGCCGAAAATGCGGCGAAAAACATTACTTCTTCTTTGTTTTTGGCGTAGCACTCAATGCATTTGCCACTGACAAGGGTCTTATGAAAAATCACGTTATTTTTTTTTTATAGCGATGATTAATCAGTGGTTAGCGCGGTCGGTTCGCACATCGAAAGCCGTGTGTTCGAACCCTAACAATGAGCTTGAGCTGCCGGTGAAGGAAAACATCATGAGGAAACCATGGTGGTAGGGTAGGTACATGCTAGGGAGCTAGTTCCATTCCAGGCTAGGTGTGATTTACCATCTTCGATCACACCTTCACTTAACATTGATGAGCTGTGGTCAAACACCTAGCCTAACAATCACAAAAAAGCGAGATAAAAAGTTAAAAAAAAGCCGGAAAAAACTGATTACGGAAAAAATATCTATCATTAAAGAAAATTAGCCTTTAGCCTATGTCAACCAGAGAATAGGAATCAATCGACTGACACCTCGATCAGCAAAATCGGATGAGTAGTTCCGGTGCTACGGCGGAACACACATACAAACAAACAGACACATTTTTTTTTATGTAAAAAATAATGAGACGAACGAGACCCTCTCCTGATGGTAAGAGATATCGCCTGTCCATGACCATTGCAGCGATACACAGAACTTTAAGTAACAAAACGGGCATCGCTGCTTTGGCGCTCATTACTTTGGAGACTTTCGATGGTTAGTCTCAACAGCCCAGTAATTTCGCTGCAGTACCCTTCACAGTAATGTTTACACACTACTGCTTGGCAGAATAACTGGTACTGCGGTGGTACCTACCTAGACAACCTCCTGCTAAGGAGATCTACCACCAAGTAAGAAAACTGAACTGAACATCCAAGTACTGCTAAAAACATAATCCTTCCTTTAAAAAATATTATGAACGTTTTGCTTGTAATAAAATATGTTTTGTTTATAATATTAAAACCTAATGTTTAGGTATTGACCTAAAACCCATAAAATCTCATAAGCCTTGGCGTACTGCCAACCAAGAAATATGGACGAGGTTTAGATGAAAGAAATATTGCTTATTGCATCTAGCGATGATAGCTCAGTGGTTAGCGCGGTAGGTTCGCATGCCGAAGGGCGTGGGTTCAAACCACAACAATGAGCTTGAGCTGCCGGTGAAGGAAAACATCGTGAGGAAACCATAGCATGGTGGTAGCGTACTCTCTAGTACTCGGCTGGCTAGCTACCACACGAGAGTTGAACATCTGCCGCCAAGCATCTAACGGTGTGTTCTGGCAGCCTCACTTGAGATCCAGTTCCAGCCTTGGTGTGCTTTACCATCTTCGGCCACACCGTTACTTAACATCAGGCGAGCGGTGGTCACACATCTAGCCTCTCAACCATAAACTCGAACTCTTTTTTTATAGTTGTCAGGCTAAGCGTTTGACCACAGCAAATCTTTTATTAATTCTGTTCCACAGACACCACGACCTATTGCGCTGCATCTGCACTGACGTCCCGCTTGGGGTGTATTGTGCAGCCCCCTGCCAGCGTCTCCCCGAGCCAACCCAGCTCCTTGAAGTACCGGAGCGAGGCTCTGGGCCGCTGGCATAACAGAAATAGGTACCTACACATTAAATACACAGAACTTTGAGTAACAAAACAAAGTCCAGGCATCGCAGCTTTGGCGCTCATTACTCTGAGACTTGCGATGGTTAGTCTCAACAGTCCTGACGAACAGTGGCGGCCTTAGGGCGTGGCAAGCAGGGCAACCGCCCGGGGCCTCGCTCTTGCAGGGGCCTCGCGTCCTCCTAGAAAAAAGTCTTTACCATATATTTTTTTTATGTAAAAAGTAATGAGACGAACGAGACGCTTTCCTGATGGTAAGAGATAACGCCTGTCCACGACCATTGCAGCGATACACAAAAACTTTAAGTAGCAAAACAAAGTCCAGGGCATCACTGCTTTGGCGCTCATTACTTTGAGACTTTCGATAGAGTTAGTCTCAACAGCCCAGTAATTTCGCTAGCTGCAGTACCCTTCAAACCGGAACACAGTAATGCTTACACACTACTGCTTAGCGGCAGAATAACTGGTACTGCGGTGGTACCTACCTAGACGACCTCCTGCTAAGGAGATCTACCACCAAGAAATATTATGTATCTATGTGTATCTCGCGCCTCGCACTTAACAAAACCCCCCCTGAACGCACGGTTTCATTATTAGTGCAAGCATGTTACAAACACTCGAGCACTCGGACTAATTTCGACAGCCCTGTTGGTTCATTAGTAGTATGTCTGCCTCGAGAGTTGAAGGGCGTGGGTTCGATTTCCACTCAGGACTAACATTTGTGTGACTAACATCGATGTTTTTTCTGTGTCTGGCTGTACTGTATGTATTATAAGTATGTATTTACAAAAAATAAAAGTATTGAAGTATTCTGTCAGTTATCTGTCTTCCGTAGCACAAGCTCTGCTTAGTTTGGGGTCAGATGGCGCTGTGTGTAATGTCCTGCGATAAAAAAAAAATTAAAAAAAAAGTTATTAGTAAAACGGACTCAAAGAAAAAGGTGCACAACGATCTGTTGCCCCGGGCCTCGCAACAGCTAAGGCCGCCGCTGCTGACGAATACACGACATGCTGAAGAGATCCACCACCTGGCGACTTGGCTGTAACTGTAGTACGGCAGCCCATTTCCGCTTGTTTTTTTTTTGTGAATTTTCTCCTATGACGTCATCGCGAGTGAAGAAATTATTACAAGATCTCGCCCACACAGAGGGAAACCGATGTGTTTGTATAAAGCAATAAATGTCGAATTCACGCGAAAATAGATTTTATGACGCGCCCTAGGTGAGTGATGCAAGGTTACACGGATCGGTAGTGGTAAGGCAAAAGATCATTGTGTACCACCATATCGAATCGCGAAAAAAAAGCAACTGTTAGACAATTTTCATTGCGTTTGTTTCATAGTAATAAGTGACAAAGCAGCGATGCCTGGACTTTGTTTTGTTACTCAAAGTTCTGTGTATCGCTGCAATGGTCATGGACTTGTGTTATATCTTACCATCAGGAGAGCGTCTCGTTCGTCGCATTACTTATAGGTACATAAAACAATCTACGGCCAAGCAGTAGTGTGTAAACAGTCCTGCAGCGACGTTACAGGGCTGTCAAAAGTAGTAACCATCCAAAGTCTCAAAGTAATGAGCGCCAAAGCAGCGATGTTCTGGACTTTGTTTTGTTACTCAAAGTTCTGTGTATCGCTGCAATGGTCATGGGCATGCGTTATCTTTTACCATCAAGAGAGCGTATTGTTCGTCCCATTAATTACTCATTAAAAGAAAGTCGCCATTATACTTAGGTAGGTACTAAGGAAATATACTTTTTATCTATGGTGTGTAAATTCTATTGATTTTTCACACCCTGTTACGACCTTGAACACTACCAACTTAATTGTTGACCTGACTGAGGGAGAACCACTATCGTATTTTCCAAAGGAAATCGCACAGCTTTCAAAGTAAAATTTGAAGTTCTATCATTTGACCACATTAAAGATAGAATAGTCACTAGTGTTAGAATCTCGAGTCTTGTAATAATAAGACTTGAATTATCAAATTCAAATTCAAATGTTTTATTTGCATAAATAGGTACAGTCAGGTCGAAAATAAAATATAAAGGCATCCCAATATTCAGCCTTCACAAGGCGTGCAAAAATAAAAATAAAAATAAATTTACAGAAGATAAAATAAATGTCAAAGAGAAATTCACAATGTCAAATTTAAAAAAAAATATATACAGTCACAAATTATTACCAAATTATTATCGTTCAAGACTCTAGAGTTATTTAAAGATTCGAGTCCGAACAAGTTCAAGAACTTGACTTGTTTTTGTGTTAAGCAAAATAACTTTGAATTTTTGTGCCCTCATCAGAGGACAGAAACACTCGGGGCTTACTTTTGAGCCCAACTTGACTTATCCCACTAATATTATGAGTTTATTATAGGTACTAGCGGACGCCTCGCGGTTACACCCGCGTAGTTCCCATTCCCGTGGGAATATAGGGATAAAAAGTAGCCTATGTCACCCGGGGATAGTGTAGCTTCCCAACGGTGAAAGAATTTTTGAAATCGGTCCAGTAGTTTCGGAGCCTATTCAATACAAACAAACATCTTTCCTCTTTATAATAGTATATAGGTAGTTAGATAGTTGTGAGTTTGGATGTATGGATGTTTGTTACTCTTTCACGCAAAAACTACTGAACGGATTTGTATGAAATTTGGTATGGAGGTAGCTGAGACCCTGGATTAACACATATGATACTTTTTATGTCAGAAAAATGTTAGGTTCCTGAGAAATTATCAAAAAAAATAACTACTGGGCGTTTCCACCTGAAACTTTAGAACGGAAGTGTTTTATGGAACATTATTCCGAAGACTAGAGTTTTTCACATCACTAATGGTCACTGTACACTTACCATGCCATGACATCACTCCTGCACAGATTATACAACAGTTGCACAGTTACGTGGCCTTTGGGGATTGTTTTAATGGATTAGGAGGGAATAGGTCAAAGTAATATCTTTGCGTTATTGTGGAAAAACTCGTGTCATCATAGGTATAGACGATACTTGTTAAGGGCCCTAAATCAACTGTCATTTTGTCAAAAAACCCTGATTTCGATAATGGTGGTACGGTTTAGGAAAAATATTAAATGGTTTAGACTAACCATCTAATGTCTCAAAGTAATGAGCGGCAAAGCAGCGATGTCCTGGACTTTGTAAAATTCAAAGTTCTATGTATCGCTGCAATGGTCATGGACAGGCGTTATCTCTTACCATCAGGTGAACGTATAGTTCTTCTTATTTACTTGGTGGTAGATTTTCTTAGCAGGAGGTCGTCTAGGTAGGTACCCCCGCAGTACCAGATATTCTGCCGCCAAGCAGTAGTGTGGAAACATTACTGTGTTCCGGTTTGAAGGGTACTGCAGCTAGCGAAATTACTGGGCTGTGGAGACTAACCATCTAGTCTCAAAGTAATGAGCGCCAAAGCAGCGATGCCCTGGACGTTGTTTTGTTACTCAAAGTTCTGTGTATCGCTGCAATGGTCATGGACAGGCGTTATCTCTTAACATCAGGAGAGCGCCTCGACTGTTTCATTACTTTTACATAAAAAAAAAATAAAAAAAATACTATTATTTAAAAAAAGCTATCTCGACAACGATCTCATATAAAAGTTTAACACATTCATTGCCACCACAGTTTTCGAGTAGTTCTCAGCGATGCCGCCCTATATATAAAGCGAGCCCGCCAGTGCTCTCGGCACTGCAACTTCTACTATCGGACAGCCAGGAGCTTTAAAAAGCGACACAGCTTCATGGTTGATGTTCCAAAAGCTCGAACTAAACGGTTTGATTTCACCTTCTTCATGCGTACCGCTAGACATTGGAATCTGCTGCCCGAGTGAGTGTTCCCCGATGAATATAGTCTGGGTACCTTCAAGTCGCGAGTGAATCGGTTTCTTCTAGGCGAGCGTGCTCCATCGTAGACCGCATCTTCGCTTAACATCAGGCGGGGTGGCGGTCAAACGCAAGACTATCTACTATAAAAAAAAAAGATGTAATGACATGGGCACGCTAGGCGTGTTCACTGGCACTGTATAAAGGTGAAATCATAAAAATCCGTATTTCGACTTCAGATAGAAAATATGCCAAAAAATCCATGAAAAATAGAGAGCACACCTGGCGTGCTCGAGGCATCGCGATAGGAATTTGGAGGACACATTACAGCACACCTAGCCCGGAATGGAACTGGCTCTCAAGTGAGGCTACCGGAACACACCGTTAGGTGCTTGGCGGCAGATTTTCAACTCTCGTGTGGTAGCTAACCAGCCGAGTACTAAAGTACCCTACCACCATGCTATGGTTTCCTCACGATGTTTTCCTTCACCGGCAGCTCAAGCTCATTGTTGGTGTTTGAATCCACGCCCTTCGGCATGCGAACTTACCGCGCTAACCACTAAGCTATCATCGCTACGCCGAGGCCGTCTCTAGTGTATACGCGGCTAGAGGCGTGTCGGCGACACTGAACGTGTTAACAGTCGTTTTCTGTACATTTATGGTTTTTGCAATGTCGTCGCAAATGGACAATGTAAAATAAAACTGTGTCTAGGTTATAATTTCTTTATTGTTTATTCCTTCTAGAGTATAAATATGTCTTCATATGTACTCCGGCACAGTGCTGCTTCATGGAGTTCGATTGAGAGAATCGCTTCCCGCACTGAGGGCACGAGTACGGTTTCACTCCCGTATGCACCTGGGAAAGATTTTTATCGTAAGTTTTCACTATATGTATAAAACTGCTTCGAGTATTCAAGATATACTTTATTTTTATTACTTTATTTAATTTAATTTATAATTATAATTTCATCCCAATTATCATCTAAGGACTTTTTTTTCTTTTTTTTTTATGGTTGACAGGCTAGTTGTTTGACCACAGCTCACCTGATGTTAAGTGAAGGTGTGGTCGAAGATGGTAAAGCACACCTAGCCTGGAATGCAACTGGCTCTCAAGTGAGGCTGCCGGAACACACCGTTAGATGCTTGGCGGCAGATTTTCAACTTGAGGGTGGTAGCTCGCCAGCCGAGTACTAGAGAGTACGCTACCGCCATGCTATGATTTCCTCACGATGTTTTCCTTCACCGGCAGCTCAAGCTCATTGTTGGGGTTTGAACCCACGCCCTTCGGCATGCGAACCTACCGCGCTAACCACTGAGCTATCATTGCTATCAGTTTGGGGTCAGATGGCGCTGTGTGTGATGTCCTGCGATATTTATTTATTTTATTTTAGTTATAGACGAAGTCCTGTCTTGGTCAAGTCTAGTCCGTGTCAGTCACCAACCAACCAAAGAAACCACAACCATCGAAAGTCTCAAAGTAATGAGCACCAAAGCAGTGATGCCCTGGACTTTGTTTTATTACTCAAAGTTCTGTGTATCGCTGCAATGGTCATGGGCAGGCGTTATCTCTTACCATCAGGAGAGCGTCTCGTTTGTCTCTCATCGTGAGGAAACCATAGCATGGTGGTAGGGTACTTTCTAGTACTCGGCTGGCTAGCTACCACCCTCAAGTTGAAAATCTGCCGCCAAGCATCTAACGGTGTGATCCGGCAGCCTCACTTGAGAGCCAGTTCCATTCCAGGCTAGGTGTGCTTTACCATCTTCGACCACATCTTCACTTAACATCAGGTGAGCTGTGGTCAAACACCTGGCCTGTCAAACATAAAAAAAAAAACTAAGCAAAGCTTGTGCTATGGAAGTCAGATAACTGATAGAATACTTCAATACTTTTTTTTTGTAAATACATACAGTACACACAGAACAAACATTCGTTTGTACCACAAAGTTTATCTTATAGCAAGGCAACTTATTTAACTTGAAAATATGAAACACTTGACACTGACAAATGCTTAAAATGCGACACCAAAACCAAAGAATAAGAAGTACAAACAATAACTGAGTTTTGGCGGGAACGCGGGAAGAGTCGTGTCGCTCCGTTGTATTTTTTTCCAAAACTCGTCGAGTGTTTATGCATAAAAATGGTGGTGTTTTATTCATAAAGTGCCGAATTACAAGCGCGAGTGTGGGAAAATGATATAATGTGGTGAAACATGAGTTTTCGTGTTGCTTCCAAAACTCCATCGAAGCTTTATAGTAAAGTCGCCACTACTTTACTAAAGCATGACTGGACTTGACTGACACGAACTGTACTTGACCAAGACTGGATTTTGACTATAACTATAGCTACGCGGCAACTTATGTATTTAACTTTTGAAACTTGAAAATATAAAACACTTGACACTGGCGAATGATCGAAACGCGTCAAAAAAAACCAAAGGAAAAACAATAACCCCCAATCTAAACCCAAATAAATACATTTATACCCGGGAAGTGGGGGCAAAAGCTGTAAATATAGTTACCCTGTCATGCCTGTTGAGGGCGGCTTTATGTTTGAAAGCTTTTGGGCATCGAGTGCACTGGAACGGCCGCTCGCCTGTGTGTGTGCGGACGTGGATCTAGAGCAAGAAACGACGATATCCCCAAACAAATCACATAACATTATAATGCCGAAAGTCTGTATGTTTGTTACATCTTTACACTCAAACGGCTGGACCAATTCTAATGAAATTTGGTATGGAGGTAGCCGAGACCCTGGATTAATACATAGGCTACTTTTTATCCCGAAAACATGCAGCGGGTAACA
Source organism: Biston betularia (assembly GCA_905404145.2). NCBI lineage: Eukaryota > Metazoa > Arthropoda > Insecta > Lepidoptera > Geometridae > Biston > Biston betularia. The sequence goes on along the minus strand of FR989892.1, from coordinate 583,566 downwards.
CCACGTGGCGCAGCTAGTCCCACTAATCCCACCAATATTATAAATGTGAAACTTTGGATGCATGATGGATGTTTTTTTTACTCTTTCACGTAAAAACTACTGAACGGATTTGGATGAAATTTGGTATGGAGGTAGCTGATACCCTGGATTAACACATAGGCTACTTTTTATCCCGAAAACATGCAGCGGGTAACACCACGTGGCGCAGCTAGTCCCACTAATCCCACCAATATTATAAATGTGAAACTTTGGATGCATGATGGATGTTTTTTTTACTCTTTCACGTAAAAACTACTGAACGGATTTGGATGAAATTTGGTATGGAGGTAGCTGATACCCTGGATTAACACATAGGCTACTTTTTATCCCGAAAACACGTAGCGGGTAACACCGCAGGGCGCAGCTAGTACAACATTTTTTTTTTGTATCGGTTACGCTTTGCTGCTTCCACGCATCATATTTTATTATGATTATCACTTTGGTGAGTCATCTGCATTCTGCATGTACGTAAAAAGTAATGAGGCGAACGAGACGCTCTCCTGATGGTGAGATATAACGCCTGTCCATGACCATTGCAGCGATACACAGAACTTTGAGTAACAAAACAAAGTCCAGGGCATCACTGCTTTGACGCTCATTAGATTGAGACTTGCGATGGTTAGTCTCAACAGCCCAGTAATTTCGCTGCAGTACCCTTCACAGTAATGTTTACACACTACTGCTTAGCGGCAGAATAACTGGTACTGCGGTGGTACCTACCTAGACGACCTCCTGCTAAGAACAGCTACCACTAAGTGATTTTAAAAACCAAAAATAAAGGCGGAAGCTGTAAAGTGTGTGATACTCGCCTGTAACCGTTGCGCGACGCTGAACCGCTTGTGGCAGTGTGCACACGCGTGCGGTTTCTCCCCCGAGTGCACCCTTTGATGGTTTACCAGCGAGCTGGCGCTCTGTGTAAATGAAGGTGACCCCTGATCAACTCTGAGAGGAACTCTCTGCCGGAGTCTGCGCTCCCTGTTAGCTACAATATTGGCGTCTTCAAATCTACAGTAAATAGGTTTCTTCTAGGTAAGCGTGCTCCATCTTAGACCACACTACTGTTTAACATCAGGCTTTTCTAGCGATGATAGCTCAGTGGTTAGCGCGGTAGGTTCGCATGCCGAAGGGCGTGGGTTCAAACCCCAACAATGAGCTTGAGCTGCCGGTGAAGGAAAACATCGTGAGGAAACCACACCATGGTGGTAGCGCACTCTCTAGTACTCGGCTGGCTAGCTACCACACGAGAGTTGAAAATCTGCCGCCAAGCATCTAACGGTGTGTTCCGGATGCCTCACATGAGAGCCAGTTCCAAACCAGGCTAGGTTGCTATCTTCGACTACACTTTCACTTAACATCAGGTGAGCTGTTGTCAAACACCTAGCCTGTCAAACATTAACAAAAAAAAGGCAAACGTGTGGTCGAATGCGATACTATTTTTAATAAAAAAATAAAGAAAGAAGAAAGAAAAATATTGAATTCTGTAACTTAAAGACACAAACATGGACACACAGTTACAAAATAAGGGCTCCCCTCAGCATAATGCTGGTCGTACAAAAAACTCACCATACATTTGTACCCGCACACCTCGCACACGCAGTGACGCGGGGAGTGCGCTTGTGTGCGCGCGTGCGTGCGCTGCACGTGAGCCGCCAGCGAGCGCTCGTTCGCGAACGTGCGCGAACACTGGAACGACGTGATACAAGCTATTAAGGTGGTTCGATTTCCATGCAAATGTTTTTTTTTTCATTTATGGACAATGGAGCATAATTTTACAGTGAGATCACAGCTACTGACATTTATGTGGTCTTTATTTGCGGTAAATCACAATTGCTTGAACAAAACACAAGATTATTAGCATAATCTACTGTTTTATTCAAAAATCATTGATAAATTTGATGGCATGCTAATAATCTACTGTTATATTCAAGCAATTGTGATTTACCGAAAATAAAGAGCAAAATAAATGCCAGTAGATTCAGACTTTATACTGGCGTTACGCGTCACCCCATATTCACCTGGGCACAAGTTCGAAGCGCGTCAGTTTTGAGATGTGCATCCGTGTGTTGTTTTAAGAGCTGCTCACTTGAGAAATGGTCACCGCACTGCACGCACACACTGAAAAATTGAACAATAACCATTTATTATGAGGTTTTCCTCTACTCGGGCTCTAGGCCCGGTTTACTGAGCTCCCGCCCCGAGACCCTCGGGGAAAGGGTGGCTCAGTTCCCCCTATAATATACAATATTATCCTTACAGCATATTTTCGTCGCATACGCCCCCGTTGGTATCGCTGTGTCGATTCAAAGCTGCCAAGCTCCGGAACCGTATGTGACAGCGGGCGCACTCGTGAAAATCTGACGAGTCGAGTTTCTGTAAACAATCGATCGATTTTTATTATATGTATACTAGCGGACGCCTCGCGGTATCACCCGCGTAGTTCCCGTTCCCGTGGTAATACAGAGACAAAAGCAGCCTATGTTACCCGGGGACAGTGTAGCTTCTCAAAGGTGAAAGAATGTTTGAAATTAAACAGCGAGCTTTCGAAATAAACGAAAACATTATCGATGTATATATTGAGACTAAAGTTAATTTTTTAAAACTGCTCGATCTATTTCGATAAAATTTATATAAAAGAGAGAAAGAAGAAAGAAAAACATTTATTTTTTCAATGTTTAAGGTATTGGTATAACCTAATCTATTAGTTCTAGATTTTAAGTAAGATTAGGTTTTTAATTAATAAGTTGTTGTCAAATTAGTTTAATTAAAGTCCTCATCACTGTTGGAACTGGAACGACTGTTAAGCGGAAATAAACTAAATATATACCTTAAGATGGTTCGATTTCCATACAAATAAGTTTTTGCCATTTATGGACAAATGGAGCATAATTTTACAGTGAAATCACAGCTACTGGCATTTATTGTGGTCTTTATTTGCGGTAAATTACAATTGATTGGTTAAAACAGTAGATTATTAGCATAATTTACTGTTTTATTCAAAAATCATAAATTCAGAAATTTGATTTTCTGCTAATAATCTACTGCTTTATTCAAGCAATTGTAATTTACCGCAAATAAAGACTAAAACAAATGCCAGTAGCTGTGATTTCACTGTAAAATTATGCTCCATTTGTCCATAAATGGCAAAAATTTCTTTGCATGGAAATCGAACCACCTTTAATATTCAAAATGAACTTCCGCAAAGTAACGCCTGAATCAATCAATTATTTATCGTTTTCCTTACAAAACACAAGACACAACAACAGATAAGTACAGACAACACAAATAAAAAGATACAGATTAACATAAAGACAACAAATTTGAAATGACAGTAAGCGGGTTATCGCTGTGACTAGTGCAGTACCAAGGGGGAAAAAGGCCAGTGCTCAGCCTACTATTTTGAGTCGATTCAAAAAGAACTCACCTCTTATTCAAAGTGGGGGCGATGAGTCCTTTTTTTTTTTTTTTTTTTTTGTCCAGGGAAAATACTTTGTGTATACCACCGGCCCTGGGGCGGGCACGGTGGTTATGTGGGACTCTCCGTCCTAATGACGGCCTACCCACTAAAAACCCTGGAGTGTTCCACCTCGGCGCTTTGTGTCGAGGCTGCGGGCACGCTTTCGCACTCTACCGCGGCCTCGACAGCGCTTGTCCTCGCGGACCCGCCTCGGGGAGCCTAAGCTCACCCCGCAACAATGACGATGTGTCCGAACACCCGACACATCGTCATCCACCTCGGAGACCAAACCAGCAAATGAGCGTCGGACAGCCCCATGTCCGTACGCCCCTGGTCTCCATGCGACGGGTCAGATAAGTGGCCCCGCCGCCTGCCACTTGGTTGCTTGGAATGGGGATCGCCAGACCGGCACTCCCCCCATTCCGCAACCCCCTCCCACTTGGCTCCTCCACTGCGCCCTCAGCTCATCAGAGGGACACGTGGAGAGCCCGTCGCCAGGCCACCTCCTGGGGCCGGGTCCCTCTTGCCGTCGCGACATGCCATAACATGGCTTGTCGTGACCCACCTCGAGGACCAATAACAACTGGCGCCAGACGACCCCATGTCTGAGCGCCAGTGGTCCTCATGCGACGGGTCAGGTGAGTGGCCCCGCCGCCTGCCACCACGGCTGCAGAGGACAGGGAGAGCGGCACAACGCAACACCGACACTCCTCTTCCCCTGCAGCCCCACCGCGTCCGCCATCAAACGGTGGCGGCCCCGTTAAGGCCGCGGAAGGTAGGGAAAGCGGCAACGAAACACCGACAGTCCTCTCCCGCCGCGGCCTCCAGCCCTCAGCCGCAGTGTCTCCCATTCGACACTGCAGCCCGCCTCAGTTGCGATACCGCCCACACAGTCCGCAACCTACTTGGCCGCTTCTACCAGGCCCGGGGGAACACCCGGAGAAGCAGCCCCACCTCGGGTTCCGCTTAGTTTCACCGTGGTGACCAGTCACGGTTACTCAGCCCCCCCGCCACGACAAGGCGGGAACCCACGGGGGGGGGGCGATGAGTCCTGCACTAACGTCCCGCTTGGTGGGTATTATGCTGAGGTGAGCCCCTATTTTGTAACTGTTTGTCTCTATTTGTTGTTATTTTTGTTTTTTTTTGTATTGTTGCAAAATAAAATTATTTTCTTTCTTTCTTTCTTTATTGCGCATTTCCCCCTACCAGCGTCTCCCCGAGCCAACCCAGCTCCTTGAAGTACCGGAGCGAGGCTCTGGACCGCTGGCATAGCAGCTCCAGTGAGTTGGGTGGAATGTTCAATGACGATGACATGAATGATGGCGAAGCAGCTTCATGCAGCCTAGTAGCAGTTCCAGTGCCTTCTGTGGCTTTGCAATGCAGGAGCACATGTTCTACAGTTTCATTCTCCTGCAAGCAGCCACGACATAGCGGACTATCCGTGGCTCCTAGTTTAAAGAGGTGACTTGTTCAAGTTGCAATGACCGGTTATGAGGCCTACTATGAGACGAAGGTCCTGTCGTTGCAGCTTCAATAGATTGTTAGTGATCTTCCTGTTAGGAATTGGAAAGGCGGTCTTACCATGTTTGCAGTCGGCTTTCTCATCCCACAGGTTTTGTTGTTCTTTCTCGGTGTGACGTCGCAGTAGCTCTCGCACTTCCATCGCTGATGGTTTGCATAGAACCACCGTCGTCGCTTACCTGCTTTTTTGGACCCTCTTTTGCAAGAGTCTGCCACATTGTTACCCGAACATGATCCGCGGCTTTTCGTTCACTTGATTATGGTTCTGTACCTGAACTCACCTCATCCCTATGGGTTTTCTTCCTGTGCATACTTAATCCATTTTCCCCTATGAAGCTTTGGTCGCAAACATTGCAGACGTGGGTCGCGTGGCGCAACCTCACGTGGGTCAAGTAGCTAGTGCTCTTGTTGAAGGAGCGCCCGCAGCTGCCGCAGGGGAAGGTCACCCCGGCGTGCCATTGTGTGTGCTCCTTAGCTTTGTGACTGGATTTCGATACGTGACCGCAAACTTTGCATATATACTTTCTGTAATAGATAAAATCGCCTACAAAATAATTCGGCATGTAAAGAAAAAAAAAACTACTGATTTGATTGATTGATTTGACAGCCCCGTTGGCTCATTGGTAGTATATCTGCCTTGAGAGCTGTAGGGCGTGGGTTAGATTCCCACTCAGGGCAAACATTTTGTGAATAAACAAATGTTTGTTCTGTGTCTGGGTGTTCTGTATGTATTATAAGTACCTACACAACAAATACACAAAAATCCCTAAGAAGGAGGATCTTTTGCGAGAAACCGGATATCTGATATTACCCCGTCCGCTTGAACCCCATAGGCACCACATTTGAAATATTATTTGCAAACAGTTTATGTTGTCACCACAGTAATAATTAATGCCGTTTTGTCAGCACATATATTCATTGGTTCATAATAAAAATACAATAGTTCACGGCTAAAGGAATTGATATTACGTCAAAAATTATTAAAAGTTAGATAACCTACCCATGTTTTCATTTTTTTCAATAAACTCACAAGCTTTGATTGTATCGTCACCGCCAATTGCAATCGCGCTGAGCGAGTAATCACGGCTGTATTTTGACTGGTTGGCATGAAACAGCGATGCGCAGAAGAGTCAAATAGCTACCATCTGTTTTTACCCCCTATCCGGATTCCCCCCACATTCCCCTATGTATTTACGTATTTATGTATTCTATCAGTTATCTGACTTCCATCACACAAGCTCTGCTTCGTTTGGGGCCAGATGGTACTGTGTGTAATTATTTATACAAGCTTTGCTCAATTTGGCGCTAGGTGGCGCTGTTTTTAATTATATATACAAGCTTTGCTCAGTTTTGCGCTAGATGGCGCTGTGTAATTATATATACAAGCTTTGCTCAGTTTGGCGCTAGATGGCGCTGTGTGTAATTATATCAATTTTTTTTTTTTTTTTATGGTTGACAGGCCAGGTGTTTGACAGCTCACCTCACATCAATAAAGTATTAGTGCTGTATTGAATTTGCTTTCTTTATAGTGACTTACCGTTCATGCGATATGAGAGTGTGGGCACGTAGCGAGCGCGCGTCAGGCCAGCGGGTTCCGCACACCGGGCAAGCTACTGGACCGCAGCACTGGAACAAGACTACTATTCAAAAACTACTTTTTTTTTTAATTTGGCATTATTATTATTTTAAACATAGCTGCGCCTCGCGGTTTTGCCCGCGTAGTAATGAATGATGACGATGATGATGAAAAGTATAATAATAATAATAATAACCTTGACTTGGCTCACGAGATAACCGCCATGTGGGATGTTGATTCGACGATCATTGTCCCGATAGTTGTCACGGTGAACGGTCTTATAGCGAAGAGTCTCGATCAACATCTTAAGAGACTCGCTAGACGGTTGGGTCAAGGGTCAGCATCAAAAGGCAGTGATCCTTGACACGGCGCTCATTGTGAGGAGGTTCCTCACTCTGCAGCCCTAACCACCGGCAGCTTCAGCCCTGCCCCGCTGCCGGCGGCACCCTAGTTTTTAAGTTTTTTATGTTTTGTAAATATTTAATGTAAAATTATTAAAAATAAATATAGATGGGAATAATAATAATAATAAAGCCTTATTTATTTAATAACAGGGCAGTCAAAAAGGTGTTTAAAAATCACTAAGAAAATATTTAACTTACCGGGTCATGCCTTGTCATATGATTTTTATGTGTCGCTTCAGTCATAAAGCCTTTAAAGCAGTGGTCACACTTGTAAACAGAATTCAAGTAGTTTGCAGAGTTCTTTCTGGACATAACTTCTTCTATCTGCTCTTCTTTACTTAGTATCACTAGCTTATGATTTGTTTCTAAATCTAATACTTGATTTGGTAAATCCTGACTATTTGTTGATAATTCTTGACCGTTTGTTGATAAATCTTGACCACGTGTTGATAAAACCTGACCGTTTGTTGATAAATCCTGATCATTTGTTGTTAAATTCCGATCTATTGCTGGAAAGTTCTGATCTTCACGTTTTAATGGAAAAATTAGACAGTCCTCAGTTTTAATTATATTGTTACATTTTTTCTCTACAGAATGTTTTAATTTAGATTTTTTCCGTTTCTTTTTCACTTTTTTCGACAGAGGTTCTTCATCAGTGTCGTATAGCCTTCCCTCACCATCACTGTTGTGATAATTTTCAACGTTTTCATCATTATTCGAATCGAAATTAATTTTTATTTCTGTATCATTATTAAAATCGTAATTGTAAGCGTCATCATAGTTATTATCTGACTTAATAATAAAATTTTCAGTTTTTATAGTTATATCAGAATAATTCTGCACAGTGGTAGTGGAATCTAAATTTACTTTTATAGCAGCAGAATCATAATTTTGTATTTGTTGTATTGCATATGGTATTGACAAGTTGTGTGTATGACGGTTGATACTTTTAATATGGTATGTGGTTATCTGGAAATAATAATAAATATCATAGGACATTTAACACGGCGCCATCTCGCCTCAGTCTAAGCAAAGTTTGTACTAAGGGAACCAGATAATAACCCTAGATTTCTGTTAAGCGTTTCAAAAACGGCCTGAAAAATAAGAGCACAAACACCTTTGTGATCTAAACCTCTTTATAGGTTCACTATAAATTTGCACAAGGGAAAACATCTTTATAGTAGCCTATGTGTTAATCCAGGGTCTCAGCTACCTCCATACTGAATTTCATCTAAATCCGTTCAGTAGTTTTTGCGTGAAAGAGTAAAAAAACATCCATCCATCCAATTGTTTACATTTATAATATTTGTAGCGATGATAGCTCAGCGGTTGGTTCCGAAGGGTGTGGGTTCAAATCCCAACAATGAGCTTGAGCTGCCAGGGAAGGAAAACATGGTGAGGAAACCATAGCATGGTGGTAGCATACTCTCTAGTACTCGGCTGGCCAGCTACCACCCTCAAGTAGAAAATCTGCCGCCAAGCATCTAAGGATGTGTTCCGGCAGCCTCACTTGAGAGCCAGTTCCATTCCAGGCTAGGTATGCTTTACCATCATGGGCCACACCGTCACTTAACATCAGGTGAGCTGTGGTCAAACACCTAGCCTGTCAGCTATAAAAAACAAAATTATTTAAATAAAAAGGTTACAAATGGTACTCTTTTTTAAGGATATACATACCAATATGTGTTCTCCTATTAACATTTGTAAGACTTCCTGCGAACGGGCACATTTCTCACGAAACAATCTAAAATTGTTTAGCATTGTACCACAATAGATACATACATGCTGAAGATTGACTGGCCCGGACATCTGAGAACAGTATAAATATGTATGTTAGGAATTTGACTACAACAACTAACAACAACAACAACCACACAACACAACACAATCACAACTAACTTAAATACATTTCATAACATGCCTAAGTTATGTTAGTTATGTGGGGTACTGCAGCTAGCGAAATTACTGGGCTGTTGAGACTAACCATCGAAAATCTCAAAGTAATGAGCGCTAAAGCAGCGATTTTCCTACCCAACGTTCTGTGTATCGTATATCATATAACATGTACATGCGTTATCTCTTACTATCACGAAAGCGCCTCGTTGGTTTCATTTTTACTTTACTTTCTAATTGAAAAAGAGTACTTAAATTCATATTAGAGCCTTACATTAATTTGATACTGGCTGGTTATAAAACATAACACCTAAGTTAACTGAATCGAAATAGAAGACATGATACACTTATATATTTAGGTAAACAATTATAGAAAACAAAGCAAAATAAATAATACAAACATTAAGTCCAGTCAAATTTTCATATACGGTTTTCAGTCGATACTTGCACATTTCATAAAGTTTCACGTCTGTAGCAAGGCAAACTCGACAGGCCAACAAATGTTCCATCGTTTTTAATTTTTTACTCAAGTTTTAACTTATAAATTAATGATCTAAATAAAATACAAAGTATAGTTAGTTTGTTGTCTGACAAATCTGACAATGAGATTTGTTAATGTTATTGTTTTGGTATTCAGTTGGTACCAATGGAATCTGACACTGACAAGATAGTTGGCAACCTATAAAAACTTTACGTCACAAAAAAAAGGCAACGGCAATTGGAATCGATAATATGAATCGAGTAAAATATGAATTAGAATTTTTTGACGTGAACCATACGTCATTAAAAAATATTCACTTCATAATGTAATTAAGAAAACTCTCAGAAAACTGAACAAAATCCGGAGATACAGTTTAGTGTTGCCGTGCCGTGACTATGATAGCCAAGATGTGACAGCTAAAGCTATCAGTGTCATTTGTGGATCAATTAATAGTAAAGATATTTCGTTGGTCAGGTGAACAATGGAGGCGCGGCGCGGCGCAAAAATGATTTTGTAGCTAAAATTTAGTTCTCCGTATTTATTTCCATTCGAGTGTAGTAGTATTTATCTACAGTAGTCTACTAAAAACATTTGTGTATCATAATCCACAGCCTTCTCTATCCCACTGCTGGATATAGGCCTCTTTCTTGTCATGCAATCTGCCTCGGTCCTTTGCCAACGTAGTCCCTTGTTCAACCCGCGACAGTAAAAAATATCGTCGACCAATCTTGTGGCTGGACGATCAATGCTCCGCTTACTTAGCCTAGGCCACCACAATGATGCAATCTTACTCCGCCTGTCATCACTTCGCCTAGCAACGTGTCCTGCCCAGCTCAGCTTGAGGTTCATAATCGCAACACTGACGTCTCGAGCTTCCGTTCATCGCCGGATATCGGTATTACGAACTCGGTCTTTGAGTTTAATGCCGAGCATGAACCTCTCCATGGCTCTCTGTGCGACTCTATTTTTGTGCCCAGTCTCATGTGTGAGCTTCCGTCTCGGCACCATATGTCATGGTGAGCAGGCAGGAATACTGCCCACCATGACTTAATCAGTGTATTCTACCGTAGAACATACTGATTAAAGAGACGAGTCTTCAGTCACAGTGGAATATGGCGTGGCTTAAGTGTGGATAATTATTATTGATATAGGTATATTCAACTCGTTTTATTTAAACATATCTTTCTGATTAAACATTAAATTAGCCTTGCAAAGCATTTTCGCCGACGCCGATGTCTACTTTTCGCCTTCTAGCGTCGCCCCTATCGGTGAAGTTGAACCTAGTATTATTGGCCGAGCTTAAGTCCGCTGCCGTAGGCCAGGTTTTTTCCCATGTCAACTAAAGACCACAGACAACAAGCTAGCGTATGGCAACATCGGGATGTCACTGTCACAAGTGACACATGATGTTCACAGAACACACAAAATGGCCTCACGTCACGCATAGAATAGAAAATTATTAACAAAAAAATTATCATTCTGTGCAAGAGTATTTAGTATTTAGCGAGATTATCTGTGAATTGAAAATGAGCGCCGTAAAGGAGGAATATTATGATTGTTCTTTTGTTAGTATACATTATATAATCTGTGAGTGCGGCGAAACTTTTCCTTCGGAAAATGGACTACGGGCTCATTTGCAAAAAGAACACCCTCACAAGCGGGAAAGAAAAGAATTCAAATGCGGCGTGGTAAGTAGACGAAGCTTCAGATTAAAAACCCGGGAAAAATAGTCCTAGAAGTACCCTATAGTAAATCATTATCCCGTACCTAGATCTAGTTATTGTACCTTGGACGCTATATTGATGCAGCACAGCAGTTCTGGTACCCTCGAAGCGCTATTGGTCCAATGCAATTAATTCAATTTTTAGTTGCGATTGTCTAATCGTCGGCTGGTCAGATTTGAGCTTAGATCAACTCACAATTGCCCTGTATAAACAGTTACTAGCAAATATTATGTATGTATACAAATTTTATCACTAACATATTATAGCAATTGTCTATAGTACTGTCTTATGTGGAATGGCTTACCACCTTCGGGTTTTCTGCCGAATGCACTGGCAATGCCCCGGGTATTGCAGGTGTCCGTAGGTGGTGGTGACCACTTACCTGTGGCCCGTCGTTGTTTGCCACTTTTTTCATATGCAAAAACTTTAGGGTGAAACTCAAGCCTGGACTATGATGCCAGCAATTTAGGCTAAAGAGATTGTTATTATATTTAACCTGTATTTAGATATCTACTGTAACAAAATATTGGCTTGTGTAAACTCATTGGAATATTATACAATATCTATCTATCAATACTAACAAAGAGGAGAGATTTGATTGTTTATGTTGAATAGGCTCCGAAACTACTGGACTGATTTAAAAAATTCTTTCACTGTTGGGAAGCTACACTATCCCCGGGTGATATAGACTAATTTTTATCCCTGTATTCCCACGGAAACGGGAACTATGCAGGTGAAACCGGGAGGTGTCCGCTAGTATCACATATTTTGATTGGAGATTGGAAAACACTAAGTTTGAAAATAGGATGCTATAAAAAGTTTTTATAACACAAAAGTTTTGTACTCCATTTCACTCTCTTTGTGAAATCCTTCATGATGAATTCCTACGCAAAGAACACACCCTCGAAATTTAGTGTTACTAGCACTAGTTATCTACACAAGCAGTTTTAACATCAGCCAATGATCAGCTGAACACTACAACTATGGCAACAGTTTTAAAAAAAGTTTTTTAAAGGCAATGTGTTTTAAAAAAAAAACAAAGTTGAGTATGCATGATTTTTTTAATCATTTTGGTTTATAGCGATGCAAAATCTTGTTTCTAATCCCTTATTCATATACATAAATTTATTTTTATTTGTGAGCGCATTTCAATGCTATTCAACTTCTAGGCTTGGTAGTAAAATCTATGTTAAATTATTCAAAAGGAAACAAAGATTTTAAACAAAGCTGAACTTTTATGTTAACCTATATTGTCATACTTGAAGTATTGAGAAAAACAAGATGCTCTCCTGATGGTAAGAGATAGCACTTGTCCATGACCATTGCAACAATACACAAAACTTTGAATAGAAAAACAAAGTTGTAATGGTCCCAATAACCGTTAACATTTACAATTATTGTAATAACAATTACAATAGGGGTTTATCTCATTTATTCAAAATAATTTATTTAGGAAAATTTTCTAAGATATAAAAATTAATATCTTCGTAAATTTTGGGGGTTGCTGTAACGGTCCAGATAACCGTTAACATTTATAATTATTATAATAACAAATAAAATGAGGTCTTAATATATTAACTTATCTTAAATTTAATTAGAATCATACATTAATTTTAAATGAGTAAATGTATTAAGACCTCATTTTATTTGTTATTATAATATTTATAAATGTTAACGGTTATCTGGACCGTTACAGCAACCCCCAAAATTTACGAAGATATTAATTTTTATATCATAGAAAATTTTCCTAAATAAATTATTTTGAATAAATGAGATAAACCCCTATTGTAATTGATATTACAATAATTGTAAATGTTAATGGTTATTGGGACCGTTACAAAGTCCAACTGGGCATCATTACTTTGAGTCTTTTGCTGGTTGGTCTCAACGGCCCAGTAACGTCGCTACAGTTCCCTTCCCAGTAATGTTTACACACTACTGCTTGGAGGCAGAATACCCGGTATTGTGTGTGTTATGTGTTCAAAACAAGTAAATTTAAAATAATCTATGTCCTATTCCAGCTGTATGTATAATTAATTGATTGAATGAATGATTTATTTGTCTATGAAACTAGGATAAATAAATACAAGGAGATTTTTTAATAGTTAAAATAGTTCTTTAGCTTCTACTCTGGAGAGGTTTACAGACATGGCTTGTAATTTAGTTTAAAAGCATTCCATTTTTTTTCTTAATAAAATATAATATTAAACTTTGCCAAGGTTGCTCAGCTTCAGTCTTCAACTCTAATTAAGAACATTTTTAACGTTAAATTAAGGATAACCAGATATCACAATAATAATAACAAGTCATTGTGATCAAAGCAAGCAAGCACCCACACTCGGCCTGGCTACCCACATTAGTAATCTGCACTAATATTACAAGTTTTTCCAATTTGTATTTTTGGATTTTTGTATGTTTGTAACAAATAAACTCAGAAACTACAGGACCGATTTCAAAAATTCTTTCGACATTGGGAAGCTACACTGTCCCCGGGTGACATAGGAACTACGCCAGTGAAACCGCGAAGAGTCCGCTAGTCTGATAATAAGTCAAAATTACTGTACATAAACACAAAATCACACTAAAGAACATTAATAACAAACACAAGTCAAAACTCAACACATAATAATAAAATAAAGTAATTTAAGAGTCGCAAAGTAAGTCGGTCAAAAGAAAACACAAATACAGTCTTACTAGTCCAGTAAGACTGTTACTGCACTATTAAAAACCAGGGTGTGTCAGATTATTGGAATGTTCAGATTATTTTATTGTAATTTTTTTATAATGACATTTTTTTATATTGACATGTACATTTAATAATATAAATATAGTCTATGTCACTCAGATATAATAAACACACAAGAATTGACCTAAAATAAAATAACTTAAAATAATAACTACTCTAAAAGACCGCTATCAATGGGAATAGTCCCCAAAACGCTGGCCCCATTGCCGCGTTGTATGGCAATACTCAAACGCTGAGCAAAATAAAGGCCAGCGTTTTTTTCACGTGTGGCGTCGACCAAACATTGACATGTATATGTTGACATACCTTATTTTGACATTTTTGTGTTAACATGTAATCAGTGTTTTTAAAACTCATTTAATGAAATATTTAAAATGTTTGAAGTGACATTGGTGTTATCGATAAAATATTTGTATTTGTCCATCATAACAATCATAACAGAAATCACAACACAAAAAAACACAAAAACTTAAAAATGTAATTGTTTAAATTTCAGTGTGGGTCCATATTCAGCACAGAAGAAAGCTGCATCACACATTATGAGGAGCAGCATTTCTCCGATACCGACATCAAGCAGGAGCAAGAAGAACAGATACCTGACCATGTCATGGAGGTCGACCACAAACAAGAGATAGAGGTAACTTCTCGATTTTAAGTAAGTTTGTATTGCATCGATAACCCTGACAGTATATCTGTTTCAAGAACTGTGGGTTCGATTTCCACCGGAACAAATTGATGAAAATCGGTCCAAGATGGTCGCCGCCACAAAATGGCGGATTACATATTTTTTCACAACTCCCTCAATATGGGTATCAAATGAAAGTGCTTGACTAGTAGAATACTATAATACACTATGATAAATTTCAAATCCAAGATGGCCGCCGCCACAAAATGTCGGATTACATATTTTTTCACAACTCCCTCAATATGGGTATCAAATGAAAATGCTTGACTAGTAGAATACTATTATAAATTTCAAATTCAAGATGGCTGCCGCCACAAAACGGCGGATTAGAATAGAATATAACAAATTGATGTAAATTGGTCCAAGATGGTCGCCACCACAAAATGGCAGATTACATATTTTTTCACAACTCCCTCGATATGGGTATCAAATGAAAGTGCTTGACTAGTAGAATACTATAATACACTATGATAAATTTCAAATCCAAGATGGCCGCCGCCACAAAATGGCGAATTACATACTTTTTTTTAAGTGACTTGATCGAAAGTGATCTTAACTATAATCCAAGAAAGTCTGTTCAGCTGTTTGAAGATAAACAGCTCTTATGTATGTGAGTATTTACCACTGATCGATTTGAAATTTGTTATTACCTATGTGTATTACTGGTTTCAAGGGTTCTTTTAAATGTATACTTGTCGTAATATGAGTTTAAGGTCCCCACTGTACAAATTTAGTATTAAATATCTATATGTATTGACAGATCACATATGAAGACGAACAAACAGACCACCATTATGAGCAGGAATATCAGCATGATTACACTGATGAGCAAAGTTTCCAGGAGCAGACTGAAGTATGTATACTAAACGAATTTACAATTAAACAAAACCGAGTCCATGACCCTTAGGCCAACTAAAGTCATTGCGCCAATGAAACAGCGAGGTTTCGGAGTAAACGAAAATATAATTGATTTAAACATTAAACATGATTTTCAAGCTATTGCGTAGCTTCTATCGCGGGCCTTGAGCGTGGAGACCGAATCCAGAAATTCCGTAACGAAAATAACCTAACATTCACCGGCACAGCGGTGATACTTTTTAGTTTTGCCATCTATCGATGAATAGCAGAACTTTTAATTACTTTTTAGAAATATCTCGCTTGTCTTTTTAGTTCAGCAACTCGCCTCTAGGTGGCATTGGTTGTAATGCTATGCAATAGCTTTACCGCGGCAGTCCCCGAGTGCCACACGTCTTTTTTTTTATTGAAAAAAATATTGTGTTTTTTATGCTTGACAGGCTAGTTGTTTGACCACAGCTCACCTGATGTTAAGTGACGGTGTGGTCGAAGATGGTAAAGCACTCCTACCCTGGAATGGAATTGGCTCTCAAGTGAGACCGGAACACACCGTTAGATGCTTGGCGGCAGATGTTCAACTCTCGTGTGGTAGCTAGCCAGCCGAGTACTAGAGAGTACGCTACCACCATGCTATGGTTTCCTCTCGATGTTAAAAATAAAATAAATAATAAATATCGTAGGACTATACACACAGCGCCATCTGGCCCCAAACTAAGCAGAGCTTGTGTGATGGAAGTCAGATAACTGATAGAATACAATAAATACTTTTTTTTTTTTTTGTAAATACATACTTATAATACATACAGAACACCCAGACACAGAACAAACATTTGTTTATTCACAAAATGTTTGGCCTGAGTGGGAATCGAACCCACGCCCTACAGCTCTCAAGGCAGATGTACTACCAATGAGCCAACGGGGCTGTGATGTTACTGTTGAATGTAAATTTTGTAGCGATGATAGCTCAGTGGTTAGCGCGGTCGGTGCAAACCCCAACAATGAGCTCGAGCTGCCGGTGAAGGAAAACATCGTGAGGAAACCACAGCATGGTGGCAGCGTACTCTCTAGTACTCGGCTGGCTAGCTACCACACGAGAGTTGAAAATCTGCCGCCAAGCATCTAACGGTGTGTTCCGGCAGCCTCACCTGAGAGCCAGTTCGACAGCCCCGTTGGCTCATTGGTTGTATATCTGCTTTGAGAGCTGTAAGGCGTGGGTTCGATTCCCACCCAGGACAGGCATTTTGTGATATAAAGAAATGTTTGTTCTGTGTCTGGGTGTACTGTATGTATTTACAAAAAAAAAAAGAAAAAAGGATTTAAGTATTCTATCAGTTATCTGACTGCCATAGTACAAGCTTTGCTCAATTTGGGGTCAGATGGCGCTGCGTGTAATGTCCTGCGATATTTATTTTATTTATTTACAATAGTGTAATAATTATGTATTCATAGGAAACACAACAAGTGATATCAGAAACGGAAATGACACTCGAAGAAATGTCACAGAATGTGGTGACGGAAGCGGAGACGGTACAAGCGACACAACTACTCGTGACGGCAAATGGAAATAAACAGTACCCACAGGTAAAAAAAAAAACTATAAATTTCATATTTTTTTTTAGTTTTGGCGTCGCATTTTCAGCATTTGCCAGTGTCAAGTGTTTTATATTTTCTAGTTTCAAAATTTGCCTCGTAGCTATACTTATAGTCAAAGTCCAGTCTTAGTCAAGTCCAGTCCGTGTCAGTTAAGTCCAGTCATGCTTTAGTAAAGTAGTGGCGACTTTATTAAAGCTTCGATGGAGTTTTGGAAGCAACACGAAAAGTTAAGTTTCACCACGTTATATCATTTTCCCACACTCGTGGTTCGGCACTTTGTGAATAAAAAACCAACATTTTTATGCGTAAATACTCGACAAAGTGCAAAGCTTGTGCTATGGAAGTCAGATAACTGATAGAATACTTTAATACTTTTTTTTTTGTTTATAATTACATACTTATAATATATAGAATATTTTACTGACCTTATAACTACATATTACAGTGTAAACTCTTTATAACGAAACTCAAGGGACCGAGCATTTTTTATCGTTATAGAGAGTTACCGTTATATGGAGTGAAGAAAGAAAAACAACCAAATTAACAATAATTTTCTTTTTAACGCTTAAATTAACGCTTTTCTTTTACTGGCCATGTTAACAGTTTCAAAGTTGGTTCACGACTGATAATACGATAGGTAGGAGCAGGGTTGGATTCGGGTACGTTGAAAAATATAGTACAAGACCATCAAAATAGTAGTACGCCGATAGTACACTTTTTTTAAATCTTACATTGTTTAAAAAAAAGCTATTAATCAATAAAATAGATAGTTAAAATGAACATGTTTATACAAAATTTACTCCTGTTCTAAATTATCTAAGTTCTTGACTATTATTTTCTTCAGCCTTAGCATGTAATCATAAAAACATCTCTGCTAAACTGCGAGTATACGAAAGAATAAAATCGGTACAGTTGCCACTTTTGCTGCAATTTTTTTTCTTAGATTTTGGCGTCGCCCCCCAAGCTTTTGCCAGTGGCAAGTTACAATTTTAAGACAAAATGCGAAGCCAAAATCAAAAAAGATGAAGAAGGAGTATTGTTTGACAGCTTACCACAATGTGCTGTGGTAAGCTGTTTTTACAGATGGTTTGGCTATGAACTTGTGTCATATATACCTATTTTGGTCTTTTCTAAGTGAAGTAACGAAATTATAGTATTTTTCCGTACTATCCTTAGGTATGGATATTATCTAGTACGGAGCATGAAATAGTAGTACAAATACTATAATTATAGTACGAAATCCAACGCTGGGTAGGAGTTTAGTTCGAGATCATCCTTTCTAGCAAACCAAGCACGTGTTCAAGGCAATTAACAATAACAAAAGCAACACGGCTGTTTACGACCTCAGAAGTTTCGGGGCCTCAAAGGTTTAGTCGGCATCTTTTGTAACCTGATAAGATAACATAAACAATAACACCGTGACGATTTTCTGTGTCTAAATATGAACACATTTCTTCTAATAATAGAGAATGGCTGCTGCGTTATAAAGAGTGTATCAATGTGTGGGTTTTAAGGTAAACCAACCAAATTGTGATCTTTTCTATGTTATAGAGACTTTATCATTATAAAGAGTTTACACTGTATGTTACACTAGTCACGTCAAAATTACAATTATTAGTAACAAAATTGAATATAAAATGAAGATTATAATTTAACAAAATGTCACTGCCTAATATTAACAAAAATGTCCAGTAACCATGCCCATTCCAGGCTAGGTGTGCTTTACCATCTTCGACCACGCCTTCACTTAACATCACGTGAGCTGTGGTCAAACAACTAGCCTGTCAAACATAAAAGAAAAAAAAAAAAAGTAACGATATAAAATGTCAAATTTATAATAGTATGATGTCAAAATATTAAATAATGTCAAATGTATAATAATAAAAAAAATTATGTCAAATGAATAAATCTTTAAAAAAAAACAATTAGATTGCGTATAAATAATAATAGATTTATATGTACATAATTATAATAGTCCCTATTTTAAATGAAGTTAACAATTTATTGATAAATAATAATAAATAAATAAATCATATTCTTTTTTTTTTTTATGGTTGACAGGCCAGGTGTTTGACCACAGCTCACCTGATGTCAAGTGTGGGTGTATATTCATAATTTCATTGATAGAATACATTGGGTTCGACTCAAATTTTGAATTTTGAATTTTGAGTACACACAGACAAAACAAACATTTGTTTATACCACAAACTGTTTGTCCTGAGTGGGAATCGAACCGACGCCCTTCAGCTCTTGGAGCAGACGTACTACCAGTGAACCAACAGGGCTGTCAATGATGTTCGCAGGTTCGTGCCCCGCCGTTGAAAATGGTACGCGATGCGGATACTGGGCAACTAGTTTTAGTGTTCAGCCGATCCCGTCCGCACAAGAGAAAAGCAAACAAACAGAGCAAACAATGTCCCAAAGACATCGTTTGTGAGGTCTGCGGGAAGAAATATGCGGTGAGTTGTTATATGTTGTATTAGATTTGTCAGGAGAAAGAACGACGTCAGAAGATTGGGGTAGGTGGTATGGCCTAGTGAAATTACTGGGCTGTTGAGACAAAGCAGCGATGCCCTGGACTTTGTTTTGTTACTCAAAGTTCTGTGTATCGCTGCAATGGTCATGGACAGGCGTTATCTCTTACCATCAGGAGAGCGTCTCGTTCATCTCATAACTTTTTACATTAAAAAAAAAAACTTGTCTTAACATTGGTTAGGAAATAAAGTTGATTTTATACATTTGTGATTATTTTTTTAAACTACCGACATAATTGCAGTGACAATTGATTAACTTACTTATTTTTACTAAAAAGCGAAAATCATCCTGATGTGATCAATCCGGCCGGACCCGACCGGATCCGGTCGGGATTGATAGGAATCCGGTCGTATCCGGAAAATGACGTCTGATTGCAATCCCTAATCAGTATTTCTACAATTCCAAGACAAGGCCACCGTGCCCCGCAGGTGCTGAGCTCCGCCCAGTCGGGCGTCGAGATCGGATCCACTAAAAACCCCTGGGGACAGTTCCCCAACGACCAACCTCGGCAAAGATTTTTTTTTTAATGGTTGACAGGCTAGTTGTTTGACCTGATGTTAAGTGAAGGTGTGGTCGAAGATGGTAAAGAACACCTAGCCTGGAATGGAACTGGCTGTCAAGATGAAATTCATCGAGGCCGATGCCCCACCTCACCTACAAAGGAGGAGGAAGAACCCACGAACGAAAAAGATCATACATATTTCGTTAATGGCCAAAAAAAAATTTATAATTGGAGGGGCTTGTAAATAGTCCCTCCAGGGTGTGATTGCTCACGAATAAGCGTATTTGAAAGGGGCGGTGCCTATAGAAAGAACGACTGAAATAATTTTGAGGTGTCTTGGCAAATAAAGTGCAATAAGTGCATAAAGACAATAGACAACACTTTATTTATGACATAAAACACATTTCAACATAATTTACAATACATACATACAAAAAATAAACAATAAACATAAAACATAGAAAAAAACTTAAAGGTATATAGTATAGTATACAATAAATAAAAACTAAACAAAAAAACAAAAAGTTTGAAATATATTTTATGTCACAAACCGGCCTCGACTCAGCATAATGCCGACTGAAGCCAGCCGGCGCTGGTCTTCCGCTGTAACAACCGCTTCCATCCACTCGTCATCCAGAAAGCGGCTGGAATCCTAGGTTAAAGTATCCTTGGCAGCCTTCAATTAAGGCTAAGTTAGCCGGCCGGATATTTCACTGAAATCGCTGAAAATACGTGCACTTCACCACACAACAATCCCCTCGCGTGAGGGAAGAGTTGTTAACCTTTTATAGGCAAATTATAGTTTTTTAGGCGTAAAATTATATTCAGATAGTCACACGAGAAAGTTCTTCAACTACTCAGCAACGTCAGTCCAGACCGACAAAAAGTTGCGTGTCATATCACGAGACCTTTACGTTTTTGCCAATTAGCGAGCGTGTTCGCATCGCCTCTGAGGACAACCAACCAACGCCATCTCTCGAGAGATTTGCAAATATCTGCGGCATCACAGGCAGAACAGACAAGCTAGCACCTCTTCACCAATGACACCTCAGACGCGGGTTATTTAAATGTTGAATGTCGAATTACAGTGGTAAAGTAAAGCGAAAAGGCGCTCCACCAATAATAAAGTATGTTTTCAGTCGAATGCAGCATTGAAGTACCATCAGAGAGTCCACACTGGTGAGAGGCCTTATCGCTGTCACTTATGCCCCAAAGCCTTCGCTATGCCTCTATTCTTACAGGTATAGTACCTACTGTGAATCCTTAAAAAGATAAATAAATTGTTCACACCAAAGATTGTACATATACAGCATGACTGGCGAGACACCTACGGTACTGAGGAAGAGTACTCGGTACTCGATTCTCGTTATAATTATGTAATAAAATTAGGTACTTAATTTTTGACTAAATTTCCCTATAAATAAATGAAGCGTGAATACACTTCCGATAATGATGTTTTGATGACGCGATAAGTACACAAGTACACTTGAGCTGCACAATTTGGTTCCACCTGCACCTTTCTTTTACCGGACGGCCAGACAAACAAGACCAAAACGTCATCCGTACATGGTGTATGTTCCCCATGTGCGCACAAAGAGTTTTGACTCCACATTTTTCATTCGCACAGCGAGGTTGTGGAACTCTCTGCCGGAGTCTGTGTTCCCTGTTAGGTACAATATTGGCGTCTTCAAATCTAGAGTGAATAGGTTTCTTCTAGGTAAGCGTGCTCCATCTTAGACCACACTACTGTTTAACATCAGGCAGAGTGTGGTCAAACGCGAACCTATTTTGAATTAAAAAAAAAAAAAAAGTACGTGCTTGTCCCCCGTCGTCGTCGCCGCGAGCGTCCTCACAACGTCCAGCTCGTGCGTCCGCGCGGTGTCCATGCGTTGCGTAATTGATTACATAACTTTCAGGTATGTTAACCTTGTAGGCAGTTAATATTTATTTTTAATCCTTTTTTTGTCTACGTTTTTGGTCGCCTAAAATCATGATTCATAATATTTATTAGTGTATATGGGTAAAGTACAGTTGGAAGGAATACAGTCATGGAACGCCACACGCCTTTCGGCATGCAAATATTTGTGTTATTAAACATTTTACACTAACATTGAAAGGAACTAATAATTGATTGATTCAGGCGTTACTTTGCGGAAGTTCGTTTTGAATATTCAAGGTTATATATTAAGTTTATTTCCGCTTAACAGTCGTTTCAGTTACAACAGTGATGAGTACTTAAATTTAACTAATTTGACAACAACTTATTAATTAAAAACCTAATCTTACTTAATATCTAGAAATAATTTGATATAAACTTAAAAATATAATTTGACTATATTTAATTAAAATAACCACAAGTGTTAAAATCCTCCTCTCTCTGCAGTAACCACTTGCCTATTGAAAGAAACTTATGCGACCAACGTTTAGATAAAAAAAAACCATTAGGATAATAGAACAAAAACAATTATTAATTTCTCAAAAGGAAATGACATTGACGGTTACATATATATACAGTTGTCTCACCAGTCATGCTGTATTACGGAATTTGACTTGTGACATTAATTATTTGTTAAAATAAAGTTATTTATTTGTTAAGTTAAAATAGTTAATTATTTGTTAAAATAATTAAATTGTGTGAGAGTGTTGTGTGTTAAATTGTTTGAGTGTGTTGTGTGTTTGTTGTTCTCTTTAATTGTGTTTTTGTTTTTAATTTTTTGTTGTTGGCAGATTCACGTGAGGACCCATACTGGGGAGCGACCCTTCCAGTGCCCGGATTGTCCCAAAGCATTCAGCAACAGAGCAGCGCTGCTTAGACACGAGAGGGTATGTGATCCTCAACGTTGTGACCTTTTTAATTTAATTAAAATAAACTTGGTATTATGCAATAAATAATTCTATTTTATCCAATATTTCTATTTTACTATGGTATGCATATGTATTTATATAAACTAAAATACATTTAATTAAATTATTATCAATTGTAGTTGTTTTGTAGCGATGATAGCTCAGTGGTAGGTTCGCATGCCGAAGGGCGTGGGTTCAAACCCCAACAATGAGCTTGAGCTACCGGTGAAGGAAAACATCGTGAGGAAGCCATAGCATGGTGGTAGCGTACTCTCTAGTACTCGGCTGGGTAGCTACCACCCTCAAGTTGAAAATCTGCCGCCAAGCATCTAACGGTGTGTTCCGGCAGCCTCACTTGAGAGCCAGTTCCATTCCAGGCTAGGTGTGCTTTACCATCTTCGACCACACCGTCACTTAACATTAGATGAGCTGTGGTCAAAAACTTAGCCTGTCAATCCATAAAAAAAAATTAACTGAAATGTCCGTTTCGCGCCCAAATTGAATAATTTAGTTGTATCTGTGCAAAGAAATAATTCTCTCTCTCTCTAATAGGTCCACTCCGGGGTGAAGCCTTATACTTGCCCGATGTGCTATAAAGCTTTCACTCAATCCAACTCCATGAAACTTCATGTAGCGACAGTCCATCTGAAACAGCCCGCACCTTACAAAAGCAGGTCGCGAAGGATGAAGGAAGCCGCCAGGGGACTTAAGGTTATATTTGCCACATTTGTTACTAATTTTGCCTGACTTGCTACAACTTTTGCCAGACTTGCTATAAACTTTGCAAGACTTGCTACAAATTTTGACGGACTTGCTATAAATTTAGACGAACTTGCTACACATTTGCCAGACTTGCTACAAAGTTGTCACATGTCTTAAGTCTTAAGTTGGTTAGTAGAATGGAATGGTGAATGTGTATGTAACAATAATGACTTAAAGTTGTTTTTTTAACTTTAGCGTTAAGGGCCAAGTCCTCGACCGTGGGAACTTCTGCTTGAACACCTACATTGATATTTTCCACTCACACAGACGTACATACGTCTGACGTTAGATTTGAATACATTGACGTCACGCTAAAATAGATAAGGAGAGTTAAATTACTATAGCCACGAGCAAGAAGGAGACAGAATGTTTATTCCTATTGCCGGAAGCGGATTTTACATTGATTATCTGTTACATTATGACAGAAGTTTTTGTTTTTGTTTTGGCATCGCGTTTTGAATATTTGCCAGTGTCAAGTGTCAAATACAAAACGGGCGGGAAGCATGCGCGCGGTGCTCGGTACCGCCGCCACCGCGCGCCCACCTCTTGCGGCCTCTCGTGACGTGCTATACACGACCACGAGACTCGTGACGTTAGATTGACAGATTCAGAGATTCTCGATGGTTTGTAGCGCCTACCAAAATAAAACAGCAACAGACGTAACGCAGAAAAGAGATTTTCAGCAGGCACTATCAGAAATTTTCATCAAACTATCCGTACTTATCTGCTAATAGAATAAACAAAACGTACAATAAAACGTCTAAGCCTTAAATGTATCTGCATCAAAGTTAGCATCTATAAAATTGCGCCTTTCCTATAATTATTTTGATGTCAAGATTACGGATTAAAAATAATTTGGCCATATTCTATTTCATAATTTCAAGAAACGAAAAGCGTTTGAAACTATTTTTTCTCCAAGCATAATAATTCAGGATATGTACTATAGTATTCATTAATTTCAAACTTCCACATGATGTATAACGGCACAAAAATGTTGACAAAAACACATCGATTGCCTTATTTCACAAGACTTGCCCGTTAACTCATAATATTTGTTGCCTAATTTGTTTTATGTTGCCATTTTTCTCCAAAACTACTAGTCCGATTTTGATGCAGTTTTCAGTTATGGGTTCGGGTATGATTGGTGTATTATCTTAGATAGGTGTTACGGTGACAACTCACCAGGGGGCGCTGCAGCAATTCTCCAAAACTGCTAGTCCGATTTTGATGCAGTTTTTAGTTATGGGTTCGGGTTTGATTGGTGTATTATCCTAGATAGGTGTTACGGTGACAACTCACCAGGGGGCGCTGCAGCAATTCTCCAAAACTGCTAGTCCGATTTTGATGCAGTTTTTAGTTATGGGTTCGGGATTGATTGGTACATCATCTTAGATAGGTGACAATTACATATTTTTTTTCAAAAATATTAATTTTGCTCTTCATTCTGTTTGAGATTTTTTTTTATAGTTAGGCTAGGTGTTTTTCCACAACTTCTCTCGTACTTTGTACGTACGTACGTACATATATGTTTATGTTGATGTATGTTTATTTCAGCAACAGTCGGGGAACAAAATCAAAGCTTTCGCTCCGAACTCGAGCGACGAGCGCCGCGCGTCCGTCACGGTGTTCGACGACGACCCGCAAACGGACGGAGAGTACGAGGTAACTGTAAAGTCACCATCGCAGCGATACATACAACTTGTAACAAAACAAATGTTTATTTTATTAGAATAGAATAGAATATAACTTTATTATACACAAGAAACACAGATCACAATTAATACAAATAGGAAACAAACAACAAACAAAAAAAAAGATATAACAAAACAATAGAATAAATGATGTATAAGGGCGGTCTTATCGCCTAGAGCGATTTCTTCCAGACAACCTTTGGATGGAAAGAAGAGTAAATAAATATAAGGTTGGTGTACAAAAGAAATAAATAAATAAAATAACAATACAATAAACGTTATTGTGAACGTTGTAAACGTTTTTATTGTGTTTTTTTTTTAGTATTTGTTGTTATAGCGGCAACAGAAATACATCATCTGTGAAAATGTCAACTGTCTAACTATCACGGTTCATGAAATACAGCCTGGCGACAGACGGACAGCTTCGTAATAGGGTCCCGTTTTATCCTTTGGGTACGGAACCCTAAACTAAACTATAGAGCAGAGAAGCTCCCATACAACAAACGTGATTTTTTTGCTGTTTTTATAGATAACTATCCGCGCCCCGTGGTGTTACCCGCTACATGTTTTCGGGATAAAAAGTAGCCTATGTGTTAATCCGGGGTCATTTGCCTCCATACCAAATTTCATCCAAATCCGTTCAGTAGTTTTCGCGTAAAAGAGTAACAAACTGACCCTATTTAACAACACTTGGTGGTAGATCTCATTAGCGGGAAGTCGTCTAGGTAGGTACCACCGCAGTACCAGATATTCTGCCGCTAAGCAGTAGTGTGCAAACATTACTGTGCAGCGAAATTACTGGGCTGTTGAGACTAACCATCGAAAGTCTCAAAGTAATGAGCGCCAAAGCAGCGATGCCTGGACTTTGTTTTGTCACTCTAAGTTCTGTGTATCGCTGCAATGGTCGTGGACACGAGTTATCTCTTACCATCAGGAGAGCGTCTCGTTACTTTTTACATTAAAAAAAAAACATCCATCCAAACTTTCACATTTATAATATCAGTGGGATGGTACGGAACCCTTCGTGCGCGAGTCCGACTCGCACTTGGCCGGGGTTTTTTTCTTCAACCAGCATTTGTTTCCAGGTTATAATAAGCGAGGAGGTTCAAGAGGAGCCAGATAACACGTGTTACGAGGTGGTGTACACAAGTGAGGAGTCGCACAATGACAACCCCGGCCTCATGCCGGTGCGGGTGGAGACCAGGTCGGATGTGTAACCAACACCGCGGAAAGAGTCGTGTCGTGTCGGTTGTGTATTTTTTTGACAGGCTAGGTGTTTGACCACAGCTCGGCTGGTGCTGCGGTCGAAGGCGGCGAAGCACGCCTTGTTTGCGCTGGAACTGGCTCTCGAGTGACGCTGCCGGGTGCCGTTTCACATTAAAATTTATTTATTGGCACAAAAACATATGTAAATTTATGACACAGGAAAAAGAATTGTAGCGATGATAGCTCAGTGGTTAGCGCGGACGGCATGCCGAAGGGCGTGGGTTCAAACACTAACAATGAGCTTGAGCTGCCGGTGAAGGAAAACATCGTGAGGAAACCACAGCATGGTGGCAGCGTACTCTCTAGTACTCGGCTGGCTAGCTACCACGCGAGAGTTGGAAATCTGCCGCCAAGCATCTAACGGTGTGTTCCAGCAGCCTCGCTTGAGAGCCAGTTCCATTCCAGGCTAGGTGTGCTTTACCATCTTCGGCCACACTGTCAATTAACATCAGATGATCTGTGGTTAATCGCATTCACCAATTTAAAAAAGGCTAGCGTTAATTTTTTTCAAATCTACCCTCAACTAATGATAAAAAACTTTAAAATGTTTTGTTGTAAATACCTACTTACAATACATGTACAGGGTTGCAAGCTTATAAACTAAGCTAAAAGGGGTTCATTGTACTTATTATTTCAACAACTTTTACTATGAAAACAACCATGAAATCGTGAAAAAAAAAATCAATTAAATACACATGGTAAAAGGTCCTACATATTTTCCTTTAGAACAACGAAATGATCCCCTGTCGGCTTAGTACACCTTAAGCTATTAACCCTATAAAGGTCAAGTGTCACTTTGTAAATTTTATATCATAACATCAGTGTAAAAAAATTGTGTACAATAATGTGTTTATAATTATAATTATGTTTGTTGAAAAGCGAGTACTGTGTTTTATTCCTTCACTAGCTGCGCCCCGCGGTGTTACCCGCTACATGTTTTCGGGATAAAAAGTAGCCTATGTGTTAATCCAGGGTCTCAGCTACGTCCATACCAAATTTCATCCAAATCCGTTCAGTAGTTTTTGCTTGAAACTAACAAACATCCATCCTAACTTTCACATTTATAATATTAGTGGGATCTCTTCGACTGGATTTGCTTAAGTTTTAATATAATTAGGTTTTGTACTACATCCTACCAGTAAGCAGTGATGCGTTTTAAAACACCACTAGTGTACATTTTACTGGACACAAACTTCCTCAAGGTCGTCTAGGTAGGTACCACCGCAGTACCAGATATTCTGCCGCCAAGCAGTAGTGTGCAAACAATACAGACTGGCATCGAGTTCCACACACCAGCAATTCTTACAAGGAACGTGGTGAAACGTTTTGTGCGTTAACATGACAAAGCATGACTGAATTTGACTGTACTTGACCAAGACTGGACTTTTGACTATTTTTTAAGTAATGAAAACATGACTGGATTTGACTGACACTGACTGGACTTTAGACTATTTTTTTAGTAATGAAAGCATGACTGGATTTGACTGACACTGACTGGACTTGCCCAAGACTGGATTTTGACTATTTTACAGTGTACATTTTACTGGACACAAACTTCCTCAAGGTCGTCTAGGTAGGTACCACCGCAGTACCAGATATTCTGCCGCCAAGCAGTAGTGTGCAAACAATACAGACTGGCATCGAGTTCCACACACCAGCAGTTCTTACAAGGAACGTGGTGAAACGTTTTGTGCGTTAACATGACAAAGCATGACTGAATTTGACTGTACTTGACCAAGACTGGACTTTTGACTATTTTTTAAGTAATGAAAACATGACTGGATTTGACTGACACTGACTGAACTTTAGACTATTTTTTAAAGTAATGAAAACGACTGGATTTGACTGACACTGACTGGACGTTGACTATTTTTTAAGTAGTGAAAGCATAACTGGATTTGAATGACACTGACTGGACTTTCGACTAATGCAACTTGAAATAATAAAAACACTTTTACACTGGCAAATGCACAAAATGCGTCGTCAAAATCAAAGAAGAGCCAGCACAATATCATTAAGTTAAAATGTGTTTAGTTATGTTATTATTAAGTTATGTTGGGGATAATAAAAACAAGTGTTTTTTTTATTAAACTTACACGTTTAATGTATGTGTCTACTTACAGGATTCAGTTTTTCGTTTGAAAAATTAAAAAGGCGAATTTTCTACAGCCCCACGAATTTTTACAAGTTTTTTTTTTTATATTATCAACTATCATAATTTTATTCTTGTAATTTTTTTTTCTAGAAAATTACGTCTATTTAAAAAGATTTGGAATTACGGCCGATAACTTTATATTTATGCTATATTTCATAATCTTACTGAGTAATGACAAAAATCTTTAAAAAAAATGTCCTGAAATAAAAAATTACTTAGCGTAAATTGTGCTCAGAAGAAAAATAAATACTTGTCTATGATAATCCGAGATTTTCTGTCACTTTTATACTTTGAGAAAGTTAAAAATAGTCATTTTCATGGTAGACAGACAATAACTTTTTTTTAAATTGTTGGCAAGTTGACCACAGCTCACCTGATGTTAAATGACGGGGTGGTCGAAGATGGCAAAGCCTTTCTAAGCTGACAAAGAACTGGTTCTCAATAGAGGCTGCTGGAACACATCGTGAGATGCTTGGCAGTAGATTTTTAACTTGAAAACTTTTATTTACTAAACTTTTTTTTTTAACTTTTTTTTTTTTAATGGTTGACAGGCTAGTTGTTTGACCACAGCTCATCTGATGTTAAGTGAAGGTGTGGTCGAAGATGGTAAAGCACACCTAGCCTGGAATGGAACTGGCTCTCAAGTGAGGCTGCCGGAACACACCGTTAGATGCTTGGCGGCATATTAAAACTTGTGCGATAGTTAGCCAGCCGAGTACTAGAAGCACCATGTTTTCCTTCGCCGGCAGCTCGAGCTCTATTGGGATTTGTGAAACCACCATGATAACCACTGAGCTATTATCGCTCCTTTGCCAGTGTCAAATAAGTATTTGATTTATCTTTAAGTAGGTACCTACTTTGTAATCAAGTTAGTCACAGCCGAAGTAATTCAAAGCCTTATCCAGTCATGACTTAGTAAAGTTGTAGTAAGTACAATATCGATGGAATTTTTCAAGAACTAGAAGTCTTATTTTATCACATTAAATCTATATTCCCACTCTTGGTTGATTTGACAGCCCTGTTGGTTCATTGGTAGATTAGTCTGTCTGATTAGTGGTCTGCTTCAAGAGCTGAAGGGCGTGGGTTCGATTCCCACCCAGGACAAACTTTGTGGTATAAACAAATGTTTGTTCTGTGTCTGGGTGTTCTGTATTTATTATAAGTATAAAAAGTATTGAAGTAATCTATCAGTTATCTGACTTCCATAGTACAAGCTTTGCTTAGTTTGGCGTCAGATGGCGCCGTGTGTAGTGTTATCTTGTACGTATTTCGTCTTTTTATACAAAAGTACTCGAAATAACACAAGGTTTGGTAAATAATACCTTCTGATTTTGTTCCTGACAAATTCTTTTGGTGGTAAGTCTGACTATGATTTCGACCACATCCGGTGGCCTACGACTAATTTTTAGTAATAATTTAGGTAACATTCTTCTTTTTTTATTTTGGCGTCGCATTTTGTGCGTTTGCCACTATCAAATGTTTTGATAAAATAAGAGTTAAGAATTAGTCAAGCCCAATTTTGACAAGTCCAGTCCGTGTCAGTCAAATCTAGTCATGCTTTAGTAAAGTAGTGATGACTTATAAACGCACATTTTTTTATGTTTTTTATTTTTTTATTTGACATTATATCACTTTCCTACACTTGCGTTTATAATTCGGCACTTTAGGAATAAAATACCCAAAAAATATACAATGGGGCGACACGACTCTTTTTTTTTCTTTGGTTTTGGCGTCGCGTTTTGAGAATTTGCCAGTGTCAAGTATTTTATATTTTCAAGCTTCAAAAGTTAAATAAGTGTCCTCGTAGCCAAAGTTTATGAATAAAACACCACCCTCTTTATGCATAAACACGCGACAAAACACTAGTTTTGGAAAAAAATACAACGGTGCGACACGACTCTTTCCGCGTTCTCGCCAAAACTCTCCACGACTTTTTCCGCGTTCCCACCTAAACTCATGGTAACATTGTCTTTGTGGGTATATTTAGTGACGTGCCCTAACAATAGATGGCGTTATTTCCAATCTGACATATTTATTTTACTTCGAGCACCGTACAAAAACAGTTTTTACAAAAATGCTTAAATCGGCAGTGTTATGTATATTATTAAATATTTATATTCACAAAAATGGTAGATAAATAAAATTCTTACAAATAAACTAGTGATGTGTACAAGTATTGCTTTAATTTCGACTAAAATTAATATTGCACCTAAATATACATATACATTTTTTTTCTTCTAATAATGGGTTAAAATAATATACGAAGACGACAAAAATTGGTACTTTACCATTAGAATAATAAATATTGATCACATTTTACCATTAGGTATCAACTTAAATTATTTTCTTTAACGAAAATATCGAGTTGCCAATTACTGGGTAATAGATGGAGCCACTTCAACGTGGCGTCGCGTCGTAACATTTATTTGGTATGAAACTTTAGGTATAAAAAAATACGACAACAAATCGACTTAGTTGCCTTTAAAATTATAATAATATTAGTGGATAAAAATATTTTTGTAAAATTGATTATTTATTATTCATATGGTAATATTAAATATAATAAATATTTATATAATAATATCTAAATAGCGTCATCACTAACACGATTTATTGCTTAACATTAGTTAATACTACGTATTTAATAATAAATTCATTTATATGGATGCACAATTCATTATTGGGAAATAAAGTCTTGAAATTATTATAATTGTCATATTAGAATTGTTCTCACGTATTTCACACCCATTCAATAAGAAAAATCATGATTATTTTTTTGAGATTAGTACAGAACTATTGTTATGCTAAAATAGCAGGATACCTATACATACTATTAAGATATCTAGGCATGGTAGCAAGATGCTTAGGCATGGTAGCAAAATACCTAGGCATAATATCATGAGATCTAGGCACAATAGCAAGATGCTTAGGTATGATAACAAGATGCCTAGATAATTATAATAGCAAAATGCCTAGGCATACTATTAAGATATCTAGGCACGGTAGCAAGATGCTTAGGCATGATAGCAAAATACCTAGGCATAATATCATGAGATCTGGGCACGACAGCAAGATGCATAGGTATGATAACAAGATGCCTAGATATTTATAATAGCCTGGGTATAATGGCAAGATGCTTAGGTACAATAATAAGATGCCTAAGCACTGTAGCAAGATGCCTAGACGTGATAGCAGGATATCTATGCATGATAGGAATTTGACTAAATTTTGGTATCTCGTACTTAACAGAGTAATCATTGTTTTTGTATGATAATTAATAAATTAAGAATAAGACAAATTAAATAAGTATTATTTTAAAGCCATTGCGCGTGTTTAGACATAATTTTAAGTAACTTATTGCATTTACATAATATATTGTGTATAAATTAGTAAACGTAGATATATTTACCAAAAAGTAGGTAACTGCAAATAAGTAAAATATGTAAAAAAAAAATTAAAATAAAAAATTGTTGGGAGCTTCTGTAATATAAATCCCATTTTAGTAATTTATTAGAAATAAATGAGATATATGTCATATTCGTTCAATTACTAAACCTATGCATAATAAAAAAATAACCTTGTAAAAAAAAACAACTTATTTTCCGTTGACATGCGAATATTCGTTCTATAAAATGCTTCTGCATCTTAGCAATAGGGCAAGGTGCTTTCAAAAAAGTAAAGCTGGTATATACTTTAGTATGTGCTAGAAGACTTTGTGCTAATGACGTCATCGTCTGGAAGTGCGAATCGAGAGGAAGGGGGAGTTCTCGACTCGTGTGACACATGGCATGTTGGACGGCTCAGACAAACGTCACACAACATTCATCATCATCATCATCTATTGCCTTCTTTATCCCACTGCTGGGTATAGGCTTCTCTATAAATGTTTTGCCATCTGTCTCAGTCCTGTGCTAATATGGTCCAGGTTCAAGCCGCGACGGCGCCGATATCGTCGCCCTATATTGCGGCTGAACGACTAATACACCGCTGGCCTAGTAGGGATGTGAAAAATAATCGATTTTTTTTCTTCTCATAATCGATTTTAATAATTGATTCTCTAAATATTAAAAATCGATTATATTACTTACTCTCTGTTTTTTAAGTAAAAAAGATAAGATATCCGTTGTTGGATTAAAACAATGTAGCTAAACTACACATTTTAATCGAATTTTGCAAACAGCGCCATCTGTGCGATAAATCAAAAAACGCGTGGTCACTAAACGTAAAAAAGGAATGTCAGATGTCTGTCGAAAAATGGCGCCATCTATATAAAAATAATAAATTTATTCAGTTTTCTCATTAAGTTGAAAAAAAAACTCGATTTGTTTTTTTTATTATGTACAAAAGAATGCAACTTTTCGAATAGTTAAAAAAAGGTTAGTTAAGTTAGTTGATTTTTTACAAATCGATTTATTTTAAAGAGAGACAATCGATTATTTAGTAATCGATTTTTCCCCTTCTAAGTCACATCCCTATTGTCTAGGCCACTCTGTTGCAACCTTACTCCACGTGTAATCATTTCGCCTAATTGTACCTTAACAAAACTTGTGCCGCAACATGCGTTATTTTCACTAAATATAATTCGCACGAACAAAATATTTAAATCCTTCACACTAATGTAGTATCCAAACATTTCGAACACACGTCAATTAAGGTGGTTCGATTTCCATACAAATAATTTT
Organism: Biston betularia; assembly: GCA_905404145.2. Classification (NCBI taxonomy): domain Eukaryota; kingdom Metazoa; phylum Arthropoda; class Insecta; order Lepidoptera; family Geometridae; genus Biston; species Biston betularia. The sequence continues at coordinate 550,158 of FR989892.1, read as the reverse complement.
TTGCCATTTATGGACAAATGGAGCATAATTTTACAGTGAAATAACAGCTACTGGCATTTATTTTGGTCTTTATTTGCGGTAAATCACAAATGCTTGAATGAAACGGTAAATTATAAGCATAATCTACTGTTTTATTCAAAAATAATAAATCATTTATAAATTTGATTTTATGCTAATAATCTACTATTTTATTCAAGCAATTGTGATTTACCGCAAATAAATACCATAATAAATGCCAGTAGCTGTGATTTCACTGTAAAATTATGCTCCATTTGTCCATAAATGGCATAAATATTTGACTAGTGCCGGTAAAATAATAGCATTGTCGTTTAAAGAAGGTCTTAACCCGCAAGTCTCATTTGGCGGCTTCAGAGGTCATAAATTACCTAACCTAAAACTAACACAAACAGTTCGTTTTCAAAATACTGAATATAAAAAAGGTAGAAATAACTTTACGCAGTCACAACACTTCAAAAGCTTACACTTTCTAATCCAATTAAAAATATAAAATCTTTGGTGTCACGTCAAATCGTTATACGATCGTAGAGAGAAATCAAACATTCTGTTACTGGCAACACTGAAAGGTTAGGAGTTCGAATAACGCGCTCTCATTGGTTATTCAAATGGCGCATTCACAATGGTTGAAAAGGGTATATAAGGCGAGGAATGCGGCTAGGCGTGTCAGTCGCGCCGTGTCTGCCGCTGAGAACATAGGCGTAAGTTCGTCTGCGTGCGCTGTATGCGCTCCGCCGAGGGTGTGGAATTGGAAGATGTCGCTGACCTGAAAAGAGAAATCAATTAGTGTATTACGTAACTAGGTGTTTTTTGTAATTTAATCTATGATCAAAATTAGTTAATATATTTACAAGTGACAAAATAAAATCAAGGACACCGCTGCTTTTACGTTCATTATTTTGAGTAGAATGCTTAAGCTTGTACCTTGTAGTTATGCACTATCAAACTATAATTGAGGTAATTAAGGACTTTTCCAGCTTCCGGTCAACTTTTTCAGCTGACTAAAGACTTTTATAATTAACTGATGACTTTTCCACCTTACTAAGAACGTTTTTAGTTGACTAAGAACTTTTCCAGCAGAATTTTCTAGTTTACCAAGAGTTAGAACCTTACCTCGTTCCAGCCATATCTGTTTTTGGCCTGCACTATCGCTTCATAGACCGCGCCAGGCTGCAGCTGCCTCAGCTCGTGTGAGACGGCGTGCTGCAGCGACCCTCCCGGGGGCGGCGCGGGGAGCACCACGTCGTGCCACCTACCCGGCTGCTGGAACGACTCATTTATCTGGGGAAATAGATTAATTTTATTAGCACCGTATTCGCAACAAAGTGATTCGCCAGAGAACTAAAGTCACAGACAGTTTAGCGTGTTAGCAAGTTGTCCTGGACATATCTGTCGCAGAACCGATAATCGCTGGGGTAGACGTGTTCTACAGTAAGGACGCTGTGTCTAGCATGGTAATTTTCGAAACTGAAACGAATTCTTAGATCCTATTTACTGGTATAATATTAATAATAATAATATAAGTCTTTATTGTATACACCAAATTACAAAAAAAGTATAAAAATAAAGACTTAACACTAATGTGACAATTGGCGGCCTTATCGCTAAAAGCGAAAAGGTTAATATTGTAAGGTATAAAAAGATCTTGGTTGGTACTTTGAAAATTCACCACGAACTGTCGGTAAAGCAGTCGCAGCTCTCCATCAACTAGTAATGGTACTACTTATCGCGAGCTGTTGGTAAAGCAGTCACAATTCTCAATTAATGATGCTAGTACTCACCGCGAGCTGTCGGTAAAGCAGTCGCAGCTCGTCGAGCGGCGGATAGCTGTCGACAGCAAAGGCAAGCGTGTAGTGCGTGGCAGCGCGCGCCAGCGGCGGCGATGTGAAGCGTGCCGGCCCCGGCCGTCCGGAGACCTCCACGTGCTGCCTCGCGCGACCCAGGCTGTTGTCCGCAACGCAACTGCAAATATACAAATTTTTCATAAAACTTGGTACTTTAAACCTTATTCTTATTCAAAATGGGGGCGATGAGTCCTGCACCGACGTCCCGCTTGGGGTGTATTGTGCATTTCCCTCTACCAGCGTCTACCAGAGCTAACCCAGCGCCTTGACGTATCGGAGCGAGGCTCTGGGCCGCTGGCATAGTAGCTAATAATAATAATTTAATAATAATAATTTATTATTTATTTGAGCAAAATATATACAGTGAAGTTATAACTTAAAACGCTCCAGTGGGATGCATGATAGCGAAAAAGTTTGGTGCGTACCCAAGGAACCATGCTTACCGCCTTTCCAATTCTTAACAGGAAGATCACTAACAATCTATTGAAGCTGAAACGACAGGACCTTCGTCTCTTAGTAGGCCTCATAACCGGTCATTGCAACTTGAACAGTCATCTCTTTAAACTAGGAGCCACGGATAGTCCGCTATGCCGTGGCTGCTTGCAAGAGAATGAAACTGTAGAGCTTGTGCTCCTGCATTGCAAAGCCACAGAAGATACTGGAACTGCTACTAGGCTGCATGAAGCTGCTTCCCCATCATTCATGTCATCGTCGTTGAACTTTCCACCCAACTCACTGGAGCTACTATGCCGGCGGCCCAGAGCCTCGCTCCGGTACTTCAAGGAGCTGGGTTGGCTCGGGTAGACGCTGGCAGGGGGAAATGCACAATACACCCCAAACGGGACGTTAGTGCAGGGCTTATCGCCCCCACTTTGAATAAGAACAAGAACAAGTATCCAAGGAACTTCCACTACGTATGGGTGCTAGTGGGCCGTCTTTCTACTTGTCCTGTAGTTAAAAGGGGATGGAAGTGCAAGGTCGTACAGCTCGGTAGCACATTCTCCGAAATGAATCCTGTAGAAAATTTACAGCTACCTTCCGGCGGTGTTCCAGCGTTAAAAGTTTATTTTCTACCAACTTTTCCGCTCTGATAAGTCGAATAGCATGCCGCTCTACCGAATCAAGATTTACGTGTAAGTATGTAAATAAATAAATATCGTTGGACATTACACACAGCGCCATCTGACCCCAAACTAAGCAGAGCTTGTGTGATGGAAGTCAGATAACTGATAGAATACTTAAATACTTTTTTGTTTGTAAATACATACTTATAATACATACAGAACACCCAGACACAGAACAAACATTTGTTGATACATAAAATGTTTGTTCTGAGCGGGAATCGAACCCACGCCCTTCAGCTCTAAAGGCAGATATGCTACCAATGAGCCAACAGGGCTGTCTATGTTTTGTTCTATTTTGTCTCTGTGTGTATCTTCCGTACCTGTAGTTGCCGAAGTCCTCTGGTTGTACGTTGGCAATGAGCAAGGTGTGGTTGTTGCCACGAGCGGACATCGTGACCCGCTCCGACGCGCTCAGTGGAAACGAATTCTGGTACCACGATACCTGAAGATGAAAAGGACCATCATAGATAGATAAATAGAAACTTATCTATTTATATAGTTTTTTTATTATTGATACATGATTTGATATAATTATATTATATATACATATTATGTTTGTTTTGATGCGCGCCTACAACCATATTTTGTTTACTGTGGGGATGGCTGGCAGAAAATGCATTAAGCCCTCCTTTTGTACATGTTTTTTTAAGTGTGCAATAAAGTACTAAATACATAAATAAACTTAATGCACACAAGAAATAGAAAAAAAACAAAAGATCTTATGAGCTAATGAAGGCCTTATCACTAAGAGCGATCTCTTCCAGGCAACCAAGATTCCGAAAACACAATTTATTTTAAGAACTGACGGGAGATGTTGTTGTACTATTAAATTTACAAATTTTAACTAATAAGTAGGTAAGTATTTAAAAAATAGAATTGTATTTAAATAAAACGAAATATATACATTTATGTACATAAAGATAAAACAAAAATTAAAAATTAAATCCAAAATCAGCAGCAAGGTGCAAAAACATGTCGTTTCCGACTATAAGGGCTCACCGGAAGACCAGCGCTGGTCATACCGCTTAGTATAACATTATGCGTTATGCGTTAACTGTCTGTCTCTGTTTGTTTGTTTTTGTGTTTGTACCTATTTGTTATAAAATAAAATCTTTTTCTTTCTATCTTTAACAGCAATATAAAATCAGCACTATCATTAACATCAAATGTTGAGGGAATTGTGAAAAAATATGTAATCCGCCATTTTGTGGCGGCGGCCATCTTGGACTGATTTTCATCAAACAGCTAAGAACACTCCCGACTAATTTACCTTACAAACAAAATCAACACCAGTTCATACGTTCGGGAGCTACAATGCCACAGATACGTCTAACTTATAACACCCCGTCGTTTTTGCGTCTGGGGTTTAAAATCCGATTAACTAGCCACTTTGCGATGACGGTTTAAGGCTTTGAAGTCAGCTTCCAGTTTAGCTAGCTGTTCAGTATGTGTAGGTACCTCAGCTGGAGGGTCAGCGAGCACGGTGCACAGAAGTTCAGCCCGGAACCCTTCCCCCGTGTGCACCCACGATCGCTCGACCGTGATCTCCGGCGGGTCTGCAATCAGATTAACAGTATTGATTATAGCGCCATCTGTTGACAGAATTCGAAACTCCTAAATTCCTAAAACGTCACCTCGCTGTTTACGAATTTAGGAGTTTCAGATTCCGAGGAATACTCGTCGATATTTCTAGCGGAAACGAGGGAAAAGTAAAGATATCGTTTGTTTTTTCAATGTTTATATTACCTACGTTAATCTTAGTTTAAGATTAAATCAATTTGACTGGAAAAAAATTGTGATTCAAGTTGACAAAGGTCACGGACCCCAGTATCTGTGGAGCATATAAATTTAAATAAAAAACATGTTTTTTTTTATGTTTGACAAGCTAGGTGTTTGACTTCAGCTCACCTGATGTTAAGTGAAGGTGTGGTCGAAGATGATAAAGCACACCTAGCCTGAAATAAAACTGGCTCTCAAGTGAGGCTGCCGGAACACACCGTTAGATGCTTGGCGGCTTGGTTTATTTTGTTCATTGGTAGTATGTCTGCTTCAAGAGCTGTACGGCGTTATTTCGATTCCCACTTAAAATTTCAAGAAATTTTAAAAAGCTCCATCTGTTATCAACCCCCTAACAACTTACAGAGCACCTGCAGCTGAAACTCGGTGACTAGTGGCGCCCCCACGCCGTTGTCAACAGTGCAGGCGTAGCGGCCGGAGTGCCGCCTCTCTAGCCGCGACAGCTGGAGCTGCGGACCTTCCCCGATGCGGGTGCTCGTGTCGTTCTGAAACGGAGGCGCCTGAGGAGAATAGGGCTGCTCTTTCGACAAATTACTCTCATTTATAAAATATGTATAACCAACTAACGATACGTGCCAGCTTTGTCTGCACTAATCTATCTACATCTACACTAATAAAGAAGAAAGATTTGTATTTTTGGGTTTTTTGTAAAGAATAAACTCAAAAACTACTGGCCCGATTTCAAAACTTTTTTCACCATTAGAATGTTACATTCTTCCTAAGTAACGTAAGCAATATTTATTTCTACACGAATAATATTATAAAACTGCAAGTTGGGATGGATGGATGGGCGTTTGTTACTCTTTCACGCAATAACTACTGAACGGGTTATGGTTGAAATTGATTGGCACACATATGGTTTATGGCCTGGATTTTTTTTTAATGTAAAAGTCATGAGCCGATTGAGGCGCTCTCCTGATGTTAAGAGATATCGCCTGTCCATGACCATTGCAGCGATACACAGAACTTTGAGTAACAAAACAACGTCCAGAGCATCGCTGCTTTGGCGCTCATTACTTTGAGACTAGATGGTTAGTCTCAACAGCCCAGTAATTTTGCTAGCTGCAATACCCTTCAAACCGGAACACAGTAATGTTTGCACACTACTGCTTGGCGGCAGAATATCTGACACTGCGGTGGTACCTACCTAGACGACCTCCTGCTAAGGAAATCTACCACCAAGTAAATACATAATAATATATATATGTATTAATATATAGGATAATTATATATAACTTTTGTTAAATTCCACACAGACGAAGTCGAGCGTATCAGCTAGTCAGATCATAAAATCAATAAATCCCATAAATAATTGATGGTAGTAATTTAATTTCATTGCTTGACATTTTTAATTTTTTTTTATTGTACAGTACTTATTTTGTATTGTTTAATTTTTTTATTGTACCTAACGTTAAATTTTGCATGCCGCAAGGCAGAATATGGCGCTCGTTAACTTTTTTTTAAATATCTGTTATACCCATCTACGCAATAAATGAATTATGAAAATGTTGTTCTAGAGTCGTGTGGGACGAAAACAAAAGTTTCTATATCTCTCTCTTTCTTTTCTAGCCCCGCTAACAAGATCAACTTACCAGTTTATGCCACGTGACGGAAGGGACGGGGTTGCCACTAGCGCGGCACTCGAGCACAGCAGCGCCGCCGCGCCGCGCGGCCGCGTGCCGAGACTCCGGCGACGCGCGCACGCTGGGAGGGACCAGCACCTCCACTGTGTGTACTTGGTCGCGGGCCACGCGATCCGATATCTGGCACACGTAGTCTCCCGCGTCCTGAAACACCAATAGATAGATAGATAGATATAACTCTTTATTATGCACACCATAAATAGAAAAAAGTACAGAGAACAAAGAACTTTATGAACTAGTGCCACAAGTGGCAGCCTTATCGCTAACAGCGATCTCTTCCAGGCAACCAAAAAAAGAAAAATACGATAGAAAATATAAGAAACAGACGGATACAAATACAAACACGACATTACACGAATACAACCACTGGGTTAGCGCGGTCGGTTCGCATGCCGAAGGGCGTGGGTTCAAACCCCAACAATGAGCTTGAGCTGCCGGTGAAGGAAAACATCGCGAGGAAATTGAGGAACCAACCTCAAGTTGAAAATCTGCCGCCAAGCATCTAACGGTGTGTTCCGGCAACCTCACTTGAGAGCTCGTGCCATTTCAGGCTAGGCGTGCTTTACCATCTTCGACCACACCGTCACTTAACATCAGGTGAGCTGTGGTAAAACACCTTGCCTGTCAAGCATAAAAAAAACACTTTGACTACGACTTGCTTCGCATGAATGTGACTATGACTAGTTTTTAAAATAATTAATATTTTTTACTAGCCTATAGGATAAAAGCCTATGTTTTAATCCAGGGTGTCAGTTACCTCCATACCACATTTTGTCCAAATCCGTAACAAACATGCAAACTTCCATATCCCACAAATATTATAAATGTGTTACTCTTTACGCAAAAACTACAGAACGGATTTGGATGAAACTTGGTATGGAGGTAGCTAAACCCTTGGATTAACACATAGGCTACTTTTTATCCCGAAAATACGTAGCGGGTAACACCGCAGGGCGCAGCTAGTAAAAATATTAAAGAAACCATCAGGGCTGTCATGATAAATAATATTTATTGTTTACACACTACTGCTTGGCAGCAGAATATCTGGTACTGCGGTGGTACCTCCTGCCAAGGAGATCTACCATCGAGTTAAGTTATTCAGTTGTACGGAACTCTTTTATGTTCTCCGTAAAATTCCCTTTAAAAACATTGGAACGTCAGTTAAAACCTCATTTCTTACTAATTAAGCCCGTCATCACAAAGCGACTGGACCGTTAATTGATAATTAAATATTATCTAAAAGTAGATCAGATTAAATTGAGTGAAAGAAGACATTTCGCGAGTATTAATGGAAAAAAGATTTCATCTCAAAAATGAGGGTAGATGACAAAATAGTGTCTCCGTTTTATTTATACAAAAATATAAAACAGTTTTTTTAATTTTTTTTTATTAATTTGCCCCATCAGGCAGGCTAAAGCTGTAAAGCCATAGTGCTTTGTCTTAAGTGTTATTTCTGCTGTCTCTTAGCTATAGTTATGGTCAAAGTCCAGTCTTAGTCAAGTCCAGTCTGTGTCAGTCAAGTCCAGTCATGCTTTAGTAAAGTAGTGGCGACTTTACTATAAAGCTTCGATGGAGTTTTGGAAGCAACACGAAAAGTCATGCTTCACCACATTATATCATTTTCCCACACTCGCGCTTGTGATTCGGCACTTTATGAATAAAACACCACTATTTTTACACTCGAAAAAACACTAGTTTTGGAAAAAAATATAACGAGGCGATACGACTCTTGCCGCGTTCCCGCCAAAACTCAGTATCGCAACAAGGTAAATCAGAGTAATGATCAAGCCGGTCAAAAAATTAAAAAAAAGTTAAAATACTAAAAAAAAACTAAAACGAAGCTGGCCACCATACCCTTGGACCTTTCTTGATTATTCGTCTGCGACCATACCAGTAAAATTTACTACACACACTATCCTTTACAACCTTACACATCAATAAACAAATTAGAGTCCTTCCCGACCGGAATTTCCGAAAATATCTATCGCGGGAGTGTTAAATCATAACCTAACTACGGCCATAAAGACGCCCGTTGCCAAAATACAACGGGAAAAAACAAAAAAGAACATGGCGGTCGAAAATTGCGCGCGAAACCGTACTTCAGTGTTGCCGTACATAAAAAATAACGAGCGGGTACTACCACAAAGGTTTTTATGCCGCAATTATCATATTTTTACAGGCCAATTATCGTTTAGGGTGCTCTTTTGCATTTTCCGAGCGAAAAAAAAGGATGTTTTGCTATTTTTAGTGTTATTAAACGGATTGGGTGCGTAAATGTTTATTATTTGCATTGTTAGTGTGAATTGTTAGGGTGTAATAAATTTTGTATTTTTTTTTGGCGGTTAAAGTTTTGGCGGGAACGCGGCAAGAGTCGTATCGCCTCGTTATATTTTTTTCCAAAACTAGTGTTTTTTCGAGTGTAAAAATAGTGGTGTTTTATTCATAAAGTGCCGAATCACAAGCGCGAGTGTGGGAAAATGATATAATGTGGTGAAACATGACTTTTCGTGTTGCTTCCGAAACTCCATCGAAGCTTTATAGTAAAGTGGCCACTACTTTACTAAAGCATGACTAGACTTGACTGATACGGACTGGACTTGACCAAGACTGGACGTTAGTCTACACTATTATAAAGAGAAAAGATTTGATTGTTTGTATTGAATAGGTTCTGAAACTACTGGACCGATCTGAATAACTCTTTCACCATTAGAATGCTACATTATCACTGAGTGACATAGCCTATATTTATGTTGGTAATCGAGTTTGTTTTCCCGTGCGAAGCCGGGGTGCGCTGCTAGGACTATTATATAGAGAAAAGATTTGATTGTTTGTTTGTTTGTATTGAATAGACTCCGAAACTACTGGACCGAACTCAAAAACTCTTTCACCGTTGGAAAGCTACACGATCCCCGGGTGACATAGGCTACTATTTATCCCTGTATTCTCACAGGAACGGGAACAAAGCGGGCGAAACCGCGAGGCGTCCGCTAGTACTATTATAGAGAGAAAAGATTTGATTGCTTGTTTGTATTGAATAGGCTCCGAAACTACTGGACCGAATTCAAAAACTCTTTCACCGTTGGGAAGCTACACTATCCCCGGGTGACATAGGCTACTTTTTATCCCTGTATTCTCACGGGAACGGGAACTACGCGGGTGAAACCGCGAGGCGTCCGCTAGTACTATTATAGTGAGAAAAGATTTGATTGCTTGTTTGTATTGAACAGGCTCCGAAACTACTGGACCGAATTCAAAAACTCTTTCACCGTTGGAAAGCTACACTATCCCCGGGTGACGTACGCTACTTTTTATCCCTGTATTCCGACAGACACGGTAACTACGCGAGGAGTCCGCTACTCAATAATAAAGAGCGGAAAAACTTATAAAAATGACTCTCTTTTAGGTCATGTTAGCATTCTCCGAGAGAAATGTCACGAACACGGACCATTTCCGCCATTTGTGTTTACGCATCAAGTCCATAAACAATAGGAAGCACATGCCGAGGGGCTCGGCACGCCATAACTTTCATACGCGTTGCTTGCGACAAATAATGAATAGCTAGTTTATTGTACCAGTACGTGCTCTAAGAAACTATGCCATTCAAACACAAATATATTTACTGACAACACCAATGTTACAAGTCAAATTCCGTTACATCCTTTCAATTTGACAGCCCTGTTGGTACATAGTGTCTGCGTTGAGAGCTGAAGGGCGTGGGTTCGATTCCCACCCAGGACAAGCATTTTGTGATATAAAACAAATGTTTGTTCTGTGTCTGGGTGTACTGTATGTATTATAAGTATGTATTTACAAAAAAAAAGTATTTAAGTATTTTATCAGTTATCTGATTCCCATAGTACAAGCTTTGCTTAGTTTGGGGTCAGATGGCGCTGTGTGTAATGTCCTGCGATATTTATTTATTCCCACTCAAGATTAACATTTGTGTGACTAACATCGATGTTTGTTCTGTTCTGTGTCTGGGTGTACTGTATGTATTATAAGTATGCATTTACAAAAAAAAAAGTATTTACGTATTCTGTCAGTTATCTGTCTTCCATAGCACAAGCTCTGCTTAGTTTGGGGTCAGATGGAAAAAAAGAAAAAAATGTAATATACAAAAGTAGTGAGTCGAACGAGACGCTCTCCTGATGATAAGAGATAACGCCTGTCCATGATCATTGCAGCGATACACAGAACTTTGAGTAACAAAACAAAGTCCAGGGCATCACTGCTTTGGCGCTCATTACTTTGAGACTTTCGATGGTTAGTCTCAACAGCCCAGTAATGTGGCTGCCGTACCCTTCACAGTTATGTTTACACACTACTGCTTGGTAGAATATCTGGTAGAATATCTCCCACAGCGGTGGTGCCTATCTAGACGACCTCCTGCTAAGGAGATCTACCACCAAGTAACCAATTATATTATTATTATTTAATTTAATTTTACTATTTAATAGGATAGCTCCCGACAGATATTGTTGGGGTTTTTATTAAGTTTATACCTTGGTAGTTTTAAATCGGGGGGTTTGAAATTAATTTATCATTTTTCAATTACTTTTTAACCGTCGTGAGTTTTTCAAAATTAAACTATTAAATTTTTTTAAGTTAACATAAACATAATATGTAACAACAATTTAACGCGATTAAATGACTTGATCTTGAACTTGTGGATCTAGACAATACAAGCATGTAAACACACCTGCGGTCCCACGTCAGTGATCTGCAGGTTGTAACCGTCCACGAGCCGGAACCTCTCGTCGCGGGTCACCATTAGACTCGCGGCCGTCAGGACCGCGGGCCCCCGCCGCCACAGCAGCACCAGCGACCCTGGAACGTCACCACACACATTACAAGCAAGCGACATTACTGGGCTGTTGAGACTAACCATCGCAAGTCTCAAAGTAATGAGCGCCAAAGCAGCGATGCCTGGACTTTGTTTTGTTACTCAAAGTACTGTGTATCGCTGCAATGGTTATGGGCAAGCGTTATCCCTTACCATCAGAACAGCGTCTCGTTCGTCTCATTGCTATTACGTAAAAAAATTGATAGAGGATTCAATGATGAATCGGTTCGGAGAAAAAAAATATGTTTTTCATTGTATTGAGCATAAAAATAGTGAAAAAGCCTCACCCAAGTTCTGCACCTGACATGGCAGCAACAGAGTGTCGCCAACCACCGTTCTGAAGGAATGGCCGCGTGACAGGAAACGTGGTCCATCATCTGAGAAACACAACAGAAACACATGAGAAATGTAGCAAACAACAAACGCAAAAGAAAAACCGAATAGATTACGGAGGAAATGGCAAATGCGTCTAACGCGCAAAGTCAAAGTCAAAATCATAGTCATAGTCAAAAGCTTTGTTTACGTGATAGCAGGAATGTAATGTCTTCACTGCATAGTATAAAACCAAGTCGCACCCCTCTGTCCCTACACGGAAAAAAAGAGTCAAAGAGGTTTCTTTCGATCAAAACATTTGGTTTGCTTGAACATATTTCTTTCAGTCAAAGAAATTGTTTTAAAATACAATGACAGGATATTGAACTAAATTGGTAACTTTCTTGATTGAATATAGCAATATTACTTTAACCTGAACCAAAACATCGTTGTTTCAACACAATAAATCTTACTTGCCCGAAACTAACCCGAATTTTTGTTTTAATACTTTAATTTAGTTGTTACAAAAATGTATAGTATCGGATCAACTAATTTGATGATCTTATTTGAAATAGAAGAAAAAGCTAAAGGAAAGTAATAAAATGTTACCTTAATGTTACATTTGATTAAACTAAAAATACATTTGTCTTGGTTCAAATACACAATGTTATTGTCATGAAGTTCTCGTTACTATTTTAAAGAGTGCTGATGCTCCAATACAATAAATTTAGTTTGTCTGAAAATATCCTTAATAATTCATCTTCAGTGAAAAGAGATAATTAGATTAAGCCGAAGTACTGACCATGTTAATGCAATGTTATATTTCTTTAAAACAAGGATAACTGTTAGCTTGGTTCGAACACACAATGTTATTGCCCTAAAACGTTCGTTGTTTTCGTTACAACTTTTTTTGCTTTTCTACCTAAGCAATTTATTTTGAAATAGTAATGCTGATATATTGAAGTAAAATAATGATTATCTTACTTTATTCGTAATTATTAATTTAGCCTGAAGTAAATTTCGTTGCTTCAATGTAACATTTTACAAATCGAAAATATTTAATGGTTTGTTCTAAATGCTTAGATTTTCTTGCTTATGGAACATAAATAGTATCAGATCAATTAGGTTTTATGTTAAATCAAAAATTCCTTAGTCTTGCTTTTAAAATAATTAATTAAATTAATCGAAATCGATACATTTTAGTAAAATGTAATATTTCTTTAATATAAGAAAACCTTTCTTGCGTCAAAAGCACGGTGGTGCTCTTTTGAAACTATTGCCGTCAGTCGTTTTATTTTATTTAGTAGTCGACTGGTCGTTGTCTCGTTGTGATTGTGAACACTGAACTGTGAAATTGTGAATTTTCGCAAACTTTTATATGCTAGACCTCAATGGCCAGCCGACGGACCACCGTTTCACCAGAGAATACGTGGCCGAGTGCCTCGACAAATTTCAAGCGCGCGCGACTCGCGCGGCGATCAATCACACACTGAAGTCGTATGCGCATTGCATTTTGCTTCTTGACAAACAGTGCTGTTTTAAGGGTAGGAGGAACAAATGGGAAATGCACCAAAATACTAAAATTCTTAATTAAATCATAATCTGGCGTAACCAAATAAGTATTTATTATTATGGTCAATTTATGACTTAAAAAATTATATTAGAGATATGGTTCACTTGTATAGGTAATAATAATTGTAAACTATTGTGTGTTAAGTTGTACTGTTGTATTTTTAATTGTACTATTATTTTAAATTGTGTTTTTACTATAATATATTCAACGCTCAATTAATTGCTCTTTTTTTCTAATCACTCCCAAGAGACATCAAAAAGGAAACTAACAATATGATAGTGTAATTGTGATACAAATCTCAATCTAGTTAGAAGCGTTTTCATATACAATGCTTCTTGATGTTCACATTTGTTTTGTTATGTTTCAGGAATGGTTAGTCTTCTTGACTCAGTTGGTTGAATTTATTGGAGCTCAATCCTTTAAAATGCCCATTATGTTAACCGCTTTTTGACAGCTCATACAAAGTGGACGACATAACTTTGTACAGCGTCTAGCAAAATAAATCTCACACAAATTAATACGTTAACGAACTCGAACTCGAAAGTGAACTCGAACTCGAACGTGAATTCGAACTCGAACTCGAACGTGAACTCGTACTCGAACTCGAAAGTGAACTCGAACTCGAACGTGAACTCGAACTCGAACGTGAATTCGAACTCGAACTCGAAAGTGAACTCGAACTCGAACGTGAATTCGAACTCGACCGTGAATTCGAATTCGAACTCGAACGTGAATTCGAACTCGAACTCGAACGTGAATTCGAACTCGAACTCGAACTCGAACGTGAATTCGAACTCGAACGTGAATTCGAACTCGAACTCGAAAGTGAACTCGAACTCGAACGTGAATTTGAACTCGAAAGTGAATTCGAACTCGAACTCGAACGTGAATTCGAACTCGAACGTGAATTCGAACTCGAACGTGAATTCGAACACGAACTCGAAAGTGAACTCGAACTCGAACGTGAATTCGAACTCGAAAGTGAATTCGACCTCAAACTCGAACGTGAATTCGAACTCGAACGTGAACGTGAACGTGTTAGATTATCGCCAGCTATACTATTCTTCATACCGCAGCACAATAATATTTATACACTATGTATGCTTAGATATTCAAAACTACGCAACGGATTTTGATGCGATTTTTTTTTTAAATGTAAAAGTAATGAGACGACCAAGACGCTCTCCTGATGGTAAGAAATAACGCCTGCCCATAATCATTGCAGCGATACACAGAACTTTGAGTAACAAAACAAAGTCCAGGCATCGCTGCTTTGGCGCTCATTACTTTGAGGCTTTCGATGGTTAGTCTCAACAGCCCAGTATGTCGCTGCAGTACCCTTCACACCGGAACACAGTAATGTTTACACACTACTGCTTAGCGGCAGAATAACTGGTACTGCGGTGGTAGGTACCTACCTAGACGACCTCTTGCTAAGGAGATCTACCACCAAGATTCAAGAGCAAGGTTTATATCTATAATCTATATTTAATATAAAATGTAAAAAAAAGTAATAATAAATAATAAAGTTTCTTTATTTTTTTTTTATTTAATTCTTTATTATAAATAATAGTGATTTTATTATATTGGCCAATTCGGTATGTAAAGTTTTTTTTTTGTATTTATTTTATATTTTTTACTGATAGTAAACTTTATTTTATGAAACTAATTTGAATATTTTGGCTTTCTATGCGGTAGTTTAATTCTAATACATTTTCAAACTTTTTATAGTTATGACGTCATAACATTGGCTGAATATGTAACATATGCGCACCTTTTTTAGGCACTGAAAGAATCCTTATACAGCCAAGGACATGACGTCATTAGAAGTTAATTGAAAGTCAAATTTATTTTATGTATTTTATTAAAATAAACCCCGTCTCATAGTTTAAAGAGTTTTAAACGGAAAAATCATGTACAGGAATGTAATATTTAGAAATGGTTTTGGAATCAGCAAAGTATTTTTTTTCTTTACATACCGAATTGCTCGTGTAACAGAAACCTCAGCCACGCTACAGCATACAAACTTCCCTACGGGGGTTACAAAGTAAAAATCATTTACATTTCTACCCTCCGGAAAATCCCAACCCAGTTTATAACCTACAAATCAATTCATACAAGATTAAACAATTAAGTGAACTGCCGCCGCTTAAGGTGGTACGAGTTCCATGCAAAGAAGTTTTAGCCATTTATGGACAAATGGAGCATAGTTTTAGAGTGAAATCACAGCTACTGGCGTTTACTTTGGTCTTTATTTGCGGTAAATCACAATTGCTTGAATGAAACGGTAGATTATTAGCATAAAGAACTGAAAAGGCTCTCGCTAGGCGTTTCGGTCAAGGGTCAGATTCAAAAGGCGGTGATATTTGAAACGACACTCATTTCAGAAGCCTCAACGCCGAAGTTGAAGCCCTCATGTTGGAGCCCTGCCGCTGCCTGTGATAGTTTTTAAGTTGTTATTTGATCACTTACCATTTCTATAATGGGATTTATTGATTTTTCAAGCTGAGAAAATATATTTTCTAATTAGCGGAGTAAGAGGGTGTGGCCTAAAGAGGTGACGTCACGGCAGCTATGGTGGTGTGACGCTGTCAACGGAGAGGGAAGCCGGCGAGCATGGAAACGTCAAGCGCCGGGTCTCTTTCGCTTCCAACGCTCGGACCAGACGGACGTAGTGCCTTGTGTGTCGTGCATTATTCGTAGCTAACTTTGATTTGTATGATTAGGTCTAATTAGCGTCTTGTGCATATGTTTTTTATTATTTTTCGTTTCTGACTCTTCTAAATTTCTATTATTATTTTAGTTTAATCTTTTTTAGTTTAATCTTTTAAGGTTTCCGTACCCAAAAGGTAAAACGGGACCCTTTTACTAAGACTTCGCCGTCCGTCCGTCTATCTGTCTGTCCGTCTGACACCAGGCTGTATCTCATGAAACGTGATAGTAAGACAGCTGAAATTTTCACAGATGATGTATTTCTGTTGCCGCTATAACAGCAAATACTAAAAAAACAAAATAAAATAAATATTTAAGTGGGCTCCCATACAACAATCTCTCGTGGCGATGATAGCTCAGTGGTTAGCGCGGTAGGTTCGCATGCCGAAAGGCGTGGGTTCAAACCCCAACAATGAGCTTGAGCTGCCGGTGAAGGAAAACATCGTGAGGAAACCATAGCATGGTGGTAGGGTACTTTAGTACTCGGCTGGCTAGCTACCACCCTCAAGTTGAAAAATCTGCCGCCAAGCAAATAACGGTGTGTTCCGGCAGCCTCACTTGAGAGCCAGTTGCATTCCTGGCTAGGTGTGCTTCACCATCTTCGACCACACCTTCACTTGACATCAGGTGAGCTGTGGGCAAACACCTAGCCTGTCAACCATAAAAAAAAACAATCGTGATTTTTTCTGAAGATTTATAGATAACGGTACGAAACCCTTCGTGCGCGAGTCCGACTTGCACTTGGCCGGGTTTTACATAATACACTCACAAACAATTTGGCCGCGTAAGTATGAAAGTAGAAAGAATAAATTTATAAACCAACTTTTTCAATTATCAAATTCTAATCAAGAATTGACAGGAAGATGAAATCCAATATTATTTCATTTTGTGAGAAAACGTTGCCCCTTAAACACAGAGTAACACAGCTTACAATGAATGTGATTAAAATGGAAACTTATTTCTGTTCTATAAAAATAGTATGTTACCTAAATATAAGGAACAGCTGTTATTTTGTCGGCTATTTCAGACTTATTATACATTATTCTAAAGAGGAAAGATTTGCTTGTTTGTTTGTTTGTAATGAATAGGCTCCGAAACTACTGGACCGATTTCAAAAATTATTTCACCGTTGGGAAGCTACACCATTCCCGGGTGACATAGGCTAATTTTAATCCCTGTATTCCCACAGGAACGGAAACTACGCGTGTATATACAAAAAAAAAGACGTGTGGCACGCGGAGACTGCCGTGGTAAAGCTTTTGCATAGCATTACAACCAATGCCACCTAGAGGCGAGTTGCTGAACTAAAGAGACAAGCGTGATATTTCAAAAAGTCATTAAAAGTTCTGTTATTCATCGATACATGGCCGGTGGGAGGGGGGGGGGGGTGTTGTGTTAGGTTATTTTCGTTACGGAATTTCTGGATTCGGTCTCCACGCTCAAGGCCCGCGATAGAAGCTTAAAAGTATTCTGTCAGCTGTCTGGTTCTCATAGGTTTGCTTAGTTTTGGTGCTAGATGGCGCTGTGTGAAATGCCCTCCAATATTTATTTATTATTAAAAGCCGTGTCGCACATTATCGTGAGGCATACGCGGACCGGAATTGCTGAAACGACCGGATCCGTTTCCGGTAGAATTGCGCTATTTATGGCGTCCGGCGTATGGCAACCCTACCCCGATGGATTGATGGTTAATATTGCCATACTGTTAAATTAAAGAGCGGAAATCGGACAATAAATTTTTAATTGTCTACGTATATCGCTTGCATTATTACTTATACTCTGTTCAAGAATCTTAGATATTTTATGTAAACAAAGGGCCAAAGGGTTACCTTTTATTGTCTGAGGGGATAACAGGGTATAAAATATATATTTTTAATGGTAGTTCACAATATTTGACTAAAAAACATTCAATAATTTGTTTCTACTCGTAATCTGTGATCAAGTATAAAATAAAAATCGTTTTGTAATTATTTTTTTAACGCAACATTTTGGCTGCGAGTTTTGGCGTGAACGCGGGAAGAGTTGTGTCGCTCCGTTGTATTTTTTTCCAAAACTAGTGTTTTGTCGAGTGTTTGTGCAAATTGCAAAAAAAACACAGCGCCATCTCACCCCAAACTAAGCAGAGCTTGTGTGATGGAAGTCAGATAACTGATAGAATACATAAATACTTTTATTTTTGTAAATACATACTTATAATACATACAGAACACCCATACACAGAACAAACATTTGTTTATTCACAAAATGTTTGCCCTGAGTGGGAATCGAACCCACGCCCTACAGCTCTCAAGGCAGATATACTACCAATGAGCCAACGGGGCTGTCAAAATTCATGTCTTACATCTATAGTTACAGTCAAAGTCTAGTATTGGTCAAGTCCAGTCCGTGTCAGTCAAGTCCAGTCATGCTTTAGTAAAGTAGTGGCGATTTTACTTCAAGTTTCGATGGAGTTTTGGAAGCAACACGAAAAGTCATGTTTCTACACATTATATCGCTTTGCTACACTCGCGCTTGTAATTCAGTACTTTTTGAATAAAACACCAGTATTTCTATACATAAACACTCGAAAAAACACTAGTTTTGGCAAAAATACAATCGGGCGACACGCCTCTTTCCGCGTTCCCGCCAAAACGAAGCACGCTTAGTTGCGCTTGTCAGTCTATGGACATATCGAGTTTTTTTTCTTTGGACATGGCACGTTTGCGCATTGTGCCAATTCTTATGAAATGTAAAGAATATTATTAGGTACACTCCTATTTCTTTTTAAAAAAGCATTAATTTCCTGCCAGCTATCCAGTATTAAATATGCGCTGCAAGTTTCACGATAAATCCTTTTTGAATAGTGCCCGTTATAAAACTTTCAACGATTAATATCTCGCGAGACGCTAGCTTTGAGGATTTAGTTTTAAGCATTTTTTGAACAGGTTCGGAAGGCTCTGTATGAAGATTTTTTACTGTCAAAGTAATTCTTTTTTCTCGATTAAAGCAAAACCAAAGGGAAAGTCTGTATAAATAAATAAATATCATAGGACATTAAGTCAACAAATAGGATAGCACCGGCATAGGATAGTGGTTAAACGTGAGCCTGTTGTTTTTGTTTTGTTATTTGTATGTTGATATTTTGAGAGAAGTTATTAACATAGTAGTTTGGTTAATTGAATTTTTAATTTCGCTTTGTTATATTTGTTGTTGGTAATTTTCTATGTTTGTTTTGTTTGCCCGACAAGGGCTCCCCGGAAGACCATAGGCTTAGACATAGGCTTGCTTTTGACCGCCATCCCGCCTGATGTTAAGCGAAGATGCGGTCTACGGTGGAGCACGCTCGCCTAGAAGAAACCGATTCACTCGCGACTTGAAGGTACCCAGACTATATTCATCGGGGAACACCCACTCGGGCAGCAGACTCCAATGTCTGGCGGTACGTATGAAGAAGGTGGAATCAAACCGCTTAGTTCGAGCTTTTGGAACATCAATCATGAAGCGGTGTCGCTGTTTAAAGCTCCTGGCTGTCCGATAGTAGAATGGGCAGGGTGGAATTAGGTCAAATCTTTCCTCTTTATTATATGTTGGTAATTAACAAAATAAAATGTCACTACATTTGTAATTCATCTGTCAGGAACAATGTTAATCGTCTGTGGCACAAAACTACAATAGGTTATGTGCCCAGCACGCTTCCACTGCGCTTCTATAGATAGATACTTAAAACTCACAAAAACTCCTTATATAGATATAGTTTTTCGTATACTGGCTACACCGGAAACAGATTTACCAACAAAATCATTCTTCTGTAAGCGTCGGAAGTGAGTTTTGGCGCGCGCGTCTCACGCCAGTCTCGCCGACTCGATTAAAGATGGCGGCAAATTCTATTGTGCACAAACATCGTAATTTCCTTTCTTGATCGATTATGTGGCCTCGGAATTCGGTTTTTAGGGTTCCGTACCCAAAGAATAAAACGGGACCCCATTACTAAGACACCAGTCCGTCTGTCGCCAGGCTGTACCTCATGAACCGTGATAGTTAGACAGTTGAAATTTTCACAGATGATGTATTTCTGTTGCTGTTATAACAACAAATACTAAAAAATAAATATTTAAGGGGGGCTCCCATACAACAGACATCACTCAGAGTAACATCAGACAGAGTGTGGTCAAACGCGAACCTATTTTGCATAAAAAGAAAAAAAAACAGACTTGATTTTTTGCCGTTTCCATAGATAATGGTACGAAACTCTTCATGCGCGGGTCCGACTCGCACCGGTTTTTCTTGATACAAAACATACAAAAACTTTCTTTTCACAATACTTGGTAACACGTTTGTCATGTTTGAACGCATCTCACCTGGTGTTAAGAGACGGCACGGTCGAAGATGGTAAACACGCCTTGCCTGTACTCCCACAGGAACAGGAACTACGCGGGTGACACCGCGAGGCATCCGCTAGTAATATTATAAACGTGAAAGCTTGGATGGATGGATGTTTGTTACTCTTTCACGCAAAAACTATTAAACGGATTTGCATGAAATTTGGTATGGGGGTAGCTGAGACCCTGGGTTAACACATAGGCCATTTTGGCCAAAACTATAGCCGGAATCTGATATAATTAAACATGATCAATATAAGCATGAGTTAAACAAAAATCAGTAAAATAAAACTTACCATAAAATTATGAAAAAACAATTTAAGCGCATGGTACTCACTGCGATTGTTCTGTGCTAAAACAGCGTGCACCGTCAGCACGCACATAAGCGCGCACCACCCGCCCATCGCGCCCGGCGCTCACGCTGTCAACTTGCAAGTAATCATCTGCAACAATACAAAAACGTAAGTGTTATCTATGAGAACAGTTACTCCGACAAACATAATGAGACGAACGAGACGCTCTCCTGATGGTAAGAGATAACGTCTGTGCATGAATATTGCAGCGATACACAGAACTTTTTAACAAAACAAAGTCCAGGCATCGCTGCTTCGGCGCTCATTACTTTGAGACTTTCGATGTCTAGTCTCAACAGCCCAGTAATATAGTATACAGTACACTTCAAATCAAATAATTTATTTTGTAAAGGTACATGTAGGTTGTTAGGTATGCTTGGAGTTTCCCTACGAGATCCAATCAGAAATGAGGAGATCCGCAGACGAACCAAAGTTACCGACATACCAATGGATTAGCGAGTTGAAGTGGCAATGGGCACATAGCATGCAGAACTGCTGGCCGATGGTGCTGCAGAGTTCTGGAGTGGAGACCATGGACCGGCAAGCGCAGCGTAGGACGTCCACCCACAAGGTGGAC
The DNA here is from genome assembly GCA_905404145.2 of Biston betularia. NCBI lineage: Eukaryota > Metazoa > Arthropoda > Insecta > Lepidoptera > Geometridae > Biston > Biston betularia. The sequence goes on along the minus strand of FR989892.1, from coordinate 529,007 downwards.
AGACGAGCTAGTAAAGACCGCAGGAACGCGCTGGATGCGAGCCGCTTCCAACCGGTCTTTGTGGAAGTCTGTGGGGAGGCCTATGCCCAGCAGTGGACGTTCTACGGCTGAAATGATGATGATGATGATGTGGGTATATAATTCGGCACTTTATGAATAAAACACCACCGTTTTTATGCATAAACACTCGACAAAACACTGGTTTTGGAAAGCTCAAAAAGGCGCAGTTATCCGTGCCCAAATTAATTTGAAATCAACATTAATTTTCAATATTCGAGAGTAATTTCCCATCCACCCCCTGTTGTTTTCCCCCCCGTTTCTATGCATTTACAAGCACTTACCGTTGAGGGCGCTAAACGCATTAAAGGTTGTTTGGGGTTTGAATCCTTAGCTTTAGGGTCATTGCACGCTAGTATACCTGGCTATTTTTAGGGTTCCGTATCCAAAGGGTAAAAACGGGACCCTATTACTGAGACTTCGCTGTCCGTCCGTCCGTCCGTCTGTCACCAGGCTGTATCTCAAGAACGGTGATAGCTAGACAGTGTGGTGTAAGATGGAGCACGCTTACCTAGAAGAAACCTATTGTCCTGTCTCTGTCCTGGGTGGGAAACGAATCTTCGGCCTTCGGAGTCTAAGTAATAGGGTTCCGTTTTACCCTTTGGCTACGGAACCCTATAAATAGCCAGGTATACAATTATTTATTTTACTTGGTGGAAGATCTCCTTAGCAGGAGGTTGTCTAGGTAGGTACCACCGCAGTACCAGTAATTCTGCCGCTAAGCAGTAGTGTGTAAACATTACTGTGTTCCGGTTCGAAGGGTACTACAGCTAGCGAAATTACTGGGTTGTTGAGACTAACCATCAAAGTCTCAAAGTAATGAGCGCCAAGGCAGTGATGCCCTGGACTTTGTTTTGTTACTCAATGTTCTGTGTATCGCTGCAATGGTCACGGACAGACGTTATCTCATACCATCAGGAGAGCGTCTCGTTCGTCTCATTACTTTTTACATAAAAAAAACACAACCAAATTTAGAACCTGCATTTTTGAGTGACTTGAAATTGCATTTTGGCTTATGAAGGTGAACGAATTTTTCCAATCTATTTAGTTTGAAGTTTAAAATCCAAAGATAAGTTTTCTGAACGCACCCCGGGCGCACCCTCGGAGGGGAATCAATCACTCGGAACGAGATCGCAACGGGGACGATATTGGACTCGATTTATTATTTATTTATTTTCTGAGGGGTGATATTTACATCATCATCGTTAGCCCGACCACTGTAGTACGCAGTTGTCCGCTGGACATTTTATACTTATCCAAAAAGTACATATAAAATCATATAAAAACATTTGAAGTGAAAATAATGTAATATATACCATTACTATTATTTTATTATTTACCAGAGAATCAGCAAGTTGAAGTGGCAATGGGCATATAGCACGCGGAACTGCTGGCCGATGGGGCTGCAAAGTTCTGGAGTGGAGACCACGGACCGGAGAGCGCAGCGTAGCACGTCCACCCACAAGGTGGACAGACGACCTAGTAAAGACCGCAGGAACGCGCTGGATGCGAGCCGCTTCCAATCGGTCTTTGTGGAAGTTAATGGGGGAGGCCTATGTCCAGCAGTGGACGTCCTACGGCTGAAATTATGATGATGATGACTATTATTTTTTGGTTTCACATATTTTTATATAATTTATTTTGATTCACTTGACATTATTCTTATTGCAATTTTAATCTTTTAAATTTTTATTAATGACGACATTTCATTTGCCATTTAATTAATTTTGTAATTGAATTTAACATTGCTCTCACAGTTATTATAATTGTTATTAATTATTACATATATGTCTGACTTGTAATTGTCTTATTACCAATAAAATGATTATGATTATAAAGAGGAAAGATTTGATTGATTGTTTGTATTGAATAGGCTCTGAAACTACTGGATCGATATCAAAATTTGTTTCACCGTTGGGAAGCTACACTATCCCCGGGTGACATAGGCTACTTGTTATGCCTGTATTCCCACGGGAACGGGAACTACGCGGATGAAACCGCGGGGCATCCCCTAGTACTATCATAAAGATGAAAGATTTGATTGTTTGTTTGTTTATATCGGATAGGCTCCGAAACTACTGGATCGCTGAACGCTGTTTTCCTTCATAGTTTAAACCCAGCGATATAACGGAAGACTGATGCGTGGGATTCAAACCCAGAATCCCCAGATTAGAAGCCAGACGGCCTCCAAACAGCTACTCGAGTAAAAATATAGCTTTACCTATAATATTTTTGACATGCTATCTTAATCTAAGCATGACGGGGGAAAAAGAATTATTATTTTTAAGTACTTAATTTGTTCTCTTGTTTCGGAGGCCTAATTACGCTTTTTAATTATATTTTTAATCCTCTTTTTATCAGATGAATTTAGGCTGTTGTGTTTTTTTTTAAATAAGGTATGTATGTACACAGGTTGTATAAAAAAGTACAGATGTAATTTTGTTTGGAGAAAGTAGTTTTTATATATTTAAAGTAATTTTTGTTATGAATTGGAATATGATTTGTAACTTAGTTGCAGTAAAACATCGTATTGTTTTTTTAAACGTTACTTGGCGCCGTCTCATCTTCCTGTGACTTCGGGACAAGCTGGTGCTGCCGCATCTAAAGCTGAAAACCTCAAACGGCACAAATATAGTTATTTGGATAGAATGTATCTTTTTGTGCCGTTTGGGGTTGAAACTTTAGGTCCGTGGGGGCCGGCCGCTCTCGAACTGTATCGGGACCTGGCCAAGCGTCTAGAGGAGGCTTCAGGTGACCAGAATGCTGGTATCTACTTTGGTCAAAAGCTAAGAATTGCCATCCAGCGTCGCAATGCTGGCCATATACCCCTCCTTTGACGGTTTTTTAGACTAAGTTTTTTGTATATATTTTGTAAATAGTATAATTTAAGGTCTTGTTTAATGTAAATATCACAAGAATAAAATTAATTCTTTTTTTTAAATGTAAATTAAATCAGATGATCAAGACGTTCTCCTGACGGTAAGTGATGACGTTTGTTCATGACCATTGCCTTGATGCCATGCCATTAATATGTCTGTGTTGCGATTATTTCTCATTAAACTTCTCCAGACAAATTGCAAGAGACCCCCCTCACAGTCTCTGTTCAAATCTAAATAATAATTAACCTACATTTTAGTATGAACAGTAGAATGAAAGCAAATCATAAAAACAAATTTGTAATGCCGCTAAACGCCAAAAAGACATTTTAAAACGAAAATAACAAACAAAAATGTACCCTTTAAAAGCAAAGGGTGACACCCTTTCGGATTTATCTATTTAAATTAAGTATTTAATCCAGAACAAGCCCGAGCCAAAGGGCCAAAGCCATGGGAAAGATTTAAAAAAAGTTTCCCGAGTTTTTAACGTCAAACAGGTTGTCAAAGGCACGCTTTTGAATCTGACAGACGCTGTCACATTTGAAAAAAAAATTAAAATGTTTTGGTAGAACGCGGATGGATCATGGTGTAGTGTGGGTTGTAATTATTATTTTCCAAAACGCCTATTTTTTTGTGGTAAAGCGCTATCGAACCTACTTTGCCGATACAATTTAAATTAAAGAAATATACTTTCTTTACATTAATTTAAAAATTAATATCGCATTTTTTATGGTTGAATCGTAGCTAGCCAGCCGAGTACTAATTAATACTCTACCACACGCCAGCGCTAGAACAGTAGCTATCATCGCTACCTAAATAAAAAACATCGTCAAGGCCAATTGAGCTATCACGCTTTTTGGATCTACATAATTATAATATCATTGATCAGACTAATTTTCAAATTTGAAAAGTTTTATGATTTTTTTTTTCTTTGGTTTTGGCGTCGCATTTGCCAATGTCAAGTATTATATTTTACAAGTGTCTTAAGTCAAATAAGTTGCGTCGTACGTAGCTATAGTTATATTCAAAGTCCAATCTTGGTCAACTCCAGTCCGTATCAGTCAAGTCTAGTCATGCTTTAGTATAGTAGTGGCGACTTTACTATAAGCTTCGATGGAGTTTTGGAAGCGACACAAAAAATTATGTTTCACAACATCTTTATCATTTTTCCCACACTCGCGCTTGATTCGGCACTTTATAAATAAAACATTATAACCACCATTTTTATGCATAAACACTCGTTTTGGAAAAGATATAATGGGGCGATACGACTCTTTCCACGTTTCCGCCAAAACTCTTAATGATTTTTATTTTGGGGCACGAAATCTTAAAATCTTTTTAAAACCGTGCGGTGCAGCTAGTATAGAATGACCCTTTGGCTAATGGCTCCGTGGGAATCTGGCTAATTTCGCACACTTTCCCAGATCAAAAAGCACGAGGGGACTAATCCGGCAGAAGTGGGGATACCAGCAATAATTGTTTGTTTTCTGCTATTTGTTATGCCGGAGGGGGAAGGTTGAATGGCTAGGTTTTTGACCCACGACATGTAATGTCAATTCAAAAGTATTACCGCTAATGTTTTTCGTGTTACCGTATCCTTTTTATTGATGACGTTTCGCTATCGCGTCTTTTTTTTTTGGATTTGGCGTCGCATTTTGAGCATTTGCCAGTGTCAAGCTTTTTATTTTTTCAAGTTTCAAAAGTTAAATAAGTTGCATCGTAGCTATAGTTAAAGTCAAAGTCCAGTCATGCATTAGTAAAGTAGTGGCGACTTTACTATAAAGCTTCGATGGAGTTTTGGAAGCAACACGTAAAGTCATGCTTCACCACATTATATCATTTTCCCACACTCGCGCGTGTAATTCGGCACTTTATGAAAACACCACCATTTTTATGCATAAACATTCGACAAAACACTAATTTTAGAAAAAGATACAACGGACTGACACAACTCCTTCCGCGTTCCCGCCAAAACTCCTATCCATCTTTTGTCAGTCCTTCGCCAATTTTTTTTTCATAGTCGGCATCGCACTTCGTGCTTTTCCCCGTGTCATGTATCCCACGAATATCATAAATGTGAAAGTTTGGATGGATGTTTGTTACTCTTTCACGCAAAAACTTCTGAACAGATTTAGATGAAATTTGGTATGGAGGTAGCCGAGACCCTGGATTAACACATAGGCTACTTTTTATCCCGAAAACATGTAGCGGGTAGCGCGGAGCGCAGCTTGTAAACTGTATTTTATTTTTGTGTTAAAGTCGAAAATAACAAAGATATTATGTATTTTGAAATTGATTTGATCGTGTTACCGAGTGGTTCAACCGCAGCTCAGTAAATACATCACTTGGCGCGACAGGTGTACGAGACTCGTAATTATAAACTGCTTGTAAACATACGGGCCGTCGTTTCGGACACGGATCATTTAATGAGAAAATTAAATGACAATGCACGAACGTGCTATGATAGATAGTTTTTTTTTTTTTTATTGTTGACAGGCTAGTTGTTTGACCACAGCTCACCTGATGTTAAGTGAAGGTGTGGTCGAAGATGGTAAAGCACACCTAGCCTGGAATGGAACTGGCTCTCAAGTGAGGCTGCCGGAACACACCGTTAGATGCTTGGCGGCAGATTTTCAACTTGAGGGTGGTAGCTAGCCAGCCGAGTACTAGAAAGTACCCTACCACCATGCTATGGTTTCCTCACGATGTTTTCCTTCACCGGCAGCTCAAGCTCATTGTTGGGGTTTGAACCCATGCCCTTCGGCATGCGAACCTACCGCGCTAATCACTGAGCTATCATCGCTACAAAGATCCTCTTTATTGTGCACTAGCGGACGCCTCGCGATTTCACCCGCATAGTTCCCGTTCCCGAGGGAATAAAGGGATAAAAAACCTATGTCACCCGGGGATAGTGTAGCTTCCCAACGGTGAAAGGATTTTTGAAATCGAAAGTTTTTTCCAGTTTTTATGTGTAGAAATAGTGGTGTTTTATTCGTAAAGTGCCGAATCACAAGCGCGAGCGTGGGAAAATGATATAATGTGGTGAAACATGACTTTTCGTGTTGCTTCCAAAACTCCATCGAAGCTTTATAGTAAAGTCACCACTACTTTACTAAAGCATGACTGGACGTGACTGACACGGACTGGACTTGACTAAGAAATAACACTTAAGACAAGGCAGTATGGCTTTACAGCTTTAGGCTGCCCGAAGGGGCAAATTAATAAAAAAAAAACAATTTTTAAGCTCGTGTTTAATAGAATTTTATTTATGCTTATTTTTTGAAATTTAAAATAGTAATAATGTGATTCCGATCTATATTTATTCAATTATTTTTTTTTGATAATTATGACATTCACACATTTTATTTTGACTATATAACTACTACACCTATTTTAATATTATTTTAAGGACTATTGTAATTGGCATACTGTGCCGTTTTAGTCTAGAAACAATAAATAAGTCTTAAAATCCTGCTCTCTCTGCAGTAACCACTTGCCAAAATAGACAGGTGGTAGTGTACTTTCTAGTAATCGGCTGGCTAGCTACCACCCTCAAGTTGAAAATCTGCATCTAACGGTGTGTTCCGGCAGCCTCACTTGAGAGCCAGTTCCATTCCAGGCTAGGTGTGCTTTACCATCATCGACCACACCGTCACTTAACATCAGGTGAGCTGTGGTCAAACACCTAGCCTGTCAACAATAAAAAAAAAAAATAGACACTAGCCAAAATCAAATAGAAGAAGATGTAGCGTTTTTTCAGCAGTACCGTCCGCAATTCTTCCCCGTATGTCGCCGGCTGTATAATTTGCGATGAGATAGGAAAGTGGTGCCGCTGTCATGTGATTCAGGACGCTACGTGTGCCGCGGTTTATAATTTATACGTGTTTGTAGGCAGGGACGTAATCGGGCCGCGGGGGCAAGGGGCAAGTTTTCAGCAAGTTTAAGCCTCTACCGAGCGGATTTGGTACTGTTTGTTCCATGGTATTTTCGTTATAACTAAAACACCATTAATGAGGTTAATACTTAAGATATTTAAAGACCCACTCTATACCTCTACTTAGCAATTTAAGTTATATTAAAATTACTTATTAGTCTTAACTAGGCTAGATTGTAATAACAATGAGGTATCTAACAAAAAACAGATAAATCATTAGAAGGAAAAAAAATCTCTATACCTTCTACAATTTACAAACACGATAACTTTTAGTTTCCTCGATAGAAAAAAAATCCAAACTAACCCCAAACAATCTAAACAAAACCGCGATACGGCGTAAGTACTGCACGGAAAGTCATCAGTCTTTGTATAACAATAAAATTACATTTTCTCTAAATAATTATCACATAAAAATTATCAAAATATGTGTTTGTTTAAATAAACGAATTCTTCGAAATTTTGGAAACGCTTCGATTCCACATTCTTCATACGCACAGCGACGATGTGGAACTCTCTGCCAGCGTCTGTTTTTCCCGCGAACTACAATTTGTGTCTGCAAATCTAGAGAAAACAGGTTTTTTTCTAGGTAAGCGTGCTTCATCCTGGACTGCATCCTGCTTAACATCAGGCAGGGTGTGGTCAAACGCGAACCTATTCTGTATAAAAAAAAAATAAGTTACTAGGTCTTCTAAGCAGAGATTCGATTTTTTTGGTATGGTATAGAATCGCGTTTCCCGTATGCAACGATGTGGTTGAGGATGGAACACGCTTACCAAGAAGCAACCTGTTAACTCTTTTTTTTAATGCCACAGGTGGCAATCTCGCTGACGGGTTGCCGGATGTTAAGCGATCACTGTCACCAATTTTTTTATGCTACCATAAGTTCTAAAATTGGCCATGATGTAATGTTTTCTAAACAATTATGAGATAATTGTAACTGGGTGTATCCGTTTTTTCCTCAGTAATAAATAAATAAATTATAGTAAACATCAAGTACAATTAGGAAGCCTCCTGCAAAGTTTGCCATCTTTGTCAATTTTGTGCCCACGATATTTAATTGCATCCTCCCGTCGTGAATATCTGCCCCCGGCCCCCATTCTAAGTACACCCCCTGGAATTTACTTAGCACCTAACTTGATTCCGTTTACTTAAATCACTCTTGACTATGTTAAAATTATTACTTGAGGCGGGAAGTTTATTGCGCAGTTAATTGAAGAGTAATGAGACGAGCAGGACACTCGCGCGATGGTGAAACATATTTTTTGGAAACTTTGAGTTGACAAATTTCCCCTCCCAATATAGCTACTTGGAACTCTTAGGTGTGATAATGACAGTGAGTGAACATTTCCTATCCTAATATAAACTTTTCTCTTTGTTTTTTATTTTTTTTATTTTAATTTTTGTTATTGTATTTTAGATTTTTGTTTTAGTGGTATGTCAAAATTTTGTGAGATTGGATGTAATTGGTTTAACCGTATTCTTTCTCAATAAATAAATAAATGTGAAAGTTTGGATGAATGTATGTTTTGTTACTCTTTCACGCAAAAACTACTGAACGGATTTGGATGAAATTTGGTATGGAGGTAGCTGAGATCTTAGATTAACACATAAGCTACTTTTTATCCCGAAAACATGTAGCGGGTATCACCGCGGGGCGCAGCTAGTTCACAATATAAACCTTATAAAAGTGATGTTTATGATAAGAAGTACCTAATGGAACAAACGCGCCACTCGCCTGATGGTAAGAGATAACGCCTGTCATGTCGCTGCAAACCGGACACAGTAATGTTATGCAGGGTTATACGCTTGGGGTGTATCAAGCGGAAAAGGGGTTATTGAACTCTTTTGTTCATTACATTTTGTAGAAGCTCGATAATGTTTTTCTTTGAAACAGCTGTTTTCTGCTCTTTCAGGATTGGTTTCATAGTTAAAACTATTGCAGTGAGTGAGTGTGCAAATTATAGAACACACGAACAAAGTGTCTTCCCCTTAACCCTTATTAAAGCATTGGGAGGAAGACTTCCCACCTCTCAAATCGTCATTTATTTTTATACGGTAACACCAAATTAATCCACTTGTTTCTGAACGCAGACAATAAATACAAGGCAATATTTCTAATGGCAACACTCTTCTATGAAATGTCATTTGTCATCATAAGTCAACGTCAAAGGTTGATGAAGCGATTTTTTGTTCAAAAGCCGGTGTTTACGTTTTGTTTTTTGTGTTATGCTGCGAAAAAAATCAGGTACGTAGAAGCAAGTCCCAGAAATGGAAAGTAGACTATATTTCTGTTGTTTTGACCTAAAAGTTTACATAGAATCGTTGGTATGTAGCCTGGTAGTCTTGCCTAAAGTTGGGTCTTCTAAGTGGGAATATATGATCCCAATGTCCGTGGAACATAAATTACGGGTGAATTTATCTATATAAAATTATGAGTGTTTGTCTTTGAACATAAAGGAAAGAAAACTATTGTCTAAGGGGCGTTCAGAGCAATTTTTGTATAGCATTTCCTAATACTAATACCTACTTGGTGTTTGTAGATCAAAGAAACCTTACTCATCGGTTTACATTTAATTTTTTCGTTTATTTATGTATTTTTTTCCGTTGTTTTAGAAAAAAATGCCACCTAAGAAGCTAAATACAAAAGCGTTAGAAAAAATTATCGAGAATTTGGACGATTTGTCTGAAAATGATTCAGAAGATGATTTTTTTTATGGTGATTCTGTAATAAGTCCCTCAAGCTCTTACTTACACCAAAATGAAGATGATAGAATCGAAAGGAAACTTGAAATGATGTTTGGCATTGACAACATTAATGATAGAGAAGAAGAGGCACAGGAAGCCACCATCACATTACAAACGAGAGAGTCCGTACAAGATATTTTGGGTTCTGATTGTATCACGACAGAAGAGGCAGCTTGCAGTACACCAATGGCAACGGATGATATCTATGATGAGCAGAGTGGTGACCAAAATGCCAATTTTGATAATAATCCATATATACGAGAATTTATTGAGCAAGATGCAGATTTAAATGTATCCACTTCTGATAATCCACTTCTGCAAGAAATAATTTGTGAACATGATGAGCAACCATTGGACAATATACAAGTATATCCTGCTGGTGAAGAAGACTATCAAACGACACAGAATTTAGTCATGCACAGAGACCGATCCAAACCAAGGGAATGGAAAATGTCGAGAACGACTCATGACATTCCTAGTTTCGACAAAGGCTTACAACCTAAAAATGAATACAACCACAAAACACAACCGATAACTATTTTCGAAAAGTTCTTCCCGGAATATTTAGTACAATTGATTGTCGCACAAACAAATAGATACGCCATATACAAAAACAGTAAAGACTGGGTTCCAGTCACTGATGATGGAATCAGAGCTTATTTAGGAATATTGATAATGATGGGATTAAATCCCCTACCGGATATGGAACTTTACTGGTCTAGCGATTCTTTCTACAATAATTCAGAAATTTCCAGAGTGTTTCCTATAAAGAGATTCAAGAAAATAACAGAAAATCTCCACCTCAATGACAATACCATGGAACCATCAAGAGATTCTCCAGATTACGATAAGTTATACAAATTGAGACCTTTGATAACAACATTGAATGAGGTATATCAAGAAGAAGTATACAATTCAAGTGTACAGTCAATCGATGAATGTATGGTGAAATTTAAGGGGCGGTGCTCTCTTAAGCAGTATATGCCACAAAAGCCTATTAAAAGGGGATTTAAAGTATGGGCAAGATGTGACGCCAAGACTGGCTACTTATACCAGTTTGAAATCTATACCGGAAAAGGAGATAGTATCGAAAATGAAGGCCTTGGGTATAACGTGGTAATGAAACTTTGTAATAGTCTGCCCATAAACACACTGGTTGCCTTCGACAATTTCTTCACAAGTTGCAACTTACTAGAGGATCTATATGATAAAGCAATATATGCCGTAGGAACAGTAAGATCAAACCGAAAAGATCTCCCAGAAATGATGAAAAAGCAACCCAAAAATTTAAGATTACAAAAGCACGAATTTTCAGCTATGACAGCCGAACCAATCACAGCAATTAAATGGCTTGATACAAAAGACGTCACACTGCTCACCACAGCACATCAACCACTTGACATCATGTATGTAAAAAGAACTCAACGTGATGGATCAAGAGCCGAAATTCTGTGCCCAAAAGCGATCGCTTCATATACACTGAGCATGGGTGGCGTGGATCTATTTGACCACTATAGATCCTCTTACCCAATCAGCAGAAAATCGCGTAAATTTTGGATGCGTCTTTTCTTTTTTATGTTTGACGCATCCATAATTAATGCATACATCACATACAACCAAACTCATACTGTAACACCACATTCACACCGGGAATTTAGGTTGCGCCTGGCGCGTGCGCTGATTGACAATTACTCTGAAAAAAAAGCGCCCATAAATGTGCCTTTTAAAAGTAAGAAAGGTGGAGTGTTTGGCGTACCAGACGAGGTACGTCTGATAAATGTTGGTGAACATCTGCCAGAAGAATCTAGCACATATAAGAGATGCAGGTTCTGCAGTACAAAAAAAGAAGAGAAGAGAACGAGAATGAAATGCTCCTATTGCAATGTACCCCTGTGTATTAGGGGCTGTTTCAAAAACTTCCATAAAGCAAAAACAAACTAGAATCACACTCAGCGATATGAAAGAGTCCAAAAATTGTGATGAATAAATAAGTATAATTTATGTAGCTACATACTCGTAAGTTACCAAATATTATGTTGGAATTGTGATGAATAAACATTATAATATAGGAAATAAATAAGTATAGTATGATTAAAAAGATTTCATAATTTCTTAAAATAAAACTCTAGTTACACGAAAAGTTGTTTTATTTACTTTAAATTTTGCGTACAAATTAAATCAGAAGTAAAGCCAGGGCAACTAGCTAGTAAAAAATATATCACCATGCTATACCAGACAATGGGAGTTATAGTTCCCACTTACACAATTTAGGTGAGCGCATTAACAGACAACGGGAGCTCTACTTCCCACCAAAACAAAGTCACTTCCCCCCCATTTCCCCCCTTTTTTTATGGATTTTTGAAATCTATGACCCAAACTTACCCTAAAACCGATCTTAGTTTTCCATTTACCCTTCCATAGGCTCGCGTTTGAATAAGGGTTAATAGAGACAGTAAGAAAAGTGTCGATGGACGCGTTCTTAGAATATACTCTACTTAGCAATTTAAGTTATATTAAAATTACTATCTAACAACAAACAGATACATCATTAAAAGGAAAAAAAAAGTTAAAACTGTTGATAACTCTGTGTACAATGACCCCCTTTTTCAGATTATACCTATAGTTTAAAACCCTGTATACTATTTAACTGACCTGCAATGGAAACCTACCGCCTGAAACACAGAAGGGCGACAAAAGTCAGTTTCGCGCAACCTACTAGTTCCAACATCTAAAATTTGCTGTTTCGTTCGCGTAAAATTTAACTAAAAGTTTGTTGAGCTTGCAGTATATGAAATTTACTATAGTTTAATACAGTTCATAAACTATACGTGTGCCAAATTTCATCCAAATCCGTTCAGTAGTTTTTGTGTGAAAGAGTAACAAACATCCATCCAAACTTTCACATTTACAATACTAGTTACGCCGCACGGTGTTACCCGCTACATCTTTTAGGGATAAAAAGTAGCCTATGTGTTAATCCAGGGTCTCAGCTATCTTCATACCAAATTTCATCCAAATCCGTTCAGTAGTTTTTGCGTGAAAGAGTAACAAACATCCATCCTTCCTCTACAAATTAAAGTTGTGGTACCGATGCTTTTAAAATGCGTTATGTAATTATTATATATGTAACGAGACATAACGTCGCCCCATCCTAATTATCTAAGTAATATAATTAGGCATGTCACTTAATTAACTTATCCGAAACATAACAACATAAGTAAATAACTTGGCGTTCCGAGCACGCTAACTTTGACATTAACGATAGAGCGGGCCAGAGAAACAGCGGACGCATAGGAGGTAGCGGCGTCATAGGCGGGAGCGGGCGGGCGTATTCTCGTGAACCAAGATGACGCCGCACGTTGTACTTTATGTTTGACAGGCTAAAGGTGTGATCGAAGATGGTTTTTAGGGTTTCCTACCCAAAGGGGAACGCAAAACGGGACCCTATTTATTATTGAGACTTCGCTGTCCGTCCGTCCGTTAGTCACCAGGCTGTATCTCAAGACTGGTGATAGCTAGACAGTTGAAATTTTCACAGATGATGTATTTCTATTGTCGCTATAACAGCAAATATTAAAAATAAAATAAAATGAATATTTAAGGGGGCTTCCATACAACAAACTTGATTTTTTTACCGTTTCTTGCTATTTTACAGATAATGGTACGGAACCCTTCGTGCGCTAGTCCCACTCGCACTTGGCCGGTTTTTTTTAAATAATAGATAGGCTTGCGTTTGACCGCCATCCCGGCTGATGTTAAGCGAAGATGCGATCTACGGTGGAGCACCGATTGGTAGAAGAAACCGATTCACTCGCGACTTGAAAGTAATATTAATAAATAAATATTGGAAGACATTTCAACACAGCGCCATCTAGCCCCAAACTAAGCAAAGCTTGTACTATGGGAACCTGACAGCTGACAGAATGCTTAAATACTTTTTTTTTTGTAAATACTTACAGTACACCTAGACACAGAAGAAACATCAATCTTAGTCAAAAAAATGTTAGTGGTGATCGTCCTGAGTGGGAGTCAAACCCACACCCTTCAGCTCTCGAAGCAAACATACTACGAATGAACCAACAAGGCTGTCAAAGGTACCCAGATAGTAAAGCACACCTAGCCTGGAATGGGACTGGCTCTCCAGTGAGGCTGCCGGAACGCACTGTTAGATGCTTGGCGGCAGATGTTCAACTCTCGTGTGGTAGCTAGCCAGCCGAGTACTAGAGAGTACGCTACCACCATGCTGTGGTTTCCTCACGAGGGTTTCCTTCACCGGCAGCTCGAGCTCGTTCGCCAAAATTCAACTATAGGTAAACTAAATATAAACATTGAACATTCAAAATGAACTTCCGCAAAGTAACGCTAATTTTTGTAGCGATGACAGCTCAGTGGTTAGCGCGGTAGGTTCGCATGCCGAAGGGCGTAGGTTCAAACCCCAACAATGAGCTTGAGCTGCCGGTGAACGAAAACATCGTGAGGAAAACCATGGCATGGTGGTAGGGTACTTTCTAGTACTCGGCTGGCTAGCTACCACCCTCAAGTTGAAAATCTGCCGCCAAGCATCTAACGGTGTGTTCCGGCAGCCTCACTTGAGAGCCAGTTCCATTCCAGGCTAGGTGTGCTTTACCATCTTCGACCACGCCTTCACTTAACATCAGGTGAGCTGTGGTCAAACACCTGGCCTGTCAACCATAAAAAAAAAAAAAAAAAACGCCTGAATCAATCAATTATCAACTATAGGTATTTAACTATACTTGTTTCTCAAGGCAGTCTGTCTGCAGTGAGCTTTGGTCAAACACCTAGCCTGTCAACCATAGAAAAACGTTACCTCTTACCATCAGGCGAGCGTTTCGTTCGTCTAATTACTTTTATACTTAAGAAAATATTTCCGCTAAAGTCATGGCCCACCGCTTTGATTGAATTTGCGTACGTTATCGATTTGTGCTGATACTCGACACCTTTACAAACTACTAAATATAATTTAACACTGTCGCGTATCCGAACACGAAGAAAGCGTCAAGTCAAATGTTAGATGTTTTTGACAACTACTACTCAACTACTACTCACTTCACATCAATATATATTGTCTAACGGAAATTTTTACAAAGCGCAGACATAAAAACGAATATTACAAAATACAATTTACTATTATTACAAACAAACACTTTAATAAGTAAAGTACAATCACTGTTTTTCCGGGACAAAAAAAACCCGGCCAAGTGCGAGTCGGACTCGCGCACGAAGGGTTCCGTACCATTATCTATGAAAACGGCAAAAATATCACGTTTGTTGTTTTTATTCTGTTTTTTAGTATTCTTTTTTTTTATAGCAGACATTCTAGGTGTTTGACCACAGCTCACCTGATGGGAAGTGACGGTGTGGTCGAAGATGGTAAAGCACAGATTTTTTTTTATGTCAAAAGTAATGAGACGTACGAGACGCTCTCCTGATGGTATGAGATAACGCCTGTCCATGACCATTGCAGCGATACACAGAACTTTGAGTAACAAAACAAAGTCCAGGGCATCGCTGCTTTGGCGCTCATTACTTTGAGACTTTTGATAGAGTTAGTCTCAACAGCCCAGTAATTTCGCTAGCTGCAGTACCCTTCAAACCGGAACACAGTAATGTTTACACACTACTGCTTGGCAGAATATCTGGTACTGCGGTGGTACCTACCTAGACGACCTCCTGCTAAGGAGATCTACCACCAAGAAAAGCTTGGAATGGAACTGGCTGTCAAGTGTGGCTGCCAGCACATCGTTAGATGCTTGGCGGCAGATGTTCAACTCTCGCGTGGCAGCTAGCCAGCCGAGTACTAGAGAGTACGCTGCCACCATGCTGTGGTTTCCACGCGATGTTTTTATTCACCGGCAGCTCAAGCTCATTGTTGGGGTTAGTACTGATGCCCTTCGGCGTGCGAACCGACCGCGTTAACCACTGAGCTATCATCGCTACTTTACTTTGCCTTTATGATGAAGGTCACAGGATTTGGCCGAAACTATATGCTTCTTATTTGGTTTTGTCCTCGCATTTTGAGCATTCGCCAGTGTCAAGTGATTGATTGATTGATTGATTAACTCTTTATTGCACACACTAAAAAAAACAATACAGAAGAAATAAAATTAATTAATTGGTGTAACAACTTGCGACCTTATCGCTAAAAGCGATCTCTTCCAGGCAACCGTAGGACGGACAGGATCAGAGGAAGAAAAATACGGGGTGTGTCAAGTGATTTATATTTTCAAGTTAAATAAGTTACTTTGTAGCGATGATAGCCGAGTGGTTAGCGCGGTTGATTCGCTCGACGAAGGGCGTGGGTTCAAACCCCAACAATGAGCTTGAGCTGCCGGTGAAGGAAAACATCGTGAGGAAACCAAAGCATGGTGGTAGCGTACTCTCTAGTAGGTACTCGGCTGGCTAGCTACCACGCGAGAGTTGGAAATCTGTCGCCAAGCACCTAACGGTGTGTTCCGGCAGCCTTACTTGAGAGCCAGTACCATTCCAGGCTAGGTGTGTTTACCATCTTCGACCACACCGTCACTTAACATCAGGTGAGCTGTGGTCAAACACAGCCTGTCAACCATAAAAAAAAGAAAAAAGTTACATTTACTTTAGTTATAGTCGAAGTACAGTCTTGGTCACGTCCAGCCCGTGCCAGTTAAGTCCAGTCATGCTTTAAAAAAAAGCAGTAAAGCGACTTTACTATAAAGCTTCGATAGAGTTTTGGAAGCAACACGAAAAGTCATGTTTCACCACATTATATGACTTTCCTACACTCGCGCTTGTGATTCGGCACTTTATGAATAAAACAACTATTTTTATACAATAAACACTCGAAAAAAACACTAGTTTTGGAAAAAAAACAACGGTGCGACACGACTCTTGCCGTGTTCCCGCCAAAATTCTAATTCTCCATTACTCAAGCCTCATTTATCTTATACTGCATTCTATCTCTGTCATTGCTTATTATATTACCTACTCCGAAGGTTACTATAACTATCGCTTTATTTCTACTGTAGTTTATTCTATGTAGCAGAAATAATGGACGATTTCTTCCCGTGACGTCACGTGTAGTGATGGGCTTAGTTGATAAAACTGCTATATTTTGTCGATGAAATGAGATTTATTCACGAAAAATAGGGTTTACATTGGTGTTATTATAATTATATAAGTCATTCCTCCTATTTTGCCGTAACTCGGCATGTGAATTAATTATAGAATAAATTTATTAAATATTATGATTAAAATAAACAATTATGTCAAGTTGATACAAATTAATAATATAATAAAAAAATAATAATTATGTTAATGTAAGAGTCAAATATAATATTAGATAAATTGTCCAGTCAAAATAAAATATAATTAATTATGTGAATATACGATATACGATGAATTG
Organism: Biston betularia; assembly: GCA_905404145.2. Classification (NCBI taxonomy): domain Eukaryota; kingdom Metazoa; phylum Arthropoda; class Insecta; order Lepidoptera; family Geometridae; genus Biston; species Biston betularia. The sequence goes on along the minus strand of FR989892.1, from coordinate 511,996 downwards.
GAAAGTTGAGTTATGATATGAAATCTTTTATTTTTAATTTGATTTAGTTATGACATTTTTTATATTGATATATATATATTGTTTTTATGGATATTTGATTATATTGACATAATTATTTTATATGTGACATGTTACTTCATTGACATTTTCATTTTCATTGTTTTGACATATGTTATGATTTTGATATTTTTACATATGAATGGAGAAATGACCTGTAACTTTGGTGTTATTAATAAATGATTTCTATTTGTATTTGTATATTTTTTGACTGAACAGTTGACCCATTAATTATCATTATTTAATTTAATATAATTTATAATTATAATTTCTTAAATCCTAATTATTATCTGGCGACTTTAAAAAAATGTAATTGCAATGCTCCTAGACATGCATAGTCTTGGAATGCGATACAGATAAATAAAATTGTGTAGGTATTTGTATTGTTGTGAATATTATTGCATTGTGTTTTGCATGTTATGGAATAAATAAATAATTTTTTAAAATATTCAATAACTGGCGACCCGCCCCGGCTTCGCACGGGTGCCATGTAGATACTAACGTGGTGCATATGCATGTATGATACATATAAACCTTCCTCTTAAATCACACTGTCTATTGATGGAAACCGCATTAAAATCCGTTGCGTAGTTTAAACGATCTAAGCGGCAGGCGGGAAGCGACTTTGTTTTATACTATGAAGAGACTAGCGACCCGCCCCGGCTTCGCACCGGTGCAATTTAGATACTAATGCTGTGCATATGCAATTATGCACGTATTCTACATAGAAACCTTCCTTCCTACGTCCAAACTTTCCTAGCCAAAAAGGCCCCCACAAATATAATTTATAAATTTAGCTATTAGGTTAGGTTAGTATTATATTGTAAATTCGCGCCAATAAGTGTAAGTACTAATGTAATATATTACTTATAATTACTGGGCAGTTGAGACTAACCATCGAAAGTCTCAAAGTAATGAGCGCCAAAGCAGCGATGCCCCGGACTTTGTTTTGTACTCAAAGTTCTGTGTATCGCTGCAATGTTCATGGACACGTTATCTCTTACCATCAGGAGAGCGTCTCGTTCGTCGCACTACTTTTTCCATAAAAAAAATTTAAGATAAAAAATGTAACCACATCTTGAGCGAATAAAAACCCTTGAACTTAAAGTTGAAAAATATTTGTCCGGTAATGTCACAACACTAGTGAGTATTTCCAGCGCGTGTCGTGCGACACGCGTCGCGCCGCCACGTCGTGGGTCGTAGCGGCACGTGCGCCGCATTTGTCTTGTCGTGTCACTTATTGTCGGTCCATTATCAAAGTACGAGTAAGTTAGAAAAAAAAACTGCATGTAAAAATGTACAAGTGTTCAACTTGTACATATTTAAACACTAAGAGAATTTTGAATTTTGTACATTAACTAGAAACATGAAAATTCGAAGAGTCGTATTTATTTCTAGTTAGTCTTGTTTTAGATATAATGTGGTAAAACATGACTTTTCGTGTTGCTTCCAAAATTCCATCGAAGCTTATAGTAAAGACGCCACTACTTTACTAAAGCATGACTGGATTTGACTGGCACAGACTGCCCTTGACTAAGACTGGACTTTGACTACTTATGAGCGCCGAAGCAGCGATGCCTTAACTTTGTTTTGATACTCAAAGTTCAGTGTATCGTTGCAATGGTCATGGACGTTATCTCTTACCATCAGGAGAGCGTCTCGTTCGTCTCATTACTTTTTACATTAAAAAAAAAACTTATTTCGGGCGTATATCGCGGCACGCCAGCTTAAACGACGTCATCCGTCAGGCTTTTGTCAGTGCCGGCGTCCCATCAGTTTTAGAACCAAGCGGACTGATGCGTGACGACGGCAAGAGACCCGACGGGATGACCCTTATCCCTTGGAAGATGGGACGGCCTCTTGTGTGGGACGCCACTTGTGTCGACACCTTGGCGCCGTCTCATCTTCCTGTGACTTCGGGACATGCTGGTGCTGCCGCATCTAAAGCTGAAAACCTCAAACGACACAAATATAGTTATTTGAATAAAATGTATCTTTTTGTGCCGTTTGGGGTTGAAACTTTAGGTCCGTGGGGGCCGGCCGCTCTCGAACTGTATCGGGACTTGGCCAAACGTCTAGAGGAGGCTTCAGGTGACCGGAATGCTGGTATCTACTTTGATCAAAAGCTAAGCATTGCCATCCAGCGTGGCAATGCTGCCAGCATTCTGGCCACATATCCCTCCTCTGACGAACTTTTACATTAAGTTTTTTGTATAAATTTTGTAAATAATATTAATTTAAGATTTTTATTTTTATTTTGTTTAATAAATAATTAATTCCATTATCTGTTTATCTATACACTTATGAAACTTGTTATGAAAATGTCAAAACACTTGACATTGGCAAATGCACAAAATGCGACGCCAAAATCAAAGAAGAAGAAAACAAAAGCCAAAAGTCAAACATGCATTACACGATAATCGTGTTCGCGTCAATAGGGACGTGCTTGCTCGTTATCGATAGTCGTCGGTCGCGTGCCGGTCGCGTGACTATTGTTATCGATACTCAGTGGTGGAGGGGAGTGCGGAACGTACTGTTTACTTTTTAAGTAGTTGTTAGGGTCTTCGTTGCATCCACAGATGTTTGGTTCACATATTGTTTTTGTAACTAACAAACTAAGCAGAGCTTGTGTGATGGAAGTCAGATAACTGATAGAATACTTCAATACTTTTTTTTTTGTAAATACGTACAGTTCCAGACACAGAACAAACATTTATTGTCACATAAATGTTTGTCCTAGGTGGGTATCGAATTCACGCCCTACAGCTCTTGGAGCAGACATACTACCAAATGTACTAACAGAGCTGTCCTATTATAACGTATTATCGTAAAAAAAACTGTTGCAATAATTTTTTTTTTTTGGTTTTGGCGTCGCTTTTTGTGCATTTGCCAGTGTCAAATTTTATATTTTCAAGTTTCAATAGTTAAATAAGTTGCCTCGTTGCAATAGTTAAAGTCAAAGTCCAGTCTTGCTCAGTCCGTGTCATGATTTAGTAAAGTAGTGGCGACTTTACAATAAAGCTTCGATGGAGTTTTGGAAGCAACACGAAAAGTCATGTTTCACCACATTATATCATTTTCCCACACTCGCGCTTGTAATTCGGCACTTTATGAATAAAACACCACCATTTTCATGCATAAACACTCGACAAAACACTAGTTTTGGAAAACAAATTTTTTCCAACGGTGTGACACGACTCTTTCCGCGTTCCAGCCAACACTCTGTTGCTATATTAAAATTAAAAACGCAACTAATTTTGTTATCGATAATTTCGATGTTCGTATACATATTATTAATCGGTTTATCGATTGCGGTCACTCGATGTTTGATGAGGGGTGTGATTACATTCTCGATATTGGGTATTAATTTGAAATGATCTTGTTTGGATATGTTTTGCGAGATTCAAAGGGAAATAGATTTTATAGCGATGATAGCTCCGTGGTTAGCGCGGTAGGTTCGCATGCCGAAGGGCGTGGGTTCAAACCCCAACAATGAGCTCGAGCTGCCGGTAAAGGAAAACATCGTGAGGAAACTATAGCATGGTGGTAGCGTACTCTCTAGTACTCGGCTGGCTAGCTACCACACGAGAGTTGAAAATCTGCCGCCAAGCATCTAACGGTGTGTTCCGGCAGCCTCACTTGAGAGCCAGTTCCATTCCAGGCTAGGTGTGCTTTACCATCTTCGACCACACCTTCACTTAACATCAGGTGAGCTGTGGTCAAACAACTAGCCTGTCAACAATAAAAAATAAAATAGATGACATATACTCGTATGTCATGTTATGTATGCAATCACACGTCGGAAGTTGACGATAGATTATGCTGAGGGGAGCCCCTATTTTGTAACTGTTTGTCTCTATTTGTTGTTATTTTTGTTTTTTTTTTGTTGCAAAATAAAATTACTTTCTTTCTTTCTTTCTTTCAGATAATTAAGCCAGGGATACACTGGGGGCAAAAATGTCCCACGACATGTCGAGCGAAGCCGGGCGATTTCGGGCCAATTATTTCCGTACTCCGTAGTGACGTTAAGCACAGTTTTTTTTTTACCACCGCAGTACCCGATATTCTGCCGCCAAGCAGTAGTGTGTAAACATTACTGTGAAGGGTACTGCAGCTAGCGAAATTACTGGGCTGTTGAGACTAACCATCGAAGGTTTAAAGTAATGAGCGCCAAAGCAGCGATGCCCTGGACTTTGTTTTGTTACTCAAAGTTCTGTGTATCGCTGCAATGGCCATGGAGAGGCGTTATCTCTTACCACCAGGGGAGCGTCGCGTTCGTCTCATTATTTTTCACATTAAAAAAAACGAATTACCTCGCTTTGGTACTTTTTATTTGAAGACATTAGGAGTGGGTTGTCGTTGGTCACCCTTTGAAATAGTAGATTTTGATGGTAGATAGAGTGACAGTGACGTATCGTTTCTGCCAAAGGCCGATGGCTGGAAATATTAATTGCTTTGTGAGCATTTGATGATAAGAAGTTGAAATTTAATTTTGTTGCCTTTTTATGTCATGTTTATAAACCCACTAGAACTATTTGGTTAGAACAGAGATGTTTGCTCTGTGTCTGGGTGTTCTGTATGCGATAAGGCCGCCACTTGTGGCTCTAGCTCATAAGATTGTTTTATTTTCTGTACTTTTTTAGGGTTCCGTACCCAAAGGGTAAAAACGGGACCCTATTACTGAGACTTCGCTGTTCGTCCGTCCGTCCGTCCGTCACCAGGCTGTATCTCATGAACCGTGATAGCTAGACAGTTGAAATTTTCACAGATGATGTATTTCTATTGCCGCTATAACAACAAATACTAAAAATAAAAGAAATATTTAAGGGGGGCTCCCATACAACAAACTTGTTTTTTTATAGATAATGATACGGAACCCTACGTGCGCGAGTCCGACTCGCACTTAGGTTTTTTATTTTTTTACTTTTGGTGTGCACAGTAGTTTCTATCTACGTATGTGTACGTCTTTAGAAACAACCGGCCAAGTGCGAGTCGGCGTCGGCGAGCGTACGAAGGGTTCCTATACCATTATATAGGTATATAAACACGCCGAAAAAAATCACGTTTGTTGTATGGGGGCCCGCTTAAATATTTATTTTATTCTGTTCTTTTAGTATTTGCTGTTATAGCGGCAACAGAAATACATCATCTGTGAAAATTTCAACTGTCTTACTATCACGGTTTGTGAGATACAGCCTGGCGACGGACGGACGGACGGTCTATATGGCGATATTTATTTAAATTTACTTAATTATTTTGCTTATAATACATAGTTATAAATAGGCATTTTGAAGTCAGGTTTTTTACATAATAGTATATCAACACAACTCTACCAAATATTACAAGATCAGCTGCTAGGCTTATCAGAAAAATTGCTTTAAAATTTCATCAAAATCGTTCGCGCCGTTTTTGACTCCACAGAGTCAACTTTGTTTTGTTACTCAAAGTTCTGTGTATCGCTGCAATGGTCATGGGCAGGCGTTATCTCTTACCATCAGGAGAGCGTCTCGTTCGTCTCATTATTTTGCACATAAAAAAAAAGTTCGCGGTCAGATGGCGCTGTGTGTAATGCCCTACAATATTTATTTTATTTCATAATTTTTGTTTTTTAAGTACAACAAACGTGATTTTTTGCCGTTTTTATAGAAGTACGGAACCCTTCGTGCGCGAGTCCGACTCGCACTTGGCCGGTTTTTTATCCGATGAAAGAAAGAAAGAAAATAAATATTGATGTTTTTTTGACGTTTATTTATTTAGAAAGAAAAAAAAGAATAACATTTAATTTTGTAACAAGCCTAAAAACAAACAGAGACAGACAAAAGTAATTTGATTGGTTGTGATTTGATTTATTTAATGACGCGAAAACACGTCTTTTTTTAACGGATAAGTCCGCGTTTGACCACCAACTCGCCTGATGGTAAGCGACGATAAAAAAAATTAAATTCAAACCAAAAACGCCAGCTTGACATGGTGTTTTGATTTTGTGATTTTTAAAATGAATTAAAAAATTACCTGTGAGATTGGCGTTTCAATAAAATGTAATTTAGATTTGTTCTGCTTTTGCTTAGAATCAGTTTTCAAACGGTGCCCTCGAAGTATTTTTCTGGCAGGGGTCGTCAAAGCCCCCTTAAGTCCGGTCTAATATCAAAATTCCAGAGCAAAGTATTCAAACTACATAAATCTTACTTCGAAAGAATCCGTCGCGGGCACTTCGGAACTTTACCATTAAATTAGACGTTTCCCGTTTAGACCGAATTCTGTGTTGATCTACGACATGGGGTTTTATGTGGGAATTGTTTATAGCTTTTTTGAACCTACTTCAAATAGAGGATGATAGCTCAGTGGTTATCGCGGTTGGTTCACACATCGAAAGGCGTGTACTCGCCGCCAAGCACCTAATGGTGTGTTCCGGCAGCCTCACTTGAGAGCCAGTTCCATTTAAGCCTAGGCGTGCTTTACCATCTTCGACCATACCGCCACTTAACATCGGGTAAGCTGTGGTCAAACTCTTAGCCTATTAAATATTTAAAAAAAATGAGCACAGACGTTTCCGGAAAATTTATTTTGAATTTCGATTTAGTCAAAAAAAAAACTTACCAGAGCTTATTTCAAGCACACAAAAAGTTCACAGATAAATATTTTTAATATAACTTTTAACACAGATTAAAAATTAGACATATATACACTAACATTTTTAGATTTTTCGATTTTTGTCTGTAACGAGAAAACTCAAAAACTACTGGACCGATTTCAAAAAATTTTTCACCGTTGGGAAGCTACACTATCCCTGGATGACACAGGCTACTTTTTATCCCTGTATTCCCACTGGAACGGGAACTACGCGGCTGAAAACGCGAAGCGTCCGCTAGTAATATAACAAAGAGGAAATATTTACATTTTTGTATGTTTGCAACCAAAAAACACAAAAACCACTGAACCGATTTCAAAAACTCTTTCACCATTACAATGCCACATTATCCCTGAATAACATAGAATAAATTTAGTTACACATCACACTTTAACCAACTTTGTATGCTACAATTTTTAAAACTAAGTTTTCAAACACACATAACACAATAGTAACCTTGATCATAGATAATAATGGATACGTAAATCGTTTTTAGTATCGATAGAATTATTTTTCTGTATTTAGTTATAAGAACAAATTAGACGACTGCTTGCAATGACGGTTGCCCTCTTACTAAACTGATACCAGCGGTTGTTAATGTTGTTATACACGACCAAATTGTCTGCTGCGACAAATAAAAGGGGAGCTATTTTCGTTTTTTTTTTACTTGGTGGTAGATCTCCTTAGCAGGAGGTCGTCTAGGTAGGTACCGATGATCGTAGCGATGATAGCTCAGTGGTTAGCGCGGTAGGTTCGCATGCCGAAGGGCGTGGGTTCAAACCCCAACAATGAGCTTGAGCTGCCGGTGAAGGAAAACATCGTGAGGAAACCACAGCATGGTGGTAGCGTACTCTCTAGTACTCGGCTGGCTAGCTACCACACGAGAGTTGAAAATCTGCCGCCAAGCATCTAACGGTGTGTTCCGGCAGCCTCACTTGAGAGCCAGTTCTATTCCAGGCTAGGTGTGCTTACCATCTTCGGCCACACCTTCACTTAACATCAGGTGAGCTGTGGTCAAACAACTAGACTGTCAACAATAAAAAAAAAAAAAAAACCACCGCAGTACCAGATATGCCAAGCAGTAGTGTGTTAGTGTGTTTATTATGCTCAGATGAGCCCCTATTATGTAACTGTTTGTTTTCGTGTGCTCTATGCTATTATAAAGAGGAAAGATTTGTTTGTATTGGATTTGACTTGGATCCTTCGCCGTTTGAAACGACCGCGTTAACCACTGAGCTAACATCGCTACAAAACATGCATCACGTGCCAAGAAATCGCTACAGTGGCGCCTCAGCCAGCTACGGAAATAAGTTTGTATTGAACCCGCGTTATTTTAGACTAGGGTGGTAATAAAAGGGAGCGATAATCGCATTATTGTAATATTCAAAGCTGATCCCGCCTTGATTTTATACTTTTAAATTGATTTTTAATTAAGGGAATGGTGCGGTTTTTATCTAGGAGGTCGTCTAGTTACTGCCGTTAAGCAGTAGTGTGTAAACATTCCAGTGTTACTGCTGCAGCTAGTGTTGTCGTTTCTATTTTTAAGCATTAATGTTTAAAAATCGGCCAAGTGCGAGTCGGACTCGCGCACGAAACCGTTATCTATTAAAAAAAATCATGTTTGTTGTATGGGGGCCTCCCTTAAATATTTATTTTATTTTTAGTATGTGTTGGCTCATTGGTAGTATATCTGCCTTGAAAGCTGTAGGGTGTGGGTTCGACTCCCACTCAGGGCAAACATTATGTGAATAAACAAATGTTTGTTCTGTGTCTGGGTGTTCTGTATGTATTATAAGTATGTATTTACAAAAAAAAAAGTGTTAATGTATTCTATCAGTTGACTGACTTCCATCACACAAGCTTTGCTTAGTTTGGGGCCAGATGGCGCTGTGTGTATACTGTATAGTCCTACGATATTTATTTATTTATTATTTATAAAAAAAAACCCACGCCCTTCGCCTTGTGAACCGTTTCGCGCTAATCGCTGAGCTAAGGTTGTCGCTTGCTAGGGGAGCACGTCCGAGGATCTGTTGGGGCTGGACGGCATTGTGTACAGGGGTGTACAGGCCCCTCGCAGGGTTGTGCCCCCAAGGGATGTACCATCGGTTTTTTCTGACAAATTACATTTTTTATTTGATCTTGGGGCGGGATGGACATTTGCGGTGAATTTATTTTAATTTAGACAGAGAGAGAGTAATTGAAATTGATGTTAGGCTAACCTACGGTTTGTTAATAATTACAGATTCAGGTTCAGAAATATTTATTGAAAAAAAAACACTGATACAATTTAATATTATGCTAAGTGTTCTTGCAAAGATCGTGTCATCAGTCTACCCTTATCGGGCATTCAATAATTTAATTAAACATTATGTCATATTGATTTTAAAAAATAATGATTTAATAAACAATTTCAAAATATACTGTCAAGTGAGTTTTTTTAATAATTTGCCCCTTCGGGCAGGCTAAAGCTATAAAGCCATACTGCCTTGTCTTAAGTGTTATTTCTGCTGTATCATAGCTATAGTTATCGTCAAAGTCGTCTTAGTCAAGTCCAGTTCGTGTCAGTTCGTGCCAGTCATGCGTTAGTAAAGTAGTGGCAACTTTACTATAAAGCTTCGATGGAGTTTTGGAAGCAACACGAAAACTCATGTTTCACCACATTATATCATTTTCCCACACTCGCGCTTGTAATTCGGTACTTTATGAATAAAACACCACCATTTTTATGCATAAACACTCGACAAAACACTAGTTTTGGAAAAAAATACAACGGAGCGACACGACTCTTCCCGCGTTCCCGCCAAACCTCCTGTCAAGTGATAATATTCATGTCATGTCAATTTGTAGCAAATTCTAATTTAATGTCAAAAATATCATATGTCAACGTCAATAAGTGTTAAAAAATAATAATAATTAGGTAATAATCAAATTTAAAATTGTTTATTTACTTGGTGGTAGATCTCCTTAGCAGGAGGTCGTCTAGGTAGGTACCACCGCAGTACCAGTTATTCTGCTGCCAAGCAGTAGTGTGTAAACAATACTGTGTTCCGGTTTGAAGGGTACTGCAGCTAGCGAAATTACTGGGCTGTTGAGACTAACCATCGAAAGTCTCAAAGTAATGAGCGCCAAAGCAGCGATGCCCTGGACTTTGTTTTGTTACTCAAAGTTCTGTGTATCGCTGCAATGGTCATGGACAGGCGTTATCTCTTACCATCAGGAGAGCGTCTCGTTCGTCTCATTAACTTTTACATAAAAAGAAGAAAATAAAAAAATCTACACAACACCAATACAGTATTGTATTTCCAGCTAAGGATATATCTGCCACCAAGTAAAAAGTTTTCGTTAAAATCCATTAATTACATAACACTTTGTATTTATTATGATAGAATATTGAAATGTTAAAGGCAGTAAACAGATATTTCGCGCCACGTTTTATCTCAGCAAGGAGTATAGAAATCTCGATGATTGATGCGAAAATATGTCAATATTTTGTAAGAAATCAGCTTTTTTTCATGTTCCATCAATATACTTAATTTGCACATATTTTGGTTGACACGTAAAAATACAGCCTATTTTTTTGAATTTTTATCTCAGTATAGTTTTTAGGGCTGCATGTGTTACTACGAAACAAATGAGCCAAAAGATGGCGCCAACAGCAAAAAAAAAACAATCTTTTTTTTTTTTATGGTTGACAGGCTAGTTGTTTGACCACAGCTCACCTGATGTTAAGTGAAGGTGTGGTCGAAGATGGTAAAGCACACCTAGCCTGGAATGGAACTGGCTCTCAAGTGAGGCTGCCGGAACACACCGTTAGATGCTTGGCGGCAGATGTTCAACTTGAGGGTGGTAGCTAGCCAGCCGAGTACTAGAGAGTACGCTACCACCATGCCATGGTTTCATCACGATGTTTTCCTTCACCGGCAGCTCAAGCTCATTGTTGTGGTTTGAACCCACGCCCTTCGGCATGCGAACCTACCGCGCTAACCACTGAGCTATCATCGCGCGAACCATTTTCTTTGGTTTTCGCGTCGCATTTTGAGCATTTGCCAGTGTCAAATGTTTTACATTTTCAAATTTTCTAAGTTGCCTCTTAATTTTAGTTATAGTCTAAGTCCAGTCTTAATCAAGTAGTCCTTGCCAGTCAATTGTTCTTCAATCATTTGTATTTGTATTTGTATTTATGTTTTTCCAAAACTAGTGTTTTGTCGAGTGTTTATGCATAAAAATGGTGGTGTTTTATTCATAAAGTGCCGAATTACAAGCGCGAGTGTGGGAAAATGATATAATTTGGTGAAACATGAGTTTTCGTGTTGCTTCCAAAACTCCATCGAAGCTTTATAGTAAAGTCACCACTACTTTACTAAAGCATGACTGGACTTGACTGACACGGATTGTACTTGACCAAAACTGGACTTTGACTATTACTTTAGCTACGTGGACACTTATTTAACTTTTGAAACTTGAAAATATATAAATACTTGACACTGGCAAATGCTAAAACGCGACGCCAAAACCAAAGAAAAAAAAAGAAAGAAAAGATAGATTGGGCTATTAGCTGTCAGTGTAATTCTGAAATTTTGCATCACGATAAAAAAATATCGTACAATCTGCGTACGATAGTAGTGTACCATCGTACGTAGTCATGAAATTATCGAACATGTACGATAATTATCGTAAGGTTTTGAACACTGTGTTCGACTAAGAAGAGAGAGAGAGAAACACAACTGACACGTTCCATTTAACGCAACGTACCTTAGTTGAAAACCGTTCCTTTTGACTCTTTTTAACGTCCCAGACTGTTCCGCTGGAAGTTTTTTAAATATCAGTATAAAAGGTTTAAAAGGAGCTTCTCCAGTTTTAATTAAAACTTTTTTTATGTCAATACGAAAAGTGTGGAGTCAGTGATTCTCAAAGTATTGTGCTCTCGGATGAATATAGTGTTGGATACGGCACAACTGCTGCGCGTCTATTTAGCCCAACTTTTCTGAACCTCGAAAAATATACTAAGGAAACGACTACATCCTATATTTGAAAGAAAAAGAAATAACAAAAAAAATGTTTTTTTTTTTGCATATTTGATTTGTTTTTTACTAAACATTATCGATTTATGTATTCTTGTTTTGTTTTTTATTTTTTTGTGGTCGATTTTTGTTATGGCTGGATAAGACGATATGGTCGCGAAGAGCCTAAGCCAAAATTAATTGAAAAAAAAATACTGCTAGCTTGCCTGATGGTGCAATGGAGCACGCTCGCCTAGAAGATATCGATTTTGTTCGACATCCTTTTTGTAGCGATGATAGCTCAGTGGTTAGCGCGGTCGGTTCGCATGCCAAAGGGCGTGGGTTCAAACCCCAACAATGAGCTTGTCAGGAAAAACATCGTGAGGAAACCATAGCATGGTGGTAGCGCACTCTCTAGTACTCGGCTGGCTAGCTACCATCAAGTTGAACGATGTGTTCCGAAAGCCGTACTTAGAGTCAGTTCCATTCCAGGCTAGGTGTGCTTTACCACCTGCAACCACACCGTCACTTAACATTAGGTGAGCTGTGGTCAAACACCAAGCCTGTCAGCCTTAAAAAAACCAGATTGTATCTATCGGAGAACACCCACTCAGACAGCGTATTTCATTGTTTATTCGTCCAACGAAACTAGAATGAAATCGTTTCATTTTTGGAGTGTCGACTATGAAACGATGTTGTTTAGCTTAGTTTCATGTCCTGTGGATAATTCGTCAAAGCCAGTTCTCGCTTTCGAGGGCGAAAGAATTAAAAATACCTTAGATTTTTAATTTGATGCGTGTAGAAAGTGTTACTGAAGAAATATATTTGTAGCGATGATAGCTCAGTGGTTAGCGCGGTCGGTTCACACGCCGCTGGGCGTGGGTTCAAACCTTTCTAAGCTTGAGCTGCCGGTGAAGGAAAACATCGTGACCAAACCATCTCTTACCATCAGGAGAGCGTCTCGTTCGTCTCATTACTTTTTACTTAAAAAATAGAAATTACAGGGCTGTTAAGAGTTGAGACTAAGCATAGATAGTCTCAAATAATGAGCTCCAAAGCAGCAATGATAGCTCAGTGGTTAGAGCGGTCAGCTTACATGCCGAAGGGTGCGGGCTCAAACCCCAACAATGAGCATGAGCTGCCGTTGAAGGAAACCACAGCATGGTGGTAGCGTACTCTCTAGTACTCGGCTGGCTAGCTACCACACGAGAGTTGAACATCTGCCGCCAAGCATCTAACGGTGTATTCCGGCAGCCTCACTTGAGAGCCAGTTTTATTCAAGGTTAGGTGTGATTTGCCATCTTCGACCACGCCGTCATTTAACTTCACGTGAGCTGCGGTCAAACACTTAGCTTGTCGAGCATAATCCCACTATCCTACTATTTATAATATTAGTAAAAAGGAAAATTAATGTAAAAGTTTGGACGGATGTTTGTTACTCTTTCACGCAAAAACTACTGAACGGATTTGGATGAAATTTGGTATGGAGGTAGCTGAGACTCTGAATTAACACATAAACTCATTTTTATCCCGAAAACATGTAGCGGATAACACCGCGGGGCGCAGCTAGTATTACAAATGAGACAGTTTGTGAGGATGGATGTTTGTTACTCTTTCACACAAAAACTACTGAACGGATTTGGATGAGATTTGGCACACGTATAGTTTATGATCTGGATTAACATAATATATAATACTTTTTATACTGCAAACTGTACAAACTTTTTGTTAAACTCCACGCGGAATAAGTCGCAGGGTAACAACTAGTATGTATCTGTGGTATTTAGGTATCTAAAGAAATAAAATTCCTCGAATTTAATGAAAAGATATGAACAAGTTTGAAAGCCGTACTCCGGCTGGGCTTAATGAAGCGTGGAAGAAAAAATCCACGGTTATTCAAACTTTTAATAGTTTGCGATAAATAAACTTTCTGAATGGAAAGCTCCTACTTTGGATTTAATTATTTCGAAGTGCACATTTCTCCACCATTATGATTAAGATAAAAAAGTTTTTTGCGTTAGTCTATCAAAAATTTTCAATGAAAAACGGAATCTCAAACGAGGCGATTTTTTTTCAATAGTTGACAAGCTAGGTGTTTGACCATAGCTCACCTGATGTTAAGATAACCTGCTTTCAATAATTTTCGTTTGAGGCGGCTTGCTATTCAACCTCTCAACAGGCGGTTAGTCATTCGCCGAGGTGGCTATTTTTTTCTCGCCGAACCTTCAGAGAGTTGTAACCCAAGCAACCCAGGAGAAAGCTGGTCGGATACAAATAAGGATAAAAACCATACGACCGCTTATATAAAAACCGAAGGAAAGCTTTCTGTACTTTTTTAAGGAGAACACTATAAACATTTTCATGTGGATTCCATCCACATGAACTGGCTTCAAGTTTACTGCGGACGAGAACCTCAAAGACTAGTCTAACAACGTTTGTTCCTTTAAAATCTTTGGAACATCTATTAAACAAAATAAAAAAGACCTTAATTATACTATTTACAAAATGTATACAAAAGACTTAGTCTAAAAATCCGTCAGAGGAGGGGTATGTGGCCAGAATGCTGGCAGCATTGCCACGCTGGATGGCAATGCTTTCAATTAAATCGACCTATATACAGTGATGACATTGTTCATAAATACATTTACCTAGGGCAGACGCTCGAACTAGGTAAAAACAACTTTGAAAGTGAAGCCAATAGAAGGATACAGTTGGGCTGGGCAGCATTCGGAAAACTACGTCGAGTCTTCTCGTCATCCATCCCACAAAGTCTGAAGACAAAAGTCTTCAATCAGTGCGTCCTACCTGTCATGACCTACGGAGACGAAACGTGGACACTCACAGCGGGAATGGTCCGTAAGTTCAAAGTCGCTCAGCGAGCTATGGAAAGAGCTATGCTTGGCATTTCTCTGAGGGATCGGATCCGAAACGAAGTAATTCGCCAGAGAACTAAAGTCATTGACATAGCTCAGCGTATTAGCAAGCTGAAGTGGCAATGGGCTGGACATATCTGTCGCAGAACCGATAACCGCTGGGGTAGACGTGTTCTAGAGTGGAGACCGCGTATTGGCAAGCGTAGCGTAGGACGCCCTGAGACTCGATGGAGTGACGATATACGTAGGACAGCTGGCGGTGGATAGAAGCGAAAAGCCGAAGATCGGGCTGAGTGGCGTGTCTTGGGAGAGGCCTATGTCCAGCAGTGGACGAGTATAGGCTGATGATGATGATGACAGTGATGAGGAATTAAATTAAACTAATTAGTATTGTTAGTTGTTATTACTAATTAAATTTAAGTCCTCATCACTGTTGGAACTGGAACGACTGTTAAGCGGAAATAAACTAAATATATAATAGAGATATAACCGCAGTACCAGTTGTTCTGCCGCTAAGCAGTAGTGTGTAAACATTAGTGTGTTCCGGTTTGAAGGGTACTGCAGCTAGTGAAATTACTGGGCTGTTGAGACTAACCACCGAAAGTCTCCAAGTAATGAGCGCCAAAGCAGTGATATACTCGGCTTTTGTTTTGTTACTCAAAATTCTGTGTATCTCTGCAATGGTCATGGACAAGCGTTATCTCTTACCATCAGGAGAGCGTCTCGTTCGTCTCATTACTTTTTGCATAAAAAAAAAAAATATACCTTGAATATTCAAAATGAACTTCCGCAAAGTAACGCCTGGAATCAGTCGATCTATATTTATATTATTAGTTTAGTTTATAAGATCCCAAAAAGATTGTTAAATAAACGAATACGCAGATTATGTCATGAAAAATGTCAAAATAAAAATAATTATGTCGACGAAATTATAAAAAAAGCAGGAAATAATTGGTCAGATAAAGCGAAGGACAGATCTAGGTCGAGAAAAAGGGAGGAGGCATTTACTCTTCAGGGAGGTCTTTAATAAATATATGTATAAAGAAAAACTATTAATTTTATTTGTGATGCATAAAAAAATGCATGTAAAAAAAAATGATAAATATATATATATGAAACAATGTGTTTAAATTTAATCTGTCAAAATAAAATTAAAAAACCTTAAATTTATACTATTTACAAATTTTATACAAAAAACTTAATCTAAAAGTCCATCATCCATCCATCATCAGGAAATAATTAAATGTGTATAATTAAATATATATTTTTTGTAATTTATTTATATAAAATATTATTAATTTTGATAAAAAAAATTATAAGTTAAAATGTAAAATTTCAAATTTTATTAAGGAATGAACAGGCTATATTATTTATGTCAATATAATTAAATGTCAATAAAAATAAATTATAATTATTTCCAAAAAAAACTATATGAAAAATGTTTTCAGAAACCAATTTGCGTTTCCGTTTATATTTGGCAAATTAAAACTTTTCCGAATACACTTACTCGAAAAAGTTTTTATTTAACATATTCATGGAGCCTTGATGAATTCTAAACAATCCTGGAATATATCCCGGACAGCCCCGTTGGGTCATTGGTAGTATATCTGCCTTGAGAGCTGTATACAATATACATGTTTGTTCTGTGTCTGGGTGTTCTGTATGTATTTACAAAAAAAAAAAGTATTTAAGTATTCTATCAGTTATCTGACTTCCATCACACAAGCTCTGCTTAATTTCGGGTCAGATGGCGCTGTGTGTATAGTCCTACGATATTTATTTATTTATATTTATATATATTTCTGAGAATTTTTTCGAATACATGTACCTTGAAAACGTTGCTCTCCTTTTTGGGCAGTCGTGTAAAAATCTAAAAAAAAACTAATTAAAAAATAAACATTTCAACCAGCGCTATCTAAGCCCCAAACTAAGCAAAGCTTGTACTAAGAGATCCAGACAGCTGACAGAATCAGAATCAAAATATACTTTACAAATACAAAATACAAATCTTTTATTAATAACACCAAAGTTACAGGCCATTTTTCCATTCATATTTAAAAATATTAAAATCATAACATAATTATGTCAACAATGAAAATGTCAATGAAATAATATGTCACATATAAAATAATTATGTCAATATAATTTATTGTATACGTCTGTTACCAAACTGTATCTCATGAACCGTGATAGTTAGACAGTTAAAACTTTCACAGATGATGTATTTCTATTGCCGCTATAACAACAAATACTAAAAAACAGAATAAAACAAATATTTAAGGGGGCTCCCATACAACAAACGTGATTTTTTTGCCGTTTTTATAGATAATGGTACGGAACCCTTCGTGCGCGAGTCCGACTCACACTTGGTCGGTTTTTTAATACCCTATCTGGTGCGGTTATTTTTTTTAAGTTAACGTATTACTACTTCGCGCCAAAAATCCACTATCATGATTTTTTTGAAACCCCCCTCTAAGAGCATAGAGACAAATCTAACGATACTTTAACTGTAGTTATCCATTCCCCCGTTTGGAAGATACAGGGTAGTAAATACAAGATACGCGCGAAAAACATAACCCTTCCTTGGCGGTCGGGTAAAAATATATTTAAGTACCTACCTTTACTAAAACTTACAAATATTTGTTTAGATTTTTAGAGAATTTAAAATTTGAAAATATGTCAAATTTGTATAACTATGTATTAACACAGGTTGTGGTAAAATTTAAATAATATTTGTTCAGATTTTGAAATATATTGAAAATGACTTGAGTGAAATTTATTCAACTATTTACACAGATTGTGGTAAAATTTAAATAGGACAATAAACGTAGGTATATATAAATGATCATAATAATACAGAAATTGTGATCTGTCAAGTGCGCATCGCGTAACTGATAGAACAATGATCATTTTGAAATACTTTTCCGGATTTTTAATAGCTGTTTTTGGTGAGTATTTTTAATTTTCAAATCTTTTATTAATAACACCACAGTTACAGGTCAATTTTCCATTCATATTTAAAATTATCAGAATCATAACATAATTATGTCTGAATCTCTGAATTATTCAAGTTATGTGCATATCGCCGCCGACTCCAAACGGTGACAGAAAACGTCTTTGGGGGATGCATCATCATCACCTGCATGCAGGAGGCAGGATGATGATGATGATGGTGATTACGGTGATGATAATGAATTCTTTTTACAGCCTCGTGGAGTTGTGAATATGCCTTCGCTGCCCCTCAATCGTATGCAAAGGCATGTAAGTACCTACTTACATACTTCGTTTTAACTTTAAAGTGCTGATTGTCCTGTTAACTCAGTTGTTAGTATATCCGCTTAGCGAGCTGTAGAGCGTGAGTTCAATTACTGTTCAAGGCAAAAATTTAACGAACACAAACCTTTCTTTGTTTTAATAAAATTTTGGTATAGAGGTAGCTGACACCCTGGATTAACACATAGGCTACTTTTATCCCAAAAACATGTACCTAGCGGGTAATACCGCGGGGCGCAGCTAGTTTATAATATTTGTAGGATATGACTAGCGGTCCGTCCCGGCTCCACATTGGTGGACATGTATTTTTTTATGAAATCCCCCGCATGTTTGCCCCCGGCCTAGTAATATTCGGACGTCGCTCTCCTCACTCTTACTTACTTACTTACTCTCAGTTCTGTGGTTTACTTCTTACTCTCAGTTCTGTGGTTTACTTCTTACTCTCAGTTCTGTGGTTTACGTTTTATTCTCAGTTCTGTGGTTTACTTCTTACTCTCAGTTCTGTGGTTTACGTTTTACTCTCAGTTCTGTGGTTTACTTCTTACTCTCAGTTCTGTGGTTAACGTTTTACTCTCAGTTCTGTGGTTCACTTATAATACCAACTACTTACAATATTTATGTTCGCAGGTACATTTATTAATGGACAACAAGTATGCAAGGAAGACAGGGGTACTAATGCATTATCCGCCCAGTTGTACTTAGGTCAACCTTTACCAGCACCATATACCTACAATCCATACAATGTCTACCCATACGGACGATAAATATACATTGTCTAAAACGTCTTGTGAAATATAGTGATTTCAGATAATGTATTGCTAGTTTAATTTTGCTAATTTAAGCTGAATGTCTGGTACTTCGTACCAAGTGCGGTAGCGGTAGGTCGCATGTATTCAAGGGCAAAAACGGGACCCTATTACTGAGACTTCGCTGTCCGTCCGTCCGTCTGTCACCAGGCTGTATCTCAAGAACGGTGATAGCTAGACAGTTGAAATTTTCACAGATGATGTATTTCTATTGCCGCTATAACAACCGCGGTGGGTGTAGGTATGAGAGGTCATGGAAGTTGTAAAAAAATAATAATTGAGTAATAGTACGCCGGCTGAAACCTATTTTCATGAATAGTTGACATCATACTGAGTTGAAAAATAGTCGTCAGCTGCATGGAGGAGGGTGGATTATGCGTCAGCCGATCGCATGAACTTGTAAAACAACGCAAAAAAAAAGTCATAGTACGCCGGATGAAACTTAAACTAGCGGATTGTTTATATAATTTAAAGTACGAAAACAGCAATCAGCTGCGTGGGTAGCGGTGGAAAGACCGTCAGCCGATGCAGTAAAGGTTGAAAATATTGGAGCATTGCTACTATGCGGTTTCCTTAATTTCGAGGTAGATTCTGGCCTTGCTTGAGCCCATAACACGACCTTCGGGCTACCTATCGCCAAATATTACGTCCTTATATATATATACGAAGACGTAAATTTGTGCGATAATAAACGAAAAAAAAAATTAACTGACTATTAGGTAAACTTAACCGAAAGTTATGTAATTAATAACGCATTGTTAAATACTAGTACTGGAAGTTATAAATTGAATCCATTTAATTTTTTATTTTCCTGTTAGGTGAATAAGTACAGGTATAATGTAGTCAGAGCTACATGAACCACGCGTCTGGGCATGACTGGGACTGGTTTTTATTTATTATTCAACGGCAAAAGGTTACGGAGTCAATAGAAAATACTTTATTGTGACATAAAATAAACAAATTTCAATTACATAAACAATACACCAAATTTGAGTTCAATCGGACATCGGGAAGTGGGTCAAATTTAACTTGCAAGATTCCACCTGAACATTGTTACATTGCAAGTAAAATAAAAGGTTTTTAATTGTAAAAAAAAAGAACCAACCGTGGCGTGAGCCTGTGTCGCTATGTCCAGTATGGACAATGAAGTTTATTTATTTTAAACTTATTGATTTTAATTTTTTTACAAGTTATAATCCTTTATTTTACTTGCAATGTATGTAACAACGTTCGGGTAGAATCTTGCAAGTTAAATTTGACCCACTTCCCAATGTCTGATTTCTATGTTTGTTATTTCTTTTTGTATATATTGTTTATGTAATTGAAATCAATTTAATTTATTATTATTTTTACAAGTTATAATTTTTTATTTTACTTGCAATGAATGTAACAATGTTCGGGTGGAATCTTGCAAGTTAAATTTGAACCACTTCCCGATGTCCGATGAACTCAAATTTGGTGTATTATCTTCGGTAACAATACAATTATTTATGGTACCATGGAGCTGGTCTGATGATGGAGTTGGAAGATGACCATGTGAACTTCTGAACTAAACAAGTAATCGAGTTTGAGCTCGATTGATTCGTCTTGACGAGTAATCTTTAAAATACATAATTATCTACTAAAAAGTTAGAATCAAATTACAATAAAAATAAAAATGTTTTACTTTTAATTTATTTTATGCTTGACGTGTTTTTGTCTACAGTTCTCCTGATGTTAAGTAACGGTCGAGGATAGTAAACATACCTAGGATGGAATGGAACTGGTTATCAAGTAATAGGTACTGTCGGAATAACCGTTGAATACTTGGCGGCAGATTTTCAACTTGAGGGTGGTAACCAGCAGTGTACTTGAAAGTACCTTACCAGCACGCTGTTTCCTTCACCGGCAGCTCAAACTCATAGTTGGGATTTGAACCTCCGTACCCACGAACCCATTAATCGTGTGAACCAACCGCGCTAACCACTGAGCTATCATCACTACATAATAACTTGTATATAGTCTCCGAATTTTAGTCAGTGTATATGGTTACCCTAATTGTTGTATGTAACAATAAGGATAATAATTTTATAGGATGTTGTTTTAAAACAATTTAATTGTTATTAATATTCATATCGTGTAGTCACTTTTAAATAATGTATTTTAATAGTTAATTAACATTTCATGTTTTTTTTTATCAAATCATTTAGATGAGAAAGAGTACAGGTCCCATTACACTTCCTTGTGGAACTCCGTCTAAAAATGGTGTTGAAATTTGTGTGTAGTGTTGTTTTTACCATATTTTGTTCCAGTGTATACATTAGTTCTGCGAAAGGTATTTTTTAAATGTATTTATTTATTATTAATAAATAGATTTTTGTTTGATTTTCATCTCAAGATGCGATGTACGATGGCGCACGCTTGTCTAGAAGTAACTGATTCACTAGCGACTTGAAGGCACCCTGATTGTATCTATCGGCGAACATCCACATTCTAATTTTTCGCGATTAAACAAAAGTGGAATCTAACCGTTTACTTCGAGTTTTTAAGTTCATTGCGTTCTGTCTTCAGTCGTTACAAGAGCGCCTCTCGCTAGATCCTTTTGGTGCGACGCGTGGGCGTGGCTTGTGTCAGTCGGAAATGTTTTGGTTTCAATCTGTTCTGTCATTCTAATTATTATTCATTAATACTATTATTACTTTGACATTGATTAAATTTGTTATTATTATTTTGACATTAAATTATGACAGCCCTGTTGGTTCATTGGTAGTATGTCTGCTTCGAGAGCTGAAGGGCGTGGGTTCGATTCCCACTCAGGACTAACATTTGTGTGACTAACATCGATGTTTGTTCTGTGTCTGGGTGTTCTGTATGTATTATAAGTATGTATTTACAAAAAAAAAGTATTTAAGTATTGTATCAGTTATCTGTCTTCCATAGCACAAGCTCTACTTAGTTTGGGGTCAGATGGCGCTGTGTGTAACGTCCTGTGATATTTATTTATTTATTTATTTATTTATGTAATCTGAATTGTATTGCAAAAAAGCTGTGACAACATTTGTACGCCCATTGCGGCAAGAACATGATGAGACTTCTGTAATATAAGATCAATACTATGCATCCACTTATGTTTATGCAAATAAATATCTCTTTATTTTTATCTCTTTGCCTGTTCAAATGTGGTTTCGGTTGTGTAATTAATTCTTTCATGTTTGTTTGTTTTGTATTCATAGTTTATTGTTATGTATGTATGTTTATATGTGAGTTTCATAATTCTACCATAACTTGTTGAGTAATTAATTATTTGATGTTAGTTAATTTTTCTGTTTTGTATTCAAAGTTTATTGTTGTTTTGTATGTATGTATTTATTTTGAGCTACAGAGTCCCAATTATAGAGGAAAAAATCCTAAAAATCAAATCTCATTTAACCAGTTTCGAAAAGTCCCATTAACGGAGGTAATTCCATGAAAATGTGTCGGGACCTCTTTGGAATTCTCAATAATAGAGGTTTCTCACTTATCCAGGCCCCACCAGTTAGTCAATAACAAGTCGAGTAATAAAATAAATATAATAAATATCATATTATTTGCAGGTATAGAAGAAATAAAATTTACTATATCAAAAGGCAGTTCCGGGCTTTACATATGCAATAGTATCGCCACTAATTTCAAGACCGGCGATCAATTTCGGGTGCATTTGTCTCATGGATCATTTTACGTTCATAATGTAGGAATGTAAGAACATTTTCAACCTATTTTGATCTTTTTTCGTATGTTAGGAACACTCAGGTCTTCATCTTCGTCTTACTTGGTAGATTTCCTTAGAGAAAATCGTTTAGGTGGGCACCACTGCAGTACCAGATATTCTGCCACCAAGCAGAAGTGTGTAAACATTACAGTGTTCCACTTTAAAGTGTAGCTATTGCAGCTAGCGAAATTACAGCACCCACGGCTGTTGAGACTAGCCATCGAAAGTCTCAAAGTAATAAACGACAAAGCAGCGATGCCCCAGACTTGGTTTTGCTACTCTGTAGTTCTAAGTTCTGTGTATCGTTGCATTGATCGTGGGCAGGCGTTGTCTCTTACTATCAGGAGAGCGTCTCGTTCGGCTCATTACTGTTAAATTTAAAACAATGAGGAGTGGCCCAGCAGTGTAAAAGTTTATAAAAACATAGCTGATCCGGATTCAGAGTGTTATAGAAACAGATCTTGATAACTCCAGCTAAAGGAAGTCTTCTAACTTTCAGGTGTTCAAAATCGCAGTTATCTAGATATTTTTCGAATACAACATTCGATAGTACAGGATATGGTGTAAGTATAATGGATTTTTTTTTAATTTAAAAAATGAGACGAACGTACCGCTCTTCCGATGGTAAGTGATAACGCTCGCTTTGATCCTTGCAGCGATGAAGCTTATAGTAAAGTCGCCACTAATTTACTAAAGCATGATTGGAATTCGCTGACAGGACTGGACTTGACCCAAGACTGGACTTTGACTATAACTACAGCTACAAGCCATCTTATTTAACTTATGAAACTTGAAAATATAAAACACTTGACACCGGCAAATGCTCAAAATGCGACGCCGAAATCAAAGAAGAAAAAGAAGACTGCGATTGACTTGACATTGACAGATTTTGTCTTGGTTTGCCATTGCTTTTTTTAGACACTGAAAGTAGCCCTATACAGCCGACTATGTGAGGTCAATTGAAAGTCAAGTATATTTTAATAAAATAAACGTTTAGAGGAGGCTTCAGGTGACCAAAATGCTGGCATCTAGTTTGGTCAAAAGCTAAGAATTACCATCCAGCATGGCAATGCTGCCAGCACTCTGGCTGGCCACATCTCTCCTCTAACGGACTTTTAGACTAAGTTTTTTGTATAAATTTTGTAAATAGTATTAATTTAAGGTTTTTTTTTTTAATTTGTTTAGTAAATGGTAAATAATAAAATAAAGCTGAATTTTAAACTTTAAAGAGTATTAAATGTAAAAAAAAATAAAAAATTAATGCATAAAAATGGTGGTGTTTTATTCATAAAGTGCCGAATTACAAGCGCGAGTGTGGGAAAATGATATAATGTGGTGAAACATGAGTTTTCGTGTTGCTTCCAAAACTCCATCGAAGCTTTATAGTAAAGTCGCCACTACTTTACTAAAGCATGACTGGCACGAACTGACACGAACTGGATTTGACTAAGACGACTTTGACGATAACCATAGCTAAGATACAGCAGAAATAACACTTAAGACAAGGCAGTATGGCTTTATAGCTTTAGCCTGCCCGAAGGGGCAAATTATTAAAAAAAAAAAAACAATTTGAAGGTTGGTGGAATATAATAAAAAGTTATTATCGAATTTTCAGAATCGAATTATAACATTGAGAAAACCCGAAGTTTGGACCTTTGAATGCATATTTTATTTCAAACCGTGTGTATATTTTGAAGACAATACAACGTGTAAATACAAATGGTATGAAACATATTACAGTAACTACGGTTTAAAATGTAATTCTACATTTGTCGTTAAAAATGGTAAGTGGGTAACACTTCATTCCACACCTTAAAAAAGACAAGACAAGACTTTTTAAAGACAGAGTAAAGCTGCATTACTTGTCACAATTTTGAGTCGTCATAGCTGTTAGTCGGATTGTCAGGTCGCTGCTGATGTTGGCTTTCATTTTTACCTTAATGTATATATGTACATATATATATAGCCTATATATATATTGTATACTATAATTATATGTATTATGAGAGTATATATTTATATATGTAAATATTTAGTTTTAATTAAATTATTTTTATATAATTATGTAGAATCATGATGAAACGAACGTCAGACGGCCGATTCGCATCAAAAGTGGTTATGTGGGTTACTGGGCGAGGAGACAAACCACATAATTCAATTGTCCTGTACAAAGTTTAATCAGCACTTCACAACGATTTTAGTTAGAACAGTATAGTCACTGTTACATAGCTTGGGGACAACACGTTCCGCTTAGCTTCGCACTCTGCAGCCGACCAACTCAATCTCCTCTCAAAGAATCAATGATATCTCTCCACCTCAACACTCTACGCACGGCCGGCTCGCTTCCCGCTGCGCCTCTACCGGCCGACATGTGAAACTTCTACCGCGCTCTCATTGGTTGAAGTTAAAATACGTCACACGACTAACGACAAGCAGTGCACGGAACCAATGTCACGTCAGAGGTAGCACCATTCCACCTCTAGTCCACCAAACTTACGCAAGATGGCGCCAAACTAAATCAACATTAAAGCTAAGCGCCGACATATACTTACTATATGTTTTATTTTTATGAATTTTTCTTATGTTTTCTATCGTGTTTTCTTTTTCTTGGTTGCCTGGAAGCGATCGCTGTTAGCGATAAGGCCGCCACTTATGGCCCCAGATCATAAGGTTCTTTTGTTCTCTGTACTTTATTATGTAGCGATGATAGCTCAGTGGTTAGCGCGGTCGGCTCGCATGCCGAAGGGCGTGGGTTCAAACCCCAACAATGAGCTTGAGCTGCCGCTGAAGGAAAACATTGTGAGGAAACCATAGCATGGTGGTAGCGTACTCTCTAGTACTTGGCTGGCTAGCTACCACACGAGAGTTACCGAATACCTGGTATTGCGGCGATAGCTACCATAGGATAGGAGGTAGATTGGTGGTAATAGAACTACCACCAATCTACTTCCTAATTCGTACCGATCCTGTTTCTTGCAGCGGTTATACCCGATGGCTATCTGACAGCGAATGCTGTTAATTTTACCAAAAGTGTTGGGGAATACATTTACAAGTTTCATGATGGGGAGTTCGTCAACTTCACCTGCCATAGAGTCACTGGGACCGCTGTCGAACTGTCCTTTTCCGTGAAAGGTAAGTTACACACAATCAATATTACTTGGTGGTAGATCTCCTTAGCAGGAGGTCGTCTAGGTAGGTACCACCGCAGTACCAGATATTTTGCCGCTAAGCAGTAGTGTGTAAACATTACTGTGTTCCGGTTTGAAGGGTTCTGCAGCGAAATTACTGGGTTGTTGCGACTAACCATCGAAAGTCTCAAAGTAATGAGCGCCAAAGCAGCGATGCCTGGACTTTGTTTTGTTACTCAAAGTTCTGTGTATCGCTGCAATGGTCATGGACAGGCGTTATCTCTTACCATCAGGAGAGCGTTTCGTTCGTCTCATTACTTATTGCATTAAAAAAAAATTGCATAATAATTCTTTAAAATAAAACGAGATGATATTTTTTTTATAATAGATAGGCTTGCGTTTGACTGCCATCCCGCCTGATGTTAAGCGAAGATGCGGTCTACGGTGGAGCACGCTCGCCTAGAAGAAACCGATTCACTCGCGACTTGAAGGTACCCAGACTATATTCATCGGGGAACACCCACTCGGGCAGCATACTCCAATGTCTGGCGGTACGTCTGAAGAAAGTGGAATCAAACCGCTTAGTTCGAGCTTTTGGAACATCAACCATGAAGCGGTGTCGCTTTTTAAAGCTCCTGGCTGTCCGTTAGTAGATTATATTTTTTTTTATTTAAAATAGATTCACGTTCAACCACACCCTGCCTGATGTATTGTCCGGGAGTAGAAAGGTGCAGGAAAAAAGGCGTAGGTTCCAACCCCAACAATGAGCTTGAGCTGCCGGGGAAGGAAAACATCGTGAGGAAACCATAGCATGGTGGTAGCGTACTCTCTTGTACTCGGCTGGCCAGCTACCACACGAGAGTTGACAATCTGCTGCCAAGCATCTAACGGTGTGTTCCGGCAGCCTCATTCGAGAGCCAGTTCCATTCCAAGCTAGGTGTGCTTTATAACATCAGGTGAGCTGTGGTCAAACACCTAGTTTGTCAACGATAAAAAAGTCAGAGTTTTAGAAGCAAATATAACCAACTAGCTACTCCCCGCGGTGTTACCCGCTACATGTTTTCGGGATAAAAAGTAGCCTATGTGTTAATCCAGGGTCTCATCTACCTCCATACCAAATTTCATTCAAATCCGTTCAGTAGTTTTTGCGTGAAAGAGTAACGAACATCCATCCAAACTTTCACAGTTATAATATCGTGTGCAATGTAGATACTAATGTGGTGCATGTGCATGTATTATACATATAAACCTTCCTCTTCAATCACTCTGTCTATTAAAAGAAAACCGCATGAAAATCCGTTGCGTAGTTTTTAATATCTAAGCATACATAGAGCCAGAGGGGAGCGACTTTGTTTTTTTTTTTATTTATAATTATACGCTCCACAGACACTGGGGTCCGTGACCTTTGTCAACTTCAGTTACATATATATTTTTTTTTACAATTTTACATTTCAAAAAGAGGAGAGGTTAGTAGGATCTTAATCTAAGGTCAAAGTAGGTACTAGATTGTGTGTATACCGCGAGCAGAGCAGCGACCCGCAAGCAGCACCCGAGCACGAGTATGACGCATGTGCCAGCCATCGCCCTCCTCAACCATATCTGAGGGAAGAGAGCGCCCGACACACGACGCCGCCGCAAGAAGGAGCCTTCGATGGTGAGCAGGAATGCTCGAGGCATACACACAATCCTTATTTCTATTTACATGAGTTTTCATTAATCGCCTCCTCCCGACTCAAGGCCTCCATCACCGCCGTGTTCCGATCTTTGATGGCCATCTGCAAATGATATTCTTTGATGGTCTTCGCTGACGCAGCCGACGCACGAACCGACAGATACCATCGTCTTCAGTATTGTCGGCGTAGTAGACGACTTTGTTTTATGCTATGCAGTGATGTGGGATTTATACGTGACTATTTTGGAATTTGCAGACAAACAGGACTTCGACAGGAAAGACAAGAATCCTAGATGGAACAAGTCATTGAGCACGGAGTTAAGGGCGGCTGATAACGGCTCGGCCGTGAAATGCAACATTACCGGCGACTACTCCGAAAATGTCATAAGATTGAAACTTATCTTAATTGAACAACCGCGAGGTGAGTACACGAAACACAAACGACTTTGACTGTTTTTTTTCCCGTAGGACTATACACACAGCACCATCTGGCCCTAAACTAAGCAAAGCTTGTGTGATGGAAGTCAGATAACTGATAGAATACATAAGTACTTTTTTTTTTTTGTAAATACATACTTATAACACATACAGAACACCCAGACACAGAACAAACATTTTTTTTTTTAATGCTTGACAGGCTAGGTGTTTGACCACAGCTCACCTGATGTTAAGTGAAGGTGTGGTCGAAGATGGTAAAGCACACCTAGCCCGGAATGGAACTGGCTCTCAAGTGAGGCTGCCGGAACACACCGTTATATGCTTGGCGGCAGATTTCCAACTTGAGGGTGGTAGCTAGCCAGCCGAGTACTAGAGAGTACCCTACCACCATGCTATGGTTTCCTCACGATGTTTTCCTTCACCGGCAGCTCAAGCTCATTGTTGGGGTTTGAACCCACGCCCTTCGGCATGCGAACCTACCGCGCTAACCACTGAGCTATCATCGCTACACATTTATTTTTAATGAGCGCCAAAGCAGCAATGCCCTTGATTTCGTTTTGTTACTCAAAGTTCTGTGTATCGCTGCAATGGTCTTGGACAGGCGTTATCTCTTACCATCAGGAGAACGTCTTGTTTGCCTCATTACTTTCACATAAAGAGAAATGATTTGACTGAGTATTGTTTCCATGTTACAGGTTGGTCTTGGGCTATCATTTTGGGAATCATTGCAATGACAGCTGTCATCGTCATCATTGTACTCTGCATAGTATTTGTATACAAGAGAAAGAAGGGACGTCTCAACACTGTACGGAATGTTAGTATTATCTGTACAAATTTATATATATGTATAGAGTTTTGTATTTTATTTCAGTTCTCAGAGTCCGTGATATTTGTCAATTTAACTTTATTTTAAAACTATACGCGATGCAGGGCAAGCAGTAGCTGAACAGGTACAGGTGGCAATGGGCTGGACAATGGACATATCTGTCGCAGAACCGATAACCACTGGGGTAGACGTTTTCTAGAATGGAGACCGCGAATTCGGTATGTAAAGAAAAAAAAACTTTACTGATTCCAAAACCATTTCGAAATAGTACATTTCTGTACAATATTTTTACGTTTAAAACTCTGTAAACTATGAGGTGCGGTTTATTTTAATAAAATACATAAAGACTTGACTTTCAAATGATGTCTCATGACGTCACCTAGTAAGGCAAGTTTCCTAGACTAAAAAAGCAATGGCAAACCAAAACAAAATCTGTCAATGTCAAGTCAACGGCGATCATAATAATCTCTTCAATACACGTACGTCGAGTTGTATTGGTATACTTTTTTGTTTTATATGGCAAAGGTATATTCTACATATTCAGCCGACCTCATGACGTCATAACTATAAAAAGTTTGAAAACGTATTAAAATTAAACTAATGCATAGAAAGCCAATATATTCAAATTAGTTTCATAAAATTTTAATAAAGTTTACTATCAGTAAAAAATATAAAATTAATACAAAAAAAAACTTTACATACCGAATTGGCAAACGTAGCGTAGGACTCGATGGAGTGACGATATACGTAGGACACCTGGCGGTGGGTGGAAGCGAAAAGCCGCAAATCGGGCGGAGTGGCGTGTCTTGGGAGAGGCCTATGTCCAGCAGTGGACTGATATAGGCTGATGATGATGATGATATAACCTAAAGAGTTACAAACTTGGGGTATAGTCATCTGAAATAAGGTTACTGTGAACAACTTTTGCAATGGACACAAAAATTATTTGTTTCTCATATATTTTGCTATCATCATCATCATCATCATCCACAGCCTTCTTTATCCCACTGCTGGGTATAGGCCTCTCTCTTTGCATGCATCATTTTGCTATAGGCCAACACAATTTACATTTTAATTTTTTTTTTTTTTTTATGGTTGACAGGCTAGTTGTTTGACCACAGCTCACCTGATGTTAAGCCTGTTGACTGTACCTGTTGATTTATCATATTACTGATTATATCAACCCTGTTGGTTCATTGGTAGAAAGTTCTGTGTATCGCTGCAATGGTCATGGACAAGCGTTATCTCTTACCATCAGGAGAGCGTCTCGTTCGTCTCATTATTTTTCACATTAACAAAAATTAATCATATTTCGTTTTATTTTAATAATTCATAAGTTATGTACATTTTTCTTTAGGATTCAACTACCGTGCTCTATCTGCCAGATCATCAGAAGACACCCACACATTCCCAACAGAACCAGCCAGACAACAATGAACTATATTCAAACGCCAATCTGACAATACGTCCAATCAACACAAGAGAACAACCCCTTGCAGAACGCATTTATATCAACACTCAACAACTTCATGCTTGTGATGAGCCAGCATACTCATCAGTTCAACACAGTAAGCCAGATTATTCTTTCGTAGATGACGGTGAGCCAAATTACTTTGAGCCAAATCACTCAGCAATGCACAAGAGTAGTGAGCCAGCTATCTCTTTCGTGCATGATGGTGAACCAAGTAACTTAACAGTGCACAATAATGAGCCATATAACTCGGTAGTGCACAAGAGTAAGTCGAATTACCCAACGTTGCAGAGAATTGCATCAGTTAAAATTATCATGAAAAACGGAGACAACACGACTTTGCTTAGTAAGAAAATACCTAATCAAGTAAAACAACATTCAATCGATAGTAAAAACAATAGTTTACAGATGAAAGATACACAATTAAACGATGATCAAGAAATCTCTAGTGTCAGTAAGAATCTAAAAGCTTCTGTTACTCATAACGATAACGCTATAAGTCTAAAAGCCCAAAAGTCAAACGACACGGCTTATTCAGATTTGTATTTCAAACATATGAATACTTGTGACTTTGTTGCTCCTATAGTGTCAACTTATAGTAATGTAAAAAAAATTGAAAACATGTCACAGGAATATGAGAACGCATATTTGAATGATATAGAACCGGCTTATTGTGAAATAACTGCAAATAAATAATGTAACGAGATAAGGGAAGCAAGAAAAGTTTGGCAAGGATGTGGACAATGTTGTGACACTTCAAAGTATTTTATTGACGATACAAAAGTTATCATTCTATTTATACTTAAATAGAAAAAAAAATAAAATTATGTAACTTGTCAGTGTAATGAGACGTCAATATATTAATATGTCAAATATAAAAACATGTCAATATAATTAAATGTCAGTAAAATTATTTTTCTGTTATTTATTTTTCATCCCTAATTTAGTAAAAGTAAAAGTTGCCTATAATGATCACTACAATGACTCTCGGTCTAGTATAAGATAAGGAATGGATAAGAAAAGCTAAGTAGGTATGTACATACTAACAAAAAAACTCAATTAAACCAAATATATTTTTATTTACAGTTCCAATTCAAAGTTTCCTACCGCCAAAAAAAAAAAACTTCAAAATACAGTTTTATTAATGTCAAATTAAACAATTTTTGAGTTTTACTAAGACGCAGAAAGTTCGAGACCAAATAAGAATAGTTTAAAGCCAAAAGCGTCAATTTTATTTAAAAAAATGTTTGATAGGATTTCATTGCGCGACATTTTTTTTAGATCGAGTTACGTGACATTGCTTTTCTGATATATTGAGGTTTTTTAAAAAGCTAAATGTCAAAGAAATTCAAAAGTGAAATCATGACTAAAGTTTACATTTTTGGTTTATCCTGGAGATAGCAGCAATCTTACTTCTGCAAAAAAATCCTTACTTGCCGCAAGGCGTTTAATAGTTCCAAGAAAGTGTCTGCCCGATTTCTACTTTCATTTCTCACAAACTCAATCTCAACGTTATTCGATTAACCATCATCTCATGTAAGAAGTACACAAACATAAAGTCAAATTTCGTACTCAAAAGTTATCTTAACCCTAAAATTGAAACAAGTCACTTTTAAATGTCAAAACTCGCGATTCCCTCCATGATTTAACAGCTACAATATTTTAGCATTGTCAACTTTCCTAAAGATAAGTGACTCATGCCAAATCATGATGCAAAAAAACGAATTATTCTCCTGATGGTAAGAGCCTATCCATGACCATTGCTGTGGTACCCAGAATTTTGAGTAACAAAACAAAGTCCAAGGCATTGCTGCATCAGCGCTCGTTACCCAAAAACGTCCGATGTGCCATACATCTTACATTTGTAAGTAATTCTTTTAAGAAATAAACACAACAAATGAAGATGATTTCTGTACGGATAGAAATCGCATGCCCATGGTCATTGGAGCAGCCAGAATTTTACTACAAAAGAAAATCCTGGACATTTCTGTATTGGCGTTCATAACTTTGAGACGACGGAGGTTTTTTTTAAGTAATATTAGGTTTGCGTTTTCGCGTGATGTTAAGCGAAGTTGCGGTCTACAATGGAGCACGCTCAAAACTATAAGAAGCAGATTGCTTATAACCTTTTACAAAGATAAGTCACACGTTTTTTTAAGTTCGCAATAAAATCCTATCAAACTTTGAAAATAGTTAATTGCTTTAGTAGAGGCATGGATTGCATGGGTCGCACGGACAGGGTTCGCAGGGGTTGCAGGGAGGGGGGCACGGTGGGGGGCATGGCGGCGGGCAGGGGGGCGGGCACTGGCAGGGCGTGTAGACGGTGGCAGGGCCGGAGCAGGGTGGCGAGGGCCGATTCAGGCAGATGGATGGGGGGTTGATGGTGGGCTGCCCCACGTCTCCGAAGCAGATGGTAGAGCCGTCGCAGGTTCGGTAGCAACGCCACGGAGCTGCGGCCGCTGTGCTGATCAGAGCTGGAAATTGGGGAAGGTTTTTCTGATGATGATGACGGAGACTCATTTCGTGGAGATGGAGTAGAAACATGGGCTATGGTGCAAAGAAGCACAGTTTGATTCCCGGCACCTCTCTTCTGCCGGACGGCGGACAAACGCGACCAAAACGTCATCCGTACATGGTGGATGTTCCCCATGTTCCCACAAAGCGTTTTGATTCCACATTTTTCATTCGCACAGCGAGGTTGTGGAACTCTCTGCCGGAGTCTGTGTTCCCTGTTAGGTACAATATGGGTGTCTTCCAATCTACAGTAAATAGGTTTCTTCTAGGTAAGTGTGCTCCATCTTAGACCACACTACTGCTTAGCATCAGGCAGAGTATGGTCAAACGCGAACCTATTTTGAATATATAAAAAAATTAGGGCTTCAAACTGTTTAACTTTTTAACACGGCTATCCAAAAAGAAGAGACGTGATTTAAGCAGTTTATGAATGTTTTTTTATGGTTGACAAGCTAGGTGTTTGACCCCAGCTCACCTGGTGTTACATGATGTTGTGGTCGAAGATGGTAAACACAACTAGCCTGGAATGGAACTCAAGCGTGGTCTCTGTTATACGTTTGGCAGCAGATTTTTAACTTGAAGACGATCCAAGCGAGTAGTGGACTTTCCAATACCGCCATGCTATGGTTTCTTCACGATATTTTTCTTCCAGCAGCTCAAGCTCGTTGTTGGGGTTTGGATTCACGCCTTTCGTCGTGTGAACTGGTCGCGCTAACCATTGAGCTATCATCGCTAAACACAACACTTTACAATCGACTCTGTTTGCGTTGTAAATAGCATTGCAAAACTCTTGCAATTTTGGTCGGATCTAAATTGCCGCAGAGCGTTCCAGTCAGTCATCAGTCGTGAAAACCACAAACGTCCAGACTTGAAGTTCGACGCCACCACTTAGTTGTTGCAAAGTTGTGCCAAATTGACTTCTGTAAGCTCATTTGATAGAATGTCTGCTCTAATGGCAGAAAAAATCAGATTCCACTCGCTCTAGTGCGAAGAAACAAGATCGACTTCTTTTTTTGATTTGTAGCGATGATAGCTCAGTGGTTAGCGCGGTCGGTTCGCATGCCGAAGGGCGTGGGTTCAACCCCCAACAATGAGCTTGTGCTGCCGGTGAAGGAAAACATCGTGTGGAAACCATAGCATGGTGGTAGCGTACTCCCTAGTACTCGGCTGGCTAGCTACCACCCTCAAGTTGAAAATCTGCCGCCGAGCATCTAACGGTGTGTTCTGGCAACCTCATTTGAAAGCCAGTTCCATTCCAGGCTAGGTGTGCTTCACCATCTTCGACCACACCTTTACTTAACTTCAGGTGAGCTGTGGTCAAACATCTAGCCTGTCAACCATAATTTTTTTATCGAGAATTGCATGACAATATAATTGCATGATTTGCAATCTGAGGTAAATTATTACCTGAGTGTTATTAAATTACTCAAAACTTTTAAATCGTTTTAAAAAAGCAATTGGTGAGTTTATTAAAACAGTCCTGTTGGTTCATTGGTAGTATGTCTGCTCCGAGAGCCGAAGGGCGTGGGTTCGATTCCCACCCAGGATAAGCATTTTGTGATATAAAGAAATGTTTGTTCTGTGTCTGGGTGTACTGTATGTATATATTTTTTTTTTTATACTTTAATTTTTCGTAAATAAATACTCAGACACAGAACAAACATTTGTTTTTACCACAAAATGTTATCCTGAGTGGAAATCGAAACCACGCCCTTCAGATCTTGGAGCAGACATACTACCAATGAACCAACAGTAGTGTAAAGTTTGCATACTACTGCTTGGTGGCAGAATATCTGGTAACCGTTGCAGCGATACACAGAACTTTGGGTAACGAAATAAAGTCCATCGCTGCTTTGGTTCTCATTGCTTTGAAAATGATTAGTGTTTTCTTACCAAGAAATAAAAACGCGTATAGACCCATATTTTGCCGAGTGTGCGATGTTCAAAGTCACCACCAGCTTTTATACTATGCCAATGTCATGGCATTATGGACATGCCATGACTTTGTTATATTTATGGTCATTGGGGTATTTCAATACAAGACTGTGTTGTAGAAAAGTAAGAAAGTTTGTGAGTAAGGATGGATGTTTGTTACTCTTTCACGCAAAAACTACTGAACGGATTTGGATGAAATTTGGTATGAAGGTAGCTGACACCCTGGATTTATACATAGGCTACTTTTTATCCCGAAAACATGTAGCGGGTAACACCGCGAGGCACGGCTAGTTTATTACAATTTATTTACAAAAAAAAGAGTATTAAAGTATTCTATCAGTGATCTGACTTCCATAGTACAAGCTCTGCTTAGTTTGGGCTCAGATGGTTCTGTGTGCCCTACGATATTTATTTTACCCGATGTTAAGTGACGGTGTGGGCGATGATGGTAAAGCACACCTAGCCTGGAATGGAACTGACTCTCAAATGAGGCTGCCGGAACACACCGTTAGATGCTTGGCGGCAGATTTTCAACTCTCGTGTGGTAGCTGCCAGCCGAGTACTAGAGAGTACGCTACCACCATGCTGTGGTTTCCTTTACCGGCAGCTCAAGCTCATTCTTGGGGTCTGAACCCACGCCCTTCGTCACGCGAACCGACCGCGCTAACCACTGAGCTATCATCGCTACAAATCTTATCTAATTACTTGGAGGTAGATCTCCTTAGCTAGAGGTCATCAAGGTAGGTACCACCGCAGTACCAGTTATTCTGCCGCTAAACAGTAGCGTGTAAACATTGCTGTGTTCCGGTTTGAAGGGTACCTACTGCAGCGACATTACTGGGCTGTTGAGACTAACCATCGAAAGTCTCAATCTAATGAGCGCCAAAGCAGCGATTCCTGGACTTTGTTTTGTTACTCAAAGTTCTGTGTATCGCTGCAATGGTGATGGACAGGCGTTATCTCTTACCATCAGGAGAGCGTCTCGTTCGTCTCATTACGTCAACCTTGAATAATTCGTTAAATAAAATATAAAGTTGAAGCAAAATTATTGATATCGTACCTGATTTAATTCATTCAAAGCGTTTCAAACATTTTCATGAGTTACTGAAGTGATTCAAAATCTCTTACTGGTGGGATAAACACATGGACGTATATAAGGGGGGAGAATGCACAGGTTGGGCACACAAGTGTCGAAATGGGGCGACTAACGGTACTGGGTATAGTAGGTAAGAAATCTATACAAATATTATAAAGAGGAAAGATTTGTATTTTTGTATGTAACGCTCTAACTTAAAAACTACTGGACCGACTTCAAAAATTCTTTCACCGTTGGGAAGCTACACTATCCCCGGGTGACATATGCTACGTTTTATCCCTGTATTCTTACGTAAACAGAAACTACGCGGGTAAAACCGTGAGGCATCCGCTAGTCTACACTAATATTATAAAGAGGAAAGATTTGTATTTTTGTATGTAACGCTCAAACTAAAAAACTACTGCACTGATTTCAAAAATTGTTTCACAGTTGGGAAGCTACTTTATTCCCGGGTGACATAGGCTACTTTTTATCCCTGTACTCCCACGGGGACGGGAACAACACGGTAAAACCACAAGGCTTCCGCTAGTCTACACAAATATTACAAAGAGGAAAGATTTGTATTTTTGTATGTAACGCACAAATTTAAAAACTACTGAACCGATTTCAAAAATTGTTTCACAGTTGGGAAGTTACACTATCCCCGGGTAACATAGGCTACTTTTTATCCCTGTATTCCCACGGGAACGGGAACTACGCGGGTGAAACCGCGAGGCGTCCACTAGTGATTAATAATCTCATTTAAAGTACTTTTTAGCCGATTCAAAAAAATAATAAGTTTTTTTTTTGACTAATTTCTATTTAATTCCCAGCTCTGATAGCGTCAGCGAGTGCGGCGCCGCAGTTTCCCTGCCCGCTGCCGTGCCCACCCCCGTGCACGCCGTGCCCCCCTCCCTGCCCCCCGCCGTGTCCCCCGCCGTGCCCGCCACCGCCGTGCGCCCCGTGCAATCCGTGCAACCCTTGCGACCCGTGCAATCCATCTAGTAAGTACAATAGATTTAAAGTTAAAACTTAACCATTTGCTTACGATAATGAATTTGTTATAAATTTATCTGTAATTTTATATATCTACTATTTTAGAATTGGCAAACGTAGCGTAGGGCACCCTAAGACTCGATGGAGTGATGGTATACGTAAGACAGCTGCCGCAGGATAGAAGCGAAAAGCTGAAGACCGGGCTGAGTAGCGTATCAGCAAGGACTTCGATAAGCTGATGATGATGATGATGATATATTTGCGAAGTATTTGACAGAGTTGGCACTCAGTAAAACTCAACTTGGTCCTTTTAAGAAGGAAATTTTCAAAGTAATATGACACCATAGCCATAATGAACCCAATGGAGGTTAACTTGTCATGTACTTAATGTAAGCAGATTTTTAAATATACACCAAAAACAAACCTAACCATTAACATATTAAAATTCAATTTCCAGCGCCATGCGGTGACGGCCAAATCAAGGTTCAGGTGCTGAAATCCTGCTTCCCAGAACGCCTGCGTTCCATCGGCTTCCAGGAAATCTCTGTTCCAGGGGGAACCTTCTACGTCGCGCCGTCTCCTGACGTCATCATCCAACCTCCCCCCATCCTAGTCCGGCCACCGCAGCAACCACCAATAACACCCCCAGCTATCACTGTGCAACCCCCTTGCTTACCCCCTGTCACCCCAAGACCGATACTGGTTCGTCCAGCGGCTTTAGACCCCATAACCCCACCACCAGTCATCGCTCGTCCTTGCCCTCTAGCGCCGATCCAACCCCCTTCAATCTTAGTGCACGTCCCTAAACCCGACCTGATTCAACCCAGGCCTATTTCTGTGCAGCAACCTCTGCCTAGCCCAATAGATCCCCCCCAGATTATAGTCAGACAACCTCAGCCGGCAGCAGTTCAACAGCCAACGATTTGCGTGCCAGCTGGCGCCTGGCAAGGCCAAGTAGGTCAACCAAATTCTGGGTCTTCATGGCCGGGACAAGTTGCCCAGTCAAGTTGCAGCTCTTGTGGCGACCCTGCCCCCTGCTCATGTCCATGCCCATGCCCATGCCCCTGTGCTTAAATTGAAGTAGAAACTGGTGATTGTAAGCAGCCGTGTTACCTAGGACGTTTTAGATTACGATGAACGATTGTTCTACCTTTTCCTTTGTGTTGTAATCTAGCGCTATCGAATTGCAATCGAATAAACAAATTACATGATTGTTGATTTGTCAGTCGTTATCAAGAAAACAAAATAGAATTTGGTCACACGCTAGTTATTTCTGTAATTACTTTTTAGTGTCAAATGCGTATTTCTAACGCAAGTTTCTGATACTGTTTTTTTTTCAAATATAAAATTGAGCAAAGTTGAACTAAAACTTGAAAGTTGGGGGCTGTAAAAGTCACTGAGAAAGTTTCTTAAAAAATCAGTTTTTTACGAAAGATCTCTATCGAAAATGGCTTAGCATTCGGAATATCGATTTGTCAAAGAGCATACCCGTAATTATTTTAATTGTGTTGAACGCATGCAAACGTAGCCTAAGAATGTGTGTATTGTATTATAAAAAAATATATATACGTTGTATTTATATAAAAATGTTGTTTATTTGAATCCTATTTCTTGAGAACTTTGATGCGAATCAAAGAAGAAGAAATCATTATTTTTCCAAAACTTGTGTTTTGTCGAATTACAAGCGCAAAGTTACATAAAGTAGTGAATTAGTGATACATGACTTTTAGTGTAGACTTTTTGTAGTGACTATATCTACACAAAATTTCACTAAAATTGGTCAAGCCGTTTGAGCGTGTTGACGTAACTAACATACAAACTCACTCACAAACTTTCGCCTCTATAATATTATACTAGCTGCGCCCCACGGTGTTACCTGCTACAAATGTTTTCGGTATAAAAAGTAGCCTATGTATTAATCCAGGGTCTCAGCTACCACCATACCAAATTTCATCCAAATCCGTTCAGTTTTTGTTTGAAAGAATAACAAACATCCATCCATCCAAACTTTCACATTTATAACAAATAAATAATTAT
The DNA here is from genome assembly GCA_905404145.2 of Biston betularia. Classification (NCBI taxonomy): domain Eukaryota; kingdom Metazoa; phylum Arthropoda; class Insecta; order Lepidoptera; family Geometridae; genus Biston; species Biston betularia. The sequence continues at coordinate 473,540 of FR989892.1, read as the reverse complement.
TAATAACACCAAAGCTACAAGTCATTTTTATATTCATTTATTCATGTTTTTTGTATACATTTTGTAAATAGTATAATTTAAGGTATTTAAAAATATCAAAATCATAACAGTCATGTCAAATAATGAAAATGAAAATATCATATAATAAAATAATATAATGTACTTAATATATAATATAGAATACTTAAATAGATTTTATTTATAATATTTGTAGGATTTTTCAAAACTTGTGTTTTTTCGAGTGTTTATGTGGCTGCGCCACATATAATATATTTTCTCATATTCGTTTATCATATAATAAGTATTTTATCTACCCTCATACACGCACACAAAACACACCTTCCTACCCTCACCTTCCTTACAATACCTGCCAGTGTCAAGTAGTCGCGAACTGGCGGTTGAATCGTACGCAATACGCTTTCACACAACTGTTATCGGTGCGCTTAAAAAACTCAAAATTCTCACCGCGAGTGCGACGCGAGTGCTTCTACATCACAAATCAATGTGCGTCTTGTGTAAACCAAAAAAACGCACACTGGACCGGACCGGACTCGGTCAAGACTTGTTGTGACTTTGACTTATTTCAAACTTAATTTTTCATAAAATAATTGAAGATATCGATATACTTGACACTGGCAATTGCATAAAATGTTACGCCAAAAAAAAAATTGTTTTATCATCGGTTCCTATTTTTTTTGGCTACTTGACATAACAACTTGATAAAAGTTTCACTAAGATTATTATTAACCATCCGTATAAAAATATCTAATTGTCAGTAAAAACCTATAATATAATTAACTTGATTTTTATAGATAAAAATTATATATGAAAATATCGAAACAGTTGACACTGGCAAATGCACAATGTGCGACGCCCGCTTATTTTACAGAGAGAAAAAATGTTTTAATACTCAAATTTCTGAATACCGCTGCAAAGATCATGGACAGGCATTAGCGCTTACCATCAGGCAAGCGTTTCGCGTGTCTCATTACTTTTACATTCAAAATAAACAAAACTATGGTCACATTTATCTGTTTCCCTACTCCATTGTAACCAAAGAAACTTTATTATAGTCAGACTGGATAAGGGAATAAGTTTATATACCATATGTCCTCTAACGAACTGCTCGGAGACGTGACACGAATTTGTGAAGTCTGGAATAATATATTATATGAATTCGATCTTTCATAACATGCGACCGGCTAGGTTAGGTCTTTAATAATACTGGTTGCATAGATAACAAATTATCGTTCAAAATGGCGTCGAAACTATTTCGTGGGGTTTGGCGGGAACACGGAAAAGTCGTGTAGCATTATAATAATTTTCAAAACTTCATAATATCTCATATGTATATACGTTTATTGTATTGTCATTTTATTTATTTATTTCTTTTGTACCTTATAATTATTTACCCTTCTTTCCATCCAAAGGTTGCCTGGAAGAAATCGCTCTAGGCGATAAGACCGCCCTTATACATCATCTATTCTATTGTTTTGTTATATTATAATATAACATATAAGTGTATAATAAAGTTATATTCTATTCTATTCTATGTAACGTAGCTAAACTGCTGATGAGCTGATGTATAGTGGAGAAATGTGGCTTTTTATCTTGCTTCTAAAACTCCATTGAAACTTGTAGTAAAAATAAAATAAAATAAATTTATATCAGGCAACAAGGTCCATATAAAAATGCAAATTATATACATTTCAATCAAATACACTAGAATATTAACATACTACAAAGTTAAATAACATTTGACAACACAAATTACAAGTCAAGTATTGTTCACCGATACTTTACTAGGGCATGACTGGACTCGACAAAGACTTGCTTTATGTGACTTTGACTGTGACTTATACTTATTTAATTTATGATAGTTAAAATTTTCGGAGCGTCGGTCGTCCAGCCGCAAGATGGGTTGACGATATTGTCACCGTCGCGGGTCGAACCTGGACCAGATTGGCACAGGACCGAGGCAGATGGCATGTAAAGAGAGAGGCCTGTACCCAGCAGTGGGATAAAGAAGGCTGTGGATGATGATGATGATGAGTTAAAATTGTAGATATTATGACCTAAAGCTAAATTGATAGACGAATGACTTGATTATAAATAGTTACATTGTCGATTTTTTTCGTAGCGATAGCTAAGAGGTTCACACAGTCGCTTCACACGATGAAGGGCGTGGGTTCGAGCCTCAACGGCTTAATTACTGCGTAACAGCTCATTTCGCTTGAGCTGCCGGTGAAGGAAAACCTCGTTAGGCTTCGTAAGGTAACTGGCAGGGTACTTTCAAGTACTCGGCTGGCTAGCTACCACCTTCAAGTTGAAAATCTTTGAGGCAATAGAGTCGACCGAGAGACGTGCTAGGAGACTAATTGGCGACGCTTTACTAGATACTGGGCTTCAAAGCCTTGAGCATCGTGGTAGTGTTGCCAGCTTGTCAGTTTTCTACCGGATACATGTCGGAGAGTGTGCACTTGAACTGCACTTGGTTCCCGGCACCTCTCTTCTGCCGGACGGCGGACAAACGCGACCAAAACGTCATCCGTACATGGTGGATGTTCCCCATGTGCGCACAAAGCGGTTTGATTCCACGTTTTATTCGCACAGCGAGGTTGTGGAACTCTCTGCCGGAGTCTGTGTTCCCTGTTAGGTACAATACTGGCGTCTGCAAATCTAGAGGAAATTTACTTGGTGGTAGATTTCCTTAGCAGGAGGTCGTCTAGGTAGGTACCACCGCAGTACCAGATATTCTGCCGCCAAGCAGTAGTGCAAACATTACTGTGTTCCGGTTTGAAGGGTACTGCAGCTAGCGAAATTACTGGGCTGTTGAGACTAACCATCTAGTCTCAAAGTAATGAGCGCCAAAGCAGCGATGCCCTGGACTTTGTTTTGTTACTCAAAGTTCTGTGTATCGCTGCAATGGTCATGGACAGGCGTTATCTCTTACCATCAGGAGAGCGCCTCGATCGTCTCATTACCTTTACATAAAAAAAAAAGTCTCTTCTAGGTAAGCGTGTTCCATCTTAGACCACACTAAACACTGCTTAACATCAGGCAGAGTGTGGTCAAACGCGAACCTATTTTGAATAAAAAAAAATCTGTCGCCAAGCATCTAACGGTGTGTTCTGGCAGCCTAACTTAAGAGCCAAGAGTTCCATTCTGTGTGTTTACAATCTTCGACCACACCGACACATATCTGATGAGCTGTAGTCAAACACATAGCCTATCAATAACATGTAGCGATGATAGCTCAGTGGTTAGCGCGGTAGGTTCGCATGCCGAAGGGCGTGGGTTCAAATCCCAACAATGAGCTTGAGCTGCCGGTGAAGGAAAACATCGTGAGGAAACCACAGCATGGTGGTAGCGTACTCTCTAGTACTCGGCTGGCTAGCTACCACGCGAGAGTTGAAAATCTGCCGCCAAGCATCTAACGGTGTGTTCCGGCAACCTCACTTGAGAGCCAGTTCCGTTCCAGGCTAGGTGTGCTTTACCATCTTCGACCACACCTTCACTTAACATCGGGTGAGCTGTGGTCAAACACATAGCCTATCAAACATAAAAAAAGAAAAAAAATCTTTATACGTAAAATTCGAGAATTTTGTCGCAAACACTTTGTCTTTGCGAGTTCTCTACAAAAACACATCAAACACATAAATCATGCAAAAACGCCACGTTAGGACGTGTTCCGCACATATCACGTTATTAATGACCTTCGAATCAAGCAAGCAGCGGGAAAATAATGCTTACAGCGCTTAAAGCGGAAAGCGTTATCGAGGAATTATTTTGTTTGACGTTAGTTTTTAATTTTATTTTTTTTTCTTTGGTTTTGGCGTCGCGTTTTAGCATTTGCCAGTGTCAAGTATTTATATATTTTCAAGTTTCAAAAGTTATATAAGTGTCGTCGTAGCTAAAGTTATAGTGAAATAACATAAATGTACTATTTCGATATTTTTTTTTTTTTTTAATGGTTGACAGGCTATGTGTTTGACCACAGCTCACCTGATGTTAAGTGAAGGTGTAATCGAAGATGGTAAAGCACACCTAGCCTGGAATGGAACTGAAATGGTTTTGGAATCAGTAAAGTTTTTTTTTTTTTACATACCGAATTGTCGCTGTGTGAATTTTTGATATCGGTCCAGTGGTTTCGGAGCCTATTCAATACAAACAAACAAACAGATTTTTCTTCTTAATAATATTAAATATTTACATTTTAATAAATCAAAACCTTAACCTTTCTCAATCAGCTGCAACTGTAACGTTAAATAAAATAACAATTAAATAGCGTTTTAAAACAATTTCCAATGAAGGATGAAAAAATATAACTCAATAGTTGTTCAATTGACTAGTTTGGATATAAAATGCAAAGGATTCCGATTCTTTCATCAGACGATCGAAAGATGGCGCGGGGCAAAGTCATATGGTTATCTGGTGAGATTTATTTTTATTATGAGAATTGAGACTAACTATCCATGAGCGCCAAAGCAGCGATACCATGTCCTTTGCTTTGTTACTCAAAGTTCTGGGCACAGCGTATCGTTCGTTTCTATACTTCTAGTTTTTTTTTTTTTTAAATATTCGATTCATGTTCGCGTTAATCCATACTCTACCTAATGGTAAGCAGTAGTGTGGTCTAAGATGGAGCACGCTTACCTAGAAAAAAATGATCATAGGACATTACACACAGCGCCATCTGACCCCAAACTAAGCAAAGCTTGTGCTATGGAAGTCAGATAACTGATAGAATACTTAGTTTTTATTGTAAATACATACAAGTACAGGTACACCCAGACACAGAACAAACATTTGTTTCTATCACAAATGCTTGTCCTGGGTGGGAATCGAACCCACGCCCTTCAGGTCTTGACGCAGACATACTACTAATGAACCAACAAGGCTGTCAGAAGAAAGCTGTTTACTGTAGATTTGAAGACACCCATATTGTAGCTAACAGGGAACACAGACTCCGGCAGAGAGTTCCACAACCTCGCTGTGCGAATACTAAATCTGGAATCAAACCGCTTAAATAGATAAAGCGTTTTGACCCGGAAGTGATTGCGAGTCTTCCGATCAATTGCTGACCTTTAACATTTATTTAACTACCTCACCCAATTAAGCACGGTTAAATCAACAGTTAATTCCGACTAGCCATTTACATAGGATCCGATGCAATTATATAACTTTTGGACAAATATACGGTAATGAGAACTCTCGTACACTATTTAATTAGAAAAACATAACCTGCTTGGCTTCGCCGTAGTCGGGTAAAAAGGTGAAAATAGAAATTTGATTTATTTATTTCTAACCCGCTACATGTTTTGTAAAGCAAGAAAAGAAAAAGATTTTGTTCTGTAACAAAAAGACGCAAAAAAAAAACAAAAACGAACGTAGAGAGACAAACAGTTACACAATAAGGGCTCACCTCAGCATACAAATGTTTTATTAATAATACCAATGTTACAAGTCGCTTCAAAAATTTTAAATATGTCACATGTCAACACAAGATGTCAAAATAAGGTGAACGTCATAATACTGTAGTAAGTATGACCAGCGCAGGTCTTCCAGCCCCTGTAGTTGAAAACCAAAGTGTGCGTGGGTGTGCTATCTGTTAATCCAGGGTGTCAGCTATCTCCATACCGAATTTCATCCAAATCCGTTCAGTAGTTTTTGCGTGAAAGAGTAACAAACATCCATCCATCCAAACTTTCACATTTACAATATTAGTGGAACAATACAATAAAAAACAAATAAAAAACTCAAGTGATAGCTCAGAGGTTAGCGAGGTCGGTTCACACGCTGAATGGTGTGGGTTCAAACCCCAATGAGCTCGAGCTGCCGGTGAAGGAAAACATCGTGAGGAAACCACAGCATGGTGGTAGCGTACTCTCTAGTACTCGGCTGGCTAGCTGCCATCCGAAAGTTAAAAATCTGCCGCAAGAACTGTTTTTAATTTTTATCTGTATTTTGCTTCTCCGGAAGACCAGCGCTGGTCATACCACTTAGTATGCATTATGCTGAGGTGAGCCCTTATTTGTCTCTGTTTGTTAGTTTTCGTGATTTCGGGGACAAAATGAGCGCCAAAGCAGCGATGCCCTGGACTCTGTTTTGTTACTCAAAGTTCTGTGTATCGCTGCGATGGTCATGGACAGGCGTTATCTCTTACCATCAGGAGAGCGTCTCATTCGTCTCATTACTTTTTTACATAAAAAGTACACATTTTCAATTCAAGTCATTGAATTGGCATAATACATGCTTTTTGAGACTAAATGGCGCTGTGAGACTCCTAAATCTCTTTCAGTTCTCCTGATCGGCGCATCTCTGGCGCAGCCAGTGCCGGAACCGGACCCGCAGTACCCGTGCAATCCGTGCGCGGAGCCTCCGCCTCCGTGCCCGTGCAACCCCTGTAATCCGTGCAACCCATGCGGTGTCGTCGACATCGGGCCCTGCAACCCCTGTGAGGCTCCCATCAGCTACATCTACGGACAAGCGCCGCAAGGTATTCAAATTTTTTTTTCTTCGGTTTAAGCATAGCGTTTTGAGCATTTGCCAGTGTCAAGAATTTATATATTTGCAAGTTTCAAAAGTTAAATAAGTGTCCTCGTAGCTAAAGTTATAGTCAAAGTCCAGTCTTGGTCAAGTACAGTCCGTGTTAGTTAAGTCCAGTCATGCTTAAAGTAGTGGTGACTTAACTATAAAGCTTCGACGGAGTTTTGAAAGCAACACGAAAAGTCATGTTGCACCACATTATATCATTTTCCCACACTCGCGCTTGTGATTCGGCACTTTATGAATAAAACACCATCATTTTTATGCATAAACACGCGCCAAAATACTAGTTTTGGAAAAAAATACAACGGAGCGACACGACTCCTTCCGCGTTCCCGCCAAAACTCAAGAAAGAGTTAAAAATCGTATCTTTACATTTTTTTAATGTAATGTTCCAGGGACGGTGATAGTAAAACCGGGACAGGTCCGGTTCCCCATTCCGCCGCCCATCGTTGTGCGTCCCGGGCAGGTGCGCCCCCCGCGCCCCCCGCAGATCTGGGTTAAGGTCTGTTTTCAAAGTTTCATGTAGTTCTATTATTTTTTTGGCACTTTCTGTATTTTGAAGACTTGCATCGCAACGTGGGCCTCTAGTAATATTTGATACGGATAGAGAAAAAAGATTTACCTTCTGCCAATGTATCATATTTCTTGGTTAGTATGACTACATTTTAAATTTGTTCAAATCTCTACATAGCATAAGACAAAGTCGCTTTTAGATCTTAGATCTTTTAAACTACGCAATGGATTTTAATGCGGTTTCCATTAATAGACAGAACGATTCAAGAGGAACGTTTATATGTATAATACATGCATATGCACCACATTAGTATCTACATTGTACCCGTGCAAAGCCGGGGTGGATCGCTAGTCTCTACATAAAACAAATTACATAGTAATATGATGAACGTTACGCTCTTCTGATGGTAAGAGATAACGCCTGTCCATGACCATTGCAGCGATACACAGAACTTTGAGTAACAAAACAAAGTCCAGGGCATCGCTGCTTTGGCGCTCATTACTTTGAGACTTGCGATGGTTAGTCTCAACAGCCCAGTAACATCGCTGCAGTACACTTCAAACTGGAACACAGCAATGTTTACACACTACTGCTTGGCGGCGGAATAAACTGTTGTCCATTGTCAAAACAAAGTCCATCGCTGCTTTGGCTCATTACTTTCCTTGGTCAAGTCCCAATAGCCCAGTACATCACCCATCAAGACTAAACCCAGCCATGAGACTAAACATTCAAGTCTTTTTTTTCAGCCTGCCGCCATCCAACCCCCGACACCCGCTTCTATTTCCGTGAAGCCGGCCTTGGTGCAGCCCCCCACTCCGCGGCCGTTCTACGTGCGAGTCCCTCCTGTGACTCCGCCGGTCCCGGCGCCAATCCTGGTCCGACCTCCACCTTGTCCCGTACCTAGACCTCCAGCAATCAAGGTAAATAATACGAGTGTCTTCAAATCAAGAGTAAACAGGTTCCTTCTAGGCAAGCGTGTTCCATCCTAGATTGTATCAAAGTGATCAAACGCGAACCTATACAATATTTGACAGCCCCGCTGGCTCAACGGTAGCGTATCTGCCTTGAGAGCTGTAGGGCGTGGGTTCGATTCCCACTCAGGGCAAACATTTTGTGAATAAACAAATGTTTGTTCTGTGTCTGGGTGTTCAGTATGTGTTATAAGTATGTATTTACAAAAAAAAAAGTTTTTATGTATTCTATCAGTTGTCTGACTTCCATCACACAAGCTCTGCTTAGTTTGGGGCCAGATGGCGCTGTGTGTATAGTCCTACGATATTTATAATGCGATGATAGTGTGACATCTCTAAAACTATCATTTTATGGAAAACGGCTTTTAAACTTTTAAATTATATTTATGATCAATTTTTATGTTAAACTGCTTATACTAAAATTTTTAACGATACTTTTCCCCCCACAGGTTCAACCCGCCGCAGTGAACGTGCCTGCCCCTGATGCGCTAATCGTAACACCCCCCAAGATTGCCGTCCCAGCCCCCCCAACCATCGTGTTCCGCCCTAACCCTCCAACCTCATTCCGCACCGTCGGAGGCCTGTCCGTTCGCAGACAGAAGGAAGACGGCACGACCAGCCCCCTGCCTTTACCGTGCCCGTGCCCGTGCCCTTGCACCAGCCCTGCCCCGTCCCCGTGTGATCCGTGCAATCCTTGCCCCATCGACCCATGTGACCCATGCAATCCGTGTAACCCGTGCCCCTGTGACCCGTGCAACCCGTGCGACCCATGCTTACCGCCCTGCGACCCGTGCTCGCCACCCCCCTGTCTATTGTGATTATAAATATGTAATATTGTAAATAGGATACGTTTGTATGTGCGAGTGATTAAAATACATTACGGGTAATTTATAAGCATCAATTTTTTTTTGTTTTATTTATTTTTACAACCGGCTGGCTTGGGTGCTGATATTTTTTTAGTATGGCTCCCGATTCAATTCATGTTTTTTTAGGATTCCGCGGGTACCTCAAAAGAAAATAGAAAGTTGAAAACACTGCGCGATGCCCCATCTTTATGTCAACAAGAAAAAATAGAAGTTTGAACCTTTTTAGCCGTCAAAAAAGGAGGTTCTTAATTCGAGTGTATTTTTTTTTAATGTGATAATTCCGCCAATTATGAATCGATTTTGATGATTCTTTTGTTGCTTAGTAGATCATACTTCAAGGGTCCCATATAAGTTTTATCGAAATCAATCGAGTGCTTTTAAAAAGAAATCAACAAACTAAAAAACTGTAGGTAATTGATAATATTTTCGTTTGCTCGGAAACCTGGCTGTTTCATTGGAGCAGTGCGTTTAGCCAAAGGGTCATGGAGTCGGTTTTTTTTTATTGTAAATTTTGTTAAACTAAGGGTTGCCCTGATGTTAAGTTAGTTATTCTGCCGCCAAGCAGTAGTGTGTAAACATTACTGTGTTGCGGTTTGAAGGGTACTACTGCAGCTAGCGAAATTACTGGTATGTTGAGGCTAACCATCGAAAGTCTTAAAGTAATGAGCGCCGAAGCAGCGATGCCTCGACTTTGTTTTGTTACTCAGAGTTCTGTGTATCGCTGCAATGATCATGGACAAGCGTTATCTCTTACCATCAGGAGAGCGTCACGTTCGTCTCATTACTTTTTACATTAAAAAAAAACTTACAAGCTTTGCTTAGTTTGGCGTCAGATGGCGCTGTGTGTAATGTCCTACGATAATTAATAATACCTACTAATTTTAATAAACATATAAAAAGGTCAAAAAGTCAAAACAAAAAATTAAATGCATACAATTTTATTAGCCAATCATAAGTACATAAATTATTACAATTTTAAAATAATTATACATAATTTTTTTTCACAGACTACTTTTACGCTATTATTTATTTTAAACAGTTTTTACAGAAACCTAAAATTTCAAACAGAAATAAATTAAAAAAAGCGAGTTAGAAGAAGAATTCACAATGTTAAGTTAGTCTGATATTTTATTAAATTTGCTTTTAATTAAACTCTATTATTTGCAATAGTTGGACGTAAGTTATATTTTTGTAAGAAAGGCTAAGGGATTGACCATAGTTTGAATTTAGGGGATGAAACCATTACGCCTAGCCTAAATTGATTGAGATCATTATTCAAACATTGCAAAAAAAAGAGTATTAATTTAAAAAACAGATACCATGTAACAAGCCAATTCATTGCCAAAAATTAAAAACCAAACGAAAAGCGATCATAACAGCTGTCACTTTTGACGTTGTGGTTTGAAAAAAATGGCCGTACCACATTACTTCCTACGCAAGAATTAGAGCAGACGTTGTAGGAAGACGAGCTATTTATAAAAAAGGACGTCCCAAACCAACGCCTAAGCTTCCTAGGCCGTAACCTAAATTCCCCATACCTAAACCTCCACAACCCAAACCGAAACCTCCGTAGCCCAATAGGTTAGGAGCACTTTCGCAGACAGTCGTAGCACCTCCCAGACCTTGCCCGCCGCATCCTAATCCCAGACCCCCATAACCGTGACCCCCATAGCCGAGACCTCCCCACATTCCTCCGTAAGGAAGTACATTAGGGGCACTTTCGCAAACAGTTGTGGCTCCGCCAACAGGGAGACCCAATCCAAGACCACCATACCCCAAACCGTATCCTAGACCACCCATACCGTATACATTAGGAGCAGATTCACAGACAGTCGTAGCACCTCCCATAGGAAGACCGTAACCGCCTAATCCTAGACCTAGTCCGCCGTACCCTAGACCACTCAGACTAAGTAGATTCGGCGCGCTTTCGCAGACAGTTGTCGCCCCCCCCAAAGCTCCGTAAGGTACCCCATATCCAAATCCAAGACCGCCTAAGAGGTTAGGGGCAGTTTCGCAGACGGTTGTCGCACCGCCTAAACCCAGTCCCCCCAGTCCTCCCAATCCGAGACCTCCGTAGCCGAGTAGGTTGGGCGAGGTTTCGCAGACGGTGGTGGCACCTCCTACGCCGAGGCCAGCCCCTAAGCCTATGCCGCCAACGTAGCCGGGGAACAGGTTCGGAACGGTTTCGCAGACAGTCCCCTGACCAAGCAAGGGGTTGGCGCGTGCGCTACAAACCAGCGCTGGAAAAAAACTTCACAATTAGATTCTTGGACAAGTAGAAGGTAGATACTAGATACCTTTCTCATGTGCTGTATCTAGATGACCTCACGGATTCACCAGCACTTTTATGTTTTTATTTATTACTAGCTGCGCCCCGCGGTGTTACCCGCTACATATTTTCGGAATAAAAAGTAGCCTATGTGTTAATCCATGGTCTCAGCTAGCTCCATACCAAATTTCATCCAAATCCGTTCAGTAATTTTTGCGCGAAAGAGTAACAAATATTCATCTATCCAAACTGTCATATTTATAATGTTAGTGGAATTAGTAGGATACTAGCTGCGTCCCGTGGTGTTACACGGTCTTCTGATGGTAAGAGATACCGCCTGCCCATGATCCTGCAGAGGTACCCAAAACTTGGAGTAACAAAACAAAGTCCGGGGCATCACTGCTTCGGCGCTCATTACTTTGAGACTTTCGATGGTTAGTCTCAACAGCCCAGTGATGTCGCTGCAGTACCCTTCAAACTAGAACATAGTAAGGTTTACACACTACTGCTTCACTATTTTTTTTTAATGGTTGACAGGCTAGTTGCTTTACCACAGCTCACCTGATGTTAAGTGATGCTTGGCGGCAGATTTTCAACTCCCGTGTGGTAGCTAGCCAGCCGAGTACTAGAGAGTACGCTGCCACCATGCTATGGTTTCCTCACGATGTGTTTCCTTCACCGGCATCTCAAGCTCATTGTTGGGGTTTGAACCCATACCCTTCGGCATGAGAACCTACTGCGCTAATCACTGAGCTATCATCGCGACAAAGATACACTACCTAGACGACCTCCTGCTAAGGAAGTCTATAACCAAGTCAATGTTTAACTGGCCCCAAAAGGTAGAAAGGATTCTTAATTAAATATGTATTTTTTGTTCTACTCACCAGCAAGGAAGAAAAGTGTTTTGTATGCCATGATGGATGTCTTGCTTTCCACGGACTGTACTTTGTCAAGACCGTTTAACACTTTTTATAGTGAAAAAAAAAATTGTTTCTCTGTCAAATTAATACGGTTCAATGCAATAAGCCAGATTGGAAGATTAAAAAAAATATTTTCCTTTTTTTTTCTTAATTAAAAAAAGTTATTTGCATCGATTATTAAATGTTTTGAAACTTTCATTTTGTGTTTTGTTTTGAAAAGGGGATAGATTGGCTTAAGTTATTTTGAATGTTAAATTTTTAGTCTGTTGCGTGTAGACAGCTTAAAATAACTATAGAGTTGGATATTGTAGTTTTGGCGGAATACGCACGGAATAGCACGGACGATACAGTGGTTAGCGCGGTAGGTTCGCATGCCGAAGGGCGTGGGTTCAAACCCCAACAATGAGCTCGAGCTGCCGGTGAAGGAAAAACATCGTGAGGAAACCATAGCATGGTGGTAGCGCACTCTCTAGTACTCGGCTGGCTAGCTACCACACGAGAGTTGAACATCTGCCGCCAAGCATCTAACGGTGTGTTCCGGCAGCCTCACTTGAGAGCCAGTTTCATTCCAGGCTAGGTGTGCTTTACCATCTTCGACCACGCCTTCACTTAACATCAGGTGAGCTGTGGTCAACCAACTAGCCTGTCAAACATTAAAAAAAAATTGTTTCCTAGAATTAGTATTTCTTTAGAAGTGTTATTAGAATTGTGGTGTTTTATTCATAAAGTGTCGAATTATACGCGCGTATGTGGGAAAGCGATGTGTAGCCATGATAGCTCAGTGGTTAGCGCGGTCGGTTCGCATGCCGAAGGGCATGGGTTCAACCCCCAACAATGAGCTTGAGCTGCCGGTGAAGGAAAACATCGTGTTTCCCCCAACAATGAAAAATTAAAATATTTAAGTACTAGCTCCCAAAATACAATAGTAGTTATGTCACTATGACAACTTTTTTACATAATTTTTTTTAATGTAAAAAGTATTGAGACGAACGAGACGCTCTCCTGATGGTAAGAGATAACGCCTGTCCATGACCATTGCAGCGATACACAGAACTTTGAGTAACAAAACAAAGTCCAGGCATCGCTGCTTTGGCGCTCATTACTTTGAGACTTAAATACGAATAATTAATAATACTTACTTAATACTTAATATAGTTTTTTTTTTATATAATTATACGCTCCCCAGACACTGGGGTCCGTGACCTTTGTCAACTTTAGTTACATTTTTTTTTTTACAATTTTACATTACAAAAAGAGGAAAGTTACGTTAGTAATCTTAATCTAAGGTTAAAGTAGGTACTAGATTGTGTGTATACCGCGAGCAGAGCAGCGACCCGCAAGCAGCACCCGAGCACGAGTATGCCGCGTGTGCCGCCAGCGCCCTCCTCCACCATATCTGAGGGAAGAGAGCGCCCGACACGCGACGCCGCCGCAAGAAGGAGCCTTCGATGGTGAGCAGGAATGCTCGAGGCATACACACAATCCTTATTTCTATTTACATGAGTTTTCGTTTGAAATCGCCTCCTCCCGACTCAAGGCCTCCATCGCCGCCGTGTTCCGATCTTTACTTAATATAGTTTATACCACAAGCATCTCGCTTACCTACTTAGGTTATGTTCCTTCCTGATTCATAAAATTACCTGAAACCAAAAAAATCCTTTTAAAATTCAAAATATTGTAACTATACACTAAAATATTGTAATTTTGTAGCGATGATAGCTCAGTGGTTAGCGCGGTCGGTTCGCATGCCGAAGGGCGTGGGTTCAAACCCCAACAATGAGCTCGAGCTGCCGGTGAAAGGAAAACATCGTGAGGAAACCATAGCATGGTGGTAGAGTACTCGGCTGGCTAGCTACCAAACGAGAGTTGAAAATCTGCCGCCAAGCATCTAACGGTGTGTTCCGGCAGCCTCGCTTGAGAGCCAGTTGCATTCCGGGCTAGGTGTGCTTTACCATCTTCGGTCACACCTTCACTTAACATCAGGTGAGCTGTGGACAAACACCAAGCCTGTCAACCATTAAAAAAGAAAAAAAACAACTGAAGTCTACTACCAACAAGAGGGGGTAGAAGGGGAAAGGGGAGGGGGGGGAAGGGGAAAGGGTAAGGGGAAGGATAGAGAAAGATTTGCGCTAAAGATTTTTATTGTTGTATTGTTTTATGACATTGACGAGTATTTCAAATTTAAAAAGATTATAATGACATAGAACGCCAAAGGCGTGCTCTGTGCGTCGTAGGCAATATGATCGTCAGAAAGTTTTTTCGAGCGGCGCCTGACGTGAAAATTACCCTATTTAGGTCCAATTGCCAGAGTTTTTACACGTGTCAACTCTGGACCTTATTTAAAAAAAAGTCTCACGATACCATTCGCGTGGCCTACAACAACATCTTCAGACACCTGATGGGTCTGAGGTGGTACTGTAGCGCTTCCGAAATGTACACCGAAGCAAGAGTAGACTCGTTTCCCGCTATACGGCGAAAAAGAATTGCATTTTTTATGCGCAGAGTTGCTAGCTGTAGAAACTCTATCATTAGAAGCTTGTCAGAAAGGCTGGTATTGACGCATACGTATAGACGCTGGGTGGTAATTGCCGCCTAAGCTTGTTATTTCAGGTATTTATTTTGTATCTTAATTTTTAATTTTTTTACATTAAATAAGTATAAAACATAAATAATATAAAAAACTTAAAAACTAGGGTGCCGCCGGCAGCGGGGCAGGGCTCCAGCTGCCGGTGGTTAGGGCTGCAGAGTGAGGAACCTCCTCACAATGCGCGCCGTGTCAAGGATCACTGCCTTTTGAAGCTGACCCTTGACCCAACCGTCTAGCGAGAGTCTCTTGAGATGTTGGTCGAGACTCTTCGCTATAAGACCGTTTACCGTGACGACTATCGGGACAATGATCGTCGAATCAACATCCCACATGGCGGTTATCTCGTGAGCCAAGTCAAGGTACTTGCTGAGCTTGTCCTTCTCGGCCTTCACGAGATTCTCGTCATGTGGGATGGCGATGTCAACGAGCACTGCCCGGCGTTGGGCTCGGTCGACCACCACATCAGGCTTATTGGCGACATTATTTGTTATTATTATTATCATTATTAAAAAATATTAAATTACTTACTAGTAAGTAATTACGATTTTTTTAATGTCTTTTTAATATGTTGACATATTTCAAATTTGACAATATTTTTGTATTGACATGTTTTTATATCGACATTTTATGAACTTAATTTGACATTTTGTTTTTATTAATTGACATGTAATCAGTGTTTTATAACTTTTTTTTTTAAATGATTTTTTAAAAATTTTACTTGTAACATTGGTGTTATCAATAAAACATTTGTATTTGGTAAAATTTCAATTACTAACCCTGTAAATTATATGCTCAATTTGTCCATAAATGGAAAAATTGATTTGTATGGAAATCGAACCACCTTAATGTATACTTTGTGGTAGATCTCCTTAGCAGGAGGTCGTCTAGGTAAGTACCACCGCGGTACCAGTTATTTTGCCGATAAGCAGTAGTGTGCAAACATTACTGTGTTCCGGTTTGAAGGGTACCTACTGCAGCGAAATTACAGGGCTATTGAGACTTTTTTTTTTTTTTTATATAGTAGATAGGCTTGCGTTTGACCGCCATCCCGCCTGATGTTAAGCGTAGATGCGGTCTACGGTGGAGCACGCTCGCCTAGAAGAAACCGATTCACTCGCGACTTGAAGGTACCCAGACTATATTCATCGGGGAACACCCACTCGGGCAGCTGATTCCAATGTCTAGCGGTACGCATGAAAAAGGTGGAAACAAACCGCTTAGTTCGAGCTTTTGGAACATCAACCATGAAGCGGTGTCGCTTTTTAAAGCTCCTGGCTGTCAACTAACTATCTATAACTAACTATCAAAAGTCTCAAAGTAATGAGCGCCAAAGCAGCGATGCCTGGACTTTGTTTTGCTGCTCAAAGTTCTGTGTATCGCTGCGATGGTCATAAACGGGCGCTATCTCTTACCATCAGGAGAGCGTCTTGTTCGTCTCATTAATTTTTAGATATTTTTTTAATAGCTAACATGCTAGGTGTTTGACTACAGCTCACCTGATGTCAAGTGAAGGTGTGGCCGAAGATGGTAAAGCACACCTAGCCTGGAATGCAACTGGCTCTCAAGTGAGGCTGCCGGAACACACCGTTAGATGCTTGGCGGCAGATTTTCAACTCTCGCGTGGTAGCTAGCCAGCCGAGTGCTAGAGAGTACGTTACCACCATGCTATGGTTTCCTCACGATGTTTTCCTTCACCGGCAGCTCAAGCTCATTGTTGGGGTTCGAACCCACGCCCTTCGGCATGCGAACCTACCGCGCTAACCACTGAGCTATCATCGCTACAAAAGTAAATATATTACGTTTTCCACCCTTTTGAGGTACGGAACCCAAAAGAAGAAACCCCTACTTTTGTTACCATATTCCCCGAAGCATTTTGTTATCGCGTAATCTCTTGTTTCAAGTTAAATTTAACACAGCTCTGCGGATGTTTTTACAAAAAAAATTAAACTGATATAAAAAGCCCGATAGTACGTGTACAATGTTTGAATTAAATCAAAATGATTAATGCAAGAATCGCCGTATTATTGTTCATTTTTGGTAAATATTACATTTATTATTGTATTAGATTTATTGTATCATTTAATTGGAGAAATAGAAAATATCGCGCGCCCAGCCTATGTGTTAATCCGGGGTCTCTGCTACCTCCATACCAAAATTTCATCCAAATCCGTTCAGTAGTTTTTGCGTGAAACTGTAACAAACATCCATCTAAACTTTCACATTTTTAATACTAGCACTAATCCAGGGTCTCAGCTACCTTTAAACCAAAATTCATCCAAATCCGTTCAGTAGTTTTTGCGTGAAATGGGAACAAACATCCATCCATCCATCCATCCACCCAAACTTTCACATTCATAATATTAAGTTGGATAGTAGGACTTGCTGCGCCCTTTTTGTAACGATGATAGATCAGTGATTGGCGTGGTCGGGTCACAAGCCCAAGGGTATGGGTTCAAATCCCGACAGTAAGTTTGAGCTGCCGGTTCTCTCACGAGAGTTGACATCTCACTACGCATCGGTAGCGTTACTTGAGAGCGAGTTCCATTCCAAACTAGATGAGTTTACCATCTACGGCCATACGGTCACTTATATTAGATAAGACATGGTCAAACACCTAGTCAATATTTTTTTTAATTAATTTTTTTTCACAGGTAATCTCTTGCCATCGTGTCAAACAACGCTGGAATTTACCATTTATCCTAATCTAAGGAAATCCAAAGTTAAATACAGCTTCATACCCAGAAATCCCTTTAGAATGAGATCTGAACCTAAGCAAAAAATAATTGATAGTACATTTTTCAATTCAGAAGGTAGTACACAAACTGTTTCTAAAAAAGGGAGTACACAGTATAATTCTAGAATGTATGCAAGTACAATATTCAACGGTAGAAAAGGTTGTGATCTAACTCATTCTAATACCCATTTATTGTTAGACCCCAGGTACGTGATAAGCATGAGTGTTCCATTACAATGTGCAATGGGTAGTACACAGTACAATTCTGCTGAGGGTAGTTCACAGTACAATGCTGCTGAGGGTATTTCACAGTACAATTCTGCTGAGGGTAGTTCACAGTCCAATTCTGTATTGGATAGTTCACAGTCCAATTCTGTATTAGATAGTTCACAGTACAATTCTGCTGAGGGTAGTTCACCGTACAATTCAGCTATGAGCAGTTCACAGTACAATTCTGTATTGGATAATTTAAAATACAATTCTGTATTGGATAGTTCACAGTACAATTCTGCTGAGGGTATTTCACAGTACAATTCTGCTGAGGGTAGTTCACAGTCCAATTCCGTATTGGATATTTCACAATACAATTATGATATATCAAATTTTTGGTCACAACAAAATTATGAGAAAAAATGTATGTTCAATGTGTAAAGTTAATTTTAAGATGTTTCTTAAATCTATGTGTTTATAATTTTCTGTAATAAAATACATTATTTTCTGTTTTGTGTAGTATTATTGTTTGTGCTCTTGACACGAAATGAGACCTTCCCAAAATTCTTATTTCACGACTTATAATTGGTTGTTTAGAAGAGGGGATGCGAAAAGGTGATGGCAGCCTTGAAAAGCTGGTCATTGTTGGCAATACCGAAGGAAAGAGACCACGGGGCCGGTCGCCAACACGATGGTCTGACCAAGTGGAAGAAGCCACCTCCTCTTCTAAATTCTAGCAGGTGGTGAGGGCTACTTCGGCCTGGAGTCGATGGAGACAGATTGTCTGTCTAAGAGGTTCCAGTGACCACGATCCTCAGACATGAGGGAACGATTGAAGATATTGTTTGGTTGTTCAAAAATATCGATACTGCACACGCTAACAGAATAAACACATCTTCTGCCACACCGTCACTCAGCACCGTGCGAGCTGTGGTCAAACACTAAGCTCTCTCAACAAAAAACACATACATCGTACTAATATTTATAGATGAGAATGTTCGGATGTTTGTCACTTAATCACGCAAAAACGACTGAACGGATTTCGATGAAAGTTGTCACACATATAGTTTATTATCTGTATTAACATATAGGATACTTTTCATATCAGTCAAATGTTAGATTCCGGTGGGATTATCAAAAAAGTAGTTAAAGTTAACGCGGAGGAAGTCGCGGGCGTAAGCTAGTAAAAAAGTAAAATTAGGAAATAAATTGCTAAAAAACCAGTCAAGTGCGAGTCGGACTCACGCACGGAGGGTTCCGTACCATTATCTACGGAGTCTTAGTAATATGGTCCCTTTCGGTACGGAACCCTAAAAACACAACGTAACGTGTATTTTATATACAAAAATGTATAAACTTTTGAAGTGTGTATTTTATAGTAAATCAGTCATGAAGACTATGTCGAATCGTATTGCATATTTATTCAAAATATTTAATATTTTTCGAATTATTTAAAAAACCATAAATATGTTGATAAAATTTGTGAATAATTTATAATATATAAAAAAACTAGAAGTAACGATTTTCTGTAGTTATTTGGTGACTGGAATGTGCTCGGATACAATTAAAATGTTTTATTATAATATATTTTTGGGGTTGTTTTTTTCAGGTAAATATACATTTTTCTTTATTTTGGAAACATCGTCAAAAAACGGTTCCATATTATGGTAACAGATATGAACTGCAGCAGAAATAATGGTTTCATAGAAAAAGGCGCTATGGAAAGAAAGATGTCAAATGTTCCGGCTTTCTACCGGAAACATTTCGGAGATTGTGCCTTGGAGTTGCACGACTTGGTTCCCCTGCCCCTTTTTACTACCGGACGGCCAGACAAACGCGACCGAGGCGACACCCGTACATGGTGAATGTTCCCCATGTGCGCACTAAGCGCTTTGAGTCCATATTCTTTATTCGCACAGCGAGGATGTGGAACTCTTTGCCGGAGTCTGTGTTTCCCGAAAAGTACAATATGAGAGTCTTCAAATCAAGAGTAAACAGGTTCTTTCTAGGTAAGCGTGTTCCATCTTAGACCGCATCGATGCTTCACATCTGGCAGGATGTGGTCAAGCGCGAACCTATTCAATTAAAAAAAAGAGATAGACAGAAAGAGTTATACAGCATGACTGGTGAGACACCTACGTTACTGATGGAGAGTACTCGGTACTTGATTCTCGTTACAATTATGTAATAAAATTAGGTATTTAATTTTGGGCCACAATTTTCCTATAAATAAATAAAACGTGGATACACTTCCGATAACGATGTTTTGATCACGCGAAAAGTAAGTGTTTGTCCCTCGGTCGTCGGCGCGAGCGTCCTCACACCGTCCAGCTCGTGCCTCCGCGCGGTGTCCATGCGTCGCGTAGTTAATTACATAACTTTCGGTTAAGTTTACCACGTAGTCAGTCAATATTTATTTTTAATGTAATTTTTTTTCTTCCTATATGATCTCCAAATATCACGATCTCGAGTATCGTAGGTGTCTCACTAGTCATACTGTATATTTAGTTTATTTCCGCTGAGCGTGGCTAATGCCAGAAAACAATCAGATTCCACCCGCTCTAGTGCGAAGAAATAAGATCGATAATTGCATGACATTGAGAACCTCCTCCTTTTTGGAGTCAAAATATTTAATGTTTTTCGAATTCATTCGACAGCCCTGTTGGTTCATTGATAGTATGTCTGCTCCAAGAACTGAAGGGCGTGGGTTCGATTTCCACCGAAGACATGCATTTTATGATATAAACAAATGTGTATTCTCTGTCTGGGTGTACTGTATGTATTGTAAGTATGTATTTAAAAAAAAACTATTTAAGTATTCTATCAGCTTTCTGTCTTCCATAGTACAAGCTTTGTTTAGTTTGTGGTCAGATGGCGCTGTATGTAATATCCTAGGATTTTTTTTTGAGTCTGTTAAAAAAGAACCACACGTATTTACATTAAAAATAATGAATTGTTTTTTTTAATACTGCAGCTGTATTTGAAGCATCGTCCATGCCTCAGTACCAGTATACTGTCCCCTGTCCCATCACTGCTCCAGCATCTCCCAGCGCCGGACAGACGCTCAATCTAATTATCAGAACTGGTAAGTTTGTAGCTCGCTACGCTCGTGAGCTTACAGAGTATTTAATTGATAATTACTTGATTAATATTAAATTGATTAAAATGTAATTACTTAAAAATTAATTAACTATAAATTAAATCTCACTAATATCATAATTGTGAAAGTTTTGATGGATGGATGGATGTTTGTTACTCTTTCCCGTAAAAACTACTGAACGGGTTTGGAAGAAATTTGGTATGTAGGTAGTTGACACCCTGGACACATAGGCTACGTATTAACCCGAAAAATATGTTTGTTTTGATGCACCCCTATAACCATATATTATGTTATTTACTGTGGGGATGGCTGGCAGAAAATGGTTTAGCATTAAGCCCTTCTTTTTTACATGTTTTTTTTTAAAGTGTGCATAAAAGTATTAAATAAAATATTTTTTTCAGAAGTCAAAATAAATTATATAATAATAGTTATACAAAAACAAAAAATATACAAGTGTCAATAAAGGATAAATCTAAATGTCATAAAATTAAAATTATACAAATGTCATTTATTATTCCAGAGCCACAGAACGAAGCCGCCCCGTGCACCGTTTGCCCCAGTCCTTGTCCGCCCCCCTGCCCCAGTCCACCCCCCAGCCCCAGCCAGGGCCAGCTTTCGTCCAGCCCCCGTAAATTCTGCACCACCATCAGCGCTATGCCCGGCGCAATCATGGACTCTATTCTGAGCGGAGAAATTCTGATTTAAAGCAATAAATATACTATTTAGTAACAATTCTATTTCATTTATTCCAATATTATACAGCATGACTGGTGAGACACCCACGCTACTGAAGAAGAGTACTCTGTACTCGATTCTAGTAATGTTATAAAGAGAAAAGATTTGTATTGTAGGAGTTTTGTATGTGTGCCGTTACACACATGCAAAAACCAAGACTGGACTTTGACTACTTTTTAACTAATGAAACTTGAAATAATCAAAACAGTTGACACTGGCAAATGCACAAAATGCGACGCCAATATTAAAGAAGATGAAGGCGGGAACGCGGGAAGAGTCGTGTCGCTCCGTTGTACTTTTTTCCAAAACTAGTGTTTTATCGAGTGTTTATGCAAAAAAATGGTGGTGTTTAATTCATAAAGTGCCGAATCACAAGCGCGAGTGTGGGAAAATGATATAATGTGGTGAAACATGAGTTTTCGTGTTGCTTCCAAAACTCCATCGAAGCTTCATAGCAAAGTCGCCGCTACTTTACTAAAGCATGACTGCACTGGACCAAGACTAGACTTTGACTATTTTTATAGCTACGAGGTAACTTATTTAACCTTTGAAATTTGAAAAGATAAAAACTTGACGCTGGCAAATGCTCAAAATGCGATGCCAAAACCAAAGAAGAAAAATAGTCTTAATTAGTCAAAACTTATGAATACCGCATTATAATGGTAAAGGTTATTCACGTATCAAAACTGAAAATATTGAAAGCAATCCATTATGAAAGTTTTTGCATTTCCAACGTACAATAGCCTGTTTAATTACTTAATTTTCCCCCATTTTGTTTGATTGAAAAAGTATGAAAACCAATCCGAAAGTTTTGACCTATTGTTTTTGTTTTTTAATTGAGTTTTTTTATTTCCTCATTCCGTGCAAATGGCTCGCCACGGATTTGCATGTTTACAATTAATATTTACCGTGTATGTTGTTAGCGGGCAACACCAACCAACTACCTAGGAGATAGAAGATCCATAGACACTGTTAGCGGGCAACACTGATGAAGAATAGAGGAGGTTGATTGTCGTTGACCCGCTGACAGCTGGGTAGATTTATTAGATAATTTGGTTTTCTTGGAACGGACTGGCATTTGGAAATCGACATTAAGAAGTAATAAACGGTCCCGCTCTGCAACCGTGTGTGATTTTACCCACCTAATTACAATGTTTTATATTGTATACTGGATGATAAAATTCCTCTGCAAGTAGTTTTTTTTTTTTTATACAGTATAGGTTCGCGTTTGACCACACCTTGCCTGCTGTTAAGCAGGATGCAGTCCAAGATGAAGCACGCTTACCTAGAAAAAAACCTGTTGACTCTAGGTTTCAAATATTCTACCATTAGACACTAGTGTATTAACAGAATCAGAATAAGTTTTCATTGTATCACTGTGTACAAAGATGTTACAAAATTGTGTTTTTTTAAGCTATTGCATAGCTTCTATCGCGGGCCTTGAGCGTGGAGACCGAATCCAGAAATTCCGTAACGAAAATAACCTAACACCCCCCACTCCCACCGGCACAGCGGTGATACTTTTTAGTTTTGCCATCTATCGATGAATAGCAGAACTTTTATGACTTTTTTGAAATATCACGCTTGTCTCCTTAGTTCAGCAACTCGCCTCTAGGTGGCATTGGTTGTAATGCTATGCAATAGCTTTACCGCGGCAGTCCCCGAGTGCCACACGTCTTTTCTTTAGTACTTTTTCTAAGTACATCGTGACGACTACTGTAACGTTCAGTTTGTAATATTTAAAATGTTTCGGTTTTGTACAATAATTGTAATAACATTTCATGGATTTCGAAATTGTTAAATATTTTGAATTCTGTCAATTTTGTTTACAATCGATTGATTGATTTTTGATGTAAATTTTAAAACTTTTTTAAATATTATCATAACTAGATATGAAATTAGTAAACATAAAAGCCGGCCACGTGCGAGTTGGACTCGCGCACGAAGGGTTCCTTACCATCTATACTATTATAAAGAGGAAAGATTTGATTGTTTGCTTGTAATGATTAGACTCCGAAACTACTGGACCGATTTCCGGACGATTAGCGATGATAGCTCAGTGGTTAGCGCGGTAGGTTCGCATGCCGAAGGGTGTGGGTTCAAACCCCAACAATGAGCTTGAGCTGCCGGTGAAGGAAAAACATCGTGAGAAAACCGTAGCATGGTGGTAGCGTACTCTCTAGTACTCGGCTGGCAGCTACCACCCTAAAGTTGAAAATGCCATTGTTGAAAATTTCAGCCAACGGGCCTGCCGTTGGCTCGTTGGTAGTATATCTACCTTGAGAGCTGTAGGGCGTGGGTTCGATTCCCACTCAGGGCAAGCATTTTGTGAATAAACTAATGTATGTTCTGTATGTATTATAAGTATGTATTTACAAAAAAAAAGTATTTATGTATTCTATCAGTTATCTGACTTCCATCACACAAGCTCTGCTTAGTTTGGGGCCAGATGGCGCTGTGTGTATAGTCCTACGATATTTATTTATTTTTATAGTATATCGATTTAAAATACTGGTGAAAGATTTATGGAAACGATTCCATTCCACTTTCATTGTACGAACGGCTAAGAATATTCAAGGTATATGCTTTGTTTATTTCCGCTTAACAGTCGTTCCAGTTACAACAGTGATAAGAACTTAAATTTAGCTAATTTGACAACAACTTATTAATTAAAAACCTAATCTTACTTAATATCTCGAACTAATTTAACATAATTGTGACTGCTTGGTCACTCAGTCTCGAGCAAGCGCTCGAAGAGTCAACACGTCCTGAGGATGCCTCGTGTAGTGGCGACACACGTGTCGGCAAGTGGTTACTGCAGCGAGAGGAGGGTTAATTATTTTAATTAGGCTTTTGTCAAATTATATTTTTAAGTTTATGTCAAATTAGTTCTAGATATTAAGTAAGATTAGGTTTTTAATTAATAAGTTGTTGTCAAATTAGTTTAATTTAAGTCCTCATCACTGTTGTAACTGGAAACTAAATATTTACCTTGAATATTCAAAATGAACTGCCACAACCACGCCTGAATCAATCAATTATTTATGAACGGCTAAGAGTAGAATACGCTTCTAGAGTGGGTGTACCCTGATGGATATAATCTGTTCTTTTAGTCGAGAGTAAATCGGTATCAAGCGTGCTCCATCGTAGACCGCATCTTTGCGCGCTTAAACACAAGTTTTTTTTTAAACCGGCCTGTCAAAATGCGTTTCAACTTTTTTTTTAATGTATATATGTAATGAGACGAACTGGACGCTCTCCTGATGGTAAGAGCTAACGCCTGCCCGTGTCCATGACCTTTTTTAATAAATTAAACACAAGTCGCGCCTATGTATATCCAGTTTTGTCCCCATTTTATAATCTGTTTAAAACCTCTTTGTTCGCGGTTGTATATCATATTCCAATTATTTTTTTATTCTGTGAAAATGTAGGGACTTTTAATTTTAGGTTGTTTTTTGTACAATAATTTAATATTCTTGGAGTTTGCTGCATTGTATGTTATCTATACTATAGACTCAATACTCAAAGTAATGAGCGCCAAAGCAGCGATGCCCTGGACTTTGTTTTGTTACTCAAAGTTCTGTGTATCGCTGCAATGGTCACGGACAGGCGTTATCTCAGAAGAGCGTCTCGTTCGTCTCATCCCACTAATATTATAAATGTGAATGTTTGGATAGATGGATGTTTGTTACTCTTTTACGCAAAAACTATTGAAACTACTGAACTGATTTGGATGAAATTTAATATGGAAGTAGCCGAGACCCTGGATTTACACTTATTTTCCTGGATTAGTCTTTCGTTTTCTTTACTGCTGGACATAGGCCTCCCCCAATTTAGAAGCGCTTGCAGTGACAAAAGAAATCCGTAACCAAATTACCCGCAAATACAAAACAAAATCCGCCATTTTGAATCTGCGTCTAATTCTACGCTGAATTCGCTCGTATTTCATTATAATCTGGTAAATGGCGGATTACGCTGCCAACAGCTTAATTTAACTGCACCAGTTAACGACAGCTAAATGTTGTTTTCATCTTAGAAATTACTTGATATCTTAAACTAGATTTTGCTCGTGGCATCGCTTGTGAGGCCGACACGGAAAGCCATTTAAGGAGACTTTAAAAAAAAACAAAATCGGTTCGCGTTTTTCCACACTCTGCCTGATGTTAAGCAGTAGTGTGGCCTAATATGGAGCACGCTTGCTTGCTAATGCAATATAATTTAGTATTACACTAGCTAAAACAAAAAAGTTTAGTAATATTACAGCTAAAACAGCAATACCGATGGTACCACCCGGTACCGCTACGACAATTATTAATCCTAATATTGTAAAATATACTACGATAGATTCTAATACTATAAAATCCGATAACATAGTGCAATCTAACATAGTACCAGATATACTTATATTACAATGATAACAGATTTAATATTGATAATAATTTGTATTTTAACTATTTATTAATAATGACAATTTTAAACTTATTTTATTTAATACTAGGTTTTCCTCTACTCGGGCTCTAGGCCCGGTTTACTGAGCTCCCGCCCCGAGACCCTCAGGGAAAGGGTGGCTCAGTTCCCCCGCTGACAAAAACTGAATCTCCTAACACTTTGCTGATTATGGTGGTTGTGTGGATCGCGGCCTGTTTTTGGATGATGTGTGTCTGTATGTTTGCGTCTAGTTTTGTACAGTATTTGTGTAATGATTTGGCTATTGTTCCAGTTGATCCTACTGCTATGGGTATAACTTCGGTTGCTGTTTTCCATAATCTGGCTATTTCCCTCTTCAATGGATGGTATTTGCTTAGCTTTTCTATTTCTTTTGCTCCAATATTGTAGTCAGATGGTACTGTGACATCTATTAGGTATGTTTTGTTTTGTGTTTTGTCTGTGTAAATAATGTCTGGTCTATTGTGAACTATTGTAACGTCTGTTTGAACCGGTATCTCCCACATTAGTTTCGCACTTTCATTCTCCTTGACCTGCGGTTGGGTTAGATGTTCTTGCCACCACAGGTTGGAGACTGGGAATTTGTGTTTTTTTGCTAGTGTCCAGAAAATGTACTGTACTATGTTGTTGTGTCTTTTTGTGTAGTAAGTGCCTGCTAGTTTTTCGCAACCCGAGATGATGTGTTGTGTGGTTTCGTCCTTTACCAAACATAGCCGACATTTACCGTCTACTGGTTTTTTTAAGATGTCCCGCTCGTGCTGTTTAGTCATTACTGCTTGATCCTGAATAGCAAATATAGCTGATTCTAGTGAAGGAGATACCGGTTGTTTTTTGAGCCATCGGAATGATTGTTCCCTATCTATGTTTTCTTTTTCTAGTACTGCTTTATAGAACTGTCCGTGTAGAGGTTTGGCTTTAATTTTTCCTATTCTTGTTTTAACTATTGCGTGTTTTATTTCTTTGTCTGTATATTTTTCATTTTTTCTGAGTCCTATTTCTTCTAAATTTGCTTGCGTTTCTTTTAATATTGAGTATTTGTCTTTATTTCTATCATGTTCCGCTATTGCTCTTAATATGTAATCTTTTTCGGCTTCTATGTACGCCTTGTATTTAATTATTTGTGTTTTGTGCAGTGTTTCTAAGCTGGTTAGGCCTCTTCCGCCTTCGTCTATCGGTAAGTATAATCTTTCTATGTCTGCTTTCTGTTGGTGTGCTTTGCTCATTGCTAACAGTTTTCTTGTTTTTACGTCTATTTTCTTGAGATCAGATGTTTTATAGTTGATGACCCCGAACGTGTACAGTAATACCGGGACTGCGTATATATTGATTGCCTTAAAAAGATTGCGCGCGTTGAGTTGAGATCCTGTTAGGTTTTTTACTCTCCGGTAGTATTCTTTTTGTATTTGCTGTCTAATTTCTCCGTGATCTATTTTTCCTGCTTCGTTTATGCCTAAATATTTTAATACTAGGTAATAATAATTCTAAAGGTTTAATAGGTTATTATTATATTCGCAATAAAACAGTAATTAAAGAGTGATAGCTACAATTGTAGCACTTTTAAAATTAAAACGGTATACCTAAATAATAATAATAATAAATAAACATTGTGGGACAGCGCCATCTGACCCCAAACTAAGCAGAGCTTGTGTGATGGAAGTCAGATAACTGATAGAATACATCAATACATTTTTTTTTTGTCAATACATACAGAACACCCAGACACAGAACAAACTATTGTTTATTCACAAAATGTTTGCCCTGAGTGGGAATCGAACCCACGTCCTACAGTTTTCAAGGCAGATATACTACCAATGAGCCGACGGGGCTGTCAATTGACACCATCATGTCAATTTTAATTTTTTTTGTTTAATACTAGGTAATAAAAAAATCTCAAAATTTTAAAATGTTAGCGATAAAACAGAAATTAAAGAGTGACAGATACAATTGTAGCACTTTTTAAATTAAAACAGTATACCTAAATAAAAATACGTAAAAAAGGTCCTCGACTATGAGGAGGACGGTTAACATAGTACCAGAAGGTAACGCTAGAGAGAAATTTAAAGTTATCCCAGTAAATACAATGATTTCTTGGATTGAATTGTTCACGCATCTTCCATTAATAAATCTCTCTATAAATTCACTGCCTCAAACAATCCTATACAGTATTTAGCTAAGGCTACAAATCTAATAAACCAGCGCCGCTGAGAAATCGGCGCCACTGATGCTGAGAACTAACCTTTTTTGTCGCACTGGACACTACAGCGACAACTTTCCACTCATTATTATTGTTATTTTTATTTTTCTAATCTTTTATTTGTAGTGTGTTTTTGTTGTTGTAGTGTTGTGTGTGACAAAATAAATGTTTTCTTTCTTTCTTTCTTTAATACCAAAATTTATAAAAACTATGCTCAAATCACATCTTTCTTTTTCATTATATGGTAATCATGAAAATTTTAAAACCGCGGTAATTCAATCTCATGAATCAAATGTTTTGTTATAGATCTATACTATTATAAAGAGGAAAGATTTGATTGATTGTTTGTTTGTTTGCAATACGTTAAAGCAGCAGACAGGGTTATATATTTATATGGCAACATTTATAGTAACAATAAAATATTTTGTATTTTTCTATTGAATAGGCCCTGAAACTACTGGACCGTATTCAAAAATTCTTTCACCGTTGGGAAGCTACACTATCCCCGGGTGACATAGGCTACTTTTTATCCCTGTATCCGGTTTAGCACTTATCCACGTAGCCCCTTGGTAGTAGATCTCCTTAGCAGGAGGTCGTCTAGATAGGTACCACCGCAGTACCAGATATTCTGTCGCCAAGCAGTAGTGTACGAACATTACTGCGTTCTGGTTTGAACGGTACTGCAGCTAGCGAAATTACTGGGCTGTTGAGACTAACCATGTAGTCTCAAAGTAATGAGCGCCAAAGCAGCGATGCCCTGGACGTTGTTTTGTTACTCAAAGTTCTGTGTATCGCTGTCATGGGCATGGACAGGCGTTGTCTCTTACCATCAGGTGAGCACCTCGATCGTCTTATTACTTTTACATAAAAACAGCCCCCTACAAAAACTATGAGTAGCGAAATTTTAAAAATCATTTGTCGACCTTATCAAAGTTGGTTGTATCCTTTGATGAAAGGAATTCGTAGAATTTCTTAAATACCTTCGGTTACAACTTGTATCATATTTTTGGACCCTTTTCGGCCGCTAACGTGAAATTATTAAATGTGTATAATATAGACAGTTTTTTATAAAAATATATGCAGCGATACGTAGCGATGGTTGATGGTAGGTTGGTCGATAGTTCAGTGGTTAGCGAGGTAAGACCGCAAGCCGGAGGGCGTGTATTCAAATTTCTATAATAAGCTTAATTTTTGTTCAAAATACATTTTTATTTTTGTAGCTGACAGGCTAGGTGTTTGACTACAGCTCACTTGATGTTCAGTGACGGTGTGGTCAAATACAAATACAAATACAAATACTTTATTGATAACACCAATGTTACAAGTCACTTCAAAATTTTAAAGATGTCATTGACAGCCCGTTGGCTCATTGGTAGTATATCTGCCTTGAGAGCTGTAGGGCGTGGGTTCGATTCCCACTCAGGGCAAACATGTTGTGAATAAACAAATGTTTGTGCTGTGTCTGGGTGTTCTGTATATATTATAAGTATGTATTTACAAAAAAAAAAAAAAAGTATTTATGTATTCTATCAGTTATCTGACTTCCATCACACAAGCTCTGCTTAGTTTGGGGCCAGATGGCGCTGTGTGTATAGTCCTCCGATATTTATTTATTATTTATTTATTTAAATGGGTTTTAAAACACTGATTACATGTCAAAATAAGGTATGTCAATATCCAAACATGTCAATATAAAAAATATTGTCAATATTAAAATACTGTCAATAGGTCGATGATGGTAAAGCACACCTAATCTGGAATGGAACTGGCTCTCAAGTGAGGATGCCGGAACACACCGTTAGATTCTTGGCGGCAGATGTTCAACTCTCGTGTGGTAGCTAGCCAGCCGAGTACTAGAGAGTACGCTGCCACCATGCTGTGGTTTCCTCACGATGTTTTCCTTCACCGGCAGCTCGAGCTCATTGCTCATTAGCAAGTAAGTATAAAATTATATAAACTCCATGACCCTTAGGCCAACTAAACGCACTGCTCGAATGAAAGAGCAAACCAAAATATCATAATTATAGTTAGGTACAATTTTTAGATATTTGTCGATTTTTCAAAAACCGCTTGACCGATATCGTTAAAATTGAAATGGGACCACCTGGGAAGTATATTATACTATTATATTATGTAATAGTAATGAGACGAACGAGACGCTCTCCTGATGGTAAGAGATAACGCCTGTCCATGACCATTGCAGCGATACACGGAACTTTGAGTAACAAAACAAAGTCCAGGCATCGCTGCTTTGGTACTCATTACTTTGAGACTTTCGATGGTTAGTCTCAACAGCCCAGTAATTTCGCTGCAGTACCCTTCAAACCGGAACACAGTAATATTTACACACTACTGCTACTGCTTGGCGGCGGTTACTACCCAGGCGAATTCCTGCTAAAGAGATCTACCACCAAGTGTATTAAAAAGTTGTTTGTGTATTTTTAATCTATTGCGTAGCTTCTATCGCGGGCCTTGAGCGTGGAGACCGAATCCAGAAATTCCGTAACGAAAAGAACCTAACACCCCCCACTCCCACCGGCACAGCGGTGATACTTTTTAGTTTTGCCATCTATCGATGAATAGCAGAACTTTTACTGACTTTCTTGAAATATCACGCTTGTCTCTTCAGTTCAGCAACTCGCCTCTAGGTGGCATTGGTTGTAATGCTATGGAATAGCTTTACCGCGGCAGTCCCCGCGGGCCACACGTCTTTTTTGTCATGTCATTTTATTATATTGACATACCTTATTTTGATATTTTTGACGTGTTGACATGTAACCAGAGTTTTAAATGGCATATCTAAAATTTTGAAGTGACTCGTAACATTGGTGTTATCAATAAAAAAAAAAATATTTGTATTTGTACAAAAAAGTAACCTAATGTGAGATAGGATACAGAAACGACCGATAAAATCGAAATTGAAATTCAAAAAGCTTCGCTTCGCTCGGTTAGAAAGGGGGTTATACTCACAAACTTTCATTCTCAAAGCCCTTTCGAGTCGTAAACTCCTTGCGAACTTCTGTTTTAAGTCTTTAATATTGACACTAAACTTTTCACAATTCGGAAACGGATTTTTGGGTTTAAATATTTAAACAAGAGAAACAGAAGTACTGATTTAGATGAATGGGGAAAATTATTTACATCGCTCTAGCGATCGAGCCGTGCTAAAAAGATTTAGACACGATGATACACATACACAAATATAAGAAAGAAAGAAAGAAAAAGATTTTATTTTGCAACATAACTTGGTGGTAGATCTCCTTAGCAGGAGGTCGTTTAGGCAGGTACCACCGCAGTACCAGATATTCTGCCGCCAAGCAGTAGTGTGTAAACATTACTGTGTTCCGGTTCGAAGGGTACTGCAGCTAGCGAAATTACTGGGCTGTTGGGACTAACCATCGCAAGTCTCAAAGTAATGAGCGCCAAAGCAGCGATGCCCTGGGCTTTGTTTTATTACTCAGTTCTGTGTATCGCTGCAATGGTCATGGACAGGCGTTATCTCTTACCATCAGGAGAGCGTCTCGTCGGTCTCATTATTTTTTACATAAAAAAAAATACACAAAAACAAGCTTTAAACCCAAGAGCTGTAGGGCGTGGTTTCTATTCCCACTCAGGACAAACATTGTAATATAAACAAATGTTTATTCTGTGTCTGGGTGTACTGTATGTATTATAAGTATGTATTTACAAAAAAAATAGTATTTATGTATTCTATCAGTTATCTGACTTCCATCACACAAGCTCTGCTTAGTTTGGGGCCAGATGGCGCTGTGTGTTATGTCCTCCGATATTTATTTATTTTACACTGTTGTCATGTAAATAAAACCTTTGACACAAAACTGTTTTTAAAATTTAAATATGAACGGAAACGCTTTTCCGTTCACCTGCAATTTTGTTGTTATCAATATTTGTAACGAATAACTAGAAACGTTTCCAGGTAACCTAACCACCATCGCATGTTATTTGCCATCATGCTCTAGTAACCATTTTTACTGCTCCGACCATGTTGGCAATACGTTAAGTTGGGTTTCCAGGTTGGCACCACTGATTGTATCGACGTAGGTCATGCGATGCCTACTGTACGTGATTTCTATTTGATTATTGAATGAAATATTAATGATTATCGCCTCGCTGTTTCACTCGCGTAGCTCCCGTTCCCGTGGGAATACAGGGATAAAAAGTAGCCTATGTCACCCGGGGATAGTGTAGTTTCCGAACGGTGAAACAATTTTTGAAATCGGTCCAGTAGTTTTTAAGTTTATTCGTTACAAACAAAAATATAAATCTTTCCTCTTTATAATATTACCTAGTATCGACTAGCGGACGCTTCGCGGTTTCATCTTCGTAGTTCCCGTGGGAATATAGGGATAAAAAGTAGCTTATATCACCTGGGGATATCCCCGCTATGCCTATCCCTGGGTGACATAGGCTACTTTTTTCCCCTGTATCCCCACGGGAAGTATCAAGTGTTTTACATTTTCAAGTTTCATAAGTTAAATAAGTTGCCTCGTAGCTATAGTTATAGTCAAAGTCCAGTCTTGGTCAAGTACAGTCCGTGTCAGTCAAGTCCAGTCATGCTTTAGTAAAGTAGTGGCGACTTTACTATAAAGCTTCGATGGAGTTTTGGAAGCAACACGAAAACTCATGTTTCACCACATTATATCATTTTCCCACACTCGCGCTTGTAATTCGGCACTTTATGAATAAAACACCACCATACACAAAAGAATACAACATGGCGACACGATTCTTTCCGCATTCCCGCCAAAATTCAATAATTATGATTATTTATTATCGAGGTTAAAGAACTACATATATCAATCTATCTATACTAATATTATAAACAGGAAAGATTTGTATTTTTGTACGACTTATGGCGCTGAAACGTGGTCTCTAACTTTGTGCCTTCTTGGTAAGCTCAAGTAGCACAACGCGCTATGGAGAGGGCTATGCTCGGAGTTTCCCTGCATTCCCTGAATCAGAAATGAGTAGATCCGTAGACGAACTAAAGTAACCGACATAGCCCAGAGAATCAGTGAGTTGAAGTGGCAATGGACACATAGCACGCAGAACTGCTGGCCAATGGGGCTGCAAAGTTCTGGAGTGAAGACCATGGACCGGCAAGCGCAGCGTAGGACGTCCACCCACAAGGTGGACAGACGAGCTAGTAAAGACCGCAGGAACGCGCTGGATGCGAGCCGCTTCCAACCGGTCTTTATGGAAGTCAATGGGGGAGGCCTATGTCCAGCAGTAGACGTCCTACAGCTGAAATGATGATGATGATGATGTAACGAATAAACTTAAAAACTACTGGACCGATTTCAAAAACTCTTTCACCGTTGGGAAGCTGCACTATCCCCGGGTGACATAGGCTACTTTTTATCCCGGTATTCCCACGGGAACGGGAACTACGCGGATGAAGCCGCGAGGCGTCCGCTCGTGACAAATAAATGTTTTTAAATTATAAATCGCCGAGCAATAATTTTCAGCACGCCGCACTGCCACTAACGACGTCAAATTGAAATATAATTCTAGCAAACTACTTAACTTGCGAGTAGTACCTACTGGGAAACCCATTGTTTTCCTACCTATTACATGACGTTTAAACTAGGGTAACTTTTTATATCGATAATTTATTTCAATGACATTGTCCTTAGACAGGCTACGTGATCACAGCTCACCTGATGTTAAGTGTCGGTGTGGTCGAGGATGGTAAACACGCCTAGCCTGGAATGGAACTGGCTCTCAAGTGAGGCTTCCGGCACACACCGTTAGATGCTTGGCGGCAGATGTTCAACTCTCGTGTGGTAGCTAGCCAGCCGAGTACTAGAGAGTACGCTGCCACCATGCTATGGTTTCCTCACGATGTTTTCCTTCACCGGCAGCTCAAGCTGATTGTTAAGGTTTGAACCCTTCGGCATGCGATCCTACCGCGCTAACCACTGAGCTATCATCGCTACTAAATAACTGTATAGGAGCTGACTTTTTTAAATTTCGAGTTCGATAAAAGCCGTTTATAATGATAAACACATAAACCTCCTCTGAGCTAAGCACCAAAGCTCATAGCCCCATATTTTATAAGGATCCTGGTAAATACGAAAATTAAATTGAAATCCAAAAATAATGATGGCTCAAATTTTCATCAAGTATAAGCCAAAATGTCGTAAAACACGTAAAATATTCTCGACAAAAATCTCTTTCATTTTTCTACAACGTACAAAAGGTGAGCTGTCGTCAAACACATAGCACCTAGGTGTTCACAACAGCTCACCTGATTTTAGGTGACGGCGTTGTCGGAGATAGTGAACACACCTTGCCTGGAATGGAACCTATCTGATGAAAAGCGAGAATGTGGATATTATAGAAAAGAAATGACAGAAACTCTCCTGATGGTAAGAGTTTTTTTTTTTTATACAGTATAGGTTCGCGTTTGAGCACACCCTGCCTGATGTTAAGCAGGACGCAGTCTAAGATGAAGCACGCTTACCTAGAAAAAAACCTGTTTTCTCTAGATTTGAAGACACAAATTGTACTTCGCGGGAAAAACAGACGCCGGCAGAGAGTTCCACATCCTCGAGATGCAAGATGTAAACTTTATTTTATGAAACTAATTTAATAAATAAATATCGCAGGACATTACACACAGCGCCATCTGACCCCAAACTAAGCAAAGCTTGTGCTATGGAAGACAGATAACTGATAAAAAACTTAAACTTGGTGGTAGATCTCTCTAGCAGGAGGTCGTCTAGGTAGGTACCACCGCAGTACCAGTTATTCTGCCAAGCAGTAGTGTGTAAACATTACTGTGTTCCGGTTTGAAGGGTACTGCAGCGACATTACTGGGCTGTTGAGACTAACCATCGAAAGTCTCAAAGTAATGAGCGCCAAAGCAGCGATGCCTGGACTTTGTTTTGTTACTCAAAGTTCTGTGTATCGCTGCAATGGTCATGGACAGGCGTTATCTCTTACCATCAGGAGAGCGTCTCGTTCGTCTCATTACTTTTTACATAAAAAAAACATCAAAAAAAAACTTTTTTTTGTAAATACATACAGTGCACCCAGACACAGAACAAACATCGATGTTAGTCACACAAATGTTAGTCCCTAGTGGGAATCGAACCCACGCCCTTCAGCTCTCGAAGCAGACACACTACCAATGAACTAACAGGGCTGTCAGAATATTTTGGCTTTCTATGCGGTAGTTGATTTTTAATACGTTTTCAAACTTTTTATAGTTATGACGTCATAAGGTCGGCTGAATATGTAGAATATGCCTTTGCCATATAAAACAAAAAAGTGTACAAATACATTTGATTAACTTTGACAGCAGAACTGACAAGTTTTTTTTTAATTTCCCCCATCGGGCAGGCTAAAGCTGTAAAGCCATTTTGTCACTTCTTCGGTTTTTACAATTCATGACATGACGGAAACAAATCTTTCTGTCATAAAAGCGATATCAGAGTCCAAATAATGTTTAAAGTAAAATAATCCAGATATTTGTATCAATAAAGCGAAAAACATACGTGTATTGAAGAGATTATTATGACCGCCGTTGACTTGACATTGACAAATTTTGTTTCGGTTTGCCATTGCTTTTTTAGTCTATGGAAGTTGCCCTACTAGGTGACGTCATTAGACATCAATTAAAATGTATTTTATTAAAATAAACCCCATATTGTAGTTTACAGAATTTTATAAATATTGAATGGAAATGTACTAAGTATTTCGAAATGGTTTTGGAATCAGAAAAGTTTTTTTTTCTTTACATACCGAATTTCTGGAATCAGTACAGGCGTCTTCAAATAAACGAACGTAAACGAACATACATTAAAAAAATCCGCAGAATTGAGGATCTCCTCCTTGTTTTGAAGTCGGTTGAAAAAGGTATCAACGAGCATCACTACGCACGGTCAATATTTTTTTAGTAAAAATTCTTACCTTTATAAACTACTAGCTGCGCCCCGTGGTGTTACCCGCAGCACGTTTTCGGGATAAAAAGTAGCCTATGTGTCAATACAGGGTCTCAGCTACCTCCATACCAAACTTCATCAAAATTCGTTCAGTAGTTTTTGCGTGAAAGAGTAACAAACAACCATCCATCCAAACTTTCACATTTATAATACTAGTGGGTAAAATTAAAACTTACAATATACTTACTTGCCCTTTAAGCTTACTTGAGCGCTCAGTAAAGCGAAAACTTCAAATGTCAAATCGCAGGGGAAACGTCAAAGCAAATGTCATGAAGTTCTTTTTTTTTTTATTTTGGCGTCGCATACAAAAATACAAATCATTCCTCTTTACAATTTATCTATTAGTTTTTTTTATGTCAAAAGTACGAGACGCTCTCCTGATGGTAAGAGATAACGCCTGTCCATGACCATTGCAGCGATACACAGAACTTTGAGTAACAAAACAAAGTCCAGGGCATCACTGCTTTGGCGCTCATTACTTTGAGACTTTTGATAGAGTTAGTCTCAACAGCCCAGTAATTTCGCTAGCTGCAGTACCCTTCAAACCGGAATACAGTAATGCTTACACACTACTGCTTGGCGGCAGAATATCTGGTACTGCGGTGGTACCTACATAGACGACCTCCTGCTAAGGAGACCTACCACCAAGTAAAGATGTACAGATAAATGTGGGACAGCCCCGTTGGTTCATTGGTTCATATTGTAGCGATGATAGCTCAGTGGTTAGCGCGGTAGGTTCGCATGCCGAAGGGCGTGGGTTCAAACCCCAACAATGAACTTGAGCTGCCGGTGAAGGAAAACATCGTGAGGAAACCATAGCATGGTGTTAGCGTACTCTCTAGTACTCGGCTGGCTAGCTACCACACGAGAGTTGAACATCTGCTGCCAAGCATCTAACGGTGTGTTCCGGCAGCCTCACTTGAGATTCAAACACCTAGCCTGTCAACCATTTTTTTCCCCCTGTATATTTTCTTGCAATCAGTTATTTTCGACTATAACAGATAAGATGTGTGCTTTTTGGCGTGTAGGGCGCTGTTTCCAGTGGCCTGTCAACCCTTAAAAAAAATGTCTGCTCCAAGAGTTCGATTTCCACCCAGGATAAACATTTTGTGGTATAAACAAATATTTGTTCTGTATTTATTATAAAAATATGAAAATTGAAAAATTGAAGTTTGGGGTCAAATGACGCTGTATGGAGAAAAATAGGCTTTAGAATTTAGCATTTTGTTTGATAAAATGATATTATTTAAAATTTAAACAACATCTGGTGAGCTGTGGCCAAACAATTAGCCTGTCCATTATAAAAAAAATCTACAAAAACCTATCAGAAATCACGACATTCGTCTATCATTTTTCTAACCTCCCCTCATACCGAACCAATTCAATTAAACTAAGTCCTTTCCTTTCAAAAACTAAAAGCCAAAGAAATTGAATTTAAACTGGAAATCATTTCGACCACCCCCGACTTACCCCGGCATCCCCTACGGAGGAGTATTCACGTGAATTATGGTTACGACCCTTCGTGTCATTGCATTACAAAGTGCGTTCGAAAACACACCCCATTTTACTATTTCTGTATAGGAAAAAACCGACCAAGTGCCAGTTGTAGCCGCGCACGAAGGGTTCAGTACCATCATTAAGAATTCAGTTGCTTTAAGAAATTTACCAATACCTGACTTAAGGTGGTTCGATTTCCATACAAACATATTTTCCCCATTTATGGAGCATAATTTTACAGTAAAATCACAGCTACTGGCATTTATTTTGGTCTTTATTTACGGTAAATCACAATCGCTTGAATAAAACAGTAGATTATTAGCAGAAAATCAAATTTATAAATTAAAAAAATCACGCTCCCATACAACAAATTGTACGGGAGCCCACTTAAATGTTTATTTTATTGTGTTTTTTTAGTATTTGTTGTTATAGCGGCAATAGAAATACATCATCTGTGAAAATTTCAACTGTCTAGCTATCACCGTTCTTGAGATACAGCCTGGTGACGGACGGACAGCGGAGTCTTAGTAATGGGGTCCCGTTTTACCCTTTGGGTACGGAACCCTAAAAACACGGACAAGTCAGAGTCGCCCATCATGAGTTCCGTACTAACTAGCAGGTATGATAGGTCGAAAATCGAGTGTTAAAATGTATGGCTTTGACTCTTTTTTTTACTCGACTGCCAAGGAAGGATTACGTTTTATTGTGTAGGTTATGTTCAAGCGATTTAAAGTTGTTTTTTTTTTGTATATTCAAGTAAAATAATACAATACAACATTATTGCACACCAAACATACATACAAATATGATACATATAACGACGGTCTTATCGCCTAGAGCGATTTCTTCACGACAACCTTTGGATGGAGAGAACAAATAACAGATAATAATGTAGCGATGATAGTTCAGCGGTTAGCGCGGTCGGTTCACACGCCGAAAGACGTGGGTTCGAATCCCAACACTGAGCTTGAGCTGCCGGTAAAGGAAACCATAGCATGGTGGTAGCGTACTCTCTAGCGGCTGGCTAGCTACCACACGAGAATTCGAAATCTACCGCTAAGCATCTAACAGTGTGTTCCGGCAGCCTCACTTGAGAGACAGTTCCATTCTAGGATAAGTGTACTTTACTATCTTCGATCACACCATTAGTTAGCATTAGGTGAGCTGTGGTCAAACACCTAGCCTGTCAACAATAAAACTAAAGAAAGTTAGATAAATTTTCATAAAATGTGATTGTTTTTCAGTTAAAGTTAAATTTTATTAGATAAAAATGAAAATGCTGAAAGTATTAGCAAGAAATCTACGTGATTTATTGGTACATTTTCAAATGCAATTAATCATTATAGGTAATTATCTTTTTTTCTTATTAAAAGTTTGTTATCAAAAGGATCTCGGTAAATCGGTGATTTTAAAACTTCGTGCTTTTTTCGTGAGATAACTACATGCGCCCTGCGGCGTTACTCGCAACATTATTCGAGATAAAAAGTAGCTTATGTGTTAATCCAGGCTCTCAGCTATCTTCATACCAAATTTCATCCAAATTGCTCCAGCCGTTTAAGCGTGAGAAACAAACATAATAATATACACACACACACACACACACATTTTCGTCTGTATAATATTAGTGTGTGCAAGGATGCAGGAACGATAATACTTCATGCAAATGTGCGGAGCATACACAATAAATATTTGCAAATAGAAAATTTGATAGCTGAACAAAACTGCGATGTTTTATGTTTAACGGAAACATGGGGTAAAAATCATCAAATAGAATCTATGAGTATTGATAATTATTCACTGGCAACTTGTTTTAATAGGATATTCTTTGAACACGGTGGTACAGCAATATATGTTAAAAATAATGTAGATTTTAGAGTTAGAAATGACTTAAATAAACTATCTTTCGAAATGAATTGTGAATTGTCAGCAATAGAATTAAGACCTTCTAAAACAGTTGTAATTGCAATGTATAGACCTGATTATGACATTGATTTGTTTTTTAGTATACTTAGAAAAATTTTACAAAAACTTTGTAACGAGAACAAAAAATTTGTAATTGCAGGTGATTTCAATTTAAATGTATTAAAACAAGATAAAAATGTAAAGAAATTTGAAAATACACTTTGTTACTTCAATTGTAAATGGGTATTGAATAAACCCACTAGAACCCAGACAACAAAATTAAATAAAACTAGCTCTACTTGTATAGATAATTTCATTTTAAACTTTACTGACTATAAAGGCTCCGTTTTAGATTATAAGCTATCTGATCACAATGTAATTAAAATAGTACTATGTAATATTAAGAACAATAATGTCCAAGGCAATACCAGCTATGTAGCAAGAGTTTTTTCAAAGAACAATCTAAATTATTTTAATTATTTATTTAATAAAAGTTACTTTGAATTAAAATTAGAAATATTGTCAAATACTGATACAAATGCAAAAATGAGTATTTTTCAAGAAGCTCTGAACTATTATTATAACATTGCTTTCCCGAAAACAAAAAGACAAACGCGAAAAAACCAAAAACAATGGACTACATTAGGTATAGAAACATCAAAGAAAAACTTAGCTAAATTAGAATTATTGCAAGATCATGATCCTTCTGAACAAAGGAAATTAGTAATAAAGAAATATAAGAAAATATTGAGGAAAAGTATGATTGCAGCAAAAAAATTACAGTATCGACATAGAATAAATAAATCTAAAAATAAAACCAGAGAATCATGGAGTATTATAAATGAACAAGTAGGACGAAATAAAATTAAAAACGCTAAACATGGAATTCGCGCTGTAAAAAATGATAGGGAAGAGGTAACCACGGAAGCCGAAAAAATTGCAAATATATTTAATGACTTTTTTCGTAATATTGCGCATAAGTTAACTGGTAATTTAAATATAGTCTCTGAAAGTTGTATGAAATATCTAGATAATTCAAATAAGCCCCACACATCTATTAAGTTCAAGCCACTGGATCACAAGGAGTTGAGAAGTATTGTAAAAAACTTAAAACAAAAATCAACACTCGACATTTATGACATGAGCACAAGAACTTTGAGGAATATTATTTTGAATAATTTTTATGTATTTGAGTTGATACTTATTATTATAAATTCGTGCTTAATCGAGGGCTTCTTTCCCGACGTACTCAAGACAGGGAAGGTATTACCACTTTTCAAAAAAGGGGATTCGTTAGATATTAACAACTATAGACCGATTTGTATATTGCCAGCGTTGTCCAAAATATTAGAGACTGTTATCAAATCTCGAATCATTGAATTTTTTGAAGAAAACGATCTTTTTAATGATGCTCAATTTGGATTCCGAAAAGGTCGTTCTACTGAAATGGCGATAAGAAATGTAATCTACTTTATTCTGGAATCTTTAGATGAGTCTAATAGATGTGCAAGCATATTTTGTGACCTATCAAAGGCTTTTGACTGTTTAAGACATGATGTGTTGATAAAAAAATTGGAATTTTATGGCTTTCGTGGAACTGAACTAAATATGATAAAAACTTACCTTAATAATCGCAGTCAAATAGTGTGTGTAAATGGGTCTTCTTCAGCATTGGGTAACATGTCAATAGGGGTGCCACAAGGCTCAGTTTTAGGTCCTCTATTGTTTTTAATTTATATTAATGATCTCGCAGGTGCCATGCCAGAGTGGGCGCAAGTAAGTCTCTTTGCCGATGATACCCATGTTGGTATTAAAGATGTTAACAAACATAACTTAGATACGAAAATAAATACTACTATGGACTTGTTAACGGAATGGTTTGATTGTAATGGTATCATTCTAAATTCTAATAAAAGTACTGTTATGCACTATCAATCGAAACTTGGCATTTTTGGTATCTCGGCAAGTAAAGAAAATGTGTTTTTAGGATACACAATAGATAATACAATTAGTCACAATGCTCATATCGATAATATATGTAAGAAAATTGCCAGCGGAAATTATGCGTTATTTAAACTCAAGCCGTTAATAGATAAAAATACTCTTATATCCGTGTATTATGCATACATACATTCTGTTATAAGATACGCAGTTACGATATGGGGTAACGCAGCTAGTATTACAAAAGTGTTAAGATGTCAGAAGAGAGCGATTAGAATAATAAATGGTTTAAAAAGACGTAGTTCTGCAAAAAAATACTTCAAAACTAACAAAATTATGACAGTGATATCACTATACATATACAATAGCTTATTAGAAATACACGGAGCTAATTTGCCAAAGAACAAAGACAGGCATCAATATAACTTGCGAAACAAAGAAAAGCTGGTCGTGCCATGGACTAGGTTAGGTAAAGTTGGAAAGCAGGGCCGTCACGCCAAAATATTAATGTATAATAAATTGCCAAAATATATTACAGAATTAAATCATACCGAATTTAAAAAAACCATTAAATTTTTTTTGGAAAACAATCCATTTTACAAATTAGGTGAATATATGTCAATGAGGTTCTCAGAATCCTCATTTATGTGTAGTACATAAACGGAGCCTCCGCTGTAGTAT
This sequence comes from Biston betularia, assembly GCA_905404145.2. Classification (NCBI taxonomy): domain Eukaryota; kingdom Metazoa; phylum Arthropoda; class Insecta; order Lepidoptera; family Geometridae; genus Biston; species Biston betularia. Next base: position 431,451 of record FR989892.1, on the reverse strand, counting down.
GTTCGTTGTTAATTACTCGTGTAGGTATAGCTTCATTCATTAAAGTGTAATCGTAAGGTTTTTTTTTGTACATGTGACTTGCCTTTAACATTATTGTTATTTATGGCCAATAAATATTACTGATTTCACTGATTTTACTGATTTACTGTGTGGCGGAGAAAAAAGCGTTATATCTAGTTTTCTCAACACCGGCGGGGTGCGGTGGTTCCCGGATATTTTCTTGTATTTTCATATGTGCGGGGGCGGATATGATTCTGCGGGTGCGAGGGAAGACGGAGAGAATCTGAAGGCCGGGTTCCTGTTCTCAGTACAAAGTTATGCAGAATGTACATACCAATCCTGCGTCCAGAGGTCGGTGTGCGCAATGGCAGCGTGGCCAGCGTGGCCAGCGCAGCGCGCGCCGGCTCACAATCCACAAATTAGGCACAAATACTCCGTGGTCTATAGCTTCACTCGCGAGTGTCGTCGGGTCCTTTTTCGGAAGGTTTCGCGACTGATTGACGATGATTATTGTATTTAAGAAGGATGCCGTGCGTCGTCGTCGCGGCGGTGTTTGAATTCGAGGAAGAACTGACGTTAGCGAGTTGCGCCTCGCAGGCAACTTTTTATCCCGAAAACATGTAGCGGGTAACACCACAGGGCGTAGCTAGTTTTATAAACGTGACAGTTTGGATGGATGGATGTTTGTTACTCTTTCACGCAAAAACTACTGAACGGATTTAAATGAAATTTGGTATGGAGATAGCTATGACCCTGGATTAACACAGCTACTTTTTAGCCCGAAAACATGTAACGGGAAACACTGCAGGGCGCAGCTAGTTATCTCATAAAAAAGTACGAAGTTTTAAAATCAGCGATTTATCATGATTTGATACAAGCTTAAAATAAGAAAAAAAGATAATTACAATGTTTAATTGCATTTAAAAATTTATTAATAAATCGCGTAGATTTCTCGTTATGAAAGTTGCTAGTCAAATACCAAGCCCAGCGTGTAAAGAGCTTTGAAAACAAAATCCTAAAGTTAGCTCGTAGATGGCGCTACGCTGTACGTAGACGTGCTACGAATATACTACGGATGCTACGCTCTCGTAGGCACCTAACATTTTAATAAGCAACTAGCGGACGCCTCGTGATTTTACCCGCGTAGTTCCGGTTCCCGTGGGAATACAGGGATAAAAAGTAGCCTATGTCACCCGGGGATAGTGTAGCTTCCCAACGGTGAAAGAATTTTTGAAATCGGTCCAGTAGTTTCGGAGCCTATTCAATATAAATAAACAATCAAATCTTTCCTCTTCATAATAATATAGACAGATAGAGTTATGTATTATCTATCCCGTTTACTGACACACCCCGTCTTTTTCTTCCTCTGGTCCTATCCGTCCTAAGGTTTTTTTTTTTTTTTTTTATGGTTGACAGGCTAGTTGTTTGACCACAGCTCACCTGATGTTAAGTGAAGGTGTGGTCGAAGATGTTAAAGCACACCTAGCCTGGTTGCTGGAATAGATCGCTTTTAGCGATAAGGTCGCCAGTTGTTACACCTATTTATTTAAGTTTATTTTTTCTGTTTTTTTTTAGTGAGTACAATAAAGAGTTATTAATATAAATACTTTTGGGAAAATAATTTAATATTTTTGAATACAATTAATTTGAAATTACTATTCTTAGCCAAACAGAAATTATTTTGTTTCTTAATGGCCAGTACTGCAGGACGACAATTTCATAGTTCTATACTATTATAAAGCGGAAATATTTGATTGTTGGTATTGTATAGGCTCCGAAACTATTGGACCGATTTCAAAAATTCTTTCACCATTGGGAAGCTACTTTATCCCCGTTTGACATAGGCTACTTTTTATCCCTGTATTTTCACGGGAACGGGAACTACGCGGGTGAAACCGCGAGGCGTCCGCTAGTACTTTGTAAATACACACCTATAACACATACATAACACCCAGACACATAACAAACGTTTATAGTCACATAAATGTTTATCCTAAGTAGGAATTGAACCCACTATGTAAAACTCTTGAAGCATATACACTGCTAAAGGGGGAAAACCTAAGTAAAATTGCAAATTGTACCAAAAAAAAGGTCAGTCATAAAACACGAGTTCGAAGGCAATGAAAGTTTATCGCAGTAAAACATTTTCATTAACCACAAATAAATTGTAATTATTATATTAGTAAACACATACCTGATAATATATTTCCAAAAACTCCCGAGAAAACGCACACAACAAAAACTAAATATCGGTATTCCAACGCTGAAATGAATCTGCCATTTTGTCTTGTAAAGGCGGATTTCATACACAAAAAACTTCACTAAACACACATAAATACACTGAAAAAGATACACAGACACACACTACGTTTCAGTGGAAGTGTTTTGGTGTATGATTTTGTTGGATTATAATATTTTTTTCATATTTTTTTTATATTTTACGAGGCGTCTGCTCGCGCGGCGTTCGTCAGTGAACTGAAGGCTTAGTTCAATATTGAATTTCTGGATGCGCGAAAGAACGTAGATGGATGTGATACGTAAGAAAGGGATAGAAGATACACTTGTCTCTCTCGTTTTACCCAACAAGCGAAACAATGTGGAGCTAGTTATATAGATATTTGTTTTCATTCATTGTTTGTTTATAGCTTTACTAGCGGCTTGTCCCGTCTTCGTACGGGTGGACATTTATTTATTAATTAAAAAAAATATCTTGTAATAAATGTAGGCTACATTGTTACTCAGTGATAATGTAGCATTCTAATGATGAAAGAATCATTCAGATCGGTCTAGTAGTTTCGGAGCCTATTCAATACAAACAAAAATTAAATCTTTCCTCTATATAATAAGTGCAGATGTAGACGACAACTGTAATAGTTAGACATATGATATCGCGGACTTACTTGTAGCTGTCACTTTGCTATAAAACGTCACTTTATTCTATTGTCAATAGTTTCCGCAGCGCATGCTAAGTAAGGGTTTTTCGGTAACTTTTTCACAGCTTATTGAAGTTTCCATAGGGATCCCTAACTGTTTTTTAAATAAAATATAGCCTATGTCCATCACGGACAATGTAGCATTCTAATAATGAAAGAATTCTTAAGATGGGTCTTGTATTTTCGGAGCTTACAAACAATCAAATCTTTCCTCTTTATAATAGTATAGATAGATAGATAGATCGGTCTAGTAGTTTTTTACTTTATTCTTTACAAACATACGAAAATCCAAAAATACAAATCTTTCCTCTTTATCATACTAGTGTAGACTAAAATTTTTTAGGGTTCCGTACCCAAAGGGTAAAAACGGGACCCTATTACTGAGATTTCGCTGTCCGTCCGTACGTCTGTCACCAGGCTGTATCTCAAGAACGGTGATAGCTAGACAGTTAAAATTTTCGCAGATGATGTATTTCTATTGCCGCTATAACAACAAATACTAAAAATAAAATAAAATAAATATTAAAGGGGGGCTTCCATACAACAAACTTGATTTTTATAGATAATGGTACGGAACTCTACGTGCGCGAGTCCGACTCGCATTTGGCTGGTTTTTTGTCCACGTGATAACTAGTTTTAGTTTTGTCATATCCAACGCTCCTGGTTTCGTACATCCACTCCAGAACGTAACAGAGGGAGAGCACGACGTGTAAGCGAGAGGGGAATATTTTCTACGGTTGTAAAAGCCCCTACATAATTATTATAATACTGTCTACTGTTTTTTCTGGCGGGAATTTAGAAAAACCACATTGTACTATAACCTTATTATACCTATGGGAACTGACGTGTTATTATTTTAATTATGCGTGATTACTTACGTTTAATTATATCGGACCTCTATCGGACTATAGTCGTAGTATTCAATATAGTTAAACGTCACGTCAGTTTCATTATAGAAACTGACGTTTAATTATAAATCGAATACTGCGACTATAGTCCAATATAATTAAACGTAAGTCATTTCGCATTGAATTTCATGTGAAACAAAAATTGTATTAAGGTGGTTCGATTTCCATACAAATAAATTTTTGCCATTTACGGACAAATGGAGCATAATTTTACAGTGAAATCACAGCTACTGGCATTTATTTTGGTCTTTATTTGCGGTAAATCACAATTGCTAGATTAAAACAGTTAAAACTACTAGCCAAAACCCAAAGAAAAAAACATTACACCGAATTCGGTATGTAAAGAAAAAAAATACTTTGCTGATTCCAAAACCATTTCGAAATATTACATTCCTGTACATGATTTTTCCGTTTAAAACTCTTTAAACTATGAGACGGGGTTTATTTTAATAAAATACATAAAATAAATTTGACTTTCAATTAACTTCTAATGACGTCATGTCCTTGGCTGTATAAGTATTCTTTCAGTGCCTAAAAAAGGAGGTACATATTTTACATATTCAGCCAATGTTATGACGTCATAACTATAAAAAGTTTGAAAATGTATTAGAATTAAACTACCGCATAGAAAGCCAAAATATTCAAATTAGTTTCATAAAATAAAGTTTACTATCAGTAAAAAATATAAAATAAATACAAAAAAAAAACTTTACATACCGAATTCGGTATGTAAAGAAAAAAAAAAAAAAACTTTGCTGATTCCAAAACCAATTCGAAATATTACATTCCTGTACATGATTTTCACGTTTAAAACTCTTTAAACTATGAGACGGGGTTTATTTTAATAAAATACATAGAATAAACTTGACTTTCAATTAACCTTTAATGACGTCACGTCGTCGGCTGTATAAGGATTCTTTCAGTGCCTAAAAAAACAATGGCAAACCTCGACAAAATCTGTCAATGTCAAGTTAACGGTTGCTGTTATACTTGTAACCTCCATACACTTATCTCCGTCGTTGTTTTTTTTTACATGGCTAATGCGTATTCTACATATTCAGCCCACCTCATGACGTCATAACTATAAAAAGTTTGAAAACGTATTAAAAATAAACTACCACATAGAAAGCCAAAATATTCAAATTAGTTTCATAAAATTAGGTTTACTATTAGTAAAAAATATAAAATAAATACAAAAAAAACTTTACATACCGAATTCCCGCCAATCTTGTTAAATTTCAATTATCGGGCGCGCTTAACTTATCGTAGTCATATTACTTGCTACTAGATGGCGTTGGATAATGAAGCTTATTATAGTTACATCATGTGCTACTAGATGACGTTGTCTTATCCAAAAACCACCTAAATTCAGCAAATTGATACTAGAATGACTAGATTATACTACATAATAATTACCTATATTCCCAATATAAATACCTTTATTCTCTAAATCTGCTGCTTTCGTAAAGCTGTTTTTTAGTTTGACCTAAATTTCACCGATATTTTTCGTTAAAAAACTTCTAGAAGTAAATATTTTATCTCGTCCGGTCCATTGTGTAGATCCTTCAAAGTATCCTACTATCACACTAATGTTACAAAGCCGAAAGTTTGTGAGTAGATATGTTATGTAACTTCCTCACGCTCAAACGGCTGATTTAATTTTGGTGAAATTTGGTAGTATTTCAATACACAGAAATGAGTAGCAAAATAAAGTCCAAGTGGTAGGTCTCAACTACACTGCAATTTCCCTTCAAACTGGAACACAGTAACGTTTACACACTACTGCTTGGTGGCAGAATATCTGGTACTGCAGTGGTACCTTAACCAACCTCCTTTTAAGGAGATTTGCTACTAAGGAAAGTTTGACTATGACTGTCTTATTCAATTTGGTTTATAATGAAATACTTGTGACTGGGATATAGACAAAGTAAGACACAAAAAACAAATACGACCGGATTTTGTAACTATTTTTTTAATAACAATATTTTCGCTTAATTTTATTTAAAAATATGATACAAACAAAACTCCCCTAGAACTTAAGAGTTTCTATAAATCTTTTCATATTACTCTATGATACTTTTAATATAATCTTCGTCCATTTTTTGGAATTTTTCTGTCATTTCTTCTGGAACATCAACAGTAGAAAAGTCTTCCGCTCCAACTTCTTCTTCTTTCTGAATTAGAATATCTACCACGTTTTCGCACGCTAGCTTAACTTTCGGATCCTTTTCCCACTTATGATACTCTCTTAACACATAATACACTCCATTTTGTCTTAACATCTCCCGGGAAGTATGTTTAGTACATAATTTGTTTAGTGTTTCTAATATCATTTTACGTATATCTATATCGGAATCTCTTAGCTTTTCTTTTGGCAAATACTGTAACGATATAGGTAGTTGGTCCATTTCATCATCTGCATAGTCTTCGTTACCCATAATTGGACTTAAAAGATAAGTGAGCAAATCTAAGTCAGGTCTTAATAGAAAGTCATGAAACTCAGTATCAAATGATAGATTTCTTATAGTGCCTATCGCACCTCCTTTGCGTATGTTAGACTTATCATAATTACAAAAAGGTAGCAACTTGATTAGAGGCACGTGTGGACTTTCTTCTGTCAACCACTTTCTAATTCGGTGACTGCAAGACAAATTACTAAACATAGGTGCCAAATAATTGAGATTAGAACCTTTTTGGTTAAAATCTACGTTCACAAATACGTTTAGAATATCGTTTAAGTGCGGAATTAAAGTATCCACACACGTTTCCAGTTCGTCTTCTGGTCTGGTTATGTTGGAAAGTATCATAGAGACTGCATCCGCATCTCTTTTTTGTGAATTCATAACATAACCTATAAGAAGTTGGAGAATATTTTTGCATGTGCTAGGTCTATATTTTAATAGCTGTGAAGCTCCTGCTGCGTTCGCAGTCACGTTTACAAGGATCAGGAGGGCACTTTTGGCAATTTCTTCGTATTTATCGTCGGTCAAATCGATTATTGCCTTCATTATTGGCTCGTTCTGGAGTAGCGTATTAACACCATCTTCAGTCGCTGATAAGCCCACTAAATGCTCCAAAGATATGTGTTTTAGGTCTGCCCTGGATTCCGGTTTAAGGAATTGTACCATTTCGTCGAGCGGATTGTTAGACATGGTAAGATTTTTGGTAAAACTATTTGTAAACAAAATATGTTCTTACTTTCACGAAACGTGAACGAAAGTTCGGTACTGACCCGATTTACCCGAATGAAACAAAAAGAACGAACACATTGTACAGTTTCGTACTTTTTTTTTTTGCTTGAACCCGAAAAACTTTGTCACTGCAATCTACTTAAATTGTAACTTCTTCAGGACTTGTATTTGTATCAAAACTATGGTGTTTTATTAACATACAAAAGCTTAATGATGAAACAACTTCGTGTTTTTCAAAATACTCCGAGTACTCAAAGTTTCTGTTGTATACATAATGTCATTCATGTAAAACATTATTATGTGACAATAGATATAATTAAAGTCTCGACTAACATCTTAAGAGACTCTCGCTAGACGGTTGGGTCAGGGGTCAGCTTCAAAAGGCAGTGATCCTTGACACGGCGCGCATTGTGAGGAGGTTCCTCACCAATTCCTCACTCTGCAGCCCTAACCACCGGCAGCTTGAGCCCTGCCCCGCTGCCGGCGGCAACCAAGTTTTTAAGTTTTTTATGTTATATATTAATGTAAAAACTTTAAAAAATAAAGGAAAAAATAAATTATGATAATTTAATTAGGTAATTTAGAGTAAACTCACATTCCAATTAGTATGAGATGTACTAACTGATAGAATATATTATTATTAACCTACCTACTTTTAAGTTTTTTGTTTTATTTCTTTGTATGTATGTATTGTTAAATATGTTGAAATGTGTTATAGTCTCAAATAAAGTGTTGTTTATTGTCTATTTAAGATCAAAAATGTAACCATAAACCACATCTTGAGCGAATAAAAACTTGAACTTGAAATAGCGTAGTGATTTCTAGTATATTTTGGACTGCAGCTTTGACACGTCACAGTAAAACAAAAGTCACTGTCAAAATTTCACGGCGGAACGAGCGACTGACGTGACGTGTAATGTTTTCATATCTTTTCCAACATAATTTTAGTTTTTTGAAAACGTTTGCAAAATTCGAGGCTACTTGCCACCGTAGAAATTATCAACGCATCGACTCGATAAGGTTTTTATCTTGTTCCACGTAGCGCTGTATTAATAACAGTTGAAATTAATTTACCTTACGTTCACACTTTTAAAAAGTAAAATAAAAGTTATCAATCCCTCTCACTTAGCGCGGTAAATGCTAAGTTAAATTGAAAAGTGGTGCAAAGTTCTGTATCGTGACATATATTTCACTTTCAGATTTGAAAAACACGAAAAATGCTGCGATTGCTAATTTTAACTGCGTTCCTGCAATGTGGTAGTTCCCAACAATATAATAATAAAGTTGCTCCCGGAGTACCACCCCAGAATTATCAGGTAAAATATTTTTACGTATTCCCTAAACTATCTCACTTGTAATATATTATAAATGCAAAAGTTAGCGTACACCTAACATGTTTGTTGAAAGAAATATTAAATGTTGAAATCTATTTAGTTAAAAATAATATAACTATAATTTGTACTAGCAGACGCCTCGCGGTTTCACTCGCGTAGTCCCCGCTCCCGTAGGAATACAGGGTTAAAAAGTAGCATAATTATGTCACCCGGGGATAGTGTAGCTTCCCAATGGTGTAAGAAATTTTGAAATCGGTCCAGTAGTTTCGGAGCCTATTCAATACAAACAAACACTCAAATCTTTCCTCTTTATAGTAGTATAAAATTATTTATCGTCAAAAGGACATAACTAGCTTTATGCTGTAAAGTTAAAAAGTAAGTCTAAGTTATAATTGTTGTAGGACATTTTTACATAAAAAACTTAGAATAGAATAGAATAGAATTAGAATACTTTATTGACCTTATAACTACATTTATGTTACACTAGGCATGTCAAAATTACAATTTTTTGTATCAAAATTACTTATATAAAATGAAAGAATACAATTTAGCAAAATGTCACTGGCTAATATTAACAAAAATGTCCAGTGAATGATATAAAATGTCAAATTAATAATATGATGTCAAAATATTAAATAATGCCAAATGTATAATAAAAAATAAAATACAATACACATATTAACTACAAAAGAAGAAACTACTGTTTTATTCGAGCAATTGTGGTTTACTGCGAATAAAGACCAAAATAAATGACAGTAGCTGAGATTTCACTGTAAAATTATGCTCCATTTGTCCATAAATGGCAAAAAATGATTTGTATGGAAATCGAACCACCTTAAATGCATATTCATTAATCTCTCTTAACAGTTGTTTAACACATTTTTATTTACCAATTTAATTATTTTTTTACAGAATTATCAACAACCTCCACCTCCACCGCCCCCTGGACAACAGCAGATGCATGTACAGGTAAATATAGCTTCAAATAAAACCGGCCAAAGTTTGTTGTATGGGAGATCCCTAAAATATTTTTTTTATTCTGTTTTTTAGTATTTGTCGTTATAGCGGCAACAGTAATACATCATCTGTGAAAATTTCAAGTGTTTAACTATCACAGTTCATACAAAACTTAAATCTGCCTTTTCTAGCCACCTCAACAGCAGTACCAGCCTCCCCCGCCGCAACAACAACAATTCCAACAACCGCCCCAACAACAGTTCCAACAACCGCCCCAACAACAGTTCCAGCAGCCTCCTCCTCAACAACAACAGCAACAACAACAACAGCAGTTTCAACAACAACCCCAACATGGCCATATGGGTAAGAATTTTACATTTATTGTTATTTCAACAAACTTTAACTTGGAAAAGTAAAACTCACCTAATTCTTTGTAACATCCCACTAATATTATAGATGTAAAAGTTTGGGTGGATGGATGGATGTTTGTTACTCTTTCACGCAAAAACTACTGAACGGATTTGGATGAAACTTGGTATGGAGGTAGCTGACACCCTGGATTAACACATAGGTTACTCTTTATCCCGAAAACATGTAGTGAGTAACACAGCTGGGCGCAGGTTACTGGTACTTTACTTGGTGGTAGATCTCCTTAGCAGGAGGTCGTCTAGGTAGGTACCACTGCAGTACCAGTTATTCTGCCGCCAAGCAGTAGTGTGTAAACATTACTGTGTTCCGGTTTGAAGGGTACTGCAGCGAAATTACTGGGCTGTTGAGACTAACCATTGAAAGTCTCTTGAGCGCCAAAGCAGCAATGTCCCGGACATTATTTTGTTACTCAAAGTTCTGTGTATCGCTGCAATGGTCATGGACAGGCGTTATCTCTTACCATCAGGAGAGCGTATCGTTCGTCTCATTACTTTTTACATTAAAAAAAAACATACTTAGTTTAAATGGTAAATTAAGAGTATTATTAACATATGATATATTTCCTTTCAGATCCTCAACTCTTAAGTCCATCCAATATAGCTCAGGAAAGAGAGTAAGTTAATTTGACTAAATACTGTAGTGGTATCTCGATAACTCGAATGTCAAGGGAAGTAATTACATTTTTGTTCTTATTGACATATTTTTATTTTTGACATTTGGATTTAAGATGTTAATTTTTGTGATTCTAGATTTTTAATTCTAATGTTACTTGTCATTATTATGACATCCCCGTTGGCTCATTGGTAGTATATCTGCCTTGAGAGCTGTAGGGCGTGGATTCGATTCCCACTCAGGGCAAACATTTTGTGAATAAACAAATGTTTGTTCCGTGTCTGGGTGTTCTGTATGTATTATAAGTATGTATTTACAAAAAAAAAGTATTTAAGTATTCTATCAGTTACCTGACCTCCATCACACAAGCTCTGCTTAGTTTGGGGCCAGATGGCGCTGTGTGTATAGTCCTACGATATATATTTATTTATTGTTATGGTATATTATTTTGAATAAAAAGACTTAACTTTTAAGCATGTCTTTTTGATTTAATAATAAACAGACTGAAAATATATTGAGTCCTTAAGATAAAGTAATTAGTTTTTTTTTTTTTTTTTTTTTTTATTATTTATTCAAACACACAAAACAAATTACAATCATTAGGAAACTAGAGTACAGAAATGTTGGATCAGAGCGGGATTGCAACTCAGACCATGTGTGCAATGTTGGTTTAGCGATTAAATAGTTATAATTATGGGTACAATATGTAATTAGTTATGTTATATATATAATTAGCTAGGGGTCGGACTGAGCCGGGCGCTTAGGACATAAAGAATTCATGATATGGGTACTAAATTTGGGAGAGAAGATGTCGACAATTATGTCCTTATTTGCCATCTCATTATACTGGCGAGCCATCCGTACTAAGGGGTTGTATATAGAAATGTTATTATTATAAATTTGTAAAGCAAAAATATTTGTACGATTAGAACGACGCGCGCTGTATTTGATGTTAAAATGTAGTTGAGAGAGTAAATTTGGAGTATCGACAAACGAGTGGACTATTTTATGGAGGAAAACAAAATCGAAGTATTTACGACGGGTTTCTAGTTTATGTACATTAAATTTAGACAAACGTGATTCGTAATTAAAATTGGAACGACCTAACTTTAGTCGATAGCATAGCATTCGCAAACATTTCTTTTGAACCTTTTCTATTTCTTCAATATGCACCTTATAGAAAGGAGACCATATAGGACTTCCATACTCTAACACAGATCTGACGAGAGCTGAGAATAAGTAAATGAGAGAGTTTGGGTTTTTGAAACCTTTAGTAGATCTAAAAATAAATCCGAGGAGCTGATTAGCTTTGGCAGTTATATGTTGATAATGGGCTCGAAAAGATAGTTGCTCGTCAAACAATATACCCAAGTCCCTTGCAATATTAGATCTTGTAAGAACCTGACCGTCGATCATGTAATCGTGCAAAATTTTATTACGCTTTTTTGTGAACGATATAGCAAAGCATTTGCGGATATTAAGATGCATACGGTTTGAGAAGCACCAGTCTGATACGGTGTCTAAATCGGCTTGTAATAAATTGCAATCATCAGGACAAGAGATAGTGTAGAATAATTTCATATCGTCAGCGTAGAGCAGACAATGGCATGACAAACGGTCAATAAGGTCATTAATAAAGATAATAAATAGGAGAGGTCCTAAGTGTGATCCCTGGGGGATTCCTGAAGGGATCGGCAATGGAGAGGAAATGAATCCTTTCAGTGCCACTAACTGACTTCTGTTGGTGAGATACGAGCTGATCCAGCGAAACAGATTTCCATGTATGCCGTAAGATAAGAGTTTTTTACAGAGTAATCTGTGATTAATTTTGTCGAAAGCTTTTGAAAAGTCTGTGTAAATCGAGTCAACTTGGCCTCCTACAGCGAAGCTTTTACAGAGATAGTTTTTGTATTCCAAAAGGTTAGTTACTGTTGATTTATTTTTAACGAAGCCATGTTGATTATCTGCAATTAGAGGCTTAATATGATTATATAGTTGAGTATATACCAGAGATTCAAATATTTTAGCAAAGCAAGATAATATACTAATGGGCCTGTAATTTTCACACCGTGATTTATCTCCGCTTTTGTAGATGGGAATAATGTGAGCTGTTTTCCAACGTTTGGGAAAGATTCCAAAGGCAAGGGACCTGTTAAATATTATACTCAACGGCACACTCAACTCATTTACACATGTTTTCACGAATGAAGAAGGAAGTTCGTCCGGTCCAGCTCCTTTATTTTTATCTATTTGTTTGATATTAATGATAATATCCTTTTCAGTTATTGAGATAGAGGTCAGAGAATTTGTACTTCTATTGCCTGTGGCTCTAAATAAAATGTCATCATGAGATGGAGAGGAGGTGTTACTGCGTATATCGTTTTCAAAAACTGACCCGAAATAATTTGAAAATAATTCACACACACCCTGCCCATCAGAAGAAGATAAACCATCGAAATGCATGACATGAGGCATTGTCACTTGACCCTTTCTATTGTTAACAAATCTCCAAAACTGTTTGATATCTTTGTTCATAGAGTTTTCAATAGAGGTAATATAGTTGTTATAACACTCATTTGCCAAAGTTTTAAATCGGTTTCTTAGTAAAGAGAATGTGTCATAATCGCGGGGGTTATTAAATTTTTTAAATAATTTATGATATTTGTTCTTTTCTACATTACATTTGATTAAGGGTTTGCTAAACCAAATGGGATAATTTTGTGGTTTAATATTTGTTTGTGGGGTGTGTTTGTGAATAATATGGTAGAGTTTTTCATAGAAAATATCAGTACAATGATCAATATCAGTAACGGACAAGATAGTGTCCCAGTCCACTTTAGCAAGTTCACTGCGTAGTTTAAACAAGACAGACTAATAGTCGAATATGTCACCTATAGTAAAATTTATTGTCTTTAGTTTAAAAAGTAGACAGACCTCAAGGAGTTAATTTTAAAACAAAAAAATATTGTATTATTATTTCATTTGAACCAAGTAAATCGCACATAACTATTGATAAGTTAATAGACTACTCGGAATAAATAATTATTTACCAAATTAATTTTTATTCTATTTAAAAATAAACCGACAAGGTCGTGATTGCACGGAGGTTTTTCGTGATTTCCCAAAAACTGACTTTTTTGCGTTAAGTCAGTATTCTATTAAGCGTGCGATATTATTATATGGGCATATGTTATGATTTTAGTAGTTTTTAAATGTGAATGAAGTAATGTAATTTTGGTGTTATCAATAAAAAAATTGTATTTTTGTATTTGAAATGTTAAAAATTTCGAGTTAATGAGTTTTCGACTAAAGCTTGCGCCAGACTATTGTAAACAAGCCCTCCACTTTTTTATTTTATTTTTAATGGCCCCCTTCCAGCATAGTATGCCCAAAGCTTATTTCGATGTATTTTCTAATATTCCAGCCACATCCAAGAGCACATGGAAGTGCCAATCGACACGTCCAAGATGTCGGAACAAGAGTTGCAATTCCATTATTTCAAGATGCATGACGCTGATAACAACAACAAACTAGACGGATGTGAACTAATTAAGAGCCTTATACATTGGCACGGTGAGTATTTTTTAACGAGCAATTAATTATTTTCATATGAGCACTAAATATTTAAATAGAAAGTTTCTCAAGAATTGTTTGTAAACATTCTTGTTATATCGTTTTGAAAGGATGCAAAATTATACATGACCACGGTGACTATTTTTTAACGAGCAATTAATTATTTTCATATGAGCACTAAATATTTAAATAGAAAGTTTCTCGAGAATCGTTAAAAACATTCTTGTAAAAGATATTTTATATGTGCAAAATGGTTTTGCTGTTTAACTTTTGTACTTACTTGAAAGTATTATGTGCGCGATTGAATCTCGTTGTTAAAGGAAAAAAATAATTTTGCAATGAGCACTAAGTATTTGAGTGCCTAGATATTTGCTCTAGCAGTGTAACAATATTTATTTTTGTAATTGCACTGAAAATGTGAATTATTTTGCGATGAGCACTACATAATATATTATTTTTACTCTTATGAGTGTTGCCAAAAAGAGCACCAATATGGTTTATAGTAAGCACTAACGATAAAAATAAAATAAATATAAAAGTCACAGTCAACATAGTCTAGAATTAATGTATTTTATAAGTATGCTTGAATTTTTTTTATTACTCAAGCATTTTGATGGTAAGTGGCCACTGTCAATTGACGTAGCTTAGATTTTTCTGCCAAGTTTACATAACAATACATGGCCTTAGCCTATTTAACCCTTAATTTGGAAGAATATATTACGTTGTTTTTATTTTAATTTTTATTAAGTACTTTCTTGATATAATAATAAGTTTAATAAATTACTTTTTTTCATTGCGTAGGTAAATATATTTTTATTATTATCAAATTTATTTTGGTGATTTTTAATGTTGTTTATGTGTTAAATGTTTGTTTTGTATGTCTGTCCTTTTGATTTTTTTTTCAATGTTTTATGTGTCGTAATTTTTTTCTGTTGTTTTTTTTTGTGTACGTGGGGTTATGCCATTTTTATTATTAACGAATACGTAACACCCTATATCTAGCTCGCAAGTTCTAGATACAGGATGATTGTTGTTTTCTTTGAGGTATTATAATTATTTTAAAAAAACCGTTGTGTGTTATTGTCGTACACACGGCCGTGTATACGTGAACACGTGTACATTTTGAAACACTAAAATAGTATTCAAGTATTTTTTTTTTTAAATAAAAATGGCAACCTTTCACTCATATACCATTTGTCTCTTTTTCATATTGTGCGGGATCATGGGCCACCATCTTGCTTTTACATTTAAATAAAAATCAGTAGAGCAAGGACACAAGCACACGGAAACGACAGGGGCGCCACCTGTCGGCGAGAAAATCTTCGGAGATGACGAATTAATTAATTTAATTGATCCCATCCTCAATATGGACGACCATAACAGAGACGGCTACATCGATTATCCGGAATTCGTGAGAGCTCAGCAGAAAAGTCAACAGAAACCTCAGCAATGATTTTCTGTTACCAATAGAATTTAATCTTGTATAGATTTCGACCACAGATGTGATATGAGAGGGGCCGTGCGCGACCGAGCGCTTGAGTTAACTACATGCAATATGTGTTATTTTATAATCGTATCAACAAAGCTATAAACACAGTTGATAGTTGGCAAATATTAAATACTGCCTCAATTATAGGTATTAACCTCATTCAATATGCACAGTATGCTTCAAAATGTTGAAATATAATTAAATTGAATTAAACGTTAGCTAAAATTTTACATAATTATATTTATTACATTTAATTTTACATGAATACTATTTTTATATAAATAACTTAATCTAACAGTTCGTCAGAGAAGGGGTATGTGGCCAGAATGCATTGGCGGACTTCACAAATCTGCATAATCTTTAGTTAAAGAATTCTCGGACATATAGGGGTTCATAGTATTTTCTTTCATCGTTTGAAGTTATCGTAATTTAGAAAAGACAGAGTTGTAGATTCTATGCTGGAACCCTACAGATTGGAAACTAGACGTCCTCTTATCTAGGCTGCTGTAACTTCTGTATGTATTACATGTAACAATAAATAATTATAATCAATCATAACATTTATTTGCGTATATGGGTAAAGTACAGTCGTTAGGAATAAAATCATGGCACGCCATATCCCGCCTTTCGGCATGCCAAAAATCATCTTATTAAAAATATACAATGTCAAGAGCAAAATTATTAAAATAAATGTCAAGTTTGTTGTTACAAAGTACTTTATGTCAAATAATCATTTTCATCAAAATAAATCATGCACATTATAATAAAGTCAAAGATATATGTGATGGTGAAATGTCAACATAATTAATATTAAATTCTGTCAGTTGTCTAGTTCCCTTTAGTTTGGGGCTTTAAGGCGATGTGTGAAATGTCCACCAATATTAGAATAATTTTAGTGTTTACTTTATTATTTTTTCATAATATTCCTCCTGACACGCAGTCCCTGACATTACATATAGTCGTAACAAGCGCTCGGTTGGACAAGTACATGGCCCCTCTATTGAGTGACGTCTCTATGGTTGCGAAAGTGATTTTATATTGAGCATTTCAGATTTAATATGTTGTTTTATATATGTACGTATCTTATAAGTAAAGATTAAATATGATACATTCCCAAAATCCCTACTGACGTGACAGTGTTGACGTTTGGAATTAAAATTCCCAGCGTCCCCATTGATGATTTCTAGAGGAAATGTTGATCAACCGATCACAATGTTAAAAAAAAAAAGATTTAAAAAAAATCTATCTACAAATATTCAATTGAAAATCTATCCAAGCTTAAATTCGTAAATGTAAATTTAAAAAAGATTTTATTGATTCCGAAATACGCTAACGGTTCTGACGCCGCCAACAGCGCTAATGGAAATCAACACAAAAAAGATTTCCATTTACGTCGTGTCGGTTTTCATCTTGATATGTAATTATAAAATCTTCAAAATTGGCGGTAATTCAGTAAGTAGACGGTTGTTGTATTTATTTTTACTAGTTTTTGTGATACACAAAAACTAGTAAAAATTATAAATGTTAGCAATCTATTATAAAAACTGCGAGTTTTTTTTTTGAGATTCTAAATCAATATTTGCTGTTTGAAAAAAATAGGTAGGTTGTAAGATTTTTTTTTTATAAAAATAATATTTTTATAGCAATCCATTCTTGTAAAAAATTTGTTTTTCTCTGTTTATTTAGTAAATTATTTTGTAAGTATGTGCTTTGAAACTAAATCTTCTAATTTTAAATGACATTTACAATTGACGTAGTTTTTCTTGTGTCATTTTCTGAAATAAAATTGACAGCGATCAAAGCGATGCCATCTTTTTCTTGCATAATAAAAAAAATGACATAATTTGCTTAAAAACAGTCAAATTCATTTTTGTTAATGGTGCAATACGAATTTATATCGTTTACATAAATGTCATAAAAATCGGTCATAATTTAGTTTTTACATTAAAAAAATCTCTAGAATTTAGTACTTATAAATTTATAATGTTGTTCGAATGTCGATTGTATATTTTGTACTTTAGTTCAATGTTTTAAAGAGTGAAATTTTCGTGACTTCTCATAATGTCTTTTTTTACTCGAATATTCTGACTTTATTTATTTTTTTCATTTACCTTACCTGTTATAAGTCTCAAATTAGTTTATTGTTTTTAATAATATATTTTTGAATTCTGTGCCAAGTATATCGTGCGAGATTATACGGGATTTTGGTATTAAAAGAAAGGAACTTATTGTACTGATTTTAGCGATTGGTTTACACGCTGGGTAAACCAATTCTTAGGTTCGAATGCAATTGAAGAAGTAGCAATGAGCTTGAGTTGCCGGTGAAGGAAACATCATAAGGAAACCACAGCATGGTGGTAGCGTACTCTCTAGTACTCGGCTGGCTAGCTACCACACGAGAGTTGGACATCTGCCGCCAAGCATCTAACGGCGTGTTCCGGCAACCTCACTTGAGTGCTAATTTCATTCCAGGCTAGATGTGTTTAACATCTCCGGCCTCACAGCCACTTAACATCAAGTGAATTATGGGCAAACAGCTCGCCTGTCAACCATTAAAAAAAATGTATTCTAGCTGAGGTAAGAGAGTAAAATTTGTTCAAAATGTTGAGCACAATAAGTTCCTTTCAGATATCACTACTGTTCCGAGTAACCTCGCATTAATAGTATTTATTGTCTGATTTTCTTGTTAACCTTTATTATTTACTTGCTTAGATTAAAAAAAATATATTCTTGTCTTATTTATTTAATATACAAATACATGAACCAGATTTTTTAAACTTGTTGTGAAATTGACTAATACACGTTTAGTTGTATTTTTAGGTTATACATTTTTTTTTGGTTGTGTATATATGTATATTAATGGTAGTTGATGTTACAGTTCGATTCGTAAATTCAGATGGTGGCTGACTTGTATTTTTTTTTGGAAATTTATCATGTCATAGGAATTTTACTACGTATCAAATACAAATACAAAATACAATATTTTATTGATAACACCAATGTTACAAATCACTTCAAAAATTTTAAATATGTCATTAAATGTGTTTTAAAACACGGAGTACATGTCAACACAAAAATGTCAAAATAAGGTATGTCAATATAAAATATGTCAATACCAAAAAAATATTGTCAATATAATAAAATAACATGACAAAAAATCATACATCATACAGTAGATTTTGTTTTATTAAAAAATCATAAACTTGATTTTATGCTTATAATCTACTGTTTTTTTCAAGTAATTGTGATTTGCCGCAAATAAAGAGCAAAATAAATGCCAGTAGCTGTGATTTCACTGTAAAATTATGCTCCATTTGTCCATAAATGGCAAAAAAATATTTGTATGGAAATCGAACCACCTTAATGGTATATTTCGACAGCCTCGCTTGATGGCCAGTTTTCTATTCGAGACGAAATATTTTAATAATTTTCGACCGTTATTTAACGTCAGATAAGCGGTGGTTAAACAAATGTCACCTGTTTAAAAACATCCAAATACAAGAAAATGTTGAATATGTTATATTAGAAGTATGGTATGACTTTGTGGATATATATTATTATTTTATGTTGATGTAATTGGCTTTACATGAGATTAGTGCAGTGTATTAAGGCTAATGCGAATTGTTACTGGCCTAGTGACGTCATATGTATATACGATAGGTTGGCCACTTTATCGAATATTTGTGAATCGAGTTAAAAATATAGAAATATTGTATACAAGGTAAGAATGACTTAAATATACTTCTACTTGAAATATCTTTTGTTTTTTCACTAACTGTGTATAATGTTACTAACATTGTTTGTAGACTGTACTTGAATGATTTCCATCTGCCCCCAGGAGACAGATGGGAATTAATACCAAAAAATTGCATTTTTTCCGATAAGACCACTTCGTTTCGTAGAAGTCATTAATATTTGCCCGTTACAGCCCCGTTGGCTCATTGGTAATATATCTGCCTTGAGAGCTGTAGGGCGTGGGTTCGATTCCCACTCAGGGCAAACATTTTGTGAATAAACAAAAATGTTTGTTCTGTGTCTGGGTGTTCTGTATATATTATAAGTATGTATTTACAAAAAAAAAAGTATTTATGTATTCTATCCGTTATCTGGCTTCCATCACACAAGCTCTGCTTAGTTTGGGGCCAGATGGCGCTGTGTGTATAGTCCAACGATATTTATTTTATTTTTATTTTTATTTATTCTAACTAACCAAGTTGAAGGGCGAAAGTCGTTAGTAAAAAAAATTATGAATATGCTTTAATGACATACATTTGAGTACGATCAAACGCATCTAGTTTTTTAAATTGGGGACCGATGGGAGTATTTTCCCATCTGCCCCCTGGTTTAAAAAAAAAATATTTTTTTCCCAATACAGCTATTCTAATTTAAAGTCACTAAAGTACTTGTGTTATGTCAGTTAAGAATTTAGCGAACTTTTAGGATTAAATACTTTTTCAGAGGAACATAATGAACATATACCAGAAATGGGTGAGGTACACTATGAAAAGCTTATAGATCACATACTGAAAACGATGGATATTGACAACAATGGTGTCATTACGTGGTACGAATTCAAGAGATTGAACGGCATTGTGAATCTTCCTTGAGAAAATAGGGGGCTGTTGGGAATTTAAAACGTTACACGAAGAAAATTTATCCCAAAAATCGTCTATGTACAAAGTATTTGAAATCAGTGTTATTAATCCGACTCCGAGATGGTTTTTTTTTTGTATGTATTATAAAACGATTTTGATGATTCTTTTTTGCTAGATAGATCATACTGCAGAGGTGGTCCCATATAAATTTTGTATAAATGCTTGTCAATTATAATAATGTTTCGATAGGCAAATGTGAGTCTGTAATTCATAAATACCACAAATTATTAGATTTTTTTTTATCAAAAACCCTTTATTTCAGTTGACAAGTCAAAAAAAGCTAAATGACTTAAGACCAAAATTTTGAAAGCAAATTTAAATTTACTAGTAATTTTGCTGCTCTTGTCGAAAGGTCTGCAAAGTAGTAAGAGCGATAATATTTTAACAAGTTTTTATCAAAACTGCACAAACGACTAAATTCGGTATGTGAACCTTAACTGATTTCAAAACCATTTCGAAATATATCCCTGTACAATATTTTTACGTATAAAACTATTTAAACTATAAGATATTTATTTTATTAAAATAAACATTTGATTTTCAATTGACTTCTAATGACGTCACTTGTTGGCTATGTATACTTTTTTTTGTTTTACATGGCAAGGGCATGCATTTATCCGTCCACTTTATGACATCATTGTTATAAAAAACATTGGAAACGTAATAAAAATCAATAACAGCATAGAAAACTGAAATATTCAATTTAATTTTGATAAAATTGAGTTAACAATCAGTAAAAAATATAAATTAAATTGAAAAAAATCTCTACATACCGAATTAAACTATTTTATTTCCTACACAAAATTTGTCTTGTGCACCAAAATTGAGTTTTTTTTTGTTGAAGTTTTTAAAATGTATACATTACGGACTCATAATTGACCTTCATAATGCTTCTTTTGTGCTGTACTGTGACGTCATCAACCACCATACCTTTTTATAAGTATGGTAAAGAAATGCATCTTAAAACGATGTATAAATGTGCTGTGAACAAACCCTACAAGAGACTGGGGGTGAGTACTAATTTGTCTGTTTTCTAATTTATTTAGGTAATTAAAATTGAAGGTTGATAAATTGAAACTAATGAGTTTCAATTTATCAACCTTCCATTTCCCTATAATAGAAACTGTTTAAGTAAAATCGGCAATTAAAAAAAAATTAAAGTCCTTACTCTTTTTTATTTTTTTTCTATTTCCTTGATTTTGGCGTCGCACTTTGAGCATTTGCCAGTGTGAAGTGTTTTATTTTCAAATTTCATAATAAGTTTCAAATAAGTTGCCTCGAAGCTCTAGTTATAATCAAAGCCCAGTATTGATCAAGTACAGTCCGTGATAGCAAAGTAGTGGCGATTTTACTATAAAGCTACGATGGAGTTTTGGAAGCAACACGAAAACTCATGTTTCACCACATTATATCATTTTCCTACACTCGCGCTTGTAACACTCGACAAAACACAAGTTTTGGAAAAAAATACAACGGGTTGACACAACACTTTCCGCGTACACTGTAAACTCCCCTTTGTTACTTTGTAACAGTAATAGAATAAAAAAAATATCCAGTCTAATCTTTTACTTGTTTATGTATTTGTTTAAAAATATATACAAACCATAGAGCATAGTATATTTACTAGCCTCTGGGGTACAAACCAATGCAATGCCTAATGCTATCTCGTTTTGCTGCAAAGAAATAAAAAGGGATGGCACCACATTCGTTGGTCCTTTCTGTAAAAACAACACAAAAAGTAACGGTGCCGCACTCTGTTGCGGGTAAAAAGTTTTGTAAATACTCTGTGGAAGCTTTTTAAAAAAACATTTTCGCGCCATTAACAATGACATTGACATTTGCGAATGTTTTTTTAGGCCAAGTGGACAAGAACCATCCTTCGTATTCGGACGCGCAACTGGAAGAGGTTTTAGAACACGCGTTCAAGCATGTAGACCTCAATGAAGATGGATATATCGACTTCGTGGAATACAGGGTCAACCATTACAAGGCTAAAATAGCTACAGAAAAGATAGAAAAGGCTGAACAGGAAAAACAACGATAAAATGTTTTTTGGCAAATCATACATAAGAAAATAATTTTTTTTTAGTTTATTTATAAGTTTTAGGTAATTTTACTAATGGTAAGTGACGCTATGTGCTATTGCCAAAAACTTGCCATAGCACAATAAAAAAAATTGAGTTGAGAGTTTTCCCCGCTTTGTATTATTTTCCAACACAAATATGTTGTAGTGTCATTTTATTCATAAAGGAGTGTATTAACATACACTTAAATTAATTAAACTTCTCGACACCTGCAGAATGCACATAGTCCGATGCCAAATATACTTTCGTACTTTATGCATTTGCGAGTTTCATGTAAAAATCAAGTAAAATAAGTCTCGCTCACAGTCAAAGTCATATAAAGTAAGTCAATATCGAGTCCAGTCCTTAAAGTAGCAGCCATTTTACAAGAAGTTTGAAATACTTATTTCAGCACATTTTTATACTAATTGGATTTACGTTTGGCTACCAACTCACCTGGAAAACAATGGTGCACCGAAGATGCAGCACGTTGATCTAGAAGAAATCTATTTACTTAAAAATGACCATTAAGTAATTGCCCAATAACTTTAAAAACTTGCACATACTTGTGCGTATAATTTCTAGACTTTATTATAAAAACATTTTTAAACTCGAAGAAAGACAAATTTTGGAAAATGATACAATACAGCTATTTCACGTTCCCGCTAAAAATATATATCTTTAGGAATTGGACAATCTTGATAACAAGTAAGTCAAAGTCGAGTCCAACTTTTGACGTACCAAGTCTTAGTCAAGTTAACAACACAACTTAAACTCTAACAGCCCAAACTTGATGGATTTTAAAATAGAGAATTATTTATCAATAATATTCTTTTATCTTATTATTTTATTATAATAAAAATGAACTATTTAATTATTAAGACTTTTTATTTTCCTACTTATTTTTCTAATCATCTCCAGGTTTCACTTGATTTGTTTCACTACTTGACTGTGAGTATTATTTTACCATTTTTAAGCATGTAAGTGATATAGAGAGCAGGTTATACGCCTGATGGTATGTTCAAGTTCTCCCATAACGGTTTAGTGCCGTCTATTTGCTTAGTATACAAAAGACGTATTCGCAAAATGACTTAGGTACTCTTAAAAATTGTTTTCTTTCTAGTTTATTTATTTCAAGTTACTCTATAGTTGGTGGTAGTTTTCCTTAGCAGTAAGTCGTCTGGGTAAGTACCACAGCAGTGCCAGATATTCTGCCGCCTAGCAGTAGTGGGCAAACATTGCTGTGTTGCAGTTTGAAGGGTATTGCAGTTGCAGTTTGAAGGTATTGCAGAGACATTACTGGGCTGTTGGGACTAACCATCGAAAGTCTCAAAGTAATGAGCGCCAAAGCAGCGATGCCTGGACTTTGTTTTGCTACTAAAAGTTCTGTGTATCGCTGCAAAGATTATGGGCAGGCGTTATCTCTTACCATCAGGAGAGCGTTTCGTTCGTCGCATAACATTAAAAATATGTACTGGATGTTTACACACTACTGCTTAGCGGCAGAATATCTGGTACTGCGGTGGTACCTACCTAGACGACTTCCTGCTAAGGAGATCTACCACCAAGTATGCAGCCCTGTTGGTTCATTGGTAGTATGTCTGCTCCAAGAGCCGAAGGGCTTGGGTTCGATTCCCACCCAGGACAAGCATTTTGTGATATAAAACAAATGTTTGTTCTGTGTCTATGTGTACTGTATTTATTATAAGTACCTATGTATTTACAAAAAAAAATTAAGTATTCTATCAGTTATCTGCCTTCCATAGTACAAGCTTTGCTTTGTTTGGGGTCATATGGCGCTGTGTGTAATGTCCTACGATATTTATTTATTTAAGTAAAATTACCCGACAACAAATAAGGTAAATAAATATCGTAGGACTATACACACAGCGCCATCTGGCCCCAAACTAAGCAAAGCTTGTGTGATGGAAGTCAGATAACTGATAGAATACATAAATACTTTTTTTGGTTAGGTCTTATCAATGAATTATTTTTATTAACAGATTCGGAGGGGAAGCCTTTGGATCACATGGTGTCCTACAAAGACGAGGACCTAACGCAAATGGTAGAAGGCGCATTAAAACAAGCGGATCAGGATGATGATGGATTCATCACTTATATTGAATTTCGATCGGCTACAGGACAGTGAAAAGTAAACAGCAATTTGAGAAAACGAGAAGTGTTTTTTTTATGATTGTTTTTTATTCTTGACAGGCTAGGTGTTTGACCACAGCTCACCTGATGTTAAGGTGGTACGATTTCCATACAAATAATTTTTTGCTATTTATGGACAAATGGAGCATAATTTTACAGTGAAAGCACAGCTACTGGCATTAATTTTGGCCTTTATTTGCGGTAAAATAAAAACATGTAACGACAGTGGTAAATACACAAAGTAAGGTGCCAAAAACACAAAAGAATAAATAACTGATGCCATAAAATAATGAAAAAGGGAGTTTTGGCGGGAACGCGGGAAGAGTCGTGTCGCTCCGTTATATTTTTTTCCAAAACTAGTGTTTTGTCGAGTAAAGTACCGAATTACAAGCGCGAGTGTGGGAAAATGATATAATGTGGTGAAACATGAGTTTTCGTGTTGCTTCTAAAACTCCATCGAAGCTTTGTAGGAAAGTTGCCACTACTTTACTAAAGCACGACTGGAATTAACTGACACGAACTGGACTTGACAAAGACGACATTGACAAAAACTGGCTACGATGGCACTTATTTAACTTTTGAAACTTGAAAATATATAAATACTTGACACTGGCAAATGCTAAAACGCGACGCCAAAACCAAAGAAAAAAAAACCTGAGAAGAAAACAATCTATCATAATTATTATTAAAAAAAATCACATTCTGCTGTATTTTTTTAATCAAAATAGAAACTTACAAAACTACTTAAAATACTAATGTACATTAGATTCTAAAAAACTAAACAAATAATTATTTCTATTACATCAAATTAGGAACATTTAGCATATTATGAAATAGGTAAATACTTATTTACCCGACAACGAAGCCGAAATAAAAGAGATGTTATTCCACCTGTGTTTGTACTATTTAATAGCTTTATTACACAATCGTCACTGGGTATATAATTATTATGAATTTCATAGTTAGGTTATATTTTTTTAAGCTATTGCATAGCTTCTATCGCGGTCTTGAGCGTGGAGACCGAATCCAGAAATTCCGTAACGAAAATAACCTAACACCCCCCACTCCCACCGGCACAGCGGTGATACTTTTTAGTTTTGCCATCTATCGATGAATAGCAGAACTTTTAATGACTTTTTTGAAACATCACGCTTGTCTCTTTAGTTCAGCAACTCGCCTCTAGGTGGCATTGGTTGTAATGCTATGCAATAGCTTTACCGCGGCAGTCCCCGAGTGCCACACGTCTTTTTTTAACTTTTCAGCTTGTTAAAGTCATTCAACGCTCAAAGTAGTCCGTTGTACAGATCATAAATATAGCTTAACTTTAAAAAAAACTTTTTAAAGTAAGACTCTAACGACTAATTTATACTTAAATGACGATAATTAGGAAGCAAAAACTGTTAGACAAGAAAACATAGGTATATCAATTCTCAAGGCATTGCAGCTGACACTTGGGACAAAGTAACTTTCTGTCAGCCTCATCGCGTCTTTAGACTGACTGCAATGTCTCAAGCTGGCACTTGGTAGAACCGTGAGCCGTCTCACATGTGCAAACGGTACGTTCCATCCATGTCTAAACTTTTTTTTCTTCGCTTTTGGCGTCGCATTTGGAGCATTTGCCAGTGTCAAGTGTTTTATATTTTTAAGTTGCTATAGTTATAGTGAAAGTCTAGTCTTGGTCAAGTTCAGTCCGTGTCAGTCAAGTGCAGGTAAAACTCATTTGGTAAAATATCTGTGTAAGGTTTTTTTTCTTTGGTCTTGGCGTCGCATCTTGAGCATTTGCCAAGTTGTCA
This sequence comes from Biston betularia, assembly GCA_905404145.2. Classification (NCBI taxonomy): domain Eukaryota; kingdom Metazoa; phylum Arthropoda; class Insecta; order Lepidoptera; family Geometridae; genus Biston; species Biston betularia. Next base: position 405,360 of record FR989892.1, on the reverse strand, counting down.
AGTGTTTTATATTTTCAAGTTTCAAAAGTTAAATAAGTTGCCTCGTAGCTATAGTTATAGTCAAAGTCCAGTCCGTGTCAGTAAAGTCCAGTCATGTTTTAGTTAAGTAGTGGCGACTTTACTATAAGCTTCGATGGAGTTTTGGAAGCAATACGAAAAGTTTCACCACATTATATCATTTTCCCACACTCGCGCTTGTTATTCGACACTTTATGAATAAAACACCACCATTTTTATGCATAAACACTCGACAAAACACTAGTTTTGGAAAAAAATACCACGGATCGCTCTGCACGACAATTTCCGCGTTCCCGTCAAGCCCCTAAAGCCCAACTATGTCTAAACTTACAAGCTTTTCAGTTTGCACTTTGCAACTGTTTCGAATTTACTGTTGATGCGTTTGCAACCAAACATATAAGTCGTATATGTGAGAACGAACATAAGTTTAAAATGACTTAGGTCTGTGTATAAACTAGGTACCTAGTTAGATTCAGTGTTGCCAACACTACAGTTGCAACAGATCTACCGTATTTTTGCCGTCTTATTTGATTTTTTTTTTCATCTAAAGTTTCATTTCATTGTTTTCCATTGTCAGAAATAAACGAATAACGCTTATTCATACATTTGAAATAAATTAGTACATAACATAATTCACAAAATCGTATTCAAGACTCAGTAACCATATTTTTCATTTTTAACGCCATCTGTCATGAAATCACCAATCTAATGGATTCTGCAAAGCATCTCTTAAACTGACACTGCTCTCGGAGTAGAACTGAGAGTACCAGCTGCGGAAGGCCCGGATCGTCTTATCCGGGCGAACGTACGTAGGAGCTGACACGAAACGCTTGCTGTTCCATATCCGGATGTCACGTTCGATCTATCGGGAAAGATTAAAATTAGGCATACCACTGGACTGTGTTTTATTACTCAAAGCTCTGAATACCGCTGGACTGTGTTTTGTTTCACAAAACTGAGTACCAGTGGACTGTGTTTTGTTACTCAAAGTTCTGTATATCGATGGACTGTGTTTTGTTACTCAAAGCTCTGAGCACCGCTGAACTGTGTTTTGTTACTCAAAACTGAGTACCACTGGACTGTGTTATGTTACTCAAAGTTCTGAGCACCGCTGAACTGTGTTTTGTTACTCAAAGCTGTTGTATCAGGTAGCTAATGTAGACGTTAATGTTGAAGGAAAAGATACAGATGCGTTTAGATTAACACTTTTGAAACCTATATTTGTATTTTCTCACGTCACTATGTGACTTGAAAAGACTGTGACTGTAACTTGTACTGCATGGAAGCAATAAATATCTTAAATCTAGATCAGTAGGCATCCGTGCTTTAAACAGAGCTGGAGAAAATCTACCTCCGACTTGGAGACCTTGTTACGGAGAAAACATCGCAGTGCTGAAATATTCCTGAAACCGTACTCTTGTACGGTTATCCTGTGACGCAGGGCTCCAGAGCCCACCACAGCGCGACACTACCCACCCCTACTAAAATGCAACAACTACTCTTTATCGGACAGCCAGAAACTCAAAAAAGCGACATCGTTTCATGGTCGACGTTCCAAAAACTAGAACGAAAGGATTTGATTCCACGTTCATTGTGTGGACTGCTAGACAGTGGAATGCTCTGCCTGAGTGGGTGTTCCCCGATGAATGTAATCTGGGTGTCTCCAAGTCGAGAGTGAATCGAAGCATGCTCCATCTTGGACCGCATCATCATTTAACATCACGTGTGATAGCGGTCCAATAAGCTCATAAAAAAACTGCAGTTTTCAAGTCATGCAGCAGCCGCTAGCGTGAACAAGTCGAAGTCACGCGCGTCTCGTGCTCTGTTTTCACTCCTTGAAAAAGGCCACTGAATGCAACCGTAAACGTAACCGAAAATTTACCATTTTCCCTTCTCCAACGATGAGTGGGGATGCGACGCACGCGTTGTACGCCGGCGAGTAGAGTCTGTGCGTGACGCGCTGCACGAGTGGCGCGAGTGGAGTCACTGACTGCGAGAACAGGAACGGGCCCACCGGGGTCTGCATCAACAGCCTCACGTGACCTGGCCCCATCTGGAAATTGTTGTAAGTCAAGCTATAGTCACGCGTTTTTCCACTACTTTTAACCAGCCAAAGTCGCAAACTTATCTTCACAAGAATCATACTTTTTATTAGACTCAAAAAAGAGTGCGAACCTCTTGTCGACTGTATGTTTTTTTTTGTGTTTGTTACGCGATAATTCCGCCAATTATGAATCGATTTTGATAATTCTTTTTTTGCTTGGTAGATCATACTTCACAGGTGATACCATATAAATTTTATCGAAATCGATGAAGCGGTTTATAAAAAATCAACAAAAATCTAAAAATTGTGTATACATCGATGATAATTTCGTTTACCCCGAAACCTCGCTGTTTCATTGGGAGTCGATGTTTTTTAATTGTAAATTTGTAAACGAGCTGTAAAGAAGAAGGCGGGTCGCCCGATGGCAAGCTCAACGCTGCCTTTGAATACTTGCTGCTTACTTGGTCATCATCCACTGCTGAACGTAAGCCTCTCTTAATGCACTCCACCTCTGCACCACACCCAGTTTTTGGCTGCTGCTTTACGCAGGTCGTCATACCACCTCGCCGCAGCATGTCCTACGCTACGCTTGCCTACACGTGGTCACCACTCTAGAACTCTTCTACCCCCATTAACCCCCATTACATGGTCACTCGATGCTTAAAACTAGAAGTACAACCCGCATCTCGTCTTGCCTCGCATGTAGCTTCGTTGCTTATTTTGTTTCATGTGCAAAGCAAGACGAGACCGCGTGCGCGTTGTACTCTACTTTGTCTACTTGAAAAAGGCCACCGGATGTGACTGAAACTATGCTCGGAGTATCAGCCATAATCAAACGTGAATAATCCTTTATTAGTAAAACAAAAGTAGGACGTCTCCTGCTGGACATAGGCCTCCCCCATTGACTTCCATAAAGACCGGTTGGAAGCGGCTCGCATCCAGCGCGTTCCTGCGGTCTTTGTTAGGTTGTCTGTCCACCTTGTGGGTGGACGTCCTACGCTGCGCTTGCTGGTCCGTGGTCTCCACTCCAGAACTCTGCAGCACCATTGGCTAGCAGTTCAGCGTGCTATGTGCCCACTGCCTCTTCAACTTGCTGATTCTCTGTTAGTCTTAGTTCGTCTACGGATCTCGAATTATGTAGTTAAATAGATTTAGGCGTACCTGTGTAACTTTTAGTTCTATGTGGAAGAAGTCTCGGTTCAGTATTCTGTAGTCGTGCGTGAGTGTCATGGTTGCTGTGTGGTCTTCGTTTCTGGACCAGCTCGCGTTCCAGACGTGACGCCCTGAAAAAGTTTATCTGATGAAACAAAGCAGCGATGCCCTGGATATTATTGTTACTCAAAGCAATAATACTTTATAGCACATTTACAGAATAACATGTGCAAAAGGAGGACTTAATGCTAAAACATTTTCTGCCATCCCCGCAGTAAACATGGTTGTAGGCGCGCATCAAATCAAACATACCTATATATATATATATATATGTATATGTAGTTATATGTGTATAGGTATATATATATATACAACAAACAAATAAATATAACATACTAAATAAATCTACATAAATCTATACTATTATAAAGAGGAAAGATTTGGTTGTTTGTTTGTAATGAATAGGTTCCGAAACTACTGGACCGATTTCCAAAATTCTTTCACCGTTGGGAAGCTACACTATCCCCGGGTGACATAAGCTACTTTTTATCCCTGTATTCCCACGGGAACGGGAACTACGCGAGTGATACCGCGAGGCGTCCGCTAGTACATTATAATTGTAAATATCAAAAACACGTCAGTTTCCATAGCAAAACATCAGGAGATTTTCGTTGATCTCATAAAATAAAATATTTTCAAAGTCTTGATAAAAAGAGGAAATAAAACTTTTAATTATTCTGACAATGTCTTAAAGATGGCTACTGGATGCTTTTGTACGGTAAGTGAGGAAGTTTTGTATTGGCTAGCTCACCTATTATATCGTATAGGAAGGGGTATTTCTCCCCCAGAGCTGTCAACATCGAAGAAGAATGTACTGCATTGAGATGCGCCACATCCGCGCCGTTCTCCGGTATCTCCTAGAATTTAAAACAATATTGGATATATAAATAATATACAGGTTAAGTTTCTTATGATATCCTAATAATCCTACATCCTTTTTTTTTTGTATGGTTGACAGGCTAGGTTCAAACCCCAACAATGAGCTTGAGCTGCCGGTGAAGGAAAACATCGTGAGGAAACCACAGCATGATGGTAGCGTACTCTCTAGTACTCGGCTGGCTAGCTACCACGCGAGAGTTGAACATCTGCCGCCAAGCATCTAACGGTGTGTTCCGGCAGCCTCACTTGAGAGCCAGTTCCATTTCAGGCTAGGCGTGCTTTACCATCTTCGACCACACCGTCACTTAACATGAGGTGTGCTGTGGTCAAACACCTAGCCTGTCAATCATAAAAAATATGTTTTTTTTTGTCATGTAATTTTGTTATATTGACAATATTTTTTTTATATTGACAATTTGACTTGTATATAAATTGACATACCTTATTTTGACATTTTTGTGTTGACATCAGTGTTTTAAAACTCATTTAAATATTTAAAAAAATTTAAAGTGACTTGAAACATTGGTGTTATCAATAAAATATTTGTATAATTTGTATTTGTAAAATAAAATAAAAAATGTAGCAAGTTTTTTGTTTCTTTCCAGTATCCAGCAAGTTCTAAGTAGTTTTTTTTACCTGTATATGTGCGCTGACAATAAATTCGTTCCGTCCCCGGTAGGCCCAGTGGGCGCACTCAGGCGCGTCGGCGAGGGGCCAGAGCGGCGCGCGCCCCTCCGCGTCGTGCCACACCCAGACAGCCCCGTCAGCCTCCACGCACAGCCAAGTCTTCACTGATACGCCTTTAGGAGCTAGACAAAGAAATAAATAAATAAGTTAATAAGACAGCCCCGTTGGCTCATTGGTAGTATATCTGCCTTGAGAGCTGTAGGGCGTTGGTTCGATTCCCGCTCAGGGCAAACATTTTGTGAATAAACAAATGTTTGTTCTGTGTCTGGGTGTTCTGTATGTATTATAAGTATGTATTTACAAAAACAAAAAGTATTTATGTATTTTATCAGTTATCTGATTTCCATCATACAAGCTCTGCTTAGTTTGGGGCCAGATGGCGCTGTGTGTATAGTCCTACAATGTTTATTTATTTAAGTAAAAAAAATACAGTAAACGGTTGGCAACTAGCAAGTTGAAGTGGCAGTGGGCGCACAGCACGCAGAACTGCTGGCCGATGGGGCTGCACAGTTCTGGAGTGGAGACTACGGACCGGCAAGCGCAGCGTAGGACGTCCACCCACAAGGTGGACAGACGACCTAGTAAAGACCGCAAGAACGCGCTGGATGCGAGCCGCTTCCAACCGGTCTTTATGGAAGTCAATGGAGGAGGCCTATGTCCAGCAGTGGACGTCCTATGACTGAAATGATGATGAAACGGTTTTATTGAAATTATTTTACTGTCATCAGAACTAAAGGTGTGTACCTAATAACAGATAAATCTGTCAACAGAAAGGGGGTAAAATTTCAATGACTAAATTTGACCCAAAACTTCAATAACAACTAACTCAAAGTAATGAGCGCCAAAGCAGTGATGCCTAATGATGCTTTGTTTTGGTACTCGAAGTTCTGTGTATCGCTGCAATGGTCATAGACAGGCGTTATCTCTTAGCAGAGAGACCACGTATCGGCACCATATGTCATGGTGGGCAGGACGCACTGATTAAAGAGGCGAGATTATATAATTTTTATAATGGCTTCGTGAAAAGTGGTCCCACTTTTTGATGCAAGGATGACCAGTCTACTAACGAGCCGTTAAGAACCAGTGGTCTATAGGATGTTATGGGTATAAGTTTACCGTGTTCAACTCCAGGTACTTCGACGCAAGTCCCCTCAGCGTCGAACTTCCACTTGTGGAAGGGGCATTCTATACAGTTGCCGCAGACGGTCCCGCCGATGCCAAGATTGGCGCCCAGGTGTGGGCAATAGGCGTCTACCACCCGGGCTTTGCCATCTTCTCCTCTGTACACGCAGAAATTTTGGCCTGGAAAAGAGATGGAACTTAACATTCAATAGGACTTATTTTTTCAAAATTGGTTCGCGTTTGACCATAGCCTGATGTTAAGCAGTAGTAGTGCAGTACTTATGCAGTGTCTTGTCTCCCCTTCAATATGCAGCAACGCTACTAAATGTTTTTCTTTTTCTTTCTATCAAAAACTTTTTTTTTGGAGTGTTCAAGGTAAATATATTTAGTTTATTTCCGCTTAACATAACGCAAAATGAACTTCCGCAAAGTAACGTCTGTATCAGTCAATTATTTTATTGCTTTTCATTAAAAATAGGTTCGCGTATTTCTTTACGAGTTATACAGAATATACGTAAATTCTACGAACCGAACAAATATTTTTTGTAACAAAAAATATATCACAAAGGCTAATTTATTAAACTAAAGTACGCCATATAAGTTGCAACCAAAGTTGCTACCACCTTTTAAGTTAAATAGCTATGATAAATACAATACCTTCGTCTGACCGTAGTACTACCGTTCCGCGTAGCCTTATATTTAATTAAATCGTTTCATTTCTTTTTTTAAATAAAAGCAGTTTTCACTCACCTAAAGCGTCGACCGCCATAACTCCCTTATTTTTCAGTTCCCTGCTTTCGGCGATCGCGAACCATCCGTTTGGGAAGGGGGGCGGAATCTTTTTGCCCAACCGCCTCAAGGCCTGTGCCCGCGCCACACGCGCCTGGTAGTCCGGCCCTGACGGAATGTGCTCAAATCCGACATCAGTTAGTTCCTGGGGCCAACAAGAGATGGTGTTAGTAGACATCATAGTAATAACAATATATAATCTATACTATTATAAAGAGGAAAGATTTGATTGTTTGTTTGTATTGAATAGGCTCCGAAACTACTGGACCGATTTCAAAAATTCTTTTACTACTTTTTATCCCTGTATTCCCACGGGAACGGGAACTACGCGGGTGTAACCGTGAGGCGTCCGCTATTATATAACAATAATGGTGTGTTTCAGCAGAGTCACTTGAGAGCCATCTTCGACCACACTGTCACTAAACATCAGGTGAGCTGTGGTCAAACGACACTAGCCTTAACCGAAAAAAAAACATTTTATCTGATCCTTTTTTTCTTATTCCTCCGAGGAGGACTTGGCGTCGCACTTTCTGTGCATTTGCCAGTGTCAAGTTTTCATCTGATCCTTCTTCTTTCTTTGGTTTTGGCGTCGCGTTTTAGCATTTGCCAGTGTCAAGTAATTATATATTTTCAAGTTTCAAAAGTTCAATGAGTGCCATCGTAGCTAGTTTTAGTCAAAGTCGTCTTTGTCAAGTCCAGTTCGTGTCAGTTAATTCCAGTCATGCTTTAGTAAAGTAGTGGCAACTTTACTACAAAGCTTCGATGGAGTTTTGGAAGCAACACGAAAACTCATGTTTCACCACATTATATCATTTTCCCACACTCGCGCTTGTAATTCGGCACTTTATGAATAAAACACCACCATTTTTATGCATAAACACTCGACAAAACACTAGTTTTGGCAAAAAATACAACGGAGCGACACGACTCTTCCCGCGTTCCCGCCAAAACTCGACAATCGTCTAACGTCTCATGTAATTCATCTGATCCTTTTTAGTCTTTCGTATTGTTTTTTTTTTATCTTTTGGGGGGTTATGTTGAATTTCCTCGTTTTTAAAAGTAAAAGAAAAGCATGAGAATTGGCACTATGCATTCCCCGATAGATACAATCTGGGTCGTGCCTACAAGTCGCGAGTGAAGCAGTTTTTTTCTAGGCGAGCGTGCTCCATCAGGTCAATTTTTTTTTTTTTTTTTTTTTTTGTTTTTTTTCGTTAATTTGCCCTTTCGGGCAGGCTAAAGCTATAAAGCCATACTGCCTCGTCTTCAGTGTTATTTCTGCTGTATCTTAATTATGGTTATCGTCAAAGTCGTCTTAGTCAAGTCCAGTTCGTGTCAGTTTGTGCCAGTCATACTTTAGTAAAGTAGTGGCAACTTTACTATAAAGCTTCGATGGAGTTTTGGAAGCAACACGAAAACTCATGTTTCACCACATTATATCATTTTCCCACACTCGCGCTTGTAATTCGGCACTTTATGAATAAAACACCACCATTTTTATGCATAAACACTCGACAAAACACTAGATTTGGAAAAAAATACAACGAAGCGACACGACTCTTCCCGCGTTCCCGCCAAAACTCTCCATCAGGTCAAATGCAAATGTTTTGATTTTTAAAAAAATCATGTTCTTTTACAAACTGTAGACAGCTATCAACTGTCCCACTTTGTCATACTGTTAAACCAACTTTACATAAATGGAACTAACCTTCACATAACAAACTGGATCGAAATATATCTTGTATACCAAATAGAGAATTAATAACACAATTAGAGTAACCACGGATAAATAATAATGCTTTGTGATAAAGTTGTAGGCTGCATGCGTAGCGGCAATAGCCGCGTTTGTGTAAAAAAGTGAAATGTCACTGTCACTTTTGCACTCCAATATGACGTCTTCGTTTGTATATTTTGGCGGGCAAGTATTATTGAAATCGGCATCGGTAAAGTTTTTTAGGAACGCCATCTGTGAAAAAAGAAACAAAAATTTATATTAAAAACTTAATTTTTATGAGTTCTATCTATAGTATTATAAAGAGGAAAGATTTGATTGTTTGTTTGTATTGAATAGGCTCCGAAACTACTGGACCGATCTTAATAATTCTTTCATTACTAGAATGCTACATTATCCGTGATGGACATAGGCTATATTTTATTTTAAAAACCAGTTAGGGATCCGTATGGAAACTTCAATAAAGTAACCCAAGCTGTGAAAACCCCTAAAGCATGCGCAGCGAAAACTTTTGACAGAATAAAGTGACGTTTTATAGCAAATTGACAGCTACAAAAAAGTCCGCAATATCATAATTATGTCTACCTAACTATTACAGTTGTCATCTACACTAATTATAAAAAGGAAAGATTTGATTTTTGTTTGTATTGAACAGGCTCCGAAACTACTGGACCGATCTGAATGATTCTTTCATCATTAGAATGCTACATTATCACTTAGTAACGTAGGCTATATTGTTAATCGAATTTTTTTTACCCGTGCGAAGCCCGGCCAGCCTGCTTCTATTAAATAAATTAAGTTATTATACATTTTTTTAATTGGCTTGAACGAGAGAGTCGTATGTAAGTCTCTCAGCACTTTTCTCAAATTGTTAAACAAACAAAAACAAAATTGAAATCTTAAGTATATTTGATCAAATTGTATTTTTATACGATTAAGTAAGACATAGTAAGTTGTTAACAAAAACTTTTCAGTGTTGCAAATATCAGAACACAAATATCGGACAAGTTGCCAGCAAATCGGTAGAAGTAAGGATTTTTTTATGGAAAGAAATCTCCGCATTTCTGTCAAATTTCATCACCAAACTAAATCAGGGGGAGCTGTGGTCAAACACCTGGCCTGTCAAACATTAAAAAACATGAATATACAACTTGTTTTATTAAATTTAGTTGTTATCGAAATTAGAAATCAGAAACAAACAATTACCTATTAGCGGAGATAAGTAGATAGGATAGCGATGATAGGTTTCTCCTAGGTAAGCGTGCTCCATTAGACCACACTACTGCTTAACATCAGGAAGAGCATGGTCAAACGCGAACCTATTTTGAATAAAAAAAACATCTATCTATACTATTATAAAAAGGAAAGATTTGATTGTTTGTTTGTGGTGTATTGAATAGGCTCCGAAACTACTGGACCGATTTCAAAACTTCTTTCACCGTTGGAAAGCTACACTACCCCCGGGTACTTTTTATCCCTGTATTCCCGCGGGAACGGGAACTATGCGTGTGAAACCGCGAGACGTCCGCTAGTGTAAAATAAAATAAAATATTTTTTGGTAATAGGCCAACAAGATAAAAAAACGTTTGACACATTTGTATAATGTACACAACTAGATCATTGGTTTGTTCGTTGTATGACAGATGATGTATATCTGTTTCCGCTATAACAACAAATACTAAAAAACAGAATAAAATAAATATTTAAGGGAGGCTTAATATTTAAATATTTTATGTGGGAACATACAACAAGCGTGATTTTTTTGCCGTTTTTATAGATAGTAATTAATACGAAATCCTTCGTACGCGAGTCCGACTCGCACTTGGCCGGTTTTTTATTATATAAACACATACTTATAATACAAAAAAAAAAAACACCCAGACACAGAACAAACATATTTATGTCACATAAATGAGCTTTGGTAAATTTTTTTTGTCTAGAAATCTTATTTCACTTGGTGGTAGATCTCCTTAGCAGGAGGTCGTCTAGGTAGGTACCACCGCAGTACCAGTTATTCTGCCGAGCAGTAGAGTGTAAACATTACTAGGAAGGGTACTGCAGCGACATTACTGGGCTGTTGAGACTAACCATCGAAAGTCTCGCAGTAATGAGCGCCAAAGCAGCGATGCCTGGCCTTTGTTTTGCTACTCAAAATTTTGGGTACAGGAGTTATCTCTTACCATCAGAAGAGCGCTTCCTTTGTCTCTTTACTATTTCAATCTGTCTTCAAATTGCGAGTGAATCCAAGTAAAAAACTTCAAGCGGCACCTTAAACTACACGAAGTTCTATGTATCGCTGCAATGACCATGGACAGGCGTTGTCTTCTTACCATCAGAAGAGCGTCTCGTTTGTCTCATTAATATTACATTCAAAAAACTATTGAAGTATTCTAAATAAAATTAAAATAAATAAATATCGTAGGACTATACACACAGCGCCATCTGGCCCCAAACTAAGCAGAGCTTGTGTGATGGAAGTCAGATAACTGATAGCATACATAAATATATTTTTTTTTGTAAATGCATACAGTACACCCAGACACAGAACAAACATTTGTTTATTCACAAAATGTTTGCCCTGAGTGGGAATCGAACCCACGCCCTACCGCTCTCAAGGCAGATATACTACCAATGAGCCAACGGGGCTGTCAATTCTATCAGTTATCTGCCTTCCATAGCACAAGCTTTACTTAGTTTGGGGTCAGATGGCGCTGTGTGTAATGTCCTGCGATATTTATTTATTTAAAAAACAAAAAAAACAGAGCCCACACCCTTGGAAACAGTTATTCTAGCAAAATGAGCAACATTTAAATAAAGGGAGACACAAGCTAAAATCAGTAGATCTACCAATAAATCGGGATCTTTTGTATCATTCCTTTCAATAAATAACTTGGACTGATGCATGACGACGGCAAGAGACCCGACGGGATGACCCTTATCCCTTGGAAGATGGGACGGCCTCTTGTGTGGGACGCCACTTGTGTCGACACCTTGGCGCCGTCTCATCTTCCTGTGACTTCGGACAAGCTGGTGCTGCCGCATCTAAAGCTGAAAACCTCAAACGGCACAAATATAGTTATTTAGATAGAATGTATCTTTTTGTGCCGTTCGGGGTTGAAACTTTAGGTCCGTGGGGGCCGGCCGCTCTCGAACTGTATCGGGACCTGGCCAAACGTCTAGAGGAGGCTTCAGGTGACCAGAATGCTGGTATCTACTTTGGTCAAAAGCTAAGCATTGCCATCCAGCGTGGCAATGCTGCCAGCATTCTGGCCACATATCCCTCCTCTGACGGTTTTTTAGACTAAGTTTTTTGTATACATTTTGTAAATAGGTAGTATAATTTAAGGTATTTTTTATTTTGTTTAATAAAACTTGTGCCGATCTGTCAATCGATCTTGGCTTTGATTCATGTCCAATGGGCAGAAAAAGCTAAATGTGACGGGAATTTATATGCCATCCCGACTAAGTTATGCGCATTCGGTTACAAATCTGGTCTATATTTAGGAGGACAGTGGAAATGTACTGGATAACGGCAAATTAAATAAAAAACCGGCCAAGTGCGAGTCGGACTCGCGCACGAAGGGTTCCGTACCATAATCTATTAAAAAAATCAAGTTTGTTGTATGGGAGCCCCCCTTAAATATTTATTTTATTTTTAGTATTTGCTGTTATAGCGGCAATAGAAATACATCGTCTGTGAAAATTTCAACTGTCTAGCCATCACCGTACTTGAGATACAGCCTGGTGACAGACGGACGGGCGGACGGACAGCGAAGTCTCGGTAATAGGGTCCCGTTCTTACCCTTTGGGTACGGAACCCTAAAAAAATACGTTTTACACAATGACACAGAACAAACATTTTGTTTACACCACAAAATGCTTGTCCTGGGTGGGAATCGAACCCACACCCTTCAGATCTTGGAGCAGACATACTACCAATAAACCAACAGGGCCTTTTTATTATTATATTATATACTGTCCTCTGTGGACTGACTGACTTAGAGAAATGGTTTCCTATAGACGATTATATAAACAGCAGTCCTGACAAACGTACGGCCCGTAACCTTTTTTTTTTTTTTTTTTTTTATGGTTGACAGACTAGTTGTTTGATCACAGCTCACCTGATGTTAAGTGAAGGTGTGGTCGAAGATGGTAAAGCACACCTAGCCTGGAATGGAACTGGCTCTCAAGTGAGGCTGCCGGAACACACTGTTAGATGCTTGGCGGCAGATTTTCAACTTGAGGGTGGTAGCTACCCAGCCGAGTACTAGAGAGTACCCTACCACCATGCTATGGTTTCCTCACGATGTTTTCCTTCACCGGCAGCTCAAGCTCATTGTTGGGGTTTGAACCCACGCCCTTCGGCATGCGAACCTACCGCGCTAACCACTGAGCTATCATCGCTACAAAACCTTGTAACCTTGAGGATCGCAACCGAAATTCTGATCTTTAAATCTTTTACGTCATAGTCGAATATGATGACGTTGGTTCATTGGTAGTATGTCTGCTCCAAGAACTGATGAGAAGGGCGTGTTTTTTTTTAAAGTAAAAAATAATGATGCGAACGAGACGCTCTCCTGATGGTAAGTGATAGCGCCTGTCCATGACCATTGCAGCGATACACAGAACTTTGAGTAACAAAACAAAGTCCAGGCATCGCCGCTTTGGCGCTCATTACTTTGGAGACTTTCGATGGTTAGTCTCAACAGCCCAGTAATTTCGCGTGTGTTCGATTCCCACCCAGGATGAACATTTAGTGGTATAAACATCTAACGGTGTGCTCTGGCAGCCTCACTTGAGAACCAGTCCATTCCAGACTAGGTGTGCTTTACCATCTTCGACCACACCGTCACTTAACATCAGGTGAGCTGTGGTCAAACATCTAGCCTGTCAACAGTAAAAAAACACAATATTTAAAATGTTAATGTAAAAATTGTATTCTGTTTTGTGTTTCGAAATAAATAAATAAAATATGCTTAGAATTTAATTTTAATATTTAGCGTTCCCGTAGAAATTATGTGCATTCTGATAAGAATTCAAAGTTCTAGCTTAGAAGAATGGAAAACTACTGGATTTTGTTAAATTCTATTTCAGGATGCGACGCCATGATGGACAATAATAAAGATGGAAACGCGGCGCGCATTTTTAGGAGGTTCCCCACTCTGCAGCCCTAACCTCGACACCCTAGTTATTTAAGTTTTTTAATATAAATAAATAACATAGGATATTACACACAGCGCCATCTGACTCCAAACTGAGCAAAGCTTGTAAGTAGTAGGGAGTCGAGAGTTCTGGCTCAAGGCAAAAAACCCTGGCTCAACTGGTTTTTGGGGCTCATCCGCCTAAAAAAAAAAAAAAAAAAAGTTTTGGGGCACGCCCGATCGATTGTGCTGGTCCGTTTGGCGCTATCTCCTACCGCTCCAGAGATAGGTTTTCCTCCAATACCCCTCATTAAAAACCGATTAACTATCTATTGTTCTTAATGAGCCTATCGCTCTCACGTCACCGTCGCCAGTCCAACCCTCATAACACCCCCTCATTAAAAACCCATTAGCCGTCTATTGTTCCAAACAAAACAAACAATATCTACCTGGTTACAAAAATTATTTATTCAAAATAGCATTGATACATGTCATAATATACCACTAAATCATTCAAAAATGTTTTATTTACATTGAAATTGTCTATAAACTGCAACATACTCATTCCGTTAAATTTATAGTATAAGTATACCAAACAGTATTCCCCACAAACTGAGGTCCAATCATTTTGTATTCTCTTGCTATTAAAATCCCACATTCTACAATTCCTGTTGAGGAAACTCTTATGATAGCCGGTAGGGGGTCGGCCAAAGGAGTCGAAGTATTGTCCAATGCCGTTGCTGTCTATATGTACGGCTACCCAGTGAGACCCTGGTTGTGTGTCTACATCTAAATTGCTAACTAAGAACGCTGGTGCTTCTGTATGTATTGGTAATGAGCCTCGCTCCGGTACTTCAAGGAGCTGGGTTGGCTCGGGTAGACGCTGGCAGGGGGAAATGCACAATACACACTGAGCGGGACGTCAGTGCAGGACTCATCGCCCCCATTCCGAATAAGAATTTAATGTACATAAACTAAACATAAACATAAACCAAGAAACCCGTCGTAAATACTTCGATTTTGTTTTCCTCCATAAAATAGTCAACTCGTTTGTTTTTATGTCAAATTTACTCTCTCAACTAAATTTTAATATCAAATATAGCGCGCGTCGTTCTAATCGTACAAATCTCTTTGCTTTACAAATGTATAATAACAACATTTCTATATACAACCCTTTAGTACGGATGGCTCGCCAGTATAATGAGATGGGAAATATGGATATATTTGTCGACATCTTCTCTCCCAAATTTAGGATTTATATCAAAAATACTTTATGTCCTAAACGCCTGGCTCAGTCCGACCTCTAGCTAATTATATAGATATATTGTACCCATAATGATAATTATTTAAACGCTAAACCAACATCCACATGGTCTGAGTTGCAATCCCGCTCTGAACCAACATTTCTCTGCTCTAGTTTTCTAATGATTGTAATTTGTTTTGTGTTTGAATAAAAAATAAAAAAAAAAGAATAAGGATCGGGCAGGAGAATTTGACGTGGAGAAGTTCTTATATGACTCAACTATATTTCGATAAAAATATTCGCCAAATATTAGACAATAGACAATAGACAACACTTTATTTATGACATAAAACACATTTCAACATAATTTACAATACATACATACGAGTTTTTTGGCGGGAACGCGGGAAGAGTCGTGTCGCTCCATTATATTTTTTTCCAAAACTAGTGTTTTGTCGAGTGTTTATGCATAAAAATGGTGGTGTTTTATTCATAAAGTGCCGAATTACAAGCGCGAGTGTGGGAAAATGATATAATGTGGTGAAACATGAGTTTTCGTGTTGCTTCCAAAACTCCATCGAAGCTTTATAGTAAAGTCGCCACTACTTTACTAAAGCATGACTGGAATTAACTGACACGAACTGGACTTGACAAAGACGACTTTGACGATAACTATAGTTAAGATACAGCAGAAATAACACTTAAGACAAGGCAGTATGGCTCTATAGCTTTAGCCTGCCCGAAGGGGCAAATTAATTAAAAAAAAAAAAAAAAAAATACATACATACAAAAAAAAAATAAACAATAAACATAAAACATAGAAAAAAACTTAAAGGTATATAGTAGGTAGGTATATTACGACGATGGTTGACGTCATCAACCCAAACACACTCGTAATATCGCATCACAAGCATTTTGAGGCCAATGCCACACGAGAAAAGTATAAGATAGTTTGCAAAAAGTGTTTAAAACTAGTTTCTCTAGATTTCAATATAAACATTCATAAATAATTCATGTGTTATCCAATAATTAAAACGCCGTGCATTCTCACGACTCCTATGTTTTTGCTATTTCGTTCACATAAAAAAAATAATATTATGTCATCGTGTTAATACTTATGCAGGTTGTTGCAAGTTCTGAATGTTGTGACCGAACTTTGGCATAGTTTCTTCATCTGTTTCTTGAATTAACACATTTACAAGGATTTTAATCGCAAAATTTACATTGGAATTATACATTTTCACTCGCCGATACTCGTAACCGACTCGACGGGCGATCAGCATTTAGACGTTTTGGGACAAAAACTTTTGTCAAATCCAATCAAACCAAAATGTATAGAAAATGAAATAACGCCCCTGGCGGGCCTAAATGGTATCTGAAACTAGCGTGTAGTGGCAGCCATTCCAACTCAAAAAAGGGGGAGGTTCTTAATTCGGCTGTATGTTTTTTTTTTGGATGTATGATACGCGATCATTCCGCCAATTATATATCGATTTTGATGATTCTTTTTTTACTTGGTAAGTAGTAGGGATTCGAGAGTTCTGGCTCAAGGCAAAAACCCCCTGGCTCAACTGGTTTTTGGGGCTCATACGCCTAAAAAAAAAAAAAAGGTTTTGGGGTACGCCCGATCGATTGCGCTGGTCCGTTTGGCGCTATCTCCTACCGCTCCAGAGATAGGTTTTCCTCCAATATCCCTCATTAAAAACCGATTAACTATCTATTGTTCTTAATGAGCCTATCGCTCTCACGTCACCGTCGCCAGTCCAACCCTCATAACACCCCCCTCATTAAAAACCCATTAGCCGTCTATTGTTCCAAACAAAACAAACAATATCTACCTGGTTACAAAAATTATTTATTCAAAATAGCATTGATACATGTCATAATATACCACTAAATCATTCAAAAATGTTTTATTTACATTGAAATTGTCTATAAACTGCAACATACTCATTCCGTTAAATTTATAGTATAAGTATACCAAACAGTATTCCCCACAAACTGAGGTCCAATCATTTTGTATTCTCTTGCTATTAAAATCCCACATTCTACAATTCCTGTTGAGGAAACTCTTATGATAGCCGGTAGGGGGTCGGCCAAAGGAGTCGAAGTATTGTCCAATGCCGTTGCTGTCTATATGTACGGCTACCCAGTGAGACCCTGGTTGTGTGTCTACATCTAAATTGCTAACTAAGAACGCTGGTGCTTCTGTATGTATTGGTAATGAGCCTCGCTCCGGTACTTCAAGGAGCTGGGTTGGCTCGGGTAGACGCTGGCAGGGGGAAATGCACAATACACACTGAGCGGGACGTCAGTGCAGGACTCATCGCCCCCATTCCGAATAAGAATTTAATGTACATAAACTAAACATAAACATAAACCAAGAAACCCGTCGTAAATACTTCGATTTTGTTTTCCTCCATAAAATAGTCAACTCGTTTGTAGATACCTACTCCAAATTTACTCTCTCAACTAAATTTTAATATCAAATATAGCGCGCGTCGTTCTAATCGTACAAATCTCTTTGCTTTACAAAGGTATAATAACAACATTTCTATATACAACCCTTTAGTACGGATGGCTCGCCAGTATAATGAGATGGCAAATATGGATATAATTGTCGACATCTTCTCTCCCAAATTTAGGATTTATATCAAAAATACTTTATGTCCTAAACGCCTGGCTCAGTCCGACCTCTAGCTAATTATATAGATATATTGTACCCATAATGATAATTATTTAAACGCTAAACCAACATCCACATGGTCTGAGTTGCAATCCCGCTCTGATCCAACATTTCACTGCTCTAGTTTTCTAATGATTGTAATTTGTTTTGTGTTTGAATAAAAAATAAAAAAAAAAGAATAAGGATCGGGCAGGAGAATTTGACGTGGAGAAGTTCTTATATGACTCAACTATATTTCGATAAAAATATTCGCCAAATATTAGACAATAGACAATAGACAACACTTTATTTATGACATAAAACACATTTCAACATAATTTACAATACATACATACGAGTTTTTTGGCGGGAACGCGGGAAGAGTCGTGTCGCTCCATTATATTTTTTTCCAAAACTAGTGTTTTGTCGAGTGTTTATGCATAAAAATGGTGGTGTTTTATTCATAAAGTGCCGAATTACAAGCGCGAGTGTGGGAAAATGATATAATGTGGTGAAACATGAGTTTTCGTGTTGCTTCCAAAACTCCATCGAAGCTTTATAGTAAAGTCGCCACTACTTTACTAAAGCATGACTGGAATTAACTGACACGAACTGGACTTGACAAAGACGACTTTGACGATAACTATAGTTAAGATACAGCAGAAATAACACTTAAGACAAGGCAGTATGGCTCTATAGCTTTAGCCTGCCCGAAGGGGCAAATTAATTAAAAAAAAAAAAAAAAAAATACATACATACAAAAAAAAAATAAACAATAAACATAAAACATAGAAAAAAACTTAAAGGTATATAGTAGGTAGGTATATTACGACGATGGTTGACGTCATCAACCCAAACACACTCGTAATATCGCATCACAAGCATTTTGAGGCCAATGCCACACGAGAAAAGTATAAGATAGTTTGCAAAAAGTGTTTAAAACTAGTTTCTCTAGATTTCAATATAAACATTCATAAATAATTCATGTGTTATCCAATAATTAAAACGCCGTGCATTCTCACGACTCCTATGTTTTTGCTATTTCGTTCACATAAAAAAAATAATATTATGTCATCGTGTTAATACTTATGCAGGTTGTTGCAAGTTCTGAATGTTGTGACCGAACTTTGGCATAGTTTCTTCATCTGTTTCTTGAATTAACACATTTACAAGGATTTTAATCGCAAAATTTACATTGGAATTATACATTTTCACTCGCCGATACTCGTAACCGACTCGACGGGCGATCAGCATTTAGACGTTTTGGGACAAAAACTTTTGTCAAATCCAATCAAACCAAAATGTATAGAAAATGAAATAACGCCCCTGGCGGGCCTAAATGGTATCTGAAACTAGCGTGTAGTGGCAGCCATTCCAACTCAAAAAAGGGGGAGGTTCTTAATTCGGCTGTATGTTTTTTTTTTTTGGATGTATGATACGCGATCATTCCGCCAATTATATATCGATTTTGATGATTCTTTTTTTACTTGGTAAGTAGTAGGGATTCGAGAGTTCTGGCTCAAGGCAAAAACCCCTGGTTCAACTGGTTTTTGGGGCTCATACGCCTAAAAAAAAAAAAAAGGTTTTGGGGCACGCCCGATCGATTGCGCTGGTCCGTTTGGCGCTATCTCCTACCGCTCCAGAGATAGGTTTTCCTCCAATACCCCTCATTAAAAACCGATTAACTATCTATTGTTCTTAATGAGCCTATCGCTCTCACGTCACCGTCGCCAGTCCAACCCTCATAACACCCCCTCATTAAAAACCCATTAGCCGTCTATTGTTCCAAACAAAACAAACAATATCTACCTGGTTACAAAAATTATTTATTCAAAATAGCATTGATACATGTCATAATATACCACTAAATCATTCAAAAATGTTTTATTTACATTGAAATTGTCTATAAACTGCAACATACTCATTCCGTTAAATTTATAGTATAAGTATACCAAACAGTATTAACCACAAACTGAGGTCCAATCATTTTGTATTCTCTTGCTATTAAAATCCCACATTCTACAATTCCTGTTGAGGAAACTCTTATGATAGCCGGTAGGGGGTCGGCCAAAGGAGTCGAAGTATTGTCCAATGCCGTTGCTGTCTATATGTACGGCTACCCAGTGAGACCCTGGTTGTGTGTCTACATCTAAATTGCTAACTAGGAACGCTGGTACTTCTGTATGTATTGGTAATTTATTTGCAGCGTACACATTATTTTGTAGAGATGAATGAATTTTATATAAACATTCCTTGATCTCGAGTGTGTTCATATTACCAAGTAAACACTTGTGCTACCTTGCGAAGATTTCTGTTGCGAATGTTCTACTTGATAAAGGGATTGAGTATTTAAATTATTATAGACAAATAAAAAAGATGCAAGTCACTTATATAGGTATGTATTTTTATTAGAATCAATCAAAAGTGATACATGTTTTTTGATTAATGAATCAATCGAACAACATGCAACCGTAAAGATAAATTGTGTTCTACATGCAGATTTTGTTCAGGAAACCAAAAACATATTTAACTCATTTGATTTTCAAACAAATAATTTTATAATATCACAAGCTGATGATTTAAACATTTTTATAAAAACGTTACGCAACTCATTAGCTAATAAAATAAATACATTTGAGAAAAAGGATAGCGGATGGAGTTTACTAAAATTGATTATATTGAACTCAACATAAATAAATTTAGTCCTCTACGTGGCACTTCCTTCATTGAACTACCCAAAGATATAAAAGATAAAAAAGCAGTTGTAAACGTCAAAAATTCTGATAACTCCTGTTTTAAATGGGCATTACTCTCCGCTTTGTATCCGGTCAACAAAAATTCAGAACGGGTATCATATTACAATGTCGATTCAAATAAACTTAAGTTTGATGGGGTGTCATTTGCAGTTAAATTGAGTGATATATCTAAAATAGAAAAACAAAATAATTTAAGCATTAATGTTTTTGGATTAGAGCTGGATAGCATAACGAAAAAACATAGCGTTGTAGGTCCACTCTATTTTACAAAATGTCAAAGTACACATGTAAATCTGTTGTACACACAAAACGGGATAAACGGTCACTACTGTTATATAAAAAAACTTGTCAAGGTTGGTTAGTAAGCAAATATCTAATAGAAATGGTGTAGTGCATATTTGTGATGGGTGCTTAGTTAATTTTATTACAAAAGAAAAACTAACAAACCATCAACAACACGACTGTTCTCATATCACTACAAAACTACCGAATAATGAGAAAACATTGAAAAATTGGTTAAGGGCAACCAGTATCAAACGATGAATTAGAATTTGATAACTTTCAGAAAACGATGAAAATTCCTTTTGTTATATATGCAGATTTCGAAGCGTTTTTAAAACCTATACAAACATGTGTTGATGACCCATCAAAACCATACACAAGTAATGTTCAGAAGCATGATCCCTACAGTTTCGGATATTATATTAAGTGTTCATATGATGATCAATTATCAAAGTATAAATGCTACAGTGGTCCTAATTGTGCTCAAGTGTTTATGGAACGTTTGCAGAATGAATTAAAAGAAATTTGTCGTAAAAATTGTTTTCAAGTGACCCCCAAGACACTTTCTGATATTGATAAAGATAAAATAGCTAATGCAAAAACATACCACATATGTAAAAACAACTTAGATGGAGAAAATGTTATTGATTTCGATTGGCAGACTGGTAATTTCAGAGGTGTTGCACATGAAGTATGTGAAAAAAAGTTTCGTGCTCCGCGTCACATTCCGGTATTCTTACATTATCTTTCTAATTACGATGCTCATTTCATTGTACATGCACTCAATTTAGTTGGGGATATCGATTTAATCCCTCAAAATAAAGAAAAATATATGTATATCATTTTCAAAACAATTAACAATTAACAACCAAAAAGTCAATCTACGATTCGTTGATTCTTTCAAATTTTTACCATGCAGTCTCGACCAGTTATCTAAAAACTTAAAAGATGAAGAATTTCATGAACTAAGAAAAACATTCCCTGATACAAACGACTTTATCCGACATCGAAAGAAAGGAATTTATCCATATGAATATATGACATCTTACAAGTCTCTTGAATCAACCTCTTTACCAAATAAAACTCAGTTTTATAGTTCTCTTACTAATACTTTTATTTCTGATGAGGACTTTAACCGTACACAAGATGTCTGGCAACACTTTGCTTGTCAGAAAATGTTAGATTATTCTAATTTGTATCTGAAAACTGATGTTTTGTTGTTATGTGACATTTTTGAAAACTTTAGAGAATTATGTCTCAAAACCTATGGTCTAGATCCTGCTCACTATTATACTGCTCCAGGTCTAAGCTGGGATGCAATGTTAAAACTAACAAAAATAAAGTTGGAACTATTAACAGATATTGACCAAATTGCTTTTGTCAAGACCGGTATCAGAGGCGGTGTATCTCAGTGCAGTAATAGACATGCGAAAGCTAATAATAAATATTTGGATGAATTTGATGAAAATTTGCCTTCATCATATTTGATGTATTTCGATGCAAATAACCTATATGGTTGGGCCACGTCTCAGTACTTGCCTGAAGGAGGGTTTGAGTGGGTGAGTCCAGAGACAAATTATGAAGTTTCTGATACATCAGAATAATATGGTTTCATATTGGAAGTTGATTTGGAGTATCCGAAGGAACTTCATGATTTGCACTCAGACTTGCCGTTGTGTGTCCAGAAAACATATGTGCAGGTGAGTCAAATGAAAAAAAATTGATACCAAATTTGAAAAACAAACAAAAATACATAATACATTATTGTAATCTTAAGCAGTCCTTAGAATTGGGTTTAAAATTGACAAAAATACATAGAATTTTGAAGTTTAGACAAAGTCCGTGGTTAAAACAATATATAGATGTCAACACTGCTCTTAGAACCAAAGCTGTTTCAGATTTTGAAAAAGACTTCTTTAAATTAATGAACAATTCCGTTTTCGGTAAAACCATGGAAAATGTAGAGAAACGGGTAAATGTTAAATTATTAACACACTGGGAAAACCGCGGAAAAAGTTTGGGAGTGCAGTATTTTATTGCAAAGCCTGAGTTTAATAGCCTTTCGATTTTCTCAGAAAACTTGGTTTCGGTACAGTTACAAAAAACGAAAATTCGTTATAATAAACCAATTGATTTAGGTTTTACAATTTTAGATATATCAAAAACTTTAATGTTTGAATTCCATTATGATTATATGATGAGAAAGTTTAAAGGTCATAGTAAATTATTATATACCGATACCGACAGTCTAATGTATCAAATTTTCATCAACGACTTCTATAAAGACATAGAGACTGATATAGATTCAAGATTTGACACATCTGATTATCCATTGAATAATATATTCAATTATCCCCAGATAAATAAAAAAAGGCTAGGTTTTTTCAAAGATGAAAATAATGGTAAAATCGTTAAAGAATTGGTGGGACTTCGATCAAAAATGTATGCAATCCAAACTGAAAATAGTATAACAACAAAAGCTAAAGGTGTAAATAAATGTGTTACGAAAAGGATGACCATGGACAATTATAAGTCATGTCTTTTTAATAAAAACGTTATGTATGATAGTATGTATAGATTTAGATCAATTAAACACACAATATTTACACAAAAAATCAACAAAGTATGTTTATCTTATAATGACACGAAAAGGTTCATTTTACCTAACAATGTTAACACATTAGCATGGGGGCATTATAAGATAAACCAGATGATGTAAAAACATTGACTATGTAAATAATTTCTGTATAACGTAATGTGTATAATGTAACTGACATTAAGATAAAGTTATTTTTCATTTAGTATGTAGGACTGCTGATTATTTTACAAATAGTTATACTCAATAGTTTATTTTTTGTTGTATAAAATGCATTGTAATGTGTATGTGATTGTGTATATACCTGTTTTAGAATTTTGAAATATAATGGATGTAACTTGTAAAAAATGTCTTTACTTACTTATCACCCTCTTAAGTGTTTACACGTGTCAGGATGTACCACTTTGTACACCCATTCACTGCTATAGTAGCTGGTCCTAGTGGTTGTGGTAAATCAAATTTTGTTACAAATTTTATTAAATACGTTAGAGATGTCTGTAACACAAGTTTTATTCAAATAACTTGGTGTTTTGATGAAATGCAACCACTGTACAATTTACGAAATGTTAATTATTATCAAGGTATCCCAGACCTTAGTATGTTTGATGGTAAAGAGCCAAACCTTATCATAATTGATGATCTTATGAGAGAATCTGATGGGCGGATTGTAGATATATTTACCAAAGGCAGTCATCATAGAAATTTAAGTGTGTTTTATATATCACAAAACTTATTTCATCAAGGAAAGGGGCAAAGAGATATTTCATTGAATTCAAGCTATATTATTTATTTTAAAAATCCACGTGACAAAACACAAATCCGCTACTTAGCTCGTCAGGTTTCTCCAGAAAATCCCAAATTTATTGAAGATGCATATAAAGACGCAACCACGGAAGCACATGGATGTTTAATGATTGATCTAAAACAAAACACAAATGGCATGTGTCGCATCAAAACAAGTATTTTCCCTTTGAATGGGCACTGTCAAGTATATGTACCAACCAAGGGGCTTAAATATGCTAAGAATCAACAAATCTCTATCATTTACAAATAATGTCGCGGAGTCTCAACACGTATAAAGACTTATTGTCCGCACTTCATACACTTAAACCTAAATATCGAACAGCTCTTTTAAAAGCTGTAGTACGCAGGAAATAAATTGCATTTGTGAATGTATTTATAACGTCCTGGAGGGTAAGGTACCAATTGAAGAGAAAAAGAAGAATAAATTAAAAAAATATAAAACAATACTTCGCAAGTTGGTAAGCAAGGGTTCGAATAAATCAAGGAAAAATATTATAATACAAAAAGGTGGTGCATTTTTACCAATAATACTAGGTACGATATTTAGTTCATTACTTGGCTCTCTTATAAAATAAAAACGGATCATGCTAAAAAGATGTTGCTTATTGAACCTAGTCTAATAGAAAAAATAATTCAGCAAAATAATATTGATAGTGAAACATCTCGATTAGATACCGAAATGAAAAACATTTTCAACAGCAACATGAAAGATAGAAAAAAATGTATTTTATATTTACAAGTACTACAAAGATATCTACATTTCCATGAAGAAAACCGACGACCCATTGAATTGCCCATAATATCACAAAATGTAGATTTTGCCGAAACAAATATAAAAGGAGAAACTAAAGCTCAAGATGTAGTCTCTACTCAGACATTAAATGAACAAGAAGGAACCCACGAAGTAAACGCAGCAGTAAATAACTATCCACATTACACAACAAGGGAAATTCTGAACCTTATACCTAAAACCTATTCAAAAAAAGGTGAATCATTACTGAATTTGATTTCATTAAGTAAAAATAAAATCCATTGGAATGATGATGGTATTGTAGTTATAGATAACAAAAGAATTCCAAGAAGCAATATTGTAGATTTGATAAATGATTTGCTTCGCCCACTCAAGAAAAATGATCCTATAGGTTGGGAAACATTTGCAAAGGCGTTGAAGGAAATTAAAACGCCACTCACTTACTTGGGTAATCCCAAACGAATTGAATATATAAATAAGCTAACATTAACAGATTTTGGAGAGATCTCAACTGATGAAGAATTTTCTACTCCAACCGAATACACGAACAAAATTCGTAAGAATATTCGCAAGAAACTTGACTGGGAGAAATGGACTCCGTATTAAATGATAGTGCTATGGACCCCTTAGAACGTATTAATGAAATCTATTATGATGCTTCACATCCTGCTGGTTATAGTAGCATAGAAAAGTTAACAAAAGAAATGAAAGGGGAAATGACTAAAACTGATGTAAAAAACTGGCTGCAGTCGCAAGAAACGTACACACTGCATAAACCTGTACGTAAAAGGATTCCTCGGAATAAATACATTTTATCTAATTTTAACGAACTCTGGCAAGCTGATTTGAGCGACATGAGGACTTATTCACAATATAACGATGGTTGTAATTATATACTCTGTGTCATTGATGTATTTTCTAAATATTCTTATGCTAGAGCCATGAAAAATAAAAAGTCTGAGACAATCAAAAACTGTTTTGAAAGTATATTTAAAAGTTGAAAAAAGTTGAAAGTTGAAAGTATAACTCACATACAATCCGACAAAGGCACCGAATTTGTTTCAACAGATGTACAGAGATATTTTAAAAGTAAAAAAATCAATTACTATATTACAAACAATCCAGATATTAAAGCAAGCATTGTAGAGAGATTTCAAAGAACATTGAAAATGAAAATGTTATATTGATATTCTACAAGATTTACTGCATGCTTATTACCATGGTTATCACTCTAGTATAAAAATGTGTCCAAGTGATGTAAACTCAAGTAATATAATGACAGTTTGGAATAACTTGTACGATAGGAAAACAAAGATAAAAGGCTTAAGTAAAACGTCGACACCAAAATTCCATGTGGGTGATTATGTGAGAATCGCAAAGTACAAACATGTATTTCAAAAAGGATATGAATCTAACTGGAGTGATGAAATATTCATTATATCATCAGTGATTGAGCGGTCTCCGTGGGTAGTATATACGTTAAACGATTTACTAGGTGAGCCAATCGTAGGAACATTTTATGACAAAAAAATACATAAATAAAAGAAATACAAAGAGCTCTAACCAGCTCTAACCATTGAGCTATCATCGCTGCTTTGGAGCTCATTATTTGAGACTATCCATGGTTAATCTCAACTCTTAACAGCCCTGTAATTTCTTTTTTTTATGTAAAAAGTAATGAGACGAACGAGACGCTCTCCTGATGGTAAGAGATAACGCCTGTGCATGACCAGCGAAACACATTTGTTTTATAATATTTAGTTGTTATTTGCCCCAATCAGTGAATATTACACACAGCGCCATCTGACCCCAAACTAAGCAAAGCTTGTGCTATGGAAGTCAGATAACTGATAGATTTTTGTAGCGATGATAGCTCAGTGGTTAGCGCGGTAGGTTCGCATGCCGAAGGGCGTGGGTTCAAACCCCAACAATGAGCTTGAGCTGCCGGTGAAGGAAAACATCGTGAGGAAACCATAGCATGGTGGTAGGGTACTTTCTAGTACTCGGCTGGCTAGCTACCACCCTCAAGTTGAAAATCTGCCGCCAAGCATCTAACGGTGTGTTCCGGCAGCCTCACTTGAGAGCCAGTTCCATTCCAGGCTAGGTGTGCTTTACCATCTTCGACCACACCGTCACTTAACATCAGGTGAGCTGTGGTCAAACAACTAGCCAACCATAAAAATAAAAAAAAAAAAAAAAAAGATTACATAAATACTTTTCTTTGTAGAAAAATACTTAATATAAGTTGGTATACATTTAGTTTATTTCCGCTTAACAGTCGTTTCGGTTACAACTGTGATGAGAATTAAAATTTAACTACTTAAATAGATCCTCATCACTGTTGTAACCGAAACGACTGTTTTGCGGAAATAAACTAAATACCCATACATAAACACTCAAAATAAACTTCCGCAAAATAACGCCTGAATTATTCCAAAAATACATATTTTCACATTTGAACTTGAAATTAGGTTTTTTCTTTAAAAAAATAATCTTTTGCAACTTATTTTCTAAGAACACACACACAAATAATAAAATGCCAATAAAACCAAGTATACGCGACGATCTCCCTTACGCTCCTACAAATATAATACAACAAAAAAATTAACAATATTTTTTTTTCTTTTCCTCGTAACCAAATTAAAACCTTTTTGAATTCTATCCTTTCTGGAAAAATATACTCGGCTCAGTCCAACGAGTTATACCCAATTAAAAAAAAACACCGACCTTCAAAAAACTTCTCAGCGAAATACTCCTTGCGGAAAAAGGCGGCAAAATTGACGTTTTAAAGATTAAAAAAACAAAACACAAAAACGCGCGCTCACCGCATGAGGCACAGAGCGATACTACCAACATACGTGAACTCCCTGAAACTTATATAATCAGCTTTATTTTATGTTTTTATTAGGGAAATATATTGAAAGCGAATTAGCGTATTTTTTTTTACATTGGAATGCTTTTTTCACTGTCCACAGGAGTGTAGCCAGGATTAAGCGAGGGGTCAAATGGGGTTTGCTAACGGGGTGGCTCGGTGATACTGGCATGTTTAAATATTAAAATGTACTGTACATTTATTTTTTTTTTCTTTGGTTTTGGCGTCGCGTTTTAGCATTTGCCAGTGTCAAGTAATTATATATTTTCAAGTTTCAAAAGTTAAATAAGTGCCATCGTAGCTAGTTTTAGTCAAAGTCGTCTTTGTCAAGTCCAGTTCGTGTCAGTTAATTCCAGTCATGCTTTAGTAAAGTAGTGGCAACTTTACTACAAAGCTTCGATGGAGTTTTGGAAGCAACACGAAAACTCATGTTTCACCACATTATATCATTTTCCCACACTCGCGCTTGTAATTCAGCACTTTATGAATAAAACACCACCATTTTTATGCATAAACACTCGACAAAACACTAGTTTTGGAAAAAAATACAACGGAGCGACACGACTCTTCCCGCGTTCCCGCCAAAACTCTACTGTACATTAATACTACTGTAATTTTTAATGTACTTTCCTCTTTTGGTATTGTAAAATTGTAAAAAAAAAATATAATTAATGTTGACAAAGGTCACGGACCCCGGTGTCTGTTGCGCGTATAATTATAAATTTAAAAAAATAATATAATTATATCTTCAGCAGATGATACATTGATGCGCGTCAACAAACCCCTTATAATTTTAATGTAATACAGTAAAAGATTATATGTTTTTTTTAATATGATGAAAAAAATTACAATATTATTTCAGGACAAACCTTGTGTCATAAACAAACGTTTGTTCTGTCTTCTATAAGTATGAATTTACAAAAAAAAAAATATTTAAGTATTCTACCAATTATCTGACTTCCATAGTCACTTTACTTGGTGGTAAATCTCCTTAGCAGGAGGTCGTCTAGGTAGGTACCACCGCAGTACCAGTTATTCTGCCGCTAAGCAGTAGTGTGTAAACATTACTGTGTTCCGGTTCGAAGGGTACTGCAGCTAGCGAAATTAGTGGGCTGTTGAGACTAACCATCGAAAGTCTCAAAGTAATGAGCGTCAAAGCAGTGAGGCTCTGGACTTTGTTTTGTTTCTCAAAGTTCTGTGTATCGCTGCAATGGTCATGGACAGGCGTTTTCTCTTACCATCAGGAGAGCGTCACGTTCGTCTCATTACTTTTTACATTAAAAAAAAAGAAAAAAAAATTGTACAGTGCTTAGTTTGGGGTCAGATGGCGCTGTGTGTAATGTCCTGCGATATTTGTTTATTCAACTAAAATTAATTTGAAAAAAAATATATATTAACACAGATTTTGAATTAGTAATTATATATTTTATATGGCGTGATATAAACACTAGATTAATTCAGCTAAATGTGTTACGGTCAATGTAAAAAATACAGAAAGTATTATTAATTACTTTTAATATAATGTAATGGAAACTTGAGAATTGGCTCAATGCACAAACGTGCTATGGCCAAAAATGAAAAAAATTATAAATATCGCAGAAATTTTATGTAAGTCAGTTTTACTATAAACAATAGGGACTCATTTTTTTATTAAACGGTTTCATTTAAAGTGTTTTATTAATTAATTTTATTAACAAATTAAATTTTAAAAAATTGTGATGATTATCCATTTACAGAAATACAGGCGAAATTATAAAACCGATAAAGTGCGAGTCGGACTCGCGCACGAAGGGTTCCGTACGATCATTTTTAAAAACGGCAAAAAAGTCATGTTTGTTGTAAGGGAGCCACCTCAAATTTTGTTCATTATAACTGTTTTAGGGTTCTGTACCCAAAGGGTAAAAACGGGGCCCTATTACTGAGACTTCGCTGTCCGTCCGTCCGTCCATCTGTCACCAGGCTGTATCTCAAGAACGGTGATAGCTAGACAGTTGAAATTTTCACAGATGATGTATTTCTATTGCCGCTATAACAACAAATACTAAAAACAATAAAAGGCGCTTTTTGCCGTTTTTTGTAGATGATGGTACGGAACCCTTCGTGTGCGAGTCCGACTAGCACTTGGCTGGTTTTTGTAATTTGTTTTTGTTGTTGGTAAATAAATTGTTTTTATTGTGGTATTTTATTCATAAAGTGCCGAATTAGAAGCGCGAGTGTGGAAAAATGATATAATGTGGTGAAACATGACTTTTCGTGTTGCTTCCAAAACTCCATCGAAGCTTTATAGTAAAGTCGCCACTACTTTACTAAAACTTGACTGGACTTGACTGACATGGACTGTACTTGACCAAGACTGGACTTTGACTATAACAATAGCTTCAAGGCAACCTATTTAACATAAGAAACTTAAAAATGTAAAACACTTGACACTGGCAAATGACGAAAATGCGACGCCAAACCCAAAGAAAAAAAAATTAAGGCCCGCCCGGACGCTCCCGGGTGCCTTCTGATTTAGGACAAATCTGGGGAAACACGGACGTATGGCAACCCTGCAACGGTAAAATGGAAGGTCACGGTCACGTTGCACTAAATAAAATACCAAAAAATACTCACAAAGGTCACCTTTCACTAATTATATAATTCATCAAATCAAAACAAAGATTTTTGTAAAAACTTGTATGTAATATATAGAATGCATGGATAGAATATGTATGGAAATCCAACCACCTTGTCAAATCTATCCAAATTCTATCAGATACCTCCATACCAAATGTCATCCAAATCCGTTAATTAGTTTTTGCGTGAAAGAGTAACAAACATCCATCCAAACTTTCACATTTGTAATATTGGTGGGATGGTACGGAACCCTTCGTGCACGAATCCGACTATCACTTGGTGGTTTTTAGAAAAATACATAATTACTATGACACACAAAACAGACATTTGTTCATATCGCAAAATGTTTGTCCTTGATGGGAATCGAACTCACGCCCTACAGCTCTTAAAGCAGATATACTACCAATGAGTGAGTGAGTGAGTGAGTGTGTTCTTCCTCCCTTATTGGGGTCAGGTCGGGAATCGGGCTCGAGGCATCCCTCTTTTCCGAGGTTGGGCTCTGGGGGACTCTGCCCCCAGGGGTGTGTGGAGAGTGCGAGCTACAACGCCCTGCTCCCAGGGCGGAGCTCAGTACTCTCATAGCGTTGGTGGCCGTCTATTGGCTTGGTGGTTCGCGTGAGGGTCTCAATCCTCTACGCCGTCTGTGGACTCGTCTTCCTCTTCCGGGCCGGCCAGGAGGAGGTCACGTGGGAGGGCACGCCAGGTAGATACGTCACTACCAATGAGCCAATAGGGTTAAAGTGATATGTGAGCACTTTAACCTTAAGGTGGTATATTTCCATACAAATATTTTTTTGCCATTTATGAACAAATGGAGCATAATTTTACAGTGAAATCACAGCTACTGGCATTTATTTTGCTCTTTATTTTCGGTTAATTACAATTGCTTAAAAAAACAGTAGTGTTTTATTAAAAAATCAAAAATTTATAAATCATTGATAAATTTGATTGTATGCCAATTATCTACTGTTTTATTCAATCGTGATTTACCGCAAATAAAGCTCGAAGCATCGAAGCTTTATAGTAAAGTCGCCACTACTTTACTAAAGCATGACTGAACTTAACTGACACGGACTGAAAAGAAAGAAAAGAATAACGTTTAATTTTCTAACAAGCATAAAAAAACCCAACAAACAGAGCCAGACAAAACTTACAAAATAGACTGGACTGGACTTGTCCAAGACTGGATTTTGAATACTTTTTAACTAAGGAAACTTGAAATAATCAAAACACTTGACACTAAAATAAATAAAAATCGCAGGGCATTACACGCAGCGCCATCTGACCCCAAACTAAGCAAAGCTTGTGCAATGGAAGTCAGATAACTGATAGAACACTTAAATACTTTTTTTTTTTGTAAATAAAGAAAGAAAGAGAAAGAAAAAACATTTATTTTTTCCCCAACAATACACCAGACACGACAACAGATAAGTAGAAACAAAACACACAAATAAAAAGATACATGTTAACAAAAAGACAACAAATTTCACAAGACAATAAGCGGGTTATCGCTGCAGTGGCTGGTGCATCAACTAGGAGAAAAAAAGGTCAGCGCTCAGCAATTGTGCTGGGGATTGCTCCACAGCGCTGATTTTCAGCACTGACCAATTCATAAAAAAAAAACAAAGTAAATATATATATGAAATAAATATGTATAATAATTGTATATAAATTTGGAGTGCAGATAATTTAGCAATGCAGGTAAGGAAGATAAGAAGATACAATAAGAGAAATGTTACCGTGCTTGTACAAACCACCACTATGTTGTAACATAGGAAATATAAACATAATTATAATGAAATTGCCAAAAAATTTTAATTAAATAATAATATATATTTATAATATACATATATATATCTACTGGTAAACAATAGATAATAACAACATAAACAAAAACAAAACAAAACAAAAATCTTTATTTATTTTTTAAAAGAGTACATGTTGTGTAGGCAAAAACCACCTTAATATTCATAAAGTTTCAAGGTTAGGCACTATTTAGCAAAGCAGTATTGAGACACTAGACTGTCAGTTGACAGTGTGTTTCTGCAACTCTAGCAAGTGCTTTCTGTACTTAGTCTTGAAACTACATTTAGATTGCAGTGCACGTATGGGTGGGGGAAGGGAGTTCCAACACTTTGTGGCATTGAATCCAAAACTACCACGGAATGCAGCTGAACCATGTCGAGGTGTGCGCGGCAGTATTTTTGAGCTAATTCTAATGGGATATGGATTATGATCGCGCACGCAAGTTAGTTTATCATACAAGTAACTTGGCTGCTGGAACTTCACTCCGCCAAACAACAAGGTGGCCAGATGATATTCACGCCTATGTTTCATCTTAAGAATATTATGCCGATTAAGAAAAGGTGTCACGTGGCTACGAGGAAGAACTT
The DNA here is from genome assembly GCA_905404145.2 of Biston betularia. NCBI lineage: Eukaryota > Metazoa > Arthropoda > Insecta > Lepidoptera > Geometridae > Biston > Biston betularia. The sequence continues at coordinate 372,761 of FR989892.1, read as the reverse complement.
TAAAACAGAAACGAGCGCAGGCATTTTGTACTCTCTGAATAAGATTAGACGTACTTATATAAATACATACTTATAATACATATAGTACACCCAGACACAGAACAAACATTTGTTTGTACCACAAAGTTTGTCCTGAGTGGGAATCGAACCCACGCCCTTCGGCTCTTGAAGCAGACACACAATGAACCAACAGGGCTGTCATGACACTGGCAAATGCTCTGGCAAAATTATACTTAACTAGCTAAGAAGTATCCAGGGTGTCAGCTACCTCCATATCAAATTCATCAAAATCCGTTCAGTAGTTTTTGCGTGAAAGAGAAACAAACATTCATCCAAACTTTCACATTTATAATACTAGCTGCGTCCCGCGGTGTTACTCGCTACATGTTTTCGGGATAAAAAGTAGCCTATGTGTTAATCCAGGGTCTCAGCTATCTCCATACCAAATTTCATACAAATCCGTTTTGCAGTTTTTGTGAGAAAGTGTAACAAACGTCCTTCCAAATTTTCACATTTATAATATTAGTGGGATTATTAATTTTCAGGTAAAGAAAAACATCGTAAGGAGTTTTAACAAATGTGGTCATCTAGACAGTCACCTCGGCAGCATCAGCCATTCTACTCTCTTGCCTCTTCCTCCTCAAATTAATCAGAAAATTCCCCATTATTATTTAATTTTATTATATTGACAATCTTTTTTTGTATTGACATATTTTTATATTAACATATTTTTTATATTGACACCTACCTTACCTTACCTTACCTACCTTTGACATTTTTGTGTTGACATGTAATCAGTGTTTTAAAACTCATTTAATGACATATTTAAAATTTTAAAGTGACTCGTAACATTGGTGTTATCAATAAAATATTTGTATTTGAATTATAAAAAAAAAAATTAAAACAAATTAACTTTATTCTATATTCATCATCATCATCATCATCCACAGCCTTCTTTATCCCACTGCTGGGTACAGGCCTCTCTCTTTACATGCCATCTGCCTCGGTCCTGTGCCAATCTGGTCCAGGTTCGACCCGCGACGGTGACGATATCGTCGACCCATCTTGCGGCTGGACGACCGACGCTCCGCTTCCCTTGCCTAGGCCACCACTCTGTTGCAACCTTACTCCTCCTGTCATCACGTCGCCTAGCAACGTGTCCTGCCCAGCTCCATTTGAGGTTCATAATTGCGACACCGACGTCTCGAACTTTCGTTCGTCGCCGGTCGTATCCTATATTTGTTTTGTATTTGTATTTGTATTATACGAAGGTAGGTATGCGGAAGGAAATTCCTCACATATTAGCACAGTTTTCGGCTGAGTCATATTTGATTAAATAGCTTTTATCGCGAAGACCTGATGGGTTTGTTTACTAAGTATAGTAACAGAGATAACGTATGTGAGTAATCAATTTATCGATAACGCAGAATAGTGTCGGATTGTAGGCACGAGTCATCCCTAATTTCTTTTCATGAATCATACGTTATTTTAACTTCACGGGGTATCGCTGTACACAAGCGGTAGTGTGTAAACATGACTGTCTTAAGGTGTTAGGGCTTCTGCAGCGACATTTGGGCTGTTGAGACTAACGCAAGTCACAAAGTAATGAGCGACAAAGCAGCGATGCCTGGACTTTGTTTGCTACTCAAAGTTCTGTGTATCGCTGCAATGGTCATGGACAGGCGTTATCTCTTACTATCAGGAGAGCGCATCGTTCGTCTCATTACTTTTACATACAAAATAAAAACTCTGTATTCCCGCGGGAACGGGAACTGTGCGGGTGAAACCACGAGGCATGCGCTAGTAATATATAATTATATATATTAATAAAATACAAATTTAGTGCACAAGTGTAAATTAATAATGTTTATATACAAGATTATTACAGCCGTTTGAGGTTTTCAGCTTTAGATGCGGTAGCACCAGCTTTTTTTTTTTTTGTTGACAGGCTAGTTGTTTGACCACAGCTCACCTGATGTTAAGTGGAGGTGTGGTCGAAGATGGTAAAGCACACCTAGCCTGGAAAGGAACTGGCTCTCAAGTGAGGCTGCCGGAACACACCGTTAGATGCTTGGCGGCAGATTTTCAACTTGAGGGTGGTAGCTAGCCAGCCGAGTACTAGAGAGTACGTTACCACCATGCTGGGGTTTCCTCACGATGTTTTCCTTCACCGGCAGCTCGAGCTCATTGTTGGGGTTTGAACCCACGCCCTTCGGCATGCGAACCTACCTTTGGATAGAATGTATCTTTTTGTGCCGTTCGGGGTTGAAACTTTAGGTCCGTGGGGGCTGCTCTCGAACTGTATCGGGACCAAACGTTTAGAGGAGGCTTCAGGTGACCAGAATGCTGGTATCTACTTTGGACAAAAGCTAAGCATTGCCATCCAGCGTGGCAATGCTGCCAGCATTCTGGCCACATATCCCTCCTCTAAAGGTTTTTAGACTAAGTTTTTTTTGTATACATTATGTAAATAGTATAATTTAAGGTATTTTTTATTTTGTTTAATAATAATAATAATAATGGGATAATAATTTGGGATGTTGATTCGACGATCATTGTCCCGATAGTCGTCACGGTAAACGGTCTTATAGCGAAGAGTCTCGACCAACATCTCAAGAGACTCTCGCTAGACGGTTGGGTCGCGGGTCAGCTTCAAAAGGCAGTGATCCTTGACACGGCGCGCATTGTGAGGAGGTTCCTCACTCTGCAGCCCTAACCACCGGCAGCTTGATCCCTGCCCCGCTGCCGGCGGCACCCTAGTTTTTAAGTTTTTTATATTATTTATGTTTTATACTTATTTAATGTAAAAAAATTAAAAACTAAGATATAAAATAAATACCTGGAATAATAATAATAATAATAATCATTTATTTCAGGTTACTAGGACCCATAATTATTTAACTAAATACAAAAATACAAAAAAAAAAAAAAACAATCAGTAAAAAGTACATTAATTTAAAAATAATAATAGTTAATAAATACAATTCAAAATTAAAATACAAAATCAAACTTAAAATGTAGTATTCGTCCGTCAATTATCATAATGAATCAAAATGAATCAAAGCACGTGTGCAGTTGAGTGGCATGTGCGATTATGGGGCAGTCGAGTCGGGCGGCCACTGCACACAGGATGCTGTTAGTGTTAATAAATCCTCTAGATTAAGACAAATATTAAAATATGTTATGCGATTATATATCTATGTAGGTATATAAAATTTATTTTTATGATTTTATTGATGTATGGCACGATTTTGATATGATTAAACGAAACAAATACTTGAAAGATTGCTTTTATCTCAAACTTATCAGACTACCTCGCACGCTATAAAGAAACATACAGATAAAGATATATTTATTTGAGGATTTCAAATGAAAACTCATGTTGTAAATAGAAATAAGGATTGTGTGTATGCCTCGAGCACTCCTGCTCACCATCGAAGGCTCCTTCTTGCGGCGGCGTCGCGTGTCGGGCGCTCTCTTCCCTCATATCGCACCCCTAGATCTAAACAGCGATTAACTCAAAAAAACACTTTTTTGGCAAAAGGCGAAAAACTGATTACTGTTTCCCTGTGCACTGCAGGACTTTTTGTGTAGATTTATACATTTTATATGCAGGTAGAACAAAGATAGGAGTCTTGTGTTTTAATCATGTTTTGGGACTGAAAATTGGATTTTTTGAGTTATTTCTCTATTGCTTATTAAAATATGTATATTTGTTTAATTATTTTTAGTTAAGCCCCTTTTGATGAATTTAGTTTTTAGTTGGCTCTCTTTTGAAGGGGCAACACACTTAAAATGTTGTAACATTTTGTGTTATTTATAATTAGTTCCCATTCATGGAGCAGTCTGTGACCAACAGTAGGGGTATATTGGGCGATGAATTAGCAAAAAAACACTAGAAGTACTGAAATAAATCATTGTTTTAATTTTATAATATTATAAATAAAAAATAACTAAAGTCAGTCTCTTAAAATAAATACTAACAAATAAAATTTTCTTATAAATTGAACACAACAATAAATATAGGAATCTTCCGTTTTATGAATAATAGTTTTAAATGCACATCAAAAATCACATTTGACTTTAAGTACGAGTTAATTCTCTTATTAGATTTTAATAACGCTATTATTACATAACGGTACTTATGACACTGTTTAAAAAAAACAATTATAGCAATATAACTGTTTTTGTAAAAGTTTATTAGTATCGTTATGTCTTAAGGGCATTAAAATAATCTAATACATATTATAATCTTGATTTGATAGTCTTGATTTTTAACTGTATTAAATACTTTTTCAATAATCAATATCGTCGGCAAACTGAAGGTGATTGTATCAATATGGCATCGCTAGAGAAACTCAACTACCGCCCATGTCTCGATCGAATCAAAGGCTTTCTCATAGTCCACAAACGCCAAACATAGAGGCAAATTATACTCTTCAGTCTTCTGTACAATTTGCCTTAGCGTGTGGATGTGATCTATGGTACTGTAACCTTTTCGGAAACCGGCTTGTTCGGAAGGTTTTTATGACATCTGTATGTCATCTTTCAGAGATCCATGTTGAATAAGTATGATAGGAGGAGAGATGTTTTCTTTGTCCCTTTCTTCTACCATATTTACTAAAAACCGTCCACGTTTCATCGTTTGCCTGAAATAGAACATGTTTATTTCATAAACTTACAAGGTCCTATGCACCAAATCGATTTTAAAAGCCATAAGTTTAACGTTTTTGATCTCATAAAAGATGTTTTAACATTAATTTTGGTGAAATCAACCTAAAGAGATCTAACTCAAAAATGTATCAGTAAAAACGAAAAAACACTGTAGTTGCTAGGATGAAAATAAAATAAAATTAAGATGGAAAGGTTGCATTTGCCAATAGCAAAAAAGGTCAATTTTGTTTGTTTTTTAAAGAAATATAAACGTTTAAAAAATAATTCAACAAAACAGACTCAACTCAAAGTTCAAAAATAATTCAACAATACGGTAACAATTCTAAATAAAAATAAAAACTGTACTCACCCTGCCAGCAATACTGATTCAACTCAAAATGTTGTGGTATCAAAATGTTGTTAACTCAGCACTAACCATCAAAATGGCGACAACTAAAAATTATTCCAATCAAAATTTTAACAATACGGCTGCAACTCAAAATATCTCCAATGTATTTTCGACCGAGACGCGCGCTCCTCTTTGCAACTAGAAATGTACCTGTTTTGCTCGGGGGTGGAGCTCACTCGCTCGTTCAACAAAAGAGGCATTTGGCGTCACCTGGCGTCGAGTAGTAAAGATATTTTTAAATCTGTTTTATTGGTCGGTAGATATTGACATAGGAAATTCGATGGTGTGCTTAACTAAAAAAACGAGATTTTTGAGTTAGCTCCCTTTAGATCTAGGTGTGCGATATATGGTGGAGGAGGGCGCTGGCGGCACACGCGGCATACTCGTGCTCGGGTGCTGCTTGCGGGTCGCTGCTCTGCTCGCGGTATACACACAATCTAGTTCCTACTTTAACCTTAGATTAAGATTACTAACGTAACTTTCCTCTTTTTGTAATGAAAAATTGTAAAAAAAAAAATGTAACTAAAGTTGACAAAGGTCACGGACCCCAGTGTCTGTGGAGCGTATAATTATAAATAAAAAAAAAATCTAAAAGTAATGAGCGCCAAAGCAGCGATGCCCGGACTTCGTTTCGCTACTCAAAGTTCTGTGTATCGCTGCAATGGTCATGGAAAAGGGTTACCATCAGGAAAACGGCTTGTTCGTCTCATTACTTTGATGATGATGAACGAAACCAAGTGAAACAGCCTTCATGATAAAATTGATCATATCTACAGATAACTAATTTATGATCAATGTCAATGCATTATCTTATCGAGTTGTAAATAACAAAAAAGTACAGCACTTGACTTTAGGAATTCGATTCCGGAAACGGAAATGACGTCAATAGCTCTCCTACGGAACCTTCGCATGCCTTGGACTTTGTTTTGTTACTCAAAGTTCTGTGTATCGCTGCAATGGTCATGGACAGGCGTCATCTCTTACCATCAGGCGAGCGTCTCCTTGATCTCATTGTCATATAATTTTTCTTGTGGGGTTTGACTACAGCTCACCTGATGTTGAGTGTGGTCGAAGATGGTAAACACACTTACTGGAACGATGATAGCTCAGTGGTTAGCGCGGTAGGTTCGCATGCCGAAGGGCGTGGCATCAAACCCCAACAATGAGCTTGAGCTGCCGGTGAAGGAAAACATCGTGAGGAAACCATAGCATGGTGGTAGCGTACTCTCTAGTACTCGGCTGGCTAGCTTTTTTTTTTTTAATGATTGACAGTCTGGGTGTTTGACCACAGCTCCCCTTATTTTAAGTGAGGTGTGGTCGAAGATGGTAAATCATACCTAGTCTGGAATGGAACTGGCTCTCAAGTGAGGCTGCCGGAACACACCGTTAGATGCTTGGCGGCAGATTTTCAACTTGAGGGTGGTAGCTAGCCAGCCGAGTACCAGAAAGTACCCTACCACCATGCAAACCACACGACAGTTGAAAATCTGCCGCTAAGCATCTAACGGTGTGTTCCGGCAGCCTCACTTGAGAGCCAGTTCCATTCCAGGCTAGTTGTGCTTTACCATCTGCGACCACACCTTCACTTAATATCAGATGAGCTGTGGTCAAACACCTAGCCTGTCAAACATAAAAAAAAAACGATTTCAATAATTCTTTCATTATTAGAATGCTACATTATCCGTGATGGGCATAGGCTATATTTTATTTAAAAAACAATTAGGGATCCGTATGGAAACTTCAATAATGTAACCCAGGCTGGGAAAAATTTACCGAAAAAACCCTTACTTAGCATGCGCTGCGACAGCTATTGACAATAGAATAAAGTGACGTTTTATAGCAAAGTGACAGCTGCAAGTAAGTCCGCGATCTCATATGTCTAACTATTACAGCTGTCGTCTACATCTACACTAATTATAAAGAGGAAAGATTTGATTTTTTGTTTGTTTATATTGAATAGTCACCGAAACTACTGGACCGAGTTCAAAAACTCTTTCACCGTTGGGAAGCTACACTATCCCCGGGTGACATAGGCTACTTTTTATCCCTGTATTCCCACGGGAACGGGAACTACGTGATTGCAACCGCGAGGCATCCGCTGGTACTATTGTAAAGAGGAAAGATTTGATTGTTTGTTTGTATTGAATGGGCTCCGAAAGTACAAGACCGATTTCAAAAATTGTTTCACCGTTGGGAAGCTACACTATCCCCGGGTGACATACGCTACTTTTTATCCCTGTATTCCCACGAGAACGGGAACTACGTGATTGAAACCGCGAGGCGTCCGCTATAGTACTATTATAAAGCGGAAAGATTTTGTTTGTATTGAATAGGCTCCGAAACTACTGGACCGATTTCAAAAATTGTTTCACTGTTGGAAAGCTACTCTATCCGCGGATGACATAGGCTACTTTTCATCCCTGTATTACGGTAGAATCACGGGAACGAGGACTACGCGGGTGAAACCGCGAGGCGTTCGCCAGAACAAGTCTTCAAGTCAAGAGTAAACAGGTTCCTTCTAGGTAAGCGTGTTCCATCTTAGACCGCATCGATGCTTCACATCAGGCAGGATGTGGTCAAGCGCGAACCTATTCAATGTAAAAAAAAAAAAAAAAAAAAAAAAGTTACAAAAAATTAAATATTTACTAAAAATAAATTCAATAAATACTTTTTATTTTGACTGAATATTTAATTGTAACGCGCGCCGTCTTCGCCTATAACTGCTGTGACACTTCTCTTGACATTTGTAATGTAGTCATTTAATTTTTAATGTTTTTTTTTTTTTTTTTTTTTTATGGTTGACAGGCTAGGTGTTTGACCACAGCTCACCTGATGTTAAGTGACGGTGTGGTCAAAGATGGTAAAGCACACCTAGCCCGGAATGGAACTGGCTCTCAAGTGAGGCTGCCGGAACACACCGTTAGATGCTTGGCAGCAGATTTTCAACTTGAGGGTGGTAGCTAGCCAGCCGAGTACTAGAGAGTACGCTACCGCCATGCTATGATTTCCTCACGATGTTTTCCTTCACCGGCAGCTCAAGCTCATTGTTGGGGGTTGAACCCACGCCCTTCGGCATGCGAACCCACCGCGCTAACCACTGAGCTATCATCGCTACACTGTGTTGGCGGACTTTATAAATAAATAAAATTTGTTATACGATCGCGTATGTATCATGCACTGCCAATATTTTCTCGTCTCGCTGCGCTGGCGTCAGAGGATGTGTTCCCGCCGTATTGTTGTTTTTCATCTCGACAAAATCATTCTGGGTCATACATACATACATAAAATACTTCAAGAAAATCTTGTATCATGTTAATGAAATCCTAGCGGTGCGTCATTATGTCGCATAAATGAATCTTGTATTAGATCACAACAGATACAGTAGAAATAACAAGACAGAATAATATGTCTGTATAATTTAGAATCATTTTATATACAAGAAAAATATACAAAGTAAGAAGTGAATTTATTATAGAGATGATAAAACTGCCTCGATTGCTATGTTAGCACATTGGGTTGTGTATTTTTTTTTTAGTTATTGAGCTGCAGTCAAAATTTAGTTAATTTGATATGCAAGCTAATATTTGTTTATTTATTTAATTATGTTACATAAAACAGGATACAGTCTCAATAATTAACAGAGGTGAACAGATTTTGGTTTCGATCCGAACTACATCCCTTACACATGTGTAAATAACAAGACTAATTCAAGCAGTAGTTAAGAATTAATAAAATAAAGTAATATGATTGAAATAAGTGGCCATAAAATGACCAAAAACGCAGTGAGTGAGTGGCATTTTGTGAATAAACAAAATGTTTGTTCCGTGTCTGGGTGTTCTGTATGTATTATAAGTATGTATTTACAAAAAAAAAAAAAGTATTTATGTATTCTATCAGTTATCTGACTTCCATAGCACAAGCTCTGCTTAGTTTGGGGTCAGATGGCGCTGTGTGTAATGTCCTACGATATTTATTATTATTATTATTCATTATTATTATTATTAATTTCAAATAAATTTGCAAAATTCTAGCTGGTTAGGTACAAATGTCATACGCAGTAAACAATTTTTCTGGCATTAGTTTTAATGTACACAATTTCAAGTTGAAAATGTCAATAGATTCCTTGTGATTCTTTGTGTATTTGCTTCAAAAACTGTTGGGCGCGGGTTCGAAACCAACTCGGGAGAAATTTGACGATTCAAAAGATATAGACAACGAGCTGCGCCCGCCGGTGTTAGCCGCTACATGTTTTCGGGATATAAAAAGTAGCCTATGTGTTATTCTAGAGTCTCAGCTACCTCCATACTAAATTTCATCCAAATCCGTTTAGTAGTTTTGGCGTGAAAGAGTAACAAACATCCATCCAAATTTTCACATTCATAATACTGGCTGCGCCCCGCGGTGTTACCTGCTACATGTTTTCGGGATAAAAAGTAGCCTATGTGTTAATCCAGGATCCCAGCTATCTGCATGTCAAATTTCATCCAAATCCGTTCAGTAGTTTTTGCGTGAAAATGTAACAAACATCCATCCAAACTTTCACATTTGTAATATTAGTGGGATTTTCTTAGCAGGAGGTCGTCTTGGTAGCTACCACCGCAATATCAGATATTTTACCAAGCAGTAGTGTGTAAACATTACTGTGAAGGGTACTGCAGCGACATTACAGAGACTAACATTGAAAGTTTCAAAGTAATGAGCGCTACTTTTTACCCCAAAAACATGTAGCGGGTAACATCGCGGGGCGCAGCTAGTTGAGAATTAAAGTTATAATGTCGTCATTCCATCGTTTCGTAGGTCGTCCGTTTTGTATTTTCCCGCTACTTAGGTCCATTCTAGTTTCTATCTCGCTGCATCTACTTGACCACCTACCGCCATTTTAACCTATGACTGTTGTGTAGGGCAAGATTATTTTTAAATAAATAAATATTCCACCTAGGACATTTCATACACAATCTAAGTAAAGTATACCTAACTAGCGGACGCCTCGTGGTTTCACTCGCGTAGTTCCCGTTCCCGTGGGAATTTAAATAATAAAAAAAAATTACTTGGTGGTAGATTTCCTTAGCAGGAGGTCGTCTAGGTAAGTACCACCGCGATACCAGATATTCTGCCGCCGAGCAGTAGTGTGCAATCATTACTGTGTTCCGGTTTGAAGGGTACTGCAGCTAGCGAAATTACAGAACTGTTGAGACTAACCATCGAAAGTCTCCAAGTAATGAGCGCCAAAGCAGCGATGCCTGGACTTTGTTCTGCTACTCAAAGTTCTGTGTATCGCTGCAATGGTCGTGGGCAGGCGCTATCTCTTACCATCAGGAGAGCGTCTCGCTTCGACTCATTACCTTTACATAAAAAAAAGAAAGAATACAGGGATAAAAAGTAGCCTATGTCACCCGGGGATAGCATAGCTTCCCAACGGTGAATTTTCAAAACCGGTCCAGCAGTTTCGGCGCCTATTCAATACAACCATATTTTCTTTCTTTCTGTCAACTTGCGGGTCTATTAACAACCCCAGAAACTATTAATAGATTACTTTGACCAGGATAGTCAGCACATAGGCTGACTACACAAACTGAAAGGGATGCGCTCTACTGGTAGTAGCACCCTACTCAAAGACCACCGCCATCACATCTGCTATAGCCAACAGGGCTGATGGCAAGACAAAAGTAAAAAATCAAAAAAAAATCTGTCCCAATCACACAACGCCGTTCCGATAGCCTCACTCGAGAACCAGTTCAAATCCAGGCAATCAAAGTTCAAATTCACCATCTTCGACTATACCGTCGCTTAGCATCAAATGAGCTGTAGTCAAACACCTCGCCTGTCAAGCATGAAAAAGATTCGAGTTGCCATTCTGTATATTACTTTCCTACGCTAACGGCATTTTAAAGTATTTATCATTTGACACTCTTATTTTGACCGTTACGCGGCGCCATCTTGTATTCAGACTGGACTCCATTTTGATTTATTGAAATTGTGTCAACTTGGAAGAGATATACAAACTTAGGATGCCATATCTATATACTATTATAAAGAGGAATGATTTGATTGTTTGTTTGTATTGAACAGGCTCCGAAACTACTGGAGCGATCTTAATAATTCTTTCATTATTAGAATGCTACATTATCCGTGATGGACATAGCCTATATTTTATTTAAAAAACAATTAGGGATCCGCATGGAAACTTCAATAATGTAACCCAGGCTGGGAAAAATTTGAAAAACCCCCTTACTTAGCATGCGCTGCGGAAACTATTGACAATAGAATAAAGTGACGTTTTATAGCAAAGTGACAGCTGCGAGTAAGTCCGCGATATCATATGTCTAACTATTACAGCTGTCGTCTACATCTACACTAATTATAAAGAGGAAAGATTTAATTGTTTGTTTGTTTGTATTGAACAGGCTCCGAAACTACTGGACCGATTTCAAAAATTCTTTCACCGTCGTGAAGCTACACTATCCCCGGGTGACATAGGCTACTTTTTATCCCTGTATTCTCGCGGGAACGGGAATAACGCGGGTGAAACTGCGAGGCGTCCGCTAGTACTATCATAAAAAGAAAAAAAATGATTTTTTTGTTTGTATTGAATAGGCTCCGAAATTACTGGACCGATTTCAAAAATTCTTTCAGCGTTGGGAAGCTACACTATCCCCGGGTGATAAAAGTTACTTTTTATCCCTGTATTCCTACAGGAACGGGAATAACGCGGGTGAAACCGCGAAGCATCCGCTAGTAGGATATAAAATAGCTTTTGAATAAATATCAATTGTATAAATAATTTTACATATCACGTCAAAACTGTTTATACGATGAAACTTGACGTAAATAGATGGATTCCCCTGTCTGTATATTCTGAACTTATTTTTTTTCCTTATTCTGGCTTCACACTGACCAGTATGCCAATGTCATATAAACTTTAAATGAAATATGCTCGAGTTTTAATATTGACATATTTTATTTCATACTAGCAGCTCGCCCCGGCTTCGCACGGGAAAACAAAACTCGATTAACGATATAAATATAGGCTATGTCACTCAGTGATAATGTAGCATTCTAATGATGAAAGAATTATTAAGATCGGTCCAGTAGTTTCGGAGCCTGTTCAATACAAACAAATCTTTCCTCTTTATAATTAGTGCAGATGTAGATAAAATATATATATATATATATGTCGGCGTGTAGCTTTAATGTTGATTTAGTTAAGCGCCATCTTGCGTAATTTTGGTGGACTAGAGGTGGAATGCCGACACCTCTGACGTAACACTGTTTCACACGTACAGTTACCCAGTAACCCAGTAACAGTACATGATGTTGATCGGCCATCCCATCTGATGTCGTTCTACTGCTTCTTATCATATATCTCCGACATATATATACTTAATTTTTTTTTAGGATTATACACACAGCGCCATCTGGCCCCAAACTAAGCAGAGCTTGTGTGATGGATGTCAGATAACTGATAAAATACATAAGTACATTTTTTTTGTTGTAAATACGTACTTATAATACATACAGAACACCCCCAGACACAGAACAAACATTTGTTTATTCACAAATGTTTACCCTGAGTGGGAATCGAACCCACGCCCTACAGCTCTCAAGGCAGAGACCGAGAAAGAACAACAAAACCTGTGGGATGAGAAAGCCGACTGTAAACATGGTAAGACCGCCTTTCCAATTCCTAACAGGAAGATCACTAACAATCTATTGGAGCTGCAACGACAGGACCTTCGTCTCATAGTAGGCCTCATAACCGGTCATTGCAACTTGAACAGTCACCTCTTTAAACTAGGAGCCGCGGATAGTCCGCTATGTCGTGGCTGCTTGCAGGAGAATGAAACTGTGGAGCATGTGCTCCTGCATTGCAAAGCCACAGAAGGCACTGGAACTGCTACTAGGCTGCATGAAGCTGCTTCCCCATCATTCATGTCATCGTCGTTGAACATTCCACCCAACTCACTGGAGCTACTATGCCAGCGGCCCAGAGCCTCGCTCCGGTACTTCAAGGAGCTGGGTTGGCTCGGGTAGACGCTGGCAGGGGGAAATGCGCAATACACACCAAGCGGGACGTCAGTGCAGGACTCATCGCCCCCATTCAGAATAAGAATAAGAACTTGTATCCGTATATATATATGTCGCAATCGAGTTATGGTCGGAACGCCAGCGCCTTCGGTCGGCGCTCGACGGAGTCAATGATTAATCGGCTGAGCGGCGTGCTCGTCACTTCTCGAGCAGCAGCCGGCCAGTGCGGTCGAATATTGAAACCGACGCGCGTTCCTAGCTATAACTGTGAAGATCTGTACCTACCTACTGAATAAGTGATTGAACATTATAAACCAAATTGATTTAACTACTGTGTTTCGTTGCACCAACATTACCCACCGACGCCCACAACTAGGAGGTTAACAAATATGGACCCTACTGATGGCACTGAGGGTCAACCTCCGTCATATATATATGTCTCAAAGTAATGAGCACCAAAGCAGCGATGCCCTGGACTTTGTTTTATTACTCAAAGTTCTGTTTATTGCTGCAATGGTCACGGACAGGCGTTATCTCTTACCATCAGGAGAGCGTCTCGTTCGTCTCATTATTTTTCACATAAAAAAATAATAATAATAATAATAAAGGTAGGTTTCCGCGTCATCATGCTCTCAACGACATAGTCCGTAGAGCCCTTGTCTCGGCAAACATGCCCTGCGTGCTTGAGCCTCCGGGTCTAAGCAGATCTGATGGTAAGAGGCTGGATGGGATGACTCTGGTGCCCTGGAAGAACGGCAAGTGCCTTGTCTGGGACGCTACATGCGTCGACACCGTAGCTGCCAGCCACCTGAGTCGCACCGTCCACTCCCCGTCAGCTGCCGCGGAAGACGCAGCTCATAGAAAAAGGCTCAAGTACGCCGCTATCGAACCGGTGTACTTTTTCGTGCCGGTCGCAGTGGAGACTCTGGGTTGCTGGGGGACCGAGGCGAAAAAGTTTATAAGTGAAATAGGTCACAGGCTTAGGGATAGGACAGGTGACTCCCGCTCCGGTTCGTTCCTGGTGCAGAGGTTGGCCGTTGCCATTCAGCGCGGGAATGCGGCGAGTGTGATGGGCACCTTTGCGCCGGGAACGGTCAGGGGCGGGTTGTTTTAGTTTGATAATTTATTTATTTTATTATTAACATTTGATCTTTTTGAAATTAAAAATTGTATTTGATATAATAAAGTATTGAGTAGGTATTGTTTTAAAAAAAACCGCACAAACCTCTGAGCTATTAAACAATTAAACATATTTTAATGAAGATTCACAAATAGTATGTGACTCAGCAAAATAATGCAATTACAAAATGTATTGTAGAACAATTAAGACGTAAAACTAAACATACATTTTTTTGCTGATTCCAATTTCTAACATATTTTAACACAAATTATGTTAATTGTATCTAATTGTGTCGTGCAATAGTTATCTGTTATACAAGAGTGCAAAGTTGCTTTTTAACCGCGCGCTCAATGTTGATGAGCGAGCAAGCGGAATTAAAAAATTAGAATCTTGAGCGTTTTTTTTTCTTTGGTTTTGGCGTCGCGTTTTGAGCATTTGCCAGTATCAAGTGTTTATATATTTTCAAGTTTCAAAAGTTTTTTTTTTAATGTAAAAGTAATGAGACGATCGAGGCGCTCTCCTGATGTTAAGAGACAACGCCTGTCCATGACCATTGCAGCGATACACAGAACATTGAGTAACAAAACAACGTCCAGGGCAACGCTGCTTTGGCGCTCATTACTTTGAGACTAGATGGTTAGTCTCAACAGCCCAGTAATTTCGCCAGCTGCAGTACCCTTCAAACCGGAACACAGTAATGTTTGCACACTTCTGCTTGGCGGCAGCATATCTGGTACTGCGGTGGTACCTACCTAGACGACCTCCTGCTAAGGAAATCTACTCGTCCTCGTGTGTCCTCGTAGCTAAAGTTATAGTCAAAGTCCAGTCTTGGTCAAGTACAGTCCGTGTCAGTCAGGTCCAGTCATGCTTTAGTAAAGTAGTGATGACTTTACTATAAGGCTTTGATGGAGTTTTGGAAGCAACACGAAAAGTCATGTTTCACCACATTATATCATTTTCGCACACTCGCGCTTGTGATTCGGCACTTTATGAATAAAACACCACCATTTTTATGCATAAACACTCGACAAAAGACTAGTTTTGGAAAAAAATACAACGGAGCGACGCGACTCTTTCCGCGTTCCCGCCAAAACTCATCTTGAGCGTTAGCGAGGGAATCAAAAGAGCACGAGGTGAACAATCTCTGCACTCGAGTGCAGCACGTGACTTGTCTCCCGCCTCAGCGAGGAAATGACTCAATGCACAAAAATCTTTTACAATCACAAGATACTTTCATTTCAGTTTAGGTATTAACTACTACATTAATATATGACGTGAAAAGAAAATTGCGCGCGCAAAGGAAATTTAAAAAACTTACACCAAGGAGGTTCCGAGTCTGAGTTTTTAACAAATTAAAAAAAAGTTAAATTGATAAATTCGTCACATGGAGGTAGAAGTAAATAGGTTTAATGATGTTCTAAATTCAAATTTACTTTATCCTCTAGCGGATAAAAACGACTTTTGCACTCAGATATAGAAGAGCAAACATACTTTTTCCGAGATGGGGGGATGAAAAGTTATTTACACGTTCCAGAATTAAATTTCAGATTTAGATGAAATTTGGTATGGATGTAGCCGAGACCCTGGATTAACACATATGCATCTTTTTATCCCGAAAACATGTAGCGGGTAACACCGCGGGGCGCAGCTAGTTCTTATATACTTTTTTAAACTTTAACTGAAATTCCAACCCTGCGATAGATCGATCATCTGCACACCAATTGAAACAGTAAAATTACTTGTAAGTTTATGTAGCGATGATAGCTCAGTGGTTAGCGCGGTAGGTTCGTATACCGAAGGGCGTGGATTCAAACCCCAACAATGAGCTTGAGCTGCCGGTGAAGGAAAACATCGTGAGGAAACCATAGCATGGTGGCAGCGTACTCTCTAGTACTCGGCTGGCTAGCTACCACGCGAGAGTTGGAAATCTGCCGCCAAGCATCTAACAGTGTGTTCCGGCAGTCTCACTTGAGAGCCAGTTCCATTCCAGGCTGGGTGTGCTTTACCATCTTCGACCACACCTTCACTTAACTTCAGGTGAGCTGTGGTCAAACACCTAGCCTGTCAACCATAAAAAAAAAAAGTTAATTATGATTCTTTTGTCATGTCATTTTAATATATTGACAATATTTTTTTATATTGACATGTTTGAATATTGACTTATTTTGACATGTAATCAGTGTGTTAATACACATTTAATGACATGTTTAAAATTTTGAAGTGACTTGTAACACTGGTGTTATCAATAAAATATTTGTATTTGAAAACTAAGAAGTTGACTCTTTCTTTCTCGTAATCGGGTAAGAATGTCCTTAAGCCAGACAAAGGACACTCTCAGAAGCAGGAAACGTCTGGTTCAAGAGGAAAAAAACGGAAATTTATTCGAAAAGTCCCCAAAAAAAGTGGTGTTTCTGAATTTGCGTTTTTACACGTCAGTTTCTAGAAGGCCGCGATCAATTTTACATTTCGGCGAGAATGCTCAGTTTCCGTGGTTTTTTTAGAGATCAATGGGTCTGAGCGATGAGTTTTTTTTTAATGTTTCCTCTCTCTCTTTTTTACGTTCTTATGTATTTATTTATTGAGAAAGAAGACGGATAAATCAATTACATCCAATCTCAGAAAATTTTGACATACCAATAAAACAAAAATCTGTAATAAAAATATGCAATAATTATAAAAATTAATTTTTGATATTTGATTTTTATTTTTGACATTATTTGTAATTTAATTTTGATATCTGACTTATTTTTTAACTAACATGACTTAATTTTTACATTGTGGACTCTAATTAAAATAGTATTTGATTGTTTGCACGAGCACAGCGCCATCACTCGTGACATTTGTACGCCTAACCGGCACAACATGACTCAGCCACATCAACTACTGGAACATCTTTTATGCGTATATTGTATAAAATTTCTCATATTGTATACAAATAAATTATCTTTATCTTTATCTTTATCTCAAAGTTCTGTGTATCGCTGCAATGGTCATGGACAGGCGTTATCTCTTACCATCAGGAGAGCGTCTCGTTCGTCTCATTACTTTTTACATTAAAAAAACCTTTTTTGGGGTAAAAAATCCTCACTGACTGTACTAAAAACGTACAGAACCATCTTACATCTTTCGGTATTTTAAAAGTTTTTTCGGATGTCGTTCAAAATTCCGAATAAATTGGGTCAAAGCTGCTAGCTACAATTTGGTAAACATTTCACAAAAAACAAAAAAAAAAGGAAAAATGCGTTACCATAGACAATTTGTGGCGTGTTTAAACAAAAAATATTTTAAAAAAAAACAATATTATGTAGGTGAGTACACAAGCTGACAAAGTCACGTTGCCAGTCTCCATGGGTTTTTTTTGGCGGGAACGCGGGAAGAGTCGTGTCGCTCCGTTGTATTTTTTCCCAAAACTTGTGTTTTGTCGCGTGTTTTATTCATAAAGTGCCGAATTACAAGCGCGAGTGTGGGAAAATGATATAATGTGGGGAAACATGAGTTTTCGTGTTGCTTCCAAAACTCCATCGAAGCTTTATTAGTAAAGTCGCCACTACTTTACTTAAGCATGACTGGACTTTACTCACACGGACTGGACTTGACTAAGACTGGACTTTGACCATAACTATAGCTAAGAGACAGCAGAAATAACACTTAAGACAAGGCAGTATGGCTTTACAGCTTTAGCGTGCCCGTCGGGGCAAATAATTAAAAAAAAACAGCGTAATTGTTTTGTTTTTGAGTTTTGTGTTTGTCTTTATAATATAATTATTTGTATCGATATGAATTTAAAGTACATATTAAATTAATTATTTTTGACTTTAATGTTTTAACACTATTTTAATATTTTTACAGCGTAATTAATTCAATAAAGCAGGAGGTTCTCAATTCGACTGTATTTTTTTTTATTGTTACACGATAATTCCGCTAATTTTATGAATCGTTTTTGATGATTCTTTTTTGCTTAGTAGATCATACTTCAGAGGCGGTCCCATAATTTTTTTATCGAAATCGATCGAGAGGTTTTTAAAAAATCTAAAAAATTGTATACATCGATTGATATTTTGCATGGTGGTAGCGTACTCTCTAGTACTCGGTTGGCTAGCTGCCACCCTCAAGTTGAAAATCTGCCGCCGAGCATCTAACGGTGTGTTCCGGCAGCCTCACTTGAGAGCCAGTTCCATTCCAGGCTAGGTGTGCTTTACCATCATCGACCACACCGTCACTTATCATCCGGTGAGCTGTGGTCAAACACCTAGCTTGTCAGCTATTTAAAAAAAAGCTGGATTAGGGGCGACACTATAAATATTTCTGCCTCGATTTCTGCCTCTTTCACGCAAAAACTACTGAACGGATTTGGATGAGATTTGGTATGGAGGTAGCTGACACCCTGGATTAACACATAGGCTACTTTTTAGTTTTACTAGTTGCTAGTTTTACATAAAATCTTGGAAAAACTCTGAATAAAACCACGTTGTCCTCTTGCAACGAATTTTCATAAAAATTCTTTTCCTGTCCTATTTCTTTGGAGACATGAATTATTAATTAGAAAAAAAATTGGGAGTTCCAGTTAAGTGTCAGTTTTGTGACCTGGAATACTATAAACAGATATATCTTGGAAAAGGAGAGAACCGGAAGCTGTCTACCTGACCTCTAAAATTACCTGGATCTACAATTTTTGTCGAATCGAGGCAGAAATTTTGTTGTGTCGCCCCTAACCCAGCTTTTTTTTAAATAGCTGACAGGCTAGGTGTTTGACCACAGCTCATCTCATGTTAATAGTGTTTTCGAAGATGGTAAACACACATAACTTGAAATGAAACTGGCTCCAAAGTGAGGCTGCCGGAACACACCGTTAATTGCTTGGCGGCAGATGTTCAACTCTCGCATGGTAGCTAGCCAGCCGAGTGCTAGAGAGTGCGCTACCACCATGCTATGGTTTCCTCGCGATGTTTTCCTTCACCGGCAGCTCGAGCTGTTGGGGTTTGAACTCACCCATCGGCGTGTAAACCAACCGCTCTAAGCTGCAAAATTATTGAGTAATTTTATAACATTTAGAAAGATAAATTAACATTCAATTAAGTGCATACACATAATAAAAAAACGTAAGAAAAAAACTATAAAATGTAGGTCAAACAAAGCTCAGGGAAACGTTTAAAGAAATTACGATAAGTTGTTTTAATTCTGTGTCATCATAACTGTTTTGTTTGCGTTGCAACATTGACAACACTCTCTCGCCGGCAGCTCGAGCTTCGAACCCACGCCCTTTGGCGTGTGAGCTGACCACGCTAATCACTCACCAGTTTAATCTTAACAGGTCGTTTTTTTTTTTTTTTTTTTTTTATAGTAGATAGGCTTGCGTTTGACCGCCATCCCGCCTGATGTTAAGCGAAGATGCGGTCTACGGTGGAGCACATTTGACAGCCCCGTTGGTTCATTGGTAGTATATCTGCCTTGAGAGCTGTAGGGCGTGGGTTCGATTCCCACTCAGGGCAAACATTTTGTGAATAAACAAATGTTTGTTCTGTGCCTGGGTGTCCTGTATGTATTTAGAATAAAAAAGTATTTATGTATTCTATCAGTTATCTGACTTCCATCACACAAGCTCTGCTTAGTTTGGGGCCAGATGGCGCTGTGTGTGTAGTTCTACGATATTTATGTATGTACCAACGCAGTACCTGATATCCTACTGCAAATCAGTAGTGTGTTTTTTTTTTTTTTTTAATGTGAAAAATAGTGAGACGAACGATACGCTCTCCTGATGGTAAGAGGTAACGCCTGCCCATGACCATTGCAGCGATACACAGAACTTTGAGTAACCAAACAAAGTCCAGGCATCGCTGCTTTGGCGCTCATTACTTTGAGACTTTCGATGGTTAGTCTCAACAGCCTTGTAAAAGTTTTTTTCAAGTTTCTTATAAAAAAAAGAACACCTAATTATAGGATAAACATTTTATATTGATAGCGAGCTGTTTGTTGGGATTGGAATCCACCCCCGCGGGCATGAGAACCGACCGCGTCAACCACTGAGCAATTACCGCTACGAAACACAAGTTTCCTATAACAATGTAAAAATATTTATATATCCGGTTGTGTCAAATTCAACGCTTACAATTTTAAATAAATACATAACCATAAAGCCGAATTTAGAATTTTTTGTAACGGTTTTTTCCCTGTTTGTTATGTAAGCGAATTATTCGAGGAAAATGCATGGACTTAGATTTTTAGAGTTCTGTAAACTGAAGGTATTTTTTTTTAATATAAAAGTATTGAGGCGAACGAGACGCTTTCCTGATGGTAAGAGATAACGCCTGTCCACGACCATTGCAGCGATACACAGAACTTTGAGTAACAAAACAAAGTCCAGGGCATCGCTGCTTCGGCGCTCATTACTTTGACACTTTCGTTGGTTAGTCTCAACAGCCCAGTAATTTCACTAGCTGCAGTACCTTCAAACTTTGACTTGGTAGTACATCTTTTTTTTTTTTAATGGTTGACAGGCTAGGTGTTTGACCACAGCTCACCTGATGTCAAGTGAAGGTGTGGTCGAAGATAGTAAAGCACACCTAGCCTGGAATGCAACTGGCTCTCAAGTGTGGCTGCCGGAACACATGCTTGCGGCAGATTTTCAACTTGAAGGTGGTAGCTTTGGTTTCCTCACGATGTTTTCCTTCACCGGCAGCTCAAGCTCATTGTTGGGGTTTGAACCCACGCCCTTCGGCATGCGAACCTACCGCGCTAACCACTGAGCTATCATCCTTAGCAGGAGGTCGTCTAGGTAGATACCACCGCAGTACCAGATATTCTACCAAGCAGTAGTGAGTAAACATTACTGTGAAAGGTACTGCAGCGACGACCATCTTGCGATGGTCAGTCTCAACAGTCCTGTTGGTACTTTCTAGTACTCGGCTGGCTAGCTACCACACGAGAGTTGAAAATCCGCCGCCAAGCATCTAATGTGTTCCGGCAGCCTCACTGGAGAGCCAGTTCCATTCTAAACTAGGTGTGCTTTACCATCTTCGACCACACCTTCACTTAACATCAGGTGAGCTCTGGTCAAACACCTAGCCCGTCAACCACAAAAAAAGACTTAGTTTCACGTCAGCCCACCATGGAACATGAGAAGGTTCTCCTTGCATGGGTTGGTACCATATACCTTTCTCTATAGAAGCACGATCAAAATATTTTTTCCATTCTAGTCTGATTCTGTCTTTGTATTTAATCAGTGCATCGTTGTACTCAGGCGATATATGAACGTCAATGCCATCTGATGGCGCTTTTCCAGCCAGCTCATCTGCCTCCTCATTACCACGTAGACCGACATGTGATGGATAGTATCCCATTGTAGGTTTTGAACGCTTGCATAGTGTACTTGTGTCTGCCGGAGGATCACCGTCTCTTCTAGAACTGGGCGCTCTACGAGCGAGACGAATAACCGTGGGGGGGTTTTGATACTGAAAAATTGATCTAGGAAATCTCATCTCTAGGAAAACGCGTTTTCCTACTAAGTTATACAGACGTAACTACAGAGTACAAAGTCATTAAAGAGTACTCAGCATCATATCAGCCGTAGGACGTCTACTGCTGGACATAGGCTTGCCCCATTGACTTCCATAAAGACCGGTTGGAAGCGGCTCGCATCCAGCGCGTTTCTGCGGTCTTTGTTAGGTCGTCTGTCCACCTTGTGTGGACGTCCTACGCTGCGCTTGCCGGTCCGTGGTCTCCACTACAGAACTGTGCAGCCCCATCGACCATCAGTACCTACTTTAACACATTTTGGGTCACTGCACCAGGTAAGAAAGCTGTAGTTTAAAGTATTTTGTGCGCAGTGAAAAATATAACTATGTCATCATCATCATCATCATCATCATGTTCAGCCGTAGGACGCCCACTGCTGGACATAGGTCTCCCCATTGACTTCCATAAATACCGGTTGGAAGCGACTCGCATCCAGCGCGCTCCTGCGTGCGTTCCTCATGTGTATTACGTATGGTAAGTTAAATAAACGTATTTATAAAGAATTAGAGTAAAATTCGATGGTGTTCTGAGACTGGAGGTCGAGCTAATGGCACCGGTTTATGTATGAAGTTGCTATGACTTATTAATGACTTGAATGACGCAAACTGGACTCATATTTTATAATCTATGGTAAACTTGGGAGAGCGACGCAGGACGATGACGTATGAAACTCTGGAAATCATATATAGTTTGACAAATGACGGTCAAGCGTGATGGACTCAGACACCGAGGGTTCCATACTGTTTAAAATAGTAAAGTCACCAAGTGCTGCTTTATGGCGTGCATGAGGTTAAAACGAGACCCATGACTAGCCTTAATCCTTTCAACGAAGATAAGGACTAAAAATTGAAGATATCACTTTGAGGTGAAATTGTGACTTTTCGTGTTGCTTCCAAAACTCCATCGAAACTTAAATATTATAAAGTTTACTTTAGTAAAGAATGACTAGACTTGACCACGACTGGACTTTGACTGTAACTAAAGATGCTAGACATAAATGACAAAAACCGAAGTACATAATTATAAAGCCTAATATTTATATGGACTCCGTTCATTTGCCGATAAACTATAAAAAACCTCTCGACACCCTAACCTAAGCCATTGTTGCTCCTCCGGCGCCAATTCTCGGCAGCCTTTAATGGATGGCAAGTCATAACCTGCCACATTGAGTTTTAATAAGATAAAATTGACCGCTGTCAAATCTCATTCCATAGACCAGTCAAAACTTCACCAAAATATCCTTCTGTCTTCTGTTTTCTGCCTTCTGCCTTCTGCCTTCTGCCTTCTGCTTTCTGCCGTCTGTCTTCTGCCTTCTGCCTTTTGCCTTCTGCCTTCTGCCTTCTGCCTTCTGCCTTCTGCCTTCTGTCTCCGATTTGATTGATTTCTTTTCCATCATGTTTCTAATTGTCATACATTTTGGGGCCCGCGGTCTACAACCGCGTACCCGCCTCCGTACGGGATGCAGCTTCCACCGCGTGTTTCAGAACCAAGTTAAGATCTTGGCTGCTAGAAACCTTGTTTTATGACATTGACGAGTATTTCAAACTTAAAGATTATTGAATTACTAGTAAGTAATTATGATTTTTTTGTCATGTCATTTTAATATATTGACAATATTGTTTTGGTATTGACATATTTTTATATTGACATATTTTTATATTGACAGTATTTTTATATTGACAATATTTTTTATATTGACATGTTTGGATATTGACATGCCTTATTTTGACATGTAATCAGTGTTTTAAAACCCATTTAATGACATCTTTAAAATTTTGAAGTGACTTGTAACATTGGTGTTATCAATAAAGTATTTGTATTTGTATTTTATTTGTATTTGTATTTTGTATTTGTCAAAACAAATTTTATACGTAAAAAAAATCGCGGGAAAGTTTTTAATTCGGATGGTACCATATCACCAATATGAAGTGCACACGTGTCCAGTCGGGCCGAATTGCATGAATAAATCTGTATGTAATTCAGATCCTCAATAGGTATTATTTTCATATTCAGCAGGGCCTCTTGATATTGACTTTGTCTCTGCCAATGCCTTTCAAACGTCCTGTTTATACCTAAATATTCCTCGACAAAAAAAAATGACATACACCATTTTAGTTCAGTAGAACAGGCTTGACTTTTGGCAGATATACTGTTGTTAAGTGTGTGTGATCGAAGATGGTAAACAGACCGAGCCTGGAATGGAACTACCTCTCAAGTTAGACTGCCAGATCACACGGGTGCTTGGCGAGAGATAAAATAACAAGCCAGGCGAGTACTTAAAAGCTTTTTTTTTATTTACAAAGTCCTCTCTCCAAGACGCTCTCCTGATGGTAAGAGATAATGCCTGTCCATGACCATTGCAGCGATACACAGAACTTTGAGTAACAAAACAAAGTCCAGGGCAGTTGCCTCTCGCAGGGCTTTGGCGCTCATTACTTTGCGGTACGAAATGTTCTGCCAAGCAGTAGTGTGTAAACATTACGGAGTTCCGCTTTGACAGCATCACCTAAACACAGTGGCGTAGCGCGCCGCTGTGTTTGTTTAGGGCCGCTGCAGCCCGGGGCTCCTGCAGCCCAGGCCCCTGCAGCCCGGGGGCCCTGCAGCCCGGGGGCCCCGTGTCATTGATACGGCTGATGCAGCTACGCCCCTACCTAGACACCCAGATTATATCTATCGGGGAACACCCACTCAAGCAGCGCATTCCACTGTCCAGCAGTCCGCACAATGAACGTGGAATCAAACCCTTTCGTTCTAGTTTTTGAAACGATATCGCTTTTAGCTGTTCCGTAGAATAGAATAGTCCAGAACTGCTTACCTTTCGGCTTCGTCATCACATGATAAACCGGATCTCCATTGTACAACAATGTAATGACAAAAGTTCGTGTGTTTGTACGTTTTTTATGTCTTCACGCTGAAACGGCTGCACCAACTTTGATGACATTTGGCATAGAGGTAGCTAACACCCTGGACACCAAAAAATGTAGTGGGTAACACTGCAGGGCGCAGCTAGTATCCCCCTATATAATACAATAAATGTGAAAGTTTGGATGGATGTTTGTTACTCTTTCACGCAAAAACTACTGAACGGATTTGGATGAAATTTGGTATGGAGGTAGCTGACACCCTGGATTAACATATACACTACTTTTTATCCCCAAAAAATGTAGCGGGTCACGCAGCGGGGCGCAGCTAGTTATATTATAATGCATCTTACAACACTAGCCGAGAACAAATTAAATTTGTAGCACTGATAGCTCAGTGGCTAGCGTTATCGGATGACACGCCGAATGGTGTACGTTCAAACCCCAAAAGCTTGAACTGCCGGTGAAGGAAAACATCGCGAGGAAACCACAGCATGGTGGCAGCGTACTCTCTAGTACTCGGCTGGCTAGCTACCACGCGAGAGTTGAAAATCTGCCGCCAAGCATCTAACGGTGTGTTCCGGCAGCTTACTTAAGAGCCAGTTCCATTCCAAGCGGTGTGTTCACCATCTTCGACTACACCGTTAACATCAGCTGAGATGTGGTCAAACACCCAGCCTGCCAACCATCAAGAAAACGAAAGCAGCCTAACTGCCAATACGGTGATGCATTTCATTTGAATAATTTTAAATCGCAGAGGTCATATTGTTGTTTTCAGTGCAAGCTTGGTTTACATAAAACATGAATTTTAAGAACGATCATAAGACTTTGTGTACTAGCGTACGCTCGCGACTTTCTCCGCGTTAACTTTAGAATTGGATTTAGGGAGATATGACACTTGTGTAGGTAAATAACAAATAAGCAGTCATTAAACTTTTACGATATTTTAATATTAGATTCGCGGACGCCTCGCGGTTTCACCCGCGTAATTCCCGTTCCAGTGAGAATACAGCGATAAAAAGTAGCCTATCTCACCCGGGGATAGTGTAGCTTCCCAACGGTGAAAGAATTTTCGAAATCGGTCCTGTAGTTTCAGAGCCTATTCAATACAAACAATCAATCAAATCTTTCCTCTTTATAATAGTATTAGCGGACGCCTCGCGGTTTCAGTCGCGTAGTTCCCGTTTCTGTAAGAATACCGGGATAAAAAGTAGCTTATGTCACCCGGGGATAGTGTAGCTTCCCAACGGTGAAAGAATTTTCGAAATCGGCTCAGTAGTTTTTGAGTTATTTGTAACACAAAAATATGATTAACCTTTTATACACAGAACGTTGAGTAACAAAACAAAGTCCAGGCATCGCTGCTTTGGCGCTCATTACTTTGAGACTTTCGATGGTTAGTCTCAACAGCCCAGTAATGTCACTGCAGTACTTTTCACAGTAATGTTTACACACTACTGCTTGGTAGTATCTGGTACTGCGGTGGTGCCTACCTAGACGACCTCCCGCTACCAAGGCCTACCAACAAGCCTACCTATTGTTTCTCGTGGGGCTAAATATGAAATCTATTGCAATAAACGAATTACGTTTCATTCCAATAACAGTTTCAGGTGTCCTAGTATAACACCGATCGAAACGAACGGAAAATTTCTTCATTTTTTAAAATATACAACACTTTATCCCACAAATATTATAAATGTGAAAACATGTAGCGGGTGACACCGCGGGCCGCAGATAGTATTATAAATGTGAAAGTTTGGATAGATGGATGTTTGTTACTCTATCACGCAAAAACTACTCAACGGATTTCGATGAAACTTGGTATGAAGGTAGCCGAGAGCCTGGATTAACACATAGGCTCCTTTTTATCCCGAAAACATATAGCGGGTGATACGGCGGGCGCAGCTAGTTTTGATATAAAACAAACAAATTTCCGTCACATAAACAATATAAGTAAATTTGCTGCTGCTGAGTAACGGTGTGGTCGAAGATAGTGAACACACCTAGCCTGGAATGGAACTGGCTCTCAAGTGAGGCTGCCGGAACACACCGTTAGATGCTTGGCGGCAGATTTCCAACTCTCGTGTGGTAGCTAGCCAGCCGAGTACTAGAGAGTACGCTGCCACCATGCTGTGGTTTCCTCACGATGTTTTCCTTCACCGGCAGCTCAAGCTCATTGCTGGGATTTGAACGTACACCCTTCGGCGTGTTACCCAACTTACTGCTGAGCTATATCTCTAGCAGAAAGATATACAAGTTATTAAAAAAATACTTGAAAATGTCGAAACAGTTGACACTGCAAATATACAACGTGTGACGCCAAATACAAGAAGAAAAAAACATACGTCAATTATTTTAACTGACTTTAGTTTTTAAAAACTGTCTCGAATAAATCGTTAAAAATAATTTGTTACGTTAATTTATGTTTTATTAATTCATTTTATCATATTGACATGTT
The DNA here is from genome assembly GCA_905404145.2 of Biston betularia. NCBI lineage: Eukaryota > Metazoa > Arthropoda > Insecta > Lepidoptera > Geometridae > Biston > Biston betularia. The sequence continues at coordinate 345,723 of FR989892.1, read as the reverse complement.
TTATATTTTCATTTGACATTTTCATTGTATTGACATGTGATGATTTTGATATTTTTAAATATTAATAGAAAAATGACTTATAACTTTGGTGTTATCGAAGATTTGTATTTGTCTTTGTACCGTTTGTTTTGATTATAATTACGTCATTTTTTTTAATTCGACAGAAAATAATGACACTTAAATATCGCCTCATTCGAGCGTTACAGGAAACTATTTTAATGCGACTTTTTTTTTAACGCGTACGACTAAGCATTTTTGTTGCCTGCCTATTTTATCCCACTGAAAATAAAACGGTGAAAGTTTGGATGGATGTTTGTTACTCTTTCACGCAAAAACTACTAAACGGATTTGGATGAAATTTGGTATGGAGGTAGCTGACACCCTGGATTAACACATAAGCTACTTTTTGTCCCGAAAACATGTGCATACATAATGTATGTTTCATTTTTCTATACTTTGTTTTATAACGTAATTTTCGATAGCTCCCATGCTAACCTCCCAAGCCTACTCACTTTAATGCTAAAACGTATTACCATGAAGCGACAACAAAACACGACATCGCAAACAAATGAAATTATGCTCTATCAGTTTTAATATAGAGCATACATCACCATGGCAAATGAAAATAGCTGACGTATTTGAGCTTGAATCTGAAATATATGAAAAATGTAAATGCGCGAAAAAGAGTATAAAATGGAGAAGCGACGCAAACGCCCCGCAGTTACACAGGCGCGTCCCGCCAAAACCCCTGTCAAGCCGGTGTGGCTACTCGAAAAAATTCTTTTTTAAAGAAAAAAAATATGAGTGCCATCTTGGTGCTGGTCGTTTTCGCACTGGCGGTATACAAACTCTTTTCGAGGCGTACCGTCACGTTGAAAAAGGCCGGCGTTAATGGGGAAAAGGCTAAAACATTAGAACCGCCTCCGGGACCGGCTGGGTTGCCTGTAATTGGAAACTTACATTTACTGGGAAAGCACGAGTCGCCGTTCCAAGCGTTCACGGAGTTGTCGAAAAAATGGGGCGACATTTACAGTTTAACTTTGGGAAGTCAGAAATGTCTTATTGTCAATAATTTGGACTTGATCAAGGAGGTTTTGACGCAGAATGGCAAGTTTTTCGGTGGCAGGCCAGACTTGTTGCGGTTTCACAAGCTGTTCGCGGGAGACAGGAATAATTGTGAGTATTTCTTTTTTCTTTTAATGTGATTTTTTTCTATTGCATTTTTTTTTTATGTGTTTTTTCATCCCTATCGCAGACGACAAGAACTACAAGAAGTTAGTTGTTACTGATTATTGCCAAATTTTGTTGACTGTTAACTTTTTTTTTTTATATTATAATCGGCTTCGGTTTGACCGCTATTTCGCCAGATTATGTCTACGATGGAGATGGAAATAGCGGTTCACGCTTACCTAGTAAACGGAATAACTCGGGACTATACTATGCTTTATTCTTTGTTTCTTTTACTATTTCTACTTACAACGTTCTAAGCCACAGTTTGTTTTACGACTTTTAATAACTCACGGGAAAATGTGTATAGTGTTTTGGCATCTGATTATTAAAAGTAAAAAAATGTAGGTACTTTTTTTTGGCTTGTCAAAATTTGTTTTTCACTTTATCCTCCGATGTTTGACTTTAGTACTAATCCAATAAGTTTGTAGTAGGTATGTCAAATTTGTTATATCACAAACTTGTACCATTTATAATAAATCATTTGTCCTGTCCTTAAAAATTTAATGTAAGCTTATTTGGTAGAATATCTTGTTCAAAAGCTGCAGGGTGTCGGTTCGATTTCCATTACGACAAATTTTTATGTAACTATAAATTTCTATGTCTGTGTATTCTGTAGGTACAAGAAAGAAGTATACAAGTATTCTTGGTTCCGATAGCACAAGCTTTGCTTGGTTTGAGGCTAGATGGCCCTGTGTGAAATGTTCTATGATATTTATTTTATTTAATACTAGATCGATCGCGTGGAAAAATGTAGTAGGACGAACGAGACGCTCTCCTGATGGTAAGTTTGAGTAACAAAACAAAGTCCAGGGTCCAGTAGAAAACCTCCTGGTAAAAATCTACCACCAAGCATTTGCAGTAAAAAAGTATCCTACATGTTAATCGAAACCACAAACAATATGTCTGTTAAATTTCATCCAAATCCATTCAGTAGATTTTGCGTAAAAAAATAACAAATATTCATACATACAAACTTTCGCATTTATAATACTATCTGCGCCCCGCGGTGTTATCCGCTACATGTTTTCGGGATAAAAAGTAGCCTATATCTTAATCCGGGGTATCAGCTACCTCCATACCAAATTTCATCAAAATCCATTCAGTAGTTTTTACGTGAAAAATTAACAAACATCCATGCAAACTTTGGCGTTCATATTGCTAGTAGGACAGATTTATCGACAGTAGGTATTGCCTTAAAAATGTACTTAAAAGTTATTAACACAAATTAGGTATAATAAATAAAATTTAATTGCAAGACACAACTATTTGTTTTGCAAGAATACAATCAATCAATCGTTTCCTAGCGGCGGTAACTGGGCCAGTAAGTACCAACGTACTCATCTTGAAAACATACACAACAGAAACTGCTTAGTTAGTATACGAATTTAATAGGTATGAAAAATTTGCTAATTACCTTAAATATACGAGTACGTGCCCACTTATATGAACAGTCGACATTCTTTGGTACTGACAACGATTACGCGTAAATTAAAAAAAAAATTGCATAGAAATTACAATCATCGTCAATAATTAAAACTATTCTATCCAAGCCATTCTAACATGGTTTTTTTTTTTAATGTAAAAAGTAATAATACGAACTAGACGCTCTTCTGATGGTAAGAGATAACGCCTGTCCATGACCATTGCAGCGATACACAGAACTTTGAGTGACGAAACAAAGTCCAGGCATCACTGCTTTGGCGCTCATTACTTTGAGACTTGCGATGGTTAGTCTCAACAGCCCAGTAATTTCGCTGCAGTACCCTTCAAACCGGAACACAGTAATGTTTACACACTACTGCTTAGCGGCAGAATAACTGGTACTGCGGTGGTACCTACCTAGACGAGCACCCGTTAAAGAGATCTACCACCGAGTAAAACTATTCTATCCAATCCATTCTAACTTGGTAATACCGCGTGGAATTTAACAAAAAGTTTGTCCAGTTGGCAGTATTTGATTATTCTATATGTTAAACCAGATCATAAACTCTATGTGTGCCAAATTTCATGCAAATCCGTTCAGCCGAACTCTACTCTCTCTACCTGTGGAACTCTGCCGGCGTCTGTTTTTCCCGCGAAGTACCAATTGTGTGTCTTCAAATTTAGACTAAACAGGTTTTTTTTAGGTAAGCGTGCTTCATCCTGGACTGCATCCTACTCAACATCAGGCAGGGTGCAGTCAAACGCAAACCTATACTGTATTAAAAAAAAAAACTGTTTTAACGTTATTGAACAAACAAACCATTAATCCTAAGAAACTGTCACATTTATGATATTAATAGCTGCGCCCCGCGGTGTTACGCGCTACGTGTTTTCGGGATAAAAAGTAGTCTATGTATTAATCCAGGGTCTCAGCTACCTCCATACCAAATTTCATCCAAATCCGTTCAGTAGTTTTTGCGTGAAGGAGTAACAAACATCCATCCAAACTTTCACATTTATAATATTTGTGGGATAGTAAAATACTTGAACAAAATTAATTTAATGTAATTATAAAACTGTTTTTGAAAGAAAAATAATGAAAGTATTTTCGATAAATATTTATAAACATAAGTCAAAGTCACATAAAGTATAAGTCAAAGTAGAGCCCAGTCATGCCTTAGCGAAAACAGAGGGCTGTTTTAGACTGACTATCGAATGTTTCAACGCAATACACACCAAAACAGTGATGCCCGGACTTTGTTTTGTTACTCAAAATTCTGTGTATCGCTGCGATGGTCATGGACAGGCGTTATCTCTTACCATCAGGAGAGCGTCTCGTTCGTCTCACTACTATTACATTAAAAAAGTTAAATTATGGACTTACCACAAGCTTCGGCGAAGTTTTGGAGGCAACACGAAAAGTCATGTTTCTCCACATTATATCACTTTCTCACGTAAATTAATAATTTTGGAATAAACCACTGATATTTCTGTACATAAACACAAACAAAAAGAATTATTATACAACACCTTTTTTTTCTCGCGTTCGCGCTAATGCTTCTATTTGGGATTTTGCTTGCTTGCAACACTGATTTTCATATATTTTTTTTTATAATTTTTTTTTTTTTTCACGTAAGTGGCCAGTGTTTTTTGTTTGTTTTGGCTGTGGAGAATTCGGTATGTAAAGAAAAAAAATACTTTGCTGATTCCAAAACCATTTCGAAATATTACATTCCTGTACATGATTTTTCCGTTTAAAACTCTTTAAACTATGAGACGGGGTTTATTTTAATAAAATACATAAAATAAATTTGACTTTCAATTAACCTCAAATGACGTCATGTCCTTGGCTGTATAAGGATTCTTTCAGTGCCTAAAAAGTACATATTTTACATATTCAGCCAATGTTATGACGTCATAACTATAAAAAGTTTGAAAATGTATTAGAATTAAACTACCGCATAGAAAGCCAAAATGTTCAAATTAGTTTCATAAAATAAAGTTATAAATCAGTAAAAAATATAAAATAAATACAAAAAAAAACTTTACATACCGAATTTACTTTTTTTTTAATGGAATTAATTGCAATGTCTAAATGCTTTATATACGGCCAGTTGCAGCGCGAATCTATTACTGATCATATTTGCAGAACCTTTTACATTTTATAATCACATTTTGACTAGCTAATTGTCGCGCTGGCGGTCAAGATTCAAAATTCAAGATTTCGGCCCTACGCGGCCTGTTTTATTCCGGAATGCTACAGCGGCTTAATTTTATTTCACAATTTCATAGTTTCCCAAAGGAAAAGTTGTACAACGTTGACGTTAACGTTGTGTTGTTGTTGTTGTTGTGTTGTAGCTGTATTGTGTTGTTGCTGTTGTATTTTTTTTTTATGGTTGACAGGCTATGTGTATGACCACAGCTCACCTGATGTTAAGTGACGGTGTGGTCGAAGATGGAAAACACACCTAGCCTGGAATGGAACTGGCTCTCAAATGAGACTGCCGGAACACACCGTTAGGTGCTTGGCGACAGATTTCCAACTTGAGGGTGGTAGCTAGCCAGCCGAGTACTAGAGAGTACGCTGCCACCATGCTGTGGTTTCCTCACGATGTTTTCCTTCACCGGCAGCTCAAGCTCATTGTTGGGGTTTCAATCCACGCACTTCGGCATGCGAATCGACCGCGCTAACCACTCAGCTATCATCGCTACATACATCGTATTGTATTGTTATTGTTGTTTGTTATGTTGTTTGCTGTGTTGTTTGTTGTGTTGTTGTTGTTGTTGTTGTTGTTGTTGTTGTTTTATAATAATAATAATGAGAGATAATAACTCAAGAGACTCTCGCTAGACGGTTGGGTCAAGGGTCAGCTTCAAAAGGCAGTGATCCTTGACACGGCGCGCATTGTGAGGAGGTTCCTCACTCTGCAGCCCTAACCTCCGGCAGCTGGAGCCCTGCCCCGCTGCCCCCTGCTGCTTATATTATTTATGTTTTATATGTAATGTAAAAAAAAATTAAAATATAAGAAAACATATAAATACCAAAGATAATAATAATAAAATCCCGTAGGGCATTACACACAGCGCCATCTGGCCCCAAACTAAGCAGAGCTTGTGTGATGGAAGTCAGATAACTGATAGAATACATAAATACTTCTTTTTTGTTGTAAATACATACTTATAATACATACAGAACACCCAGACACAGAACAAACATTTGTTTATTCACAAAATGTTTGCCCTGAGTGGGAATCGAACCCACGCCCCACAGCTTTCAAGGCAGATATACTACCAATGAGCCAACGGGGCTGTCAATGTATGGTATGACTTAATAGTGCCCTAAGTAGCAACTTAAGACATTATCAAGTCATTATCAAGTCAATGGGGGAGGCCTATGTCCAGCAGTGGACGTCCTACGGCTGAAATGATGATGATGATGATGATGAAGTCATTTATTTCGGTTTGTAAGTGATACCTAGGCTTTAGGTGTCAGGCCAACTTAGAGCCAGTGGGAAAGGTCAGTTCTTGTTCGAAATTTTATTAACTTACAACCTTACCTTACTTAAAGCAGCGACGACTAGACTTTGTTTTGTTACTCAGAAGTTCTGTGTATCGCTGCAATGGTCATGGACAGGCGTTATCTCTTACCATCAGGAGAGCGCCTCGTTCGTCTCATTACATTTACATCACCACACGGTTTCGTCACGATGAAAATTTTCATTGTTCAAATTCATTGTTGGGCTTTGAACCTACGCCCTGCGACGTGTGAACAGACCACGCTAACCACTGAACCATCAACGCTACAACACCGAGCTGTCTCAAATTAATGCACGCAAAAGCAGCGCAGAGCTATTTTCTTACCATCACGAGATCGTTTAGAAACAGTAGCTTAGTAGATAGGTACTTAAAAAATCATACATAGACAGCTAAAATTGCGCCTCTTTTTAGCGCAGTCGGGTAATGAAAACGTCAAAAACACGCGTCGATATATTTTATGCCCACGCTGTGTCTATATATTCGTGGAAACCCTCTCAAAAGTAGGCCAGTATGGCCAAAACTGTAATTAGATACTTGTTTTGGTTAATAATTTCCTATACCTATGTTACGGAATATAATTAATGGCATTATCGACATTGCCTAGGTATTATAATTCTATTTTAATTTGACAGCCCTGTTGGTTCATTGGTAGTGTGTCTGCTTCAAGAGCTGAAGGGCGTGGATTCGATTCCCACATAGGACAAACTTTGTGGTATAAACTAATGTTTGTTCTGTATGTATTATATCCTATCGTGGGACATTGCACACAGCGCCATCTGACCCCAAACTAAGCAGAGCTTGTACTATGGAAGTCAGATAACTGATAGAATGCTTAAACACTTTTTTAATGTCCTATGGTATTTATTTATTATAATTCTATTACAAAAATGGTATGTTAAAGATAATTGTTACACATTTATATCTTTTGAATGATAAATAAATGTGTCATTAGGTTTTTTTTTTTTTGGGCTGTTTTCTTTCAGGCGGTTTTACTATTTTTTTAAATTTGTTTAATCTCTTTAGCAGGGGGCTGGCAAAAAATGTGTTAAGGTTTCTGTGTCACGCTTTTGATTCAATCGCAAAACGTATTTTTCTCATAATTCAGTTTAAAGTTCGTATGCTTCTCAAAATATATCTTTTGCAAAATGTTTGTTTCGAAAAATATCTCTATTGAATTTTATGAATTTTGATTTTTTTTTTTTTTTTTTTAATGTTTGACAGGCCAGGTGTTTGACCACAGCTCACCTGATGTTAAGTGAAGGTGTGGTCGAAGATGGCAAAGCACACCTAGCCTGGAATGGAACTAACTCTCAAGTGAGGCTGCCGGAACACACCGTTAGATGCTTGGCGGCAGATTTTCAACTCTCGCGTGGTAGCTAGCCAGCCGAGTACTAGAGAGTACGCTACCACCATGCTATGGTTTCCTCACGATGTTTTCCTTCACCGGCAGCTCAAGCTCATTGTTGGTGTTTGAACCCACGCCCTTCGGCATGCGAACCTACCGCGCTAACCACTGAGCTATCATTGCTACAAAATTGAAATAATGTCTCTATTGCATTACGGTTGTTTCTTAAAATAATTATCTTAATCTTTATTCCATAATTTTTGTGTCTCAAAATGTATTTCCCATTAGGCCCCATTATCAAAATACATTTTTTTTTGCATAATGGCCATTTCTCAAAATATCCCTTTCGCATTACGCTCGTTTCTCAAAATATCTTTGTTCCATTTATTTTCGTATCTTTATAAAAATGTTTTAGCTATATTCCAAATAATCTTTTGTAGTAAATGAGTCCATAATTTTAGGCAGGATTTCCAAAACTTGTAATAACTTTGTCATTATGAAGTAAACAACAATTCTGATCGCGCATTTACGAAGTCTAACTCGGTCTGTATTACCCATTAAAAAAAGATCTAGTGATTAAAAACTAGTGAGGTATAATCGGTCAATAACATTGTATCCTTATTCTATACATTGGCAGCAACACAGCATACCATGTGTAATATTTTTGATGTAATTGGAGATTTGTTCGTGTGATCGCCGAGCCTAGTAAAGGCAAACGTACAAACCAAACCAGTAGCACACATTCATACTTTTTTAAAATATAATATTTACAACGATTTATTTTATTCTCGGTGACTTGAACTTGGAGCTAAGTTACTAAATAACTGAAAACTATGTTTTCTTTTATATGTTTTTTTAAGGTAATAATGAATATTGTATTTTTTTTTAATGTAAAAAGTAATGAGACGAACGCGACGCTCTCCTGATAGTAAGCGATAACGCCTGTCCATGACCATCGCAGCGATACACAGTATTTTAAGTAACAAAACAAAGTCCAGGGTATCACTGCTTTGGCGCTCATTACTTTGAGACTTTTGATAGAGTTAGCCTCAACAGCCCAGTAATTTCGCTAGCTGCAGTACCCTTCAAACCGGAACACAGTAATGCTTACACACTACTGCTTGGCGGCAGAATAACTGGTACTGCGGTGGTACCTACCTAGACGACCTCCTGCTAAGGAGATCTACCACCAAGTGAAACCTGAAAAAGACTGTTTTTAAGTAATGAACAGCAATGTGCTCGAGCTGCCGGTGAAGGAAAACATCGTGAGAAAACCATAGCATGGTGGTAGCGTACTCTCTAGTACTCGGCTGGCTAGCTACCACGCGAGAGTTGAACATCTGCTGCTAAGCATCTAACGGTGTGTTCTCGCTAAAAGCGATCTCTTCGGAAGAAGAGAAGGTTCTTTCGAAGGTGCTTTTGTTCTCTGTACTTTTTTTTCTATCTATCTATCTCTTCTGTGCAATATAAGTACACGTCACTGATTCAAAACAGATAGGAGATGCAACACCATATTTTAAAAAAAAGGAAAAATGTAACTTTAAAATCAATGAAGATTTGATGAGATTAAAATTTAATTAATTTCCTCTTCCAAAATTGTTTTTTTTTTTAATGTAAAAAGTAATGAGACGAACGCGACGCTCTCCTGATGGTAAGAGATAACGCCTGTCCATGACCATTGCAGCGATACACAGAACTTTGAGTAACAAAACAAAGTCCAGGGCATCACTGCTTTGGCGCTCATAACTCCTAAATTGTATTATTGTTAAAATATAATAATAAGTAATTCATGTTGACAAAAGTAACGGACTCTAGTGTCTGTGGAGGGTATAATTATAAAAAAAAAATATCGTAGGACTATACACACAGCGCCATCTGGCCCCAAACTAAGCAGAGCTTGTGTGATGGAAGTCAGTTAACTATATCATAAAACTATACATATATACTTTTTTTTTTGTAAATACATACTTATAATACATACAGAACACACAGCCACAGAACAAACATTTGTTGGTACATACAATGTTTGTCCTGAGCGGGAATCGAACCCGCGCCCTTCAGCTCTCAAGGCAAATATGCTACCAATGAGCCAACAGGGCTGTCAAAGAAAGCTGTCAATGTAACGATTTCGTAGGTAATTGTAATACTGTATCATTTTATATTAAATTCGTAGATTCAAACAATACCTATAAAATCAGTGACACAGTTAAACTGTACTTAGGTTTCTAGTAATGCTTATTTTGCCATTTTTAGACCAATATCGCCGGCATAACAAACAACTGTTGCTAAGACAGTCTTACGCGACTGCGGCGAAGTCATCAATGTATAATTGGCTTCGCACGAGAAAACAAAACTCAAAATTTAACAATCCAGTAGTTTCGGAGCCTATTCAATACAAACAAACAAACAATCACAGTTTATCTAAAAGAGAGGTTAAATTTAAAGTTGCTAATTGGCTCAAGACCTTAAATTACATCGAAACAGAAAATATTTTAAAAGTTATAGAATAGAAAGAACATCTCAGCAATACACATCCTCTCATACACACAATCAAGTTCACTACACACTCACACTCACAAATTTAATCACCTGCGAAACCTGACATCAGGTTTTGTATTTACACACATCCACATTGTTACTCAACACACATACATTACACATCCCGAGAGGTTCATTTTACTCAACATTACATTTTTAGTTTAAGACATTCTAATGTAATTTTTAAATATTATTTTTTTCCTGTTTTATTCTTTAGTTTTTTTATCGCTTTTTTTCCTTTATATACACAATAGAAATAAAGCAAATAATTGTTTCACACGACGTCCTTGCCTTACGAAGCTTTTGTTTGGTATATATGCTGTCTGCCGTAATACAGGAGTTAATCCTAGCTCGGCAGCAGCCATTCACTTAATTCGAAACTACCTCCAGTTGCAGATTTATTAGATTTATTACTTAGTCAATTTTAATTTTTATGTTCTCTGTATTATGTTTAGATGTGATAAATGTGTATATATGTTTATATCAATACAATGTAATGTATAATATGTCCTACGAAATAAAGTTTCAAATTTCAAATCAAATCTTTCCTCTTTATAATAGTATTGAAGATAGATAGATTGATTAACTGTTTATTGTACACACTAAAAACAATACAAAACAGAAGAAATAAACTTAATTAATAGGTGTAACAACTGGCGACCTTATCGCTATAAGCTATCTCTTCCAGGCAACCTTAGGACGGATAGCACAAAAGCTGAAGTCGACTATCTCTAACCATTTCTTTCTCTTTGTCCTCAGCTCTGGCTCTCTGCGACTGGTCTAATCTTCAAACACGTCGCCGCAACCTAGCTCGTCGGCACTGCGGCCCCAAGCAGCACACCGAGAACTTCAGCCGCATCGGCTCCATCGCCACCTTCGAGTCCATAGAACTCATCGAAACCCTTAACAAAATCACCAAAAGCACCGACCGAGCCATCAACATCAAGCCAATCCTCATGAGGACAGCCATGAACATGTTCACCCACTACATGTGCAGCATCAGATTCGAGGAAGACAACGCCACATTCAACAAAGTCGTCGATAACTTCGATGAAATCTTTTGGGAGATCAACCAGGGTTACGCCGTCGACTTCCTGCCATGGCTGGCGCCGTTTTATAAGAAGCACTTGGATAAGCTTTCGAATTGGTCTCAGGAAATACGTTCCTTCATTCTTTCTCAGATCGTCGACCAGCGGGAGGTGATATTGGACGTCGATCAACCTGAAAAGGATTTCCTGGATGGTCTGCTTCGAGTTTTGCGCGACGACCCTTCCGTGGATAGGAACACCATTATCTTCATGCTCGAAGACTTCTTGGGGGGGCATTCCTCTGTTGGGAACTTGGTCATGCTGTGCCTCACTGCTGTGGCGAGAGATCCTGATATAGGGAAGAGAGTGCGACAGGAAGTTGAGCATGTTACTAAAAGCAAGCGAGCTGTCAATTTAGAAGATCGGAACAGCTTACCGTACACTGAAGCAACCATTCTGGAATGCCTTCGACACGCTTCGTCTCCGATCGTTCCTCATGTTGCGACGGAACATGCGACAATCGCTGGTTATGGTATCGAAAAAGACACAATTGTCTTCATCAACAATTACGTGTTAAACATGTCAAAGGATTACTGGAATGAGCCGGAAAAATTTGATCCGAGCAGATTTTTGGAACGCAACAAAATTAGGGTGCGTCGCAATTCCCTTTGCGACTCTGGGATGGAGTCTGACAACGAAAGGAACTGGGGGAAGCGCTCCTCCGAGGTGGAACAGGAAGTTCTGTCCGTCAAGAAGAATATTCCACACTTTCTACCTTTCAGCATCGGGAAGAGAACATGTATTGGGCAGACTTTGGTTACGACGATGTCGTTCACGATGTTTGCTAATATCATACAGCATTTTGATGTCAGGGCTGAACACCCTGAGGATTTAAAGCAAAAGCCAGCGTGTGTGGCGTTGCCAAAAGATACATACAATTTACACATCATTCCTAGGAAATAAAAAACGTATGGTAAGTCATCGAAAAGAGCTAACCGAAACTCAAATGCATTGTGTAACCACTGTTTGACACGAGACCCAAATTTTAGAAGTCCGTACTAAACATGTTAGGTAGATATACATTTTTTTTCTTTAGTTTTGGCGTCGCTTTTTGAGAATTTGCCAGTGACTTATATTTTTCAAGTTACAAAAATTAAATAAGTTGCCTCGAAGCTATAGTTTAAGTCAAAATCTAGTCTTGGTCAAGCACAATCCGTGTCAGTCAAGTCCTGTTTTAGTAACTTTACTATAAAGCTTCGATGGAGTTTTGGAACGCGAAAAGTTATGTTTCACCACATTATCATTTTCCCACACTCGCACTTGTGATCCGGCACTTTATGAATAAAACACCACCATTTTTATGCATAAACACTCGACAAAACACTAGTTTTGGAAAAAAATACAACGGGGTGACACAACTCTTTCCGCGTTCCCGCCAAACCCCCTTGACATCTCTTTTAATAATTTTGTACATTACATCTCAATTAAAACCTTCAAACTACAGACTTTTTAAAAAGAATCAAAGGTAACAAAATTAAAAAAAAATTGATAACTTGACACTGGCAAATGTACAGAAAGTGCGACGCCAGGTCCTCCTCGGAGAAATAAGAAAAAAAATGTTACTTTCATACTTTGATTAGGTAGTTAGACAGCTAGGTTGGTATAACCAATCAAATCCTTTATGCATGCGATTTAAGCCAACATCCAAACCCCATTCTTAGTTCACGCCTCTATTCTATAAGACAAATTGCCTTTTTGCAGCCTGGAGTAATTTTTGAGATTACGTTAATAATATTTTTAAGGCAATCAGTGCTAATGAACAAGACGCTTGTCCGATGGTAAGAGATAACTGCCAACTATCAATGCGAAGATCCATAAATACTTAATCGAAGTAAAAATCATTTTACAATGATTTCCATCATGTCAGTTTACACTAAATTTACGAGTATAATATTTATAAAAGTGCACATATTTTTTTTCTGTAACGGCCAGTAAACTAATTAAAAAAAAAAAAGAATGACAAAGGAGTTTTATCTAAATGATTCGTGAAAATTAAAGACTTCGGTTCATTAATCGTGATTCAAACGCATTGATAATGCTTTTGTTAGCTCTTTTCGTAACTGTTAGAAGCAATAGTTAATCAAAATTGACATAAGTTACGCTCCATAAACCATTACAAGTATACCAAATGTATACATAATATCCATATGAAGACAAGCTTTTACATTTCACATAAAAACAAATAACTTTTTTTAAATAATTTGACAACTAGGTTTTCGTTCTCGTTAGACAGTTTAAGTGGTTTTTTTTTTCGATCTATCAACATAAAATTTCAGTAGTACCTCGATTGTTGTCACTGCAAAAAGTAGTTTCAATTTACTTTCCATTTTTTTTATCGAGTACTAAAACACAGATAACCATCCAATCGTATCACAATCGGACTAATGGGTAACGTCCTATAATTTATCGTACAAAAAAAAGCTTGTCTCAATAAAAAAACCACTAATGACATACCTTGGTAATTCGGTATGTAAAGAAATAAAAAATACTTTACTGATTTCGAAATATTACATTCCTGTACATTGCTTTGCAAAATCTTTAAACCATGAAATTGGGTTCATTTTAATAAAATACATGATATAAACTTGGCTTTCAATCGGCCTCTAATGATGTCACATAGTAGGCTGTATAGGGTTACTTTCAGTGCCTAAAAAAAGCAATGGCAAAACAAAAGCTGTCAATGTCAATTTAACGGCAGCCATGATAACCTCTTCCATACACGTACATTGAGTTGTTTTTTGCTTTATTGATACAAATATCTGGGTTATTTTACTTTAAACGTTACTCGGACTCTGATTCGCTCTACGCGGTAACGGACTGATATGGCTGAAATAAGATGACTTCATCCCAATTGTCAAAGTCAATCAAATGTGTCAAAATAGCTGTGTATACTTTTTTGTTTTACATGGCAAAGGCGTACATATTCAGCCTGCTTTATGTCGTCATTGCTATAAAAAGTTTGTGAACTTACTAAATCAACCACCGCATTGAAAGCCAAAACATTAAAATTAATTTCACAAAATAAAGTTAAAAAATATGAAAAAAACTTTGCATACCGAATTCTGTTTAACTTCGAAGTATTTTTTGTTTGAAATTTAAATTAGTATTTTTTTTTTGTTTTTTTTTTTGGTTATTTGCACTTATGACATTTCAATTACATTATGCGTTTTCTTTGTCGATAGTTTTACTGTTTTTTTTTAACAGTACACTTTAAAAAAAAAACTAAAATTAATTATTTTTTTAGAACACCGCACTGTAATTCAAATGCGTTTTTTTTAAAATTGATTTGGTTAAAAATAACTATCACACTCAAGGGGAAGAACTCACGGGAGCTTATTTAATAAATAATTAAAATAAATTATTATTTTTGTAAATGCGCTGGTTTTTGGCTTTATACTATAAAAGATATATACAAACTAGAAACCTTTCCATAATAAACTATATATTCAAATTCGCTTTCTTTTGCGTACAGGGTTATTCTAATTTAAACAAAATCTCCTACAGGTTGCTTTTTAACATCATGTTTAGAAACTTCAAATACGTGACCGCCATAAATGTTTTCTTTATAAAGAAAAAAAGAAATACAATGCCATATTAATATAAAAGTAATTTTAAATTCACTAAAAAAAATTTCAATTACCCGGGTGTTACCCGCTACATGTAGCCTATGTGTTAATGCAGGGTCTCAGCTACCACCATACCAAATTTCATCAAAATCCATTCAGTAGTTTTTGCGTGAAAGAGCAACAAACATACGTACAAACTTTCGCGTTTGTAATATTAGTAGGATTAGTAGAATGTGTTCCAATCGAGGCTAGGTGTGTTTACTATCTTCGACCACGCTGTCATTTAACATCAGGTAAGCTGTGATCAAAACCTAGGCTGTCAATCATAAAAAAGTGTATTCATCTCAAAATGTCAGATATGAAATAGAATCCCGTTAAAACTGACATTATAAATGTCTTTTGAAACAAATAGCATTCCAACCTTTGACATAGACGTCAATTTACACAATTGTTTTGGCCCATTTCCCCCCATTGCTGGCATTTTTCCATATCTCTCTCATTGCTATGAAGACCAATCCTTTTCATGAGCATCAAATTCATTTTTCACTGTCTTCTAGGCCGGTCTGCTGGTCATTTAGCCTTCGACCAATCCCACTTTGACACAAAAGTTTTGCAAGTTATAGAAATACTGCAAAAACTGTCTCTTGTGGGGCTCTTATCTGAAGGTAAAAATACACTAGAATCGTTGTTGTACTGGGTAAATAATATAATATTGCATTTCTTCTAAATAATTTTTACTCTATTAGTTATCGATTTGTATAGTTCTCAAAGTTACATCTAATGATGATGATGGTGCGAGTGAAACGGCTTGTCGTTTTCTCTCACTCGCACCACTATAAGTAGGTACACCAGCGGGACCTTTCGCGCGCCAGTCTGCGCGTGCCGCTCGCACGGGATGGTCGTCTTTGCTGTGCGCTCTGCCATGCCTTGCGGTGCCACTCGTAGTCACTACACTCTATTTGTATACATAAATACAATTTTAATATTTTATATAGCTATTTTACTGCATACACATTTATGTAGTTCTAATAATAATTATTATCGGGAGATAGTATGGTCGTCCAGCCGCAAGATGGGTCGACGATATCGTCACCGTCGCGGGTCGAACCTGGACCAGATTGGCACAGGACCGAGGCAGATGGCATGCAAAGAGAGAGGCCTATACCCAGCAGTGGGATAAAGAAGGCTGTGGATGATGATGATGATGATAGTATTTTCCATTCCTGGTTGCTTGAAAGAAATCGCTTTTAGCGATAAGGCTGCTACTTGTGGCAACAGCTCGTAAGATTCTTTTCTGTTTTTTGTGTGCTCAATATAAAGTTTCTATCTTAATAACAAAAAAAAATAGTATTCTGTTCGCGATTACTAACTAAATTACAAAACATGATGTTGAGATGCAATCTGTAAGATTTTTGTAAACAATATAAAATTTGCAATGGCATATAATAGATATTGCGGTTCAATATTAAATACATATTTTTTACTGCAATATCATTGTTAAAAATTAATACTATCTTTAGTAAATAGGCTTTTAGTAATTATAGGTTCTTTAAAAAAAAATTAAATATTAGAATTTAATTTTATGAATCATTTATTGCGTAATAGTTATTATTAAATTTAAATCTATAAATAGAATAGTTCAACGATATGGTTGTACTGAATATATAAAAAGAAAGGCCAAATGTAAGATTAAATTAAATTAGTTATTTTTAATTTCTCGTGTTTTGTTGGAAGAATCATTGTCTAACTGACTTCCAATAGGAGGAAGGTTCTTAATTCAACTATCTCTTTTTTTCTATTTTTTTTTTTGGCCCTCAACTATCTATCTTTGTCTTTGGTTTTGTGTTACAAAATTAAATAAATTGATTTCGTTTTTTTTTTTAATTTCAAACCGCTTCTAGTATGTTTTATTATTAAGAAATTATTAAAATAATTGGTATTTGTAATTCATCGCTTTTTTTATATACTGCTTTTATTATTAAACGTGTAACTGATTTAGTTAATAAGCCAAATGCAAGTATAGATTTCATTTTAGCTTTTCAACTCGCCATGACTTGCACCTGGCTGATAACTTTATAATTATTATTGCTAAGAAATTGTCGGATAATATAATCCATAACCGTGAATGAAAAATAATCATTAATTATATAATTAGAAATCTACAATTTTGTTTAGAATATTTTTTATGACTATGTTTTAATTTTGGGTATATAAGTCATATAAACTGTATTGTGAACCATCGTAAATTAAAAAGATAAACATGGTGGTAACTTCTTTGAACTTTTTTTAAAATTATTTTGATTTTTGTAATTAGAAAATTGAAAATATTTCCTTTTTAAAACATCCAGTTGACATTATTGTACTAATAGGTTTTAGTTTTTTTTTTTATGGTCTGATTAATTTGTTTTAACAATTCGAACCAACGTGGACCATAGGTACGGCTTTGTGGTAGAACGGAGGGGCCGTTTGGGAAACAATACTGTGTTTCTCGGGCGACCAATTTTCCATACCACGGGGCCTTATGGGATTAAGCTTAGATGTAAGGCGATGACTTGGCATTTCTCTTGATTCGTTAGTTTGTAAGATTTAGAGAGTCGCAGTAGAAATGTGATCCAAAAGATTTCTTTTTTTTCTCAATGAAAACTGAAATTATAGTCGAGTATACTTATTGCAAGTTAATAAATTGTTTAATTTTTCCCCCTTGTCCTTATCCTCAAACCGAATATTATTAATAAGCTAAACTTTTTTTTTTATGTATGTTTGACAGCCCCGTTGGCTCATTGGTAGTATATCTGCCTTGAGAGTTGTAGGGCGTAGGTTCGATTCCCACTCAAGGCAAATATTTTGTATATAAACAAATGCTTGTTCTGTGTCTGGGTGTTCTGTATGTATTATAAGTATGTATTTTTTTATGGTTTGAGCACAGCTCACCTGATGTTAAGTGAAGGTGTGGTCAAAGATGGTAAAGCACACCGATGAAAATGGAACTGGCTCTAAAATGAGGCTGCCGGAACACACCGTTAGATGCTTGGCGGCAGATTTTCAACTCTCGCGTGGCAGCTAGCCAGCCGAGTACGCTACCACCATCCTATGATTTCCTCACGATGTTTTCCTTCACCTTTGCACAAGCTCATTGTTGGGGTTTGAACCCACGCCCTTCGGCATGCGAATCTACCGCGCTAACCACTGAGCTATCATCGCTACAAAAAGGGTGTCGAACAAAATCGACACACGTTAAGGGGTATGGGGCGGATCCTAAATTTCGTGATGTCACATTTTAAAAACTAATATATTTGACAGCCCCGTTGGCTCATTGGTAGTATATCTGCCTTAAGGTGGTTCGATTTCCATACAAATATTTTTTTCCTATTATGGACAAATGGAGTATAATTTTACAGTGAAATCACAGCTACTGGCATTTATTTTAGTGTTTATTTGCGGTAAAACACAATTAGTTGGATAAAACAGTAGATTATCTTTATCTACCGTTTCATTCAAGCAATTGTAATTTACCGCAAATAAAGACCAAAGTAAATGCCAGTAGCTGTGATTTCACTGTAAAATTATACTGCATTTGTTCAGAAATGGAAAAAAATTATTTGTATGGAAATCGTACCACCTTAACGTATTCCAAAGTTTCGATTGTGTTGTTACGCGACGGAAGAACAAACCGGTATAAAGTCATCAATATACCGCAGTAACCTCATCATTATTCGTTTAGCATGCGCAT
Source organism: Biston betularia (assembly GCA_905404145.2). Taxonomy (NCBI): domain Eukaryota; kingdom Metazoa; phylum Arthropoda; class Insecta; order Lepidoptera; family Geometridae; genus Biston; species Biston betularia. The sequence goes on along the minus strand of FR989892.1, from coordinate 327,267 downwards.
ACATTTTTGCACACTAACCTACCACAATACAAATCATACTACTCCCACTAATATTATAAATGTGAAAGTTTGGATGGATGTTTGTGACTCTTTCACGCCAAAATTACTGAACGGATTTGGATGAAATTTGGTGTGGAGGTAGCTGAGACCTCGAATTTATAAATAAGCTATTTTTTATCCCGAAAACATGTAGCGGGTAACACCGCGGGGCGCAGCTATTTGAATCCAACTTTCCACTAATATTATAAATGTGAAAGTTCGGATGGATGTTTGTTACTCTTTCACGCAAAAACTACTGAACGGATTAGGATGAAATTTTGTATGGAGGTAGCTACCTGGATTAACACAAAGGCTACTTACCCTCCACAGTAATGTTTACACACTCAAACGTTCTCTAAATGACAGTGAACACAGCATCATAATGGGTCCACAAGAAATGAATAAATACATATTGGAGGGCATTAAACACAGCGCCATCTAAACGCAAACTAAGCAAAGCTTGCACTATGGGAACCAGACAGCTGACAGAACACTTAAATACTTTTTTTTGTAAGTACATACAGTACACCCAGACACAGAACAAACAACGATGTTAGTCACGCAAATGTTAGTCCTGGGTGGGAATCGAACCCACACCCTTCAGTTCTCGAAGCAGACAAACTACCAATGAACCAACATGGCTGTCAAATATGATGCCGATATTGTGTTAATTGTTCGTTTATTTTCCATCAGGCGTCGCGACGTGAACGTGTATTGCTCGCCATACGATACAGGCGTTCTTGAGACCTGTATGTTGATATATGTACACTTATGTACGCACACTAACACACACCCACACACACAGAAACACACGTACTAACACTCTCTGTCACACGTTTTTTTTTTTTTTTTGCCGTCCTCCTCCGCCAATGTTCCTCTGACATGATCAGAGCCTTTATTTAGGTTATGTTAGTTGCGACTCTGTATCTTTTTAGTTAGTGCTACCACTGTAGCTTTAGTATTTTTATTTTTTCATATATCAAAGGAATCTATCGTATTTGTAATGTTTAAAATAGTCAGTATAATTAAAATATTCATATTATTGTTTGTAGAATTATTAAAAAGTAAATTATTATTAAAATTGGATAAAATGTAAATTGTCATAATTACAATTTAAATTATTATTTGTAAAATTGTTGTTAAAAAGTAAAATATTATAAAATTCTTATTATTAAAATTGGATTAAATATAAAATTTGTCATATCCTTAAAATTAATTTATGTTGCAATATATTGTTGGATCAGACCATATTATAAATTACCTAAAAAATGTGCTTTAACCTGGGAGACAAGTAACAGTTTTCTTTCCAACTTACCCACGTGCGTGCAAAACTCATAATCTGTCACACGTTTGTCACAGACACACCCACTCGCTCTCTCTCTCTCACACGTCTCGCCTGATGGTAAGCAGAGTATAAGTCTTAGCCGGGTGGTGGATAGCCGTAACCCCAACCGGAATGTGTAGCGATGATAGCTCAGTGGTTAGCGAGGTAGGTTCGCATGCCGAAGGGCGTGGGTTCAAACCCCAACAATGAGCTTGAGCTGCCGATGAAGGAAAACATCGTGAGGAAACCATAGCATGGTGGTAGCGTACTCTCTAGTACTCGGCTGGCTAGCTACCACGCGAGAGTTGAAAATTTCAACCAGTTCCATTCCATGGTATTATCCATAAAATTATTAACTTATAAACAAAAATTAAATTACGTCACACGAATTTTGATATTTTTACCCCTCCCCGTTCTTGTCATAGCTGGTCACATTTGTGACACTCCCTACCCAGTGTCATGTCACATTTTTGCAATTTTACGTTAAGAAAATTTATGAAATTAGATATAAAATTTTGATATTTTGAAAAAATGTGATTTCACAAAATTTGGTACCCCTGCCCGCCCCTTGTCACACAATGTCACACTTCGTCGACCTCCCCCCCCCCTTGTGACGTGTGACGTAATTTATGGATGGCCCCCCTAGGCAGGGATGTTAGATGGCCACTCTGAAATCCTTGTACCAGCTGGCTAAAAAGCTGGTATTGAAGACGGAAAACTGGTACCAGGGTTGCCAGATGTCGAATTTTTTAAAAAAGGTTAAAAATCGCTTTAAAACTTTGTTTCACACATATATTAAAATAAGTATAGGTTTGTATTTTCATTCCTTGAGGTTGGAGCTAGTTTTTTAAAAGTACTCTGGATTGGAATGTTTTTTATATGCATCTCAAAAAGTTGTCGGTTATATTATACGTATTTTTGTCGGTCTACGGCAAATCTTGGTGTTTCTGCGTACCAGGACCGAGTAACCTTAGTACATGATGCTAAAACCTAGTATGAATACCAAGAAGCTGGTACGTCTAACATCACTGCCCCTAGGTGTGCTTAACCATCTTCGACTACACCTTCACTTAACATCAGATAAGCTGTGGTCAAACACCTAGCCGATCAAACATTAAAAAAAACTGTCGGGATAAATAATAGACAAAACGACTTTATGAAAGGAATTATATATTAGTCGATAAACTTTGTAAGCACTGACATACCTTTAAGGAAATTGTGAATCAATAAAATATGTTTTATGTACGGCAAAAATGTAATTTATTTTGAGGTGTTGTAACACTTTGTAAAATCACTTGAGTAAACAATGACATACTGACGTCAATATCTAGAATAATTTAAGTTTTACATACCTATTACATCACAATAGTCAATAGTCAAACACATCATATTTTCTTGTTTTAACATAAAATATCTCTTATCCATTGTATTCGGTATCAATATCTAACGAAACGTGCTACATCCTAGCATGACAGACAATCTACAATGTTTCGTAAAAGATGCCAGCTTTGATCAATCGCAACTCGTTTGAAATAACAAATATTTTTGCCATAATTTTATTTATGCTACACAGGTTCCACGCGTCATTTGTCGATATAGAAAGAAATTAGTTTACAATTCATTTGTCGTGATAATTTGTAATTTAATAAGCTCTATTGTTCGTCACCGAAACTTGACTGCCGTAGGGGATGTACTCCAAAACGGGGGACTTGTTGTCGAAAAATTCAATTATTTCGGTGGCACCGCCTCCGCCTCCTCTGCTGCTGACGATGGACTGAGCCAAATTAGAGTTGACCCGGCCTCCTGCACTTCCTCCGAAGACTCCGAAGCCGTTGCCGGACGAGTAGTTGTTGGTGCTGAGGATGGCGCCGCCGGAACCTCCTCCTACACTCATCAATCCGAAGCTAGGGCCAGACGAGAATCCGCTAACGTTGGTGGAGCTAGTGGCCACGGAGCCCGATGACACTCCCACTCTTGATGCCTGGTAGGAAGGGGCACGGTAGCCCCCCGAGCTCGCGAATGACCCGGTGCTGGAGCTGGCGACGCTTCTGACGGGCGCTGGGCGAGGTGCGACCGGGGCGACGTATTGCCTGCCACCGTATAGGGAGCTGGAGCCGCTGTTCGAGTTGCTGTTTGAGCTGCTGCTGGACGTGGACATACTGCTGGACCCTGCTCTTCCTCCGATCATGGCGTAGGTGGGCGCGGTCTTTTTAGTCTCAGTATAAGTTGTGGTGGTTTTGGTCCTAAGATCGTCCGATTGTGCGGATTCCCTTTCGATCTGAACCTGAAGTGCGTCGGCCTGCCGTCTGCTGCTGCTCGCTTGCTGGTTTGCCTGGTTAATCCGCTGCGAAGCGGCGATGTCCTCGGACCTCTGGAGGGCATCGAAGTCCTGCTGTCTCTGTGCAGCGGCGGCTGCCTCGGATCTAGCCCTGGACGCAGCTTGCGCCGCGACGGATTGTGCCGACGACTGTCTCGATGAAGCCTCGGCGTAGCGTTGCTGGGCCGCTGCATAAGCTGCCTGAGCTTGTTGGGCCCTTTGGTTGGCCGATTGCAGCTTGGCCGCCGCTTCATTGGCTCTCTGGTTAGCGTTTGCCTGGTCTTGAGCTGCTTGTTGGGCTAGTTGGTTAGCTTGGGCCCGTTCAGCTGCCGCTTGCTGGGCCTTCTGCGAGGCCGCGGCCTGGTCGGCTGAGGCCTGTTGAGAGAGCTGGTTAGCAGATTGCTGGTCTGCTGTAGCCTGATCAAGAAGCTGGCTGGCTTGCGCCTTGTTGGTTTGAGCCTGGCTTACTCTTTGGCTGGCAAGCGCCTGCTCTTGTGCGGCTTGCTGGGCGAGTTGTTGGGCCTGAGCCAGATCAGCGGTAGCCTGTTCGAGCATCTCTCTGGCTTGAGCCTGCTGAGCGCTGGCCTGGTTGGCTCTCTGGTTGGCGGCTGCAGAGTTCTGTTCTGCTTGTCTGCCCAGTTGTGTGGCTTGGGCGTATTCGTTGTCGGCCTGCTCTGCTCTTTCTCTGGCGGCAGCTTGCTGCTGAGCGGCCTGGTTGGCTCTCTGGGTGGCGGCGTTTTGCTCGGAGGCGGCTCTCTCGGCCAAGTCTCTAGCCTGCTGGTCGGTATAGGAGGCCTGTGCGGCTGTCTGACTGGCTGCGGCTTCTTGTTGCGCGGCTTGGTCGGCGAGCCGTCTAGCCTGTTGGGCTTCGGCTTCTGCTTGTGCAGCGAGCCGTCTGGCTTGTTCCAACTCAGCTTGTGCCTGATCGGCTGCCTGTTTGGCGGCGTCAATATCGACCCCGGCTTGGTTCGCCCTCGCGGAGGCGTCGGCGGACGTGGCTTGGTCTTGTTGAATTTTCAGCCTGAGATTCGCCTGTTGTGCGGCCTCCTGAGCAGTTTGCTGTTCTCTCTGTTCAGACCTCTGTATGCTGACAGATTTTGCTTCATTTGCGGCTTCCTGAGCGACCGCGTTGATGGAGCTCTGCTGCTCTCGCTGCCGGTTTATTAAAGCGTTGTTCTGTTGCAACTGTGAGATGACCTCCTGGTAACGAAAACATTACTGTACATGACTACTATTAGGTACACGTGTATTTGGGTCGTATAGTTAACCATGACCTATATATTTTACGAAATATGTGTATGTACATATTTCGTAAAATTGGTCACTGTTCACGTTTGATTCAATGTGTGTGTATGTATGTATACTTTTCACTTTTTCATGATGAACGAAGGATTATTTATCAAAATTTGCATTGGAAGTATTAATTTACCATTAGTTTACTTGGTGGTAGAACTCCTTAGCAGGAGGTCGTCTAGGTAGGTACCACCGAAGTACCAGTTATTCTGCCGCCAAGCAGTAGTGTGTAAGCATTACTGTGTTCCGGTTTGCAGGGTACTGCAGCTAGCGAAATTACTGGGCTGTTGAGGCTAACTCAACTAAAAGTCTCAAAGTAATGAGCGCCAAAGCAGTGATGCCCTGGACTTTGTTATGTTACTTAAAGTTCTGTGTATCGCTGCGATGGTCATGGACAGGCGTTATCTCTTACCATCAGGAGAGCGTCTCGTTCGTCTCATTACTTTTTACATAAAAAAAAAAGTTTTAAATTGTCACTTTCAATGTTCAGATTGTCGAATAAGAGACAGGACTTATGTCAGGTCGTCAGTATATGCTGCAGTACCAGTTTATTGTCAGAGGAACGGTCTGTATGCATTACTATAGCCTAGATATTGCATTTATATTAAACATGTTATACAGTGAAACTTGGTTAAGTGGAACCTGGATTTCTCCATAACTGGAACTGATGCTGTGGTCCCGCCACTTTGGCACTGCATTACCTCTGTTAGTGGGACGAAGCAAACCTTCTTTTTTAATTATTTTATTTATGGTTGACAGGCTGGTTGTTTGACCACAGCTCACCTGATGTTAAGTGAAGATGTGGTCGAAGATGGTAAAGCACACCTAGCCTGGAATGCAACTGGCTCTCAAGTGAGGCTGCCGGAACACACCGTTAGATGCTTGGCGGCAGATTTTCAACTCTCGTGTGGTAGCTAGCCAGCCGAGTACTAGAGAGTACGCTACCACCATGCTGTGGTTTCCTCACGATGTTTTCCTTCACCGGCAGCTCAAGCTCATTGTTGGGGTTGAACCCACGCCCTTCGGCATGCGAACTGAACGCGCTAACCACTGAGCTATCATCGCTACGAAATTGTTTTTAAGAACTCTCGGACATGTAGGTTTCCTCACGATGTTTCCTTCATCGTTTGAAGTCCACAACTTAGAAAAACAACCCAGCTTTCACTTCGCCGTACTCGGGTAAAAAACAAAAGTGTGCGCCGTGGGATTCGAACCCATGACCTCCAGATTTTTATTTTTATTTCTTTCCAGTTGTTTTTTTCTCTTTGTTTTATGTTTATTTTATTTTGTATGTATGTATTGTTAATAATGTTGAAATGTGTTTTATGTCTCAAATAAAGTGTTGTCTATTGTCGACAGTCCTGTTGGCTCATTGGTAGCATGTCTGCTTCAAGAGCTGTGGGGCGTGGGTTCGATTCCCACCCAGGACAAGCATTTTGTGATATAAAACCAAATGTTTGTTCGGTGTCTGGGTGTACTGTATGTTTTTACAAAAAAAAAAGTATTTTAGCTAACAGTTATCTGACTTCCATAACAAGCTCTGCTTAGTTTGGGGTCAGATGGCGCTGTGTGTAATGTCCTACGATATTTATTTATTATTTATTTATTTATTGACTATTGTCAGATTGAAAGCCAGACGGTCTACTGAACCACCGGCTAGACGGTGCCGAAATTTCATTAAATGCAATATTAAACATTTTGAACGTTCCAACGGATTTCAATGAAATTTGAAATGGAGCTAATACTTTATGATCTTATCACATGAGCTACTTTTTGGTCCGGTTGGAACTGAGTATTTCAAAGTGCAATGCAAACAAAAACCAAAAGCAAAGAAAGACACTCTAGGGGTTTTGGCGGGAACGCGGGAAGAGTCGTGTCGCACCGTTGTATTTTTTTCCAAACCTTTTTCATGCATAAAAATGGTGGTGTTTTATTCATAAAGTGCCGAATCACAAGCGCGAGTGTGGAAAAATGATATAATGTGGTGAAACATGAGTTTTCGTGTTGCTTCTAAAACTCCATCGAAGCTTTATAGTAAAGTCGCCACTACTTTACTAAAGCATGACTGGACGTGACTGACACGGACTGTACTTGACCAAGACTGGACTATGACTATAACTTTAGCTACGAGGGCACTTATTTAACTTTTGAAACTTGAAAACACTCCTCTTTTTGTAAAAATGTGTAACTAAAGTTGACAAAGGTCACGGACCCCAGCGTCTGTGGAGCGCATAACAAAAAAAAAAAAAAAAAAAAAAAAAAAAAACTTGAAAACATAAATACTTACTTAATACACTGGCAAATGTTTAAAACGCGACGCCAAAACCAAAGAAATATAGTCTGGGTACCTTCAAGTCGCGAGTGAATCGGTTTCTTCTGGGCGAGCGTACTCCACCGTAGACCGCATCTTCGCTTAACATCAGGCGGGATGGCGGGCAAACGCAAGCCTATACTATAAAAAAAAAAAAAAGACACTCTAAGTGTCGCGTTGTCGTCTCTGTACTCACATTGTTGGCGACGGTCCTGACGGTCTTGGAGACAACGCCTTCCTTGACCTTCACTATTCGGGGACCGGTTCCTCCGACGCCGTAGCCGAAGTTATTGCCCCCAGCAGATGCGGATGCTGCAGACGCCGAGGATGCCGAAGCACCTCCTCCTACTACACCTCCTCGGTTGTAGCTGTTGTCATACCTGAGTGGGTCGGCGAAGCTTGTCCCCAGCACGGCCAGAGCTACCACTGAAAGAAAAGAATTATTTCTTAGCAAACTGCTAGTTACAGCCATTCAGCCAGAACAGGGGTTCAGGAGTGGAGACCACGGACCGGCCGCGCTAACCACTCAGCTATCATCGATACGACACGACTGTTTCAATAACTTGAGCTGCCGGTGAAGGAAAACATCGTGAGGAAACCACAGCATGGCGGTAGCGTACTCTCTAGTACTCGGCTGGCAGCTACCGCGCGAGAGTTGAACATCTGCCGCCAAGCATCTAACGGTGTGTTCCAGCAGCCTCACTCGAGACCCAGTTTAATTCCAGGCGTGTTTACCATCTACGACCACACCGTCACTTAACATCAGGCGAGCTGTGGTCAAAACACTTAGCCTGTCAAGCTTCAAAAAAAACTTTTTTTAAACTTTTTTTTGACATAAAAACATTTATTAAACAAAATAAAAAAGCCCTCAAATTATACTATTTACAAAATGTATACAAAAAACTTTATCTAAAAATCCGTCAGAGGAGGGATTTTTTTTTAACAATAAAAAACACAAATAGAGGCAATTATCAACCAAATAAAAAAAAGTATAGAGCATTAAAATAAAACGTTTTCTTACCCAGGGCGCAAGCAAGTTGTCTCGCCATAATTAATTTGGAATATTGGACTGCTAGGCAGTTCTCCAAATATAATGATCCTGATACAAACTACACCGTTTATATACTGAAAACCGTAAGTTAGACAAACAAACCGAAATGCGTACGTATAATAAATCATAATTACTGTTTGTGTTGAATTAAAAACCAATTGTTACAAACCACATTTCTAGTTAATGTTGTCGCAAACGGTTTTACTTGTTTCCACATAACTATAATAATGGCTTGCACAAAAAAAAAAAGAAATATTTTCTTTATGAATAAAAAGCAAAGGAGTTTTGGCGGGAACGCGGGAAGAGTCGTGTCGCCCCGTTGTATTTTTTTCCAAAACTAGAGTTTTGTCGAGTGTTTATGCATAAAAATGGTGGTGTTTTATTCATAAAGTGCCGAATCACAAGCGCGAGTGTGGGAAAATGATATAATGTGGGGAAACATGACTTTCCGTGTTGCTTCCAAAACTCCATCGAAGCTTTATAGTAAAGTCGCCACTACTTTACTAAAGCATGACTAGACTTGACTTATACGGATCGAACTTGACCGAGACTGGACTTTGACTATAAGTTTAGCTACGAGGACACTTATTTAATTTTTGAAACTTGAAAATTTATATAAATACTTGACACTGGCAAATACTTAAAACGCGACACCAAAACCAAAGAAAAAAAAAAGCAAAATTAAAAATTTTGAAAAATCCCACAACGGTTAAAGATGTATTGTCACCTATCTAATATAATGCACCAATCAAACCCGAACCCATAACTGAAAACTGCATCAAAATCGGACTAGTAGTTTTGGAGAAAAGTGGCAACATGGATTTGCACAAACAAACATCCTCTCACCCCAAACGCATATACCGTCTCCGTTCCGTCGTGGGTAAAAAAATAGTTATTTTCATCCCCCCATCTCGGAAAGAGAATTTTTGCTCTTCGATGTCTGAGTGCAAAAGTCGTTTTTATCCGCTAGAGGATAAAGTAAATTTGAATTTAGAACATCGCGCGCACTAAGTTTGTGAATTCAAAACATGATTAAACCTATTCACTTCTACCTCCATGTGACGAATTTATCATACGACTTTGTTTAATTTGTTAAAAACTCAAAAAGCAACTTTGCACTTTAGTACCTATAACAATATTGTTTATACAAAAGTGCAAAGTTGCTTTTTAACCGCGCGTTCAATGTTGATGAGCGAGCGAGCGAAGGATTCTCAAATTACAATCCTGAGCGTTAGCGCGGGAAGCAAAACAGCACGAGGCGAACAATCTCTGCACTCGAGTGCAGCACGTGACTTGTCTCCCGCCTCAGCGAGGAAATGACTCAATGCAAAGAAATCTTCTACAATCACAAGATACTTTTATTTCAGTTCAGGTATTAACTACTACATTAACAATATGACGTGAAAAGAAAACTGCGCGCGCAAAGCAAATTAAAAGAAAACGTACACCGAGGAGGTTCCGAGTCTGAGTTTTTAACAAATTAAAAACAGTCCTATGACAAATTCGTCACATGGAGGTAGGTTTAATGATGTTTTGAATTCACAAACTTAGTGCACACGATGTTCCTCCTTAACGACTTGCCCGGCGCCATCGATGACGCTGAGATATATATGTACGCCGATGACGTCGCCGCAGTGATCACCGCGCCGACGCACCGTGAACTAGAGTCGAGGCTGAATGGGGTGGTGAACGAACTAGATAGGTGGTTCCGATCGAACGGCTCGCGCTAAACAAAGATAAGACCTGCTTCCTTGCTTTTAACCTCAATGGCCACGCGACTGAGACTCATTCGGTAGCAGTCGGCAATACCGCTCTCCAACAAGTCCACAGTATGAAACTTCTAGGTTTCCATATCGACGGCGCGTTGACCAGGGAGACGCACATAGACGAGCTGTGCGGGAAGCTGAGCCGCTCGTGCTTTGCGCTCCGGCGGCTCGCGAGCACCGCTGCCCGCAGCGTAGTGCGCTCCTGCTACCTCGCGACCGTCCACAGTAACATCACGTACGGGTTGGAGCTGTGGGGCCGCGCTGCCGATCGTAATAGAGCCTTTGTTATGCAGAAGCGAGCTATTCGTGCCATATGCGGGGTTCAGGACGACGTCTCTTGCGTGGATCTGTTTAAGGAGCTACAGATTCTGCCTTTACCGTGTGAGTTCGTTTACCAGGTAGCCCTGTACACACATACAAACATAGATAAATTTCAACGCCGGGGCGTCCACAGCACGTTGGATCTTCGCAGTAATAAAAAGAAAGACCAACTAGTAACGCCGTCGCATCGGCTCGTCAAGTCGGAGAGGTCGGTATACATTCTGGGGCCCGCGGTCTACAATCGCGTACCCGCTTCCATCCGGGATGCACCGCGCCATCGCGTGCGCGCAGAAGCAAACTAAGATCTTGGCTTCAAGAGACCTTGTTCTATGACTTTGACGATTATTTAAAACTAAGAGATTATTGAATTACTAGTAAGTAATTATAATATTTTTGTTTTTATGGACATTTAATTATATTGACATAATTTTATTGACATTTTATACGTGACATATTACTTTATTGACATTTTCATTTTCATTGTTTTAACATATGTAATGATTTTGATAATAATTTTTAAATATGAATGGAAATATGACCTGTAACTTTGGTGTTATTAATAAATGATTTGTATTTTTGTATTTTTGTTCTAAATGCAAATTTTCTTTATCCTCTGGCGGACAAAAACGACTTTTTTTTTAAATCAATTTGCCCCATCGGGCAGGCTAAAGCTGTAAAGAAATACTGCCTTGTCTTAAATGTTATAGTTATAGTTATAGTCAAAGTCCAGTCCGTGTCAGTCAAGTCCAGTCATGCTTTAGTAAAGTAGTGGCTTTACTATAAAGCTTCGATGGAGTTTTGGAAGCAACACTGAAAGTCATGTTTCACCACATTATATTATTTTCCCACACTCGCGCTTGTAATTCGGCACTTTATGAATAAAACACCACCATTTCTATGCATAAACACTCGACAAAACACTAGTTTTGGAAAAAATATACAACGGAGCGACACGACTCTTCCCGCGTTTCCGCCCAAAACCAACGACTTTTGCACTCAGATATCGAACAGCAAAAATACTCTTTCCAAGATGGGGGGGATGAAAAACATATATTTATAACGTGTAAAAATTAGTACGATCCAATTTTTTTTATATTAACAGGAAGTTAGTAACAAAGGAACACATTTTACGTTTAAACAAGCAAAAGTCTTCGAAAAATATGAACAGCTGTATTAGCAAATAAATAATATGTTTTTATCAAAGTTTTATCGAATACCCGCCAAGGCCGAGTAGGACATTTTAATGTAAAAGTAATGAGATGAACCATACCACCTTATCTTACCATCAGGAGAGTGTCCCGCTCTCCTGATGGTAAGTTGAAGAAATAAATAAATATATATATATATATATATATTAATGAGACAAGTCATGAGACGAACGAAATGCCTGATGGTAAGAGACGACGCCTGTCCATGACCATTGCAGCGACTTTGAGTAACAAAACAAAGTCCAGGCATCGCTGCTTTGGCGCTCATTACTTTGAGACTTTCGATGGTTAGTCCCAACAGCCCAGTAATTTCGCTGCAGTACCCTTCAAACCGGAACACAGTAATGTTTACACACTGCTTGGCGGCAGAATATCTGCTACTGCGGTGGTACCGAGCGATGGCGCCGTAGCAGCGATGCCTGGACTTTGTTTTGTTACTCAAAGTTCTGTGTATCGCTGCAATGGTCATGGACAGGCGTTATCTCTTACCATCAGGAGAGCGTCTCGTTCGTCTCATTACTTTTACACACCTTGTTTTAAGCGCTAATTGCATTTTTACATGGAATAGCGTAATTCAAGGTTGGTCGCCTAATTAAAAATTTTCACAATCACCAAAGAGAAAAAGGTTGACTACAACGAATTCCTTTCAACGTAACTACTGTTCCCTGTAGCCTTGTTTTTTTTTTATGGTTGACAGGCTTGGTGTTTGTCCACAGCTCACCTGATGTTAAGTGAAGGTGTGGTCGAAGATGGTAAAGCACACCTAGCCTGGAATGGAACTGGCTCTCGTGTCGCTGCCAGAACACGCCGTTAGATGCTTGGCGGCAGATTTTCAACTCTCGTGTGTTAGCTAGCCAGCCGAGTACTAGAGAGTACGCTACCACCATGCTGTGGTTTCCTCACGATGTTTTCCTTCACCGGCAGCTCAAGCTCATTGTTGGGGTTTGAACCCACGCCCTTCGGGATGCGAACCTACCGCGCTAACCACTGAGCTATCATCGCTACAATACAATTACATGAGACTAGCTACACACAGTCAGTTAGATTAAAGACACGTACAATTACATTAAAACACAATACTCCTTGATAAAAACTTTATTAAAAAATATTCAAACTTTTGCACAAAAAAAACCAAACAGTTTAATTTTTTTTTATCGTTGACAAGCTAGGTATTTGACCATAGCTTACCTGGTGTTAAGCGACGGTGTGGTCGATGTTGGTAAAGCACACGCCTGGAATAGAACTGGCTTAAATACAGTAATTAGAAACTTTCGATTAAATTGTCAAGACAGCCTTTGGCGAAACAATGTAGTTTAACAAGATAAAAATGAGGGCAGACTTGTTGAGGGACCGTCTAACTGCCAAGGTCACTTTTTCGGGATAAAAAGTAGCCTAAGTGTCAGTCCAGTGTGTCAGCTACCTCCATACCAAATTTCATCAGAATCGGTCCAGCCGTTTGAGCGTGAAGAAGTAACAACCATCAATCACTTTTGTTGACATTAATTTTTTCCAATTTGTATTCTTTTATTGACATTTTCATTTTATTAACATAATTATGTAATGATTTTGACATTTTTAATAAAAAAAATCTTTGATATGGGCGTCTCCTTTTGAGCATTTGCCAGTTTAAGTGTTTATTTTCAAGTTTCATAAGTTAAATAAGTTTCCTCGTAGATTTAGTCCTAATCAAGTCCAGTCGGTAAAGTAGTTGCGAATTTATTATAAGCTTCGATGTAATTTTGGAATCATTTTTAATGTTATTTTTAAATAGGGATAGTCCATTAATCACGTTTTCAAAATTAAATTAAGCGTGTTAGTAAAAGTTTTATGAAAGTCATTCAAATTTCAAGACATCTAAATCTGATCAACGTTTTAATTTTCATATTTATCAATAACACCTATACCTTTGTATAGAATTTTTTCAGCAATTGTGTTCTTTTGACCGAAAAGTGGGCGATATTTCTCACTTTTATCCGGATCTATGATGTCGACTACTTCTCCAAACTGGCCAGAATGGACAACCTCAATTATCGGTGCTTGGCTGTCATCAGAATCGGATTCAAAAACTACAATTTTAGGTCTGGAACCAACTGCAGTCTTTGAAGGCGTACGGACCACTGAGCTTGATGGCTGGAAGACTGATCTTGTTCCATCAAGCCGTGGTAGAAAACCGGTGCCACCTAAAGCATTCGCGTTCGATTGACTCACTGAAACAGATGTTGACATAGGCTGATAGACTGATCTAGTTTGATCAAATCCTGAACTTTTTTGTTGACCGTTTGTTGACTGACTTCTTGCAGAGCCTGATGTGGGTTGATACCATTGTGGGCTTGATTCATAATTGTTAACAGTGTTTGACGTTTGACTGACCGTGTTAGAACTTTGACCAGGTATTACCAACTCTAAAATTCCAGAACCTGACTGAGTCTGAGTATTGACGCTGGTAGTAGTCTGTGCTTGACTGGCTGCTTGGACGGCTTGTTGCTGTGCTACTTGCCTTGCGGCCTGCATTGCAGCTCTTTGCTGTGTTTGTTGCTGTACCCTTTGTCTTACTGCTGCTTGCCGTGCTGTCGCTTGCTCAGCAACTATTTGTGCTGCACGTTGTCTTTCAGCGGATTCTCGTTGTGCCCTCTGTCTTACAGCCTCTTGCTCAGCGGCGATTTGTGCTGCTCTCTGCCTCACTGCCTGTTGCTGTGCGGCAATTTGTGCTGCACGTTTTCTCTCTGCAGCCTCTTGTTCTGTTCTCTGTCGCGCTGACTCTTGCTCAGCGGCTATTTGTGCTGCTCTCTGTCTAGCAGCTTTTTGATCTGCAGCAATTTGTACTGCTCTCTGCCTTGCTGCCTGTTGCTGTGCAGCAATTTGTGCTGCACGTTGTCTCTCAGCAGCCTCTTGTTGTGCTCTTTGCTGAGCTGACTCTCGCTCAGCGGCGATTTGTGCTGCTCTCTGCCTAGCAGCCTCTTGATCTGCAGCAATTTGTATTGCTCTTTGCCTCGCTGCCTGTTGCTGTGCGGCAATTTGTGCTGCACGTTGTCTCTCAGCAGCCTTTTGTTCTGCTCTCTGCTGCACCGACTCTTGCTCAGCGGCTATTTGTGCTGCTCTTTGCCTGGCAGCCTCTTGATCTGCAGCAATTTGTACTGTTCTCTGCCTGGCTGCCTGTTGCTGTGCGGCAATTTGTGCTGCACGTTGTCTCTCAACGGCTTCTTGTTCTGCCCTTTGCCTTGCTGCCTCTTGCTCTGCGGCAATTTGTGCTGTTCTCTGCCTAGCTTGCTCATCGGCAATTTTTAATGCTCTCTGCCTCGCTGCCTCTTGTGCGGCAATTTGTGATGCACGTTGTCTCTCTGCGGTTTCTTGTTGAGCTCTTTGCCTCGCTACCAGTTGTCTTGCAGCATTTTGTGCAGCGCGTTGTCTGTCTGCAGCGTCTTGTTCGGCTTTTTGTCTCGCTGCCTCTTGCTCTGTGGCAATTAGTGCTGCTCTTTGCCTCGCTTCCACTTGCTGTGCGACAATCTGTGCTGCACGTCGTCTCTCAGCGGCTTCTTGCTCAGCTTGCAGTCTAGCTGCGAATTGTTCTTCTTCTATTTGAGCTATTCTTTCCCTCGCAGCCGTACTCTTGTTTAGAGTGTCTTCGGTACATTTTATGACAGAATTTCCCACCGAATTTGATAGTTCCCAACCTTCGACTTCTTCTAAGTTGGGTTCAATATTGGAGCCTTGGACGAAGCTTCGGAATGCTGGCTCGGCGCTTGATGAGAACACAGTCAGGGCTACCACTGTAAAAATAATACGTTAGTGAGACGAGCGAGAATCCTACAAATGTGAAACTTTGTATTGACTAGACTAGAGGTAGCGCCACCTCTGACGTAACACTGGTCCATGCACTGCTTGTCGTTAGTCGTGTGATGTAATTTAACTTCAACCAATGAGAGCGCGGTAGAAGTTGCGAATGTCGGCCGGTAGAGGCGCTGCGGGAAGCGAGCCGGCCGTGCGTTTAATGTTGAGGTGGAGAGATATTCTTTGAGAGGAGATTGAGTTGGTCGGCTGCAGAGCGCGTAGCTAAGCGGAACGTGTTGTCCCCAAGCTATGTAATAGTGTCTATACTGTTCTAATCATTCTTAAACTAAAATCGTTGTGAAGTGCTGATTTAACTTTGTACAAGAGAACTGAGTTGTTTGCTTTGTCTCCTCGCCCGCTACACCCTCGCCAAGTAACCCAGTAACCACGCCAGTACCATCGCCCACCTGATGTCGTTTTTCCTTTCCGTCATACATTTTTTTTCGTAGGCCTATACACACAGCGCCATCCGGCCCCAAACTAAGCAGAGCTTGTGTGATGGAAGTCAGATAACTGATAGAATACATAAATACTTTTTATTTTGTAAATACATACTTTTAAAACACCCAGACACAGAACAAACATTTGTTTATTCACAAAATGTTTGCCCCGAGTGGGAATCGAACCCACGCCCTACAGCTCTCAAGGCAGACATACTACCAATGAGCCAACAGGGCTGTCTTATAATAACATACAAATAAAATATAATAATAATTAGAATCTCACCGTAAAAAGCCAACATGTTAAAAAATTGCGCAGTTATGTAACTATCCTTACTTTCCGAAAATAATGTGACAATGGAGAACATGAGCATTTCTTTTATACAAAAGCGAACAAAGCGGAAACAATTCGGTGCATAATTTAATGCATCTTGCAGAATCTATCATTGTTAATATTAATTCAACACACTTTAGCTGTCGCGCGCGACTTTCTTAATTTTTTCAAGATTAACTTGGGATTATATTAATCTGAAAGTATACTTTTACTACAATAGAATACAATCTCTGCACACTACTCGCTGTCTTCACGTGCAAGACACGGACAAGTGCGAAGCAAAACGATTGTGTACTCAGCGTTGACTCCTTGAAGAAGGCCGCCGAAACTATAGTCGGCTTCCCGCCGTCTGTACGCTTAGATCTTTGAAACTACTCAACGGATTTTAATGCGGTTTCCATCAATAGACAGAGTGATTTAAGAGGAAGGTACATGCATACTGAGGTGACATAAAATTTATATTTTTCTGTCTTTGTGTTCCATTTATTTATTTTTAATACCTGTTTTTATTATTTCTTTTTGTACCTATATTATATTATATTATAAATGGAATAGAATTTTGTTAGTTTTGTGTCACAAATAAAGTATTGTCTATTCATTTTTATTTTCTAATCTTTTATTTGCAGTGTTTTTTGTTGTTGCAGTGTTGTGTGTGTCAAAATAAATGTTTTTTTCTTTCTTATTGTGTATTGACAGCTGACGGTGGATGGTAGCGTAAAGCCGGGCAGGGTGGCGTGTGTGGACTACAAAAGACTGATGATGATGGTGAAACAAATTTGTAAAGTAAAACAACCTAAAAGAACGAGACAAGTGGCCGTCGATGTATTTACCGATAATTTGATGTCAACATGAAAACCTTATAGCGTCACTGGGTATTTGTTTTCCAAATAACATGTGTTTGGAAATTAAATATTTATTTTTGAACCTAATTTAAATGGAATAACACTAGGTCTCATTTATAAACTTTAGCGATTGATCGTCTACACCAGAATTGTTTCCGCTTTTCCGCTTGGAATATAAAATTAGACTCCATGTCCGTAAGCTAGAACACGGGTAGGTTTTAGAAATTACTAGCTGCGCCCCGCGGTATTACCCGCTACATTTTGTAGCGATGATAGCTCAGTGGTTAGCGCGGTAGGTTCGCATGCCGAAGGGCGTGGGTTCAAACCCCAACAATGAGCTTAAGCTGCCGGTGAAGGAAAACATCGTGAGGAAACCATAGCATGGTGGTAGGGTACTTTCTAGTACTCGGCTGGCTAGCTACCACCCTCAAGTTGAAAATCTGCCGCCAAGCATCTAACGGTGTGTTCCGGCAGCCTCACTTGAGAGCCAGTTCCATTCCAGGCTAGGTGTGCTTTACCATCTTCGACCACACCTTCACTTAACATCAGGTGAGCTGTGGTCAAACAACTAGCTTGTCAAGCATTAAAAAAAAAAAAACATGTTTTCGGGATAAAAAGTAGCACATGCGTTAATCTAGGGTCTCGGCTTAAACAGACAATAGAACTACACTTTATCTACAGTACCTATCTACACTAATATAACAAAGCGAAAAGATTTGTATGTTTGTAACAAATAAACTCAAAATGTACTGGATTGATTTCAAAAATTCTTTCACCGTTGGGAAGCTACACTATCCCCTGAGATGTAGGCTATTACCTGTATTCCCACGGGAACGGGAACTACGCGGGTGAAACCTGAAACGTCCGCTAGTAATATTAAAAAGAAGAAAGATTTGTATTTTTGGATTTTTGTATGTTTATAGAGAATAAACTCAAAAACTACTGAAACGATATCAAAAACTCTTTCACCGTTGAGAAGGTACACTCCCACGGAAACGGGTGAAACCACGAGACGTCTGCTAGTTGTGACATAAAACAAACAAATTTCTATTACATTTACAATATATACCTAGGTACAAAAAGAAATCCAAATCAATTCCATTCAAAACCGTTCAGTAGTTTTTGCGTGAAAGAGTAACAAACATTTTTATTTTTTTAATGTAAAAAGTAATGAGACAAACGAAACGCTCTCCTGATGGTAAGAAATAACACCTGTCCATGACCATTGCAGCGATACACAGAACTTTGAGTAACAAAACAAAGTCCAGGCATCGCTGCTTTGACGCTCATAAAAGTAATGAGCGTCAAAGCAGCGATGCCTGGACTTTGTTTTTGTTTTTGACTTTCGATGGTTAGTCTCAACAGCCCAGTAACCTTCAAACCGGAACAAAAGTAATGTTTGCACACTACTGCTTGGCGACAGAATATCTTGTACTGCGGTGGTACCTACCTAGACGACCTCCTGCTAAGGAGATCTACCACCAAGTAAATTAAGAGTAACAAACATCCATCCATCCAAACGTTACTACGCTCGCGAACGTGCGAAAGTGTGAAATTCTATTTCTCTGATACAAATACAAGAACACTGACATTTTCAATAACAATAAGTAGTAATTTTCCATCCGGATAACAAAAGAGAGGAACACCTTTAACAAATAAGTACATTTTTTAGTATTAAACGTCTAAAATTATGAATGGTACATAATTAATCACACACATTTGTGTAAATAGCGATTGAATTTGCGAATTCGTAATTATGTTTTGTTCTTTTTCGTAAAATTTAGAATACGTTACCATCTACCAATTGTCTTAACTTTTTTTTATTTAATTTATAAACGAGACTCTGGATGGTAAGAGATAGCGCCTGTCGATGATTTTTACAGCGACTAACAGGAATTCAAGTAACATAATCATCTAAGACATTTAAAAAAAGCGACTCCATGACCCTTCAGCCAACTAAACGCACTGCTTCAATTCAAATTCAAATTATTTATTGACACAAAATTATACAACAACAAATAAACAAAATTGTTATGAAAAATACAGCAACATTCTTGAAAGCCCCCTAAGAAAGTTCCTACGATTTATTAACTTTAAAGCTAAAATAATGAGCTCTGACTTCGACTACGATGAGGTCTGCTACCACCATCACCTGCTGCCTGTCAGGGCTAGGAGAGAAGCGGCCGACCTGACGTTCATGCACAATATACTATGCGATAGGATTGACTGCCCTTCGCTGCTGTCTCGAGTGGGTCTCGTGACTCCCGCGAGCGCAGCTCCACGGCAACCCGGCCTCCAGCTGTATACTCCGCGCTACGAAACTAACTATCGTAAAAACTCATTTTTAATTCGTACATTGCTTAATTTTAATTATAACTATTCAAAGGAAGTCGATTTGTTTGTGATGAGGCAAACCACTTTTAAGAGCGCTATTTCAAGGCAACTTTTTGAACACACTAAAGTTAAATACGACGATACTAACACTTTGATTGCAAAAAATCTCTAAAAAAAAGTTGTCTAAGAAAACTCTGTAAAACTTTTATGAGGCTCGCACGTAAGTACTGTGCATTAATTTATTTGTTTTTAATTTATTATTATCTCGTCTAAATTTTTAAATTGTATTTGTAGTAGGTATATATATTTATATGTAAAATAAAATGTCAATTTAAAATATAATGTCAGGATAAAATATAAAGTCAAGTTTAAATACAATGTAACAGCGAGGTTTCGGAGTCAACGAAAATATAGAAAGAAAGAAAGAAATCATTTATTTTGACACACACAACACAACAACAACAACAACAAAACACTACAAATGAAAGATTAGAAAATAAAAATGAAAAATAACGATAGAAAGTTGTCGCTGTAGTGTCCAGTGCGACAAAAAAGGTTAGTTCTCAGCATCAGTGGCGCCGATTTCTCAGCGGCGCTGGTTCATCGATGTATACAATTTTTTACATTGTTGTCAAATTCATGTTGTCATTGGTGTTAATTTTTAACCGACTCAAAAAGGATGAGGTTCTCAATTCGACTGTATGTTACGCGATCATTCCGCCAAGTGAGCTGTGGTCAAAACAACTAGCCTGTCAACCAGTAAAAAAAAAAAAAATTAAGAATCGTTTTTGATAATGCTTTTTTTGGTAGATCATACTTCAAAGGTTTTAAATAAAGATAAAGAGTTGTAGAATCATCATCATCATCCACAGCCTTATTTATCCCACTGCTGGGTAGGCATAGGCATAGGCCTCTCTCTTTTTATGCCATCTGCCGCGGTCCTGTGCCAATCTGGTCCAGGTTCGACCCGCGACGGTGACAATATCTGCTGGACGACCGACGCTCCGCTTCCCTTGCTCAGGCCACCACTCTATGGAAAAACAATTATTCACCTACAATAACTATAACATCTTCCCTAACAATTCCCTATATAAATGTTTAATGATTTGTTAAAAAAGAAACGTTTCCTTATTTCATTGGTTCCTTGTGTATTTTAAATTCCATAGAAGTAGTAAAGTCACCATTGTATAATGGTGACATAGGACGTGACTTAACTCAACTGTCGATAATGTATGACTCTAGTAGTAAGTGTGATTTTTACAATTAAAAACTCAAATAAATGCTAGTCCTTTGAACTGACAGAATATTAGAAAGCGAAGTCAAAAACGAAAAAAAAATGTAGTGCATATGTGACTGACATTTCTGTGACTTTGACAATTACCGTCAGTGTCAAACGACGCATTGAATGTCAGGAATCAGGAATTGAGTTTTGGCGGGAACGCGGAAAGAGTCATGTCGCTCCATTGTTTTTTTTTCCAAAACTAATGTTTTGTCGAGTGTTTATGCTTAAAAACTTTATTCTTATGCGTAAACACTTTTATTTATAAAGTGTCGAATTACAAGCGCGAGTGTGGGAAAATGGTATGATGTGGTGAAGCATGCTTTTCGTGTGGCTTCCAAAACTCCATCGAAGCGTTATAGTAAAGTCGCCACTGCTTTACTAAAGCATAACCGGACTTAATTGACATGGGCTGTACTTATCCAAGACTGGGCTTTGACTGTAACTATAGCTACGAGGCAACTTATTTAACTTTTGAAACTTAAAAATATTACACGGGCAAATACTCAAAACGCGACGCAAAACCAAAGAAGAAGAAAAAGACAGGAATTCTGTATATCAATGTCATTGTAAACTCAGATTGTCAGATTATTTGACAGTTCAGTATCATGAATGAGAGTTTTGAGAGTTTAGTATTCTTGATCTCTGAACAAAATAGTGTTTTTACGAGTTTTTAAGCTAAAAAAAACATTTTAAAATAAGAACACAATATTACATTAGCGTTACAAAATAATGGTGAGTAGAAATAACTGCAATGTTTACGTTAGTTTTAGTTTCTTTGTAAATTTACGTATAACAATGTATTGACTAAGAATGTCTGGAGCATTATAGATTAAGCGATAAGCCCCACCCTCCACGTTTGCCATTGTTATAAGAGAACTTGTAACTTTAATGGCGTCGTGATGCTTATATGGTAGATACTTATGGATTTGTTTTTGCCAGTGCTATATATAAATTTTCTTTCAAGAAGATACGTTTACCGTCAGGTAGATAATAATTGCTGCATTTTTCTTGCGGCTTCGATTAAACCCTTGTTTAAAAAGAAATAAGTTTGCATTTTAAGTAAATAGAATTGTAGCGTCAATTATTTATTGTCTAAATCAAGTCCATTGAGCTTAGGATAATTCAAGTAAAAAAAATATACAAAAATGGTGGAATATTTTTAGAAAGTATTAGAAACACTATAGTTTGTATGTTAGGATGTAATTTGTAATTATTTATTATAATTAAATGTACCCATTATATTTACAACAAAAAAAAAGTTTTGCAGTATTCTTTCAGTTATCTGACTTCCATAGTACAAGCTTTGCTTAGTTTGGGGTCAGATGGCGCTGTGTGTAATTACGATATTAATTTATTCATATTAGAAATAAGACTAATTTTATTTACTGTAAATTATATGAATTACATTGTCAATAAATCATTATTCTCTGATAAATGAGACCATGATTTGTTAAATAAGTTAACAAAACACACTCCACGTATCTTCTGAAAGCTCCAGAAATCGTTTATCGTGAATTTTTTTTCTATTTTCAGCGCTACCATGGAAGCGGTTTATATCAAAAGTGAAATTATAGATATTGAAATTAAGGAGGAGCCTGTAGACAGTGAAGATGGTGAAGCAGATAATAGTACTCCGACAACCTCTTGCAAGAAAGAATTGAACATAGGAGAGAAATCAGAACAATTGTGTACACAAAACTCTAGTATTTCAATCGATAAATTATGTCGTGCACAAATATTACAACAAAACGAAACACTAACATATTTGAATCAAAATGAAAACACAGAAGCGAACACAGAACTATCGCAGCAAAATGGAGAAGCACCGTCATCACATATAGACATTCAAGGAAAAGTATACGAGAATGGAAAAATAAATAGATTGAACTGTTCTCAGTGCGGGAAGTCATTTAAGAATAGAGCGAATTTGAAAAATCATATAAAATACGTACACTCTGAAGACCAAACCATTGAATGCACAGAATGCATGAGAAGTTTTAAATCATTGCTGTACTTGCGGTCACATATGAGCTCCGTGCACGCGAAGACTGAGTTGGTACAGTGTGAACACTGCCAGAAAGTATTTCTGAACAAGAAAAAGCTGAACAACCATATATATTATACGCACAGGCAGCCGGAGGAACAAGTCACATGTAAAATATGTTCAAAGACATTTAAAGGGCCATATAATTTGAAAATTCATATGAGGTATCTATGTTTTGGTTTTTGCTGCAGTCACTCAGTGTAATGGGATAACTCATGTTTAATGAGTTTAGTAGCGGCCACATCCGGTGGCCTTCTTTAAGGAGTCACGCGCACGGCAACGTTCAGTTTGAGTATCCGAAATAATCATAGCTAGCGAAATTACCGGGCTGTTAAGACTAACCATCGAAAGTCTCAAAGTAATGAGCGCCAAAGCAGTGATGCCTGGACTTTGTTTTGTTACTCAAAGTTCTGTTTATGGCTGTAATGGTCATGGACAGGCGTTATCTCTTACCATCAGGAGAGCGTCTCGTTCGACTCACTACTTCTTACATAAAAAAAAAAAATAATAATTTTGTATCTATTATGGTTTTGTATTAGAGTACTCTAGTACTCTCTTAGTCTCTACTAGCTCAGTTAGATATTTACTTATGCGGGATAACTCATGTTTAACTATATTGGATACTCCGACTTTAGTAGCGGCCACATCTGGTGGCCTTCTTTAAGGAGTGACGCGCACGGCAACGTTCAGTTGGAGTATCTGAAATAATCAGACTACCAAATATTGTGAGCTCAATATTTATTTTTGTGTGTATCGTTTTGTATTTAATAGCTTAGAATTATTATTTTTTAATTTTACTTACTGGAATTATGTTTAAAAACTTAGTTTTATTTAATTTTCTTGACATTTGTGTATTTGTTATCCCACTAATGTTATAAATGTGAAAGTATGGATGGATGTTTGTTACTCTTTCACGCAAAAACTACTGAATGGATTTGGATGTAATTTGGTATGGAGGTAGCTGAGACCCTGGATTAACACTTAGGCTACTTTTTATCTCGAAAACATGTAGCGGGTAACACAGCAGGGCGCAGCTAGTTCATAAATCTGGATATTATATTAACTAAAATGAATGAATTGAATTGAATAGCTTAGTGACATTATGTTGAGAATGAGAAAAATATCTTTTAAAATATTGATAATGTGATGGTATTCGGCGAGTATATCTCGTGTCTGAAATAAATAAATTTTGATATTTTTATTTTGAATAAATCGAAATGTCAAATAATTAAAATGACAATAAAAAAAATACAATTTTTAGCAGCAATGTCTTAAACACAGGTGAGCTGTGGTCAAACAACTAGCCTGTCAACCATTAAAAAAAAAAAAAAAAAAAAAAAAAAAAGTTTCATTCTAACAAGTCTTACAGCAACCTGTCTACAATTCCAGTTCATCTGTAATCTTTTAGGTATGTACATCCCCAAGGAGACCCGCATCCATGCCCGTTCTGCTATAAAACGTTCAAAGTTGAAATGCTGCTACAAAGGCACATGAAATGGGCCCACCCAGACGATGGCATGACCTACAAATGCCAGGAATGCAATAAAATCCTACCGTCCCTTGACGGTTACAAAACCCACATGAAAAATGTACACCTATTCGACAGAGCTACATGTGACATATGCAAGCGAACATTCAAAACTAAGAAATCTTTAGAACGGCACATGAAAAACATACACAATGGGAAAAAAAACACAGAAGTCACAACGTACGTCCCTAAAGAACACACATGCCAATACTGTGAACGCACCTTCAACAATACAACCTCACTATTTTGGCATATAGAAAGATTTCATGCACAACTACAGAAACTACCTAATAATTTGTGTATTATATGCAATAAAGAGTTTTCGGATTACGCTGCGTTGCATAGACATCTGACTTCGGTGCATTCGCTGGAAACTGCCACTTGTAAGATATGCATGAAAGAGTTCAAATCACCGATCAACCTTCAAAATCATATAAGGATAACTCATGCCCCACCGGAAGCGATACAAAAGTGTGAAACTTGCCATAAGACATTTAAGTGTCCGTTGCATTTGAGAATGCATGTCTTAGCTGTGCACGACGGGGGTCAATACCCTTGTGACATCTGTCAGAAAACTTTCACGTCAATGAAATATTTGAACAAACACATAAAGTCCCATAACAAAGCTAGAGACTTCCAATGCGACGTCTGCTTGAAAATGTACAAAAACATAAATTCCGTTAACAAACACAAAAAGCAAGTGCATCATGGAGTCAAATGCAATATTTGTAACATAAAACAGGCAAATATAGAAGAGCATTTGAGGAAATGTCACCCGGACGTTGCTTTGAATTTAACTATGGACTCTGTGAAAAGTACGAATCAGGATATGGACTCTACACATTTATCGAATGTGACTATGTCCTCTGTGAATCATGTGGACTTGGAGAAATCTTCAAATGTTGCTAATGTAACAGTGAAATGTGAAAATGAAAGTATGGACACAGTGAAATATGAGAATGAAAGTATGGACACAATGAAATATGTGAATGAAAGTATGGACGCAATGAAAACTGAAATAAAAATAGACGAAATAACATGTAGAGTATGCAATAAGATAATAGATAGTTCAGAATACAATGAACACGCCAAGAATTGCGAACGCCCGCCTATTGTTGAAGTGACTATTAAAATGGAAGTAGAAGATACATAAGTCCTATAAGAGTGTAAAATATGAAATATTGGGGTAATCTCTCATACTACCCCAAACTTTTTCGAAAGAGATTTCGAAGAGAATGGGAAATATGAGTTTTACTTGGCATGTCTTCGCTAAAGATAGCTAACATCAAATATCATAAACTAAATGTAATTTATAATGTTATTAGAAATAAAGGTATTCTAATATATTTTTTTTGTATACTTTATAGAACCCGTTGCTTCTAATCAAATTGAATTTGTTCCTTGTAATTTTTATTGGACCACAAAACTAAGTGTGCCTTTTATAAGCCTCCTCCATACAATTTACAAGGGTGGGGGATATTATTTCCGGACTATGTTAGGGCGTGGGTTCGATTCCCACTCAGGGCAAACATTTTGTGAATAAACAAATGGTTGTTCTGTACGTATTTACAAAAAAAAAGTATTAATGTATTCTATCAGTTATCTGACTTCTATCACACAAGCTCTGCTTAGTTTGGGGCTAGATGGCGCTGTGTGTATAGTTCTACGATATTTATTTAATCAATGCCCCCCCCGATACAGAATACCCAGACACAGAATAAACAAATGTTTGTTCTGTGTCTGGGTGTTCTGTATGTATTATAAGTGTGTTTTACAAAAAAAAAGTATGTCCCCCGCCCCATGTACAATTTTTTATTAGGCGGTGGCATTATTTCCGGTATATTTTTACTGGAGGGGGGGCCATTATTTTCTGTACTACTTTTTATTATGCTAGGCAAGCATTTTTCTATTCCTTCCCCATACTATTCAAGGAAGTGGGATTCGGTGCAAAGTTCACCAACCTGCCGAATAACTAGGGAAGCGGAGTTTTTTTTTTAAATTAGAGTACAAAACTAGGCAAACATTAGGGGTGGGATGAACGAAATAAAAAACAACAATGTACATAAATATTTATTTCTCATCACACGATTTTAAAATCAATATGTACAAAAACAATGAAAATCATCAAATTATCATGAGCATCATTTCTAACATTAAGGCTGCCTACTCAGCGTACAGGAACTTTATTTTATGTAAGTACATCTTCATAAGCACTGGCAACAACAATTTTTTTTATCCTATTTATCACCACTGGCAATAAGTGAGAGTTTTTGTTCGTCGCCAGTAGGTACCAATAGGCTATTTGACTACCATTGGGAAATAGTTTTAAATAATTTCTAATTATATTTACTGCACGTCTATATTTCCTTGGGATCTGTAGTATTTTCGCTAAAAATCATTATAAAAGTTTGTAAGAGAAAAAAACGCGCCATAACGCAATTTTGATAATGACCCTGGTCACGTGACACCTCTGACGTCACACCAAAGTAAACAACAAGCTAAACGAGGCGAAACTTTTGGAGTTTTGGCGGGAACGCGGGAAGAGTCGTGTCGCTCCGTTGTATTTTTTCCAAAACTCGTGTTTTGTCGAGTGTTTATGCATAAAAATGGTGGTGTTTTATTCATAAAGTGCCGAATTACAAGCGCGAGTGTGGGAAAATGCTATAATGTGGTGAAACATGACTTTTCGTGTTGCTTCCAAAACTCCATCGAAGCTTAAAGTAAAGTCGCCACTACTTTACTAAAGCATGACTGTACTTGACCAAGACTGGACTTTGACTATAACTAGCTACGTGGACACTTATTTAACTTTTTAAACTTGAAAATATATAAATACTTGACACTGGCAAATGCTAAAACGCGACGCCAAAAGCAAAAAAAAGGCGAAAGTTTTCTTGAAGTTTTACTTTGGTGTGACGTCATCAGAGTTGCTACCAATCCCAGTGTTTCACATCACGTGACCAAAACTCAAAATAAATAAATTTTATTGTCGTTTTTATTGCAAAAAATAAACATATTTTAGTCTGGGTGACTCCCGCTCCGGTTCGTTCCTGGTGCAGAGGTTGGCCATGGCCATTCAGCGCGGGAATGCGGCGAGCGTGATGGGCACCTTTGCGCCGGGAATGGTCAGGGGCGGGTTGTTTTAGTTTGATAAGATATTTATTTTAAAATAAATAAATATCGTAGGACATTGCACACAGCGCCATCTGACCCCAAACTAAGCAAAGCTTGTACTATGGGAGTCAGATAACTGATATAATACATAATTTTTTTTTTTTTTTGTAAATACATACTTATAATACATACAGAACACCCAGACACAGAACAAACATTTGTTTATTCACAAAATGTTTGGCCTGAGTGGGAATCGAACCCACGCCTAACAGCTCTCAAGGCAGATTTACTACCAATGAATTTGTAGCGATGATAGCTCAGTGGTTAGCGCGGTAGGTTCGCATGCCGAAGGGCGTGGGTTCAAACCCCAACAATGAGCTTGAGCTGCCGGTGAAGGAAAACATCGTGAGGAAACCACAGCATGGTGGTAGGGTACTCTAGTACTCGGCTGGCTAGCTACCACACGAGAGTTGGAAATCTGCCGCCAAGCATCTAACGGTATGTTCCGGCAGCCTCACTTGAGAGCCAGTTGCATTCCAGGCTAGGTGTGCTTTACCATCTTCGGCCACACCTTCACTTGACATCAGGTGAGCTGTGGTCAAACGCCTAGCCTGTCAACCATTAAAAAAAAAAAAAATGTGCCAACGGGCCTGTCGACGGGGCTACAAATTAAACATATTTTAGTCTTAAAATATATGAATATGCTTTTTTACGCTGCAATTAATTAGGATTATATCAATTTGTACCATATTGTTAACAGAGGCAAATAGCCTATTGGATGAGTCTTAAAAGGAAAGTGAATAAGTCGTACGTAAGGAGATCTACAACAGAACAAGCCGCAAAACTTAATTACTATACGGTTTTAGTGTCAGGCACTGAATGTGTTAACATTTAGTTAACACATTCAGTGCCGCCGGCACGCCCTCACGAATCCTTATCGCTAGGCGTGTGTAGTACAAGAACTACTAAACGGGATCGAACTATTCCCCGAGCACAGTCTTACTAGTTCAATTCTACTATTAAGGTGGGTCGATTTCCATACAAATAAGTTGTAAATCAGTAAATCAGTAATATTTATTGGCCATAAATAACAATAATGTTAAAGGCAAGTCACATGTACAAAAAAAAACCTTACGATTACACTTTAATGAATGAAGCTATACCTACACGAGTAATTAACAACGAGCATACTGCAGCGGAGGCTCCGGTCATGTGCTACACATAAATGAGGATTCCGAGAACCTCATTGACATATATTCACCTAATTTGTAAAATGGATTGTTTTCCAAAAAAAATTTAATGGTTTTTTTAAATTCGGTATGATTTAATTCTGTAATATATTTTGGCAATTTATTATACATTAATATTTTGGCGTGACGGCCCTGCTTTTCAACTTTACCTAACCTAGTCCATGGCACGACCAGCTTTTCTTTGTTTCGCAAGTTATATTGATGCCTGTCTTTGTTCTTTGGCAAATTAGCTCCGTGTATTTCTAATAAGCTATTGTACATGTATAGTGATATCACTGTCATTTTGTCATTTTGTCTGTCATGTTTTTGCCATTTATGGACTAACGGAGCATAATTTTACAGTGAAATCACAGCTTCTGGCGTTTATTTTGGTCTTTATTTGCGGCAAATCACAATTGCTCGAATAAAACAGTAGATTATTAGCATAAAATCAAATTTACAAAAGATTTTTAAATAAAACAGTAGATTAAGCAATTGTGATTTACCGCAAATAAAGACCAAAATAAACGCCAGTAGCTGTGATTTCACTGTAAAATTATGCTCCGTTAGTCCATAAATGGCAAAAACTTTATTTGTATGGAAATCGAACCACCTTAAAGGAAAACACACAAAAAAATTCTAAGATTACCAAACCGCACTTGACCAGCATGGCGGGCGGCCTTACCCTCCTCACAATATGCCCACGCCCAGCAGTGGGACAGTTTAAAATATAGACCTAATCCGGTATGGCCACATTGGATTCGCGGTGACGTCATGTGACTTCGCGTATCTTATGGGAACAAATGAACACATACAAACTGTACCCTTTTCCGTAGTCGGGTAACAACAATTTTAAACTCGATGTATCTAAGAGTTCCGACCTCGCCTTGGAATGCGCTGTCGGTCTTTATCGGTGGAGTGATTTGGCTCTAAACAGTTTTAGGGATCCGTTAAGGGCCCGCAGTGACGTAGAAGAGCTCTTGCGGCTGAGGCCACACGTTGACGGGGGGCTCCTCTTTTGGAGCGAATACAGGTCGCTCGGGCTCCGCCGCCGGGTCCAGTTTGGACTGGAAAGATACAAAATATAATCTTGTAAGTTGGTAGGTTTCTTCTAGGCGAGCGTGCTCCATCGTAGACCGCATCTTCGCTTAATTTCAGGCGGAATGGCGGTCAAAGGCAAACCTATCCTACTTCCTACTAATATTATAAATGCGATAGTTTGTGTGTATGGATGTTTGTTATTCTTTCACGAAAAAACTACTAAACGGATTTGGATAAAATTTGGAACACAGATAGTTTACAACCTGGATTAACACATAGGCAACTTTTTATCCCGAAAACATGTAGCGGGAACACCGCGGGGCGCAGCTAGTCTATTATAAAAAAAAGGTCATGTTAAAAGTAAACAAACAAACTTTCGCAATAAAACCCTAAAATATATAAAATAGCACTTTACTGACGGCATTTAAAAAAAAATATTAGTATCAAATAGGCATAAGACGGTTTGTATCAGAGTTGGAAGTTTGTATGAATGGAAGGTTGTATAAAAGTGGCAACTATTTATGTGAGTGGCAAGATTGTTTAAATGGAAGGTCGTATAAAAGTGGTAAGTTTGTATGAATGGAGGGTCGTATAAAAGTGGCAACTATGTATGAGAGTGGCAAGTTTGTATGAATGGAGGGTTGTATAAAAGTGGCAACTATTTATGTGAGTGGCAAGATTGTTTAAATGGAAGGTCGTATAAAAGTGGTAAGTTTGTATGAATGGAGGGTTGTATAAAAGTGGCAACTATGTATGAGAGTGGCAAGTTTGTATGAATGGAGGGTTGTATAAAAGTGGCAACTATTTATGTGAGTGGCAAGATTGTTTAAATGGAAGGTCGTATAAAAGTGGTAAGTTTGTATGAATGGAGGGTTGTATAAAAGTGGCAACTATGTATGAGAGTGGCAAGTTTGTATGAATGGAGGGTTGTATAAAAGTGGCAACTATTTATGTGAGTGGCAAGATTGTTTAAATGGAAGGTCGTATAAAAGTGGTAAGTTTGTATGAATGGAGGGTCGTATAAAAGTGGCAACTATGTATGAGAGTGGCAAGTTTGTATGAATGGAGGGTTGTATAAAAGTGGCAACTATTTATGTGAGTGGCAAGATTGTTTAAATGGAAGGTCGTATAAAAGTGGCAAGTTTGTATGAATGGAGGGTTGTATAAAAGTGGCAACTATGTATGAGAGTGGCAAGTTTGTATGAATGGAGGGTTGTATAAAAGTGGCAACTATGTATGTGAGTGGCAAGATTGTTTAAATGGAAGGTCGTATAAAAGTGGTAAGTTTGTATGAATGGAGGGTCGTATAAAAGTGGCAACTATGTATGAGAGTGGCAAGTTTGTATGAATGGAGGGTTGTATAAAAGTGGCAACTATTTATGTGAGTGGCAAGATTGTTTAAATGGAAGGTGGTATAAAAGGGGTAAGTTTGTATGAATGGAGGGTTGTATAAAAGTGGCAACTATGTATGAGAGTGGCAAGTTTGTATGAATGGAGGGTCGTATAAAAGTGGCAACTATTTATGTGAGTGGCAAGATTGTTTAAATGGAAGGTCGTATAAAAGTGGTAAGTTTGTATGAATGGAGGGTCGTATAAAAGTGGCAACTATGTATGAGAGTGGCAAGTTTGTATGAATGGAGGGTTGTATAAAAGTGGCAACTATGTATGAGAGTGGCAAGTTTGTATGAATGGAGGGTTGTATAAAAGTGGCAACTATTTATGTGAGTGGCAAGATTGTTTAAATGGAAGGTCGTATAAAAGTGGTAAGTTTGTATGAATGGAGGGTCGTATAAAAGTGGCAACTATGTATGAGAGTGGCAAGTTTGTATGAATGGAGGGTTGTATAAAAGTGGCAACTATTTATGTGAGTGGCAAGATTGTTTAAATGGAAGGTCGTATAAAAGTGGTAAGTTTGTATGAATGGAGGGTCGTATAAAAGTGGCAACTATGTATGAGAGTGGCAAGTTTGTATGAATGGAGGGTTGTATAAAAGTGGCAACTATTTATGTGAGTGGCAAGATTGTTTAAATGGAAGGTCGTATAAAAGTGGTAAGTTTG
Source organism: Biston betularia (assembly GCA_905404145.2). NCBI lineage: Eukaryota > Metazoa > Arthropoda > Insecta > Lepidoptera > Geometridae > Biston > Biston betularia. The sequence goes on along the minus strand of FR989892.1, from coordinate 295,563 downwards.
TATGAATGGAGGGTTGTATAAAAGTGGCAACTATGTATGAGAGTGGCAAGTTTGTATGAATGGAGGGTTGTATAAAAGTGGCAACTATTTATGTGAGTGGCAAGATTGTTTAAATGGAAGGTCGTATAAAAGTGGTAAGTTTGTATGAATGGAGGGTTGTATAAAAGTGGCAACTATGTATGAGAGTGGCAAGTTTGTATGAATGGAGGGTTGTATAAAAGTGGCAACTATTTATGTGAGTGGCAAGATTGTTTAAATGGAAGGTCGTATAAAAGTGGTAAGTTTGTATGAATGGAGGGTTGTATAAAAGTGGCAACTATGTATGAGAGTGGCAAGTTTGTATGAATGGAGGGTTGTATAAAAGTGGCAACTATTTATGTGAGTGGCAAGATTGTTTAAATGGAAGGTCGTATAAAAGTGGTAAGTTTGTATGAATGGAGGGTCGTATAAAAGTGGCAACTATGTATGAGAGTGGCAAGTTTGTATGAATGGAGGGTTGTATAAAAGTGGCAACTATTTATGTGAGTGGCAAGATTGTTTAAATGGAAGGTCGTATAAAAGTGGTAAGTTTGTATGAATGGAGGGTTGTATAAAAGTGGCAACTATGTATGAGAGTGGCAAGTTTGTATGAATGGAGGGTTGTATAAAAGTGGCAACTATTTATGTGAGTGGCAAGATTGTTTAAATGGAAGGTCGTATAAAAGTGGTAAGTTTGTATGAATGGAGGGTCGTATAAAAGTGGCAAGTTTGTATGAATGGAGGGTTGTATAAAAGTGGCAACTATTTATGTGAGTGGCAAGATTGTTTAAATGGAAGGTCGTATAAAAGTGGTAAGTTTGTATGAATGGAGGGTTGTATAAAAGTGGCAACTATGTATGAGAGTGGCAAGTTTGTATGAATGGAGGGTTGTATAAAAGTGGCAACTATTTATGTGAGTGGCAAGATTGTTTAAATGGAAGGTCGTATAAAAGTGGTAAGTTTGTATGAATGGAGGGTCGTATAAAAGTGGCAACTATGTATGAGAGTGGCAAGTTTGTATGAATGGAGGGTTGTATAAAAGTGGCAACTATGTATGAGAGTGGCAAGTTTGTATGAATGGAGGGTTGTATAAAAGTGGCAACTATTTATGTGAGTGGCAAGATTGTTTAAATGGAAGGTCGTATAAAAGTGGTAAGTTTGTATGAATGGAGGGTCGTATAAAAGTGGCAACTATGTATGAGAGTGGCAAGTTTGTATGAATGGAGGGTTGTATAAAAGTGGCAACTATTTATGTGAGTGGCAAGATTGTTTAAATGGAAGGTCGTATAAAAGTGGTAAGTTTGTATGAATGGAGGGTCGTATAAAAGTGGCAACTATGTATGAGAGTGGCAAGTTTGTATGAATGGAGGGTTGTATAAAAGTGGCAACTATTTATGTGAGTGGCAAGATTGTTTAAATGGAAGGTCGTATAAAAGTGGTAAGTTTGTATGAATGGAGGGTCGTATAAAAGTGGCAACTATGTATGAGAGTGGCAAGTTTGTATGAATGGAGGGTTGCATAAAAGTGGCAACTATTTATGTGAGTGGCAAGATTGTTTAAATGGAAGGTCGTATAAAAGTGGTAAGTTTGTATGAATGGAGGGTCGTATAAAAGTGGCAACTATGTATGAGAGTGGCAAGTTTGTATGAATGGAGGGTTGTATAAAAGTGGCAACTATTTATGTGAGTGGCAAGATTGTTTAAATGGAAGGTCGTATAAAAGTGGTAAGTTTGTATGAATGGAGGGTTGTATAAAAGTGGCAACTATGTATGAGAGTGGCAAGTTTGTATGAATGGAGGGTTGTATAAAAGTGGCAACTATTTATGTGAGTGGCAAGATTGTTTAAATGGAAGGTCGTATAAAAGTGGTAAGTTTGTATGAATGGAGGGTTGTATAAAAGTGGCAACTATTTATGTGAGTGGCAAGATTGTTTAAATGGAAGGTCGTATAAAAGTGGTAAGTTTGTATGAATGGAGGGTCGTATAAAAGTGGCAACTATGTATGAGAGTGGCAAGTTTGTATGAATGGAGGGTTGTATAAAAGTGGCAACTATTTATGTGAGTGGCAAGATTGTTTAAATGGAAGGTCGTATAAAAGTGGTAAGTTTGTATGAATGGAGGGTCGTATAAAAGTGGCAACTATGTATGAGAGTGGCAAGTTTGTATGAATGGAGGGTTGTATAAAAGTGGCAACTATTTATGTGAGTGGCAAGATTGTTTAAATGGAAGGTCGTATAAAAGTGGCAACTATGTATGAGAGTGGCAAGTTGAAGGGGGGTGATGTAGTTTTCGTACCTTGTCGTGTTTACAGTGTACACGCTTCAGATGTGTGCGCATGGCTGTGTGCTGGGAGAACGCGCGCCCGCACGCGCCGCACACAAACGGCTTCTCGCCTGTGTGCGTGCGAATGTGATTTACCAACACGCTTTTACCCTGTACAGAATATATATAGATATTTAATGGCTATTTTTTTTTTACTGAGGCGAACGGAAATCTTTCCTCTCCTGTTTTTCTTTATAAAGTGCCGAATCACAAGCGCGAGTGTGGGAAAATGATATAATGTGAAGAAACATGACTTTTCGTGTTGCTCCCAAAACTTTTTTTTTTATGTTAAAAAGTAATGAGACGAACGAGGCGCGGTCTCCTGATGGTTTCTTTAAAGACGAACAAAACGATCTCGTGATGGTAAGTGAATAGCTCTGCGCTGCTTCGGCGTGCATTAATTTGAGACAGCTCAGTGTTGTAGCGTTGATGGTTCAGTGGTTAGCGTGATCTATTCACATGTCGCAGGGTGTAGGTTTAAACCCCAACAATGAATTACAACAACGAAAATTGTTGGTATGGCGATGTAAAAGTAATGAGACGAACGAGACGCTCTCCTGATGGTAAGAGATAACGCCTGTCCATGACCATTACAGCGATACACAGAACTTTGAGTAACAAAACAAAGTCCAGGCATCGCTGCTTTGGCGCTCATTACTTTGAGACTTGCGATGGTTAGTCTCAACAGCCCAGTAATGTCGCTGCAGTACCCTTCACAGTAATGTTTCCAAGTTACAAATTGGTATCATAATTTAGGTATCGACAGCTATTATTTTGGACATGCAATATTTAGCATAGAGATATTTACAAAATTATTTCAATTTCATTAACATCAGTCAAAAAAATTAAAATACAAATTGTTAATGTCATAGTATATTATTCGTGTCAAAGTAAATTATTAATGACATCGTATTATTAAATGAAAATGTGAAGCTGTTTATTATTTAAGAATGATTAATGTTATAATAGCATTTGTCAAGTAACAATATTTTTACTATATTGACATATTTGTATATTGACATACCTTATTTTGACATGTAATCAGTGTTTTAAAACTCATTTAATGACATATTTAAAAATTTAAGTAAATTGTATTGAATTGAATTGAATTCGACCACGCATTCACTTAACATCAGGTGAGCTGTGGTCAAACACCTAGCCTGTAAACAATAAAAAAAAAATGTATGTATACAATGTGTCTCACCCGGAAGGCTTTGCCGCAGGTGTCGCACACGTGGGCGGGCTCGGGCCGGCGCCCGAGGTGCACGGCCGCGGTGTGCTTGCGGAGCGCCGCGCGCGTGGCCAGCGCGGCCCCGCACGTGCCGCATGCGTGCGCCCGCACGCCCTCGTGCGCTATCGACACGTGCGTCGACAGCGCTTGGGACGTGGCGTAGCGCTTCGGGCAGCGGGGACACGGATATCTGATACGAAAGGTACTTGTTCATTCTATGCTCTTCCCATTATATCAGTGCTTACACAGGAAAAATGCGTTTTCTGATGATACCTTATATTGACACTTGTATAATTTGTTTTGACATTTGTGTAATTTCTTTTATTTTTTATGTGAAAAAAGTGGCAATCAAGCGACGGGCCACCTGATGGTAAGTGGTCACCACCGCCTATGGACACCTGTAACCTACCCGGGGTATTGCCAGTGCGATGCCTACCTTTAAGGACCCTATTCACCCTTCGTTTGAAGTTCTGAAATCTGAAATTTACCTTATATTGACACTTGTATAATTTGTTTTAACATTTGTATAATTTAATTTCTTCGACATTTAGATTTACCTTATATTGACACTTCTATTATTCGTTTTAATTTTGTCCTACATTTATAAACCTAAATTATATTGACATCTAAAAATGTATTTTACACTAGATTAGATAATTATTTTTTTAATTATGAAATAGATATAATTGATTAGAATAGTCGTTTATATCTCAATAAATTTAATTTAATCAAATTTCTGCCGCGGTCGGTAAACGAGGCTGGTGACTGTGGGGTTGGGGGATTTGAATTTATACTTTTAAATAAATATTTTGGGAAGCTTACTGAAAACTTTCGATGTCTATGTGTTTCAAGCTCTTCCGTAAGTGTTGCTGCAAGTTGTGCGCTGTTTTAAATCTGCAATAACATATCATTTCAATTTAGTCATCACACTGATATTATAAAGGAATGGAAAAAGAATTAAGTAATTAACCACGCTCGTTGGAAATGCAAAAACGTTAATAATAGACTGCTTTCAATATTTTCAATCTGGGTTTATGAATAATTTTTACCACGTAAATGCTGCATATATCGACAACGTCCTATTCTCAAAATCTCCCGTCCACAAAACGTCTTCTTTTTAAAAACTCCTATCCATAAAACGTCCTGTTCTTAAAAACTCCCATCCATAAAACATCCTATTCTCAAAACTCCCATCCATCTATAAAACATCCTATTCTTAAAAGCCCCCGTCCACAAAACGCCCTATTCTTAAAAACTCCCATCCATAAAACGCCCTCTTCTTAAAAACTCCCACCCACAAAACGTTCTATTTTTAAAAACTCCCACCCACAAAACGTTCTATTTTTAAAAACTCCCACCCACAAAACGTTCTATTTTTAAAAACTCCCACCCACAAAACGCCCTATTCTTAAAAACTCCCATTCATAAAACGTCTTATTTTTAAAAACTCCCATTCATAAAACGTCTTATTTTTAAAAACTCCCATCCATCTATAAAACGTCCTATTCTTAAAAACTTTATCCACATAACTTCCTATTTTCAAAAAACTCCCATCCACAAAACGTTCTATTTTTAAAAACTCCCACCCACAAAACGTCCTATTCTCAATAAGTCCCATTCTCGAAAAGTTGTATTCGCGATATGTACCTGACGTCGCACTCGACGCAGTAGAAGTCCTTGGTGTCCGCATGCTTCAACTGGTGTTGTTTGATCTGGGTCCGCGTGCGGCATCGCTTCCCGCACACGGAACACTCGTAGTTCTTCACACCGTCGTGGATCCTGGATTACGTGTATACAAGGTTATAAGCTTAGGGCGTACCAAGACGAAAGGGGGTCTTGACTATTAATATATTTTAGTAGTCAGTTAATATTTATTTTTAATGTTATTTTTTTTCTTCGTATAAGATCGCCAAATATCACGACCTCGAGTATCGTAGGTGTCTCACCAGTCATGCTGTATACCTTGAACACTCGATTAGAAATCAATTTTTTAAAACCCAGTTGGTTCATTGGTAGTATGTCTGCTTCGAGAGCTGAAAGGCGTGGGTTCGATTCCCACTCAGGACTAACACATGTATTTACAAAAAAAAAGTATTTTTTTTTTTTTTATGTAAAAGTAATGAGACGATCGAGGCGCTCTCCTGATGTTAAGAGATAACGCCTGTCCATGATCATCACAGCGATACACAGAACTTTGAGTAACAAAACAACGTCCAGGGCATCGCTGCTTTGGCACTCACTACTTTGAGACTAGATGGTTAGTCTCAACAGCCCAGTAATTTCGCTAGCTGCAGTACCCTTCAAACCGGAACACAGTAATGTTTGAACACTACTGCTTGGCGGCAGAATATCTGGTACTGCGGTGGTACCTACCTAGACGACCTCCAGCTAAGGAAATCTACCACCAAGTGAAGTATTCTATCAGTTATCTGACTTCCATAGCACAAGCTTTGGTTAGTTTGGGGTCAGATGGCGCTGTGTGTAATGTCCTACGATATTTATTTATTAAAATCGTGTCGAAGCGTAAAACTCACTGCAAGTGTTCCGTAAGAGAATCCTTGTTGACGAAAGACTTCCCGCATTTGTCGCATTTGGGTCGATCGCCTGAATGGTGGTTTCGCATGTGACCCCGATGAGTTTTGTAGTTACTGTGGACACAAGCACAAAGTGTACTTAGTAGTGGGCCATTCAGTCGCATCGTGAGGAAACCATAGCATGGTGGTAGGGTACTCTGTGGCAGGACACAGGTTGCAACAGAGTGGTGGCCTAGCCAAGGGAAGCGGAGCGTCGGTCGCCCAGCCGCAAGATGGGTCGACGATATTGTCACCGTCGCGGGTCGAACCTGGACCAGATTGGCACAGGACCGAGGCAGATGGCATGTAAAGAGAGAGGCCTATACCCAGCAGTGGGATAAAGGCTGTGGATGATGATGATGAGGGTACTCTCTAGTACAAATACTGTCACGTCTTTCAAGTTCCTGATGATGGAGGCGAAGTTTGATGAAAACCTAAGTTTCTAATTTACATGTGTATATTTTAAAATAGTAGGTATAATGCTTTCACTATGAAGGTCGGTTCGTGAATGATCGATTCTTAGTTTTGTTCCCGGTCAGGCGTTTAGTCCGCCTGACAGATGTTGCGTTGAAACTACGTCGCAGCACCTTGCCAGTCTATTAAGGAAGGCGTTATGCCTGGACAAATACAAATGTTTTATTGATAACACCAACGTTACAAGTCACTTCGAAATTTTAAATATGTCATTGACACAAAAATGTCAAATAAGGTATGTCAATATAAAAAAAATATTGTAAAAAATAGTACTCGGCTGGCTAGCTACCAAGTCAAGCACCAATTCCATTCTAGGCTAGGTATGCTTTACCATCTTCTACCACACCGTCACTTAACATCAGGTGAGGTGTGGTCGACCAGCTATTTAGCAATTTGAAAAAATCATCAACTCCGCATGCGAAGACATGACAGAGCGCGGAGCGGCGGCGACCGTTCCGTGCGAGCGCCACGCGCAAACTGGCGCGCGAGAGGTCCCGCTCGTATATTTATAGTTGTGCGAGCGAGACAACACGACAGGCTGTTTCACTCACACCATCGTTCGTCGTAACGTTGCGAACTGTGTAAATTGACTACTAAGTGTTAGAGTTAAAATTATTTATAATAAAATAAGAAATTAAATTATTGACAGAGTACAACGACAATTCGAGTTTCACTTTACCTTACAAAAGGATGTTAACTTAAATATAATACTTGCCTAGATATTTTCCCGCATAAATTGCATGTTATGACTGTGGCAATGCCTTCATGTTGTGTTCTGAAATAAAATAAAATTTTAAACTTTTTAACCATTATTCAATGCAACCCCCTTCCGATTTCGACCCCATTCCTTATCAACCCTGTTTTTGTAAATTGTTACCAGCGACTTCGTCCGCATGGAAATTATCAAAAAAAATCGGGAAAAAATTCCAATAATTTTTTTTTCCTTAAAACCCTTTTACAAAGTATTAAAAAACTAACAAAAATATGACTGAAACCTTTAAAGTCGTTCCCAAGGTATCGTGACCAAGGGAAACGGGAATTAATTTTCAACAGACTTCAAAAAAGGAGGAGGTTCTCAATACGACTGTATGTGTTTTTTGTTATGCGATCATTTCGCAATATTGTACATAATTTTCATATATGTACTAATAACAATATTAATATTACATATTAAATTAAATGTTCTCTTACATACATAAGAATTTCAAGACATTTTTTTTTTTTTAATGATTGACAGGCTAGTTGTTTGACCACAGCTCACCCGATGTTAAGTGAAGGTGTGGTCGAAGATGGTAAAGCACACCTAGCCTGGAATGGGACTGGCTCTCAAGTGAGGCTGCCGGAACACACCGTTAGATGCTTGGCGGCAGATTTTCAACTTGAGGGTGGTAGCTAGCCAGCCGAGTACTAGAGAGTACGCTACCACCATGCTGTGGTTTCCTCACGATGTTTTCCTTCACCGGCAGCTCAAGCTCATTGTTGGGGTTTGAACCCACGCCCTTCGGCATGCGAACCGACCGCGCTAACCACTGAGCTATCATCGCTACATCATCAGACATAAATAAGACATGTAACATTAGGGGTCGGGATCCGAGGTCGGGAGACTACATAGTCCAGCAAATTTCTCTAGCGATCCAGCGAGGAAATGCCGCCAGTTTTGTGGGTACGTTTGCGGCGGGCTCGACCGGTGGACCGAGTTTTTAATTAATTAATTTGGTTTTTTTTTTTACTTGTATTACACATAACATTCATATATTTTCAGTTTTATATATTAATTATCATTATTATTTATTTACTTATTTATAATGTATAAATTTTGTAAATTCCGTAGTTAATATTATTTAAATCTTTTGATGTAGCAATTATTATTATTTATCTAGTAATTATTTCCTAGTATACTAAGTATCAATTACGCTAATATAGTAACATTAAAAATAATAATAATAATTCCGCAATCATGTAAGTTGACCGTGACAAACAATAATTTTACTTAATTTTTTTTTAGACACTTGAAAACATGAACTACACGACACTGGCGATGCCAGTTATAAAGAAAAAAATCCTACTCACCTATAATGATGGTAAATGCTGGCGCGGTCGGTCATCTCGGTCCCGCAGCGCAGGCACTGGTAGCGGCGCGTGTGCGCGAGCGAGTGCACCGTGTAGCTGTACGCAGACGGGAAGTACATGCGACACAGCGCGCACGAGAATGGACCGCGAGACTGCATTTGCGAAAAAGATTACATTTTTTTTAATAAAACTAGGACTTTGATGCAAAATTTTTGAAATTTAATGGAAAAAGTTGGAATTTAATGGGAAAAGTTGGAATTTAATGGAAAAAGTTGGAGTTTGATGGATTTTTTTGGGATTTAATGAAAAAGGTTGGAATTTAATATAGAAAGTTGTTTAAATTTTTTTTGCGATAAAATATATAGCAAAAATTACTTGTAAGTACAACTATTTTGTAGGAAAACACAACAATTTTTTTTCACAAATTTGAATCTTTTGTAGGTTTATTTTTTTAATAATTATCGGCTATGCTATCATATCACTACCCGGGCACGGTGACACTACCCAGTCACGGTGACACTACCCGGGCACGGTGACACTACCCTGTCACGGTGACACTACCCGGGCACGGTGACACTACCCGGGCACGGTGACACTACCCGGGCACGGTGACACTATCCAGTCACGGTGACACTACCCAGGCACGGTGACACTCACCGGGCTGTGTTTCTGCATGTGGTTCTGCAATTTGGACTCGAAGTTGAAACCCTTGTAGCAGAGATTACACTGGTACGGGAACTTCAGGCTAGCCCTGCTCTCTTCCTGAAATTACACAAAGAAGAAAAGAAAGTGATTTTTTATTTTGTAACACCACAGAACACACAAAAACAACAAACAGAGAGAGAGAAACAGTTACAAAATAGGGGCTCATCTCAGCATAATACTGGGCAAACTGAGCGGTATGACCAGCGCTGGTCTTCCGGTGAGCCCTTGTCGGACAAACAAAACAAACAACATACACACAGTTTTTTTATAGATGACAGGCTAGGGGTTTGACCACAGCTCATCTCATGTTACCAGTGTTCGAAGATGGTAAACACACATAACTTGGAATGGATCTGGCTCCAAAGTGAGGCTGCCGGACCACACCGTTAGATGCTTGGCGGCAGATGTCCAACCCTCGTGTGGTAGCTAGCCAGCCGAGTACTAGAGAGTACGCTACCACCACGCTGTGGTTTCCTCACGATGTTTTCCTTCACCGGCAGCTCGAGCTCATTGTTGGGGTTTGAACCTACGCCCTTTGGCATGCGAATCTACCGCGCTGACCACTGAGCTATCATCGCTACTCAAAGTTCTGTATATCGCTGCTATGGGCATGGACAATGGACATGCACTATCAATTACCATCAGGAGAAAGTCTCGTTCGTCTCAATACTTTCACATTTAAAAAAACATAACTAAACGTTGAAGACGTGAGGTCACAGTCATGGGCAAACAACTAGTTCTTTTTTTTTCTGGATGCAATATTAGTTGATTAAAGAGAGAGGCCTATACCCAGCAGTGGGATAAAGAAGGCTGTGGATGATGATGATGATGAACGATCTACAAATATTAATTACCTCTCTTTGTTTAACTTGTTCTTCCGGGTTCAATGTGAGAATTTTGATCTTGTCTGGGTCTATTTCTATAGGTTTCCTGATAGATTTCTTTGGTGGTGCTAAGTCTTCTCTTTCTTCATCTATTGCGCTGGAATTTAAAACGTAAATATAACCAATGTATTTTTTTCGAAAAAATGGTGACGGACAAAGAACCTACTCTTTTTGAAATTAGTTAAGAAAAAAGTTTAAACAGTTACATAGAGTAAAAATAATAAAATATGCCGTTTTTTGTAAATCGTACAAGAAAATTACTTTTTTGTAAATCGTTTAAGAAAATGACTTTTTTGTAAATCTTTTAAGAAAATTACTTTTTTGTAAATATTTTAAAAAAAGCACTTTTCTATAAATATCGTTTAAGAAAATGACTTGTTTTGTAAATCGTTTAAGAAAACGACTTTTTTTGTAAATCTTTTAAGAAAAGGACTTTTTGTAAATCTTTTAAGAAAAGGACTTTTTTGTAAATCGTTTAAGAAAATGACTTTTTTGTAAATCTTTTAAGAAAAGCACTTTTCTATAAATATCGTTTAAGAAAATGACTTTTTTTGTAAATCGTTTAAGAAAATGACTTTTTTGTAAATCTTTTAAGAAAAGGACTTTTTGTAAATCTTTTAAGAAAAGGACTTTTTTGTAAATCGTTTAAGAAAATGACTTTTTTGTAAATCTTTTAAGAAAAGCACTTTTCTATAAATATCGTTTAAGAAAACGACTTTTTTTGTAAATCTTTTAAGAAAAGGACTTTTTTGTAAATCTTTTAAGAAAAGGACTTTTTTGTAAATCTGTTAAGAAAAAGACTTTCTTGTAAATTGGTTAAGAAAAGGACTTTTTTATAAATTGCGCAAGATAACCAATCAATGTCGAAGCCTTCAAAATCGGTTAAAAGCGTTTTTTTTTAAACTCGAAAGCTTCCTTTACATAATAAAAGTTTTATGTTCTTACTTTTTTTTTCTCTTTTTAGTTTTAGCTTCTTTTTCCTTCTTCTTCTTTTTCTTCTTTATTTCTGGCTCAGTCTTGATGTCGTCCGTAGCCATCAGTTCAGCGACCAGCTGGCTTGATACAGACCTGTATAACATTTTACACTACGCTGTAGAACTTAGCTTTTCCTGACAAGCAGAATCAGTTCACATGTGCTTACCAACGAACATGATCATAATGATGTCAGTATGCACTTACCAAATAACATTCTCATTTAATGATGATGGTGCTTTTTGAGAGCCAGTTCCATTCCAGGCTAGGTGCGCTTCAACATCTTAATAATAATAATCTTCTTCCGTGCTTCTTCTTTTTATAATTGTAATTTAATTTTATTTGTAATTGTATTATTTCTATATTGACTATAATTTTACTTTTCTTGTATTTTTTTTTTATTGTTGACAGGCTAGGTGTTTGACTACAGCTCACCTGATGTTAAGTGAAGGTGTGGTTGAAGATTAATTTAAACTTAACAATGTTTTTTTTTTTAAATTTTTGACAATTCATTTAATGTAAATGAATTTGACTATTAATTTGATGTAACTGGCTTTTACCCGTTTTTAATTAATAAATTAAGTTAAATCTTCGACCGCACCGTCACTTAACATCAGGTGAGCTGTGGTCAAACACCTAGCCTGTCAATTATAAAAAAAAAGGTGAAAAAGCCATCACTGTACTACCCTATACCAATGTTATTTTTCTCACAAATACATTTACTTACAAAGTGTCAAACCGAGTTAAGATCTTGGCTGCTAGAGACCTTGTTTTAAGACATTTACGAGTATTTCAAACTTAAAGATTATTGAATTGCTTGTAAGTAATTATGATTTTTTTGTCATGTCATTTTAATATATTGACAATATTGTTTTGGTATCGACATATTTTGTATTGACAGTATTTTTATATTGACAATAGTTTTTATATTGACATGTTTGGATATTGACATATCTTATTTTTCATGTAATCAGTGTTTTAATCAGTGTGTGTGTGCTCAGCGTATTAGCAAGCTGAAGTGGCAATGGGCTGGACATATCTGTCGCAGAACCGATAACCGCTGGGGTAGACGTGTTCTAGAGTGGAGACCGCGTATTGGCAAGCGTAGCGTAGGACGCCCTGAGACTCGATGGAGTGACGATATACGTAGGACAGCTGGCGGTGGATGGAAGCGAAAAGCCGAAGATCGGGCTGAGTGGCGTGTCTTGGGAGAGGCCTATGTCCAGCAGTGGACTAATATAGGCTGATGATGATGATGATGAGTGTTTTAAAAACTCATTTAATGACATGTTTAAAATTTTGAAGTGACTTGCAACATTGGTGTTATCAATAAAATACCTGATCTCCTCAAGGGGTAGATTGTCTTCGTAGTCCGTGCCCGTGTCGGCTTCTACTTTCAGCTCGTCCGCGGGAGGGCGCTCCAGGGGACACGGCGGCTCCGACCTCAGTTCCGACTTCAGCTCCCGCTTGCTGTGCTGTACCGAGTTTTTTTTTTATTATTTAAAAAGTAATGAGACGACCGAGACGCTCTCCTGATGGTAAGAGATGACGCCTGTCCATGACCATTGCAGCGATACACAGAACTTTGAATAACAAAACAAAGTCCAGGGCATCGCTGCTTTTGGCACTATTTAGCAGCTAAACATGGGCTGTTGTAATATAAAACAGCATATTTCTTATAAAATGGCTAGACGTTATGTAGCGTTTGGAGCGATGATAGCCGAGTGGTTAGCGCGGTCGGTTCGCATGCCGAAGGGCGTGGGCTCAAACCCCAACAACGAGCTTGAGCTTCCGGTGAAAGAAAACATCGTGAGGAAATCATAGCATGGTGGTAGCGAACTGTTTTGTACTCGGCTGGCTAGCTACTACCACCAAGTTAAAAATGTGCCGTCACCAGCCTCACTTGAGAGCCAGTTCCATTCCAGGCTAGGTGTGTTCACCATCTTCGGCCACACCGTCAATTAACATCAAATGAGCTAAGGTCAAACACCTAACCAGTCAACCATAAATTATTATTATTTTAGCCCACTTTGTCCCACTGCTGGGCAAAGGCCTCCCTTCCTTCCACGCCTCTCTGTTTTGTGCTATTGAGGTCCGCTCCTGTGAGGTCTTGAGCATCGAGTTTATCTTTCCACCGTCTTCTAGGCCGGCCTGGTGGCCGTTTAACCTCCGGCACACCCAGTCGGTGGTGTTTTTCGCCCATAGCTCCGCTGGGATTCGGCAGACGTGTCCAGCCCAGTCCCAGTCCCATAAATAATAAAATGTAAATACGATAAATTCTACAATTTGACTGATTCAAATAACAAAAGCTTCTTGCAAGCATTGTCTGACCTGCAAAACTTTGTGGAAACCGAGTTTGGTTTTCTCCGCATCGAACGCGAGCGTGTGGGACGCGCACAGCTGCGGCGCAAACAGACGCGCCAGCTCCGGGTCGCCGGCCGCGATCGGAAACTGGAAACAGCAAAGTTCAACGTTCAAAGTTTGACAATCCAGTTCAATGGGGATCGCTACCAGATTTTGGTTTTAATTTTAATTTAAAAATTGCATGTTGTGCTGGTGGTTCGATTTCCATACAAATAAAGTTTTTCCATTTACGGACAAATGGAGCATAATTTTACAGTGAAATCACAGCTACTGGCATTTATTTAGGTCTTTATTTGCGGTAAATCATAATTGCTTCAATAAAACAGTAGATTTATTAGCATAAAATCAAATTTATGAATGATTTATGAATTTATGATTTTTTAATAAAACAGTAGGTTATGCTATTACAAGAAACTCAAATCTATACAAGATTTGTTTTGTTAGGAAAGATTTGTTTGTATTGAATAGGCTCTGAAACTACTGGACCGATTTCAAAAATTCTTTCACCGTTGGGAAGCTACACTATCCCCGGTTGACTTAGGCTACTTTTTATCCCTGCATTCCCGCGGCAACGGGAACTATGCGGGTGAAACCGCGAGGCGTCCGCTTAGTTTATCATAAACTAGCAGCTCGCCCCGGCTTCGCACGGGAAAACAAAATTCTATTAACAATATAAATTTATCGGTCCAGTAGTTTCGAAGCCTATTCAATACAAACAAACAAAAAATTTAATCTTTCCTCTCTATAACATGTAGACGACAGCTGTAATAGTTAGACATATGATATCGCGGACTTACTCGCAGCTGTCACTTTGCTATAAAACGTCACTTTATTCTATTGTCAATAGCTGTCGCAGCGCATGCTAAGTAAGGGTTTTTCAAGTAAATTTTTAAGCTGTGAAAAATTACATTATTGAAGTTTCCATACGGATCCCTAACTGTTTTTTTAAATAAAATATAGCCTATGTCCATCACGGATAATGTAGCATTCTAATAATGAAAGAATTATTAAGATCGCTCCAGTAGTTTCGGAGCCTATTCAATACAAACAAACAAATCTTTCCTCTTTATAATAGTATAGATAAATACATATAATATCTACATATATTTTTTTTTTAATTCAAAATAGGTTCGCGTTTGACCACACCCTGCCTGATGTTAAACAGTAGTGTGGTCTAAGATGGAGCACGCTTACCTAGAAGAAACCTATTCACTCTAGATTTGAAGACGCCAATATTGTACCTAACAGGGAACACAGACTCCGGCAGAGAGTTCCACAACCTCGCCGTGCGAATGAAAAATGTGGAATCAAAACGCTTTGTGCGCCTGGCATCTTCTACACATGACACTAGGGCTGGCCAATCAGCATATGTTTAAGTTAAGAGTGTTGTACGTACGGGTGCACATCTCGTGATGTATTCGTACAGCTTAGTATGAGCTCTAAGCATTTTATATTTGAACAGGACAGCTTTCCGCAGCAGGGCGTCGCATTCAAAGCAAATCCACAGCGGCAGCCCATCCGACGATAACACCTGGAAAGATAAAGATAAAGATACGGTAGAATCCGGATATAACGACCTTCAAGGGACCGGCGATATTATGTCGTACTAACCGGATGACGTATAAAACGGACATTTACATATCGCACACCTAGATCTATAGGGAGCTAACTCAAAAATCTCGTTTTTTTAGTTAAGCACACCATCGAATTTCCTATGTCAATATCTACCGACCAATAAAACAGATTTAAAAATATCTTTACTACTCGACGCCAGGTGACGCCAAATGCCCCTTTTGTTGAACGAGCGAGTGAGCTCCACCCCCGAGCAAAACAGGTACATTTCTAGTTGCAAAGAGGAGCGCGCGTCTCGGTCGAAAATAAATTGGAGATATTTTGAGTTGCAGCCGTATTGTTAAAATTTTGATTGGAATAATTTTTAGTTGTCGCCATTTTGATGGTTAGTGCTGAGTTAACAACATTTTGATACCACAACATTTTGAGTTGAATCAGTATTGCTGGCAGGGTGAGTACAGTTTTTATTTTTATTTAGAATTGTTACCGTATTGTTGAATTATTTTTGAACTTTGAGTTGAGTCTGTTTTGTTGAATCATTTTTTAAACGTTTATATTTCTTTAAAAAACAAACAAAATTGACCTTTTTTGCTATTGGCAAATGCAACCTTTCCATCTTAATTTTATTTTATTTTCATCCTAGCAACTACAGTGTTTTTTCGTTTTTACTGATACATTTTTGAGTTAGATCTCTTTAGGTTGATTTCACCAAAATTAATGTTAAAACTTATTTTATGAGATCAAAAACGTTAAACTTATGGCTTTTAAAATCGATTTGGTGCATAGGACCTTGTAAGTTTATGAAATAAACATGTTCTATTTCAGGCAAACGATGAAACGTGGACGGTTTTTAGTAAATATGGTAGAAGAAAGGGACAAAGAAAATATCACTCCTCCTATCATACTTATTCAACATGGATCTCTGAAAGATGACATACAGATGTCATAAAAACCTTCCGAACAAGCCGGTTTCCGAAAAGGTTACAGTACCATAGATCACATCCACACGCTAAGACAAATTATACAGAAGACTGAAGAGTATAATTTGCCTCTATGTTTGGCGTTTGTCGACTATGAGAAAGCCTTTGATTCGATCGAGACATGGGCGGTGGTTGAGTTTCTCTAGCGATACCATATTGATACAATCACCTTCAGTTTGCCGACGATATAGTGGTCATGGTAGAATCGTTGGAAGATCTCAGCACAATGCTCAAAGACCTCAATCAACCTCACCTCTCACCCAACGGGTGGGTCTTAAAATGAACATGGACAAAACGAAGGTAATTTTGAATGCCCATGTTGTGCCCACCCCAGTATCAGTTGGAACTCGATTTTTGAAGTTGTTGACATATACATTTACCTAGGACAAGCAGTCCAACTAGGTAGGTCCAACTTTGAGAAAGAGGTCAGTCGTCGAATCTAACTCGGCTGGGCAGCGTTCGGAAAACTGCGTCTTCTCGTCTGAATTACCTCGAGTGCCTCAAGTCGAAAGTCTTCGACCAGTGTGTGTTACCAGTGATGACTTATGACGCTGAAACGAACCAAAGTTACCGACATAGCCCAATGGATTAGCAAGTTGAAGTGACAGTGGGTAGGGCACATAGCACGCAGAACTGATGGCCGATGGGGTTGCAAAGTCATGAAGTCCTTCGCTGCGCTTGCCGGTCCGTGGCAAGTACAGCGTAGGACCCACGGACGTCCACCCACAAGGTGAACAGACGACCTAGTAAAGACCGCAGGAACGCACTGGATGCGAGCCACTTCCAACCGGTCTTTATGGAAGTCAATGGGGGAGGCCTATGTCCAGCAGTGGACGTCCTACGGCTGAAATGACGATGATGATGATGAAGTACCATTTAAGTAATTGTAATTTAAATAACGATGATCGCAAATTGCCATTATTAGTGTTTAAAGTAAATTCATAAGTATACAATTGATTATTTCTCAGCTCACCTACTCATGTGATCTTTTTGTTTTATTTCTTCTTGTGATAGTTATTGAAAAAGTATTTAATACAGTTAAAAATCAAGACTATCAAATCAAGATTATAATATGTATTAGACTATTTTAATGCCCTTAGGACATAACGATACTAATAAACTTTTACAAAAACAGTTATATTGCTATAATTGTTTTTTTTTAAACAGTGTCATAAGTACCGTTATGTAATAATAGCGTTATTAAAATCTAATAAGAGAATTAACTCGTACTTAAAGTCAAATGTGATTTTTGATGTGCATTTAAAACTATTATTCATAAAACGGAAGATTCCTATATTTACTGTTGTGTTCAATTTATAAGAAAATTTTATTTGTTAGTATTTATTTTAAGAGACTGACTTTAGTTATTTTTTATTTATAATATTATAAAATTAAAACAATGATTTATTTCAGTACTTCTAGTGTTTTTTTGCTAATTCATCGCCCAATATACCCCTACTGTTGGTCACAGACTGCTCCATGAATGGGAACTAATTATAAATAACACAAAATGTTACAACATTTTAAGTTTGTTGCCCCTTCAAAAGAGAGCCAACTAAAAACTAAATTCATCAAAAGGGGCTTAACTAAAAATAATTAAACAAATATACATATTTTAATAAGCAATAGAGAAATAACTCAAAAAATCCAATTTTCAGTCCAAAAACATGATTAAAACACAAGACTCCTACTCCTATCTTTGTTCTACCTGCATATAAAATGTATAAATCTACACAAAAAAGGCCTGCAGTGCACAGGGAAACAGGAATCAGTTTTTCGCCTTTTGCCAAAAAAGTGTTTTTTTGAGTTAATCGCTGTTTAGATCTAGGGGTGCGATATGTATGTAATTGTGTATTATAAGTGCGAAAGTTTGATTTTCCTATTTAGGTAAATAAAACATGTTGTAGTAATCAGTTACATATGTTTATTTTAATTATTCTTATATGTACAAAAATAAGTAGTACATACCAAATTACAAACATAGGTACGTAATGTACTGTAATACTGTCACTAACGTAGGAAATCTGTTATTTTGGTTTGTTTTTGACAGACTTTTGTTCGGTAGTAAGAACTTCGGACAGCATTGTGAATTCGTGACATCATTGTTTTCATATGGTCATCATCAAAGTTTGAAACAAAACACGGCGCGTCGTTTTAAACGGACGAATTATCGTAAAAAATGGTCGCTATAAACGGTTTGTCGCTCAAACCGGAGTCGCACTAAACGGTTACATTTTCTCAGTATCTAACTATTAAACCGAACTTGAGTAAATAATATCGACGCTAAAAACGGTTAGTCGTTATAAATGAATTCTACTGTATATTTATTTGCATTAAACATGAGTGGTTGCATAGTACTGATCTTATATTACCGAATTCTCATCATGTTCTTGCCGCAATGGGCGTACAAATGTTGTCATAGGTTTTTTAAAAAATAATTCTATTTATGTAATTTAATGTCAAAAAAATAATAATAAATTTAATCGATGTCAAAGCAATAATAGTATTAATAAATAATAATTAGAATAGATGTCAATATTATTAATGTCAAATAAAATTATTCAAATGTTTCCTTCAAACCTGGAATAAACTCTCATCTGCTTCTTATTTTATTTATTTAATGACAGCCCTGTTGGCTCATTGGTAGTATATAGCTGCCTTGAGAGCTGTAGGGTGTGGGTTCGATTCCCACTCAGGGCAAACATTTTCTGTATGTATTATAAGTATGTGTTTACAAAAAGTTGGGTTTTATGGGATTGTAAGTGGGATGATAGAATAGTAGATCACCATTTACTATTCTATTAAAATAGATGGTGTAGTATGTATAATAGAATAGTAGATAGATTTGATGTTAGTAAGTAGGTTTTTCCTAGGCAAGCGTGGTCCATCGTAGACCGCATCTTCGCTTACCATCAGGCGGGATGGCGGTCAAACGCAAGCCTATCTATTTGATGGGATAGGAGGTGAAGTTAAAATTTGTGAAATATGTCGAGGAAGTAGAGTAGTTCGTGTCAAGGACGGACGAACAAAATTACGTGACTGTGTTAGTAAATATGAGTTTACTATTGTTTCTAGGTTAAGTCTGGGAAATTAACGCAAACTTCTTGAATTTGTTAAAAACACATAAAAGCGCTTTTGTTACATAGAAATATAACTAAATTAACTCACATTAATATTGGCTAAATCCACAAAATAGTCATTTAGTTTTGTGGCGTCCAACATTCTGTTTTCTGTGGATAAACAACACCTACATATGGGCTTTTCCGTTTCTAAATTTAATTTGAGTTCCTCTATATCAGATGTTTCCATTGTTGTACAATAACTGAGCGGTAGAAGTAAATCAAATATTTAAAAACAACACACAAAACGTAAACAAAACGGATTTACTTGACAGACGACAATTTTTTTTTTTTTTTTAATAATTTGCCCCTTCGGGCAGGCTAAAGCTATAAAGCCATACTGCCTTGTCTTAAGCGTTATTTCTGCTGTATCTTAACTATAGCTATCGTCAAAGTCGTCTTTGTCAAGTCCAGTTCGTGTCAGTTAAGTTCAGTCATGCTTTAGTAAAGTAGTGGCGACTTTACTATAAAGCTTCGATGGAGTTTTGGAAGCAACACGAAAACTCATGTTTCACCACGTAATATCATTTTCCCACACTCACGCTTGTAATTCGGCACTTTATGAATAAAACACCACCATTTTTATGCATAAACACTCGACAAAACACTAGTTTTGGGAAAAAATACAACGGAGCGACACGACTCTTCCCGCGTTCCCGCCAAAATTATTTATTTGTATTTTATTTGTATTTGTATTAAAAAAAAAAAAAAAAAAATTAAAAAAAATATCAAAAAAAATACATAAAACTTTGCTGTGTTTGGGGGCTTAGGGGTATGAAGTAGAGTTTTTTATATTATATTTAGTAAATACCATTCAGACCGTAGTACCTACAGAACTATCAGTAGTAAAAAAAAAAGTATTTAAGTATTCTATCAGTTATCTGACTTCCATCGCACAAGCTCTGCTTAGTTTGGGGCCAGATGGCGCTGTGTGTAATGTCCTACGATATTTATTTATTACGAAACTTGTGTAAACATTACTGTGGTCCAGGTAGCGACATTAAATTATTTAGTTAATGGCTAACTAACTAAATAATGCAACTTTCGATGGTTAGTCTCGACTCAAGACTACAGTCGAATTGAGAACCTTCCCTTTTTTTGAGTCGGTTAAAACCCCCCATAGGTACATACAAAAAAACACGTCTTTATCTGTATGAAAAAAAATCCTTGTTTGGCAGTCTTAAATTTCTGACTCCAGGGCCGGCAACTGCGCCAATGATAAACTTATTATGTCGAGAAACTCCTCTCTCTCGTAACGGCATGTGTTGTAATCGAGCTTGCAGCCTTGAACGAGGTGAACTGGTTCCGATACCGTAGTGATGGGACACTCGATCGAGAACTATCGATAGTATTGCAAATCGATAAATGTTATGGTTATTTCTTTCGGAGGCTTGGACTTGGCGAATAACAGACACTGCTACTACCAAAGTTTAAAAGTACATCCAAGTTTTTTTTTCTTGTTTTGTTGTTCGGCCATGTCACGTACGTGCATTGTGCCAATCTTCATGTATTTTATTTTACTAATATAAAATGGGGAAACTCAATATTAACCCCAAATTATAACATAAAACGATACGAAGGACTAAAATCAGATCAGGTAAGTTTACAAGTACGAAAATTAATGTTAATTATTAAATAGGTATATAATAAATACAATAATAATCACAACACAATATAATTTTCTATACCTAATGTTACAATTTTACACAATTCAAACTAACAAATACGATATTTATTTAGTGAAATGTTTATTAAAAACTAAATATTGCGGGACGTTAGAGATTTACTACTTTAATATGACCCGCCCCTCCAAAATTCATAACATTTAAAAGTATTTACAACGCACCAGCACGCATGTGCGCTTACTGGTGCTGCCGTCAAACACCTAGTCGAGCTAGCAAATCCATGGATTTGTGTGTCGACTAGTGGCGTTCATTCATCGCTCTTTATGATTAGTATGGCGCTGCACTGACGTACTCTATGAACATGACACGTGCGTTGTCTTCCGCGGTCAACTAGTTATGGTAAGTTGACATACAAATCTGGTGCTACTGAATACGAATAATTACAACTACATACAAACTTTCTTTAAGGATGTGACTACACACATTAAAACAGTAATTTGGAGGAACAGTAAATCTATACCCACAGCGCCATCTGACCCCAAACTAAGCAAAGCTTGTGCTATGGAAGTCAGATAACTGATAGAGTTTATATTTTTTCAAAATGAAATGCAATGTTGAATGGCAAAAAATATATCGATAAAATCACGTCAACTTTCGCCCAAGCGCAGCACTATTCCGATATGTTTTGATAGGCGACACGACAGTACTATTCGGCATGTGTCAGCCCGTGCTCGCCTATAAAGTACAAAGTTTTTTAGTGTCGACTCGTAAAACTAGCTGCTTCTAAAAAGGTACCCATTTTCAGGTTCTAAATGTGTCGCCGTCATCATTTACAGCCTACACCTTATCCCTATTCTGTGTACTCTTTCTCGCAACTCGAAAGTTCTGTGTATCGCTGCAATGGACTTGCGTTGTCGCTTACCATCAGGAGAGCGTATCGTTCGTAACATTACGTTCCCACAAAAAAAAACAAAAATTTTTTTTTATGTATACTATACGTTTATTGTATATTTTTTTTATACACAATCCTAATATCTATTTCTGTTTTTTCTTTCCATCCAAAGGTTGTCTGGAAGAAATCGCTCTAGGCTATAAGACCGCCCTTATACACCAAGAATGTGTTATATTGTTATGTCTAATTATCTCTTTTTTTAATATGTTGGTGTATAATAAAGTTATATTCTATTCTAAATTTATTTTTATGTTTGACAAGCTAGGTGTTTGACCACAGCTCACCTGATGTTAAGTGAAGGTGTGGTCGAAGATGGTAAAGCACACCTAGCCTGGAATGGGACTGGCTCTCCAGGGAGGCTGCCGGAACACACCGTTAGATGCTTGGCGGCAGATGTTCAACTCTCGTGTGGTAGCTAGCCAGCCGAGTACTAGAGAGTACGCTACCACCATGCAAGTAGTTCCAATTTTTTCAAAGATTTTTTTTCTTTAAAATGGTTTGCCTTACATCCCCCAAAATATTTGCAAATATTTTAGTAAGTGTACACAGTACAATCTCACTAATATTATAAATGTGAAAGTTTGGATGCATGTTTGTTACTCTTTCACGCAAAAACTACTGAACGGATTTGGATTAAATTTGGTATGGAGGTAGCTGACACCCTGGATTAATACATAGGCTTATTTTTATCCCGAAAACATGTAGCGGCTAACACCGCAGGGCGCAGCTAGTAAATAAAATCAATCTAGGTATCTATCTACACTATAATATAGAGGAAAGATTTGATTGTTTGTTTGTATTGAATAGGCTCCGAAACTACTGGACCGATTTGAAAAATTCTTTCACCGTTGGGAAGCTACACTATCCCCGGGTAACATAGGATACTTTTTATCTTTGTAATCCCACGGGAACGGGAACTACGCGGGTGAAACCGCGAGTCGTCCGCTAGTAAATAATAAACAGAAAGTATCAATTGGGAAGTCTGTTTTGAGCTGAGTTGCCTTATCGCCAAAAGTAGTAGAAAATTAGTCTTTAATGTAATTTTATGTAGGTCAAGGAGTATTAAGAGGCCAATAGTTTATTTATTGCACTTACCTTGATTTTAATGCTAAACGAAATAGCTTTAAGTGCGTGGGTAGAATTATATTTTAATAAGAAACAATCTAAGATCTATATTCTCTCGGTATGCCCCTTTACTGCCCCTTGCCATCTTTACATAGTATAAAACCAAGTCGCTTCCCGCCGTCTGTACGCTTAGATATTTTAAACTACGCAACGGATTTTAATGCAGTTTCCATCAATAGACAGAGTGATTCAAGAGGAAGGTTTATATGTATCATACATGCAAATGCACCACGTTAGTATTTACATTGCACCCGTGCGAAGCCGGGGCGGGTCGCTAGTATCTACATAGTATAAAACAAAGTCGCTTCCCGCCGTCTGTACGCTTAAATCTTTTAAACTACGCAACGGATTTTAATGCGGTTTCCATCAATAGACAGAGTGATTCAAGAGGAAGGTTTATATGTATAATACATGCATATGCACCACATTAGTATCTACATTGCACCCGTGCGAAGCCGGGGCGGGTCGCTAGTCTCTACATAGTAAAAAACAAAGTCGCTTCCCGCCGTCTGTATGCTTAAATCTTTTAAACTACGCAACGGATTTTAATGCGGTTTCCATCAATAGACAGAGTGATTCAAGAGGAAGGTTTGTATGTATAATACATGCAAATGCACCACGTTAGTATTTTGGTTGACGGGTTGACGGGTTGCTAGTAAGGTAATAAAAGTTCGAACAAGAACTGATCTTTCCCACTGGCTCTAGGTTGGCCTGATACCTAAAACCTGAGTATCACTCACAAACCTAAATAAATGACTTAATAATGTTCTTAAGTTGATACTTTGGGCACTATTAAGTCATACCATTTAGTATTTGAGTTACAAAACGATTATGTCCCAGATAATATTAATGATTATATTTATCTGCAGCGACATTACTGGGCTGTTGAGACTAACCATCGCAAGTCTCAAAGTAATGAGCGACAAAGCAGCGATGCCTGGCCTTTGTTTTGCTGCTCAAAGTTTCTTATTTATATGTGTCGTTCTTCAGATGGAAGCAGAGACCGCGGCCGCCGTTGCCGACAGTGGTACCGACCAAGACTTTACTGCTGGAGTCAGACTTCTTGTAGTAAGTTTCTTTTTTAACGAATAAGTCCACGTTTGACTACCAACTGGACTGACAAGCGATGATCTGAATTTGTTATCATCCGTTTTCTGGATTGCATCTCACTAATATAAAGGACCTAGCCTTCTATCTCAGAAATGAAACAACAATAAGGTTTTTACAACTTGGTTTCTTTACTTTTTACGTTAAGACTAACTACTAATCGATATGGCCGCGGTGGCGAGTATCTTTTTTTTTTTCTTTGGTTTTGGCGTTGCGTTTTAGCATTTGCCAGTGTCAAGTAATTATATATTTTCAAGTTTCAAAAGTTAAATAAGTGTCATCGTAGCTAGTTTTAGTCAAAGTCCAGTCTTCGTCATGTCCAGTTCGTGTCAGTCAAGTCCAGTCATGCTTTAGTAAAGTAATGGTGTGTGACTTATATATTCAGTGAATTGTTAATCAATAAAAGCAACAGTACACTAATAAAAATCATAAATCTTATTTTTACAGTTGAACCTGCCGGAAGACGAGGGCGAAGGTCTGGGGTTCCGCCTCACTCGGACTCTATGGGACCCCTATCCATGGGTGAGAGACAAACAATGATACTTAGTTTATTTATCCATAGGGCAATGAATCACACTTATTTTCATTGTACATTATAGAAATAATGACACTTATTTTCATTTTACATTAGAGAAATAATGACACTTATTTTCATTTTACATTAGAGAAATAATGACACTTATTTGCTTTGTACATTAGAGAAATAATGACACTTATTTGCTTTGTACATTAGAGAAATAATGACACTTATTTTCATTGTACATTAGAGAATTAATAACACTTATTTTCATTGTACATTAGAGAAATAATAATACGTATTTTCTCTTCACATTGGAGAAATAATCACACGTATTCAGATATACTAGCCATTTATATGTAGATATTATAGTGTTCTGTGTCATGTGTGTAGGTGAGGGAGGTGAGCCCCGGAGGCGCTGCAGCGGCCGCGGGACTTCGCCCCGGGGACTGTCTACTCCAAGCAGACGGGAAAGACTTACTAGGGCTACCGGTAACTTTTTACAACTTATAAGCATAAGCGAATTTATTGACAGGCTAGGTACTTGACCACAGCTCACCTGATGTTAAGTGACGGTGTGGTCGAAGATGGTAAAGCACACCTAGTCTGGAATGGAACTGAGTCTCATGTGAGGCTACCGGAACACACCGTTAGACGGTTGTCGGCAGATTTCCAACTTGAGAGTGGTAGCTAGCCAGCCGAGTACTAGAAAGCGCGCTACCACCATGAAAGTAGTTGCAATTTATTCAAAGTTTTTTTTTCTGTAAATAAAATGGTTTCCCTTATATCCCCCAAAATATTAGCAAATATTTTAGTAAGTGTACAATCCCACTAATATTATAAATGTGAGAGTTTGGATGAGAGAGAGAGAGAGAGAGAGAGGTAGTTATCCAGCCGAGTACCTACTAGAATGGTTACCCTACCTGGTTTTTCCAACTATACTATTTTTTTAAAATTTGGGTTTGGCTACCCTGACATAGATCAGCATTTACGCGACCATCGACAAAAAAAACATGTAAAATCATTGTCATCGTTGTCGATTAGGTGTCCTACTTAACATTCAACACGCGACCACAATATCGTGCGATGGCATTTTAAAAAGACAACGAGATAAAACCTTCGAGTTTGCACGTATAGATAGATTGAAAAGATTCAGAGGTCAGCTCCCCCCCCCTGCCTCACTCTGCGCTCCAACCACAGGATCAAAAAAGTAATCATTACTATAAACAATACGTCGAACGTAAATACGAATAAAATATGTCAGGTGGACGATTTTTCAACGCCGTACATTTCTTATTAAAGATTGGTTTTTTTTTCTTTGGTTTTGGCGTAGCATTTTGAGCATTTGCCAGCGTTAAGTGTTTTATATTTTCAAGTTAAATGTGTTGCCTCGTAGCTATAGTTACAGTCAAAGTCCAGTCATGGTCAAGTACAGTCCGTTTTAGTCAACTCCAGTCATGCTTCAGTAAAGCAGTGGCGACTTTAATATAAAGCTTCGATGGAGTTTTGGAAGCAACACGAAAAGTCATGTTTCCCACACGATTCGGCACTTTATGAATAAAACACCACCATTTTTATGCATAAACACTCTACTAAACATTAGTTTTGGAAAAAAATTCATCGAGGCGACACGAATCTTTCCGCGTTCCCGCTAAAACTCAAAGATTGGCTTGCGTTTGACCGCCATATCGCCTGATTACTTGGTGGTAGATCTCCCTAGCAGGAAGTCGTCTAGGTAGGTACCACCGCAGTACCAGTTATTCTGCCGCTAAGCAGTAGTGTGTAAACATTACTGTGTTCCGGTTCGAATGGTATTGCAGCTAGCGAAATTACTGGGCTGTTGAGACTAACCATCGAAAGTCTCAAAGTAATGAGCGCCAAAGCAGCGATGCCCTGGACTTTGTTTTGTTACTCAAAGTTCTGTGTATCGCTGCAATGGTCATGGGCAGGTGCTATTCTTACCATCAGGAGAGCGTTTCGTTCGTCTCATTACATTTTACATTTAAAAAAAAATTAAGCTAAGCAAAGATACGGTCTACACTGGTCTACAAGAAACCAATTCACTCGCGACTTGAAGGCACCCAGATTGTATTTACCAGAAAACACCCACTCACTCAGGCAGCGAATTCCATCGCTTAGCGGTTCTTACAATGAAGGAGGAATCGAACCGTTCTGTTCGTGTCAATTGTGAATATAATTTGGATGCAGGTTGGTTCCGTGGCGCGTTTGATCCGCGGTGACGGCGCCGGGCGTGAAGTCACGTTACTCGCGTGGCACTGTGGCCGCGACCCCACCACCGACCCGGAGGTATTTCTGTCTACATTGTATATTACTGGAGATTTTTACACGTCACTGTGCATTTTCATTCAAGGTGGTTCGATTTCCATACAAATAATTTTTTGCCATTTCTGGACAAATGGAGCATTTTTTTTTTTTTTTTATTGCTGACAGGCTAGGTGTTTGACCACAGCTCACCTGATGTTAAGTGACGGTGTGGTCGAAGATGGTAAAGCACACCTAGCCTGGAATGGAACTGGCTCTCAAGTGAGGCTGCCGGAACACACCGTTAGATGCTTGGCGACAGGTTTTCAACTTGAGGGTGGTAGCTAGCCAGCCGAGTACTAGAAAGTACCCTACCACCATGCTATGGTTTCCTCACGATGTTTTCCTTCACCGGCAGCTCAAGCTCATTTGTTGGGGTTTGAACCCACGCCCTTCGGCATGCGAAGCGACCGCACTAACCACTGAGCTATCATCGCTGCATAATTTTACAGTGAAATCACAGCTACTGGCATTTATTTGCGGGAAATCACAATTGCTTGAATGAAACAGTAGATTACTCTGATAGGTAGAGTGATACCACCACGTTTTGTCTGGTCCACGCCAGTTGCTGTGGAGTTGCGGAGGCGGGCTGGCGGGGGAGCGGTCGCGGCGCGCGCTGGAGGGCGTGCTGCGAGCGCTGGCGTGCTGCGTGTGCTCCGCCACCGCCACGGCGCCGCGCAGCTGCAGGCGCGATCATCTCTACTGCGCAGGTATCATCCTTCCTATCCCACTAATATTATAAATGTGAAAGTTTGGATGGATGTTTACTACTCTTTCACGCAAAAACTACTGAGCGGATTTGGATAAAGTTTGGTATGTCGGCGTGTAGCTTTAATGTTGATTTAGTTAAGCGCCATCTTGCGTAATTTTGGTGGACTAGAGGTGGAATGGCGACACCTCTGACGTCACACTGGTTCCGTGCTCTGCTTGTTGTTATTCGTGTAAAGTATTTTGGCTTCAACCAATGAGAGAAGGTGAAGTTGCGGATGTTGGCCGGTAGGGGCGCTGTGTGGAGCGAGCCGGCCGTGCGTTGAATGTTGAGGGGGAGAGATCATTCTTACTTTGGTTGAGGAGAGATTAACATTGATTCTTGCTTTGAGAGTAGATTGAGTTGGTCGGTTGCAGAGTGCGAGCTAAGCGGAACGTGTTGTCCCCAACCTATGTAATAGTGTCTATAATGTTCTAATCGTTCTTAAACTAAAGTCGTTGTGAAGTGCTGATTAAACTTTGTACAAGAGAACTGAATTGTGTGATTTGTCTCCTCGCCCGCTACACCCACGCCCAGTAACCCAGTAACCATACATGATGTTGATCGGCCATCCCACCGTATGTCGTGATATAGTTCCTTCTTATCTTATATCTCCGACAGGTATATATCTGGTACAGCAGTGGTACCTACCTAGACTACCTCCTGCTAAGGAGATTTATCTCCAAGTAAAATGAGTTGATGTACAAACAAAATATCATCATCATCATCATTCTTTTATGGTTGACAGGCTAGGTGTTTGACCACAGCTTACCTCATGTTAAGTGACGGTGTGGTCGAAGATGGTAAAGCACACCTAGCCTGGAATGGGACTGGCTCTCAAGTGAGGCTGCCGGAACACACCGTTAGATGCTTGGCGGCAGATTTTCAACTCTCGTGTGGTAGCTAGCCATCCGAGTACTAGAGAGTACGCTACCACCATGCTGTGGTTTCCTCACGATGTTTTCCTTCACCGGCAGATCAAACTCATTGTTGGGGTTTGAGCCCACGCCCTTCGGCACGCGAACCTACCGCGCTAACCACTCGGCTATCATCGCTACAAAAACGGTCCGCATCCAGCGCGTTCCTGCGGTCCTTATTAGGTCTGTCCACCTTGTGGTGATGTTTAATTCTGGTTTAGACGTTTTAACATGTTTTGTTGTATATTTATGTTCCAGGGTGTTGGTCCCGGTTGGAGCGATGCGCACTCTGCAGGGAACCATTGCCGCCTAAGGACTCTCCACACTCCCGGAATCTTGTCGCAGAACAGGTCAAAAATAATTCTAAAAGCATTTTCTATGTGTTCTTTTTCGGTCAACCTGCCATATAACTAGTTTTGGAGACACTAAAATCAAATTTTACGGGACTTGTTAGCTCGTTTGGTAGAATATCTGCTTCAAAAGCTGCAGAGCGTGGGTTCGATTTCCACCAACAATCAGAAATATGGGTAATATTCGTGGAACACAAGCATCCCGCTAATATTATAAATGTGAAAGTTTGGATGGATGTTTGTTACTCTTTCACGAACTACTGAACGGATTTGGATGAAATATGGTATGGTAGCTGAGTCCCTGAATTAACACTCACCCGAAAACATGTAGCGGGTAACACCGCAGGGCGAAGATGGTCTAACTATACTATTATAAAGAGGAAAGATTTGATTGTTTGTATTGAATAGGATTCGAAACTATTGGACCGATTTCAAAAATTCTTTCACAGTTTGGAAGCTACACTATCCCCGGGTGACATAGGCTACTTTGTATCCCTATATTCCCACGGAAACGGAAACTACGCGGGTGATACCGCGAGACGTCCGCTGGTATTAAATTAAGTATTAAGTATTTAGCGATGATAGCTCAGTGGTTAGCGCGGTAGGTTCGCATGCCGAAGGGCGTGGGTTCAAACCCCAATAATGAGCTTGAGCTGCCGATGAAGGAAAACATCGTGAGGAAACCAAAGCATGGTGGTAGGGTACTTTATAGTACTCGGCTGGCTAGCTACCACCCTCAAGTTGAAAATCTGCCGCCAAGCATTTAACGGTGTGTTCCGGCAGCCTCACTTGAGAGCCAGTTGCATTCCAGGCTAAGTGTGCTTTACCATCTTCGGTCACACCTTCACTTGACATCAGGTGAGCTGTGGTCAAACACCTAGCCTGTCAACCATTAAAAAAAAAATAATAATTAAGTATTAAAATTAAAATGTAATCTTATATTGTAAAAACATTTCAGGTCTTCGAATCTATAGCAACGGAATACGAAATAAAGAATATTCAAAAACGTCCCGAATCCTCATCGGCCTACACATCACCCAACAGATCGCCGAGCATGTCGCCGAGCATGTCGCCGAACATGTCTCCCTCGGCACAACGTCGTGGCCAATACCAGTTGTCGTTGATGAGAAAGAAACACGTACAGTTCAACGAGAAAACCCGAAACTACGCATCCGACCCCAACTTGCACAGATCTGCAGAAAAAGGTCCAACTTTTACGCTAAAAGTAAGCGATTCCGATAAAGCGGTCATTTCGTCTGAAAATATTAATCCTGTAGAAAAAGAAACCAAACCGGCAGAAAATGTAGTAAATTCACAAACTGGCAACACTGATGCTTGCAGCTGTCAATGTCAAAAGAAAACTCGGGATAAAAATATACAAACTCAGGTGCTTCCCCTCGATGTAGAACACTCTGATGCCAATTTAAGAATTCCACACAGGTTTGTCAAAAAATATCTTTATACATTTTTTCGCTTTTGGCAACTACCTATTGTGATTAGAGGCAATTTTGCCATCAATAAATAACTGTTTTACTTTATAGCTTACCAAGAACTGTATCGGGACCTGGCCAAACGTTTAGAGGAGGCTCCAGGTGACCAGAATGCTGGTATCTACTTTGGTCATCCAGCGTGACAATGCTGCCAGCATTCTGGCCACATATCCCTCCTCTGTCGGTTTTTTAGACTAAGTTTTTTGTATGCATTTTGTAAATAGTATAATTTAAGGTCTTTTTTATTTTGATTTACCAAGATGAGTAGTCATTTGTAATATTTTACAAAAATACCAAGGTAACTACCAATTTTGGTAAAATTTTACAAAAATACCAAGGTTTCATTAGTAAACTAAAGAAAGGCACAAGCAAAATATATTTCCTTGAAAAGAACTGTTCCATTACAAAGAAACGAAAATCCACTCAAAAGGTGACGCCATCTACTGTTTTATCCCTTAACTACAACGAAGTGGTTAACGCAGACAAAATAGCGCAAAACACGCAAAGAGAGTGGTGCCATCTAGTCGCTGACACTAGAAAACAGGCGGAAGAACAGCACAAATTGCCGTATTTTCGTATGAGTCAATGTATTTTAAGTTTATTACCTGTTGTAGTTGACTTAAGGTATATTTGTGCAGGTTGGTGGCGCGACTGCGCGCCGCGTGCTCGATGCACGAGCTGCCCACGGGAGCCACCACGTCGTGCAGCCTTTCTAAGTCATTGGATGACTTACACGATCACTGGTACCAACTTTACCATCTTTAGATATTTTTTTGTTGTTGACGTTGTGGTCGAGGATAAAGCTCACTAAGCCTGGAATGGAACTGGCTCTCACGTGAGTCCGCCGGATCACGACTTTAGGTGCTTGGTAACAATCTTCAACGCTCGTGTGGTAGCCAGCCGAGTACTAGAGAGTACGCTACCACCATGCTATGATTTCCTCACGATGTTTTCCTTCACGGGCAGCTCAAGTTCATTGTTGGAGTTTGAACACATCCTACGGCGTTTACGGAGAAAAGGCGTGATTATCCCACTAATATTATAAATGTGAAAGTTTGGATGTTTGTTACTCTTTCACGTAAAAACGACTGAATTTAGATGAATTTTGTTATGGAGGTAGCTTAGACCCTAGATTAATACATAGGCTACTTTTTATCCCGAAAACAATTAGCCACTGGGCTGTCATAATTATAAAGTCATTAATAAAGAATACCTGATTTATAAAGTTTAAGTTTTTATAATTCTTTTTCAGTAAAGCACATGGCAGCTTGGAAAATATAAAAATCAGTGGGGCGTGCGGTAAGTGCATACATTGCAAGTTTATCAATTTTTACATATATACACAAACAAATAAATATCGTAGGGCGTTTCACAGCGCTAACCCCAAACTAAACAAAGCCACAACTATGGGAACCAGATAACTGATAGAAACTTCCGCTTAAGGTGGTTCGATTACCATACAAATATTTTTTTTGCCATTTATGGACAAATGGAGCATAATTCCCCTGCCGGCCTCGACGGAAGACCAGCGCCGGCTGGCTGCCCGAGTGGCTGCAGTCGCTGATACTGAGTCGAGGCCGGTTTGTAACATAAAATATGTTTTATGTTTAATTTATATATGATTTATTTATTGGTAATTTTTACTAATAGTATCTAACTACAACTTAGAATGGTAAATTTAAAACTTATTTATATATATACTATATACCTATAAGTTTTTTCTTTGTTTTATGTTTATATTTTTGTATGTATGTATTTATTAATTACGTTGAAATATGATTTATGTCTCAAATAAAGTGTTGTCTATAGTCTATTTTACAATTATGCCCAATTTACGGACAAATGGAGCATAATTTTACAGTGAAATCACAGCTACTGGCATTTAATTTGGTCTTCATTTGCGGTAAATCACAATTCGGTATGTAAAGTTTTTTTTTGTATTTATTTTATATTTTTTACTGATAGTAAACTTTATTTTATGAAACTAATTTGAATATTTTGGCTTTCTATGCGGTAGTTTAATTCTAATACATTTTCAAACTTTTTATAGTTATGACGTCATAACATTGGCTGAATATGTAAAATATGTACCTTTTTTAGGCACTGAAAGAATCCTTATGCAGCCAAGGACATGACGTCATTAGAAGTTAATTGAAAGTCAAATTTATTTTATGTATTTTATTAAAATAAACCCCGTCTCATAGTTTAAAGAGTTTTAAACGGAAAAATCATGTACAGGAATGTAATATTTCGAAATGGTTTTGGAATCAGCAAAGTATTTTTTTTCTTTACATACCGAATTGCTTGAATAAAATAGTAGATTATTAGTATAAAATCGAATTTATGATTTTACAATTGTTATTTACCGCAAATGCGTTTTTTTTAATGGTTGACAGGCTAGTTGTTTGTCCACAGCTCACCTGATGTTAAGTGGTGTGGTCGAAGATGGAAAAGCACACCTAGCCTGGAATGGAACTGGATGAATCAGTTGCAGTGATTTCACTGTAAAATTATGCTCCATTTGTCCATAAAGGGCAAAAATTTATTTGTATGAAAATCGTACCACTCTCCCACTGAGTGTCTACTTTTTTTTTATTTGTATGATTGAGATTTGGTACGCAATCACGGAAATTCCACCATATGGGTGGTAACCCTCCTGATGGTAAAAGATAACGCATGTCCATGACCATTGCAGCGATACACAGAACTTTGAGTAACAAACAAAGTCCAGGCATCGCTGCTTTGGCGCTCATTACTTTGAGACTTGCGATGGCTAGTCTTGACAAATGCTTAAGTCACATATCGTTTGTTTCAGATCCCCCTGTTATCTTGGTATCTGCACCGCCTGTGTACGTGGTTACTTGCGGTCACGCCGCAGCGGAATGACATTCCAACTGAAGTGACCTTAGCATATTAAATTTGTAAAAATGATGTAGAAAAAACGAAACGTTTAAAAAAAACTTTGGTTGTTGTTAATTTTTCACCGATCTTAGTACCTACGTAAATATCTTGCAATTTCAGGTGCTTAGCACCCCGTCTACCTAAACTAAGGTTTAAGGATAGAAACAGCATCCCCATTTAAATCAAATAACCATTTATTTCACACTTAAGACTTAAGTATGTATAATAATAACTATTTACAAGAAGAACAATTTTTTTAAATACACTTACACCCCCAAAGAGGCCGATCTCCCACGAGGACACTAGTTCAAAAGAAATTCCAAACATCAAAACTATTTTATGTATAAGAAACGCAACAAAGTACGTAATAATTTCGATCACGTTATACGCGAAACAATTAAAATATAAATTTAATGTACATCTGACGTCACTACCCGAGTGGGTGTTCCCCGATGGACATAATCTGGGTGTCTTCAAATCGAGAGTGAATCGGTATCTTCTGGGCAAGCGTGCTCTATCTTAGACCGCATCATCACTTAACATCAGGTGAGTTGGCGGACAAACGTAACCTTATTTATTTAAAAAAAAAATGCGTTTTATCTTTTATAGCGGGGAGCAATTCAGAAAACTGCTGATAACAAACTCGGGGGATACAGTTTGGTATTGCAGCTACATATACAACATGACTGGTAAGACATATACGATACTCGAGGACGTGTTATTTGACGATTAATATACGAAGAAAAAAAATAACATTAAATATTTGTTGACTACTAGGTAAACTTAAGCGAAAGTTATGTAATCAATTACGCGACGCATGGACACCGCGCGGACGCACGAGCTGGACGGTGTGAGGACGCTCGCGGCGACAACGGGGGACAAGCACGTACTTATCGCGTGATCAAAACATCGTCATCAGCGTCGGGAGTGTATCCACGCTTCGTCAAGTCGGAGAGGTCGGTATACATTTTGGGGCCCGCGGTCTACAACCGCGTTCCCGCCTCCGTACGGGATGCAGCTTCCACCGCGTGTTTCAGAACCAAGTAAGATCTTGGCTGCTAGAGACCTTGTTTTATGACATTGACGAGTATTTCAAACTTAAAGATTATTGAATTACTAGTAAGTAATTATAATTTTTTTGTCATATATTGACTTGTTTTGGTATTGACATGTTTTCATATTGACATATTTTGTATTGACAGTATTTTTATATTGACAATAGTTTTTATATTGACATACCTTATTTTGACATGTAATCAGTGTTTTAAAACCCATTTAATGACATGTTTAAAATTTTGAAGTGACTTGTAACATTGGTGTTATCAATAAAGTATTTGTATTTGTTTATTTATAGGGAAATTCGGGCAAAAATTAAGTACCAATTTTATTAAATAATTATAATGCAAATCGAGTACCGAGTTACTCTCCTTCAGCATCGTAGGTGTCTCACCAGTCATGCTGTATATCATTTACATCCGAAGTGTGATTACACACGCGGGAGCTGAAGGAGCACAGAATGCGTTACGTCGGAAAAGGACTTGAAACATGGAAATCCGAATGACTTCTTAGTGTTCAAACGTACACATGTTCATGTACACACGGCTGTGTACCAACTTTTTTATTTGACTTAAGACCAAACGCATCTAATCTGATGTTAAGCGCAGCGGTCTATGATGGAGCATGCCCGCTTAGAAGAAACCGTTTCATTCGAGACTTGAAGGCACCCAGGTTGTATCTATCGGGGAACACCCACTTGGGTCCACTGTTTGGCGATTCGCAAAATGAAAGCATGAAACATAAATGTTGGCAAATAGCATTTCCTCAGTCTTGAACAAGCGCTCGAAGAGTCAACACGTCCTGAGGATGCCTTGTGAAGAGGCGACACACGTGCCGACATCACTGTTGTAAATAAATTAAATTTATATTTGGAACAAATATTGTTTTCGAGTCCCTACATGAGAGAACGGCCTACACCACACATTTTTATACAAACTGCACAAATGCAATTGAAAAAAAGCACATATTTAATTTATGGACATATTAAAATATAAGTACATCTTTTAAAAACAAATCATTTTAGATCATTTTAAAATTTTCCTTGAACATTTTTTTTCTCTGAAATGAAACAAAATACATATCTTGTATTTTATTTACATCATTTGTATTAAAACTAGCTGAAACTGAACGGGTTCACCCGCGAAGTGATTAATAAAATTTGATTTGATTTGATAGT
Source organism: Biston betularia (assembly GCA_905404145.2). Classification (NCBI taxonomy): domain Eukaryota; kingdom Metazoa; phylum Arthropoda; class Insecta; order Lepidoptera; family Geometridae; genus Biston; species Biston betularia. The sequence goes on along the minus strand of FR989892.1, from coordinate 259,993 downwards.
GAATAAGTCGAGACAGAATTACTATCAAAATTTATAATACTAGCTAGAATTTTTAATTATACAATACACATATTAAAAAGTGAAATTTACCTTTTTACATATTTTCCACAAAAAAAAAATAGATTTGATATAATTTTCTTCTAGAATTCTCTCATTATCTACTTATGAATATGTTCAATTGACATTTTCTAGTTACAGCATAAGTGTACAAATTATAAATTTAGTAAAATTGTATTAAAACAAAAAAAATACGGTATAGCAACTTTTAACGTAAACAGTCAGGGGGGGAGGGGTTTTGACCATAGCTCGGTGTGATCGAAGATGGTGAAGACTAGCTCTCAAGTGAGGCTGCCGGAACACACCATTACGTGCTTGGCGGCAGATTTACAACTTAAGGGAGGTATCTACCCAACCGAGTACTATTAAACACCCCTTCATTGTTGGCGTTTTTTTTTATGTATATAAAGTAATGAGACGAACGAGACGCTCTCCTGATGGTAAGAGATAACGCCTGTCCATGACCATTGCAGCGATACACAGAACTTTAAGTAACATAACAAAGTCCAGGGCATCACTGCTTTGACGCTCATTACTTTCGAGACTTTTGATAGAGTTAGTCTCAACAGCCCAATAATTTCGCTAGCTGCAGTACCTTTCAAAGCGGAACACAGTAATGCTTACACACTACTGCTTAGCGGCAAAATAACTGGTACTGCGATGGTACCTACCTAGACAACCTCCTGCCACCAAGTTAACCGTTTTGAAGTTTGAACCGACCGTGCTAACCACTGAGCTAAAATTCTGCTTCATTATACTTGACCCCTGTCTCGTATCTCAAACGTGTTATAATAAATTACACCACGAGGAATCGTCCGGAATTTGGGACCATTCGTAAATTACGACGCAAAAATTCTGAACCGATTTCTGGTCACCCATTCTTGAGTGGCCACATTTTGTTCAGCTGCCATGGTGTGACCTTACACATGTTTTGGAAAACAATTTAATTTAAACAACAGTTTCAAAATGTATAGCCATATTCGGCGGCGGCCTTAGCTGTTGCGAGGCCCGGGGCGACAGCTCATTATGATTTTCTTCGAGTCCGTTTTATTAGTAAAAATTAGTTCCGAGTGCTCGAGTGTTTGCAACATGCTTGCACTAATAATGAAACCGTGCGTTCAGGGGGGGTTTCGTTAAGTGCGAGGCGCGACATACACATACATATATGGTAAAGACTTTTTCCTACGAGGACGCGAGGCCCCTGCAAGAGCGGGTGCCCTGCATGCCACCGCCTAAGGCCGCCACTGGCCATATTAATCAGTGACAAATCTCCGAATGCGCAAATCCTACTGTCCTACTTCCTACTATACTACTAATGTTATAAAAGCGAAAGTTTTTAAGAATGTATGGTTATGTTATGTTTCACGAAAAAACTAATAAACGGATTTTGATGAAATTTGGTGTGGAGGTAACCGAGACCCTGGATTAACGCATAAGCTACTATTTATCTCAAAAAAATGTAGCGGGTAACACCGCGGGGCGCAGGTAGTTATCCGTAAACTGTAAAAATACTTAGTAATCAAAATTGACATTTATATTTTTCGTACATTTTGTTAATTTATCATTTGTGACATTTTATATTACTTTACCAACTATACCAACTTTTACTTACTTTACCAAAAAATTAAAATCTATACTATTATAAAGAGGAAAGATTTGATTTTTTTGTTTGTTTGTATTGAATATGCTCCGAAACTACCAGACTGATTTCAAAAATTCTTTCACCGTTCGGAAGCTACACTATCCCCGGGTGACATAGGCTACATTTTAACCCTGTATTCCTACGGAAACGGAAACTACGCGGATGAAACAGCGGGGCGTCAGTTTGACTGATGTCTTTTAAATTCATAAGTGTACATTATTATACCCATATTTGAATAATAAATAAATTAAATCCAATCACAAAACTTATGGCCACTCAGTACCCTCTTATTGACCCATCCCCCCCATTTCCCCTATTGCTGTAATTTATGGATGGTCCGGATTTTTAAATATTGTTGCTTTAAGATAACCAATGCTTTACATTCTCGGTCAACTTCTGCCTGACGAAATGTCACACGTGACTGACAGAGTACTTTAAATACAAATAAATTTTAAAAACCATACAGATAGTACAGATCAATTATTTATTATTAGAAATTAGTCTTCTAGCTTGTACTCCGGAAGGGCTTACAGCCAACAGGATTTCCTTCTGGCCTATAAGCATATTGAATTTACTTAATAAGTTTTGAATGTATATTTTTAAATACCTATGTATTATATTAACAATTACTTTACCAAATTGTAAAAAATTCATCGACTTTTTAGCAAGGCAAATCTCAATCTGACAAAATTTTATTTAAATTTTAATTATTTACAAAAAAAAATCGATTGTGCGTGATATAAAATTTGATTGTAATTTATTTCTAGATATTTATCTCAATTTTTATAAAGAGTCACAACTATAGACTTAAAATAAGCATATCTAGTAATTAAAAAAAAAATGAATGAAATAATATAAAGAATTATAAAAACACAACTACTACTACTTCTTCTACTAGTAAGTAATTATTTTATACTATTGCAATAAAACCTAACCTCAACTCACTCAAGATCAACAATATATTTTACCCGATCAATCAACAATTCTAGTCTGGATTCAGTAATAATTCAAACAAAACATTCATGTCACATTAATAATATAATATGACAAAAGAATAACCTTCGCGAAGACCATTCATCAAGAATTCAATTGAATTGACAAAAGAATAAAAAATTGACATTATCTGCCAAATATCTTACACTGGACAACTTGCGGCAGGAGTGAGTGTGGGGAAAATGATATAATGTGGTGAAACATGACTTTTCGTGTTGCTTCCAAAACTCCATCAAAACTTTACTAAAGCATGACTGGACTAGACTGACATGGACTGCTCTTGACCAAGACTTGAAAATATAAAACACTTGACACTGGCAAATGATCAAAAGGCCAAAACAAAAAAAACTTGCAGCAAACATTGGTGAAATTGTGGTACAGAAACCAAAAAAAAAAGTTAAATTTGCAATCACATGATCAAATTTTAACTTCTTCTTTTCATATGACTAGCCTGTGACAAGATAATGCAAGAATTCTAACAATACCACTCTCATCAAAATCGGTCAAGGCATTCCAGAGTCATGAAGGAATAAATAAACTCACATACATATAAACATTATTTTGGGTAGTCGAGTAAGGAAAACCTGTCTTCTACATTCACTCCCTACTAGTTAGGCCCCTGTGACTAAAGTATGATTAGACATTAGTGACTCATTACAAAAATAGAGAAAAATAATAATTAGTAAAATAGATTATATTTTACAAAAATAATAACAATAAAAACTAGCGAAATAACAATAATTTATATATATTTACAACATTTTCGCGTTCAGTCGCGATTACACACCCCGTCTGCACACTCTCGCATATAAAGACAAATTGATATTTTAAAAAAAAAAAGACAAATTACGTTAAATTACAAAAAAAATACTCAAAGCGCCATCTATTTATTCGACGCTTCACTAATAAGACGTGGTTAACGTAAAGCCAATAGCTACACAACATGTGGCGCCATCTAGACCTCCGGATTTAAATGAAACTTTGTAGCATCACCATATGGGAGTCAGGTATCAGGTCCATCGCATTTTTTTTTAAATGTAAAAGGTAATGAGACGAACGATACGCTCTCGTGATGGTAAGAGATAACGCCTGTCCATGACCATCGCAGCGATACACAGAAATTTAAGTAACAAAACAAAGTTCAGGGCATCACTGCTTTGGCGCTCATTACTTTGAAACTTTTGATAGAGTTAGTCTCAACAGCCCAGTAATTTCGCTAGCTGCAGTACCCTTCAAACCGGAACACAGTAATCCTTACACACTACTGCTTAGCGGCAGAATAACTGGTACTGCGGTGGTGCCTACCTAAACGACCTCCTGCTAAGGAGATCTACCACCAAGCATTACAGGGATAAGAACTCAAACAGTGCCTAGGTCTCGTTACCCAGGTGTAGATTACCTTCACTGCCAGTACTCCCATCCCCGCCTAACCAAACTTGATAAAATCCTACCAACGTTGCTTTGAATATTCTTTCCAGCAATTACCATAAAAAGAGCCAGATAAAACCCTTCAGAACACAAGGAATGCCGGCACCTTGCAATTATGCTTCAAGTCATTCAAAATACTCTGTAATACCATCAAAATACTTCCATTTCTTTCAAATAAGACACGATTGAATGCAACCAGGGTGAGATTAATCATAAACTAACTGGAGAAATTCTAGCTGACTAAAATGCATGTTTTCGAAAAAATCTCTTTACAATCAACAATATTTTTCTAATATTTTGCACTTGACAGTATTTCCAATCTCTTCGTTACTCTGTGATAATATTTTAACTTATGCACCAAACATTTGCTGTAATTTAATATCAGCAAGCTTTAGAATCCAACAAATAATTTTGAGCAAATCACGGTCAAATCCAAGTCATGGCCTAGAAAAGTGTTAAGACTTTATACGTTTGGTTGTGAAAATGTAACATATAGAGACAGACCTCGCAATATTTATTAAAATTACTTTAATTATCATGCTATGCTAAGAAAATAACAACTGCAGTATAGTAAAAAACAATGTTTTTTTTGACAAATACAAATCCCGACAATGTGTGATCATTGGATGATGCTTGCCTATTTATTATTAAATGTGAAACCATATTTGGTCAGTTTTTATGAACTGATCTACTGTAGGCGCGGGTCTCTTTTCATCGTGAAAAGGGTACGTACATATTTTTTTCATGAAATAATTATATTTGTACTGATTTGTAGATTCTGAACGCAATTATATTCACAAAAAAAAATACTATCTAGTGCAGTCGTTAAAATGCTTCTTAGCACAGCAATCTATTATTAACTTTTACTTAAATTTTTTATAAGACAAATTTAACTTACTTGATCACTTTCATTCCTTTGCTTAAAGATTTACTTTCAAGATTGTCTGTCACTCTTTAAAAGATGCAATATTTAACTAACAAAAACTATTGTAAAACAATATTGGTTTAAGCAAGCAATTTACTAGCCTTATATTAAGGTTTATTATGCTTAGCTATGAAGTTTAAAATGATTCTACGATAGATTTTTGTATGGAAAATGTTGCATCTCAATTAGATTGGCTATCACTCTTCACTCAGATTCACTTTCACTTTCACTGTCAGATTCTTCAGAACTAGACACAGGTTCACATTTTATAAACTCAATCTCGGCACGTTTCTTCCGCCCTCTTTTCATGGGGGCTCTCTTCTTCTTTTTCTCATCTCCTATCACTGTCTTAACTAATGACGAAATTCTTTTCAGATGTTGTTGCTCGTGTCGTTGCAAATGATTGTTCAAATACTTTTTAATTTTGAACTTTTTACCGCATTGTGGGCACTCATGCTCGTAGTTGGATTCATCGATGTCGACATGCACCGAGTTGTAGTGCCGCTTCAAATAATGCTCATGAGCAAACTCTTTGTCGCACTTATCGCAACGTAGTTTTGGCTTTGTCGGATGCACTATTTTCTTATGCTTTTTGAGACGGAGGCTCGAATGAAAGATTTTGTCACACAACTCGCATTTCACTTTAGTATCCGGCGATGAGTGTACTTGCATATGCTCTTTCAGGTACTGATCATTTTTAAACTCTTTCAAACATTCCGGACACTGCACTTTGGATTCTAATGGGGGGTGTATATTCAAAACATGACGCTTCATATGGTGCCTCGATTTGAACGTCATAGGGCAGAAAACACACTGATGCCTCTCAATCTCAGTGTGTTGAAACAGCAAATGGCGTTGTAGATTTAAGTTAGTCTTATACATTTTCAGACATATATGACATTTGTGTTTCTCCCTATCTGCCTTGTGACATCTCTCTATGTGATGTCTCAGTTTGTATGGTACGTTGAACTCTTTGCCACATTCTTGACATTTGATTTCTGGTAGTGTAGTGGGGTGAATTCTTTTCACATGCATATGTAATGCTCTCCGTGTACGGAACTCTTGGAGACAAAACTGACAGTAGCATTTCTCCGATTCCGAGTAGTGTTTGTTCATCCGATGCATGTATAAATAATGCTTGTTCTTAAAGCTCTTGTCGCATTGGTTGCACATGACTGCCGAGTCTTCAGTGGAATGAACCCGTGTTGTATGGAGATACAGGTTCTGGTAATTCTTGAATTCTTTGCTGCATTTCTGGCAGATGTATCTGAAACGGAGAACATTTTGATATTTTTAAATACAAATGTAATTTTTTTTTTATAGTAGATAGGCTTGCGTTTGACCACCATCTCGCCTGATGTTAAGCGAAGATGCGGTCTACGGTGGAAAAATCACCTGTAACTTTGATGTTATCAATAAAAGATTTGTATTTAATATAATTTGCAAAACATATGAGAAAACACATAATAAGCTCATATAAGATATTCAATGTTTGTATTCCTATTTTTATTTTGGGCATCTGCAAATAATTTCTGTCATCTGATGACACAATCCCGAATGATCTTCCACTCCCTATTAACTTCTCCAACCTCCTCCCCCTAGTATTTTCTCCTTTTGTGTATACCCTTAGTAAAATTTATCAAAATTAATAAGATTAATGTTTGAATCTTGCTTTATATTGGGGTTTTTGTATATATCTTACGTGTATACTTTATGTGACGTGACGTTTTGTATTTGTCCCTTTGTCTAGATAAAAAATAATAATACTAACCTAACCACTACCAAAATTATAATAAAAATAAAAAAGTAACTGCAAATACGGTCAACACTGGACAATATGCGCCAGATGAAAAATATACTATTACCAGACATTGGCAAAATTGTGGCAACACCGCAGAAGCCAAGAAGAAAAAGTTGAAGTTAACTTATAACATTTTAAATTAATTTTAATTCTCCATCATATAACAGTGTCACCAGAAAAATCAACTGTCATCAATTTCCAGGAGTATTTCCCTTGCACTCAGTGCAATAGTATTCCGAGACTTATAAGTGAGGTTGTATGAGCAGTTCCCCCTTCCAACATCTACCCGTGGCAACCTGGCTCCTTGAAGTATCGGAGCGAGGCTCTGGGCTGCTGGCCTAGTGGCTCCAGTTGGTTGAGTGGTGGTGGTGGCCATTGCTACAATAGTATAACTAGTTGACAAGTTGCATGTTTGACCACAGCTCACCTACTCAATGAAGTGAGTAAAATAGTACACCTACTATGCTCAGTTATTAGTGTATTCAAAGTACATTTTTGTTTTCAATGTAAGACGCTCCCCTGATGGTAAGAGATAACGCCTGTCCTTGACTATCGCAGCGATACACAGAACAAAGTCCAGGGCATTGCTGCTTTCGCACTCATTACTTTGAGACTGTCTATGATTAGTCCCAACAGCCCAGGAATTTCGCCCAGTACTAGAAATTACTTTACCACTACAGATTAATTTTGGACTGTAATCTTTATATTACCTTTTATACTGCTTCGGATACAATGCAGGCTTCCAAGTATTCAACACAGACTCATACATCTCTCTCTGCTCATCTGTCAATATATCACTCGTCACAGATATAAACTTCATTATGCCGTCCGATGTAGTAGGTTGGTATGAGCTGAATGCATTGGGTGGCGGGAACGAATTTAGAGTGGGGATAGAAGGAGGTGGGAGGGATGCCTTCGCTGCTTCTGCGATCGGTTCTTCTTTCACCATGTTTGGTGTCACATCAGTCGTCTCTTGCTTTATTTGTAAGTCCATTTTGTATCTGTAAGATATATGTTTAAAAGTCAAAAGTGAGTCAACCTCGTTTGACAAAGGTTTTGTAACACCAAACACTCGAGGAGCTGTCTGAAAGTTTGTTTTATACCTATTGTATGAAAGTTTTCGGAATAATAATGGCTATCAACACTAATGTTTCTGTTATCACCAATTGGAGGCCCCATATCGTTACTCAAAAACTAGATTTATCCTTCTAAATACATTATAGCCCTAACAAAATAATTCTTTTCACAACATTCTCTATATCTATTATAAATAGGAAAAACCGGTTTCTACAGGTTTCTGAAGCACTTTATTCGTGTACATTTCTAAAATACAAAAGAAGAGACAGATATTTGATAGCTCTGAAGGTTCATGTTACCTTTATTGACAAATGGTATTGCACTGGGCGGCGGCATAGCGTCGTAAAAATTCTAGCTATATGTAAAAATATGATATTGCTTCAAGAACAAGTATTTACTTACGATTTATAACTACAGCGTGAAGTAAAACCAAGGCAAAGTTTCTAACACGTCATATCTTTTTATCAGCGATAAATTAATGGCAGGAATCATAAAATGGCTTTGAGTCCGAGATCTTTACACACAACACAACATGGCGATGGGAATTTATTATGATTAGATGCAGAAAAAAAAACACTATTAATACGCAATATAGAACTAGATTTTTTCTCTGCAGCGGTTAAAATTAAATTCTAAATATTTTAGAGGTAATTATTGATTTTTTTTCACGAAAATCTCAGAAAAGACTACTCCATTTCCAGCGCGATTTCTAGCGTATGTTGCCAGCACCCAAAAAAAGTTTATTGTTTTTATTTTAGCATTCATCTCTGAGCATTTCGCCAGAGTAAACTATTTCTATAATTTCAAACATATAACAGGAACTCAACTGGCAAAATCTTTAAGTAAGAAGTATCTTTACTCAAACCTTAGCAAACTGCAAAGTAGAAACTTTACTAGAATCTCCGACGGAATTTTAATGCAACATGAAATGACATGTTTCACCAGATTATATAACTTTTTCACACTCGTATACAATGTAGTACTAAATGAATAAAACACCGCTATTTTTATAAATAAATAGTCAAAAAACCCAAATTTTTGTTATACTTTGCGTTGGCGCGTTCCCGCCACAACTCTCCGAAGAATCCGAAGATATGGCGTTAGCCGTTAGCTGTCAAACAATTGCGTTCCATTTCGGCGCCAAATCGTAATCCAAATTAAAAAAAAAAGCGCAACAATATCTTGTATCTACTCTTATTTTTTACTAATATAAAGATTTTTGTATAATTTTTACGTGATTTGTACTAATTAATCTACATAGGTTCATTAGTAAACATAATTTTCTCTTTATTTGTACGAAAAAATAATTTACACATTTTCCATCGTAAATTTTCACCACTTTCGAAAAATGCCTTCCTCACTACCTATTATTCATCACCCAGATAAAATGATGACTTGATTTATTAATATCTACTAATAAACGAGAATGATGTATATCATTAGAATTCTAGCGATAGAAGAGCTTACCCGTACATATTCATACGTCTTAAAATAGTGTGTAAACCCAGTTGTCGATGCAAGTTCGACTGGAACGCGTATCGATATATATTTTTTAAGTGGAAACTAGAAAAAAATGCGTGAAATAGTGCACTTGCAAGCTGGCCAATGCGGTAATCAAATAGGTTCCAAGGTACGTTCCGTTTTATATTTTTAAAATTCTTATTTTTGCGATCTATTTTAGTCTTGCTCTAGATTATGACGCGCGTTTGAAAGATGCGCTTGACTTGATTTTCTCATAATTTTCTTTGGATCATTAACTCGCAGACAAACGGCAGATAAAGTATTGTTTATTGGTGGAAGTGAGCTGAATGTAATTCATTAATTTATCAAACAATTGTGAAAGGAGTATGATTCTTATATAATGCATAAAAATGTTAAAAAGACGTAAATAATTGCTTTTCACCTAAACATAGAAAGTTATTTTTTTATATCATAATTTATTTTTTTTTTTAATAATTTGCCCCTTCGGGCAGGCTAAAGCTATAAAGCTATACTGCCTTGTCTTAAGTGTTATTTCTGCTGTATCTTAGCTATGGTTATCGTCAAAGTCGTCTTAGTCAAGTCCAGTTCGTGTCAGTTCGTGCCAGTCATGCTATAGTAAAGTAGTGGCGACTTTACTATAAAGCTTCGATGGAGTTTTGGAAGTAAACTCATGTTTCACCACATTATATCATTTTCCCACACTCGCGCTTGTAATTCGGCACTTTATGAATAAAACACCACCATTTTTATGCATAATCACTCGACAAAACACTAGTTTTGGAAAAAAATACAACGGAGCGACACGACTCTTCCCGCGTTCCCGCAAAAACTTCTTTTATAACATAAAAGAAACAAGTTTTTGTTTCTTTGGTTTTGGCGTCGCGTTTTAAGTATTTGCCAGTGTCAAGTATTTATAATATAAATTTTCAAGTTTTTCAATTATATCATTTTCCCACACTCGCGCTTGTGATTCGGCACTACATGAATAAAAAACCACCGGGGTTTTGGCGGGAACGTGGGAAGAGTCGTGTCGCTCCGTTGTATTTTTTTCCAAAACTAGTGTTTTGTTTGTCGAGTGTTTATGCATAAAAATGGTGGTGTTTTATTCATAAAGTGCCGAATTACAAGCGCGAGTGTGGGAAAATGATATAATGTGGTGAAACATGAGTTTTCGTGTTGCTTCCAAAACTTCATCGAAGCTTTGTAGTAAAGTTGCCACTACTTTACTAAAGCATGACTGGAATTAACTGACACGAACTGGACTTGACAAAGACGACTTTGACTAAAACTAGCTACGATGGCACTTAACTTTTGAAACTTGAAAATATATAATTACTTGACACTGGCAAATGCTAAAACGCGACGCCAAAACCAAAGAAGAAGAAAAAACCACCATTTTTATGCATAAACACTCTACAAAACACTAGTTTTGGAAAAAAATACAACAGAGCGACACGACTCTTCCCGGGTTCCCGCCAAAACTCCAAACTCACGATAAAAGTTTTACTAATATTTTTGTACCAATTTTTTTTATTGTAATAAACGTTAGTAGTAGTAAACGTTATACAATATCTTTTTTAGGGTTCCGTAACCAAAGGGTATATAGGACCCTATTACTAAGACTCCGCTGTCCGTCTGTCACCAGGCTGTATACCATGAACCGTGATAGTTAAGACAGTTGAACTCGAACTCGAACTTGAACTCGAACGTGAACTCGAACTCGAACGTGAACTCGAACTCGAACTCGACCAGTTTTGATATTATCGTTAAAAAGTAGTCAAAGTCTAGTCTGTGTCAGTCAAGTCCAGTCCTGCTTTAGTAAAGTAGTGGCGACTTTACTGTAAGTTTCGATGGAGTTTTGGAAGCAACACGAAAAGTCATGTTTCAACACATTATATCACCATCCCACACTCGCGCTAGCTTTCGAAAAAGAAATGGCATTATTCGTCTGTGGGCGACACTACTCATTGCGCGTTCCCGCCAAAACTCAAATAAATTATTTCCAGCGCCAAGATATTAAAAAAAAAAAAACATTTTTGGGCCTGCCAGAGGCTTTTGTCGCATTACGAATTATTTAAAGTAATTTAACTTTTATTTTTGATACTATTTTAATGCGTGTAATTAATGTTATTTTGTCGTAGTTCTGGGAGATCATTTCAGACGAGCACGGTATTGATACCAACGGATTCTACAAGGGTGACAGCGACTTGCAACTTGAGAGAATCTCTGTCTACTACAATGAGGCTGCAGACGGTATGTATTTCGACATTTACTTGGTGGTAGATCTCCTTAGCAGGAGGTCGTCTAGTACCAGTTATTCTGTCGCTAAGCAGTAGTAACCATTACTGTGTTCCGGTTCGAAGGGTACTGCAGCGAAATTACTGGGCTGTTGGGACCAACCCTCGAAAGTGTCAAAGTAATGAGCACCAAAGCAGCAATGCCTGAACTTTGCTTTGTTACTCAAAGCTCTACATAAATACAATTTTTTTTGTAAATACATACTTATAATACATACAGAACACCCGAAACAGAACAAACATATGTTTTACAAAATGTTTGCCCTGAGTGGGAATTGAACCCACGCCCTACAGCTCTCAAGGCAGACATACTACCAATGAGCCAACGGGGCTGTTTTGATTTTGATAATTTCAATTATGAATGGAAAAATGACCTGTAACTTTGGTGTTATGAATAAAAGATTTGTATTTGTATTATGTATTACAAGTATGTATTTACAACAAAAACAAGTATTGAAGTATTCTATCAGTTATCTGACTTCCATAGTACAAGCTTTGATTAGTTTGCGGTCAGATGGCGCTGTGGGAACGGGCGCACCGCACGATTTTTAAAAATTGTATTTCAAATGGAAAAAAAAAATTCTTAACTTTTATCGACAGGGACATAAACCAAATCTAGGGGGGGCAGCTGCCTTTCCCTGCTCTCCCTTGGGTACGCCAATGCGTATCATGTTTCATGCACGTAACTTAGCATTTTTTTTAATTCAACACCTCCACAGACTCCTGCTCTAGTGTTCTGTTCCTCCAGGAGGGCGGTACGTCCCCCGCGCGGTGCTGGTGGACCTGGAGCCAGGGACCATGGATGCCATCCGCTCCTCCACGTACGGGAACCTCTTCCGGCCAGACAACTACGTCTTCGGGCAGAGCGGCGCGGGTGAGGCAATGCCCTGGACTTTGTTTTGTTACTCAAAGTTCTGCACATGAAAATACCCACATCCCACTAATATAAATGTGAAAGTTTGGATGGATGGATGGATGGATGTTTGTTACTCTTTCACGCAAAAACTACTGAACGGATTTGGATGAAATTTGGTATGGAGGTAGCTGACACCCTGGATTAACACATAGGCTTCTTTTTATCCCGGAAACATGTAGCGGGTAACACCGCGGGGCGCAGCTAATATTATAAATGCGAAAGTTTGGATGGATGGATGTTTGTTACTCTTTCACGCAAAAACTACTGAACGGATTTGGATTAAATTGGGTAGGGAGGTAGCTGGCACCCCGGATTAACACATAGGCTATTTTTTTATCCCGAAACTTATAGCGGGTAACACCGCGGGGCGCAGCTAGTGTATACTATAAGGGGTGCATCTCGCTGACGTCATTACTTTTTTACTTAAAAAATCATTACAGGAAACAACTGGGCTAAGGGCCATTACACGGAAGGGGCGGAGCTTGTCGATTCAGTGATGGACGTCGTGAGGAAAGAGACGGAAACATGCGATTGCATGCAGGGTGAGTGAGAAGGCTCTGATCTGGACATTTAGTTTTTAAATCTTTTTTTTTTTTTTTTTTTTCTTTGGTTTTGGCGTCGCGTTTTAGCATTTGCCAGTGTCAAGTAATTATATATTTTCAAGTTTCAAAAGTTAAATAAGTGCCATCGTAGCTAGTTTTAGTCAAAGTCGTCTTTGTCAAGTCCAGTTCGTGTCAGTTAATTCCAGTCATGCTTTAGTGAAGTAGTGGCAACTTTACTACAAAGCTTCGATGGAGTTTTGGAAGCAACACGAAAACTCATGTTTCACCACATTATATCATTTTCCCACACTCGCACTTGTAATTCGGCACTTTATGAATAAAACGCCACCACTTTTATGCATAAACACTCGACAAAACACTAGTTTTAGAAAAAAATACAACGGAGCGACACGACTCTTCCCGCGTTCCCGCCAAAACTCCCTTTTTAAATCTTATGACATTTTGTAATTCGTTTTTTTTTTAAATATTATTATTACTTTATTACTTTGACATCCTCATTTTTTTTTTTAATTTTTGTAATTGTATTTTAGATTTTTGTTTTTGTGGAATGTCAAAATTTTTGTGAGATTGAATGTAATTGGTTAACCGTATTCTTTCTCAATAAATAAATAAATAAATAAGGCAGATTTCTGAACTTCAACCTTTTTTAACCGACTTCATGCCCCTTAGGCCAACTAAACGCACTGCTCCAATTAAAATATCATCGATGTATACAATTTTGACATTTTTGTTGATTTTTTTATAATTCACTCGAACGATTTCGACAAAATTTATATGGGACCATGATTATGTTCATATACCATGAGTTATGATCTACCAAGCAAAAAAGAATCATCAAAATCGCTTTATAATTGGCGGAATGATCGCATAATATACATACATACATACAAAAAAAAACGCAGTCGAATTGAGAACTGTAGCGATGATAGCTCAGTGGTTGGCGCGGTCGGTTCGCATGCCGAAGGGCGCGGGTTCAAACCCTAACAATGAGCTTGAGCTGCCGGTAAAGGAAACCATAGCATGGTGGTAGCGTACTCTCTAGTACTCGGCTGACTAGCTACCACGCGAGAGTTGAACATCTGCCGCCAAGCATCTAACGGTGTGTTCCGGCAGCCTCACTTGAGAGCCAGTTCCATTCCAGGCTAGTTGTGCTTTACCATCTTAGACCACACCGTCACTTAACATCAGGTCAGCTGTGGTCAAAGAACTAGACCGGCAAACATTGAAAAGAAAACATCCTTAAAAAACTTCTTTTCCAGGATTCCAGCTGACCCACTCGCTGGGCGGCGGCACGGGCTCCGGTCTCGGCACACTACTGCTCAGCAAGCTCCGGGAGGAGTACCCCGACCGAATCGTGAATACGTTCAGTGTCATGCCCTCGCCTAAGGTATCTTCCACCAGGGTTCCTTTCCGCCTAACCCATTCGCTGGTGGGATGGAGGGAAAATGAAGAGTGAGTGACGGGTCAAGACTTGCGTCAGGTTTCCTTGAACTAATTAAGTACTTTATATACTAAAGTCGCAGACATAGCTCAGCGTATTAGCAATCTGAAGTAGCAGTACTGGACATATCTGTCGCAGAACCGATAACCGCTGGGGTAGACGTGTTCTGAAGTGGAGACCGCGAATGGGCAAACGTAGCGCAGGACGCCCTGAAACACGATGGAGTGACGATATAACGTAGGGCAGCTGGCGATGGATTGAAGACAAAAGCCGAAGATCGGGCTGAGTGGCGTGTCTTGGGAGGGGCCCTATGTCCAGCAGTGGACTTCGATAGGCAGATGATTAGTTACTCTATGGTGACGAGCGGCATCGTAAGGCATGGCAGAGCGCAGAACGACGGCGACCGTCCCGTGCGAGCGGCCGCGCAGACTGGCACGCAGGGTTGGATTCGGGTACGTTGAAAAATATAGTACAAGACCATCAAAATAATAGTACGCCGATAGTACACTTTTTTTTTAAATCTTACATTGTTTAAAAAAAGCTATTAATGAATAAAATAGATAGAATCAACATGTTTATACAAAATTTACTCCTGTTCTAAATTATGTAAGTTCTTGACTATTATTTTCTTCAGCCTTAGCATGTAATCATAAAAACATCTCTGCTAAACTGCGAGTATACGAAAGAATAAAATCGGTACAGTTGCCACTTTTGCGGCATTTTGTTTCTTAGATTTTGGCGTCGCACACCAAGCATTTCCCAGTGGCAAGTTACAATTTTAAGACAAAATGCGAAGCCAAAATCAAAAAAGATGAAGAAGAAGTATTGTTTGACAGCTTACCACAATGTGCTGAGGTAAACTGTCACACAATACTCAATGATGAAATGATTTTTTTTTACAGATGGTTTGGCTATAAACGGGTGTCATATTTACCTATTTTGGTCTTTTCTAAGTGAAGTAACGAAATTGTAGTATTTTTCCGTACTATCCTTAGGTATGGATAGTATCTAGTACGGAGCATGAAATAGTAGTACAAATACTATAATTATAGTACGAAATCCAACGCTGCTGGCACGCGAGAGGTCCCGCTCGTATATTTATAGTTGTGCGAGCGAGAGAAAATGACAAGCCGTCTCACTCGCGCAAATCACTATCATTCGCCGCATTCCATTCCATTCCAGGCTAGGTGTGCTTTACCATCTTCGACCACACCTTCACTTAACATCAGGTGAGCTGTGGTCAAACAACTAGCCTGTCAACCATAAAAAAAAAATTCGATGTAATTTTACGAACTGGGTAAATAGACAACTAAGTGTACAGCGACGATTCGAGTTTCACTTTACCTTATGATAGGAGCCCCTACAACGGTCTAGGAGGTTGACCACAGCTCATCTGATGTTATATGACAATGTGATTCATACCTAGCTTGGAATAGAGTTTAGTCGATAGCATAGTCTGTTCAGTTCCGACGCCGGAGGGCGTGGGTTCAAGCTTGAACTGCTGGTGAAGGAAAACATCGTGAGGAAACCATAGCACGGCGGTAGAGTACTACCACTCGGCTGGCTAGCTACCACCCTCAAGAAAATCTGTCGCCAAGCACCTAACGATGTTTTCAGGCTCTATGTGCTTCACCATCTTTGACCACACCGTCACTTAACATCAGGTGAGCTGTAGTCAAACACCTAGCCTGTCAACCATAAAAAAAGTCAGAGTTTCCGATATAATCAAACGGGAGTAATCCCTCATAAGGAAAACAAAAATATGTTAAAACCACGTCAGTTTCTATAGTAAAAAAAGCCGGTCAAATAACCCAAATAATCTAACTTCCAGGTATCAGACACAGTGGTGGAGCCGTACAACGCGACTCTCTCCGTACACCAGCTGGTCGAGAATACAGACGAAACCTTCTGCATCGACAACGAAGCGCTTTACGACATCTGCTTCAGGACCTTGCGACTCGTGTCACCTACTTATGGGGATCTAAACCATCTCGTCTCGGTGAGTTTCTAAATGTTTCTTGTAACGCCATCTAGTTGCTTTGTATGACAACTCATCCGACTAGTAGCACCATCTCTTGCCCGTTTGTTATAAACATTTGTGTATGCAAGCGCCATCTGTAGTAGTCACGGCACATTATGATCTATTCCTTGATGCGTACACTGTACACTGTACGGTGCACAAAAATCAAAAAGAAGAATAAATGTCTTAAAATAAAATCATTAGTTCACACTCAGATCACACTTTTGTAGCGATGATAGCTCAGTGGTTAGCGCGGTAGGTTCGCATGCCGAAGGGCGTGGGTTCAACCCCCAACAATGAGCTTGAGCTGCCGGTGAAGGAAAACATCGTGAGGAAACCAAAGCATGGTGGTAGGGTACTTTAGTACTCGGCTGGCTAGCTACCACCCTGAAGTCGAAAATCTGCCGCCAAGCATCTAACGGTGTGTTCCGGCAGCCTCACTTGAGAGCCAGTTGCATTCCAGGCTAGGTGTGCTTTACCATCTTCGGCCACACCTTCACTTGACATCAGGTGAGCTGTGGTCAAACACCTAGCCTGTCAACCATTTAAAAAAAAAAAAAAAAAAAAAGATACGTAAATCGAAGCTCTACAAACTTCATACACTACTTTAGTAGGGTATGACCGGACTCGACCTTGACTTACTTTGTGTGACTTTGACTTATTGCACTGGATTTATCGTGCATGACGAAAACGAAAAGAAGAAGAAAAACTATTATACAAAACCACTTCAATAGAGCACGTAACAAAAAAATCCAGGTTTAAGAGAATAGCAACTTATTCCATTTTAGTGGTTTGCTCAATCGGTAATTTTGTCTATTCTATTTTGGTTACCTCAGCTGACGATGTCCGGGGTGACGACGTGCTTGCGGTTCCCGGGGCAACTGAACGCAGACCTCCGCAAGTTGGCTGTCAACATGGTGCCCTTCCCGCGGTTGCACTTCTTTATGCCAGGTTAGAGTGGGAACTATTGCCTTTTGGCAATCAATGAATTCTATGCAAGTTGGGAATAGGTGTCTTTTAAGTCCCGAGGGCTTCATCCCGACCACATCATTGCACACCATGTGATTATCGAGTGGTCCAACGCGGATTTATACGTGTTAAAAATGCAATAGATATCATGATCATCATCCACAGCCTTTTTTATGCCACTGCTGGGTATAGACCTCTCTCTTTTCATGCCATCTACCTCGGTCCTGTTGGCACAGGTCTCTGGTGATCTGGTCCAGGTTCGACCCACGACGGTGACATTATCGTCGACCCATCTAGACGACCTACGCTCTTCTTAGATATACCGCTAGGCTATTTTTTTTTTTTTTTTTTTTTGTGTTTATGTTGGGTATACTTTAGATTATGTGCAGTAAAGGGTTGGTGCTAATGGTTTACTCCATCCCTTTTACCGCATTTTGGTGTCTCAATAATTAAGTGTTGTTGAATTTCTTCAGATTTTGAATTATATAGTTGGTGAATGTTTTGAATGCTTCGACTGATTGTTCTGATTTGATAAGTTCTTTGAAGTCAAATGGATCTAGGGTTTTAGTGGATTTAAACTAGGCTATCAGCTGGTTTGGCTGTTTAAGTATTTAAAACTGAATCTGAAAATGAAATTGTGTTACCCACCAGCCGTCGTCTTCTTTGCGGGTTAGATCCAAGATTTTTCGCGTAATTATTTGTTTCCATAAATTTGTTGCAGGATTTGCACCACTCACGGCCCGCAACAGTGCCGTGTATCGCGCGCTCACCGTCCCGGAGCTGACCACTCAGATGTTCTCCCCCAACAATATGATGTGCGCGTGCGACCCGCGCCACGGCCGCTACTTGACCGTGGCTGCGATATTCCGGGGCCGCATGTCCATGAAGCAGGTGGACGAGCAAATGCGTGCCGTCCAGGATAAGAATTCAGGGTGAGTCATCTACTGTCAACCATAAGCTATTCATTACAGCTCTTGAAGCAGAATGAGCCAACAAGACAGACCAGTAAGTACCTGATCATCGTTACGTAGTAGGTATACCAAACACATAATCTAGATACATCTAAGTGTAATTGAATGATTAGATGGCTGATGATGATGATGATGATGAATTTCTACTATGAATCAATCCTGAAATTGCCAAAAGAACAGCTATTCCATAAAAAAACGTCATTAACAAAACGTATAGAACAATTATTATTTTTTTGGGAATTCGTCGATCGCCTCGCAGTAAAAATTATTCACATTGGTGGGTCATCATTTCTGCGAAAAAATGCACAAAACACCCCAAGCGGGATGTCACTACTGAACTTCTCGCCCCTATTTTGAATAAGAATAGGGTTGAATCAGTTAGGGGATTGACGATACATCCCTTAGATAACGGCAGTGCTATGCATCATTAACCCCCACATGGCCTATATTTATAAATTTCCAGTTACTTTGTGGAGTGGATTCCCAACAACGTGAAGGTAGCGGCTTGCGACGTGCCGCCGCGCGGGCTCAAGATGGCGGCCACCTTCGTCGGCAACTCGACCGCCATACAAGAAATATTCAAGCGCGTCTCTGAGCAGTTCACAGTCATGTTCAGGAGAAAGGTACACAAAAACTTAGAAATAGAAGCATCCATTTTTGTAAGTCATCATCATCATTTCAGCCGTAGAACTTCCACTGCTAGACAAAGGCCTCCCCCATTGACATTCACAAAGACCTGTTGGAAGCGGCTCGCATCCAGCGCGTTCCTGCGGTCTTCACTAGGTCGTCTGTCCACCTTGTGGATGGACGTCTTACGCTGCGCTTGCCGGTCCGTGGTCTCCACTCCAGAACTTTGCAGCCATCAGTTCTGCGTGCTGCCACTTCAACTTTCTGATCTTCTGGGCTACGTCGGTTACTTTAGTTAGTTCCTTTTCTTTAGGTACCTACGCGATAAATATAAAAATCGGTTTAACACTGACTGGATTGGAGCGTTGCTGAAGATTCTACTTTATCAGACCTTTGTCTATGGTTCTGTGTGAAATTTGCAATACAATTGAGTGTTAGCACTTGGTCAGTTAGTTTTTTTTTTCGTTTGACTACCAACCCGCCTGATAGTAAGTGACGATGTTTTTTTTATGTAATAGTAATGAGATAAACTAGACGCTCTCCTGATGGTAAGAGATAACGGCTGTCCAAAAACATTGCAGCGATACATAGAACTTTGAGTAACAAAACAAAGTTAAGAGCATTAGATGGTTAGTCTCAACAGTTACAGCCCAGTAATTGTGATGTGGTCGAAGATGAAGCACGCAGGCCTAAAAGATACCTATTCACTCTGACCTAGATATAGAAGTTGTCCATTTTGCGTATTTAGTTATTATATGTCAACGCTTTACTCTTGAACGTTTATTCAGGCGTTCCTGCACTGGTACACCGGCGAAGGCATGGACGAGATGGAATTCACGGAGGCTGAGAGCAATATGAACGATCTCGTCTCCGAGTACCAGCAGTACGAGGTAATTCTATTTTATCATCACACTTTGAACATTCACAGTCAAAGGCAAATTCAAGTCCAGTCCATTTTCGAACAAAATAGTGGTGACTTTACTAGAAGCTTTTTAAAAACAACATAAAAATAAGTTTTCAAGTTATATTCCTTAACACAAATGTTCAAGAAAAACATGTAATACAATCCTACGCCTAAGCTTCCACTACCAACTTAGTTCCGTCGTCATAGCATTTAGCTTCCTACATATGGCGCCATCTATCTAATAATGTCGTCAATACACATGGTGAGCCAATCAGCAAAGAGAGCCTGCATCGCGCATTCAATTGATTTCACGGGATCACGGAAAATCTGCTGCATTCTATTAATTTCCAAAATTTCCGTTTTCTTTGTATTAGAGTATACTTAACAGTTTTAATAACGTTCACAACTAAGTTTATAAAGGTACATTAAAAATCGCAACCTGAAATACACCAAAAACTGTTAATTTTCTACTGTTGACAAGTTAGGTGTTTGACCACAGCTCACCTGATGATAAATGTAGTTTGGTCGAAGATAGTGAAGCACGCCTTACCTAAAATGGAATTAACTGTAGATGTAACATATAATTTTACAACATTTCACAGATTTTGTGGACACGTAAATTATTTTTTTGAAAAACAGAGATATATGAAATTTTTGTTAACACTAATTTGTGAGACTGTAAATAAATCGTAAATGGATAACATTTGCAGGATGTGGGTGTAGAAGACGGTGACTTTGACGACCAAGAGGAAGCGCCAGACACGGAAGAATTCGCCGAAGAAAGCTAAACAACTTAAATATGCCCACAAATGTTTGATTAGGCACTAAACACTAACAATAAGAGCTTCCAGAACGAAGATTACATTTTTCTTTTAGGAATTACTCACGACCAATAAGGGGCCGTTCAAGTATTACGTGAGCAGATTTCTTACCATTTTTTACCCCCCCGCCCCCCTTGTCATCAAAAGTAAGCAAAGCACTTACCCCCTCCCCCTATGCTTACGTAAACATTTTTAGTAATAAATGTTTTTTTTATATTGTTATTTTTAAAATAGGAAAATTCATGAAAATATTAGGTTTAACTGATACACATAGAGTAAATGACAAAAAAATATAATCAGAAATAAAGAACATAACTAACAAAAAGAATATTTTCGGAACACATTAACAGTCTTCAGTCCATGAAACCTGAATCCATGATTCTAAGTTATCGATGACATTGGATTGCTGCTCAGTGTTGTGAGTCTGCTCACTTTCATCCGATTTTGGAATGTCTACGTCACTCTCATCGAGCCATTCAACATCTTGGTGCTCTAAATTTTGAATAATGCACATCAGTTCATTAGCACGACGAGCAGCGACTCTTACAGGTCTAACTTTTCCCTCTGTGGGCGTGTTTACTTTTTTATGGATCTTCTCGATGTGACTTGCTATCTAAGTGGCTCTTGTGGTGATCAGTTTGAGCACGAATGAGCCTAACAGGGACTGTCGATACATGTCTTCGTCCCTCTGTAGAATTCGATTTTCTGGGAATCAAACGAAGATATGTCGCACTGCGACTAATGTCAAATCCTAGTTTACGCAGTTCTTGTGTGAGTTCGTCAAGAGTTTTTACGCTGCGAATAGATTCCGTTCGTCTCCTGTCATCACATGCACTCCCAAATAAAGCTATATCCGCAATTGTTTTCAATAGTAATGGTTGATCGCTTTCAAGTTTAGGATGTCCTACTGAATCCCTCAGAGATAGTCTTCTTTTTATTTCAGGATTTTCCTGACAAATATCTTCTAACTTTCTTTTCATACCATCCCTGTGTTTCTTCTGGGCAACTGCGTTTTGAATCTTCCTGTTTAAAGTATTTTTTGCTGTTTTTAGTTCCTCGCGCAACTTAATGATCTGTTTATCAACTTCAGCGCAATTTGGCATAGTATCTCTGGCAGAATACAAAGCGTTCAGATTTTTTTCGAGTAGAGTAATCTTATTTTTCAAAGCTTCTTGAGAAGGTTTTGCTCTTTGTTTATCTGCATTATTATTATTTTCGCGTTGCTCTTGTGATTCATTGCCGGTTTTAATTTTATCTTCTTTCTGTTTTTCAATGTTAGAAAATGGCTGTATAATTTGTGTTTTTTCTGCAGGTTTACTGGTAGAAGACGTTGCCTAAAAATGAAAAATTTCTAAGAGTTCTGCTGGATATTCTCTTATTAAGCTACATAAATTCACCGTATTTAATAAAACCAGCGTTTAAATATTATTGAAAGCTTTTCCCCACAGAAACCCTTCACATCTGTATGTGAAGGGTTATGGATATGGAAAACACCGTGTATTTTGTGACCAATTGCCGGAGTCGATCTTAAGAAATAAAATATCAATCATTTACCTTTTTACTTTGAGATAGGCCATCATATTTTTTACTCATAAATCGTTTTAATTGTTACAGAACGTAAAGAGAAACTTTGTACTTATATTTACTCACCTTGGAAAAAAAATGAAGCAGATTGGATTTATTTTTAGTCGCCGCTTGCAATTCTTCTTCAATTCTCTTAGATACAATAATATCTAGTTCCTTATCTGACTTTGCTTGTAATTTATAATTTCGCCAAACTTCGTTAACTAACTTTTGTACATTTTGCACTTTCGTCCCAGTATGAGATTTTTTAAAACTTTCGAACAGTTTTTGGTATAACTTGGATTTGTCTATATGATATGACATTCTAATAAGATATTTAAATTTAAATAATTAAAACGTTAAACTTTGGCTAATTGCATCAACATAAACACAAATGATAACTTTCAATGCTTACAATACGTTTAGAATCCAAACAAAACAATACTGATAGATGCGCACTTGCAGCCGGCCGGCACGAGAGTGTATTATTAGACAAGTGAATAGCGCACGGTAATTTCTCTAATGCGCGGTAATTCCCCTAATCAGTTCTCAAAGCGAGTGCCTACGCATATGTATTATTTGCGGGAATCTCCGAAAAAACTTAAATAACTAACGATGACGTAATCATCATCTAGACCCCCCCACCCCCCATGTCATCCAAAATAAGCAAAACAGAGAATTGGTGCTTACGTAATACTTGAACGGCCCCATAGGACGACGAATCTGTTTTAGTATTATATTTTCTTTTGAAACGAGAGCAATCCCGCCTCAAGCTAAGGCAGGCGCGGCCTATACAAATAATACTAATTATTAATATATGAATCTGATTAAACATTCTATATCCATTGTTGTGAAAGGTGGCGCCCTCATTTAATTTCTAAACTTTCAAGTTGAACTAACACGTAATCTGTAGAAAGATAGATGATAGATGGCGCTTTCTATAAAATCTACGTAATTTTCAGTTTCTGTCCTATTTATAAGGGCTTTTAAGTATTTTTAAGAAAAACATTAAGTATTATTCTAATATTTAGATTTTATTCTAATATTTATTGCTTATTTTTTTTTTATTCCAGGGCAGAATGGAAAAACGGGTTAGTCACTTTGTGTTGAAGTTTTTTCCAGAACAACATAATAATAATTTAAATACTGGAAATATCCGAACAAACATTATGTACCTACCTAATTATGTGATGTATAGAATTTTTTTTTTTGTATACCATGTGTTTGTAGCTACGATAGCTCAGCGGTTACTGCGGTCGGTTCACACGCTGAAGAGCATGGATTCAAACCCTAAGCTTGAGCTACCAGTGAAGGAAATCATAGCAAGATGATAGAGTATTTCCTAGTACTCGGCTGGCTAGCTACCACCATCAAGTTGAATATCTGCCGCCAAGCACTTTAAGGTGAATTCCGGCAGCCTCACTTGAGAGCCAGTTCCATTCCAGACTAGTTGTGCTTTACCACCTTCAACTACACCGTCACTTAACATCAGATGAGCTGTGGTCAAACACCTAGCTTATCAACCATACATAAAAAAAAACACTGTAATGGCAACAAAATAACCTTATAGTAGGTTAATGACAGCCTTATCACTAAAAGTGATTTCTACCAGGCAACCATGACAGTATACAGATCTGAGAGAAGTATTTATAATATTTAAAATAAAAGTTACTTATATTGTCACATTTTTTTATTAATATTAAATATAATTTTATTCATTGGTTTTAACTCAACTTTTTTAATTACTTCATTACCAAATGTCTTATAGTTTAGAGTTTCATTAACATCTGAAACCGAAATATCTGTTTTATCAACAAATTTACAAACATCTAAACCATTTTCGATCAAACTTTCTTCTTTAGATTTGGTAACTTCGGTATTCAAATTAGTCTTTAACATTTTCCGTTTACAATTTTTTTTATTTAATTTTCTTTTATTTACGTATATTAAATTATTATCACCCATGTTTATTTTATTTATTTCCACATTGTAATTGGGTACTTCATCAGCGATTGCAATATTTTGATTTTCAGAAATGTTATAAGAATCAACTGCATTATTTACATTCAAATTTGAGTTAGTTATATTAGCGGGTTTAGAAGCAACTCTCTGTAGATTTCTCAAACGGAAAACTACATCTTTTTTTCTCTGCAACAGCTTGGCTCTGGTTTCTTCTATGGTTTCCAGTTCTGGAGCGTAGCACACGTGCAGACTTCCACCGTAAAAGTTCTTTGTGTCAAGCATCTTCTTAGCAATACGAGCAGACTGAAAATCAAAACCATTTTCAATAACTGAATTGAGAAAAAAATTCAAGAAATTCTGGTGAAATTAAGGCAATCGATGTGTTTTTGTCGTCACTTTATCTGAAGTTATACATTATGTGGAGGTTTGAAATTAATAAATACTATAATATATATCCTGAATTAGTATGTGATGTTAAGAAAATAGTTTTTTTTTTTTTTTTGTTTTTGTTTTAATATTTTTTTTTATTACACTTTAATATTTATTCAAATTTAAAAATGTCAAAATCATATTAAAAAAACATAATTAGGTGTCACTTAAAACTATTTTAAGTCTCCCCGCGCATCGAGCCCCGGCCGAACGTTCCTGCAATACTGGCCGCGTTTCCCCGTTGGATCGCCAGGGAGATCCGTTGGGCCAGAAACCAGCCCGAACGGGGATCCCGCCCCTTCTCCTTCAGGCGAATCCCCAAATCATGCACGAGCCTCCGAGCCTCGGCACACCACGGACCCGCAGTCTCGACGGCAAACGGGACAAATTCGTACGCTGCCCCCA
Source organism: Biston betularia (assembly GCA_905404145.2). Lineage (NCBI taxonomy): Eukaryota > Metazoa > Arthropoda > Insecta > Lepidoptera > Geometridae > Biston > Biston betularia. The sequence continues at coordinate 234,700 of FR989892.1, read as the reverse complement.
AACAAGCATATTTGAGGTGCTTGCCTCTGGCAGCCGCTTCCGCTCCCGCACCAGCAGACTGCTGGGTGGCGGGGAGATGGCAGGATGCGAACGTACTAACGCACGTTGCATCCCACACGAGGCAGCGGCCTCTCCGCCATGGGACCAGCGTAAGGCCATCAGGTTTAAAATTGTTTATTTTCAACTATTTTGAACTTAATTTTTCAATAACTGAATTGAGAAAAAAATTCAAGAAATTCTGGTAAAATTAAGGCAATCGATGTATTTTTGTCGTCACTTTATCTGACGTTATACATTATGTGGGGGTTTGAAATTAATAAATACTATATTACATATCCCGAATTTGTATGTGATGTTAAAAAAAATGTTTATTTTTAACTATTTTGAACCTAATTTAATATTCTAAATAATTTTTTTTAATTCTACCAATGAACCAACAGGGCTGTCAATAAGCTTCAATAAAGTTTTGGAAGCAACATGAAAACTCATGTTTCACTACATAATATCACTTTCCCACACTGATGCTTGTAATTTGGTACTTTATTAATAAAACACCACTATTTCTATACATAAACACGAACACATGTCCACGAGGACAAAACTGTTTCAAGTACCTTGTATTGTAAAACATTTATCACCTTAAATTGTACACAGTTTTGCACAATAAAATATTTCATTTCATAAACACTTGTAAAAACACTAGTTTTGGAAAAAAATACAATAGGGTGACAACACTTTCCGTGTACAAAACTCTGTTTCGTGCATTTCCCCCTTAAGTAAATGTATTCCAGCCAATGAAAATTATGAGAAAATGTCAAGACATTTTAACATCAAAGTTTAGTTGTTTTCTCACCTGAATTTTCTCAAAGTATGCATGATAAGTTTCAGTGAATTCCTCGACTGGGTAGTCGGTGGTTACATGGAATTGTACCACCTTGCCGAATTTGATGAATAGATCCTTTGTCTCGCGTCTCAGGTTTAGAGACGGCACTCCAAATACTAGGAGATGGTTGGACTCATTGCTTACTGAGTACACCTGGAAATAACACCGCGGACCAACATTTCAAATGTGAAAATTGCCACGTCTATATTATGATACCACTTAGCAGTAAGAACCGAGAATATTACACACATACATTCCTAGTTACCAATATGACTAACATGACCATATGCCCTGTTTTGAACAGGACTGTCCCATTTTCTGCTACTCCGCCCCGGTGTCTCCAGGAAAGTACTTGGTGGCTTTTGTAACGATGATAGCTCAGTGGTTAGTGCAGTAGGTTTGCATGCCAAAGGGTGTGGGTTCAAACCCCAACAATGAGCTTGAGCTGCCGGGAAAACATCGTGAGGAAACCATAGCATGGTGGTAGCGTACTCTAGTACTCAACTGGCTAGCTACCACACGAGAGTTGAACATCTACCGCCAAGCATCTAACGGTGTGTTCCGGCAGCCACACTTGAAACCCAGTTCCATTCCAGGATAGGTGTACTTTACCACCTTCAACCACACCATCACTTAAAATCAGTTGAGCAATGGTAAAATACCAAGCCTGTCAACCATAAAAAAAAAACAAAAAGAACTCCTTCGCAGAAGGTTGTTTAGGTAAGTACCAGATATTACTGTGTTCCGGTTTGAAGGGTACTGCAGCTAGCGAAATTACTGGGCTGTTGAGACTAACCATCGATAGTCAACGTAATGAGCACCAAAACAGTGATGCCCTGGACTTAGTTTTGTTACTCAATGACATGGATAAGCGATTATCTCTTACCATCAGGAGAGCATCTCGTTCAGCTCATTACTTATTCACAAAAAAAAATTGTTTTGAAAATATAATTTTTTATATTTTGTAGCAAAGTAACAAATACTTTGCTATCTTCAGCAGTTGGCTATAATTTCTTGTATATGTGTATCTTAAGATCACTTTGAATATTCGTGTGTGTTTTCAGCAGTGAATGTGTTAAGTCTTATGTGAAATAAACAATCAAATTAACAATAATCGCTTTGGTACAAACCTTTACAGCAGTAAGTTTCCTTCCCTGGCGGTAAGGCAGGCGGGTTGTGCACAGCGGCTGCTGCTCGTGCTGCGGTAGAAGACTATTTTCTTCCACTTTTTCCCCAGACATCCTGCACTATGAATTATTACAAAGCAAAACAAAACTACATATTTTTTTTATTTTTTTTTTTTTTTCTTTGGTTTTGGCGTCGCGTTTTAGCATTTGCCAGTGTCAAGTAATTATATATTTTCAAGTTTCAAAAGTTAAATAAGTGCCATCGTAGCTAGTTTTAGTCAAAGTCGTCTTTGTCAAGTCCAGTTCGTGTCAGTTAATTCCAGTCATGCTTTAGTAAAGTAGTGGGAACTTTACTACAAAGCTTCGATGGAGTTTTGGAAGCAACACGAAAACTCATGTTTCACCACATTATATCATTTTCCCACACTCGCGCTTGTAATTCGGCACTTTATGAATAAAACACCACCATTTTTATGCATAAACACTCGACAAAACACTAGTTTTGGAAAAAAAATACAACGGAGCGACACGACTCTTCTCGCGTTCCCGCCAAAACTCCAACTACTTATTGTAAATATTTTAATACTTGTTTTTTTTTTTTTTCTTCGGCTATTTTTTTTTTAATAATTTGCCTCTTCGGGCAGGCTAAAGCTATAAAGCCATACTGCCTTGTCTTCAGTGTTATTTCTGCTGTATCTTAGCTATAGTTATCGTCAAAGTCGTCTTTATCAAGTCCAGTTCATGTCAGTTAATTCCAGTCATGCGTTAGTAAAGTAGTGGCAACTTTACTATAAAGCTTCGATGGAGTTTTGGAAGCAACACGAAAACTCATGTATTCACCACATTATATCATTTTCCCACTCTCGCGCTTGTAATTCGGCACTTTATGAATAAAACACCACCATTTTTATGCATAAACACTCGACAAAACACTAGTTTTGGAAAAAAAATACAACGGAGCGACGCGACTCTTCCCGCGTTCCCGCCAAAACTCTACATATTGTAAATATTTTAATACTTCTGTTTGTTTACGAATATTTTAGAGCTGCCAGGGGTTAATTTATAAAGTTCCCTATATTAATTATCAATTCGATTTTCTTTCTCTCAACGTAGAAATTATATAAATTCACAAGATCGGACACTGCTCGGACGACAAGCTCTGATTATTATACTAATTTATTGACAAGCTCGCCATTTACTGTCATAATGTAATTGATTAATTACATAATTAGTGTCATTATTTAAAATTAGTCTCATAATATTGACTCTTTTGAAATATACAACAGCTCATTTACATTTTTATTGCTCATTAGCTTTTTACGCATTAAGCAAAATTCCTCTCAATATCCTTGTGGCATCCCTGCTTTAAACATGGGAAAAGTAGCGAACACAATTTAATATTATGTAAAGCCAGAAAATTATCGATTTTGCTAAAAAAAATACTATGACAATTGGTACGTTTTCAAGGAAAATAAAAAAATTAATACACATAAGAAAAGTAAGTTTTTCCTATATACTTAAGCAAAAATTTAATAGACTGGCAATGCTTACTACATTTTTTTTGTTTTTGGCGTCGCTCTCTTACGATCTGTCCAATGTTAAATATTTCGATATTTTCAATATCTTGATATTAAATCTCGGAAAATAAATCTAAGCCAAAGTCACAAAAGTTAGATCGCATTCATGTCCTAGCAAAGTAAGAACAATTTCATTGTAAGATGCGATTGAGTTTAGCAAGAAATACGAAAAAAATAGTTTCACTTTAATAATAATACGCATGAGAGTGGGTAAGAGGTAATAAAACAACACTATTTCTATGCATAAACACTACTAAAAAACACATGTTTTGGAAAACAATACAATGCAGTGTCATGTGTTCACGCTAAAACTTGATATTTTTCTCAGATATTTTTTTACTTACTCGTCTTATTTTCTTTGTTTTTTGTTTAGGCTTCTGACGTCATGCTTTTATAGTTTATTATTGCGACAGAGAGAGTTTTGGCGGGAACGCGGGAAGAGTCGTGTCGCTCCGTTGTATTTTTTTCCAAAACTAGTGTTTTGCAGAGTGTTTATGCATAAAAATGGTGGTGTTTTCTTCATAAAGTGCCGAATTACAAGCGCGAGTGTGGGAAAATGATATAATGTGGTGAAACATGAGTTTTCGTGTTGCTTACAAAACTCCATCGAAGCTTTATAGTAAAGTCGCCACTACTTTACTAAAGCATGACTGGAATTAACTGACACGAACTGGACTTGACAAAGACGACTTTGACGATAACTATAGCTAAGATACAGCAGAAATAACACTTAAGACAAGGCAGTATGGCTCTATAGCTTTAGCCTGCCCGAAAGGGCAAATTATTAAAAAAAAAAAAATTGCGATTGAATGAATTTTCTTCCAATAATCTTAAGCACGGTTTGATGCAAAGAACAAGATATACCGAGGCCCATGAACCCATGATAATGAAATTTCGACGGAGTTGGTGCTGATAAAATAGTGCGACAACAGTATTATAGCTTTTGTCCATGTTACTAATAAGCTTTAGGAAGTTATACTTTACTTTTTTACTTTATTGCTTTACCAGTTATCTTCAGCCGGTATTATTCTATAATATGAGCATATCATCCCTGTGGTCAGACATGATATGCCACCATTTCTTAACATCAGGTGAACAGTAACTGTGGTACAAATATCTATACTTGTAAAAAACAACTCCTAGTTGATATTTTTCTGTCCAGAAAATTTGTCGTATACGTGCTTAGACACTGATGGCAAAGAAATATCATCACGAATCACGATTAGTACCTACTTACACATTTTATGCTGCTTCAAAATGGAAGCTATGTATATTGGCCTAGTTGAAACAAATATATTGCACCACTAGCGCCGTTAGTGCGTAATGTGTTTTTTTATTGAACTATTAGTTTTAATGTCTTTTCACTTTCAGCGCTTTTTTTTACATGCTTTTTCTGCATCACAAATAAAGTCGAATGAGGGAGCCAGCATCGTATTCTCTAAGAGAAACCGAGAATACTTTTTAAAACTAACTTAGCCTCAAATAATGCTGCTCGGTTTGTAGGTCGTAGAATCTCAAGTCTACAAGCGTCGAGCGATGACATCATATTTTGATAGACTAGCCTTGAAATAGCAATGTCGCGTGACGTCACACGATATTTTGGTCATTGTTGCTCGTATAATGCGGACAAATTAAAGATTAACTTTTCACGCATGTCTAACCTTGTATTCTTAATGATCTAAGCTAACATATTCGCCATAAGATTCATTTTATTTCTTCCTATAATAATAGTTTTGATTTCATAAGTATCGAATATATCGCCATACGTAAAATTTTGTACTATGAAAATAAATATGACGACATTTTTTTGACCTATATGATTTGGTTGCATTTCATAATGGATTCCCGCTCAAAACATTGATGTTTGAATTTGGAATAGTCAGTCGCGGCCAGCGTCTCGTGTCGAGTGTTTTTTTTTATTTATCTAGGAAAAGTGTTTAGTGCTGTCATTTTATAATTCTTTGCGGATTTTAAGTACCTACTTTGAATCTTTTTCGTGAGTATTTTTTGCTTGTTGTTTTATAAAATTAGCATTTTTACACGTTTTGGTAGATTATGTGTTTTAAAGCTTATTTTTGTACGGATTGTCTTGCGTAGGTACTGCAGTATCATATCCATCTTCAAAGGTAGTGAGATTTGCATATAGTTTGTTTTTGGAAGTATGTCAACGGGATGTATATAAAGTATGTATTTAGTAAGTATATACCGAATTAAAAAAATAAATATTCGAATAGCTCAGAATCCCACACCGTTGCTAGGTAAATCGCAGAAGCTTATATTTCTGGATCAACTAAATGTTTTCTTAATATTTTTTTTTAATTTGGCTGCCATCTCACCGGATACATTTTATTTTATGTTTTTAACTAATACGCTATCATATTATGTGTAATAATTAAATGTGTATTATAACTTCAAAAATTAATATACGCTAAAAAATCAACATTAAATATGAACAGTATATTAATAAACGTCAGTTATTAAAAGCAGTATAAAGGAAACTAGTTTTTTGGGTGGTGCGCGGGCCGCAAGCGGCCCGCGAGGGGGGGTTTGTAGCGAGGGGTTATTTGTAGCGAGGTTATTTATTTAATTTTGAAGAAAGCTGTAGAATAAATAGGTAAAGAATGCTGATGATGACGATGATGATGATGCTTATGATTAATTTTATGACCGGCACCCTAAAACTAAAAACTTAATGAAAGATACGTAATAATTAATAAGTAATTTCCCGAGAAAAAAAAATCATGAAATATCTTTCGAAATCCGGTAAGATGAGAGAGTATAAGTTAGCATAATTGATGAGTGAATCTACTAAAATTGTAGGCCTACGGGATGTGCAGCCCCTCGTAACATCTTTAAATTTTCTTTCTGGCGCTTCGCCGGCCGCTGCCGCGGCACGCTCGCTTCGCTCGCTCGGCTCGCGCAAGTTGTCTATGTTCAAACATAACCTAACCGAAAACTATTTGACTAAAACTATTTTATATTTAAGCACTTTTAAATTATTTACTTTTAGATATCGTCACAGTTTTTTTTCATTTAATTTTGAAGAAAGCATTAGAATAAATAAGTACAAGTTGGCACGCCATAGGAACAATAAACAAACCGAACCATTCAAAAGCCGACCTTATTTCAGAGGCAATAAAGTAAGTATATCGCTGCCAAAGTTAAGATTGTCTCACTATGCAGTTACATACCTACCTTTACTACTCATAATATTCGATAGGCGCTCACGAAATGGCTGAGCGATTCCGAACCTTATGACCCAGACATACGATATTGTGATGTAACCGCCTGTATTCTATGTGTCAAATAGGTAACGGCGAACAGTTTATTTTAAATTCAAGTGGCAAAAGTTAAAAAATTTGATATAATTACGAACCTACCTATTACATCGATTTAACAATAATTTTAGCACGCCGTAGGAACAATAGACAAACCGAACCATTAAAAAATCGACCTTATTTTAGAGGCCATAAAGTAGGTATATCGATGCCAAAATTAAGATGCAGTATCCTTTTGTTCGGTGCGGACTGACTTTACTACTCATAATAATAGGATGATTTTTTATTATTTTAGTTCGTTAGGCGCTCACGAAATGGCTGAGCGATTCCGAACCTTATAACCTAGACATACATAACTATTTTCTGTGTGTCTAAATATCCTCGAGATTTCGACAACGTAGCAATTGCCGTGGTCCTAAAAGAAACAAACCGACCTTATTTAGCAAGTCATAAAGTGCATATCGATGCCAAAGTTAAGTTCATACCTCCTGTGATAGACAGAACTATTTTCAAAATGCTGTCGGTGATACCTATAGTAGGTAGAAAAGATCACGCCACATATTCAAGCGCCGGCCTTCGCTACACTGGCGTTGAACGAAACGCGCAAGCAAATCGCGCCTCGAAAAATCGCGGTGGAACATAAAAATAATAGATAGTGTTTTAAGATACCTACCATAAAACATCTGGCATTAAGTAGATAATTATAATAGGAAGTCTAACATCACCTCTTTTAAGCTTAGACGGGTAAAAATCGTCTACATACTTACTTACATATAAACACGAAAAGTTGTAAACAACACACATCCAAAAAAAGGGCTGGCATTGCCATTGAAGCGCGCGACGCCATTACAGATTTGTACCTAATACATCGATTTTTAAAATACGGAAAGAAAGTAAGCAAAATTCACCTTATTTCACTCTCCACTTTACAACATAGGAAGTACATCTTTAAAAACACAAACTCTATATAATAACTCTGTATATTGGCCGAAATTAAATAAAATTACTCCCTACATACTACAACAATCTTACAAATAGAACCTTATAACCCAGACATACGATATGCGTAACATTTTCTGTGTGTCAACAGGTAGCGGTATATAGTTTTGTTTATTTACCTCGAGATTTCGGCAATGTAGCAACAGCCGTGGTACTATTAAATAATAACTCATAAGTAAATAGACACCAAGACCAAACCATATTTACGAAAAAAAAAGTCTATTTTCACCGAAGCGCGACCCATTATAAGTACCTAATTTAAAACACGAAAAGTAATTGAAATTATTGCACTTCAAGATTAGTTTTACATATCTAAATCTAAATAATAACTTGCAATTCAAATAACAAAATGTCTACCTACCTACGTTTGCATCACATCGATCTTTAAAACACGAAACGTAATTAAAATTAAACAACACTCACCTCATCTCACTCTCGAACAATTGAAAAACACTGTAAACCACAAATATAGCACAAGATAAGTAAGTTTAAACAAATTTGTAATTTAATTTCGAAAAACACTCCGTGCTTACGAAAAGTTAGTGAGCGAGTAAATAAGACATCGGTCACAGGATCTTAAAAAAAAAAATCTTTCGCCAAGAATTCCCGAACAATAGATAACGGAAATTTTACGACTTCAATAACCGACCTTATTTCAAAGGCAACAAAGTAGGTATATCGATGCCAAAGATAAGATGCAGTTTATCCTGTTGTTTACATACCTACCTTTAGTACTCATAATTGCAAATAATAGCAATTACGAACCTTATGGCCCAGACATACGATATGCGTAACTATTTTCCTTGTGGTCCTAAAAGAAACAAACCGACAAAGTACTTTTTTACCACGTTAAAGGAACAATAGACAAACCGAACCGTTTAGGAAAACCCGACCTTATCGTGCAAGTAATAAAGTGGTGGCGAAGTTAAAACGACGGCAAAGTTAAGTTTGCCGCTTCACTGGCGTTGAACGAAACGCGTAAGCGCCTATGAAAACTCGCGGCGGTTGTGACCTTTTGGTCGCGAGACCTACACACAAATTATTTTGTATGGGACCTATGTTTTTTTTAATTGCATCTGAAAGATCTCGACGTCCTCTATGACGTTTGTTCGAGCGACATCCCGAAAAAGTTTACCGTTTCGGAGATATCAGAGGTTACATTTCGTATGGTGATCATGTTTTTTTTTGTGTGAAACACATGTTTTTTTTTGACGAACCTAAAAGTAACCAAGGTTTTGAGTATATTTAGTTAAAGTGCAATAGTAAAAATGTCTCTAGTTTCCGAGATCCGATGGGGTACCACGTCGAGGAGTCGACTTCCGGAAGGTCCGACATTTTATTCGGGCCCTCTGAACGATTCTCTATACGGCTGTATATTTAGTTTTTTCCTATGACATCTCCTTATATGAGTTCTATTTCTCTAAGTCAGTCAGTCAGTCAGTCAGTGAGTGGTTATTTAAGTTTATATTATAGTAACTAGTATTTTGGGTGGTGCGCGGGCCGCAAGCGGCCCGCGAGGGGGGGTTTGTAGCGAGGGGTTATTTGTAGCGAGGTTATTTATTTAATTTTGAAGAAAGCTGTAGAATAAATAGGTAAAGCCTACGGGATGTGCAGCCCCTCGTAACATCTTAAATTTTCTTTCGGGCGCTTCGCCGGCCGCTGCCGCGGCACGCTCGCTTCGCTCGCTCGGCTCGCGCAAGTTGTCTATGTTCAAACATAACCTAACCGAAAACTATTTGACTAAAACTATTTTATATTTAAGCACTTTTAAATTATTTACTTGGTATGTATTTTCCTTGATGGTAGATGTATTAAGATATCGTCACAGTTTTTTTTCATTTAATTTTGAAGAAAGCATTAGAATAAATAAGTACAAGTTGGCACGCCATAGGAACAATAAAAAAACCGAACCATTCAAAAGCCGACCTTATTTCAGAGGCAATAAAGTAAGTATATCGCTGCCAAAGTTAAGATTGTCTCACTATGCAACTACATACCTACCTTTACTACTCATAATATTCGATAGGCGCTCACGAAATGGCTGAGCGATTCCGAACCTTATGACCCAGACATACGATATTGTGATGTAACCGCCTGTATTCTATGTGTCAAATAGGTAACGGCGAACAGTTTATTTTAAATTCAAGTGGCAAAAGTTAAAAAATTTGATATAATTACGAACCTGCCTATTACATCGATTTAACAATAATTTTAGCACGCCGTAGGAACAATAAACAAACCGAACCATTAAAAAATCGACCTTATTTTAGAGGCCATAAAGTAGGTATATCGATGCCAAAATTAAGATGCAGTATCCTTTTGTTCGGTGCGGACTGACTTTACTACTCATAATAATAGGATGATTTTTTTATTATTTTGGTTCGTTAGGCGCTCACGAAATGGCTGAGCGATTCCGAACCTTATGGCCCAGACATATATAACTATTTTCTGTGTGTCTAAATATCCTCGAGATTTCGACAACGTAGCAATTGCCGTGGTCCTAAAAGAAACAAACCGACCTTATTTAGCAAGTCATAAAGTGCATATCGATGCCAAAGTTAAGTTCATACTTCCTGTGATAGACAGAACTATTTTCTAAATGCTGTCGGTGATACCTATAGTAGGTAGAAAAGATCACGCCACATAACACTGGCGTTGAACGAAACGCGCAAGCAAATCGCGCCTCGAAAAATCGCGGTGGAACATAAAAATAATAGATAGTGTTTTAAGATACCTACCATAAAACATCTGGCATTAAGTAGATAATTATAATAGGAAGTCTAACATCACCTCTTTTAAGCTTAGACGGGTAAAAATCGTCTACATACTTACTTACTTACATATAAACACGAAAAGTTGTAAACAACACACATCCAAAAAAAGGGCTGGCATTGTCATTGAAGCGCGCGACGCCATTACAGATTTGTACCTAATACATCGATTTTTAAAATACGGAAAGAAAGTAATCAACATTCACCTTATTTCACTCTCAAACCACTTTACAACATAGGAAGTACATCTTTAAAAACACAAACTCTATATAATAACTCTGTATATTGGCCGAAATTAAATAAAATTACTCCCTACATACTACAACAATCTTACAAATAGAACCTTATGCCCCAGACATACGATATGCGTAACATTTTCTGTGTGTCAACAGGTAGCGGTATATAGTTTTGTTTATTTACCTCGAGATTTCGGCAATGCAGCAACAGCCGTGGTACTATTAAATAATAACTCATAAGTAAATAGACACCAAGACCAAACCATATTTACAAAAAAAAAAGTCTATTTTCACCGAAGCGCGACCCATTATAAGTACCTAATTTAATACACGAAAAGTAATAGAAATTATTGCACTTCAAGATTAGTTTTACATATCTAAATCTAAATAATAACTTGCAATTCAAATAACAAAATGTCTACCTACCTACGTTTGCATCACATCGAACTTTAAAACACGAAACGTAATTAAAATTAAACAACACTCACCTCATCTCACTCTCGAACAATTGAAAAACACTGTAAACCACAAATATAGCAAATTTGTAATTTAATTTCGAAAAACACTCCGTGTTTACGAAAAGTTAGTGAGCGAGTAAATAAGACATCGGTCACAGGATCTTAAAAAAAAAAATCTTTCGCCAAGAATTCCCGAGCAATAGATAACGGAAATTTTACGACTTCAATAACGGACCTTATTTCAAAGGCTACAAAGTAAGTATATCGATGCCAAAGATAAGATGCAGTTTATCCTTTTGTTTACATACCTACCTTTACTACTCATAATTGCAAATAATAGCAATTACGAACCTTATGGCCCAGACATACGATATGCGTAACTATTTTCCTTGTGGTCCTAAAAGAAACAAACCGACAAAGTACTTTTTACCACGTTAAAGGAACAATAGACAAACCGAACCGTTTAGGAAAACCCGACCTTATCGCGCGAGTAATAAAGTGGTGGCGACGTTAAAACGACGGCAAAGTTAAGTTTGCCGCTTCACTGGCGTTGAACGAAACGCGTAAGCGCCTATGAAAACTCGCGGCGGTTGTGACCTTTTGGTCGCGAGACCTACACACAAATTATTTTGTATGGGACCAATGTTTTTTTTAATTGCATCTGAAAGATCTCGACGTCCTCTATGACGTTTGTTCGAGCGACATCCCGAAAAAGTTTACCGTTTCGGAGATATCAGAGGTTACATTTCGTATGGTGATCATGTTTTTTTTGTGTGAAACACATGTTTTTTTTTGACGAACCTAAAAGTAACCAAGGTTTTGAGTATATTTAGTTAAAGTGCAATAGTAAAAATGTTTCTAGTTTCCGAGATCCGATGGGGTACCACGTCGAGGAGTCGACTTCCGGAAGGTCCGACATTTTATTCGGGCCCTCTGAGCGATTCTCTATACGACCATATATTTAGTTTTTTCCTATGACATCTCCTTATATGAGTTCTATTTCTCTAAGTGAGTCAGTCAGTCAGTGGTTATTTAAGTTTATATTATAGTAATAAGTTACCTATATCCAGACGGCATCGTCCATTTCCTTAAAAAGTTGTAAAAGATTTTTCGAAAAAAATAAAAAATGTTTTTTTTTTTAATTACAACTAGGCTTGCGTTTATTCGCCATCTCGCCAGATTGTAAGGGAAGATGCGGTCTACGATGGAGCACGCTTGCCTAAAAGAAACTGATTCACTAACATGTTTTAAAGCAGCGATACCCTGGCCTTTGTATTGTAACAAGTTCTGCTACCGCTGCAATGGTCACTTACTACCTGGAAAGCGTTACATTAATGTCATAACTTTTAACACATTTTTTGCACGTAAGACAAAGGAGTCATACGTGTTTCGGGTTCGTCCGATATAGACCAAAAGAAAACTTTTTTGTCTACGTTCTAGATTTGCATATTATGATGTTATTTTAATTCTTAAGCTTAGCGCGTTCGATTTATTTACTGCAGTGCGTGGGTTCAAATCCCAACAATGAGCTCACTCGATACCGGTGAAGGAAAATGTTTTGAAGAAACTATAGCATATATTTTGTAGCGATGATAGCTCAGTGGTTAGCGGTCGGTTCACACGCCGAACGGCGTGGCTTCAAACCAAAACATTAGACGCCAAAATCAAATAAGAAGAAATAAAGAAATTGTCATCTCATTAATTCTCATTGTAAAAGAGATTATATTTAGTAATTAACATTTCTTTTCGGACCTACTTGTAAACTGATCTGATCTGTTTTTAGTGCTTTGTTTCGTTTTATGTAATAATTTGGGGTTAATATTCTGTTTCCCCGTATTTAAATTAGTAAAAAAAATAATTCAAACTTGAGACTTGGCATTGCACGAATGTGATGTGGCAGAAAAAAAAATCCTTTAATCCAAATACTTTGTTAATTGTTTAGTATTTGAGGTTTTGGCGGGAACGCGGGAAGAGTCGTGTCGCTCCGTTGTATTTTTTTCCAAAACTAATGTTTTGTCGAGTGTTTATGCATAAAAATGGTGGTGTTTTATTCATAAAGTGCCGAATCACAAGCGCGAGTGTGGGAAAATGATGTAATGTGGTGAAACATGAGTTTTCGTGTTGCTTCCAAAACTCCATCGAAGCTTTATAGTAAAGTCGCCACTACTTTACTAAAGCATGACTGAACTTAACTGACACGAACTGGACTTGACTAAGATGACTTTGACGATAGCTATAGCTAAGATACAGCAGAAATAACACTTAAGACCAGGCAGTATGGCTTTATAGCTTTAGCCTGCCCAAATTATTAAAAAAAAAGTATTTAAATAAAAATGTGTCGTAACGTAAAGTAGACGGATTTTTGTTTATCAAACTACAGCTTCTATTACCTTGTTAATAACAAGGAAAGCTAATAAATGGGTGTTAAAATTTTTTTGCGTTTGCATCAAATACACGAGGAAGCGATGAGGAAGTAAATAAAAGATATTTTCGTGCAAACCGTACGTTATGCACTAGCACGCATTAAGTGGCATTGGTGTGTGTAAACAGTGTGAGGTCGTGTGGGTGAAGTCATCGTATCGATTTAGTTTTTAGGGTTCCGCTTTCACAAATTGCTTTATTACCTCAAACAGACGTTTTCACGGATGGATTGTTTTTTTTTTATGTAAAAGGAGACGAACGAGACGCTCTCCTGATGGTAAGAGATAACGCCTGTCCATGACCATTGCGGCGATACACAGAACTTTAAGTAGCAAAACAAAGTCCAGGCGTCGCTGCTTTGGCGCTCATTACTTTGAGACTTTCGATGGTTAGTCCCAACAGCCCAGTAATTTCGCTAGTTGCAGTACCGTTCAAACCGGAACACAGTAATGTTTACACACTACTGCTTAGCGGCTGAATATCTGGTACTGCGGTGGTACCTACCTAGACGACTTCCTGCTAAGGAGATCTACCACCAAGTATAATGGTAGGAAGACCTTCCAGTTTATGTAGTTTTTGATTATATTTTTGTAGATACTAATGTGGTGCATACGCATGTATTATTTTTTTTTTACTTTGGCGTCGCATTATGAGCATTTGCCATTGTCAAGTGTTTTATATTTTCATATTTTAAAAGTTAATTAACTTGCCTCGTAGCTATAGGTATAGTCAAAGTCCAGTCCGTGTCAGTCAAGTCCAGTCATGCTTTAGTAAAGTAGTGGCGACTTTACTATAAAGCTTCGATGGAGTTTTGGAAGCAACACGAAAAGTCATGTTTCACCACGTTATATCATTTTCCCACACTCGCGCTTGTGATTCGACACTTTATGAATAAAACACTACCAATTTTTTCATTTTTATACTTAAACACTCGACAAAACACTAGTTTTGGAAAACAAATACAACGGGGCGACACGACTCTTCCCGCGTTCCGACCAAATCCTCATTATACATATAAACCTTCCTCTTGAAAAACCGCCTAAAATCCGTTGCGTAGTTTAAAAGATTTAAGCGTACAAACGGCGGGAAGCGACTTTGTTTGAAAATTGTACGGAACTCTACCTCCGGAAATAAACGGTCGCGCCCGACAAATGACCAATCTACGGCCTACGAATCTCAAATGTGAATGGATGATATATTTTTTTAAAGATTTTATTAGTATCTGCGATGATCTAATTGGCGCTCGCGCGGTGTCACGGCGGACGTGGTGTTGCCGATGTACCGAGTTCTATTACCCCGCTCCCGTATTGCCAAAAGAAAGGGAAATTCACAGCATTGTAGATGACAGCCCGTTAGCTCATTGGTATAGTACATCTGCCTTGAGAGCTGTAGGGCGTGGGTTCGATTCCCACCCAACATTTTGTGAATAAACAAATGTTTGTTCTGTATGTATTTACAAAAAAAAGTTCAAACAATTGTGATTTACCGCAAATAAAGACCAAAATAAATGCCAGTAGCTGTGATTTCACTGTAAAATTATGCCCCATTTGTCTATAAATGGCAAAAATGTATTTGTATGGAAATCGAACCACCTTAAAAAATATGACATAAAGACTTACCTGTATTACTGGAATTATCTGCACTACAAATTTATATACAATTAATTATACATATTTATTTTATATTACTATATATTTATGTTGTTTTTATTAATTGGTCTGTGCTGAAAATCGCTGAGCACTAGCCTTTTTTCCCTTGGTAATGCACCAGTCACTGCAGCGATAACCCGCTTACTGTCATTTCAAATTTGTTGTCTTTATGTTAATCTGTATCTTTTTATTTGCGTGTGTTGTTGTGTCTAGTGTTTTGTAGGGAAAATATAAATGGTTTTCTTTCTTCATATAAAAAAAAAACCTGCTATAAATTCCTTTCGACTCGCCTGTTATCGGGTAAAGCAACTAAGCCGTCGGCGTCGTTTCCAAACAGATAGGTAAGTTATCGTAAATAAGACCAAGTTTCACGTTATTCTGGCGATGATGTCATTTAGGATTCCTTTATATAACAGAAGTACATATGATCTAATATACTGACGGCCCGCGGTTACACCCATGGCGATCAATCCCACTAACATTAGTAATGTGAAAGTTTGGATGGATGTTTGTTACTCTTTCACGCAAAAACTACTGAACGGATTTGGATGAAATTTGGTACGGAGTTAGCTGAGACTCTGTATTAACACATAGACTACTTTTTATCCCGAAAACATGTAGCGCGTAACACTGCGGGGCGCAGCTAGTCCCACTAATATTATAAATGAGAAAGTTTGGATGGATGTTTGTTACCCTTTCACGCAAAAACTACTGAACGGATTTGGATGAAATTTGGTACGGAGTTAGCTGAGACTCTGTATTAACACATAGACTACTTTTTATCCCGAAAACATGTAGCGCGTAACACTGCGGGGCGCAACTAGTCCCACTAATATTATAAATGAGAAAGTTTGGATGGATGTTTGTTACCCTTTCACGCAAAAACTACTGAACGGATTTGGATGAAATTTGGTACGGAGGTAGCTGAGACTCTGTATTAACACATAGACTACTTTTTATCCCGAAAATATGTCGCGGGTAACAACGCGGGGCGCTAATTATTTATAAGATAGCTAGGCTTTGGTGCTCTCGTACTTTTTGTCTACAGTCGCGTGGAATGGTAGCACAAGTTGACATGTCACTTGCACGCCGCTCGTGGCACTAAGATTCTTTGAATAGAAATATTTGTCATCTACACTAATATTATAAAGAGGAAAGATATTTTTGCATGTAACGAATAAAGTTAAAAACTACTGGAGCGATTTTAAAAATTGTTTCACCGTTGGGAAGCTACACTATCCCCGGGTGACATGGGCTACTTTTTATCCTTGTATTCCTGCGGGAACGGGAACTACGCGGGTGAAACGTCCGCAAGTATTTTGTACAAAAGAAAGAAGGAAAGAATTCTCTAAATGACATTGTAAACCGTATCAAAATCCATTGCGTGTTTTTTTTTATTGTCGACAAGCTAGGTGTTTAACCACAACTCATCTGATGCTAAGTGACGGTGTGGTCGAAGACGGTAAAGCACACCTAGCCTGGAATGGAACTGGATCTCAAGTGAAGCTGCCGGAACACACGGTTAGATGCTTGGCGGCAGATTTCCAACTCTCGTGTGGTAGCTAGCCAGCCGAGTACTAGAGAGTACGCTACCACCATGCTGTGGTTTCCTCACGATGTTTTCCTTCACCGGCAGCTCGAGCTCATTGTTGGGGTGTGAACCCACGCCCTTCGGCATGCTAACCGACCGCGCTAACCACTCGGCTATCATCGCTACAAGTGGTAGTGGTGGTTTTGAAGCAGTGAAGCGGTTTTCTTGGTGGTAGATCTCTTTAGCAGGAGGTCGTCTAGCTAGGTACCACCGCAGTACCAGTTATTCTGCCGCCAAGCAGTAGTGTGTAAACATTACTGTGTCCCGGTTCAAAGGGTGCTGCAGCTAGCGAAATTACTGGACTGACTAACCATCGAAAGTCTCAAAGTAATGAGCGCCAAAGCAGCGATGCCCGGACTTTGTTTTGTTACTCAAAGTTCTGTGTATCGCTGCAATGGTCATGGACAGGCGTTATCTCTTACCATCAGGGGAGCGTCTGGTTCGTCTCATTACTTCTTACATAAAAAAAAAAGAAACGTACAGCGACTTTTCAATACTTTGTATTTATAAATAGTTTTGTAATTTATTAAGTCTACAGCAATGAATGCCTCTTTCATGAACAGCTAGACACACCTGCACCTGTAATGTCATTTGTGTTTACTTACTTCATTTGGTATTTTAGGGTTCTGTGCCCGAAACGTATGCAATGGAAACTTCTCTAAATAGATAGATAGATATAACTCTTTATTTTTTTTTTCCTTTGGTTTTGGCGTCGCGTTTCAGCATTTGCCAGTGTCAAGTATTGATATATTTTCAAGTTACAAAAGTTAAATAAGTGTCCTCGTAGCTAGTTATAGTCAAAGTCCAGTCTTAGTCAAGTCCAGTCCTGTGTCAGTCAAGTCCAGTCATGCTTTAGTAAAGTAGTGGCAACTTTACTATAAAGCTTCGATGGATTTTTGGAAGCACCACGAAAAGACATGTTTCACCACATTATATCATTTTCCCACACTCACGCATATAATTCAACACTTTATGAATAAAACACCACCATTTTTATGCATAAACACTCGACAAAACACAAGTTTTGGAAAAAAATACAACGGAGCAACACGACTCTTCCCGCGTTCCCGCCAAAACTCCAAACTCTTTATTGTGCACATCATAAATGGAAAAGAGTACAGATAACAAAAAACCTTATTAACCTGTCAGGTGCGAGACCTCCTTAGCTCCCGAGATGTCGGCATGTTGCAAGGCACCCTGGCTGCACCCACTTGTAAAGCGGCGAAGGCCTTATATCTCGGACGGACTAGTCAATCGAAGTACACATGGCATATTATAAATGTGTAATATGTAATTATGAGTTTTTTTTTAATGGTTGACAGGCTAGTTGTTTGACCACAGCTCACCTGATGTTAAGTGAAGGTGTTGTCGAAGATGGTAAAGCACACCTAGCCTGGAATGGAACTGGCTCTCAAGTGAGGCTGCCGGAACACACCGTTAGATGCTTGGCGGCAGATTTCCAACTTGAGGGTGGTAGCTAGCCAGCCGAGTACTAGAAAGTACCCTACCACCATGCTATGATTTCCTCACGATGTTTTCCTTCACCGGCAGCTCAAGCTCATTGTTGGGGTTTGAACCCACGCCCTTCGGCATGCGAACCCACCGCGCTAACCACTGAGCTATCATCGCTACACATCGCTACGCTAGTTGTTTGACCACAGCTCACCTGATGTTAAGTGAAGGTGTTGTCGAAGATGGTAAAGCACACCAAGCCTGGAATGGAACTGGCTCTCAAGTGAGGCTGCCGGAACACACTGTTAGATGCACTGTTGGCTGTTAGTTTTTTTGTAATACGGGGCTGGCATAATCGCATTGTATTGTATATAGATATAATTAAAATAGTGACAAATGATATTGTATGTCCGTGATGGATATCGCTGTTGATACTCAAGTATAATTTTGTAACACCTTTGTGCACAGTGACACAATAAAACTTATTCTGATTCTGCGATTAAAGCCCCTAGTACTGAAACTACTGAAAAATAACTACTGAAATGTCAGAAACGATCTATAAGAATAATAAGCGGGATAAAAAGAAGGATGTCTGCTAAAAAGTACTTCTTACGGAACAAGATAATGACGGTCATTTCACTTTATATCTATAAGTGCCTCTTAGAAATTCACGCTGAAAAAGGAAAAAAATACCCAACTATAAAAGACACACATACACATAATTTTAATTTAAGATATGCAGACAAGCTTGTGCTCCCTAGGGTAAGATTATGCAAAACACAAAAGCAAGGTGTTTTTAATAAAATACTCATGTACAATAAGTTGCCAGTTGCTTTAAGAAATTTACCAATGCCTGACTTTAATACTAAAATTAAAAGCTTCTTTCTCCGGAACGCATTTTATCAGCTTAACGACTTTATGAAAACTAATTGGAATGAGCGATCTTTTACATGTGATGTTGACTAATGCAATTCGTAATGTACCTATATCTAAATTTATTATTTAATTAATGAATCGATTCAATATGACATTTACATAATATTTTTTGACATCTAAATTTTTTTTTTGACTAATAGTATAATTTTAATTTATTTATTTTTTAATTATTATTTAACCAATGTATTGAATTGACTTACCTAGTATAACGAAACTCTGTTATAAGGTGAATAAATAATCTAATCTAATCTAGTAAAAAAAAAACAGTGGGATAGATACAGAACCCTCGAAGCGCGTTCGCCTCGCACTTGACCGATTTATATAAGTAACTATTATTTGATCTGTGCTGCTCCTCGCAAACTGTTTTTATCTATAACCTCGCAGTTCGTATATAACTCGGAATATATTTAGTAGATATATACAATGCATAAAGCATACGTGAGGATAGACGTACGTAGGTATTTTAAGTTGAATTTTAAGCAGCCAGTCGCGACACAGATGATGTAATTTCTTTTATTATGCGCTTGGAAACAGTTTGGTTTCCGCGCCGTTATTGAAAGAATGAAAATAATTTTATTTTGTAACACAGAACACAACAAACAGAGAGTCAGTCAGCTCAGTCCGTCCACCGCCTTCTTGGTATGGCGTGGTGAGGATTGGTCTCTAAGATTTCTCCCCTTTGCCAAAGCTGGGCGCCAGAGACCACCCCTGGGGAAATCAGGGATGTTAGATGGCTTCTCTGAACTCCTTGTACCAGCTGGCTAAAAAGCTGATATTAAAGACGGAAAACTGGTACCAGGGTTGCCAGATGTCGAATTTTTAAAAAAAGAGGTTAAAGATCGCTTAAAAACTTTGTTTTACATACATTAAAATAATTATAGTAAAGTTAAAAGTAGTCTGGGTTGGAATGTTTTTTATATGCATCTCAAAACTTTGTCGGTTATATTATACGTATTTTCAGTGTATTTTTGTCGGTCAACGGGTAATCTTGACATTTTTCTGTCTACGGCAAATCTTGGTGTTTCTGCGTACCAGGACCGAGTAACCTTGGTACATGATGCTAAAACCTAGTATGAATACCAAGAAGCTGGTACGTCTAACATCACTGGGGGAAATTGCTCTCCGCGAGTGGCATTTCTTACTCAGCTGCTTCTCAGCGGCATTTCGATGGCCGTTTTAGTTGACAAGGGTTTTTTTTTTGCTTTGGCATTTTGCAAATTGACATTGTGCATCGCTCTTGCTGACAGACTCCTCCTGAATCTCTAGAGACGATCTCGCGAGGGAGTGTGCGAAACAAACGGAGACAAAAAAAAACAAACAAACAGTTATTAACAGTGTTGCCATAGCGATTTTTTTATTGCGTTTTTTTTTTATGGCTTGATGTTTGATTACAGCTCACCTGATGTTAGGTGTGGTCGAAAATGGTAAAGCACACCTAGACTGGAATGGAACTGGCTCTCAAGTGAGGCTGCCGGAACACACCGTTAGATGCTTGGCGGCAGATTTTCAAGTCTCGTGTGGTAGCTAGCAAGCCGAGTACTAGAGAGTACGCTACCACCATGCTGTGGTTTCCTCACGATGTTTTCCTTCACCGGCAGCTCGAGCTCATTTTTGGGGGTTGAACCCACGTCCTTCGGCTTACGAACCTACCGCGCTAACCACTGAGCTATCATCGATACAAAGAACAAGTTTGTGAGGATGGATGTTTGTTACTCTTTCACGCAAAAAGTACTGAACGGATTTGGATGAAATTTGGTATGGAGGTAGCTGAGACCCTGGATTAACATACAGGCTACTTTTTATCCCGAAAACATGTACTTATACTAAACCATGACTTTTAAATGTGATTTTATCAATAGCTAACTAGCTTTGTACACGTTAATGAAACACTTATGTGTTTTTTTCAGGAGATGGGCAAGGAGGAAAAAGAAGACTCCGGCTTCGGATTCAAGGACAAGGCGAAGGCCGAGGACACCCTGAGGCTACTGGAGGCCCATGACGCGGGCTACCGACGCCTCACCGTGCGCGGGCTGCTGGGCCGCGCGCGCCGCGTGCTCTCCCTCACGAAAGCAGAAGACAAAATAAAGAACATCAAAGAAGCCATGGAAGTCTTCGAGAACTGGCTCGCGGAGCTCGACAAGAACAAAGAAAAGAAGCCGGAGAGGGAGAGGAAACCGGCCAAGAAGGAAGAGAAAGCCGAGGGAGATGAGGTGGGCAACGTTTTAGTAACTATCGAAGGATTTTGATTTAATTGACAGCCCTGTCGGTCCATTGGTAGTATGTCTGCTCCAAGAGCTGAAGGGATCAATTCCCACCCAGGATGAGCATTTTGTGATATAAACAAATTTAATGTGGGGCACTTATCAGAAGGTAAAGAGAAACTCGGAATCATTGTTGTACTCTGTCTGTCTGTTTGTAGAGATAACACCTGTCCATGACCATTGCAGCGATACACAGAACTTTGAGTAACAAAACAAAGTCCAGGGCATCGCTGCTTTGGCGCTCATTACTTTGAGACTTTCGATGGTTAGTCTCAACAGCCCAGTAATTTCGTTGCAGTACCCTTCAAACCGGAACACAGTAATGTTTACACACTACTGCTTGGCGGCAGAATAACTGGTACTGTGGTGGTACCTACCTAGACGACCTCCTGCTAAAGAGATCTACCACCAAGTAGGAGAGTTTTCCACCTTTAGTTTCATTTGTGTTTTGATGATGGAGTCATTATCTAAAGACGTGTTTTAATATTGGACTGAGTCTTCATAGACTGCATCTTCAGTTGATATCAGGCGAGATGGGGGTCAACGCAAGCCCAGTTTTTAAATTTCAAAAATTGTTGCTTTTATTTTAATTTTAGGGGTTTCATTACAGTCGAATTGAAGCGTCGGGCTTCCCCTTGAAGGGCTCCCGTGCAAGAGCACGCCACCTCATGTTCACGGTTCCAGGATAGCTTTTTAAGACGCCAATGCTTGGTGATTTCAGGGTGGTAAGGAGGAAAAGGAAGAGACTGGCTTCGGTTTCAAAGACAAGGCCAAAGCCGAGGAGACCCTGAAGCTGCTGGAAGCCCACGACCCCAGCTACCGGCGCCTCACGGTGCGAGGCCTGCTGGGCCGCGCGCGCCGCGTCCTATCCCTAACTAAGGCGGAAGACAAGATTAAGAACATCAAAGAAGCCATGGAAGTCTTCGAGAACTGGCTCGCAGAGCTCGACAGCAATAAGGAGAAGAAGCCTGAAAGAGAGAAGAAACCAGCTAAGAAAGAAGAAAGCTCAAGCGGAGATGAGGTAGGTTTTTTTTGTATAAGTAGTTAGATGAATGAGACGTTCTACTGATGGTAAGAGATAACGAAAGAAAGGAAGAAAATGATTTTTATTCTGTAATATCTGTGCGTGTTCTTTGTGTTTAACGCATGCCCATGCACATTGTAGCGATACGTAGACCTTTGAGTAACAAAACAAAGTCCGGGCTTCGCTGCTTTGGCGCTCATTACTTTGAGACTAGATGGTTAGTCTCAACAGCCCAGTAATTTCGCTAGCAGCAGTACCCTTCAAACCACTGTTGCTGCTTCACTACTGCTTAGCGGCAGTGTTGGTAATTAACAAAATAAAATGTCACTACATTTGTACCTAATTCATCTGTCAGGAATAATGTAAAACGTCTGTGGCACAAAGGATTAATAAAGTTAGTTCGTTCCCAACTACTACGTGTTTCACTACAATAGGTTATGGGCAGCGTTGGATTTCGTACTATAATTATAGTATTTGTACTACTATTTCATGCTCCGTACTAGATAATATCCATACCTAAGGATAGTACGGAAAAATACTACAATTTCGTTACTTCACTTAGAAAAGACCAAAATAGGTAAATCTGACACCCGTTTATAGCCAAACCATCTGTAAAAAAAAAATCATTGAGTATTGTGTGACAGCTTACCTCAGCACATTGTGGTGAGCTGTCAAACAATACTTCTTCTTCATCTTTTTTGATTTTGGCTTCGCATTTTGTCTTAAAATTGTAACTTGCCACTGGCAAATGCTTGGTGTGCGACGCCAAAATCTAAGAAACAAAATGCCGCAAAAGTGGCAACTGTACCGATTTTATTCTTTGGTATACTCGCAGCTTAGAAGAGATGTTTTTATGATTACATGCTAAGGCTGAAGAAAATAATAGTCAAGAACTTACATAATTTAGAGCAGGAGTAAATTTTGTATAAACATGTTGATTCTATCTATTTTATTGATTAATAGCTTTTTTTAAACAATGTAAGATTTAAAAAAAAAGTGTACTATCGGCGTACTACTATTTTGATGGTCTTGTACTATATTTTTCAACGTACCCGAATCCAGCCCTGGTTATGGGCTACATGTTTTCCAAGATTCTAAGTGATAAAACCGTGATTATTAGTGAAATATGGCTGGAAATATAATAGCAAGTATCACCAAATTAAAAGGGAGAGAAAATTACGAAGAATGGGCGTTCGCGGTCGAAAATTATCTCATCCTAGAAGGCATGGAGAAATGCATCAAACAAGATGGCCAATCAAATGATACCAAAGCGCGAGCAAAAATAATTCTTACAATCGAACCAGGATTATTTGTGCATATTAAGAATGAAAACACCGCTTTGGATTTATGGACGAAGTTACAAAAAATGTTTGATGACACCGGTTTTACAAGAAGAATAGGATTGTTACGAAATCTGATTTCGATCCGTCGTGAAAATTGCGAGTCAATGGCGCATTACGTTACTTCCATAGTTGAAACAAGCCAGCGGTTAAATAATACCGGTTTCAAGATTAGTGAAGAATGGATCGGATCACTTCTTTTAGCTGGATTGCCGGACAAATTTTCGCCGATGATCATGGCCATAGAACATTCCGGCATGGACATAACGGCAGATTCAATCAAATCGAAACTCATAGATATGGATGACTCATATGAAGTTAGCAGCGGTAATAGCCAAAATGCATTTATTTCTAGAAAATGGCAGCCCCATAAGAATGAACGAAATGCAGCTAATCTCAGTTCAGTCGGAACGTCAAAGTCAAACATAAAATGTTATAAATGTAATAAACTAGGGCATTACAAAAATCAGTGCAAGTCTATAGAAAAGAAAAAGCAATCGAATGCATTTAGTGCTATTTTTCTTAGCGGACGATATAACACTACGGACTGGTACATCGATTCAGGCGCCAGTATGCATATGACGACTAAAAAACATTGGTTGAAGAATATATCAAATCAACCACTAGTTGAAGAGATTGTTATTGCGGATAAGTCAGTGATTTCTGTGAATTGTCGTGGTGAAACCCAGATAACAACAATAGTGAAGAATACAGAATATGACATACCAGTCTCAGAAGTGTTGTATGTGCCTAGTCTTGCAACGAATTTGTTGTCAGTTAGCCAGCTCATTAAAAAGGGAAATAAAGTTAACTTTACTGATAATCACTGCATGGTTTACAATCGAGAAAACGAACTCATTGCAATAGCAGATTTAGTGGACGGTGTATACAAGTTAAATGTGAAACACGTTGAGTGTTTGTTTACACCAGTATCGGGGCGTGTGTGGCATCGAAGATTCGCGCACTTGAATAGCGCTGATCTCGATAAGATGAGAGATGGCGCAGTTACCGGCATGACATACACAGATAAGTCCCAAGTGAACCAAAAAAACTGCGTTGTGTGTTGTGAAGGCAAGCAAGCACGGTTACCTTTCCCAAATATTGGTAACAGAAGTGAAGAAATAATACATACAGTGCATGCAGACATTTGTGGACCCATGGAAACCAAGTCTATTGGAGGGTCTAAATATTTTTTGTTGTTTGTTGATGACAAAAGCAAAATGGCCTTTGTTTACTTTCTTAAGACAAAGGATGAAGCTCTAGAAAAATTCAAAACATTCAAGAACATGGTAGAGAACCAGACAGAAAAACAGGTAAAGGTTTTAAGAACAGATAATGGCTTAGAGTTCTGTAATAAGCACTTTGACAAATATTTAGAAGAGGCAGGAATATTACATCAGAAAACCAATCCGTATACTCCACAGCAAAATGGATGTTGTGAACGGATGAACCGTACTGTGGTAGAAAAGGCAAGATGTTTGTTGTTCGATGCAGGACTACCAAAGCGCTTTTGGGCAGAAGCAGTGAGCACTGCTGTTTATTTGAGAAACAGGTCAGTTGCATCAGGATTGGACAAAAAGACACCTATAGAGATGTGGACAGGAGCTAAGCCAGATGTCAGTAACTTACGTATATTTGGAAGTAAGGCCATGGTACACATACCAAAAGAAAAAAGGCTTAAATTGGACAGAAAAGCGACAGAGTGTATTCTTGTCGGTTACTCAGAAAATGTAAAAGGGTACCGAGTTTACAATCCCAACAAAAATAGCATAACAACAGCGAGAGATATTGTTGTGATTGAGGAGGGGATAGAACAGAAGCAAGATGAAATACACTTTGGCATTAGTGAGGTCACTAATGACTGTGTTCCAATGAAAAAAGAAAAAGAAGAATGTACCCAAGAAGTGGGGGATATGAAGCATGTAAGAATATTAGAGGATCAGGAGCAAAAAAAGGAACTATTGAGCACCAAAGTAGAAAGTTCTGGGACAGACGACGAGGACTATGAGGACTCCTCAGACATGCTGGGAGCTGAGCCTGTGGAGCCTGCGCGAGATGACATGTCTCAGCCAGGGTCTTCTGCCGAGTTTGCAGTGGAGAAGCCTGCTAAACGCATCCGTAAAAAGCCTGAGCGGTATGGCTTTGCTAATGTCAGTGCGGGTAATAAAGTGTTTGACGGTAGTGAAATAACACTCCAAGAAGCTCTACATGGACTAGAAAGTGTACAGTGGTCTCAAGCCATGGATGATGAATTAAAATCATTTGAAGAGAATGATGCTTGGGAAGTCGTGGACTTGCCAGTAAACAGTACAGTTGTACCTTGTAGATGGGTGTTCAAACGTAAAATAGACAGTGACAATAATGTAACATATCGTGCAAGGTTGGTAGCAAAAGGGTTTGTTCAAAAACCAGGTGTAGACTTTGATGAAACATTTTCACCTGTAATAAGACATTCATCTTTAAGACTGCTTTTTGCCTTGTCAGCTCAGATGAAGCTACATGTTACTCATCTTGATGTCAAAACAGCTTTTTTAAATGGTTTCTTGAAAGAAACAGTTTACATGAAAATGCCAGTAGGTTTTGAATGTAAAGATAATTTAAAAAATAAAGTACTTAAACTAAAGAGAGCCATCTATGGTTTAAAACAGTCTTCAAGAGCCTGGTACCAAAGAGTTGATAGTTTTTTGGAGACAATTGGTTTTAAAAGATCTCAACTTGAACCTTGCCTTTATACTAGAATAAATGGTTCAGATAGAATATTTATTGCATTATATGTTGATGATTTTTTATTATTCTCAAATAATGTGGTAGAAACTGAAAATGTAAAGAAAAGTTTGTCATCTATTTTTAAGATTAAAGATATGGGCAGTGTTAAACAATGCCTAGGTATGAGGGTTCATATAGATATAGAAAATGGTTGTGTAACTTTAGACCAACAACAGTACATTGAAAAGTTGTCGCAAAAATTCAATATTCAGGATTGTAAAGCTATACATACACCCATAGAATCTAAATTAAATTTAAGTAAAAGTGAATATTGTAATACCCAATTACCTTACCAACAGCTCATTGGTAGTATGATGTATTTAGCTGTACTTACAAGACCAGACATTGTTTTTTCAGTAAACTACTTAAGTCAATTTAACAATTGTTATAATGATGAGCATTGGGCTTATGCCAAGAGGGTCTTAAAATATTTAAAAACCACAAAAGATTTTCGCCTGAAATATACAGCTGATGGAAATTCTAAATTGCAAGCTTATGTTGATGCTGACTGGGCTAGTAATGTATTGGATAGGCGTTCATATACAGGTTATTTCTTTGCTCTTTCTGGTGGTGCTGTCTCATGGGAGACTAAGAAGCAAGTTTCTGTAGCCTTGTCCAGCACTGAGGCTGAGTATATGGGTATATCTGATTGTTGTAAGGAGGTCATATATCTAAGAAATTTACAATATGAGTTAACTGATAAGTTGTATGTAATAACTGTTTTTAATGACAACCAGTCTGCACAGAAGTTAGCAAATAATAGTTGTTTACATAAAAGATCAAAACACATTGATATTCGTTATCACTTTTTTAGAGAACATTTAAATAATAATGTTTTACAATTAAAATATTTACCAACTTCAGACATGCCCGCTGATTTATTTACTAAGGGGTTGAATGCAGTCAAGCATTGTAAATTTCTAGAAATGTTAGGTTTATATAAATAAGGAATGTTTAGTCTTATTTTGTTATGTGGGAGTGTTGGTAATTAACAAAATAAAATGTCACTACATTTGTACCTAATTCATCTGTCAGGAATAATGTAAAACGTCTGTGGCACAAAGGATTAATAAAGTTAGTTCGTTCCCAACTACTACGTGTTTCACTACAATAGGCAGAATAACTGGTACTGCGGTGGTACCTACCTAGACGACCTCCTGCTAAGGAGATCTACCACCAAGTAAATTACTTTGAGACTTTCGATGGTTAGTCTCAACAGCCAAGTAATTTCGCTGCAGTTACCTTCAAACCGGAACATAGTAATGTTTACACACCACTGCTTAGCGGCAGAATAACTGGTAATGCGGTGGTTAGGTGTGCTTTACGTGGGCTGTGGTCAAACACCTAGCCTGTCAATCTGAAAAAATATATTTCTAATTTCAGCAAGAGAAAGACAAAACAACGAAAGAAATGCAGGAACTTAAACTGAAGGGAAACAAAGACCAAACCGACGACATGGATCAGGATGGTGACGTCACCAAAGATAACAAAGATGGCGCCTCCAGTAGACACGGCGACAGAGCTAAGGACGACGACAGGAAGGAGAGAAAGAGACGAAGCAGCGGCAGGTCGGACGACGAATCTCATAGTAAAAAGAAGAAAGTGTGACTTCGTTCGCTACAGTGATATTTAGGGGCATTTAATATGAATTAAATTAAAATACATAATATATTGGTTTTTTTTCACTTAGATTTTGGCGTCGCATTCTAAGTATTTGCCAGTGTCAAGTGTTTTATTTTCAAGTTTTAAAAGTTGCCTCGTAGCTATATTTATAGTCAAAGTACAGTCCGTGTCAGTCAAGTCATACTTTAGTAAAGTAGTGGCGACTTTACTATAAAGCTTCGATGGAGTTTTGGAAGCAACACGAAAAGTCATTTCAACACATTATATCATTTTCCCACACTCGCGCTTGTGATTCGGCACTTTATGAATAAAACGCCACCGTTTTTATGCATAAACATAATTTAATAAAAACATTCGACAAAACACTAGTTTTGAAAAAAATACAACGGAGCGACGCGACTCTTTCCGCGTTCCCGCCAAAACTCATGTTGTTTTTCTTTATTTTTGGCGTTGCACTTTGTGCATTTGCCTGTGTCGATTGTTGTTTCCATATTCTTTAGTATTTTACCCTATTTCTGTTTCTTCGTCTTCAATGAAGCGCAGAGGCGGCGTAAGGCGTGGGCGAAGTGGGCCACTGCCCACAACCTCGCAATCCGAGGGGCAAAGCTTAGTAAAGTAGTGATGACCATAGGGCCTAGACAAAGTGACATTAGATATCGCTAATAGAATTGACATATACTATTTTTCTTGTTTTTGGCAATGTACTTTGTGCATGTTGCCAGTATTTAATATAGTTTTAAGCATTAGATGAAACAAGCCTAATTAGGCGGTAACTTTATTTGAAATTTAATAAAATTCTCGACGAAGTTTTTAAGAAAAAACGAAAAGACATGTTTTATTGCAACATTTTTTATAGTTAAATGTTATATGCATGCAATACTACTTTTTTAGTTACTTCAAACACTAAAAAATTACCAGTTTTGCAATGTAATCAAATGCCATGATTTTCCAGCGAATACTTTTTATCTACACGAACGAAACCGCGTACAACTAATAGGAAATGAAAACACGTAAAAACAGTAAGTACGAAATATATTTACATATACATAGAATACATCAAAAGCCATTAAACATTATAAATAAGTTTTATTTTCATATAAAAAAACATTAACAAGATATACATTTATGTAGGTTAGATAAAATGAATCTAACTATCGTTCATGAATGTTCTAATGTTTGACAGGCTAGTTGTTTGACTACAGCTCACCTGATGTTAAGTGAAGGTGTGGTCAAAGATGGTAAAGCACACCTAGCCTGGAATGGAACTGGCTCTCAAATGAGGCTGCCGGAACACACTGTTACTGTCACTTTGACATTTTCCTTAAAATGACATTTCTTTGTTTTACTAACAATAAATCAAGGCAATTTTTTTTACTCCAGATGAACTCTCACTTTCACATTTGCCTTAAAATGACATTTCTTTGTTTTATTAACAATAAATCAAGGCAAAAAAATTGTACTCCAGATGAACTCTCACTTTGACATTTGCCTTAAAATGACATTTCTTCAATTTTTTTCCGTGAATTAAAAACCGAAAGCATAGTTATTAAATATCACAATGTTTTACAGCTTATTTATTTACATCTCTAAGCTGTGAGCTCGTAGCCCTCGGTCTTCATGTCGTTCAAGCCAAGATCTTCGTTCTGTTCGAAGGATCTTTCGTACCGAGTTATCTTCAGACCTGGAAACAAATTTCAATTTACTTCTTTTAAAACTATTTACAGGTTAGGGGCCATCCATAAGTTACGTCACACGTTAAGGGGGAGGGAGGGGGTCGACGAAGTGTGACATTGCGTGACAAGGGGCGGGGAGGGGTGCCAAATTTTATGACGTCACATTTTTTTTTAAATACGTCTAATATTTTACATCTAATTTCATAAATTACTAAATGTAAAATTGCAAAATATAGTAATTTTATAACCTCCCCACCTAGTGTGATGTCACTAGGTGGGGGGGAGGGACTCATTTTTTTTTATATTACTTATAGGCTTGCGTTTGTCCGCCAACTCGCCTGATGTAAAGCGAAGATGCGGTCTACGGTGGAGCACGCTCACCGAGAAGAAACCGATTCACTCGCGACTTGAAGGCACCCAGATTGTATCTATCAGAGAACACACACTCGGGCAGTAAATTCCGTTGTTTAACGGTTCAAATGTGACCAGTTGTGACAAGGTGTCAAAAAATCAAGAAATTCGTGTGACGCTATTTATGGATGACCCTTTAGGTGTTTGGTCAGCTCATGTAAAGTGACGGTATGGTCGAAGATGGTGAAGCAAGAATGGTGAAGGCTGCTGGAACACTGTTATGTGCTTATCACCTTGAGGCATAGCTTCCTTCACCGGCAGCTCAAGGTCATTGTAGGGGTACGAACCCACGCCCTTCGGTGTGACATCTCAATCACTAAGTTATGATCTCTACAAAACTTTGTGACAGATTTCCTTGGCAGAAGGCACTACCACTGTACCACTGTACTGCTAAGCAATATTGTGTAAACATTGAGCCAACAGCTGTGCTGACTTTACCAAATAAGCCAACAGCTGTGGCTGACTTTACCAAATAAGCCAACAGCTGTGGCTGACTTTACCAAATAAGCCAACAGCTGTGGCTGACTTTACCAAATAATCCAACAGCTGTGGCTGACTTTACCAAATAAGCCAACAGCTGTGGCTGACTTTACCAAATAAGCCAACAGCTGTGGCTGACTTTACCAAATAATCCAACAGCTGTGGCTGACTTTACCAAATAAGCCAACAGCTGTGGCTGACTTTACCAAATAAGCCAACAGCTGTGGCTGACTTTACCAAATAAGCCAACAGCTGTGGCTGACTTTACCAAATAAGCCAACAGCTGTGGCTGACTTTACCAAATGATCCAAAAGCTGAAGCTGGCTATGCCAAATGATCCAAAAGCTGTGGCTGGCTATACGAAAAGAGCCAACAGCTGTGGCTGACTAGACCAAGGGAGCCAACAGCTGTGGTAGGCTATATAACCCTGTATATGTATAAATGTGTTGTAGGTGTGTGTGTATGTAATACAATGGTAGAATGGTCACCGTCATCCGGCGTGTCGGGGTCGACGTGCAGGCTCTGGACGTACGAGTTCCCCGCGGGGTCGTCCAGCACGATGGTCACCCGCCGTCGGCACTCCAGCACGTCGTCCAGCGCCGCCAGAATACTGTCGACACAACAAACAGTGCTGGTGGTAACTTAAGGTCTTACTTAACGGAAAAAAAACATTAGGGGTTTAGCCTGTTTTTTAATAACAAGAATCAATAGCGCAAATGTGACGCTCTATAGATGGTAAGAGATACAAACTTGGAGTGTGCTTCTAAATTATAAAGTATCAACAACTATTAAGGAGGTTTTTTTTAATGTTTGACAGGCTGGGTGTTTGACCACAGCTCACCGGATGTTAAGTGACGGTGTGGCCGAAGATGGTAAAGCACACCTAGCCTGGAATGGAACTGGCTCTCAAGTGAGGCTGCCGGAACACACCGTTAGATGCTTGGCGGCAGATTTTCAACTTGAGGGTGGTAGCTAGCCAGCCGAGTACTAAAGTACGCTACCACCATGCTTTGGTTTCGTCACGATGTTTTCCTTCACCGGCAGCTCAAGCTCATTGTTGGGGTTTGAACCCACGCCCTTCGGCATGCGAACCTACCGCGCTAACCACTGAGCTATCATCGCTACAAAATCGGTTAAGGTAGGTACCAGATATTCAGCCGATAAGCAGTAGTGTGTAAATGTGAACATTACTGTCAAGGGTGTTGCAGCATGATACGTACAATTGAACGTCTCAAAGTAATGAGCGCTAAAGTTACACTTATTACCCAAAGTTACACGTGTTACTCAAAGTTACACTTATTACTCAAAGTTACACTCGTTACTCCAAGTTACACTTGTTACTCAAAGTTACACTTGTTAATCAACGTTACACGTGTTACTCAAAGTTACACTTATTACTCAAAGTTACACTCGTTACTCAAAGTTCTGTGTATCGCTGCGATAACCACGGACATGTGTTATCTTTTACCATCACATGAGCGTCTCGTTCGTTTTGTTACTCAGCTCAGCTGCTATAGCTCAGTGGTTAGCGCGGTCGGTTCACACACCGAAGGTGAGGAAACCGTCACTTAGTTAGCTGGGATAATACATCTAGCTTGTCGACCATACAAATAAAGTTGTTAAGTTTAATTTAACATTTTGTTTACTCCTTTACGTAAATCCTTTTTTGCCAAATGTTTCAATATTTTCTTTTGTGTGAAACAAAGTTATCTACCTTAAAACCCCCGTAAAAACGTTGTATAAGACCCATTTTGATAATTAAAGGATGTTTTCCGGATGAGATGTTTTGGGCTCGAAGGACCAAAGTCCCATGTCCCTCGGCCCGTACTGTAGTTAGCCTCACCTGGTCAGTGATTCCCCGTGGAGCGCCGCATGCAGGCCGAACACCGCGGGCGCGGCCGCCAGCTGGTCGCGCGTGGCGCGCACCAGCCCCTCGGCCGTGGTGAAGCGCCCGCCCAGCGCGCGCCCCCCCACCTCCAACTCCAGCTCTGGCATCTCCATGCAGCACGTCTCCGACTGGAGGAACAACGATATGCTTGCTTATTTAATAGGGTTTCCTCGCATGATGATTCAAAGCCTTGAAATTAAAATGCATCGTCGTAAAGTTGTTGGATTACTTGTAAGTAATTTATTCTATTCTATTATTTTTCTTTCATATGTGATGGGAAGCTTCTTTTTATGTAATAAGTAATGAGACGAACGAGACGCTCTCCTGATGGTGAGAGGTAACACCTGTCCATGACCATCGCAGCGATACACAGAACTTTGAGTAACAAAACAAAGTCCAGGGCATCGCTGCTTTGGCGCTCATTGCTTTGAGACTTGCGATGGTTAATCTCAACAGCTCAGTAATTTCACGGAACACAGCAATGTTTACACACTACCGCTTGGTAGAATAACTGGTACTGCGGTGGTAGCTACCTAGACGACCTCCTGCTAAGGAGATCTACCACCAAGTAAAAGCTGAGTCATAAAAAACTTTTTTATCTATTTACGTTGTGCACAATAAAGAGTTATATCTATCTATCTAAAGAGTCTGTAGAAACGAATAGAGTAAAAAAACCCATGTCACCTTGAGTATATCCCTGGAGAAATCCTCTTTTGACCTCACGGCAACCTCGAATCTCACGCCTCTGTCCTCAACCCCGCCTCCCGACTTTACCTACCGACCAAAGGCTTTCAACAAGGTGTTTTGGGAAATTATCAATTAAGGGTACTCTATAATATGTATGACTAGCAGCTCGCCCCGGCTTCGCACGGGAAAGCAAACCTCGATTAACGAAATAAATATAGGCTATGTCACTCAGTGATAACATAGCATTCTAATGATGAAAGAATTATTAAGATCGGTCCAGTAGTTTCGGAGCCTGTTCAATACAAACAAATCTTTCCTCTTTATAATAGTGTAGATTTTTTTTTTTAATGTAAAAAGTAATGAGACGAACGAGACGCTCTCCTGATGGTAAGAGATAACGCGTGTACATGACCATTGCAGCGATACACAGAACTTTGAGTATCACAACAAAGTCCAGGCATCGCTGCTTTGGCGCTCATTACTTTGAGACTTGCGATGGTTAGTCTCAACAGCCCAGTAATTTCACGGAACACAGTAATGTGTACACACTACCGCTTGGTAGAATGTCTGGTAATGCGGTGGTAGCTACCTAGACGACCTCCTGCTAAGGAGATCTATTTTTTTGTTTTTTGGGATTTTATGGTTTGGCTACAAAGGCCTTTGAACCATGTCATTATTTGCGAAGAACAAATTCATGTCTTACATCTATAGTTACAGTCAAAGTCTAGTATTGGTCAAGTCCAGTCCATGTCAGTCAAGTCCAGTCATGCTTTAGTAAAGTAGTGGCGACTTTACTATAAAGCTTAGATGGAGTTTTGAAAGCAACACGAAAACTCATGTTTCACCACATTATATCATTTTCCCACACTCGCGCTTGTAATTCGGCACTTTATCAATAA
The DNA here is from genome assembly GCA_905404145.2 of Biston betularia. Taxonomy (NCBI): domain Eukaryota; kingdom Metazoa; phylum Arthropoda; class Insecta; order Lepidoptera; family Geometridae; genus Biston; species Biston betularia. Next base: position 200,270 of record FR989892.1, on the reverse strand, counting down.
AACACCACCATTTTTATGCAAAAACACTCGACAAAACACTAGTTTTGGAAAAAAATACAACGGAGCGACACGACTCTTCCCGCGTTCCCACCAAAAACCTAAGGAGATCTAACACGTAAGAAAAAACAGACTATAAAAGTGAACAACAATTGTGTTGCGATTGGGAATGCTCACTTCGTTGGTTCGATGCCCGCACGCGTCGCAAATGGTGGCCATGATCACGACTTGCTTGAAGTGGGGGATGTCTGCAATAAGAAAATACAAATTGTATAATTAGAAAATAATTATCAACTCTTTTACAAGACTGCACGTTATCTATTCATTCAGGGAGGATGCTCAGCCCGCTGCCGAAGTCTGTGTTCCGTAAAAAGTACTGTGTTTTAAAATCCAGAGTGAACAGTTCTTTCTAGATAACAGTGCTCTATCCTAGACCATAAGACAGGATGTAATCAAACGCAAACCCATTAAGGTGGTTCGATTTCCATACAAATAATTTTTTGCCATTTATGGACAAATGGAGCATAATTTTACAGTGAAATCACAGCTACTGGCATTTATTGTGGACTTTATTTGCGGCAAATCACAATTGCTTGAATGAAACGGTAGATTATTCGCATAATTTACTGTTTTATTAAAAAATCATAAATTCGTAAATAATTTAGAAATTTGATTTTCTACTAAAAATCTACTGTTTTATTCAAGCAATTGTGATTTACCGCAAATAAAGTCAGGTGTGCTTTACCATCTTCGACCACACCTTCACTTAACATCAGGTGAGCTGTGGTCAAACAACTAGCCTGTCAACCATAAAAAAAACAAAAATAAAAAAAAAACCACTAAAACTAGTAAAATAAAAAAAAACGAATCCCGTAATTTTTGATTATGATACAATTTTGATACAATGACTCGATTTAGACTTCGTACACCCGAACCTTACAATCCTGTCTATTAACAACTAGCTGCGCCCCGCGGTGTTTGTTACCCGCTACATGTTTTCGGGATAAAAAGTAGCCTATGTGTTAATCCAGGGTCTCAGCTACCTCCATACCAAATTTTATCCAAATCCGTTCAGTAGTCTTTGCGTGAAAAAGCAACAAACATCCATCCAAACTTTCACATTTATAATATTTGTAGGATATTATGAGTGACCTGAGCTGAGTGGCGTGTCTTGGGAGAGGCCTTTGTCCAGCAGTGGACTAATATAGGCTGATGATGATGATGATGAGTGACCATGACCGTGACCTCACCTGTAATCTTCATATTGGTGTCGGCGGGCGCGTTGCACTCGGGACAGTTGGTCCGGAACTGGAGCACTTCGTCGGCCGCCATCTTGTCGTAACTCCCTGAGGAAGGGTCCGCGGGGGTGAGCAGAGAGCTCGAGTCAAGGGGGGTAGCGCTGGCTTCACTCACCTGGAAAACGATAACACCAGTTCGTATAGCAATCTCACTACGTGTGGCGCCATCTATTGAAGAATGTCGTCAACTTCAAAGCGGCAGCCAATCAGCAACGAAAGCCTGCATCGCGCAATCGAAGTTTGTATCATGGTATAAGACCAGTATTTGCAAAGATGTCTTTTTAGACACGTAACAAATAATTATAACAATACATATAAATGAAATGATATTCGAAGGTTAGTCCCAATAGCCCTGTAATGTCCCTTCAAACCGGAACACAGTAATCTTTACACACTACTGCTTGGTGGTAGAATATCTGGTGCTGTGGTGGCTAACCTACCTAGACGACCTCCTGCTGTATTATATTGATATATTATTAATTTTGACATTTTAATGTTATTTCTGACATATGGATTGAAATATGACTCGTTTTGGTGTTAACGATAAAATATTATATTATATTGTCCAACATATATTGTATATTGATTTTATTTACATTTTTAATGCTTTTTTGGCTATGTTTTGAAATATGACTTGTTTTGGTGTTACCGATAAAATATTATAATTATTATATTGTCCAACGTATTTTATATGACTGTATATTGATTTTATTTACATTTTTAATGCTATTTTTGCTATGTTTTGAAATATGACTTGTTTTGGTGTTATCGATAAAATATTATAATTATTATATTGTCCAACGTATTTTATATGACTGTATATTGATTTTATTTACATTTTTAATGCTATTTTTGCTATGTTTTGAAATATGACTTGTTTTGGTGTTATTGATAAAATATTATATAATATTGTCCAACATATACGTATGTACATTGATGTTATTAACATTTTTAATGTTATTTTCGACATGTATTAAAGATATGACTCATTTTGGTGTTATCGATAGAATATTGTATTGTATCGTCCAACATACCTCCTCGTGTGTGAATATGCCGAGCATGTGGTCCTGCTGGCGCGTGCGTTTGAAGTCGCTTTGTTTGCAGCGCGCGTCGCGAGATGGCGCCACCGGGTTCTCGATGAAACTGTTCCCTACGAACACCACTTAACATATATTATCACAAATAAATAATTTGTAGCGATGATAGCTCAGTTAGCGCGGCCGCTTCCCCCACCGAAGGGCATGGGGCTAGGTGGCGCTGTGTTAAATGTCCTCCCATATTTATTTATTTATTGGCAGCCCTGTTGGCTCATTGGACCATTGCCCATACTGGACATAACGACAGCCTAACTACGGAGTCAGCAACCTAGATTAGCGGTCGACACCCGCGGCTGACGCCCGCGGCCGACTCAGCAAATCAGCAATATGGTGCAATCCACAAGTCCACACAACAATAAGTAGTACCTAGTATATAAGCGGCTGAATGTAAATAATAAACTAATCACAATTCAACCTGAGTGTGGTTCACAACATCGAAGGGGAGCTACCACCGCACCGTGGTCAGGTCAACCAGGCGACCTACCGGCCCACCAAAGAGGAGCAGCTCGGATGGCGCCGGTGAAGAGGCCGACCACACCAGCGCGAGAGTCCACGCCGTGGTCAGGTCAGGCGACCTACCGGCCCACCAAGAAAGAGGTGGCGGATGGCGCCGAACACGAGGCTGACTACACAGACGCAAGACTCCGCGCCGTGCCCGGCGATATAAGCTGGGCGGGCGGGTATACCTGTTAAATCCCACCACTGCGAGTCTACGTCACGGCAGTGGAGAGGGTACGCAGGGTACAGGGTAGACTCCCCGGAGAGGTCAACCAGGCGACCTACCGGCCCCCCAAAGAGGAAGAGGTCGGATGGCGCCGGTCAACAGGCCGACTACACGGAAGCAAGATTACGCACCGTGGTCAGGTCAACCTGGCGATCTACCGGCCCACCAAAAGGGAAGAGGTCGGATGGAGCCGGTCAAGAGAAGAAAAAAGAAGAAGGAAGAGGTCGGATGGCGCCGAACTAGAAGCCGACTACACGGAAGCGAGAGTACGCATCGTGGTCAGGTCAACCAGGCGACCTACCGGCCGACCAAAAAGTAAGTGGTCGTCAAATAGCGCAGGAAGAAAGTAGGAAGAAGAAAGTAGAAAGAAGAAGAAGAAACTCAAAAATAAACACCAGCCGACCAAAAAGGAAGAGGTCGGATAGAGCCGATCAAGAGAAAAAACGACGACGGTTCCGGCAAAAACCAGAAGCCGAGCAAAGCACACAACCATTCAGCCGCAGGATACAGCCAAAGGGTCTCAGCAGTAGCGAATCAGGATCAACCAATTCGAAGACGCCCAGAAGAAGCCGTCCCCGAGAGGCCCCAGAATGTCCATACTGGACATAGCAACTCCTGAGAGGCCGCAGAATGTCCATACTGGACATAGCAACTCCTGAGAGGCCGCAGAATGTCCATACTGGACATAACGACAGCCTAACTACGGAGTCAGCAACCTAGATTAGCGGTCGACGCCCGCGGCTGACGCCCGCGGCCGACTCAGCAAATCAGCAATATGGTGCAATCCACAAGTCTACACAACAATAAGTAGTACCTAGTATATAAGCGGCTGAATGTAAATAATAAACTAATCACTACTCAACCTGGGTTTGATTCACCTTCATCGAAGGGGTGCAGTGGTGTGTCTGTTGACAGCTGCACTCGGAGTTAGGGGAGCCACCACCGCACCGTGGTCAGGTCAACCAGGCGACCTACCGGCCGACCGTGAAGAGGTTGCCGGAGCCGTTCCAGGCCTACCACACCGGCGCGAGAAGTGCGCCGTGCCCGGCAAGTGTCCGCTGGGCGGGCGGGTGTACCTGTCTCATCCCTCCACTGTGGCAAGACTATTAGCACCGTCACCTTCTGTGACCGTGGCGTGAGCCTGCGTCACGACAGTGGAACATCGTACCTCCTCCTGTATTCCTTCCCCTTCCGCCTGTTGCCGCTAGGTCTCACGGCACCAGGTATCCTGTACCTATCTATCTAAGTATAATATGTTTACTGTATACGGTAGGTTAGGGTCGCTAGGGAAGTAGGGTTAGGGCGGTAGGGAACATAGGTGCACAGCGTGGGTTCCCCCGATAGGGCCGGACAGCCGGCGGATCGCTCCAAGTGAGTTCCGCGGTTGCTCGGACGGAATAGCCAGGCGTCATCCGAACCTGTATATGGTTTGAGACGGCTTGCTATTCAAACTTCAACAGGCGGTTAGTCATTCGCCGAGGTGGATGGCTAGGCGCCCGTTCAACCATATTATCTGCCTTAAGAGCTGAAGGGCGTGGGTTCGGTTCCCGCTCAGGGCAAACATTTTATGTATAAACAAATGTTTGTTCTGTGTCTGGGTGTTCTGTATGTATTTACAAAAAAAAAAGTATTTATGTATTCTATCAGTTATCTGACTTCCATCACACAAGCTCTGCTTAGTTTGGGGCCAGATGGCGCTGTGTTGAATGTCCTACGAATTTTATTTATAAAAGAAAGAAAATGATTTTTTTATTTTGTAACACCAGAACACACAAATATAACAACAAACAGAGACACAGTTACAAAATACAGGCGCGATGGTCAAACGTGAGCCTGTTGTTTTTGTTTTGTCATTAATTGTAGGTTGAAATTTTGAGAGAAGTTTTTTTTTTTGTTTAGTTTGTCCGACAAGGGTTCACCGGAAGACCAGCGCTGGTCATACAGCTCAGTTTACCCAGTATTATGCTGAGGTGAGCCCCTATTTTGTAACTGTTTGTCTCTGTTTGTTTCGCGCACTCCCTCGCGAGATCGTCTCTAGAGATTCAGGAGGAGTCTGTCAGCGAGAGCGATGCACAATGTCAATTTGCAAAATGCCAAAGCAAAAAAAACCCTTGTCAACTAAAACGGCCATCGAAATGCCGCTGAGAACCAGCTGAGTAAGAACTGCCACTCGCGGCGAGCAATTTCCCCAGGGGTGGTCTCTGGCGCCCAGCTTTGGCAAAGGGGAGAAATCTTCGAGGCCAACCATCACCACGTCATACCAAGAAGGTGGTGGAAGGACTGAACTGACTGACTCTCTGTTTGTTGCGTTCTGTGTTACAAAATAAAATTATTTTCTTTTTTTCTTCAAAATATGGGCTAAAATGATAGTTGACTGAAAATATCCCCTAACTTATTAACTATTCTCGTTATCCATCCCACAAAGTCTGAAGACAAAAGTCTTCAATCAGTGCGTCCTACCTGTCATGACCTACGGAGCCGAAACGTGGACACTCACAGCGGGAATGGTCCGTAAGTTCAAAGTCGCTCAGCGAGCTATGGAAAGAGCTATGCTCGGCATTTCTCTGAGGGATCGGATCCGAAACGAAGTAATTCGCCAGAGAACTAAAGTCATTGACATAGCTCAGCGTATTAGCAAGCTGAAGTGGCAATGGGCTGGACATATCTGTCGCAGAACCGATAACCGCTGGGGTAGACGTGTTCTAGAGTGGAGACCGCGTATTGGCAAGCGTAGCGTAGGACGCCCTGAGACTCGATGGAGTGATGATATACGTAGGACAGCTGGCGGTGGATGGAAGCGAAAAGCCGAAGATCGGGCTGAGTGGCGTGTCTTGGGAGAGGCCTATGTCCAGCAGTGGACTAGTATAGGCTGATGATGATGATGATGATGATGATGATCCCCTAACTTACCAGAAATATCTTCTAGCTCGAGTCGCCAGGGGGAATTCAAAGCTCGCAGCCCCTTGAGCGCCTCAGTGACAGTCTCGATCTGATTGGCCGCCTCGGGGTGCTCCGCCCGCCTTCTGTCTTGGTCTTGCTCCAACCCAGCGATGGCGCGCGACAGTATACCTTCTACTGTAGTTATCTCTGTGGACGGGCGTTCATAGTTTGCAATACGTTTACACATCATGACCAATATTTGCTGCAAGCGGACGCCTCGCGGTTTCACCCACGCAGTTCCCGTCCCTATGGGAATACAGGGATAAAAAGTAGCCTATATCACCCGGGGATAGCGTAGCTTCCCAACGGTGAAATGTTTTTTTAAATCGGTCCAGTAGTCTCCGAGCCTATTCAATACAAACAAATCTTTCCTCTTTATAATAGTATAGATAGATCTTTTTCTATTAATATATTTATATATCCTTTTTTATGGATGACAGGCTAGGTGTTTGACCACAGCTCACCCCCACAATGTTTGAACAGCTCGTGGCATGATTGGTGCAGAAGTCACAGCCTATTTTTTTTTTGGTGAACTTTGACATTTATTAAAATAGATTTGACATTTTTGCACATATTTTATTAGAATTTTTAATATTATTACTGACATTTATAATTATTGTAACACCTCACCTTAATGTTAAGTGAAGGTGTGGTCGAAGATGGTAAAGCACACCTAGCCTGGAATGGAATTGGCTCTAAACTGTGGCTGTGGATGTTCAACTCTCGTGTGGTAGCTAGCCAGCCGAGTACTAGAGAGTACGCTACCACCATGCTATGGTTTTCTCACGATGTTTTCCTTCACCGGCAGCTCGAGCTCATCGTTGGGGTTTGAACCCACGCCCTTCGGCATGCATCTGTAATCATAATCAATTTGGATGGGTGTGCAGTTGCCATACCTCCCTTCTGGCTCATGGGGGGTATCTCGAAGTCCAGCGCGGGGATGTAGACCCTCGTGTGGTCGCTTTTCACGACCTGCCGGTTCAGGTCCTCCGGGGACGCGACCTCCAGCTCCCACCTGTGGGCCAGTGCAAACTATCACCCCCATTCCAGCGCAATGAAAACCTCCAATACTATTTATTACTAGCTTCGCCCCGCGGTGTTACTCGCTACATGTTTTCGGAATAAAACGTAGCCTATGTGTTAATCCAGGTTATAATCTATCTGTGTTCCAAATTTCATTCAAATCCGTTCAATAGTTTTTTAACAAACATCCACCCATTCATCCAAACTTCCACATTTATAATGTTTAGTAGGACAGGTAGGATTATAGCTGTTAGCCACGAATTCGTTCGCTTGATTTTTTTTTTTTTTAGTTTTAAATCGAATTAAAATTATAAAAAAAAGAGTTTAATAGGTGCCCCCAGAAACTACCGCCTGGGGCAGATACGAGTGTGGGAAGATATCATTTCCCCACACTCGCGCTTGTGATTCGGCACTTTATGAATAAAACACCACCATTTTTATGCATAAACACTAGTTTTGGAAAAAAAATACAACGGGCCGACACGACTCTTTCCGCGTTCCCGCCAAAACTCTAAAGAAAGAATGAAAGAAAACATTTATTTTGACACACACAACAATACACTACAAAAAAAAAGATATAACGATAATAATTATGTAGAAAGTTGTCGCTGTAGTGTCCAGTGCGACAAAAAGATTAGTTCTCAGCATTCGTTTTTTTTTTTTTTTTATATATAGTCGACAGGCTAGGTGTTTTGACCACAGCTCACCTGATGATAAGTGACGGTGTGGTCGAAGATGGTAAAGCACACCAAGCCTGGAATGGAACTGGCTCTCAAGTGAGGCTACCGGAACACACCGTCAGATGCTTGGCGGCAGATTTTCAACTTGAGGGTGGTAGCTAGCCAGCCGAGTACTAGAGAGTACGCTACCACCATGCTATGGTTTCCTCACGATGTTTTCCTTCACCGGCAGCTCAAGCTCATTGTTGGGGTTTGAACCCACGCCCTTCGGCATGCGAACAAATAGTGGCGCCGATTTCTCAGCAGCGCTGGTTTTCAGAACCAACCTTTTTTTTTTTTTATTGAATAGGTTCGCGCTTGACCACACCGTGCCAGATGTGAAGCATTGATGCGGTCTAAGATGGAACACGCTTACCTAGAAGGAACCTGTTTACTCTTGATTTGAACTCATATTTTTTTTTTTTCTTTAGTTTTGGCGTCGCGTTTTAGCATTTGCCAGTGTCAAGTATTTATATATTTTCAAGTTTCAAAAATTAAACAAGCGTCCTCGTAGCTAGTAATAGTCAAAGTCCAGTCTTAGTCAAGTCCAGTCTGTGTCAGTCAAGTCCAGTCATGCTTCAGTAAAGTAGTGGCGACTTTACTATAAAGCTTCGATGGAGTTTTGGAAGCAACACGAAAAGTCATGTTTCACCCCATTATAACATTTTCCCACACTCGCGCTTGTAATTCGGCACTTTATGAATAAAACGCCACCATTTTTATGCATAAACACTTGACAAAACACTAGTTTTGGAAAAAAATACAACGGAGCGACACGACCCTTCGCGCGTTCCCGCCAAAAAACTCGAACTCATATTATACTTTTCGGGAAACACAGACTCCGGCAAAGATGTGTTTGTACTTACCTGATGCCGACGTCAGCGTACGCGCCGCCTGGCTGCACCTCGTTGTTCTCGTACCCGCACTCCTCGCAGGAGAACGACATGAGCACCACATTCTTGTAGTACGGGATGCGGGTCAGCAGCAGGCGCGTCATACCCTGGGACATACCATCGAAAATGTACCACCAGTCGCAAAAAAGCCCCCACAATGTTTGAACAGCTCGTGGCGTGATTGGAGCAGAAGTCACAGCCTATTTTCTTTTGGTGAACTTTGACATTTATTAAAAAAATTTTTATAAATTACAATATATATGTTTAATTCGACTATCAAGCTAAATTATGAAAAAAAGTATAATAAATATCTTCAATTAAACAAAACAAAATAACTTAAAATAATAACTGATAATCAATTTTAATAAAATAATACTTTATTAAAATTGATTTGACATTTTTGCACATATTCTATTAGAATTTTTAATATGATTACTGACATTTATTATTTGTTTATAATTATTGTGACACCTCACCTTAATGTAAAATATAAGTGAAACCACCATTGCGTTGGATACACGACTGATTTATTTATATATAGGATGTAGGTTAACACAACTTTGTAGATTCCTAACTACCTTAATTATTTACATACATCACAGTTATCAATAAATATTATTAAATGTGACTATTAAGACTAATACATGTGTTAATCTGGCTTCACACCCGATTTATTATGAAACGTGTAAAAGCAGTTTTTGTGATGATTGAAACAGAGATATATCTTGCATTTGGAACACATGTTACTTGTCCTGCTCTTGCAGGTTTCCCTGCGGCACTGCCGTTGAGACTTCACACTCTGGTCCGTTATCAGCCAATGGTCCTTTCCATCGAAACGGGAATCTAAAGAGTTTAACCTTGGAGGTACGTACGACGAAGCTTTAGATGCAGCTGGCAGGTTTATTTGGGTGGAATTTGAATTCTGTGTCTGACAAGGTGGGACACTGACACCACCTTCCTTTAAACTATTCTCTCCGAGTAGCGCCTCGATGATTTCAAGCCTAAATGCAACTGCTTCTAACGTGTCTGCTCGTGTTAAGTTACAACGTTTCGCCTCAGCCCGGTATTCAATGTAAGCATTCACTATTGATAGCTCGAACAAATGTAGAATGATGTTCACCGGCCACTTTTTGCACTTGAACTGTGTTGTAAATAAATCCATCATTTGTTGGTTCAAGCTCACGCCCAATATGTTACGTTTGTAGTTCTTTACTATTAACGGGCAGTTGATTTTGTTGTACTCCCTTGTCACTTCATCATACCGTTCGCATCTTTGATACGGTTTCGAACCGTATGCAGTGGATATAAGAGTGATACTACTTTTACCGTCCATCCATTTAACTGAACATATTTTACCATCCGACCGGCATATTTCCTGCCACTGTCCGGGACTCATTTGCTTGTCTTTTTTAAATTCGTACTCTTTTTTTAATCGGATAGGCATGATCGATCCCGTTGCATTTATATTTTGCTTTGCCAACTCGTTCATTAAAGGCAACGTAGTGTAATGCCGCCCAAAATATAGGCAAGCGCCCGGTAAGGTCCTCGCTAGCCGTAGCACGACAGCTGCTTCAGTACCGAATAGAGATCTGTCGGGTAAATCTGTGAGTGAACCTTGGAAGATCTCGAAATCGAATACTAATCCCTCGGAGTTGGTGACTATGAAGTTCTTGAGACCGACCGGACGGGATTTCCAATGGTAACGGGTCCCGATCCTCGGTGTAGTGAATTGTATCATTTGTTCTCCGATGCTGTAATGTGAGCTGTCTCGGTGTAGCTGCTGGCATCTGAACCTCACGCTATCAATGACAGGCTGCACTTTCCACAACCTGTTTGTCATTTTTTCTAATTCGTCTGGATTATCTTCGTCGACAATGTGCAATGAAGTTCGTATCTGACGAAACTTTTCGTAGGTAATCCTACTAGATATAGGTTCGTATTGAAACTTTTTATTGAAGTACAACTGTTTTTGTGAGCATTTGAATACACCCATTAGTGCATTGACACCAAAAAATATTTTTATAAGATTTTTTGTGCAATATTTAAAATGTTTTCTTCTTAACTCAAGGGATTTCTTCGTATGCTTTGCCATGTTTTCAAACAACTCATCCGGGAAATATTTGGAGAAGTATTCAAATGGTTTCTTTGTCTGAGCGATGGGAATGGGCATCTTTTCTAATATAGTTTTAGATTGGAACATCTTTTCTTCCCATTTTTCACAAGTTTGTGGCTGTGGCACTTCTGTGGGTTCAAAATCGGGGCAAAAGTCAAATGCATCAGAGTCTTCAAAGTCTCCAGTTGGCTCCTCTTCTACATCAGAATGTTCCAGTAGTTCTGCGATGCAGTCATCGGAAGGCATGAAGGCAGACATTTTTCATAAACACTACCAATAAAGTCTACAACATTTCATGTGGGGAAGTTGAAATATATGTTTTTAGTAAAGATTTTGGTATTCTCAGTGCAAAGAGACAGCGCAGTATTTTAGCGCAGGTCTTTACAAAATCGATGAATGACATGAACATGAAGATACCGCTAGGCATGCGCGGCGCAATTCTTAAAGGTTATTTTGTTGTAAACAAAGTTGGAAATGACATCGCAGCTGGTACAGAACCCAACAAGTTCCGACTAACAATTAATTAAGAAGTAAGACTAAGAACAGAGAGTTTCCTTGACTTTACTCACATTTTTATGGCAATTCATACACATCGATTCAACTTCTGAAACTTCTGGATCGGGATCATCTGCAGAAAGGTCTCTGAAGAGTGGCTGTTCGGTTTCAGACATTTTATCAAATCTGATAACTAACGAATTATATTATTTGATTCGGACACAATATCATAAACAAACACTTTTTAATAAAATTTCGTAATTCCACAAGGAACCGCGCAGTACCGTACACACTACAAAAACATGAACCGACTGACACTGACCACAGATTACAAATACTTTCCAACTATACAATAAAAATAATACAAGGGAGACAAGAGAACACTTGACTGACTGAAATGTAGACAGAGAAAGAAAATTAATATTCTTAGGACTGAAATGTTTTTCATTACTTTTACTACTTTTAGCATCATATTTTGTTCATTCTATCTGTATTCAAAGTTCAGAGATTTAATTTTATTACTCTTATCGAGTTAAATCGACCAACATTTCTCATTGGTTTTAATTAGACATATTAAATAAAAGCAGACCTAAAATGTTTACAATAACAAATGTTTCTAAACGAACTTTGCCTTTTGTTTACTGTAGTCCATGTCAATCAGAATCAGGATCAAATTGTACTGTGTCACTGTGTACAACGATGTTGTAGAAATGTAGGTATCAACAGCGCAATCCATCACGGACAATACGGACTTACAATATTTAACTGTTTAAATTGTATTTACAATGAGTCTCATCTTCTCTTAGACAATAACCACATCTATTTTATTATACATAATTATGTATGACTGTATGATCATTTATTATCATTCCCATAACGTACGTTTGCAGCAGAAGTAGTGTATGTCGGAACTCTCAGTATCTTCGAGGAATCACAAGCACAGTATATTTTGTTCTAGTATAGTAAGCCAAATTAAGAAAAACAAACGCCTCTTGCTTTCGGTCTTCAATCAGTCTTGTGTCTTGTCTGAGTTTTGGCGGGAACGCGCGAAGAGTCGTGTCGCTCCGTTGTATTTTTTTCCAAAACTTGTGTTTTGTCGAGTGTTTATGCATAAAAATGGTGGTGTTTTATTCATAAAGTGCCGAATTACAAGCGCGAGTGTGGGAAAATGATATGGTAGTGGTGATAGTGGTAGTGTGGTGAAACATGAGTTTTCGTGTTGCTTCCAAAACTCCATCGAAGCTTTGTAGTAAAGTTGCCACTACTTTACTAAAGCATGACTGGAATTAACTGACACGAACTGGACTTGACAAAGACGACTTTGACGATAACTATAGTTAAGATACAGCAGAAATAACACTTAAGACAAGGCAGTATGGCTCTATAGCTTTAGCATGCCCAAAGGGGTAAATTATTAAAAAAAAAAGTTGTGTCTTGTCTATGAATATTGAATTTTGTAAACAAAAAGGTCATTGGACGAATCCATTGAGATGAATCTATAAATAAAAAGTAACAAGAGAGATCGTTTTACTACAAAATATAAATGAAAAGTATTGTTAACAGTGGCCCTTTTGTACTCTCGCGAACTATATTCCACTTTATCCATACCATTCTATCGTTATCAGTGCTTAAACCAAGTGGGCGTGAGCCGAAACGTTATGGATAGTGTCCCTTTGTATTTAACTTAATCTAAGTTATTAATTCGATACATCTAATTTTGATAACGTGCTAGAGCCTAAAAGTATTATTCAACAAGGATTACTACAGATAAGTAAGTTGTTATAATTTAAATTATTTTGTACTTATTTTGTGTAACAGCGCCTGGCGATTTTAACCGCAATATTTTTTTATTTTTGCAACTGTCACGGGCTTACCATTCGGCCAGTGGCTTGCTTGCCTCGTTTATAAAAATAAATATGAAACGCTGTCAAGCGCATTACTTGCGAAAGGCTGGCTCATTCTAAAATATTAATAATTCTAAAGACGAGTATTAAATAAATTTCGGAAATTGGAAAATAATTTTTAATTATTTGTTTTACTTATGCGGATTTCCGTTCACGTTTAATTATACTGGATACTCTAAGTAAAACAAAAATGTATCGATACTATGTCAGTTTTTATAGTAAAATATTTAGAACCTGATAATTAATTCATTTAAGATTTTTGGTCATAACTTTTTTTTATTTAATTTTATTTTTATTTTACATGGAAAACAAACAGCTGCTAACTTTATAAATAAATAGAAGATAAATTAACATTCAAAAGCCTAAAAAGTTTTCACTTATGTTAACTAATCTATGTTAAAGTGCCCCGAGCGCACACCGGCCGGGGACTGATGCAAGAATTATAATATATACCTACAATAAATACAATTTCAAAATTTAGACAAGATAATAATAAACTAAAAACAAATAAATAAACAAATAGATTCACAGTATGTGCAAGCCTCATAAAAGTTTTACAGAGTTTTCTTAGACAACTTTTTAAAAATTTCTTAGATAACTTTTTTAAATGTATACAGCATTTCTGTTGGGCCAGTTAAATTAAACAAAAACTCTTTACCGTTTCAGAGTGTACCAGAAACATGCAGAGGCATAGTGTGGAAGCCAGCAGTGAAGCAAGTTATTGTAAGTACCTATCACATTGAAGAAATAACCCTAAACCGGGAGAACCCTAAATAACCCTAAACCCAAATATTTGAATTTGAAAAAATTTGAATTTTGAATTTGAATTTAAATTTGCACATGAAATCTAGCAAGATAAAAGTAGCCTATGTCTAGTATGTTACTTCAAGCCTGAATCTATATCTATGCCAAAAATTATGTCGATCATTGCTTCATTCCTTTTTTTTAATGGTTGACAGGCTAGGTGTTTGACCACAGCTCACCTGATGTTAAGTGAAGGTGTGGTCGAATATGGTAAAGCACACCTAGCCTGAAATGGAACTGGCTCTCAAGTGAGGCTGCCGGAACACACCGTTAGATGCTTGGCGGCAGATTTTCAACTTGAGGTTTGTTGTGGATAATGGGGAGAAAAAAATTAAATAACCACTTTTTTTCAAAATGTTGAATCTTTTCAGCATTCAAGTCTACCATACTATAAAATAGAGTATGTAAAGATATTAAGAAAGAAAGAAAGAAAGAAAATCATTTTCATTTTGCAACAAAACAAAAATAACAACAAATAGAGACAAACAGTTACAAAATAATAAACTCTTTTAAGCCTTGAGTTCCGTTCTCGTCCATGTGACCATGGAACGGAGCAAGCTTCCAGTTTCCTTATTTCTTAAGGGATATAATATGTCTCTCATCAAATTCAGAGTGAATAAGTATTTTTTTAGTCTGTATGCTTTATGTTCAACCATTTTGTTGCTTACAGACAAATTGGTGGTCAAATGCGGATTTATACAACATAGAAAAATTCTTCACCTGGTATCGATAGGCCTCTTAATCACAGCTAATGTTGTAGAAATTAAAAAAAAAACCTATTACCGCATAGGCTTGCCTAGAAGTGATCAAACTCGCTAGCAACCCACTACATTAGTGTTTAAAGAAAGAAAAACATTTATTTTTCCTTACAAAACACAAAAAACATAAACAACAACATAAAACAAAAACAACAAAACAAACATAGTCTATGTTGTGTATAAATAAACTCATTTAATTTTCAGGTGAAAGAGAAACTTGGGAGGGTTGGGACAGTCGTTCATCATTAAATCAAGTTGAAGAGGTATGTTGGCTTGTAATTTTGTATAGTATTTAACTTATCCTGGGGATGGCCTGATGTAATGCCCTGATGCAAGAAGCAGCCATGTTACCAGCTACGAACGGTTTTACTCTATGTTTACCATACATACAGCCAATGAATGGAACAAGCTGCAGGCTTTCTTTATACCTGAGAGACCTAGATCCTTTGAAGGTCAGTCATCTTGCGAGTGGTGGTCAAACGTAGACTTAACCATACTAAAAAAAAAACATCGTGAAACTTATAACTTAAATAAGTAGAATTAGTCTTAAGTGAGAACATACCATTAGCATCTTAGCTTAACATTTTGTAGTGCCCTGTTAGCGTATTTCGGAACGCGCACCATAAAATATATGTCAGGGTTGCCATAACCCATATATTGAAGTAACGCATGGCAGCTTTAGAAGTAACGATTAAGAACTGACACCAATGTCCCGATTTTCGGTGAAAATAAAGTAATGATTAAAATATGTGTCGCGTTACAACCTGTTGTTTTAGTAGAATTTTAAAAATGTATTAAAAACTAAATTTTGGAAATATTTCTTTTATGAACAGTAAAAAAAAGCTATGCTGAGTAATACGGGAAGGGTAAGCTAAGCCCAAGAATCTAATTATAAGGCTAAAAGCACTTTCTTCCAGGCAACCTTAAGAAAAAACAGATTCTAGAACAAATAGAAAACGGGGTGTGCTAGTAATAGGTATGAAAATAAGCGATGGGTTTTATCAGGTTAACATACATGAGTATAACATAGACATGCATCAGCAGTTCTTACGAGGAAAGTGGTTTGAAAACGTTACCACCTAAAAGGCGTGCAACAAGTTCTAAAATAGGGTATTTCTCTCAGCGCTGGCAACACTGCCAAAATGCGCCATTCCTCTCCGAGGCGCCCCTCGCCTCGCCGCGCCGCGCGTCGTCTTATTACAAAAATAACAATATATCCGTCAAAAAAGTGACATTTACGTCCAAAAATAGCCTCGAATCAATATGAACACATCGAAAGCGGGTTCCGTGCGTCGCTTAAAACTTTACAGTGATTTGATTTCAACGTGAAAAGTGAAATTAAGTGTGACCTACTTGAAATGATGCAGTTACAGTGTGACGTCACAGACCGGCTGGCTCGCTAAACTTAATATTTTGTTTTTTTTTTCGTTGGTGGTTTGTATTTCGAATTTTCTGACAAAGGGTTTCGAATTTTAAAAAAAGAGATAAGGAAAATGTTTGCGGATATTTTTAATCTACGTTTACATTTCGCGGTAGGTACAGAAAATTAAGAAAAAAAAACATATCGCAAATAGGATTGTTCATTACACGTTAACTTCTAAAGCGATTTTCTAGAAATAAATGTAAATTCCATAGTTAATTAATCATATTCTTATGTTAAAATTATTAAATATTTGCTTCGAAATAGAGAAATTAATTCCAATATTTACTTGTATTTACACTAAAATAATTAGTACCTCTTCAAACTTTTATAAACTTACATCTGTAAATATATTTTTTTCAGTAATTTGCCCCATCGGGCAGGCTAAAGCTGTAAAGCCATACTGCCTTGTCTCAAGTGATAAAGTACAGTTAAATGTAGAAAGACTTAAGTGATATAAAATTATTTTATTTATTCTTGGCATAGCACTCTAAACATTCTGTCAATTTTTACTTAAAAAGGAAAAGAGTGGTGATTTTGCATATAGAAAAATGTCCAATTTTTTTTGTAAAAGTTATGACATAAATAAAACTCTGCTGATGGTAAGAGATAACTCTTACCCATGATCATTGCAGAGGTGCCCTAGACTCGTTTAGGATATGTCTTGCTTGGACTCTAATTACTTGATGGTTAGTCTCAATAGCCCAGTAATTTCACCAGCTGTTCAAATTGAAACATGGTAATGTTAAACTACTGTTACACAACTAGAACTGGAGTGGTACCTACTTCGACTACCTCATACTAAGGATATACATATACAACTTTAACAATTGGGTGTGGGTTCGATTCCCACCCAGGACAAGCATTTTGTGATATAAAACCAACTGTTTGTTCTGTGTCTGGGTGTACTGTATGTATTATAAGTATGTATTTACAAAAAAAAATATTTAAGTATTATATCAGTTATCTGACTCCCATAGCACAAGCTTTGCTTAGTTTGGGGTCAGATGGCGCTGTGTGTAATGTCCTACGATATTTATTTAATTTTAATTCAATTTTTTTTTTTTAATAATTTATTCTGGCCATGGATGTTACACAATTCCTTCAGCCGGAGTCTTGTCTTAAGTGTTATTTCTGCTGTATCTTAGCTATAGCTATCGTCAAAGTCGTCTTTGTCAAGTCCAGTTCGTGTCAGTTAAGTTCAGTCATGCTTTAGTAAAGTAGTGGCGACTTTACTATAAAGCTTCGATGGAGTTTTGGAAGCAACACGAAAACTCATGTTTCACCACATTATATCATTTTCCCACACTCGCGCTTGTAATTCGGCACTTTATGAATAAAACAACACCATTTTTATGCATAAACACTCGACAAAACACTAGTTTTGGAAAAAAATACAACGGAGCGACACGACTCTTCCCGCGTTCCCGCCACAAACCCCCCTTAATTCTATTATGTAGGGGAGTGTAGCAGACTGTACTGATGTCTTGCTCAGTGTTTTGTGTGTTTCCCCAAACGGACCAAGATCCTTGAAGTAGTGGAACACGACCTTGGGTAGCATAATTATTTAACTACTGCTAGGCTATATTTTTTTTTAATGGTTGACAGGCCAGGTGTTTGACCACAGCTCACCTGATGTTAAGTGAAGGTGTGGTCGAAGATGGTAAAGCACACCTAGCCTGGAATGGAACTGGCTCTCAAGTGAGGCTGCCGGAACACACCATTAGATGCTTGGCGGTAGATTTTCACTATAGTCATATCAGCATATGAAGTCGCTTTACTATCATCCATGTTGCAACATTTGTAGCGATGATAGCTCAGTGGCTAGTGTGGTCTGTTCACACACCGAAGAGTGTAGGTACAAACCCCAACAACGAGCTTCAGCTGCCGGTGAAGGAAAACATTGTGAGGAAACCAAAGCATGGTGGCAGCATACTCTCTAGTACTCTGTTGGCTATCGAGTTGAAAATCTAGCAGCAAGCATCTAATGGTGTGCTCCAGCAGCACTTCAGAGCCAATTCCATTCCAGGCTAGGTGTGCTTTATAATCTTCTACCGTCACTTAACATCAGGTGAGCTGTGGTCAAACATCTAGCCTGTCAACCATAAAAAAATATCCTAAATGATTCACTCGTCGTTTTAAATCACTGGACTATGCCGGCGGCCCAGAGCCTCGCTCCGGTACTTCAAGGAGCTGGGTTGGCTCGGGGAGACGCTGGCAGGGGGCTGCACAATACACCCCAAGCGGGACGTCAGTCAGCGTCCCCGCTTTGAATATGAAGTCTTGAATTTTCATGTTTAATGGAAAATTTCCATTACTTCAAACTGCCTAGTCTACTATGGACGACGTATACCACTTTATCATGGAGTGTGCTCGGAATTATTCAATTAGAACAGCTCTCCTAAACAAACTATCAACAGGATTCCAAGTTGGTTAATGCAACAGCATTCGGGCTGATTTTTTTTTAAATTTAATTTGCCCTATCGGGCAGGCTAAAGCTATAAAGCCATACTGTCTTCAGTTTTTGCGATAATTCATGTCATACATCTATAGTTACAGTCAAAGTCTAGTATTGGCCAAGTCCAGTCCGTGTCAGTCAAGTCCAGTCATACTTTAGTAAAGTAGTGGCGACTTTACTATAAAGCTTCGATGGAGTTTTGGAAGCAACACGAAAAGTCATGTTTCCCCACATTATATCATTTTCCCATACTCGCGCTTGTGATTCGACACTTTATGAATAAAACACCATCATTTTTATGCATAAACACTCGAAAAAACACTAGTTTTGGAAAAAAATACTACGGGGCGACACGACTCTTCCCGCGTTCCCGCCAAAACTCCGCATTCTGGCTGAGCATCGGACGCAACCAGAATGCATTATAATCTAAGCCATAGAATTTATAGACCAATCTGAAAATATATCATTTCAAATACAAAAACAAATAATTTTCCAAATTTTTTGGTTTTAATCATTTTTTTTTAATGTAAAAAGTAATGAGACGAACGAGACGCTCTCCTGATGGTAAGAGATAACGTGTCCATGACGGTAACGTGTCCATGACCATTGTAGCGATACACAGAACTTTGAATGACGACATAAAGTCCGGGGCATCGCTGCTTTGGCGCTCATTACTTTGACACTTTCGATGGTTAGTCTCAACAGCCCAGTAATTTCGCTAGCTGCAGTACCCTTCGAACCGGAACACAGTAATGTTTACACACTACTGCTTGGTGGCAGAATATCTGGTACTGCGGTGGTACCTACCTAGACGACTTCCTGCTAAGGAGATCTACCACCAAGAATCTATTTGTATTTGGTTACGACTTAACGAGGATCGAGTTATAGTGGTTCCACTGTATTAATGCCTACGCAATAGGCGAGTACAGAATCAATAGCAGTTACTACGCACGGTTGCATCACAGACGAACGTCGGCGACAGCTGTCGCTGGCAAATAATCTGTGTCAAAATCAGGTCACTCGTCACATAGTCTTGGTGGGAGCCATCTTTTTTGTACATTTCTGACATAGCACTTTGTACATTCTCCCAGTATCAAGCTAAAAAAATTTTTTTTTTGACGTTTTACACAGCTCTTTCCCCAAACCAGCCCCGGAAGTCGCGGTCATATTTATAAATAAATAAATAATATCGTAGCACTACACACAGCGCCATCTGGCCCCATCTGATGGTAAGAGATATCGTTTTGCATTAAAAAAAACATTTGATAATAAAACCAAAGTTACAGGTCATTCTTCCATTTATATTTAAAAATATCAAAATCATAACTTATGTTGATACAGTAAAAATGTCAATGGAATAATATGTCACGTATAAAATAATTATGTCAATATGATTAATGTCAATAAAAACAAAAGTATTATTATTACTTACTAGTAATTCAATAATCTCTTATAAGTTAAAACGTAGTCAAAGTCCAGTCCGTTTTAATTTTTTATCCACTGCGTATGTAGTAGGTACACATAAGAAATTGCGAGTTTTTATGTTCTAATTTTCGATTGTCACTTGTTTTGACATCACGAATTGTCCATTGAACAATTTTTTAATGTAGTCAAAGTCCAGTCCGTGTCAGTCAAGGAACAACAAATAACAAATGTTTAATCGTTACAAAATCATTCAACACTAAGATTTTTTTTTATGTGAAAAATAATGAGACGAACGAGACGCTCTCCTGATGGTAAGAGATAACAACGCCTGTCCATGACCATTGCAGCGATACACAAAACTTTGAGGATTGAAACAAAGTCCAGGGCATCGCCGCTTTGGCGCACATTACTTTGAGACTTGCGATGGTTAGTCTCAACAGCCCAGTAATTTCGCTGCAGCACCTTTCACAGTAATGTTTACACACTACTGCTTGGCGGCAGAATATCTGGTACTGCGGTGGTACCTACCTAGACGACCTCCTGCTAAGGAGATCTACCACCAAGTAATTGTTGGTCCGTGTGTATCCGGGGCGGGAAACTAGTACATATAAGTATTGTATCATCTCGCTTTACCCAGTTCTAGAATATCGATCTTGGGTTTTAGTCCTTGTGACGTCACACGTCGCCTTGAGCTCGTGTGTACATTCCGCCTCGAATGGTAGTCGACACTCTTACTCGATTACACAAAAAAGTGGGGTTTCCCTGTCTATAGTATGTGTTGTAAAAAACTTTGGGGAAAAAAGGCTTCAATTATTTAATTCAGGCGTCGTTTTGCGGAAGTTAATATTGTTTGTTTAATTACATTTTAGTGTATGTAAAAAAAGCGTTGTACTGCTTGGCGGCTGACCTGGTACTGCGGTGGTACCTACTTAGACGACTCTCTGCTAAGGAGATCTACCACCAAGTACTTCCTGATAAGGGCAGCGCTTCGCTCGTGCAAAGACAGAAATAGCAGTTATACGAACTAAACTACAATATCACGGTACCCCGAGGCTAAGGTCGAACCCCGAGGGGAGTCGGGGGCACCTGCAACTCCCAACTCCCTGTGACTCCCTGTTAAAACATCCGTTTTAATTTTATAGTACACATTAGAAATTTGAGTTTTTATCTTCCTAATATATGATTGTCACTTGTTTTGACATCACGAATTGTCCATTGAACAATTCGGTATGTGAAGAAAAAAAATACTTTGCTGATTCCAAAACGATTTCGAAATATTACATTCCTGTACATGATTTTTCCGTTTAAAACTCTTTAAACTATGAGACGGGGTTTATTTTAATAAAATACATAAAATAAATTCGACTTTCAATTAACCTCTAATGACGTCATGTCCTTGGCTGTATAAGGATTCTTTCAGTGCCTAAAAAAGTACATATTTTACATATTCAGCCAATGTTATGACGTCATAACTATAAAAAGTTTGAAAATGTATTAGAATTAAACTACCGCATAGAAAGCCAAAATATTCAAATTAGTTTCATAAAATAAAGTTTACTATCAGTAAAAAATATAAAATAAATACAAAAAAAAAAACTTTACATACCGAATTGTCCAATGAACAATTGAACATTGAACAATTGTCAAATGAACAATTGAAAATTGAACAATTTTTTTATGGTTAACTGGCTAGATGTTTGACTACAACTCTATTACTACTAGAACTAATGTTAAGTGTTTATACGACGTATTAGTACAGTTGTTAATACTTAGGTATAGGCGACGGTGATTGCTTACCATAAAAAAAATGTGATGGCGTGGTCGAAGATGGTTAACACACTGGATTGGCTCTCAAGTGAGGCTGCGGGAACACCGTTAGATGCTTGGCGGCAGATTTCCAACTCTCGCGTGGTAGCTAGCCAGCTGAGTACTAAAGAGTACGCTACCACCATGCTGTGGTTTCCTTCACCAGCTCAAGCTCATTGCTGGGGTTTGAACCCATGCTTTCCGGCGTGTAAACCCCTGAGCTATGATCGGCACAGAAGTCACCTCTCAAACATGGCAGCGAACGCCATAAATAGTTCTAGTTTTTGAATGTAAATATGGGCGCTGTACAGGAAGCTCGCGCCATGCTGCCTTTATACGGGGCGTGCAGTGCGGCGGCGCTGCGCATGTCTTCAGACAAAGTATACCTTTTTTTTATGGTAAACAGGCTAGGTGTTTGACCACAGCTCATCTGATGTTAAGTGAAGGTGTGGTCGAAGATGGTAAAGCACACCTAGCCTGGATTGCAACTGGCTCTCAAGTGACGCCGCCGGAACACACCGTTAGATGCTTGGCGGCAGATGTTCAACTCTCGTGTGGCAGCTAGCCAGCCGAGTACTAGAGAGTACGCTACCACCATGCTGGGGTTTCCTCACGATGTTTTCCTTCACCGGCAGCTCAAGCTGATTGTTGGGGTTTGTCACGCCCTTCGGCATGCGAACCGACCGCGCTAACCACTGAGCTATCATCGCTACAAAATGTACCAATGTATGCTACCAATGAGCCAACAGGGCTGTCAATACGCGCGAAGAACACAACCCTCCCTTGGCAGTCGAGTAAAAAGACGACCTGCGTGTTGTCCCGCTCTACGCCCGTGGTGTGAGTGAGAGGGAAGAGTCGCGGTCGGCTAAACCCCCATTTCGGTTGACCCCACTTTATTGGGCCAGATAATTGTTTGAAGAACGGCCCAACGGCGCTACACACAAATACCGCGCACTGCCCTGTATTCTGTGACACCACCCGCCACCTTTCCTAGCAGACCTCGCAACATACCAGCTGCGCCCCGCGGTGTTACCCGCTACATGTTTTCGGAATAAAAAGTGGCCTATGTTTTTTTTTATTTTACATGGAAAACAAACAGCTGCTAACTTTGAAAATAAATAGAAGATAAATGAACATTCAAAAGCCTAAAAAGTTTTCACTTATGTTAACTATAGTTTAGTTATCATAAGTGAAAATTGACATTACACACAGCGCCATCTGACCCTAAACTAAGCAAAGCTTGTACTATGGAAGTCAGATAACTGATAGAATACTTCAATACTTTTTTTTTTAATTCATACTGATAATACATACGTACACCCAAACACAGAACAAATTTTTGTTTATATCATAAAATACTTGTCCTGGGTGGGAATCGAACCCACGTCCTTCAGCTCTTGGAGCAGACATACTACCAATGAACCAACAGGGCTGTCCTAATTGTGATTTTCCCCTATCGATTCTAAAACATTCGCTTCGCTTCAGTCAGTTAAAAATAACTCGAAATACATACCACGTCCTTATTTAAATTTACCAGAATTTAAATCAGAAGTAAAAGGAAATGCATTAAAAATTTCAAATGACTACCCCATGCGCAAGAACTTACACATATCAAGACTCGAAAAAGTTCCACACGATGACAACCAGAAACCTGTCCGAACCGCCGAGGTCGACCGCCTACTACTACGCCGACTTGGAGCGCTTGAAAAGAAACGACCAATCGGAGCCGCGGAAAACCGACCAACCGGAGCCCGCGGACGAGCTCAGCGAGTACGTCGAAGCCAATGACGTCATCAACGACGGACCAATAAGAGAAGTGCCGCCACTACGCGATCGGAATTACAGCCTGGAACAATCTAGAAAGGGGGAGACGTACTCCACGGCGGGCACTTTCCCGATGCCGGAGACCAAGGAGAAGGAACCGTTGCTCGCTGAGCTTGAGGTGGTGGGCAGGCTTCCGTTGACGCAGCTGGATGGGGTGGGAGTCAGGAGGAGCCGGAGCTGGTTCTGCTGTCCGGACGTGGAGGAAGAGATCTCGAGGGAGTCCTCGTGGAGGTACTCCAGCTTGAGGCCGGTGACTGCTCCGCCGGCGCCGGGAGAGAACGGGACGAGTGGAGTCTTGGTGTGTAGACTGTTAAGGATATTGTAGAATAGGTCGAGAATGGCTTGAGTAATGAGGGCCAACGCAGCGAGGCAGGGTCATGGATAGACATTAACTATTACCATCGCGAGAGGGTCTTGTTTATCAAATTTTGTTGTGCCGATCGCTGTTAAGACAATACATGGTGGGGCAACTAAATTCTGACTGTGGTGTCTTCTAATCCTGCGTGCTTTATTTTCGATCAAATCGTCGCATGCCATCAGCAACTTATACAATTCAAAGAAATGTGGTCTGCCTTACGGGACTTATATTATTTTTTTTGAATAAATCGTTGAATTATAATCTTACTGGACTATTAGATACAAAGCGTTTTCAGACCACCTTCCATCTAAGAACTGCCGATATGTGGAACTTATGCCTTCGTCTCTGTTTCCAACTAAATACAACCTGGGGGTGTTCAAGAGAAACGTGAATAGGTATTTCTTAGGCAAGCCTGTTCCATCTTCGGCCACATCCTCGCTTGCCATCAGCTGAGATCGTAAAAATTAATTGGGGTTTCTTTATTTCGCTTTTATCCCCCAACGCAGAGAGGTTTCCTAAGTTTGGTATTTATGTCTGTCTGTAACATCTTAGTATCCAAACAAAAATCCGTTTAGAATTGATTTTTAGTTTAGTTGTTTTTTTTAGTTTGAAAGGTCTTGCTCGTAGCTTTGATTCAACAAAATCTTTTCAGCCGTTTGAAGATCATCAGCTCTTTTCTAGATGATGGAGGGTGGAAGCATAGGTGTTGGGGGGTTTTTATTATTACTTAGTTTCTCTTAAAATGCTATAAGGTTTAGTTGGTATGAATTCGTAACTTTTTCCTAAAGATTTCATAGGTACAGTATTCCTGTTACCTACAGCTAAATATTTCTTTTGAAATAGCTGTTCTTACGTGCCGTTTCCAAAATATGTTTGATGTCTTCGACGAGTAACGAGTAATTTTGTAGCGATGCTAGCTCGGTGGTTAGCGCGGTCGGTTCGCATCGGCGATCATCGCTACAAGTGTTTTGAATAAAAGTGTTGTTGGTTTCGTTCGCAGGTGGCGTCGCAAGGCAGCCGGGCCGAGGACGTGTCGGCGCTGAAGGCCGAGCGGGACGCGCTCGCGCGCGCGCTGGCGGCGGAGCGCGGGCGCGCCGCGGAGGCCGCCCGCGCGCACGACGCGCGCCTCGCGGAGCTCCACGGCGTCATCGCCGAGCTGGTGCGCCGCCGCGCCGCAGACAAGCACTCGCGCGCCATACCAGAGGAGGACCTCGGTACGCATGGCTGGGCTCGAGCTGCCGGAGGTTGCCTTTTGGATCTGACCCTTGACGCGTCTAGCGAGAGCCTCTTAAGATCTCTTTTTTAATGTAAAAAGTAATGAGACAAACGAGATGCTCTCTTGATGGTAAGAGATAACGCCTGTCCATGACCATTGACCATTTCGCTTTATTATATTTGTTGTTGGTAATTTGTTATGTTTGTTTAGTTTGTCCGTCAAGGGTTCACCGGAAGACCAGCGCTGGTCATACCGCTCAGTATGACCAGTATTATGCTGAGATGAGCCCCTATTTTGTAACTGTTTGTTCTTTTTTTTTTCTGTGTTCTGTGTTACAAAATAAAAAAATCATTTTCTTTCTTTAATTGCAGCGATACACAGAACTTTGAGTAACAAAACAAAATCCAGGCATCGCTGCTTTGTCGCTCATTACTTGAGCCCTGTAATTTCGCTGCAGTACCCTTCGTACCGGAACACAGTAATGTTTACACACTACTGCTTGGCGGCAGAATATCTGGTACTGCGGTGGTGCCTACCTAGACGACCTCCTTCTAAGGATATCTACCACCAAGTAAATACCTAGTAACCTACAACCAAGTCGGTTGAGGCTCTTCACCGTGACGACTATCGGGACAATGATCGTTGAATCAGCATCCCACATGGCGGAGAGATAAGGCTGAGCCTATTGTATATTTCAGACGAGTGTGAGTCGACGACGCAGCCGGCGGGCGAGCTGGAGAACGAGGGAGACCTGTCCAGAACGGAACAGAACGAAACTTCCTCCATCAGCGCCGACGACGACACGCGCCCGCCTCCCCTCGAGATCAGGTGCTGTGCTGTACCCACCACGTCCACCAAGTAGATACTAGACGCAATCTGTATTCACTTCGTTCAGCGTAAACTTACAAAAAAATAGACAAATAGACATTTACTGTGACATAAAACAAACGAATTCCAATAAACAAATAATAATTTTAACAAATAATATAAATAAATATCGTAGGACATTACACACAGCGCCATCTGACCTCAAATTAAGCGAAGCTTGTACTATGGAAGTCAGATAACTTATGATATATATGTCGGCTTCTAAGTTAATTTAGTTTAGCGCCATCTTGAGTAATTTTGGTGGACTAGAGGTGGAATGGCGCCACCTCTGACGTAACACTGGTTCCGTGCGCTGCTTGTTAGTCGTGTGACGTATTTTGACTTCCACCAATAAGAGCGCGGTAGACGTTGCGGATGTCGGCCGGTAGGTGCGCTGTGGGAAGCGAGCCGGCAGTGCGTTGAATGTTGAGATGGGAAAAGGGATTGAGTTGGACGGCTGCAGAGTGCGAAGCTAAGCGGAACGTGTTTTGAAGTGCTGATTAAACTTTGTACAAGAGAACTGAATTGTATGGTTTGTCTTCTTATATTTGCAGGGTGGAAGTGACGCCATCCCCCCCGCGCGAGGGCGAGTGCGACACGAGCCTCAACCTGTCCGAGCGCGACTCCGAGATATGTCTCTCCACGGGCAGGTACCTCCGTCCGCCGTGCACTTACATTTATTTTCTTCTTTGCAAAGTCAAACGAATTTCGTAATTTTTTTAAGAAAAAAAAACACAAAAATGAAAAAATAAGGTATGTCAATGTGTAAAAAAAATATTGTCAATATATCACAGGCCATCAGGTGAGCTGTGGTCAAACACCCATCCAGTCAACCATAAAAAAAGTTTAAAAAAATACCGGCAATATAAAAAAAAAATCAATAAATGGAACTCATTGCGGGCTTCTCTGTTTCCTATAAAATACAATTAGGACGTTTTTAAGGCTAGAGTGAATAGATTTCAGCGTGCTCCATCCTCGGCCACGCCGTCGCTTTACATTTATTTTATACTTTATTGCACACTCAAAAAACATGTACAAAAGGAGGACTTAATGCCAAAGCATTTTCTGCCAGCCATCCCCACAGTAAAAAACACACACAGTAACATATGGTTGTTGACGCGAATATATATAATTATATATATTCGCGTATAGGTGTATATATTTGTCGATTAGCTTTAATGTTGATTTAGTTTAGCGCCATCTTGAGTAATTTTGTTGGACTAGAGGTGGAATGGCGCCACCTCTGACGTGACACCGGTTCCGTGCGCTGCTTGTTAGTCGTGTGACGTATTCTGACTTCAACCAATGAGAGCGCGGTAGAAGTTTCGCATGACGGCCGGTAGAGGCGCTGTGGGAAGCGAGCCGGCCGTGCGTAGAATGTTGAGGTGGAGAGATATCATTGATTCTTTGAGAGGAGATTGAGTTGGTCGGCTGCAGAGCGCGAAGCTAAGCGGAACGTGTTGTCCCCAAGCTATGTAATAGTCACTATACTGTTTTAATCATTCTTAAACTAAAATCGTCAAACCATCAAAGATCGAAACACGGCGGTGATGGAGGCCTTGAGTCGGGAGGAGGCGATTAATGAAAACCCATGATGTAAATAGAAATAAGGATTGTGTGTATGCCTCGAGCATTCCTGCTCACCATCGAAGGCTCCTTCTTGCGGCGGCGTCGTGTGTCGGGCGCTCTCTTCCCTCAGATATGGTGGAGGAGGGCGCTGGCGGCACACGCGTCATACTCGTGATCGGGTGCTGCTTGCGGGTCGCTGCTCTGCTCGCGGTATACACACAATCTAGTACCTACTTTAACCTTAGATTAAAATTACTAACGTAACTTTCCTCTTTTTGTAAAGTAAAATCGTAAAAAAAAATGTAACTAAAGTTGACAAAGGTCACGGACCCCAGTGTCTGCGGAGAGTATAATAAAAAAAAAAAAAAAACTAAAATCGTTGTGAAGTGCTGATTCAACTTTGTACAAGAGAACTGAATTGTGTGGTTTGTCTTCTCGCCCAGTAACCATGACATCGGCCATGCCACCTACACCTACAATTTGTGTGTCTTCAAATCTAGAGTAAACAGGTTTTTTTCTAGGTAAGCGTGCTTCATCTTGGACTGCATCCTGCTAAACATCAGGCAGGGTGTGGTCAAACGCGAACCTATTCTGTATAAAAAAAAACCATCGCCCGCCTGATGTCGTGTCGTTCCTTCTCGATTCTCCATATTGAAATAATATGTGTTAATTAAGTAAACAAGCGTGAGTGAGTAGTAGTTGTGTTTGTGTGGCGGCTCCGCGCGGCAGGTGCTGCCAGCACGCGCGCGGCGCGGGCAGCGGCGGCAGCTGCGAGCGCGACCGCGGCTCCAGCGACGCGCCGCGCGTGTTCACCGCCTCGCCCGGTCAGTCGCCTCGCCTCTACTATAGCACCGACACCTCTCTTAAGTCAAAGTCAAAGTATAGTTTATTGCCATGCTGTGTTACATTAAGGTCTTAATATATAGGTAGAGCAACAGCTACGTTCAGTACGAACATGCAATATTAGAGGCTGAACTTAAAATTATGGTATTTAATTATTTACATCAACAAAACGGAATCCGAAAAAATTAAGTGGCATACTGTAATTGTCAAAAAAATAATTGTATAAAAAATGTCACAGTTCATCATTTAAAATTTATCGTTAAGAAAATCATTTACTGCTGTTCCGTTCTCAGTTCCTTTTGTAGCGACGACAGCTCAGTGGTTAGCGCGGAATCGACCCCCAGCAATGAGCTCGAGCTGCCGGTGAAGGAAAACATCGCGAGGAAACCACAGCATGGTGGTAGCGTACTCTCTAGTACTCGGCTGGCTAGCTACCACACGAGAGTTGAACATCTGCCGCCAAGCATCTAACGGTGTGTTCCGGCGGCTTCACTTGAGAGTCGGTTCCATTCCAGGCTAGGTGTGCTTTACCATCTTCGACCACGTCTTCACTTAACATCAGGTGAGCTGTGGTCAAACACCCAGCCTGTCAACCATTAAAAAAAAGGAGAGCGTCTCGTTCGTCTCATTATTTTTCACATAAAAAAAAATACACATTTGTTTAGAAATATAATTTAAAACAATACCTTTTTGGATGGGATTATATTCTGTTATGTGTATTGTTAATAAATAAATACAACAGAACAGAACAGTGTACTGTGTGTGTGTGTGTGTGTGTGTGTGTGTGTAGAACAGTGTATCTGTGTAGGTCGGTGCGAGTCGCGGCAGGCGAAGCTGGCGTCTCGCGTGAAGTTACGTCGCTCCGAGGACACCGACACCATCAACAACGCCAACCACGATGAGGTAAAAACGCGCTACGTACATGTTGCCGGGATGAAAAGTAGCCTATGTGTTAATCCAGGGTCTCAGCTACCTCCATACCAAATTTCATCAAAATACGTTCAGTAGTTTTTGCGTGAAAGACTAACAAACATCCATCCAAACTTTATTTGTCATTAGTTGATTTACGTGTTCGTTGCAGTCGTGGTGCTCGGAGGCGGCGGAGCAGCTCGCGCTGGACGTGTGCGCGCAGGCCGACCTGCGGGAGGCGCTCGTCGCAGCCAACAACGACGGTAAACACACAAACACACACACATACACAGTGCATGGTGGTAGCGCACTCTCTAGTACTCGGCTGGCTAGCTACCACACGAGAGTTGAACATCTGCCGCCAAGCATCTAACGGTGTGTTCCGGCAGCCTCACTTGAGAGCCAGTTGCATTCCAGGCTAGGTGTGCTTTACCATCTTCGACCACACCTTCACTTAACATCAGGTGAGCTGTGGTCAAACACCTAGCCTGTCAACCATTAAAAAAAGAGGTTTTCGAGTAAACGAAACTATCGTCGTTGTATACAATTTTTAGATTTTTGTTGACTTTATAAAAACCGCTCGATCGATCTCTTTGAAATTTTTATGGGGCCACCTCTGAAGTATGATCTATCGAGTAAAAAAAGAATCATCAAACTTGGCGGAATTATCGCGTAACATACATACAAAAAGAAACTAAGTTGTTTTTGAGTCAGTTGGAAATAAATGTCGTGTCGTGCAGGCGCCGAGCTGAGCGCGCTGGTGCGGCTGTGGCGCGCGCGCTGCCAGCGCCTGCAGGCGGACGTGGCCGTGCTGCAGGCCGCGCTCGGCGGCGCCTCCGACCTGCAGCACAGGTAGGTCACCCTCAAACCGGGCTCGCACTAAAAGCAACAACAAAGAGAGTGTAGGAGCTCGTATCAGAAAGTGAGTGAAACTCGTCGTTGTATTCTGTCAATAATTTAATTTCTCATTTCTTATAAATAATTTTGACTCTCAACACTTACATAGTTGTCAGTCTACCCAGTTCGCAAAGTTACGACGAATCATGATGATTGCGCGAGTGAGACGGCTTGTCGTCTTCTCTCGCTCGCACAACTAGCGAAACCTCGCGCGCCACACACCGGACTTCCGACGTCGTCCCAGACACGTCCTAGAAGACCCGGAGGACCCCATCGCCGCCGTCACCTCGGCGGCGTTGGGGTCTCATAGCAACAGGAGGTATTCTGTTTTGGTATAGGCGCCGGTTACCAATACACACCATCAAACGTCGGCCTCGCCGGCGAGGTCGCGCTCCCCCCCGATCTGTCTGTAGATCAGTCGGCTTAGTGTAGATTAGATACTCGCTCACTTGCTCAGATTTCAACCTATAGAGGTGCCCACTTAGGGCAAGTCAGGTCCCCTTCGTCCGGCGACAGCGCAAGCCGAGGTCCGTACCACTGTGGTGCCCTTGTGCTAGTCCTTAACTTTTAGGCTCAGCGCCCTTTGCGCTCGCCACAGTCCGGTGACGCTGTAGAGGCCGTCTGCGGCCAACAGCAAGTCATTCAAAAAAAAATCGCGCGCGCTTGTCTGCGCGTGCCGCTCGCACGGGACGGTCGCCGTCGCTCTGCGCTCTGCCATGCCTTCCGATGCCGCTCGTACTCAAGGAAAAAGTTTCAGGTATCGGTGGTACCCAGTCTGTATGCGCGTGTTCAGAGTACTTGCTCTCCACGTCCGTGGGTGTCGTTGCAGGTTGTACTGCGCGTGCTGCGTGCAGGAGCAGCGCTGCGTGTCGCTGTGCGCCGCGCTGCGCGCCGCCGACCGCGCGCTAGAGACCTACGACGTGCTGCTGGCGCTCGCGGAAACCAGCGCGCCGCCGGAGGTAACGCCCATATCAACACTTAACTAGCGACGCCATGTCAATACTTAACTAGTTATACCATGCCAGTACTTAACTAGAGATACCATGTCAATATATGTATGACACGCGATATGATGACAATACTTAACAACCGATACCATGTCAATATTTGACAAGTGACATCTATATAATTGGAGGTAGACCTCTTTAGCAGGAGGTCGTCTAGGTAGGTGCCACTGCAGCACCAGATATTTCGCCGCTAAGCAGTAGTGTGTAAACATTACTGTGTTTCGATTTGAAGGGTACTGCAGCTTTTACTGGGCTATTGAGACTAACAATCGTAAGCTTTTCAAAGTTCTGTGTATCGCTGCCATGGTCATGGACATGCGTTATCCCTTACCACCAGGAGAGTGATTTCGTTCTCATTATATTCATATAAAAAAAATTGACGTGAATATTTAATAATGTCAATACAACCGACATTATCAATAAATAAGTTAATAGATAATTTGTATTATAATTATGTGTATTGCTCCAGCGTGCAGCGGCTGAGCTGGTGGCGCGGCAGCTGGTGGCGGCGCTGGACGCCGAGCAGGGGCCCCCCACGAGCATCGGGGGGCCCCTGCTCTCTCCCGGGCCCTGGCTGCAGCACGACCACCAGTAAGTAGCGATAACTAGCGGCGCTAGCTCATAACTACAGATAAAACACACTTGACAAATAAAAAGATTTAGATCATACAAGCTGCGCCCCGCGGTGTTACCCGCTACATGTTTTCAGAGTAAAAACTAGCCTATGTGTTAATCCAGGGTGTCAGCTACCTGTGGCGGATGAATGCGCGAGCGTGCCCGCTACCCCGGTTCAAGGCGCGGAGACGGAACACCCCAGGGTTTTTAGTGGGTATGCCGTCATTCTTGACGGAGAGTCCCACATAACCACCTGCCACCCCCGTGGCCGGGTGGTATCCACAAAGGATTTTCCCTGGGGAAAAAAGGGTATCAGCTACCTTCATACCAAATTTTATCCGAATCCGTTCTGTAGTTTTTGCGTGAAAGAGTAACAAACATCCGTCCATCCAAACTTTCGCAGGCGCAGCGTATGCGATTACTAAACGTAGGTGCAGCGGAGAACAGATACTTATTCTTATGAATGTTTTCTTTCTTTCTTATTCTGAATGGGGGCGATAAGTCCGCTTGGGGGGTATTGTGCATTTCCCCCTACCAGCGCCTACCCGAGCCAACCCAGCTCCTTGAAGCACCGGAGCGAGGCTCTGGGCCGCCCGCATAGTAACTCCAGCGAAAAGCAGTCTGTTGCTGTCATTTAGATGTGGTTTGGGAGGAAGCTGCTTCATGCAATCTTTCTTTGCAATCAATTACTTGGTGGTAGATCTCCGTAGCAGGAGGTCGTCTAGGTAGGCACCACCGCAGTACCAGTTATTCTGCCGCCAAGCAGTAGTGTGTAAACATTACTGTGAAGGGTGCT
Organism: Biston betularia; assembly: GCA_905404145.2. Lineage (NCBI taxonomy): Eukaryota > Metazoa > Arthropoda > Insecta > Lepidoptera > Geometridae > Biston > Biston betularia. The sequence continues at coordinate 167,495 of FR989892.1, read as the reverse complement.
GCAGCGAAATTACTGGGCTGTCGAGACTAACCATCGAAAGTCTCAAAGTAATGCGCGCCAAAGCAGCGATGCTTGGACTTTGTTTTGTTACCCAAAGTTCTGTGTATCGCTGCAATGGTCATGGACAGGCGTTATCTCTTACCATCAGGAGAGCGTCTCGTTCGTCTCATTACATTTTACATTTTAAAAAAATCTAGATGATCCCAGCGAAGCGCTGATGATACGATGAATAAGCTGGCAGGGTCTTAGATGTGTGATTTCCAGGACGCCGGTGGAGGAGTGGTCGGCGGGGTGCGAGGCCCGGCTGCGGGCGCACGCGGCGCGCCTCAAGGCCGACACCGTCAGCTTGCGGCCCGACCGCCCGCCCGCGCTCTTCTCGCTGCACGGTGAGTCGCGTCCGCAGAGCGCCTCGAATCATAATTTGTCGAGGACACATTTCGTCGAAAACACAATTTTTCGAATCACAATTCCTCGAAAACACATTTCGTCGAAAACACAACTTTCGTTTCACAATTCTTCGAAAACACAATTTGTCGAATCACAATTCTTCGAAAACACAATTTGTCGAATCACAATTCTTCGAAAACACAATTTGTCGAATCACAATTCCTCGAAAACACAATTCGTTGAAAACACAATTCTTCGAAAACACAATTCGTTGAAAACACAATTCCTCGAAAACACAATTCGTTGAAAACACAATTCCTCGAAAACACAATTCTTTGAAAACACAATTCGTTGAAAACACAATTCCTCGAAAACACAATTCGTTGAAAACACAATTCCTCGAAAACACAATTCGTTGAAAACACAATTCCTCGAAAACACAATTCGTTGAAAACACAATTCCTCGAAAACACAATTCCTCGAAAACACAATTCGTTGAAAACACAATTGCTCGAAAACACAATTCGTTGAAAACACAATTCCTCGAAAACACAATTCCTCGAAAACACAATTCATCGAGGATACAATTCGTCGAATCATAAATGCTTTTCAAGCGACCATATACTGTAAAACAAGCCACTGTTAATATAGCACAGGTGGTGATAATTGTTAGGAGGTTCGGTTTCCATACAAATAAATCTTTGCCATTTATGGACAAATGGAAACTAATTTTACGGTGAAATCACAGCTACTGGCATTTATTTTGCTCTTTATTTGCGATAAATCACAATTGCTTGAATAAAACAGTAGATTATTAGCATAATTATAAGCCCTAAAACTTGGATTACCCTCATTCCAGATATAGACGAAACCGAGCTGGGGAAAGTGAACTCGTTCCGCATGCAGGACATGGAAGCCGCCGTCATGATGCAAGTCAGTACGAAATTGTTTTTGTACTCTAAAGTGGAATAATTTATTGTAACATAATTATGTATAAACTTGCTACCTCCATACCAAATTTCATCCAAATCCGTTCAGTAGTTTTCGCGTGAAAGAGTAACAAACATCCATCCAAACTTTCACATCCATAAATGTGAAAGTTTGGATGGATGTTTGTAACACTTTCACGCAAAAACTGCTGAACGGATTTGGATGAAATTTGGTATGTAGATAGCCGACACCCTGGATTAACACATAGGCTACTTTTAATCCCGAAAACATGTAGCGGGTGACACCGCGGGACGCTATATATATCGCTATTTTATTAAATTAGTAGGAAGTAGAATATATCTACATTCTAATAATAATATGTCAAATTATTTTTTATTTAAATAATAAAATAAATATTTGTAGACAGAGGTTAGGTTTTGTTATTTGAAAATGATCGAAGATGGTAAAGCACACCTAGCCTGGAATGAAACTGGCTCTCGAATGAGGCTGCCGGAATACACCGTTAGATGCTTGGCGGCAGATGTTCGACTCTCGCGCGGTAGCTAGCCAGCCGAGTACTAGAGAGTACGCTACCACCATGCTGTGGTTTCCTCACGATGTTTTCCTTCCCCGGCAGCTCGAGCTCATTGCTAGGGCTTAAACCGACTTCTGAACCGACCGGGCTAACCACTGAACTGTCATCGCTTTAAAATTAAGTTGTTTTAACTAATAACCGGACGACCAGCGATTAGTATATGGACAGGGGAAGTGATAGTGCAGGTTCAGTTGTACGACGATGTTTATTAGCAGCATTATATTATATTATATCGGTGGCGGCGCGGAGCGGCGCGTATGTGCAGCGGTGGTAGGTAGTGCACTGGGGATCGCGTCGGCGTCGGCCGGCGCGCGGCGCGGGCCGCCGCGGCGTGCGGTACGCGGTGCGACGCGCTGCGCGGCGGCGGCCGGGGGAACCGGTGCCGCGGTGCAGTGCGTAAGGCGATAGGCGCGAGCGATTTGTCGAGCGACATAGTGTAATGTTATAATATGAATATTGTATGTAGATAAAATAAATAATGTTGCTAATGAAATAGTGTAGTGTTAAGTATGTAATTTAAGTGTAATGTAAATATATATAATTATGTGTGTTATTTATGTGTAATGATATTATGTATATGTATAATGTATGTAGGAGTAGGATAGACGCCTACAAGTATGACCAGCGTTATGCTGAGGTGAGCCCCTATTTTGTAACCTTTATCTGTCTCTGTTTGTTTGTTTTTGTGTTTGTTACAGAATTAAACGTTTTTCTTTCTTTCTTTAATTCCAGGAGGTGCTGGAGGCGCGGGAAGCGGCGGCGGCGCGGGCTGTCCACTCACACTCGGACAAAACACATAAGGTAACTCTACAGATGCATCAGCTCATTAATCGCGCGCGTGGAGACTAGGTGGCGCCACTCTACGTGTCTCGCGCAAGTTTAGTACGCCGCACTTCGTAGTGATTCAGCGCCAAAATAATAGATGGCGCTACTTTGTTAGTACTAATTATTTATTTGACATAAAACATGATGTACAGATACATAGGGCCGCCTTACACGTTCAATCATGATCACGATCCGCGATCCGCGATCCGCGATCATGATTTCAAAATTTCTAGATATTATGCGATCCGGAGCATCAGTCCGTCAATCCGCTTCGTACACGATCAGTCTGGATCGCGATCATTGATCGCGGATCGCGGATCGCGGATCGCGCGGAACGTGTACGGGCTGCCATTGAACCACAGGCTCCCGAACCAGTCAGAGACTGTGTGTCAGGAGTCCAGTCCAGTGGCTTCTCCTTTTAGATTAAGGTACAATAATAATATTACAATAAATCAAGTTACATTAAATTAAATAATTTAGAATTTTGAGTATATATAAAGTTTCCAGTGTTGCCGTAAATAAATATGAATAAAAAAAACGTAAAAATATAAAAATCTAGGTTAATTCTGCCTGCAGTTCTTAAATTGTGTGTGTGTGTGTGTGTGTGTGTGTGTGTGTGTGTGTGGGTGTGTGAGTGGGTGTGAATAAGATAGATACACAAGTTATAAATATAAACTTTCTAATAGTTTTTCTATGCCTCCATAATCAAATTTTTGTAACCAAGTTAGGATAATTCTTTTTATTTCATTGTTACTGTACTTTTTAGGATTATATTCTTTATTAAATATGTTATATAATCGTGGTGCAATGGTGTTATATGTTTTTTGAGCAAACCTCGTCCTTAATTCAGGCGTTGCAAACAGTACGTTAAGTAAGTACTATTGGGAACGCGTACAACTAAGAGTAGTGGTAGATTTGTTTAGCAGGCCGTCTATGTAGCCACCACCGCAGAATACAACACAATACAACTTTAGTACACAACATATAAAACGATTGAAGCATTCTATCAGTTATCTGACTTCCATAGCACAAGCTTTGCTTAGTTTGGACTCAGATGGCGCTGTGTGTAATGTCCTGCGATATTTATTACTTGCTAGCGGACGCCTCGCGGTTTCACCCGCGCAGTTCCCGTTCCCGTGGGAACACAGGGATAACAAGTAGCCTATGTCACCCGGGGATAGTGTAGCTACCCAACGGTGAAAGAATTTTTGATATAGGTCCAGTAGTTTCGGAGCCTGTTCAATACAAACAAATCTTTCCTCTTTGTACTAGTATAGATAAAGTTATATTGTAATTTTTTTTCATTAAAAACTGTCTTAATATCTTTTGTGTAATTTATTTTTAAACAAATAAATATTTGTTCTAGAGATCGGGAGCGCGACGACGACATTGGCTCGAACCGAGCTCCGAGACGGACCTCTGAATACCTGACACTAGGGCGCCACGCCGGCCCCGGGCCCTCACACAAATACTGCAAACCACGGTTTGACTCTTTCATTGTGCGAACCTTTTCACCTGACCACGTGTTACCTGACAATTTAGATGCATTCTAGGAAAGCGTGCTCCATCGTAGACCGCGTCATCGTTTTTTCCCCTTTAACACCCTGAAAATAACTATTACTACAATCAGTTGAGAGTCAATTCCATTCCAGGCTTTGTGTGATACCATCTTCGACCTCATCACTTAAGGTGGTTTGATTTCCATACTAATAAATTTTTCCCATTAATGGACAAATGGAGCATAATTTTACAGTGAAATCACAGCTACTTGCGTTTATTTTGCTCTTTATTTGCGGTAAATCACAATTGCTTGAATAAAACAGTAGATTTGTTAGCATAATCTACTGTTTTATTCAAAAATCATAAATCACGAATAAATTTGATTTTATGCTAATAATCTACTGTTTTATTCAAGCAATTGTGATTTACCGCAAATAAAGACCAAAATAAACGCAAGTAGCTGTGATTTCACTGTAAAATTATGCTCCATTTGTCCATAAATGGCAAAAAATTATTTGTATGAAAATCGTACCACCTTAAAACAACAGAAAAAACGAATCTCAGAAAAAAAAACACCAGAATGAATGTATCACAAATAATAATATTAGTAAATTATCAATAAATAAATAACAATTATTGTAATAACGAAACTACTTATCAACAAACAAAGAAAAAAAAGAAAATATATTTTTGTCTTAAACGAGTACTTAGAAATTGTAATAAAAAATAGAAGAAATTATATAATATCACAATAAATGTCTAATCTTATAGAAGTATTAAAAATAATGATTAATACTGATTTTACACTTAATCGCATAATATATGTTGAAAATATATTCCGATCTGTTAAAATAATGCACCTACAACCATGTTCTTTACTGAGGGGTTGGCTGGCAGAAAATGCTTTAGCATTAGGGGAGGGTAACCTATATTGGACCACTTTTGATATAATGACACAATACATATCACCGAATCCTTTGAAGCTGTAAAAATACAAAATAACTCATAATACAGCTTATTTCATTAGCTACACAATATAAATCCTTTAATATTGTAGCATTGTTGAAACTAGTTATATGTATATATATATTTAGTAAAGATTGTTCGTCGGTCCAATTAACGGTATCGGTGTCTTAAATTGGACCACTAGGCCCCTAAATTGTACCAAATGTAAAAATGTGATATAATTGTAAATAAAATGGACAGTTTAGAATCATTATCATATATATTTATTGTTTGAATTATAATCACATAAACAATTTGTCAAAAAGGTACAAGGTAAGTACTCATATGCTACTTTAGGAACTCTGGAAATCTTACTTCAACTCCACATGAACACAATGAACCTTAAACCCAAACAACATTAATATTTCTAGTGAATATTATAGCTAATAAAAATAGTAATTAAAACAATCATTTAAAAATATTAATTAAAACAATCTGTTAAAAATATTAATTCAAACAATCTTCACATATGTCAGGGTTTGTAGTGCAGGTGTCATGTAGCCATCTCTTACACCGCACGCATTGTAGCCAGTCCACTTGGGGTCCACTTTTATCGAAGTAGTGCTTACCACACGAAGCACACACATTTTCATCATCTTCCTCATCGTCATCATCGTCATCATCGTCGTCAAGTTCGATCGCAATATCGGAATCGTTTGAACTGCGGGAAGATAACCTTTTTCGTTTCATAGACTTCTTCACAACTTTTCTTTTTTTAATTGTGGATGTTTTAGTCGCGCCTTGTTTTTTTGCTTTGCAAGCTTTTCCCTTCCTTTGGATGCTTTCTTCTAAAGATAATTTATACGGCGATGATGTAATTTCTGCAGCTTTTTGTACAGTCCTCTTTTTGTTAGCTTTGTTCTTTGGAACAGGTGACAAAATTGCCAATGATTTTGTAATTTTTGTATTTGACGTAGAGGGCTGGGGTTCGGTGGTATTGTGCAAAATATATTCATCATTTTCTTTATCTTCCATAGAACCAGAAGCCGGTTGAATCTGTTCAGTTGGATTTTCATTAAGAGCATCTGCTGCTTCAAAAAGATGTGAGGGAAACACGTTTCTGTCTACTGGCCAAACTCCAGCATAGCGGAATCCGTTTGTCACATTACTTATGGTAGCGGCTCGTTCGTAAGCTTCTCCGAACAATCTTGCTACTTGGTATTGAGTAATTGATCTTCCAGGGTTTGTTCGAAGCCATTTCTCTACTCCTTGTATGTAGAAGGTACTTAAAGGCTTAAAAAATGATACGTCTAGAGGTTGTAATCGATGTGTGGTGTGCCCAGGAAGTTGAACCATAATGATTCCATTTTCTCTTGCCAGCGTTAGCGCTTCAAGGTTTCTTGTGTAGGTTGTATGCCCGTCTAACAGAAGCAACACCTTTTTATTTTGTGTTGGTTTCACAACGTCGATGAAATGTTTTAGCCACTGCACAAATAAAGCCGAATTAATGTAGCCAGTATCAGAAATTGTGACAACGCTGTCGGGTGGTGCACCATCAGCTAATTCCGGACAATTTCTCTTCCTTTTAAAAATCAACATCGGTGGAATAAATTGACCACTTGCACTGGCACAGCATACCGCAGTTGTGTTGATCCCACGCTCTCCGCTTGTGACTGCTCCAATTTGTTTTTTTCCTTTCAATCCTAACACTTTCTGGGCTTTTTTCTGGACCGTGGAAATACCGGATTCGTCAACATTGAACATGCTACTAGCCTGGATAGAGTTATCGTCCACAATCTTCTCCAGTAAATCATAAAAACTTGACACGTTCTCACGATTAAACCCCTTAACTCTATTTAGCGAAGTACTCTCCGGTTGACGAAGACTGATTTGTGGATGTCTTTTCTTAAAGGCATAGAACCAACGCTTACTTGCCATTTCTTTTTCTTTATTAAAGGAATGAGGTATTTTATTATGTTCTGCAATCTGGTAAGCTAAACGTCGCACGTCTTTAATCGTCAACCCAAACATATGACTTTCTAGAAGCAAAAGATTGTTTACAAGCTCCTTTTCCTGTTCAATCGAGAAAATAGTCGGTCTTCCTTTCTGTGTAACATCACTATTAGCAAATTTATTAAGCAGTTTAGCGTGACGCAATATGGTGGCTTTTTGGTACTTGATATTGTCTAGAAATGGCATTGATGCCCATTTCTTTTTTCTCATAAGCAATTAACGCCCTTTGCAAGTCTTCTTTACTCCATTTATAATATTTATTTTTACTCTCACCATCAGCAGACGCCATCTAAAATAATTTCAAATTAAATTAAATTAAAAACAAAAGCAGTTGCATAAATTGGACCGGTACAATTTCGGAACTCGTGAGTGGTTCGATATAGGGACCTAGACAAATTTATAATTAGTCATGAAAACAAAAACATAACCTCAACGTATTCGTGTTTATTAACTGGCACTTAAAACAATATAAAACATGCTGCATTCTGACATGTGTTACAATATTAAGACTTACCATGTTGATGAACAATCTCCTTACACAAAACACGCAAAAATAGCACCAATTCAGTCAAAAACCTTTTTTTTTCTCTTAGCGTCATACGATCTGTCGAACGTCGGTACAAAATGGCGACCTGTCAGTGGCGCTGCGGTTGCCTCTTTTTGTGTTGCCAGTGTAAAAAAATGGTGTCATTTGGTAGAAATACACAAGAGGTCCAATTTAAGCGCCGGTCCAATATAGGTTACCCTCCCCTAAGTCCTCCCTTTGTACATTTTTTTTTAAAGTGTGCAATAAAGAATTAAATAAATAAAATAAACGTGAAATCGTGAACCCCAAGTCATACATGAGTCATACTTGACTTGGACTGGACTACAGCTTGATAAGCTTGACATTGTACATTTTTTGTTTGTGTACAGAAATATCTTTTTTTGAGTGTTGAAATGATCGGATATATTTTCGTTACACCCTGTTTATTACAAGGTTATAAGCGTGGGGTGTACTACGCTGAATGGGGGTCATTGTACTTATCATTACGAATGACTTTTACGATGGGCACACAATTCTGTAATCGCAAAAAAAGTATATTGATATTTGACGAAATGTATGCTTTTTTTCACATTTGCAAATGTCTCCATAGTTTAAAATCTGTTCATAATGATGACAATTACCCCTTTCAGCGTAGTACACCCTAAACGTATAACCCTGCAGGTAATTAAGTGTAAAATAAGATAAATGTGCTCTTAACATCAAGTTGCTAAGTTGCGACCGATTGTATTTAGTTGAAATGCATTTCATTCGAGGCCGCGTGTATTGTGGACCGCGTCGAGTCAGCTTTGGTCAAACGCCTAACACGCTAGGTCACAAAAACACATTTCAAGGCTTCAAAGAAAGTTATCGCGCCATGTTTCAGTTCCATGCGGGGTACACGGAACTGTACTACTAAACCGAAAGGAGTTTGTTCATACAATGGGTCCGATACTAAAATTAAAAAAAAATGTTGAGTGTAATATGTATATCTTTTATAGAATAATAAATTTCGTTCCGTAATAAAAGCTCCTGTCAGTTTAACTATCGCATTGCGTAGTACCGATTATCTGTCAAAAGTTCGCTTCCAGCTTAGTGCCAGTTCCGTGTGACCCCGTGTTAATTCTCTTTTATAAGGAACACTGACTGACGCCGTCACACTTTAAACGGTAGCTTGCTTTACCCCTCCCCGGAGACGTCGGAGTAATATTAATTGTTTTTAATAAATAATTGTTGCATTTCTTGTGTTTTTATACTAAGAGTCATTATTAATTAAACGGCAAAAGTATATCATCGGTTGTCTGGTTCCCATTATACAAGCTTAGCTTATTTGGTGCCAGATGGCGCTGTGTGTAATGTCCACCGATGCTGACGTATTTATATCAACCTACACAATAATTAAAGAAACAATTATTAGATTTTATTTATTCGTACCAAAAATAGGATATTTTAAAGTGGCGCCACCTGTTGTTTTAATGCGTCACTACTGCGAAGCGGCCGACGTGAAGCGATAATAACGCGAAACACTGACGGAAAGTGGCGCCATCTAGTCCCCGCGTGACATTAGAAAATACCCCGGATTATCGTAATGACGTGTTTCCGGTAAAACATTGCCATATTCTATTATTTTCCAAAAACTTGTGTTTTTATTTCAAGTGCGTTTGTTATGTATAAAATTGTTTTAATCATAAAGTGTCGAATTGCATTCACGAGTGTGGGAAAGTAGTATAATGTGGTGATGACGTTACGTGTTGTTTTCAAAACAGCTAGAAGCTTCTCATAAAGAAAACATTTAATCAGGGCATGGGCTGAACTTGACCGTGACCTGTGGCTAAAGCTTTTTTCATTTGATTATATTAAGAGAAGTTTCAAAATGAAATATTGACACTGGAATAAAACATATGTCAAAAATGAAAAAAAAAAACAATACCGTGTGGACAATTAACCTTGAGCGACGCCAAAAACTCAGGAAAAATTTAAAAAATATGATTTAGAAAAGCCCGCGTTTAATTGCTTTTGCAAAGTGATTAATAATGACTCTTTATAGATAATATTATTGTTATTAAAGATTTAATGTCACGATGATTTTCAAACCAACTTACAGGCAGTTGTTTTGTAAATCGTCGATCGAACTATATAGGGTTACGCAGAACTGTAATGATAACCCGAAATGTCTTTCTCATCTTTTTCTTTACAACCGAGTCTAGAATTTAAAAAAGAAACAAAATTTCAATTAAAAATTCCACAACAAAAACAGTTGTGGAATTTAGCATCGGTTTTTAGAGTTTTTCCTGCTACCGTTCTGCGTAACCTCATGAAACATCGATGAATCTCGAATGTTTATTATTGTGCCATCTATTTGTTTTTTTTTTAAGTATTAGACTTGTATTTCGTCCTTTCTGGTTGTACAGTTCTCGAATTCCATCTTGCGTCCTTTTCAACATTATAGTGTACAGTTAATATGAAACTAGTAAATTTGTGGATTTGGTTCCTGACGGCCATCTTGTGATCAAAGGCAACGAAAGACTATTCTTAAACTTTAAATTCAGTCTTAAATTTATACACAATAGTGTGGACAAGTATTGTAATTTGGCAAAATAAGTATTTTCGTGTTGTTTCCAACTCTTAAAAGCTTTTAGTAAAGTTGCCACAGCACTAGGGCATGACCCAAACTGCGATGCCAAAATCAAAGAAAAAGAAGAGACGTCCTGCGTTTTTAAAAGTTTAAATATTTCATTCTTTTGTTCTCGTTGGTCCGCGGTGGTCGCCTTTTATCTGATAGATTATAAATGAGCTGAATTGTTTTAACTTAACTTGTTGGTAAAGCTTTGTTATTTTATAGAGACACTATTAATAACGAAATCCTCGATCAAAGAAACGCAATTTTTCTCAGCATCCGCCCGATCGCGTCTGCAGAAGTATCAACTCAGAATGTCTAGCGTAATAACTTTCGACACAAAAAATGGCAAAACGTCGCGTCAGTTTTTTTTTTTTTTTTAATTGTTGACAGGCTAGGTGTTTGACCACAGCTCACCTGATGTCAAGTGAAGGTGTGGCCGAAGATGGTAAAGCACACCTAGCCTGGAATGCAACTGTTTGTTTTCGTTTACGCCCGCCAGAGGCGCTGATCCATTGATCTTAAAATTCAGTATCGAAGCCGTTTCATTCGCGTCGTGTTCAACAGTTTTTGCATTTTCAGCCTTAATGGTCTTACGTTAGAGTTGTTATTTGTTTGGGTAGAATACGCTGCCATCGCAAGCCGCGCGTTTCTTTGATCGACGGACGAAATGTTCAGAGAATGGGGAGGGAGGTTGGTGCTAGACATTGTAATTAATTACTAATGAAATATAATTATTACAACTGATCATTTGGTATTATTTCACACCTTTTGTCACATAGCAATTCGTCTAGGTACCACTGTGGGATCCAATATTCTGCCGCCAAGCAGTAGTGTGTAAACATCACTGTGAAAGGTACTCCAGCGACATTACAGGGCTGTTGAGACTAACCATCGAATGTCTCAAAACAGCGATACCTTGATACTCAAAGATGACCCTTGCCTGCGATATCTGTTACCATCGGGAGAGCGTGTTGTTCGTCTCACTGTTTCCTTCTACAAAACCCTATTATAATATCACATAAAACAAACAAAAATTCAGTTAAAAAGAAGCGCCATCTATTGATTTGACGCGTCACTACTACGAAGCGAAGCCAAAATCCCGCGCAACACGTGCAGGGAGAGGCGCCATCTAGCCCCCACGCATGACACTAGAAACTACTTACCGTTATTACCTGTGGTGGAGAATCAATTAAAACACAATATTAAAATGATATTCCTTTATTTGTATTTATATCTTACTGTATAATATTTTAATAACAATACTAAAAGGTTAATTTATTACAAGAGACGGGATACAGACGCGCGCACACCGAGCGGACCTCACTTTCCCCCATCTCCCCCGCTCGCTGTATCGCGAATAGATTGCTCTTAACAATAAGGCCGCAACTGCAAAGCGGGCAGTAAATTCTCCCTTCAATTGAGGGAAGAGATACCGTTTTCTTAATAAGTATTTACTTAATCGAGTGAGTATCGAGTGTCCCAGTCGTGTGCGCCTGAGTATCGAGTGTTTGTGTCTATTCTCTATATATACAGTGCAGGGAGCTCCTGGCAGCGTGCAACAAACGTAATTAACATTAGTTATACAGGGTTACTGTCCGATTAGTTCAGGCTGTAAAGAGGTCATTGTACAAATCATACATTTTATTTTAACAAAATCAGACGTCATTCGCTACGACACGTAACGCAGCCACGTTACTTGCGTGGAATTCGCGTGCTATGCGTCGTAAGCCAATATCAAATTCAAAATCGTAACAATTTAGACAATTATATATTTTCGGCAAGGAATTTTCTTTTTCGTAATGCATTTGCCATATATCATGAAAAATCATAACAAATCACAGTCAAAGTCACAAGGTAACTCACAGTCGAGTCCACTTCAAAAGAGTTTTGGAAGTTACACGCAAAGTCATGTTTCACCACATTATATCACATTCCCAAACTCACGCTTTATGAATAAAACACAATTTTTACAAAAAAAAACACTTGAAAAAAATACAATGGGGCGATACGACTCTTTCCGCGTTCCCGCCAAAACAGAAATCTCTGTCGGACTCGAGATCTGTCAAATACTTTTGTCACGATTTTCAGACGGTACCCGCAGCACAAGTTGTTAATGACAGTACAGCGACCTCTATCCAACCGAATGTAATCTTTTGCGATCTGATCGCGTTATTGTTACAAAGACTTAATCGCGCAAAACATTTCATTTTCACACCTCACTTGATGTCAAATGAAGGTATGGTCGAAGATGGTAAACAGATGTAGCCTGGGATGGAACTGACTCTAGTTTGGCTGTCGGAACACACCGTTAGATGCTTGGCGGCAGATGTTCAACTCTCACGTGGCAGCTAGCCAGCCGAGTACTAGAGAGTACGCTACCACCATGCTGCGGTTACCATCACCAGCAGCTCAAGCTCAATAGTTACAGCCAACTGGTTGGTAAGTGGTAATGTGCAAACAAACAAATTTTATTTTATTCTAGTGGGACATACTATACAAAGCAAACAGTTTCTGTGAAAATTAAGTCCAGCAACAAACAAACATTAATTATAGCTATATTATATAGAAGTAGAGAGGTCAGGTTACCGTCGCCGAGGCACATATAACTCCATCAATAAAACATTCAAAAGGCGGTAGTTTTAAACTGTTTTCAACCGACTCCAATGAAAAGGGTCTAGGTTTTCACAAGGTGAGCGGAGCGTCGGTCGCCCAGCCGCAAGATGGGGCGGCGATATTGTCACCGTCGCGGGTCGAACCTGCGCCAGATTGGCACAGGACCGCGGCAGATGGCGTGACAAGAGAAGCCCAGCAGTGGGATAAAGAAGGCTGTGGATGATGGTGGTTTTCACAACCCATTCTTTTATAATTTATCCATCGTAAAGTCAGCTTTTGAGCATCAACTCTCATGATGGTAAGCGACAATGTGGACAAAGACAAAATACGTCTTAGACAACAACTATTTACTGTGACCTTCAAGAGATTTAGATTTTTTTTTTATAATTGACAGGCTAGGTGTTTGACCACAGCTCACCTGATGTTAAGTGACGGTGTGGTCGAAGATGGTAAAGCATGCCTAGCCTGGAATGGAGCTGGCTCTCAAGTGAGGCTGCCGGAACACACTGTTAGATGCTTGAGCGGTTTTCAACTCTCGCGCGGTAGCTAGCCAGCCGAGTACTAGAGAGTACGCTACCACCATGCTGTGTTTTCCTTCACCGGCAGCTCGAGCTCATTGTTGGGGTCTGAACCCACGCCTTTAGGTATGCGAACCGACCGCGCTAACCACTGAATCGCTACAAATTACAGAAACAAAAGTATATTTCTTTGTATTGTGTTCAATAAAGAGTTAATCAATGGATCAAAAATACTTTATTTGATTTTTTTCATGACAAAAGCTATGCTAAGGTCATTTGTAAGGTTGCACACGTTATGTGTGCCTCGGCGAACGCCTTCCCGCTTGTTCATTAAATGCTCGATTCGCTTCCATAAAATTAATAATTAAAAAATTAAATTAATTATCTTTTCCGCTTAATTTTTTTTATTTTAATAATTATTTACAAATACGTCTATTTACACGCAAGATAACAGTTTGAGCCGTAAGGAGATCAAAATGAACAATTTTAATTTAATTTTCACATTTTACATTTACAATATTTTATCTGAGATAGAAATGGAAGTGCTTCGCAAGTTCAAGTTAAAACCGACAACAGTGAAGCAACACGGTACAAGGTTGCGCGCAACGGCAGCACTAGATGGAAAGGAGGTTATCATCGTTAACAACTTTTAACTGCACGATCAGATCGTGCTCTCGATTTTTCATGGATATAAATATTGGAGGACATTACACACAGCGCCATCTGACCCAAAACTAAGCTTGTATTATGGGAACCAAACAGCTGACAGAATACTTAAATACTTTTTTTTATGTAAAAAGTAATGAGACGAACGAGACGCTCTCCTGATGGTAAGAGATAACGCCTGTCCATGACCATCGCAGCGATACACAGAACTTTGAGCAGCAAAACAAAGTCCAGGACATCACTGCTTTAGCGCTCATTACTTTGAGACTTGCGATGGTTAGTCTCAACAGCCCAGTAATGTGCAGTACTCTTCACAGTAATGTTTACACACTACTGCTTGGTAGAATATCTGGTACTACGGTGGTACCTACCTAGACGACCTCCTGCTAAGGAGATCTACCACCAGTACACCCAAACATCGATGTTAGTCACACAAATGTCAGTCCTTGACATTAAATTAGAATATATTTATTTGCTACAAATTGGCATGACATGAATTTTAATATTATCACTTGACAGTATATTTTGAAATTGTTTATTAAATTATAATTTTTTTATATCAATATGACATAATGTTTAATTAAGGGCAGACTGAAGGCACAATCTTTGCAAGAACACCTCGCATAATATTAATAAACTGTATCAGTGTTTTTTTCAATAAATATTTCTGAATCTGAATCATGGGCAGGAATCGAACCCACGCCCTTCAGCTCTCCAAGCACACATACTACCAATGAACCAACAGGGCTGTCGAAATATATCAAAGATTTGGGCATATTTTCTATCTGAAGCCGAAATATTAACTTCACCGTTGTCGTATTTATACACAAATATAAATTTCTTACAAACCTACATTAACAAATTATAACATAAAATTATTAACATCAAAGTATCAGTCTAAATCTCGATCAAGTAGAATCGACTCGTTATATCTACAAATGTTTGTCTATCCTGGTCTGCCGTCCTTACACCGGGAGCGATGTACCGGTAACTCTTACACATCGGGCACCAACCATAAATTTGGTACCCTCGATAGCACTCAACACTACTTAGTCCTTTTGGGAACCAGTCACGCTGAGGTGGGATCATTCGGTATAAGATTTTTATTGTCTGTCTTATCAAATAGATAACAGTTAAAAAAAAGTTGTCAAATGGCTTCTTCAAGGTTTAAAACATGTTTAATTATTGTAAAACCGTTGACGGCCTCATCGCTTAGAGCGATCTCTTCCAGGCAACTGTGGTAAGGATAGAACTCGCTGAGGAGGTAAAAAAGCGACGGGATGTGTTATCAAAAGAAAAACGACAACTAAAATATTTAAGTAGTGTTGTATAACTGATTTTCTTTCACTTGATGTTAAGTGATGGTGTGGTCGAAGATGGTAAAGCACACCGAGCTTGGAATGAAATTGGCTCTAAAGTGAGGCTGCCAGATCACACTGTCAGGTGCTCTGGCGGCAGAGTATTATACTGCCATGATATTGTTTAGTCACGATGTTTTCCTTTACCAGCAGCTCAAGCTCATTGTTCGGATTTGAATTCACGCCCATCGACGTGTGAACCGACCGTGCTAACCACTGAGCTATCATCGCTACAAATAATATGTAATGTGTTTTATGTCGGAAATAAAGTGTTGTCTATTGTCTATTGTTTAATATTATTACTGACTACCCGATGAGTGTTATCGGATGTACGAAATTTGAAAAAATCGCTACTTGGTACCCGATGGGGTAGAATTTCAGACATTTCGCTCTCGGTCTATCACAATTAAGAACTAGATGTCTGCCTCTCTATTCTTTACAAAATGTGAGAAACGAGCGACAAAAATTATACAAATGTCAAACACAGATTAGTTTAGAAAACGTCGGAACAGAATTGACAAAAACATTTACTTAAATTTAAAGTCACGTCCACAGAGATGATATTCTATAGAGATGCCAATCAAAGACTCGCAACACTGCATTGCATCGTTCCAAATATATTGTCAAAATTTAACCGACCAGTGGGATCGATGCAACAACTAATCCAGGCTCTGATGACAATTTTATGACATTTGTTTTTTTTTAATATTATTATTTCTTAATTTTTTACTTGACATTTCCTTTGACATAAATTATGCATGTTTGTTTTAATTTTTGTGTTGTCAAAAATTTGTGTGATTGTGATGTAATTGGTTTGACCGTTTTCTATCTCAATAAATAAATAAATAACGCAAAGAAAACCAATCATAACTTAATTTTCTTTCCATTACTTTCAAACCTTTTTATTTTTAGTTTTTGATTATTTTTTTTTGCTATCTTGCGCGGGCATGCTCCCAGCATACCACGCGGACGCCTCGCGTTTTCCTTCGCGTAGTTCCCGTTCCCGCGGGAATACAGGGATAAAAAGCAGCCTATGTCACCCGGAGATAATGTAGCTTCCCAACGGTAAAAGAATTTTTTGAAATCGGTCCAGTAGTTTCGGAGTCTATTCAATACAAAATCTTTCCACTCTATAATAGTATAGAATAGATTTTATTTTATATTGACAAGTTTGTATTATTGACATACCTTATTTTGACATTTTTGTATTTTTTTTTATTCATTGACATGACTGTAATCAGTGTTTTTAAAACTCATAAAATGACATACACATTTGAAATGTTGAATTGACTCGTAACATTGGTGTTATCAATAAAATATATGTAGGTACTTGTATACATTTGACTCGAGCGCGGAGTTCTCGGGCATCTCTATAGAATACATCTGAGTACATCATACATCTCTTAGTTGGAATCTTGAATAACAAAAACGAGTAATCGTTTGTAAGGATCTAATGTATGGAGAGAGAATCCGTTATATGTCACTTATACAATATAATCGAGCCGGGGTATGAACCCCTGACAGCTGCAGTGAAATCGTAAAAAAATACAACATAATTATTACGTAATTTTGAGTTTCTTTACAATTTAGGGTTCCGTACCCAAAGGGTTAAACGGGACCCCGTTACTAAGACTCCGCTGCCCGTCCGTCACCAGGCTGTATCTCATGAGCCGTGATAGTTAGACAGCTGACATTTTCACAGATGATGTATTTCTGTTGCCGCTATAACAGCAAATACTAAAAAAAAACATTTAAGGGAGGCTCCCATACAACAAACGTGATTTTTTTTGCAGTTTTTATAGATATAGTACGGAACCCTTAGTCCGACTCGCACTTGGCCGGGTTTTTTGTGGTGGACTTTTTTTAATGGTTTTTTTTACAAATTCACTATCGCTGTCAGTGTTTCATCTCAACAAGGCTCGACTGCAAGATTATAAGCGTAGGATGTAATAAGCCGGAAGGGGGTCAACGTATTCATAATTATTATTTATTATCTACTAAAACGGCACAATACGCCAAGTCCTTAAAAGAAAGTCAAAATATACAAATAAATTTCAAAAGATTGTAAAAAAAATTTAGTTAAATCTATTTTCTATAAGTACCTACAAATAAAAATGAATTTTACCACCAATTTTATCACCAAATTGAATAATCCTTTTAATTTCTTAATAAGTAATAAATAACATGAAATTATGACAATATAATCACAATAAGCCATCAATAAATAATAATTATAAACAAATTTTAATAAAGACTCTTTTGAAATTGCGAATAAAATCGGCGGCTAAATATTAACATTTTAACTATTTTTTTTCTAAATTTCGAATTGCTTTTGATGTTAATAATAAAGAGTGAAATGACACCCTTTCCGCTTAGCATGCCCCAAGCTGACAACCTTGTAGTTTGACGACATCGGAAGCTATATAAGTGGCGAGGTACGTTTCGTGTGTGGAGTTTACCTGTGTGCGTTACGCGTAGTTGTTAGGGCTGTGGCCGCGGCTGGAGCCCCCGGAGCCCCCGGCGCCGTACCCGCCCGCCTCCAGCCTGGAACATTACAAAATACAGTTTCAACAAAAAAACCAGATACAACGCTACGTCCAAAATAAGTGGAAGGATTGTGGGCCGCATTTCCACACTAACATTGTAAAGGTGAACGTTTGTGAGCGTGTTTGTATGTTTGTCGCTTCTTCAAGCTCAAACGGCTGAACCAATTTTGATGAAATTTGCTATGGAGGTAGCTTTGCGACGCACTGTTCCAATGAATCAGCGAGGTTTCCGACTAAACCGAAAAAAACATCAATGTATACAGTATTTTAGATTTTTGTAGATTTTTTAAAAACAGTTTCATTGATCTTTATAAAACTTATATGAGACCACCTCTGAAGTATGATCTACCTAGCAAAAAAAGAATCATCAAAATCGATTCACAATTGGCGGAATTATCGCGTGACATACAAAAAATCATACAGTCGGTTAAAAACTGGTAAAAACAATGTTACCTGTAGTCTCGTCGGCGCGGGGAGGGCGAGGGGGACGCGCGCGCCACTGGAACAGACAAAATACTTTGTTTATGTACAAGGTTATCAGCTTAGGGTGTACAAAGCCGGAAGGGGGTCCTAGTGTACGTCATATAAAAAAACTTTAACTATACACAACTTTGGATTCGTAATAAATGAAATAATATTCGTTATAATTATTTATTTTAATTATTACGTAACCAAAACTTTAGTAATTTTTAACCCCGCTCCCCCTAAGTAAGCTAAGCTGATGCCCCTCCCCCCCTCAATAAATAAGTAAATATCAGATCCTCGTGTCCGCCAAATTACCAAAAATAAGCAAAGAAACCCCCCCCCCCACCCCCCCCTTGCTTACATAATATTTGAACGATTCCTTGAAAAAGAGGCAAAAAGTTAAAACTCGGGGCGGCCTGGTCAACTTTTCAAATGTATATAACTATATCAATACTCACGGGCGAGGTGCGGGGGCGAAGGCTCCGCGCGGGGGCCGCGGGGCGTGCGGGGGGCGCCTGGAACACACATGTCATCAATGTCTCAAAGTAATGAGCGCCAAAGCGAACCAAACCAAAACCAAAAACCAAAGTGCGCAGCGTCGGTCGCATCGGACTTCATTTTGCAATGTTCATGGATACGCGTTATTTATTGTTTTCTGTTAACAGGCTAGGTGTTTGACCACAGCTCACCTGAAGCTAAGTTACATTGTAATCTAACATGGTGAACATACCTAGCCTGGAATAGAACTGGCTCTTAATTGTACACACCGTTATACACCACATGCAGATGTCAGCGACTGACATCACATACCGACGTCGGTAACAGAGATATCTACCTATGTCAGCGACTGACATTACATGCCGACGTCAGTAACAGAGATACCTACTAATGTAAGCGACTGATATCACATGTCGATGTCAATAATAGAGATACCTACTGATGTCAGCGACTGACAATACATGCCGACGTCAGCGATCGAGATCACTAACTGACGTCAGCGAACGATATTTAATAATTTAATTTTTAATAATTTAATAATTTATTTATTTGACATAAAACATGGTGTACAGATACATTAAACCATAGGCTCCCGAACTAGTCGGAGACTGTGTGTCAGGAGTCCAGTCCAGTGGCTTCTCCTTTTAGATTAAGATACAATAATAATATTACAGTAAATCAAGTTACATTAAATTAAATAATTTAGAATTTTGAGTATATATAGGGTGTTTCTCTAGACGACGGACATATTTCAAGGGGGTGTTCAGAAAGCGATACTGGACTCAAATACGTCATAAAAACAATACCTTACAATTTGACCTAATTGTCCCACAAACTAATGTAATCAGACACATAACAAATCCAAGTAGGCATAAACAAATCCGGGCGTAAGCTATCTGTGCCTACACGTCGCGCGGCGCGGGCGCAAAGCTGCGGCGGCGTCTGAGGGGGTGGCGCGGGGGTGCGTGCGATTCTCGGGTCAACAGGTCACGCAGTCAGTTCGCCACCTGCGTTCAGCGCGATTACAACGCCGCACCGTCCCGCCGGGTCGCCGCCGCGCCGCATACCGCTCTCGCGTCGAGTGATGATTATTATTATTATTTATCGCTCATCGTGACGATTCCTTATCAATACACCAACGAAGAGTATTGAGATAATTAAGTTGTGTGTGTATGTACAAGAGTACTTTGACAAAATTCCATCCCGCGCGAATACCTAAGTACCTACTCAGGACGAGATATTATTTTTATTATCGGGTCATATTACGAATACGTGTACTTCGTTTAGTCGAACTATTGGACTGTCTCGAGAAATACCTACAGCTACAGCTGATATTAGATGTTTTTGCCTGTTCTAAGCTACGTTGGGACTAACTCAACAAGTTCAATGAACTCTACTTGACGTTGAGTTTTCCTTTTTTGACGTTATACTTAGAAGTATTAGGGAAAATGGGAAAATTTAGGAGAAAGGTACGTATTACACTTGTACTTAACTAACCGATAAGTACATACAAACATCGCGTCTGCTCGAGCGAGCGCGCGGCGCGGGGCGGGCGGGCGACGACCGCTGTACTTGCCTACTCGAACGATAGGCGCGTCGCGCCGCCAGCTGATCAGCTGTTTTTGGTGACCGTGAGTCTTGTAGTCCCGGGACAAAATTTGAACACCAATATCTTTTTAATGCTGGCGTAAATTTTTTTTATTTTATTTTTTTCCGTACTATATAAACCTAAATTATAACGTCATGAAATATGTCCGTCGTCTAGAGAAACATGCTGTATAAAGTTTCCAGTGTTGCCGAAAATAAATATGAATAAAAAAAACATAGCAACGTCAGTAACAGAGATACCTACTAATGTCACCGATTGACATCACGTAACAACGTCAGCGAAAGAATTCAGATGAAAGTGCCGCGCGGCCGCGTCGTGTTACCTGCGTGCGGCGCGGCGGGGTGGTGCGGCGGCGGCGGCGCGGAGGGGGGCGGCACGCGCGCGGCCCCCGCGGGCAGCGTGCCCCCGCGCCGTGACGTCACCTCCCCCCGCCCGTGGAACGACGAGTACGCTGCAAACACACCGTTGACATTTGACGCGTTGCTCGCGCGGGCCGAGCTTCACCTTGACTCATGTCGTGTGACTACGACTGTGACCCAGACTTATCTCACTGGAATTTTCATTATAGAAAACTAGCGGGCCGCCCCGGCTTCGCACGGGAAAACAAAACTCTATTAACAATATAAATATAGGCTATGTCCATCACAGATAATGTAGCATTCTAATGATGAAAGAATTATTAAGATCGGCCCAGTAGTTTCCCAGCCTATTCAATACAAACAAATCTTTCCTCTTTATAACAGTACAAGCGGACGCCTCGCAGTTTCACCCGCGTAGTTCCCGTTCCCGCGAGAATACAGGGATAAAAAGTAGCCTATGTCACCCGGGGATAGCGTAGCTTCCCATCGGTGAAAGAATTTTCGAAATCGGTCCAGTAGTGTCGGAGCCTGTTCAATACAAACAAATCTTTC
The DNA here is from genome assembly GCA_905404145.2 of Biston betularia. Taxonomy (NCBI): domain Eukaryota; kingdom Metazoa; phylum Arthropoda; class Insecta; order Lepidoptera; family Geometridae; genus Biston; species Biston betularia. Next base: position 145,973 of record FR989892.1, on the reverse strand, counting down.
CTCTTTGGAGGTGGTTACCTCTCATGACGGACAGCTCAATGGCGGCGCGCAGCTCGTCCTCGTCGGGTCGCGCGCGCACGCACGACATCGCCTGCAAACACACGCGCAAGTCATGACACGAGCGAGACGCTCCCCTGATGGTAAGAGACAACGCCTGCCCATGACCTTTATTTTATGGTTGACAGTCCATAAATAATAAATAAATATCGTAGGACTATACACACAGCGCCATCTGACCCCAAACTAAGCAAAGCTTGTGTGATGGAAGTCAGATAACTGATAGAATACATAAATACTTTTTTGTAAATACATACAGAACACCCAGACACAGAACAAACATTTGTGTATACCACAAAATGTTTGCCCTGAGTGGGAATCGAACCCACGCCCTACAGCTCTCAAGGCAGATAAACTACCAATGAGCCAACGGGGCTGTCAAAAAAGGTTCACGTCAAAAAAAGGATCACTAGGTTATGTAAAGGCGTGGTCGAAGATGGTAAAGCGCGCCTAGCCTGGAATGGGTACCGACGGCTGGCGGTGCAGTGGTTACCTGTGCGACGGGCGCGTGGTCGCGCGGGCGCGAGCTCTGCTGCGCGGCGCTGTTGCGTTGCGCGCGCGACCCTGCGGGACGAGGTGCTGTTACTACCCTCGCATTCACGCGGTCATAGTTTTGGCGGAGGCGTATTTACATAATATGGGACAGGACGTTTTTGAGAATGACACTTTTAAGGAATGGGACGTTTTGCGACTGAGACGATTTGAGAATGGAACATTTTTCGAAGAGGATTTTTTTTTTTTGTGTAAAATGTAATGAGTCGAAAAGACGCTCTCCTGATGGTAAGAGATAACGCCTGTCCATGACCATCGCAGCGATACACAGAACTTTAAGTAACAAAACAAAGTCCAGGGCATCACTGCTTTGGCGCTCGTTACTTTGAGACTTTTGATAGAGTTAGTCTCAACAGCCCAGTAATTTCGATATTTTGAGACAGACTTATTAAGAATTAGGCATTATGCGAATGGGAAGTTTTGAGACTGAGACGATTTGAGAATGGAACATTTCGCAAATAGGACGTTTTGAAACAGACCTATTAAGAATTAGGCGTTATGTGTAATGAAAGTTTTGAGAATACATTATGCGAAAGGGACGTTTTGAGAACGAGGCATTATGCGAATGAGACGCTTTGCGCCAAAAGAGTTTGGACACAAAACGTCCCATTTTGAATGATATCCCGCGCTTGCTAAATCATCCTTTCCTAAAATTCCCCATCCTAAAAGTCAATAGTTTGCGAAACGTTACATGCAAGTTGCCGGTAAAAAAACAACTGACATTAAAAAAAAAACAATTTATGCAAAGATCATGTCACCACCTACATAGTACTATTTTCTAAAACTAGTATTTTTGGACAGAAGAGTGATGCTATAAAAGAATTTAGAATGACTCGCGGCTCGAGTACTAGACTAGTAGTAGTGTGCGCACCTGGCCTGGGCGTGTGCGTGGCGCCGTCCCCGAGGTCGAGCTGCAGCACCACGCCGCCGTACTCTGCAACGCACACACGCAACACATAATAGTAAACACTCACACACACAAAACCATATACAGACATTATGTCAGCGTCAATTCACAATAGCCGTTTAAAATAGTGACCATAACCTTACAGACAAAATAAAATAGTAATTACACTGATAACACCCCCTCATCATCAAAAATAATAATTATATTGATACCCCCCCCCCCCCCCAATCAGAAATAATAATTGTAATTATATTGATACCTCCCTAATCAGAAATAATAATAGTAATAATTATATTGATACTCCCCCCCCCCCCCAATGAGAAATAATAATTGTAATTACATTGATACTGATACTGATTACTATTATATAGATATTGATACTGATTACTATTATTATTTCTGATGGGGGGGGCCCCATCAGAAATAATAATAGTAATTACATTGATTACCCCCCCCCCCCCCCCCAATCAGAAATAACAATAGTAATAACAATGATCCCCCAACTAAAACAATAATTAGAACCCCCCCCCCTTAATCAATTATAATAATGGTAATTACAATAATCCCCCCCATTTAGATCTAATAAAACAATAATAGTAATAACGTTTCCCGAGGCGTGTACGGCGTGGTGTACTGACCCCAGGGCGGCGGGTGGCGGAAGTAGTCCCGCGCGGTGAGCAGGTGCGTGTTGGCGTTGGGCGCCATGGCGACGTCGGGCACGCACGCGGAGAGGCGCCCGCCCGCGCCCGCGCCTGCGCCCCCGCCCGCGCCCGCGCCCGCCGCGCCGCGCGACCACGACCCCGACGCGCTGCGACTGCGACATCACACCGGGCTCGTCAGTGCCAATCACATGACAGTTCCCACTTCCTATGCTTACTACACAATTATTATAAATGCGAAAGTTTGTTATTCTTTTACGCAAAAACTACTAAAACAAACGATCAATCAAATCTTTCCTCTTCATAACAGTTTATACAACAAACAACACCCAAACTGTATCAGCGTGTTGTACACACAAAGTTGTTTAAGTAAGTTGTGTTGTTGTTGTAAGTTGGGTTGTTTTAAGTTGTGTTGTTGTTGTAAGTTGTGTTGTTGTTGTAAGTTGTGTTGTTGTTGTAAGTTGGGTTGTTGTAAGTTGGGTTGTGTTATTGTTGTGAGTTGTGTTGTTGTTGTAAGTTGTGTTGTTGTTGTTGCATAACCTTGTAGAAAAACATTTTTTTAAATTTCACTCACTACATAAAACGAAACATACATATTTCCGAGTAGTGGGCACGGCTCACCTGTGGTGCGGGTTTTCGGCCCGCGCGGAGTTTTCCCGCCGACTGCACGAATTGCTTCGGGAATTGTCTGCAAATACACGACAATAATTATTACTGAACAGGAATGAGGGGCGTAGCTGCCGCCGTATCAGCCGTATCGATGACACGGGGCCCCCGGGCCACAGGGGCCCCCAACATGTCTTTTTTTTTTAAGTAATGAGACGAACGGGGTGCTCTCCTCGTGGTAAGAGATAACGCGTGTCCATGACCATTGCAGCGATACACAGAACTTTGAGTGACGAAACAAAGTCCGGGCATCGCTGCTTTGGCGCTCATTACTTTGAGACTTTCGATGGTTAGTCTCAACAGCCCAGTAATTTCACGGAACACAGTAATGTGTACACACTACCGCTTGGTAGAATATCTGGTACTGCGGTGGTAGCTACCTAGACGACCTCCTGCTAAGGAGACCTACCACCAAGTATGCGAGTGTATATAAAAGTTGGCGCAGGCCGAGTGTCCAGCCTTAATGTCAGAGTGTACGCACCGTTGGTGAGGTCGTGCTGCCGGAGCGAGCCGGCGGACGCGCAGCGCAGCGCCCCGCCCGACCTGCCGCAACATTACCGTCGAAGATATATCAGATTTGAATATACACAAGAACATAGAGAGCTAGTACCACAAGAGGCGGTCTTATCGCTACAAGCAATCTCTTCTAGGCAACCGTAGCAAAGAAGACGATGGGAGATGCAACAAACGTATAACATACTAGCTGCGCCCCGCGGCGTTACCCGCTACATGTTTTCCGCATAAAAAGTAGCCTATGTGTTAATCCAGGGTGTCAGCTACCTCCATACCAAATTTCATCCAAATCCGTTCAGTAGTTTTTGCGAGCGAGCATAACAAACATCCCTTTGTTTGTTTGTATTTCAAAAATTGTTTCACCGTTGGGAAGCTGCACTATCCCCGGGTGGCATAGGCTACTTTATATCCCTGTATAAAGGGGGCGGAGACGGGAACTGCGCGAGGGAAACCGTGACGCGTCCGCTAGTGTACAATAAAATATTTGTAAGTAATTCATAATGATGAACACAACGACCCCCTTCCGGAGTGGTATAGCATATGGCGGGCACAGACCTGCAACAGTCGGCCGGGTCCGGGGTCCAGGAGTCGTCGCGGTCCGCGCCCGCGGGCGGCACGCGGCGCTCCAGCCGCGGCGTCTCGCACGCACTCGGCACACTACTACCCGCCTCGCTGGAACGTTATTTTTAAACAAAAACCTCAAAAAAACGCAAACAACGCAACTATGTGATTTTTCACCAAAACGAACCTAAAATTGTTTCTTTTTTTTTAAATTTTTTTTTATAGCTGACAGGCTAAGTGTTTGACCACAGCTCACCTGAAGTTAAGTGAAGGCGTGGTCGATGATGGTAAAGCACACCTAGCCTGGAATGGGACTGGCTCTCCAGTGAGGCTGCGGGAGCACACCGTTAGATGCTTGGCGGCAGATGTTCAACTCTCGCGTGGTAGCTAGCCAGCCGAGTACTAGAGAGTGCGCTGCCGCCATGCTGTGGTTTCCTCGCGATGTTTTCCTTCAATACTCAATACTTTATTGCAACATATGTACAGGTTCTTATGGTTATCAATTTAACAATGTTGTCCCTAGTACATATGACCCCATTAGGGTATGGCAAACAATTTTGGTCGAAATATTTAAATTCACCGGCAGCTCGAGCTCATTGTTGGGGGCTTGAACCCACGCCCTTCGGCATGCGAACCTACTTCGAGTTCGAGTTACGTGCTAACCACTGAGCTATCATCGCTACAAAAACAGAACATAACACAAAACAGAATTTAATAATATCATTTTTCACCCCTAAAGAGTATTTTTGCTCTTCGATATCCGAGTGCAAAAGTCGTTTTTATCCGCTAGAGGATAAAGTAAATTTGAATTCAAAACGTCATTAAACCTATTCACTTCTACCTCCATGTGACGAATTTGTCATACAACTATTTTTAATTCGTTAAAAACTCAGACTCGGAACCTCCTCGGTGTACGTTTTCTTTTAATTTGCTTTGCGCGCGCAGTTTTCTTTTCACGTCATATTGTTAATGTAGTAGTTAATACCTGAACTGAAATAAAAGTATCTTGTGATTGTAGAAGATTTCTTTGCATTGAGTCATTTCCTCGCTGAGGCGGGAGACAAGTCACGTGCTGCACTCGAGTGCAGAGATTGTTCGCCTCGTGCTGTTTTGCTTCCCGCGCTAACGCTCAGGATTGTAATTTGAGAATCCTTCGCTCGCTCGCTCATCAACATTGAGCGCGCGGTTATAAAGCAACTTTGCTCTCTTGTATAACAGATAACTATTTTAGATCTATCACATTCGAAAACTAAAAATAAAAACAGTTTTTAATTAAATTTGAAAATTTGTTTCAAGTTAAAACTTTATATGAAAAAATTTTTTTTTCTTAATGTGCAAGTAGTACCGTATAGGCTACCTGCCCACACTGGGCAGCCCTAGTGTGGATTAGTGTTGTTAGTACTCACTTGTCGTCCATGTCTGCTATCAACAGCTCTGCGCACGCGTCGGGTAGAGACATCTCCCGCACGGCGCGCAGCGCGATCTGAGAGGAAATAACATTTTTTTTTGAAAATACGACAATATGTAGGAAGTCCTTCCTGCAAAGGTCTCTCTCAGTTACAGCAAAGTAATCAATGCCAACCGTACGCCTGTTTTTAATCGGTTAAATATGGAAAATACGCCAAGTATTTGCCACATACGGCAAATTCATGCCAAAAACGGCAAATATTTGCCAAGTACGGCAAATTCTTGTCAAATACGGCAAATGGTTGCCAAATACGGCAATATTTAATCAAATCAATTAAATCTTGGAAGACATAAATAAAGACAGTAAATACTTATTTAATGTTGTAATTACTCATAGAATACAGCAAATATATTTATTAGATCATGGTAATTGCCATCCTACCTAATGCGACAAATACCTACTAAATGTCGCAAATAACTACCAAATGCGGCAAATCCCTATCAAATATGGCAAATAACAACTAAATGTATCAAATACTTATCAAATATGGCAAATAACAACTAAATGTATCAAATACTTATCAAATATGGCAAATAACAACTAAATGTATCAAATACTTATCAAATATGGCAAATAACAACTAAATGTATCAAATACTTATCAAATATGGCAAATAACAACTAAATGTATCAAATACTTATCAAATATGGCAAATAACAACTAAATGTATCAAATACTTATCAAATATGGCAAATAACAACTAAATGTATCAAATACTTATCAAATATGGCAAATAACAACTAAATGTATCAAATACTTATCAAATATGGCAAATAACAACTAAATGTATCAAATACTTATCAAATATGGCAAATAACAACTAAATGTATCAAATACTTATCAAATATGGCAAACAACAACTAAATGTATCAAATACTTATCAAATATGGCAAATAACAACTAAATGTATCAAATACTTATCAAATATGGCAAATAACAACTAAATGTATCAAATACTTATCAAATATGGCAAATAACAACTAAATGTATCAAATACTTATCAAATATGGCAAATAACAACTAAATGTATCAAATACTTATCAAATATGGCAAATAACAACTAAATGTATCAAATACTTATCAAATATGGCAAATAACAACTAAATGTATCAAATACTTATCAAATATGGCAAATAACAACTAAATGTATCAAATACTTATCAAATATGGCAAATAACAACTAAATGTATCAAATACTTATCAAATATGGCAAATAACAACTAAATGTATCAAATACTTATCAAATATGGCAAATAACCAAATGTATCAAATACTTAACAATTGCGACAAATACTTACCAAATGTCGCAAATATCAAATGTGGCTAATATCTGTCAAATGTGTCAAATACTCATCAAATGCGGCAAATACCTACCAAATGCGGGAAAATCGAAAGTACGTACTAATTATGTGAAACAGTTATGGAACCGCGGCAGATGGCGCGCGAGTCACACGAGTACGGGGTACCTGTTTGTTGACGTGGTCCCGGTGGTGGTGCAGGCGCGCGGCCGTGCGGGCGGAGGGCGCGGCGCGGAGCTCCCGCGCGCGCGCGCGCAGCGCGGCGGCCGCGCGCGGGGACACGCACGCGCGCGCCGCCGCCCCGCCGCCCGCGCCCGCGCCCGCGCCCGGGGACGGCGGGGACGCGCGCCCCGCGGCCACCTGACGGACATTACCAAACAATCACACTAATATTCTTACAAATACAAATCATTTATTAATAACACCAAAGTTACAGCTCATTTTTCCATTCATATTTAAAAATATCAAAATCATAACATAATTATGTCAAAACAATGAAAATGAAAATAAATAATAATAATAAATATCGCAGGACATTACAGCGCCATCTGACCCCAAACTAAGCAAAGCTTGTACTATGGGAGTCAGATAACTGATAGAATACTTAATTTTTTTTTTTTTTTGTAAATACATACTTATAATACATACAGTACACCCAGACACGGAACAAACATTTGGTTTTATATCACAAAATGCTTGTCCTATAGTGCGTTTCACTAAAGAGTTCCCTTCGTCGTCATGTTGGCAGCCCTGTTCGTCGAAACGTCAAACAGATAGTTTCATTGTTCATTGCTCTAATTGTTTTCAAGTTTTTAATTAGTAAAAAATTTCTAAACATGCCCAAAACACTAAAAAGTGGTGAAAGACAGATGGTGTTAAAAGTCAAATGTTTTTGTGAACGTGAAAAACGGAACAAAGCGCCAATAATCCCTTTGGAATGTGTTCGTAGCCGTGTCGCCGCCATGACAGGTTAGTAAAATAGGGATACCAGGCAGGTCAAATCACTATTCCTCGTTTTTCTTAATGTATATAATAATTATAATTTTATATAGTAACTACATAAACTTTTAGATATGTAGAAAGAATTCAAATATAAAACTAGCAATTGTACTTATTTATTTATATTGTTTTTGAATTTAAAATGTGTCTCCAACAATTGTGTTACAAAATAAATAAAACAATGTGGATTTGTTATTAAGTTAATTTTAACATTTATGGAGTTTTTTTATAAAAACTATTTTTTCAGGTATATCAGAAAAAACAGTCACACAAATTTATAAAGAAGGTGAAGCAGCTGCTAGTACTTCAACAAGAATTTCGACGCCTGGTAAGAGTCGGCCGCGCGATAAACAAATTAAGCTGGATGATTTTGAAATTTGTGCATTACGACATAAAATACATGAATTCTATGCTGTGAGAAAAGAATTACCTACGCTGACCAAATTACTGCATGAAATGCGAAATGATATCGATTTCAAGGGAAGTCGCACTACTTTATGGCGAATAATGAAGAAGATAGGATTTTATTTCCAAAAATGTAAATCAAAAAGAAAAGTTATGATGGAAAGGTACGATATTGTGGCTTGGCGTAGTCGATATTTGAAGCAGTTACGAGAAAATCGTGAAGGAGACCAGCGTCCAGTCATTTATTTAGATGAAACTTACGTTCATTCAACTTACTGTGCAGGTAAATGTTGGCAGAGTGACACAGAAGCAGGCGTTTTATCTTCGGACTCAAAAGGACCACGATGGATTATAGTCCATGCAGGGAGTGAAACCGGTTTTGTACCCAACGCTCAGCTGATTTTTAAATCACAGTCTAAATCCGGAGACTATCACGATGATATGAATCGAGAAAATTTTATGAAATGGATTCAAGAAAAGCTTTTACCGAATCTACCTCCTCAGTCGCTTGTGATTATGGATAATGCTCCCTACCATACAGTGGCACTCAACAAAGCACCAACAATGAACAGTACGAAGTCTCAGATGCAAAACTGGATTGTTAGTAAAGGTCTCGCTTATTTACCAACGATGGTAAAAGCTGAGCTTTATGAAATAATTAAAGACCATAAAGAACCGCCTGTTTACGAAGCAGACACGTTACTGGAGAAACATGGTCATAAAGTGGTAAGGCTCCCGCCTTATCACTGTGATTTAAACCCAATTGAGCTCATATGGAGTCTTTTGAAAAGAAGAATTGCAGAAAAAAATGTTGGACAGGAAGCAAGTCAAATTGTTAAAATAACAGAAGAAGCATTTTTAAGCATATCTGCAGAAGATTGGAAAAAATAATGTGATCATGTCAAGAATATTGAAGACAAATACTACAATGATGGAGTACGTGCAGACGCAGAAATTGACCGATTCATAATTGAAGTAGGAAACGATAGTGACGTTACTTCTTCTGATGATGATACAGGTGGTAGCGACATCTCGGGTGTTGGCCCATTAGTTGAACACAATTATTATAAAAAATAACCATAAACATTTGTTTTATTTTTCAACCTTGTCAATTATATCAATATAGGTAAAATACATAGTTGTATTAAAACTATAGGACTAGGGACCGCAATCTGGTCTGGTGTCATTTTCAATCCGGCTGGATTCCCGCCGATACTTCGGACCAGATGTTAAAAAATAGTATCTACGTTAGTGACATTAAAATTTCCTTAATTTCGAGTAAACATCTTTCTGAAAAAGTAGCAACACTGGTTTCGTAACTACCAACATGACGACGAAGGGAACTCTTTCGTGAAACGATCTATAGGTGGGAATCGAAGCCACGCCCCACAGCTCTTGAAGCAGACATGCTACCAATGAGCCAACAGGGCTGTCAAATGTCAAGTGTCAAATGTCAATGAAGTTATATGTCATATATAAAAAAATTATGTCAATATAATTAAATGTCCATAAAAACAAACACATTATAATTACTTACTAGTAATTCAATAATCTCTTAGTTTTAAATAATCGTCAAAGTCATAGAACAGTTATTAGTGTTACATCTCCCGTCTGTTTCTTATGTTATCTATCGTGTTTTTCTTTACTTGGTTACCTGGAAGAGATCGCTGTTAGCGATAAGGCCGGCACTAGTTCATAAGGTTCTTTTGTTCTCTGTACTTTTTTCTTTTGTACAATAATCTATCTATCTAAATGTGAAAGTTTGGATGGATGTTTGTTACTCTTTCACACAAAAACTACTGAACGGATTTGTATGAAATTTGGTATGGAGATAGCTGAGACCCTGGATTAACACATAGGTTACTTTTTATTCCTGTATTCCCACGGGAACGGGAACTACGCGGGTGAAACCGCGCCATCTGAGCCCAAACTAAGCAAAGCTTGCTATGGAAGTCAGATAACTGATGGAATACTTGAATAGTTTGGGAGGCGTTACGGGACCAGCGTGTGTCGTACCATGTACAGGGTGTCCGGTATCCGCTGCATGTACTGGGCGCGGCGCGCGCGCGCCACCTCGGCCTCCGGCACCGCCTGCTCCGCCAGCAGCGCCTGTCCGATTATACAAGGGGTTTAAAATTTTACATTTTGAAATTTATGAAATCCCACTAATATTATAAATGTGAATCTTTGGATGGATGGATGGATGGATGGATGGGTGGATGGATGGATGGATGGATGGATGGATGGATGGATGGATGGATGGATGGATGGATGTTTGTTGCTCTTTCACGCAAAAAAATACTGAACAGATTTGGATAACTTTTGGTATGGAGGTAGTTGACACCCGGGATTAACACATAGGCTACTTTTATCCCGAAATCATGTAGCGGGTAACACCGCGGGGCGGAACTAGTTACAGAATATATTGACCTTTATCTCGTCGAGATAGGGCAGGAAGCAGCGCGCGGGGCGGTTGGCGCCGCGGCCCAGCCACGCGCCCGCGCTGGAGCCCTCCTCGCCGGCGGCGGGCGGCGGCGGCACGATGCCCCGCCGCACCAACTACCCGCAAAAAATACATTACACAAACAAAATTAAAAATATATAAATTACGGCTGGGCTGGTCTGATGATGAAGCCGGAAGGTGGGCGGTTCGTTGGGACTACTCTGCTGCCCGTAAATTTACAAGATTGCAAAATACGCAATCTTATAAATTTCTTCCTTTTCTCAGAGCAGTTCAGGGCGTTTTCAACCCCATATAACTCTCTTGTACGCAAAACTAGAAGCCCGATTTCTTTTACATGGAAGACATATTTATTCCAGTTATTTAGGTTCTAAAATCAAACTAATGAACTGATTTTAATGAGATTAGTAAAAGTAATGAGACGAACTACACGCTCTCCGGATGGTAAGAGATAACGCCTGTCCATGACCATTGCAGCGATACACAGAACTTTGAGTAAGCAAAACAAAGTCCGGGCATCGCTGCTTTGGTGCTCATTACTTTGAAACTCGATGGTTAGTCTCGACAGCTCTGTAATTACTATGGAAGCAAATGCCGCCAAGCAGTAGTGTGTAAACATACTATGCAGCGACATTACTGGGCTGTAGAGACTAACTATCGCAAGTCTCAAAGTAATGAGCGCCGAAGCAGCGATGCCCTAAACATTGTTTTCTTACTCTCAAAATTCTGGGTATCGCTGCAATGATCACGGACAAGCGTTGTCTCTTACCATCAGGAGAGCGTCTCGTTCGTCTCAAAGTTGAGAACAGTACTCCATACGAGATCAAACTTGTGCACATTGTGTTTCACCTGGTTCAGGAGTTCGTTGTCGCGCGGTACGTGCTCGGTGCGCACGTGCTGCACGAGCGGCGCGAGGACGTCGCGCAGCGCGGCGTCGCTGAGCGACCGACGCCGCGCGCCGCGCCGCGACACCGAGTGCGCCGTGTGCCACACCACATTCGGCTCTACAATGTGATTTAAATCAGTAACCTGCTTTCCATACCCGCATGTTGCTTGGAAGAGATCGCTTTCAGCGATAAGACCGCCACTTGTGACACTAGCTCATTCTTGTGTGCACAATAAAGAATTTCTATCTATCTATGTATAATGCTTATTTTGTTTAAGAAAACTAGTCACCAAAAGCATTGAAGCTTTTAAATGCGGAAAGGTTCGTTTCTCCATAGCAGAGCACAGGGTACGAAGAATCGAAAATTTACCAAAAAAGAAACGCCATCTGTTAATTTAGCACTGAACTACTACGACGTGACTAAACACTCTCAAATAGTACGAAACACGCACAGAGAGTGGCGCCATCTTGTTCTTCCAGCACGTCAATAGGAAATAGTTCAAAGAATAGTTCTGTTTTCGGTACGAGATAATGCCACTAAATAGATATTTTCTCTGTACATATTTCGGATAAGTACCTTCGTAGTATTAGATATTCCGCCGCCAAGCAGTAGTGTGTAAACATTACTGTGTTCCGGTTTGAAGGGTACTGCAGCGACATTACTGGGCTGTTGAGCCTCACTTTCACTCACTCATTTTATCTCAAAGTAATGATCGCAAAAGCAGCGTTGCCATGTTGTGATACTCAAAGTTCTGTGTATCGCTGCAATGGTCATGAACATGCGTTATCTCTTACCATCAGGAGAGCGTCTCGTTAGTTTAATTACTTGTATATTAAAAAAAACATATTTACTCGGAGTAACAATGAAATTTGGAACGAGGAAAGAATGGTCAACTCTATCATACGCTTCACTTAAAGCGACGACGAAAATCTCTTCGGGAAAGCGTAAGCCTTAGGCGATCTATGTTTTTTCACACCTTCTGTTTTTCTAGCGGCTTTTAGAATAAGATTACTTTGAGCGTATTCAGATCTATTACATTTCTACCTTGAAATATGAATTAACCCAAAGTAATGCATTTTGATCTCTTACTATCTTTAGCGCTAGAAAGATTAATTTGAGCACCCATTTTATTCTTAAATTAGAAGAAAATATATAATGAGTGCTAAGATAGATAGATAGATATAACTCTTTATTGTGCACATCAAGTAAAGAGTACAGAGAACAAAAAACCTTATTAACTAGTGACACAAGTGGCGGCCTTATCGCTAACAGCGATCTCTTTCAGGCAACCAAGAAAAGAAAAATACGATAGAAAGCTTAAGAAACAGACGGGAGATGTAACACTAATAAGAAATAAAAATAAAATAAAAATTAAACATAAGATGTCGTTGCGGTCAAAAGGAAGGTCTTTCAATGCATTATATTCCGAACTCTTGTGTTTATGTGAATCTTCGTTCTAAGGGTTACCTCAAGGTAATATGTTCGGACATCAATTCTTGTAACCTCGCTTGGTGCTCGTGATTTTAGGGTTACCTCAAGGCGGTATCTCCGCTCCTCTTTCATTCTTAGTCCTTACCTTCGTTCAGAGGGATACCTCAATACAGTACCTTCAGCCTATTCTTACCTACAAGGTTACCTCAGGGTATAACAATCGGCCCTTTATTTTTCGTGTAATGATTGGTTACCTCGTTGCTTGTGCTTGTGGTCGGCGCCCCACTTGAGCAGCGCGCGCAGTGCGGCGGGCTCGCTGGCCTGCAGGAAGGGCGAGGCGAGCGCGGCCGCCAGCGCGCTGCCAGGGATGCTCGCCGCGCCGCCGCTCGACGCGATCGACACGAACTCGTCCCGCAAGTAACGCATCGCCTGTCTGCGCATACCCAGACAATGCCACGAATATCATAAATGTGAAAGTTTGGATGGATGTTTGTTACTCTTTCACGCAAAAACTACTGAACGGATTTGGATGAAATTTGGTATGGAGATAGCCGAGACTCTGGATTAACACTCTGGATTAACTCTGGATTAGGCTACTTTTTATCCCGAAAACATGTAGCGGGTGACACCGCGGGGCCGCTGCAATGGTCATGGGCATACGTTATCACTTACCATCAGGAGAGCATATCGTTCGTCTAATATTTTAAAATAAGGCATTCGGCGCCTCGCGTCGCTGGTGATGTTACCTGTGCACCCACTGGCTGGCGTGGGTGGCGGAGGCCCACCGCAGCACGTGCGGCAGCGTGTCGGGCGTCAGGGCTTCGGCGATGGCGTCCTCACAGCCCTGCACCACTATCGGCATCTCCAGGAATCTGAGACCAGACTTATTCTTTTTAACCGACTCAAAAAAGGGGAAGGATTTCAATTCGATTATGTTTTTTTTTTAAATTTTATGGTTGATAGGCTAGCTGATGTTAAGTGACGGTGTGGTCGAAAATGGTATACACACATACCACGGAATGAAACTAAAAATGTCTATAACTTGTTTTATTAATGTTATGCGATCATTCCGCCAATTTTACTTCATAGCTTCATTTTTCTAGATCAGGTAAAGGTTGTCTTCGGACGAATCAACTCGTATAATTGGGATAGAACTTCATTTAAGATAAGTTCGTTTGATGATTATTTTTTTGTTTGGTAGATCATACTTCATAAATTCCATATTAATTTTATCGAAATCAATCGAGTATTTTTTAAAAATCAACAAAAATATAAAAAATTGTATACAACGATGATATTTTCGTTTGGTCGGAAACCTCGCTGTTTCATTGGAGCAGCGCGTTTAGTTGGCCCAAGGATCGTGAAGCCAGTTATTTTTAATAAAAAAAAATAATTAAAAAAAATTGACATAAACTTAAAATCCAAAACAAATTAAGACAAAAAAAAAAGTAATTAAAATAACCACAAGTATTTATACCCTCTTTTCTATAAACTAAATAAAATTTGAACACTATTTTGACGATATATTTGAAATGTCATTACGGAATTGAGAGTTTTTTTTTTCTATGGTTTTGGCGTCGCATTTTAGCATTTGCCAGTGTCAAGTATTTATATATTTTCAAGTTAAATAAGTGTCCTCGTAGCTAGTTATAGTTAAAGTCCAGTCTTAGTCAAGTCCAGTCCGTGTCAGTCAAGTCCAGTCATTCTTTAGTAAAGCAGTGGCGACTTTACTATAAAGCTTCGATGGAGTTTCGGAAGCAACACGAAAACTCATGTTTCACCACATTATATCATTTGCCCACACTCGCGCTTGTGATTCGGCACTTTATGAATAAAACACCACCATTTTTATGCATAAACACTCGACAAAACACTAGTTTTGGGAAAAAATACAACGGAGCGACACGACTCTTCCCGCGTTCCCGCCAAAACTCAAATTGTGAGTTGCTTACCGCGCGATCTCGTACAGCTGGAAGGCGTCGTCGAGCCCGGCCGCCGTGAGCCGCCCCCCGCGCGCCACGCCCGCCCACGCCTGCACACACGCAAACATGCAAACACGGCTTCGAACATAACCCTTGCTTATTGTAACGATGGCAGCGCAGTGGTTAGCGCAGACGGGTCACGTTTTACCGCGACCGTATCCGTGTCAATGTGAAACACAATTTATCCCACTAAATATTATAAATGTGAAAGTTTGGATGGATGTTTATGACTCTTTCACGCAAAAACTACTGAACGGATTTGGATGAAATTTGGTATGGAGGTAGCTGACACCCTGGATTAACACATAGGCTACTTTTTATCCCGAAAACATGTAGCGAGTAACACCGAGAGGCGCAGCTAGTAAGTCATATAAATATAGAAATAAATATATATAATTAACAATTGAACTAACTTTGATTAAATTTAAAACTTACCGTAGTAGAAGTGTTGTTGGCAGTAGTGGGCAAAGATGTATTCCGACCGATTAGTGTCAGGTCGACCTGAAACATCGCAGTAGACGTATGTTTGTACTGGGTTACGCAGAACGGTAGCATTAAGCCGAAAGGAGCCCACAAGTCATTGAAAATAACTTTTACTAAGAGGCCAACTATGAAACTGCAAAAATCAAATATTTCATTGTAGTGTTAGTGTAAAAGTTGTTGTGACATCCAGGCCAGGTGCGTTTACCATCATCAATTTCAAATGAGCTGTGTTCAAACACCTAGCCTGTAGAAAAAAAATCCTACAGAAACAATTATACCTGATCAGTATAGGCGGCGTGTAGTAGTGCGCGAGCGAATCTGCGCGGGAGAACTTTCTCGTCGACGCAGACCGCTCCCCCCGCCGCCGCACCCCGCCGCGACATGACGCTCCTGAAAGTATGATACACCCGTTGTTGATAGAATTGAAAAAAAAAAAAAAAAAATTACGTGACTAAAAGTGATGGCTAAAACTCGTTGCTAAAGTTATGGCTAAAACCGTAGCTAAACGTGATGGCTGAAATGGTAGCTTAACGTGATGGCTAAAACCGTAGCTAAACGTCTTATCCCTTCCCACGAGCGACGTCACTACCTCCAGTGACGTGACGTCGCTACCTCCAGTGACATGACGTAACTACTTTCTGTGACGTGACGTCCTACCTCCAGTGACGAGACGTCACTACCTCCAGTGACATGACGTCACTACCTCCAGTGACATGACGTCACTACCTCCAGTGACGTGACGTCACTACCTCTTGCGACGTGATGTTACTTCCCGATGTGACATTACCTAAAGAATCTGCTCCGTGCGGCGAGCAGCACCCGATGGCACGGCAGCTCGAGCGCGGACCGGAAGCCGTAGGTGGCGCCGCATCCGCCCTCCAACCGGAACACCAACTTTGCGTCGCACATCTCTCCTGTACCAGCCGCCAACGTTAGTTAACATTTGACAACCGATATGATGACAAATAGAACATATGGAAGTATGTGCTATGTTGACATCTTCCTTTATCCTTCAATGACTTACATAACAAGTTATTCAAAAAAACGATGTTTGGTAAAGGGGACTTTCATTGCTACACTCATCTTCAGATCAGAAGCGATAGCGCGCTTTTACGTCAACGATATCAATATTTAACAATACAATGTCAATACTTGACAAAGCGTTGATTGATGATACGATGTCAATACTTGACAAAGCGTTGATTGATGATACGATGTCAATACTTGACAAAGCGTTGATTGATGGTACGATGTCAATACTTGACAAAGCGTTGATTGATGATACGATGTCAATACTTGACAAAGCGTTGATTGATGATACGATGTCAATACTTGACAAAGCGTTGATTGATGATACGATGTCAATACTTGACAAAGCCTTAATGAACAATACGATGCCAATACGTGACAAAGCATTGATTGATGATACAATGTCTATACTTTACAAAGCCCTAATAAACAATACGATGTCAATACTTAACAAAGCGTTGATTGATGATACGATGTCAATACTTTACAAAGCCCTAATAAACAATACGATGTCAATACTTAACAAAGCGTTGATTGATGATACGATGTCAATACTTTACAAAGCCCTAATAAACAATACGATGTCAATACTTAACAAAGCGTTGATTGATGATACGATGTCAATACTTTACAAAGCCCTAATAAACAATACGATGTCAATACAAAGCAATTCAAAGCGTTAATTGATGATACGATGTCAATTTTTTTTTTTTTTATGTGAAAAATAATGAGACGAACGAGACGCTCTTCTGATGGTAAGAGATAACGCTTGTCCGTGACCATTGCAGCGATACACAGAACTCTGAGTAACAAAACAAAGTCTAGGGCATCGCCGCTTTGGCGCTCATTACTTTGAGACTTGCGATGGTTAGTCTCAACAGCCCAGTAATTTCACTACCTGCAGTCACCTTCAAACTAGAACACAGTAATGTTTACACACTACTGCTTGGCGGCAGAATATCTGGTACTGCGGTGGTACCAACCTAGATGACCTCCTGCTAAGGAGATCTACCACCAAGTAAATACTTGACAATGGGTTAATTAACAATACGATGTCAATATTTAAAATCTTTCATACGCGAGTCCGTTGTCAGTCCAAACACCTAGTTATTACTTTCACTGAATGCTCTGCTCGGTCAGTATGCTCACCGGAGTCAAGCAGGTACCGCATGGAGGTGGGCAGCGGGTCGCGAGTGACCGCGAGTAGTTGTGTGGCGCGGCGGACGGCGCCGCGACGCACCGCGCACCCGCATCCGCCGCCCGCTTCGCTGCGACACGCTGAGGACACAGTTTTTTTTATATGTTGACAGGTTAGGTGTTTGACCTAAGCTCACCTCATGTTAAGTGACTGTGTGGTCGAAGATTTGTTTTTTGTGTTACAAAATTCTTTCTTTCATTATTACCTGTGCTGCGAATAAACAGCACATTGTAATAATTGTATATAATATAACAAAAAAAATACAAAAAGTATTCAGTCACGTGACCGTGAACACCAAACAGATGACGTCACGCCGTTCGAAACGCCATTTCTATCGCTGACATTTTCGTAGAACAACTGCCATAGAGACATAAGTTTTCGCACGGCGTGACGTCATTCAGACACCACTAGAATCTGTTTTCGCGGCGAATTCTTGTTTGAAATTCTTCTATTTTTACTATAATCCCAATAATTTTATAAATGTGAAAGTTTGGATGGATAGATGGATGTTTGTTAGCTCCTTCACGCAAAAACTACTGAACATATTTGGATGAAATTTAGTATGGAGGTAGCTGATATCCCGGATTAACATATAGTCTATTTTTTAACCCGAAAACATGTAGCGGGTAACACCGCGGGGCGCAACTAGTGTAACCCAAAAAAAGAACTTACTGTTTGTGTTATCGACCAAATCCAAGTCGCCATCTGTGTGCTCGTTGCTGTCGTACTCTGAAACGAAAACAAGTGGTATGAAAAAGTTTGACTAATCGAATACTAGATGGCGTTAGGAGTCACACGTAAATAATTCATCGCTTCATACATTAAAAACATGTCTAATTGTCTATCTACACTATTATAAAGAGGAAAGATTTGTTTATATTGAACAGGCTCCGAAACTACAGGGCCGATTCCAAAAATTGTTTCACCGTTGGAAAGCTACACTATCTCCGGGTGACATAGGCTACTTTTTATCCCTGTATTCCCACCCCCGTGGGAATACAGGGATAAAAAGTAGCCCGCGGTGTCACCCGCGTAGTTCCCGTCCCCACGGGAACTACGCGCGTGAAACCGCGAGGCGTCCGCTAGTTAACAATATGGCTTTATCAAGAGTCTATGCCAATTGCATTTGTTAGGAGAAACACAAGAGGATAATTATCTTATTTTAATGAATTTTTTGTTTAATTTGTTTCAGTTTTTAAGTTTATGTCAAATTTTAGTTTTAGATATAATAATAATATATAAAGATTCGGTAAATTGTTGTCAAGTTAATCAAATGTAAATCCTCATCACTGTAAGTTGTGACTGGAACGACTGTTAAGCGGAAATAAATTAAATATATACCTTGAATATTCAAAATTAACTTCCGCAAAGTAACGCCTGAATCAATTATATGGAGAGAGTTTCTCGCCATCTGACCCTGAACGGGCGCCTAGCCATCCACATCGGCGAAAGACTAACCACCTGTTGGGAGTTTTGGCGGGAACGCGGGAAGAGTCGCGTCGCTCCGTTGTATTTTTATCCAAAACTAGTGTTTTGTCGAGTGTTTATGCAAAAAAATGGTGGTGTTTTATTCATAAAGTGCTGAATTACAAGCGTGTGTGGGAAAATGATATAATGTGGTGAAAAATGACTTTTCGTGTTGCTTCCAAAACTCCATCGAAGCTTTATAGTAAAGTCACCACTACTTTACTAAAGCATGACTGGACTTGACTGACACGAACTGTACTTGACCAAGACTGGACTTTGACTATAACTTTAGCTACGAGGACACTTATTTAACTTTTGAAACTTGAAAATATATAAATACTTGACACTGGCGAATGCTGAAACGCGACGCCAAAACCAAAGAAAAAAAACCGCCTGTTGTGAGGTTGGATAGCAAGCCGCCTCAAACCATCGACTAGGTTCGGATGACGCCTGGCTATTCCGCCCGAGCAACCGCGGAACTCACTTGGAGCGATCCGCCGGCTGTCCGGCCCTATCGGGGGAACCCACGCTGTGCACCTATGTTCCCTACCTTCCCTAGCGACCCTAACCTACCGTATACAGTGAATATATACTTAGATAGATAGGTACAGGATACCTGGTGCCGTGAGACCTAGCGGCAACAGGCGGAAGGGGAAGGAATACAGGAGGAGGTACGATGTTCCACTGTCGTGACGCAGGCTCACGCCACGGTCACAGAAGGTGACGGTGCTAATAGTCTTGCCACAGTGGAGGGATGAGACAGGTACACCCGCCCGCCCAGCGGACACTTGCCGGGCAAACTAAGCAAAGGTTGTACTACGCCCAACAGGGCTGTCAACACGGCTACAAGTTGGAGGTTATCGAGGATACTAGATGGCAGCACTCACTGTTGTGGTGGCGGCAGTGGCGGCGCGGGGCGTTCCCGCCCGAGTACAGCGCCAGCAGCGCCGCGTCGGCCTCCTCGCGCGACAGCGCCGCGCACGCGCCCTCCAGCGGCACCCGGCTGCACGACGGCGGGTAGCGCTGCAGCAGCTCGCGGAAGTAGTCGGAGCGCGCGGCCAGCACGGCGCGGTGCGCGCACAGCGACCAGCCGCCGCCCACCACCTCCACGTCGCACCACCACCTGCCGCACACTCCAATTAGTGCACTCCAAGACAAGCGCCATCTGCCATCTGTTGGCGCCGCGCTACACTACGTAGTGGGCGACGTCAAGCGCGAAACACGCATAGACAGTGGCGCCATCTATACCTCAGCATGGCCAAAATACTAAATAACCCGATTTATTTTACAATGTTCATAACACACAAAATAAATTAATAAATACTGATAGAATACTTAGATAGTTTTAGTTACTTAGATTTTTTTTGTACATACATACTAACAATACATACAGTACACCCAGACACAGAACAAAGCATTTGCTTATACCACAAAATGCTTGTTCTGGGTGGGAATCGAACCCACGCCCTTCAACTCTTGGAGCAGACATACTACCAAATGAACCAACATGGCTGTTCAATAGAATGTAATAATATTAATTTCAAATTTAAATACACATTTTTTCAGATCTGTATCACATTTTTTTTCATGGTTGACAAGCTACATGTTTGACCACAGCTCACCTGATGTTAAGTGAAGGTGTGGTCGAAGATGGTACAGCACACCTAGCCTGGAATGGAACTGACTCAAGGCTGCCGGAACAACATGCTTGGCGGCAGATGTTCAACTCTCGTGTGGTAGCTAGCCAGCCGAGACCTAGAGAGTACGCTACCACCATGCTATGGTTTCCTCACGTTTTTCCTTCACCAGCAGCTCGAGCTCATTGTTGGGGTTTGAACCCACGCCCTTCGGTATGCGAACCTACCGCGCTAACCACTGAGCTATCATCGCTACATCTCGAAGGTCAGCGAACACCATCCATGGAACAGGTGATATTTTTCACGATGACATAGTCTTGCCGTTAGTGAATGTAGCCGTAGCCAGGTCGCAGGCACTGACCGGTCGGTGTAGACGTGCGCCATGGCGATGTGCAGCGCGGGCGCGGGCTCGCGCGCCAGCTCCGCCTGCGTGGCCAGGTCGCGCAGCGCGGCGCCCGCCTCCAGCTCCTCGCACAGCAGGAACACCTCCGCCAGCCGCCACTCGCTCACCACGGACCGGATGTAGCGCGCGTGCTCGCAACCTGACACACGAGGACAATGCTTACTGCTTGCTAGCGAGAACAGAATACACTTATTGCTAGTTGGTAGCGAGGAGAGAAAACATTTATTGCTAGTCGGTAGCGAGTTGGGAAAACACTCATTACTAGTTGGTTGTGAGAAAGGAAAACACAGATTGCTAGTTTGTAGCGAAAAGGGAAAACATTTATTGCTAGTTGGTAGCGAGGAGAGAAAACATTTATTGCTAGTTGGTAGCGAGGAGAGAAAACATTTATTGCTAGTCGGTAGCGAGTTGGGAAAACACTCATTACTAGTTGGTTGTGAGAAAGGAAAACACAGATTGCTAGTTTGTAGCGAAAAGGGAAAACATTTATTGCTAGTTGGTAGCGAGGAGAGAAAACATTTATTGCTAGTTGGTAGCGAGGAGAGAAAACATTTATTGCTAGTCGGTAGCGAGTTGGTAAAACACTCATTACTAGTTGGTTGTGAGAAAGGAAAACACAGATTGCTAGTTTGTAGCGAAAAGGGAAAACATTTATTGCTAGTTGGTAGCGAGGAGAGAAAACATTTATTGCTAGTTGGTAGCGAGGAGAGAAAACATTTATTGCTAGTCGGTAGCGAGTTGGGAAAACACTCATTACTAGTTGGTTGTGAGAAAGGAAAACACAGATTGCTAGTTTGTAGCGAAAAGGGAAAACATTTATTGCTAGTTGGTAGCGAGGAGAGAAAACATTTATTGCTAGTTGGTAGCGAGGAGAGAAAACATTTATTGCTAGTCGGTAGCGAGTTGGTAAAACACTCATTACTAGTTGGTTGTGAGAAAGGAAAACACAGATTGCTAGTTTGTAGCGAAAAGGGAAAACATTTATTGCTAGTTGGTAGCGAGGAGAGAAAACATTTATTGCTAGTTGGTAGCGAGGAGAGAAAACATTTATTGCTAGTCGGTAGCGAGTTGGGAAAACACTCATTACTAGTTGGTTGTGAGAAAGGAAAACACAGATTGCTAGTTTGTAGCGAAAAGGGAAAACATTTATTGCTAGTTGGTAGCGACAAGAAAAAATAATTTCATGGCATTCCATTCTCAAAACAAAAACATTAAAAAAAAATGGTATTGTTAAAATTTCATATAGGCAGTGATCGCTTTTAGCGATAAGGTCGCCACTAGTTACACATATTACTCAAGTTTATTTTTCTCCTATGTTACTAGCCACTGGCACATCTATATACTATACTAGTAGCTCGCCCCGGCTTCGCACGGGAAAACAAAACTCGATTAACAATATAAATATAGGCTATGTCCATCACAGATAATGTAGCATTCTAATGATGAAGGAATTATTAAGATCGGCCCAGTAGTTTCGGAGCCTGTTCAATACAAACAGGCAATGCAACATTAGCGCAGATAATATTATAAAGAGGTGAAGTGAGTTTGCAGGGTGAAATCTCTGGATCTACTGAACCGATTTGGAAAATTCTTTTACCAATAGAAAGCCACGTTATTTGTGAGTGTTATATATATAAATGTCGACCCGTGTGAAGCCGGGGCGGGCCGCTAGTGGCGGTGGAGGTACCTCTGTCGGGGCGCGCGTCGCGCGGGCGGCGCGCCGCGTTGGCGAGGCGCCGGCGCAGCGTGCCCAGAGCCGCTCCGCCAGCTTTTTTCTTGCGCTCCCTGGCAAATACACCCTCTTTATATACTACTCACAAACATTGCTTCATATACAACTCCTAGTATTATTTATTTTATAAGTAATAAATGTTTAAGTCAACACACCAATACACCTCCAAATACACTCTCTTTCACTCTCGCATACATACAATCACACGCACACACACACACACACACACCCTATATTATTTTATCGATATACATAGATATAGAAGAGCGGGATCTTCTGCCACAGGTATTCTTTATACTTACCAGAAGGTCCCAACCTAGTATTTTGTAATAGAAACTGGTAAATGTAATAAATAATTTTTCATTTTTCATTTTTTCATTTTTTTCCTAGTTAAAGTTGATAGCTCAGTGGTTAGCGCGGTAGGTTCGCATCCCGAAGGGCGCGGGTTCAAACCCCAACAATGAGCTCGAGCTGCCGGTGAAGGAAAACATCGTGAGGAAACCACAGCATGGTGGTAGCGTACTCTCTAGTACTCGGCTGGCTAGCTACCACGCGAGAGTTGAACATCTGCCGCCAAGCATCCAACGGTGTGTTCCGGCAGCCTCACTTGTAAGGCAATTCCATTGCAGTGTAAGTGTGTTTACCATTTTTGACCACACCTTCACTTAACATCAGGTGAGCTGTGGTCAAACACCTAACCATTAAAAAAAATAAAGTTTCCGCAGCCTAGAGACCGTTTTAAGTCAGCGGCAACTTAGAAAAGACGCCGCGGGATTCGAACCGAGGACCTCCCAATTGAAAGGCAGAGTCTGGTTGTTTGAGTTTAAATCAATACACGTTGCTTATAACAACAGTTTCTGGTCTTCTTTTTTTTTTTTTTTTTGACAGACTAGGTATTTGACCACAGCTCACCTGATGTTAAGTGACGGTGTGGTCGAAGATGGTAAAGCACACCTAGCCTGGAATAGAACTAGCTCTCAAGTATGAGGCTGCCGGAACACACCGTTAGATGCTTGGCGGCGGATTTTCAACTTGAGGGTGGTAGCTAGCCAGCCGAGTACTAGAAAGTACCCTACCACCATGCTTTGGTTTCCTCACGATGTTTTCCTTCACCGGCAGCTCAAGCTCATTGTTGGGGTTTGAACCCACGCCCTTCGGCATGCGAACCGACCGCACTAACCACTGAGCTATCATCGCTACAAAATTGTCTGCCTACTTTTGTCTTACATAACGTATGATGGTTGGTTAATGACGTATTGTGGTGGATGTACACCAAGGAGTTTTTATACTTTTTGTAAGTAAAATAAATAATAATAATAAATATCGCAGGACATTGCACACAGCGCCATCTGACCCCAAACTAAGCAAACCTTGTGCTATGGAAGACAGATAACTGATAGAATACTTAAATACTTTTTTTTTTTGTAAATACATACTTATAATACATACAGTACACCCAGACACAGAACAAACATCGATGTTAGTCACACAAATGTTAGTTCTGAGTGGGAATCGAACCCACGCCCTTCAGCTCTCGAAGCAGACACACTACCAATGAACCAGCCGGGCTGTCAAGTGGCCTGTTTGTTACTTTTGTGTCGTGCGCTTGGCCGATGGTCTTCTGTTTCGGAGCGTGGTTTTTGTAAAATAAATGGTTTAAATAGAAAAGCATTGCGCTGTGTTATTTTAATTTAAATACACATTACGTATGCAGCGCGCAGCATACTGGGCGTGAGGTTATTAGACCGCATAAAGAACTCAGTGCTGCGCTCCAAAACTCAGATCATTGACGTGACTCGAAAAGCTGCCATGCTAAAGTGGGACTGGGCTGGACACGTCTGCCGAATGCCAGGAGCTGTGGGCGAAAACGACCACCGACTGGGTCCCGGAGGTTAAACGGCCACCAGGCCGGCCTAAAAGGCGGTGGAAAGATGAGCTCGATGCCCACAATAAAGAGTGCACAACAGCACACAACAGAGAAGGGGGAAGGTGTGGAAGGGGGGGGGGAGAGGCCTTTGCCCAGCAGTGGGACAAAATGGGCTAAATAATAAAAAAATTAGGTATGTGGTACATTACGTTCTAATCCTCGTTCCTCATTAAACAGATTCCTAACAGATAGAAAAAAACCTGTTAAAAAGTAACAGTTCCTTACGAGATGCATTGTGCAGTACTGACCGTATGACATCCGCCATGGTGGGAGGCGCGGTCGGCAAGCCGCCGCCGTCGCACGCCTCGCCCTCCTGCGCAGACACCACATGCCACATGTTACGGCTACTTACTCGGTGGTAGATCTCCTTAGCGGGAGGCCGTCTAGGTAGGCACCACCGCAGTACCAGATATTCTGCCAAGCAGTAGTGTGTAAACAATACTGTGAAGGGTACTGCAGCCACATTACTGGGCTGTTGAGACTAACCATCGAAAGTCTCAAAGTAATGAGCGTCAAAGCAGCGATGCCTGGACTTTGTTTCGTCACTCAAAGTTCTGTGTATCGCTGCCATGGTCATGGACAGGCGTTACCTCTTACGATCAGGAGAGCGTCTCGTTCCTCTCATTACTTTTTACATTAAAAAAATATACATTTCGGTATATATACCTTGAACGTTAAAATCTTTTTTTCTGTTTTTTTGAAACAGCCCTGTAATTTTGTTACAGTAACCTTCAAATCGAAAATCGGTGATGTTTACACACTACTGCTTGGTGGCAGTATTTCTAATACTGCGGTGGTAAGCACCTAGACACCTCAGGAGATCTACCAAGTAAACAAAGTGTATAAGAACAGGATCTCCTGTCGGTGAAGGATCCCGCTCGGCTGGGGGGCGGTACCTGTGGATGAGAGAGCGCGGCGCCCATGTCTGGGCGGCGGAGACAGCACAGCAGCCGGCTCATGGAGCGCGCGCGCCCCTCATCATCTCGCCCCGCCCGTCCTCGCCCGCCCTGAAAACAACGCACATTTTATGAGCGGATTTTTTTATATATGACCACAGCTCATCTGACATTGAGTGACGGTATGGTCAAAGATAAACACACCTAGTCTGGAATGAAACTGGCTCTCAAGTGGGGCTCCTGGAACACACCGTTAGATGCTTGGTGGCAGATTTTTAACTCTCGTGTGGTAGCTAGCCAGCCGAGCACTAGAGAGTACGCTACCACCATGCTGTGGTATCCTCACGATGTTTTCCTTCACCGGCAGCTCAAGCTCATTTGAACCCACACCCTTCATCGTGCGAACCGACCGCGCTAAGCACTCAGCTATCACCGCTACAAAATATTCCATTAAAAAAAAAAATTGAAACTTGGACTCAAAGAAGAAGACTCTATTAGTTATCTGGTTTCCATAGCCGAAGCTTTGCTTAGTTTAGCGCTAGATGGCCATTCCAGGCTAGATAGTAAAATGAAAATTAATAATACTTAATTAATATTTTTTTCTGTTTTTGTTTTATTTTTTATTATTTGGCTTGTAACTTGTTATGAATAAAACACTATGACTATGATGTGTTTACCATTTTCGACCACACCTTCACTTAACATCAGGTGAGCTGTAGTCAAACACCTAGCTTGTCAAGCATAAAAAGAAATGATGTGTTTACCATCTTTGACACCGTCACCTGTTAACTGTCTTCAAGACAAGTTGCCTGGCAACCTTAAAGGTATACTTGAGGAAGCCAAAGGAATGTGTTTATTTGATAGTTAATGTATTCAGATACCCAGCAATGATGAAGCAATAACCATAGCTAATGAACATCTACAGCACCAGAACTACTTATGTGTAACCCCATTAGTCCCCATGGGTTTCTACATCACTGGATTTCACAAAAAACTCTGATGAAATATATTCACTAGGCAAATCTAAATACCTACTTGTATTAGAGACACTTGCAAATACTCTTTCGTCACTTAAAAGTGTTGAAAAAAACAAATGTAGTTCCTACTAACAGTGGTCGGTTTAAAAATAAAATAATTATAATCGCGCACCTTCAAAACTGCAGATTTTTAAGGAAACCTGGCCTCTTTTAGTATTGTTCAAAGGCATTGTGCAGGAGATCTGGCAGGGTGTTAATTATCACATTTCCCATGAATATTTGACTCAGACTGACGTGAGCTATGAAAGTGAATGTTGTCAGGGGGTGTGCACCCCATAGGGGTGCTATGACGTCACCTGCGTGCGCATCTGACCTCTTAAATCATGACCTAGTTAATCTTACGAAACAACCCCTCTTAAATGTCAACAATCTTGCCTAAGGCCAGAATAGACCGCCTATTGACTAATACGCGACGCCTATGACCTAGAAATAAAGTTGTAACGATATGCAAACGAGTTTTTGTGCATTTTGACCTATTTTTTCAACTTTTCTGGACTCGGATTACTGCAACATTTTATGACACAGATTGGATATTTTAACGTGTTTTGTAAGAGTGGATGTTATTATAAGTAGTCTTACCAGCTATACAAGGCATCACAGCGATGTTATCCAATAAGATTAAGCAATTATTGACATAAACATTTCGTTATTACGCCCGCCATTAAAATGAGTATCACTTGTAAATCACTATTTTACACTTCACAGATAGAACACCATGCTTTTTTGAAAAATACAAAGCACCAAATAATATATACTTCTTAAATTTAACACGAATCAGTCATAGGATAAGCTCGTGAGGTGAGAAACTTAATTAAAATCAGCATTGATAAATCGCAGGTCAATACACAATCCCGTTGTATGCCATTTTGACAGACAACTAGTGTTGCTATTGCTATATAATATAGTGCCAATGCTAATTGCCAGCGGCCAGGTACAAAATACACAGAAAAATTAATAAATAAGCTTCCATTGGACCGTAAATAGATAAAGATTTTTATATTTTTCCTTATTTTAATGCACCTATATGTACTACTTAAGGTCGCTTCACGATTGGTTTTAATGTTTAGCATAAATTAATTAATTCTTCACTAGTAACAAAAAACAGATATGAAATAAAAAAAAATCTTTATCTCGATAGCAGTTTTGCGTAAATGATCTTATAAGGCTCAGGCGAATACGGAACACAATAATGTTTATTTATACACTACTGCTTGACGGTAGAATATCTAGTACTGCGGTCGTATGTATCTACCTAGACGACCTACTGCTAAGAAGATCTACCACCAAGTGAAAACTTCACACTTTATCCGGCACTTATTAATTATAATGATTTAAACGCTACGACAAACACAAAGTTTCAAAGAAAAATAAAACTTTGGACAATGACTATTATTAGATAGTTATTTATTACTTTGTTCACGTTCCCGGCAACTAAAATGACCATTTTCAAATAACATTAATTTGTGTTAAAACTGTCATGTCAGTGTTAAAGAAAATGAGTACCGAGTTGCCAATAAATTAAAAAAAACTATGACGTCAGTTTTGTTATCAATCAAATCACCAATCGTGCATTTCGTTTGTTTGAAATAAATAAAAATAAAATATTTCTCATTGTGCATAAAAAGAAAGTCTAGTGTATTTTTGACTTCCTATATTTTCAGTGTTTTACGGTGCATTACTTCATCCCATTTAGGAACATTTATTTTATATTCATGTGTTGAAAAGTAAGTTACCAATCGTTTTCCATTTGACTTACAATCAAATTTAATAACAATGAAAAATCACAAATTATTGTAAAATCCTGATAATTATTTAGGTGATCGTCAAAGTTATATATAACTCTTAAATCATTGCAAACACTACCTAACCAATGCGTGTATACATACATACTTATACACATATTTCGTGGCAGTTAGTTAGTAAGTACAAGTTTCAGTAGTAAAGTCTTACTGACTATACTTTCGGCTTAGGTTAAATGACTTAGACTGGACTAGGCTGTCTCCAGTGTCACACAGCTTATGATATTTCCATACTTCTTTTCCATGTTGTTTCTGTATCTGGTTACTGGTCAATTTTAGTGCTTCTAATTAATTGTGCCTGTAAGTCGTTTTTATACGCATTTAGCTTAGTACTGCTTGTTGTGAAAAATTGTTAGCACTTTTAGGATATGTGGATTGTTAGGTTATAGTTTACAGATTATATTTCACAGCCCTGATCGCTCGTTGGTAGTATGTCTGCTTTAAAAGCTGTAAGGCGTGGGTTTGATTCCCACCCAGGAAAAACATTTGTGTGTCTGTGTGTACAGCGATGATAGCTTAGTGGTTAGAACCATAGGTTTGCATGCCGAAAGGCATGGGTTCAAACCCCAACAATGAGCTTGAGCTGCCGGTAAAGGAAAACGGTCAAAGCAGTTGTGAGGAAACCATAGCATGGTGGTAGCGTACTCTCTAGTACTCGGCTGGCTAGCTACCACACGAGAGTTGAAAATTTGCCACCAACTGTGTGTTCCGGCAGCCTCTCTTGAGAGCCAGTTCCATTCCTGGCTAGGTGTGCTTTACCATCTTCGACCACATCTTCACTTAACATCAGGTGAGCTGTGGTCAAACACCTAGCCTGTCAACCATAAAAAAAAACTGATTTCAGTAATGCTCGGATTATTCATATTTTACCATTGTGATTTTACGGTGGTATATTTTGATGCACTAACCACCTTCAGTGACCAATCAAGCAATCAATCAATGCTTATGTAATTTTTTGATAGAAAATGACCCATCATGAGCCAGCCATCAAGCTCTCGGCGATCAGTGAGCCCAGAACTGCTCTTCGACTCAGACCCTCCATCTCCGGCCAATCAGCCCGAGTCAGAGACAGCCACGCTGACTCCAGCCCTTGACACTACTGAGGATGCAGAGACATCTGATCTGCAGAGCAGCAGCGTCACCACAATAGCTCCATGGTCTCGGCAGGGACGATCTGATCTAGGTTTATTGATTATATTATTTATTTTTGCAGTTTAGTTTTTATATATTAATTTCATTTAGTTTTTCTTGCACCAAATTTCATACAAATCCGTTCAGTAGTTATTGCATGAAAGAGTAACAAACTTCCATCCATCCATCCAAACTTTCACATTTATAATATTAGTGGAATTTGTGTGACATTTTGGGAACAAGAGTTTCCCAATGTGTCACACAAATTGCAAATTGTAATATTTTGTAAAAACATAGTTTTGTTGACAGGCGCCCTCGTCGGCAGCTCCAGAATTTTGGACGACGTCGTGCACCTGGTCAGGAGGGCGAGCTCCCTGGAGTCGGACGACACTCGGCCCTCTGTCGCATCCACGGAGCCGGACTCCGTAGCCGGGCCCAGCTCGCGGGACGACGACACCAGAGACTCTGCGCGGTCGGATGCATTTGAATTTCCCGAGGTATGTTCCGAGTCACCTCTATTTTTTTTTAATTTTTATGGTATAGGCTTGCGTTTGATCGCCATCTCATCTGATTTAAGTGAAGATGCGATCTATGATGGCGGACGCTTGCCTAGAAGATACCGATTCACTCTCTTGACTCGACTTGAAGACACCTAACCTAACAGATTCTATCTATCAGGGAGCACCCACTCAGGTAACGTGTTCCATATTATATATAAAGGTAGATTCAATTCTATTTTTATATACCCACTGCTGGGCGCGGGTCTCTTCTCACTATGAGAAGCCATTGTTCATACCACGCTAGCCAAGTGCGGGTTGGTAGACTTCACACATCATCGAGAACTTTTTTCTGAACCGACTCAAAAAAGAGAAGATTCTCAATTCGACAATATTTTTCTTTTGTTAGGATGTATGTTACGCGATCATTCCGCCAATTGTGAATCGAATTAGATAATTCTTTTTTTTGCTTGATAGATCATACTTCAGACGTGGTCCTATAAAAAAATTAAAGAAATCGATCGAGCGATTGCGTAGGACGCACCCAGACTCGTTGGAGTGACGATATAATGTAGCGATGATAGCTCAGTGGTTAGCGCGGTAGGTTCGCATGCCGAAGGGCGTGGGTTCAAACCCCAACAATGAGCTTGAGCTGCCGGTGAAGGAAAACATCGTGAGGAAACCAAAGCATGGTGGTAGGGTACTTTAGTACTCGGCTGGCTAGCTACCACCCTCAAGTTGAAAATCTGCCGCCAAGCATCTAACGGTGTGTTCCGGCAGCCTCACTTGAGAGCCAGTTGCATTCCAGGCTAGGTGTGCTTTACCATCTTCGGCCACACCTTCACTTGACATCAGGTGAGCTGTGGTCAAAACACCTAGCCTGTCAAACATTAAAAAAAAAAAAAAAAAAATACGTAGGTAAATGGGATCGAAAAGTCGGAGATTCGCGAAGTCGTGAAAAGTCGCCTCTCAGAGGTGTATCTCGAAGAGGCCTATGTCCAGCAGTGGACTTTGATAGACTTATAATGATGATGATGATGATGACACGTTCGATTACGTTGGTAGGTCGACTATAGTTACAGTTGTACGCGCTGTAAATAGATCTAAAAAAGCTTACCATATGTGACCGAAACTATAAGCGGAGTATACTTCCTAATCAATAGTCAAAATCACATCAGCTTCTATAGTACAACCACTGAACCATACGAGTTGTTGTCCATACGGTTTGATTTCAATTTCATTATAGGAACTGCTAAACAGTAGACTTAGCTGTCGGTTTGGGTGTCCCCGATAGATACATTCTGGGTGCCTTGAAGTCGGTTTCATCCAGCGTGCTCCATCATCGACCGCGTCTTCGCTTAACATTACGGGAGAAAGCGGCCCAATGCAAGCCTATTCATTAATTTAAGAGTGCGTTACCCAGCTTTGCGACAATGAAAGCTAAAAAAAATAATGCGGTATAAATATATTGCAGGATTCCGGTTCGGCCTTCGTACCTGACACAAAAGACTGCGATGAACCTCCCGCCAAAATACGAAAACTCAGCTCTCCGAAATCACCAGAAGAACTGGACGGAGAGACATGTCCCATCTGCCTTGAGTCCTGGGGTAACTCCGGAGAGCATCGGCTGGTCGCTCTGAAATGCGGACACTTGTTCGGAGACCAATGCGTTCAGAGATGGCTTAAAGCGCAACCGGTCAAAAATAGATGCTGCCCCACGTGCAAAAGTAAAGCTAATGTCAGAGACTTAAGGTTCATTTACGCTCGCAGGCTCGTCGCTGCAGACACATCACAAATAACATCGCTCCAAAAACAAATAGACACTTTACAAGCTGAGAAGAGTCGGACGGAATTAGAGCTGCAAAAGTCGAAAATATCCTACCAGGCAGTTTCCATGCAGTTGGACGTCCTCCGGTCCTTGATAAAGTCAGAAACGTACAAAGACCAGCCGGTCCGGAAGTCGTGGAGATTCGCTCTAGAAAAAAACTTGGAGATATGCAAAGATGGCGGGTGTCGCGTTTTAACTTACAACTACAGAACTTGCGAGTTGTACGTGTCGCAAAAGAGCGGGAACTACTTATTCCCCGGATATGGGATTAGAAAAATCAGCTGCATAGATTATAAACTGGGGCATTTCGTTCATTTGCATCCGAAGCCGATCCGCGATATCACGTACTCCCAACCCAGAGACTTGTTGCTGAGTGTCGGGTTGGACAGCTCGGCGAGGATCGTCGAAAGGGGGATTCTCTCCGTGACAGTGAACACCAGCATGCCTCTGTGGTCCTGCTCGTGGGATTATCTGAGAAGCAACGAGTTCTATGTGGGCGGAGTCGGTGGCATTATACAACAGTACGACGTCCGGAACCCGAGTAACTATGTGCAAACTTTGACAGCTCCTGGAGACTTGTCTCCTGTGGTTTCTCTGTGTTCCACCGAGTTCGGGCTGCTATCCTGCCAGTTGAACTCCTGCTGGTTGTGGGTCGGAAACAACAGACCCTGGGAGCCCCGTTCCTTGCCCATCGAGGGGTCCTTCACCTCTCTGTGTTACGATAACGAAGCCCACCGAGCCCTGATATCCTCACGGCCGAGTGCGACCGGCTTAGGACGGTCTAAGCTCACGTTATGCAAGCTTAAGAGCAGCAACTTGAGTGGTGAGGTGTTGTTTGACATAGAGGAGACTTTCAACGGGTCGGCACGGTCGTCGTTGATGTCGCGGCCGTGCTGGGTGAAGGTCCCCGGGGCGTCCTGGGTGGCGGCGCACTCGGAAAGTGATTCCGCCTTGTATCTGCACGGGCTGGATGGTTCGAGGACTATGTCCCTCCCCGCGGCCGAGCCCGCGTTGGACGTCGGTTGTGTGGAACTGAACGGGAACACGATAGTGGCGTCTCTCTCTGAATCTAGGTTGAGGATATACAAAGCCGTGCCAACTAACACGTGACGATTGGATCACTGAACACTGATTTGTGTGAAATTTTTGTGAGTATAGCAGAATTCGAATGACTTGCGTTGGTGGTATGACTGACTGAGCGCAGCGAGGGTCTCAGACTATGTTTGAATGTTTGGTTGAAACCTTAGCTCCGATTTGAATGGAGTTTAATTTCGTGTTTTTTTTGTCAATTTCAATTTTTAAATTCTAATTTGAGAAAATCGGTCGAAATTTTTGTATGGGTGACAAGCTAGGTATTTGACCATAGCTCACCTGATATTAAGTGATGGCGTGGTCGAAGATAGTAAACACACCTAGCCAGGAATGGGAATTGGTTCTCGAGCAATGGTGCTGAAACACACTTTCAAGTACTTGGCTGCAGATTTTTAACTTGAGGTTGGTAAAGGCTTCCTTACGATGTTTTCCTTCACCAGCAGCTTAAGTTCATTGCTAGGATTTCAACCCACGCTTTTCGGCTTGTGAGCTGACCGCATTAACCACTGAGCTATCATTACGCTACGCAAAAGCAAATTCCAAGCTAACAAGTATTATTTATTATTTTAAATAATTACACTTTGACAAGTATTTCAACAGTCGAGTAACTTTTAAAACTTGCCGATATTCAGAATTCAAACTTGCAGCGGCTATTGTAAAAGATATAATATAAGTGAACCTACAGATCATGTCTAGTCGATTTTCGCTGGTCAATATATGTCGTTTGAAATTCCGTTATACATAACAATACTATTCGTTTTTCTGCCACTACTTTAGCGATACTCGCTAAAGTTGTGGAAAACAATGGTTCCTAGTGAAACAGTTCCCATTTTGTCACGCTATTACTATAAAAACATTGTAGGACTACTGAAAGCATCACACTAAATGTAGCAGTATGTGAGATTAATCACACTCGGTACAAGTGTGACATGCTAGGAAGCAACATATATTTCTTGTCACACCCATAGTAAAAAGTCAGATTAAAAATCACAGTGTGACTTGCTAGGAAGCAACATATATTTCTTGTCACACCCATAGTAAAAAGTCAGATTCAAAATCACAGTGTGACGTGCTAGGAAGCAACAAATATTTATTGAGTGTTCAAGGTATATATTTGTTTACTTCCGCTTAACAGTCATTTTAGTTACAACAGTGATGAGGATTTAAATTTAACTAAGTTGACAACAATTTAAAAAACTTATCCAAATCATTACTTTACTTAATATCCTAATCAAAATAAAATAAACGCAAGTCTTTATATCCTCTTCTTGCTGCAGGAACCACTTGCCTACACTTGAACACTCAAAATTAATATCAGCAAAGAAATGTCTGAATCAATTATATGTTTACTGTCACACCCATAGTAATAAGTCATATTAAATGTCACAGTGTGACTCATTAGGAATTGTAATATATTTTTTGATGCTTGCTATGGAATGTATGTTTCTACTTGGTGCATGATGAAGGAGGATGGTACAACCCAGCCTTATCGCTGTTACCGGCGTTTTCTACATGCCAAACGGCTATTTCGGACTGAGGAATTGTTGGCCAAATCCACTTTAATCACTGTGCATTTTTTTTGTAAATATAATTTGTTCATATGATTGTGATGTAGTTTGTAAAGTTTATTCGTTTTGATATTAATTTGTTTGTATCGACCATCTTTGTGGCTATGGATTCAATACCAACACAGGGTACGACGTGTTAAGTGGATAATATGTGGGTAGAAGTCACGGTGGTATAAATTGCCGGAGATAGTGTGCAATTGAATATAATTATCTGAACAAATTTCATGGAATCTTTTTTTGTGTAAATGGACTATGTCCTACTTAAAATATAATTATAATTAAATTCATTTTGTTGGTCGCGACGGAACGAAGACGGTATATGCGTTTGGGGTGAGATGATGTTTGTTTGTGCAAATTCATATTGCCCTTTTTCTCTAAAACTACTAGTCTGATTTTGATGCAGTTTTCAATGATGGGTTCGGGTTTGTTCAGAGCTTAATAATTCTTTATTATTATAAATGTAGCTAATTTATTGTTTTTTTGTCTAACTAGTGACTTGCCTGTAGCTTTCTTAGTTATTTACGGCCAATATTACTGACTAGCTTACGCCCGCGACTTTGTCTGGGTTTATAGAAAAACATTTTTTATGACATTAATTAAAATAAATAAATATCGTAGGACATATACATACAGCGCCATCTGAACCTGAACTAAGCAGAGCTTGTACTATGGAAGTGAGATAACTGATAGAATACTTTAATACTATTTTTTTTGTCAGTGTAATGTCCCACTGCTGAGCAAAGGTCTCCCTTCCCTCCTTCCAGACCGCCCGGTCTTCGGCTTTGGTGGTCCAGTGACTATCGTGACACGATCTAGTTTGTCGTACCACCTTCGTTTGGGTCGACCCCGAGACCAGTCCAAGTTGTGGTGACCTTTGCCCGGCGGTCGTTTGACAGTCGTCCAGCTTTGTGGCTATTTTATTAAGTACATGTTTTTATCATTAATAAAATCTGGAATTGAGTAGTAACATTTTGCACAATGACCAAGAATTTAGTTTACGTTTAAATTTGCCGTTAGGTAGCAAACATATATTGGCATAGTACGTACGTTATAATGTTCCTACGCCAAACACGTATGTGAAATGCAAACTTTTAACGAGCATACACAAAAACGCTTCGCTTATTTATAAGCGCTGTATTTCGGTACCGTTTTTGATACGTTAGTACTGAATCTATAGTTGTGAAGATCGTTTCTCGAAGATACAATCAGGAGACTTAATTGATCGTAGTCTAATGTATACAGAGAGTATTGAGTAATCTTGATAGGTTTTAGTTTAAATCTCATGTTGTGATGAATAAATAAGATTTGTTAATTACTTATTGTTTTATTATAAATATACATATTTCCACGTGCGGTTGCTCCTCCGCCGTACTTAAGCAACGAATTATATGTATAAGTAGTACCAAGTACTATTTATTGTATGTATGACCAAGTGATATAACAATCTGGTTAAATGTATTTCGTGCTGTTGCCCGAAACTCCGTTAAAACTTTTCATTAAGTTTCAACTACAGTATAAACTGGACTTGGCTGTGACTTACTTTCTGTGACTTTAAGTGTTTGTATTAGGGCGCTGTATGTAGTTAAAATGGTTTTGAAATACAATTTTTATAGCGTCAGTTCAAAGCTGCGAAAAATATAGAACCTGTTACTCATTTTGATGACAATCGTGATAGACCCATTAATCTCGAAACAGGATGAAGTACGATAAGTTTCAAAAACAAATCTTAAAGTCAAACTAGTAAGTACTAACTTCGTAATCTATTCAAGGTAAAACGAAGAACACTTTATTTAATGGTACTGTCGTCTTCTTTTTTAAATAACGCAAGAGTTTTAGTCGCATTATTTCCATTTTATACTAATCATAATATCATCGGTTAACTATTTTCATTCTGCCTTGGTAGATAGTACCCTATGATTTGCTCAATAAGTTTGAAAACCTAACACGTGTTTATAAATTTTACATTAAATACAGTGAGTGCCTACAATCAAAGTGCAATAGACGTTTTCCCACTTGCCAAAGAGTTACTAAAAAAGTTAAAGTTAAGTTGATAAAAGCTGTCAGTGTCATGTCAAGTGTAAATCCTAAACGTCTTCCATATTTGAAGTAAACATTACGCGGCTTTTGTTTTTCTGTACGAAATTTTTATTCCATTTCAGTGAAAGAAGTTAATTTTTTCCTCAAAAAAAGTAGCCTATCCATTAGTTTTCTTTGTGTTCTATACAGTGTTCATAAATTTGCTTTCTAAAACAGGTAATGCTCTTTAAAATCGTTGTTTCATAGAACATGTGCGGTAGGTGAGGTCATCCAACCCGAACTTGACCTACACTAGAACTGAAAATGCACACTATCCTGTAAGAATCGACCATTATTCCCGAATTAAGAAGAATTAACACTACAGTGAAATTCATTCAAGTCTGCCAGCTGATATAGTAGGTAGGCTAGGTTTATTATGAATATTCTTTACGCATTGTGGCATACTGCGTAGGACGGTTTTCGTATCGATGGAGTGATCAATTATTCAGATCGGTCCGGTAGTTTCGGAGTCTATTCAATACTAACAAATCAAATGTTTCCTCTTTATCAGTTTAAAAAGTTGTTGCTGTGGTGACCAGTGCGACAAAAAATATTAGTTCCCAGCATTAGTGCTGCCGAGGGGTTGTTAAATATCAATGGATATTTGTTGAGTAATTTTGATTTGTAATTATTTATACATTAATAAATAATTAATGTTATAAAATATAAGGTGATTGGCTTGCCATCTCTAAACCCTTGTACCAGGGTGCCACACAGTCCTTGCACCTTGGGTCATGATGCCCCTGACCAGCTTTGGAGAGTGCGCTTCAGATCTGCATGACCTAATTCCACCTTGCCCATTCTACTATCGGACAGCCAGGAGCTTTAAAAAGCGACACCGCTTCATGGTTGATGTTCCAAAAGCTCGAACTAAGCGGTTTGATTCCACTTTTTTCATGCGTACCGCCAGACATTGGAATCTGCTGCCTGAGTGGGTGTTCCCCAATGAATATAGTCTGGGTACCTTCAAGTCGCGAGTGAATCGGTTTCTTCTAGGCGAGTGTGCTCCACCGTAGACCGCATCTTCGCTTAACATCAGGCGGGATGGCGGTCAAACCCAAGCCTATCTACTATAAAAAAAAAAGCTTGCTGGTTCTCACAATGTTTCTTGTGATTAGCAGCCACAGCAGGCTTAGTGTGCAATGTAAATGCACCAACCACCCAAATACCTAATATATGTCAAATACCCTGTACAGATACCTAAGTCTGACTGCCGGCGTTAGAAGATAAATTGTTACATTAGTTCACAGAGATGGCGGATATGAACCAGGTTCTCCACCATGTGGCGCAAACCATGGAAAAGCAGCTCGATGCTGAGATAGACAGGTAAATTTCCTTTCCTCATGGTATTTGCATGTTTTCAGTGCAAGTGATATTTCCAATATAATGGACTGCTGCCAAGTGTATGGTGACAGATAAATTTGAATGCAAGTAATTGTTATCAGGTTTGTAAACACAGCTGTGAAGCATATGAAAATAATATGTAGTAGGTACACCTATATTATTACAAAGCCTTGGTAATTATATCTCGATAAATAATTGACATATGTTTTTTTTTTTTACATAATATTCGAGGATATTTTGACACAGTACTATCTTTATCTATGCCAGATATTTTGCCGCCAAGCAGTAGTGTGTAAAAATTACTGTGTTCCCGTTTGAAGGGTACTGTAGCAACATTACTGGACTGTTGCAACTAACCAACCAAACTATCAAAGTTATAAGCGTCAAAGCAGCAATGCACCTGAATTTAGTTACTCAAAGCTCTGTGTATCGCCGCAATGGTCATGGACACGCGTTATCTCTTACCATCAGGAGAGCATATAGTTTGTCTCTTACTATATATTTACCATATTATTTCTGTTTTATTGACATAATTATTTTATACGTGACATATTATTTCATTGACATTTTCATTGTATTGACATAATTATGTTATGATTTTGATATTTATAAATATGACTGGAAAAATGACCTGTAACAATGATTTGTATCGTGCTGATTATTTCACTTTAATAAAACTATTTTTTTTCCTTCCAGACTGGATGCCCTGGACAACGGGGACCTGGAGTCTATCCGGCAGCAGCGGCTCAATGAGATGAAGCAGCGTGCCAAGCTCAAGCAAGAATGGCTCGCTAATGTATGTATTAGCTCAATATTTATGAATAAACTGGCTAGATGGAAATACATTTTTACTTAAAACATAATATACATTGTATAGTGGTACTACTCTCTAGTACTAGGCTGGCTAGTTTCCACCCTCAAGTCGAAAATCTGCTGCCAAGCATCTAATGGTGTATTCCGGTAGCCTCACTTGAGAGCCAGTTCCATTCCAGGCTCGGTATGCTTTACCAACTTCGACCATACCGTCACTTAACAATCAGGTGAGCTGTGGTCAAACACATAGCCAGTCCACCATTAAAAAAATAAAATAAATAAGCAACATATTACTTGTTAGGCGTCATCCGTAAATTACTTCACATGTTAAGGGGGAGGGAGGGGGTCGACGAAGTGTGACATTGTGTGACAAGGGGCGGGGAGGATCCCAAATTTTGTGACATCACATTTTTTCATATAAATTTCGAAATGTAAAATTGGTAAAGGGGAGGGCGTGTCTCACAAATGTGACCAGCTGTGACAAAGGACGAGGGAGGGGTGAAAGAAATCATGACATTCGTATGGATGGCCCCTTACGAAACATCAAAGACGAAAGATGAAACACGTTAGCGTGGAATGGTATCACTACGCGGGTTGCGCTGGCGGTTGCGTCGCGTTGTACTATGTAAAAAAAACACTTTCTTTGTACAAATATTAAATAGTAGGTTAAAATTATTCACGAAACAAGCGAACAAAACAAAAAAAATATAAATTACTAATTGCCATGTTTGACAGGCTAGGTGTTTGACCACAGCTCACCTGATGTTAAGTGACGGTGTGGTCGAAGATGATAGAGTACACTTAGCCTGGAATGGAATTGGTTCTTAAGTGAGGCTGTCGGAACACACCGTTAGATGCTTGGCGGTAGATGTTCAACTCTCGCGTGGTAGCTTGGTGATAGATTTCCTTAGCGGGAAGTCGTCTAGGTACCACCGCAGTACCAGATATTCTGCCGTCAAGCAGTAGTATGTAAACATTACTGTGTTCCGGTTTGAAGGGTACTGCAGCGAAATTACTGGGCTGTTGAGACTAACCATCAAAAGTCTCAAAGTAATGAGCGCCAAAGCAGCGAGGCCCTGACTGAACTTTGTTTTGATACTCAAAGTTCTGTGTATCGCTGCAAGTGGTAGCTAGCCAGCCGAGTACCTACTAGAAAGTACCCTACCACCATTTGATGATTTCTTCACCGAGCTCATTGTTGGGACCTGAACGGGCCGCGCTAACCTCTGAACTACCACTGTAAATGCTATTTCAGGGTCACGGCGAATACACAGAGATTGATGGTGAAAAGG
Organism: Biston betularia; assembly: GCA_905404145.2. Taxonomy (NCBI): domain Eukaryota; kingdom Metazoa; phylum Arthropoda; class Insecta; order Lepidoptera; family Geometridae; genus Biston; species Biston betularia. The sequence goes on along the minus strand of FR989892.1, from coordinate 105,878 downwards.
AGTTCTTCACCATCTGCAATAAGAGCGAGAACGTCGTGTGCCACTTCTACAAGAGCGACTCGCCGCGCTGCAAGATCGTGGACATGCATCTTAAGATCCTCGCCAGGAAGCACGTCGAGTGCCGCTTCGTCAAGCTGGACGTCGAACGGGCCCCCTTCCTTACAGGTCCGTGTCACTTTGTTTACACAAATATTATTACTCGTAAGTACAATTCAATTCAATTCTTGCTTTATGGCTTTTGTGCAAAACGTTTCACAACTCCGCCACTGCCACGTAGAAAGATAGACAATCAAACGCAGGAATTTGTACGGGATTGAGCCTCGTTGTTCGGTGAATTCGTATAGCAGAGGTTTTTGTTTGTCATACTCGTAAGTAATAATATTTGTGTTTTTATTGACATTTAATTATATTGACATAATTGTTTTGTATGTGACATATTATTTCATTGACATTTCATTGTTTTGACATAATATGTTATGATTTTGATATTTTTAAATATGAATGGAAAAATTGGTGTTATTAATAAAAGATTTGTATTTGATAGATAGATAGATATTCTTTATAAAAATAAATCTATTATTATCCAATGGGTATAATAATGATTTTGTTCATGTACTCGTCCAGTTTTACATATTTCTTGGTGCAGAAATGCAGTGTTAATTAGATTGACAGAGCTCTGTTGGTTCATTGGTAGTATGTCTGCTCCAAGAGCTGAAGGGCGTTGATTCGATTCCCACCCAGGACTAACAGTTTGTAGTATAAACAAATGTTTGTTCTGTGTGTGGGTGTTCTGTATGTATTATAAGTATGTATTTACAAAAAAAAAAGTATATATATATATGTATTCTATCAGTTATCTGACTTCCATAGAACAATCTTTGCTTAGTTTGGGGTCAGATGGCGCTGTGTGTAATGTCCTATGATATTTATTTATTTATTGTTATTAATATTTATTTGTATTTAGAAATTTAAAAGTAATAAAAGCTGTATAGAGGCTAAACAAATTTAAGCTGTAAATGTGCTTCGTCAAAAGTTATTTAAAAATATTTAAAAAAAATAATTAGCATAAAATAGTAATTGTAAAATCATCAAAATATTAACCCCGTAAATAATAGCCCTGTAATGTCGCAGTACCCTTCACAGTAATGCTTGCACACTACTGCTTGGCGGCAGAATATCTGATACTGCAGTGGTACCTACCTAGACAACATCTCGCTAAGGTAATCTACCACCAAGTAAAATATTTCATGATCACAAATATGATCAAATAATTTAATATTTTATTATTTATGGTTATATAGAATGTCGTTTCTGTGTTCAGGTCGTCTGAAGATCCGCGTGATCCCCACCATCGGGCTGGTGAAGAGCAACAAGACCAAGGACTTCATAGTCGGTTTCACTGACCTGGGGAACAGGGACGACTTCACCACGGAGGTGCTCGAGTGGAGAATCGCCAGGTAAGGTCACTCCGCTAATTTTGTCCATGTATCTAATTATCATTCAACGACTCTGAGCAAACCATCAAATTTTTAGCTAAAACTGAGTATATTTATCTTGTGCTAATCGTGTATTATTATATATAATATTATATGTCACATTATGTTATATGTCATATTATATTATATCATATTATATTATATGTCATATTATGTTGTATATTATCGATCAATGGGATAAGTGTAAAGAGTGTAACAGCTCTATTACTCTTGACGATGTTTATTACTGATGGAATCATTATTATTGTTCTAATGATTATTTTTTTGTTTTTTTTTTAAATGTATTATATCTTTTGCTATTTTTGTGACATAAATGTAAATGTGTATCGTTTTTATGTCAATAAAATAATTTGATTGTATAATATAATCTGTGGCGCAGGTCGGAAGTGATCGAGTACGCGGGCGACCTCCTCGTTCCGCCAGAACAAGCGAAGAAGCAACGCGCGCTACAGATGAAAAATAAGAGCACCATCCGCGGCCGGACCGAGAGCGACTCCGATCTAGAACTCAGTGATTAGAACATTCAACGAAGAGTGAACGAGTGAGTGAACAGTGAATGAAAAGGTGCACGAACTGATTGGAGAATGAATGAACAAGGAACTGATTCGAGGTTCATTCCATTTAATGCTTATATTTATGGTGTGTATTGTATGTTTTATATACATATTTGTGCAGGTGGAGATTGTATAGCTATATTGAAACAAATAGAGGGCTGGTGGTCAGTAATTATGTAAATAAATTACAAATTATTTAAAAAAAAAAGAACAATTGATTTTTAGCGGGATCGTGTAAAAATCATATTATTTTGTTTGTTTATATTAAAAATTGTTGCATTTTATTTATAAAATGCTGAGTTACGTGTGTGAGTGTGGGAAAGTGATATAATGTGATGAAACATGACTGTTTTTGTTGCTTCCAAAACTCCATTGAAACTTATTACAGTCACCACTTTACTGGGGCATGGCTGGACTCGACCATGGCTTTGTATGACTGACCGTGACTTAAGACTTATTCTTCTTGATTTTTCATACAATGTTCGAAAATACGAAAACAGCGTTGCGATATAGAAAGAAAGAAAGAAAACATTTATTTTGAAACACACAACACTACAACAACAAAAAACACTACAAATAAAAGATCAGAAAAGAAAAAGTAACAATAATGAAATGAATTATTATATATATTTTATGAAAATATTATAATGTTTGATAAAGTTGCAAATATGCGAAGTGCGACGCCATAAACGAAAAAGAACTTTTTAACTTTTTTTATAATTTACCGATTGTCTAGTCCCACACAAGTATGTGTGAATGGACAAAATATATAGAACAGCTGTTTTTATTCCATACTGCATTGTTTTTTTTATATAAAATAATTACTGACCTCTAGCGCTACATGTGTTTTAATATCGATGTACAATGTACATCTCTACAAATGTATATTTTTTATATTTAATGGCATAGTGAGGTGTTGTCAGTATAACTGATGTTTAATTCGTAAAATTACTGTTCCTCTGTATACTAATGCCTTATTTAAAAATACTGCTTGTAGTCAAATGACTTGAAATGAATATGCACATTTATTTTTAATGCGCAAAGCTGAAATGAAAGCCTCATTGCTTTTAGGTATAGTGTATTGCAAATAACTATTATATTTTTTACTTGTGTGTACTCACAAATTATGTAAAACAAATTGTACAGTTCGCTAGACATTGTATCACTTTATTAAAATAAAAATAACTCAAAATGTAATTATTTAATAAAAAATTGGAAGTATGAGCTTCGAACATGTTTTTGCTTTTATTTTTATGACTAGCGACCCGCCCCGGCTTCGCACGTGGTGCATATGCAAGTATTATACATATAAACCTTCCTCTTGAATCACTCTTATCTATTAAAAAAACCGCATCAAAATCCGTTGCGTAGTTTTAAATAAGCATACAGAGGGGAGCGACTTTTATACTATGTAGTGATAGAGCGAACGTTTGTGTGTGTTTGTTACTTCTGCACGCTTCAACAGCTGAACCAATTTTGATGAAATTTGGTATGGAGGTGGCCGACATCCTGGATTAACACTATTTATCGTGATATTCTCAGCGTTTTTAAATTTTATACACATCCGTTGTATTTTTGCGTTAAAGAGTAACAAACATCCAGCCAAACTTTCGCATTTATAATACTCGTAGGATTAGTTATTATCTATCTATTACTATACTGTACTACTACTCTCATGAACATAGTTCACTCGATCAAGTCACCTTTCAATCGAAAACAATTAATCAAAATCGCTACAGCCGTTTGAGGGTTACGATGCCACAGACAGATACCTTACACTTACAGCGCTTGTGTTTAATGGACTAGACTTGACCGTAACTTGCTTTGTGTGACTGACTGTGACTGAGATTGAATCAGTTTAACATAAATAGCGTATAAATAAAGATTACTCAGTCTGTATCTAGTTGCCGAAGAATGAAAAAAAAATCAAATGTCAACGTCACACATCTGTCAATGACAGCTGATAATTGTTGACAGTCAAGTTGTGCGAAAAGTGAAAATGAAAAGTCGAAAACAATTCATTAGAAATCGCGTTGGATACGATAACGTGCGTGAATTCTGACTTAATTTTAGCGAATTAACCTTTTGTTCGCAGACCGCAGCTGGTGATGCTAACAGTTTCATGTTACGCTCAATTTGTTATTCATAAATCGCAGTGCTTATTAAATAAAAAAATTGTTATGCCGATATTATTTCCGCGAATCTTAAATTAGAACCCGCGTAAGTATATTTGATTTTTCTATCAGCATTATGGCACGGAGCTAAATATAGAACATCCCAAATACTTAACTAACGCTTCATAACTCAGAAATACAAGTTTCAAGGTTGCTGGACGAACTTTGGACCCTAGCGAGATATAAATAGTCTTAAATTGGCATGCAATAGATATTTTATAAACAAACATAACCTTTATCGCTCTTATCTGGGAAATAACACCATATTAATACAATGGAGTCGGGGAATATGTAAATTATTCAAGTTATTTGAAAATTAATTTTTATATAATTTTTTGTAATGCCATTTAAAAATTTCAATGACAGTGCAAAAAGTACTTTAATTAACTGGTTAATACAATAGAATGCATTTTTTTAGTAACCTTTGCTTTAGTTGTGTACAATTTTGCATTAATTATGAGGATTTTTTGTTCCTAGCAAGAAATGAAGATATATTTCATGAGGTCGGAAATAAAAACAAAAAAAGTTGCCTATACAAAGTTTGACGACAGTAAAATGTAAATTAAGAACTTTTCATTGAAACTTTTATATTATTTGGGAAATTGGCCTTTTTTTGTTACTTACACATTCTTCTTGTTTTCTTTGGTATATTTATGTAGTAGTATATATCAATTTATCAATCAATTAAAGTAAAATATAATTTCACACTTTTCACAAAACGCTGGCCTTTATTTTGCTCAGCGTTTGAGTATTGCCATACAACGCGGCAATGGGGCGCGTTTTGGGAACTATTCCCATTGATAGCGGCCTTTTAGAGTAGTTATTATTTTAAATAGTTACTTTACTTATTTATACCTTGAAATTTAATCTATGTAATGAACAGAAATCACACTTTTTTATATTAAACAATTAGTTGTTTTTTTTTTAATAATTACGTAGATACAACCATCATTATATAATAATTACACGAGCGAATACAAATATGATAATTATCATAAAAAAATCTATATAAGATATTTCACACTGATAGCTACATAGATAGTAAAATGACAGCTAAAATTATTTGACAGGTTATTTGTGTTTCATTGGGTGTTTAATCATTTTGAACCATTTTGCATTTTATATCATTATCATCATCATCATCAACGGCCTTCTTTATCCCACTGCTGGGGATAGGCCTATCTCTTTACATGCCATCTGCCTCGGTCCTGTGCCAATCTGGTCATGTTCTGCATTTTATATAGTTTGAAATTTGAGTAACATTGCAAGAAATATGTTATGTAGGTTACTTCTGGACAAGCATGCTCCGTGGTGACCTGCATGACTAGGTCAGTCAGCTCATTTGGTAATGTTCTGCTTCGAGAGCTCAAGGGTGGTGGGTTCCATTCCCACTCAGGACTAAAGTTTGTGTGACGAGTTAGTTTTAGATAATTGATTGATCCAGGCGTTACTTTGCGGAAGTTCATTTTGAATATTCAAGGCATATGTTTTGTTTATTTCCGCTTAACAGTCGTTCCAGTTCCAACAGTGATGAGGACTTAAATTAAACTAATTTGACAACAACTTATTAATTAAAAACCTAATCTTACTTAATATCTAGAACTAATTTGACATAAACTTTAAAAATATAATTTAACAAACATTTAGAGGAGGCTTCAGGTGACCAGAATGCTGGTATCTGCTTTGGCCAAAAGCTAAGCATTGCCATCCAGCGTGGCAATGCTGCCAGCACTCTGGCCACATATCCCTCCTCTGACGGACTTTTAGACTGAGTTTTTTGTAGTATACATTTTGTAAATAGTATTAATTTAAGGTTTTTTTTAATAAATAAATTTGATTTTATGCTAATAATCTACTGTTACAATTTTGTTCAAACAAAAATCTAATTAAAAAAACCACACGAGGCATCCTCAGGACGTGTTGACTCTTCGAGCACTTGGTCGAGACCAAAGAATGATATTACTCTCGAGGTCGAGACTGAGTCTTTATTTTTTAATTAATAAGTTGTTGTCAAATTAGTTAAATTTAAATCCACATCACTGTTGTAACTGAAACGACTGTTAAGCGGATATAAACACTCAAAATGAACTTCCGCAAAGTAGGTAACGCCTGAATAGATCAATTTATCAAAGACAAGGTCTAGTCCCCTTTCACCAACCGCTGCCTTCACGCGAGAGGCGCGCAGCGGCCCGCGGTGCGAAGCAAGACGAAGCCGCGCGCGCGTTTTACTTCGTTATCTCCTTGAAGAAGGCCACCGGTCATCGCCGAAACTATAGTGTATGAGTGGTGTCAAGGCGGGCTGTTCACCCAGCGTACCTACTGTTGCAGGGGCAGTAATGTGAGGCATGGCGGTGGGCGAGGCGCGAGTCCCCGTGCTCTCGGAAACCAAGTCAACGCACAAACACCATGGTGAGACTGCTTGCTACTTTTTTTTTGTCACTTTCTTTCTTTTGGCAACGCACGTTGAGTCAAGTTTTTTATATTTTCAAGTTTTATGGCTAGGTTGTTAGGGTGTTCTGGTCTGATCTGATGATGGAGCCGGAAGGTAGGCAGTACGTTGGGGCTATCCTAGTGACAGTAAAATACGCATTTTCATTTACATGGGTATTTTTTCCAGTTACCTATGTTGGTTTGAAAATCTAACTAGTACCAATATGAAAGTATACATCCAAAATCCCACGAATATTATAAATGTGAAAGTTTGGATGGATGTTTGTTACTCTTTCACGCAAAAACTCCTGAACGGATTTGGATAAAATTTGGTATGGAAGTAGCTGAGACCTTGGACATAGGCTACTTTTTATCCCAAAATCATGTAGCGGGTAACACCGCGGGGCGCAGCTAGTAGGTTTATAAATGAAGGTGTTATAACGTAACAAAGATTTTAAAAAATGCAACCGAATTGAGTAACACCTTCTTTTTCAAGTATGAAGTCGGTTAAAAATCAAGTGAAACGAGCTTAATTATTATTAAGAGAATTAAAAAAAATACACGAAAATCCAGTCATAAATGTTTATTTTCAAAAATAATAATTTGGGATTCAATTGGGAATGATGTAAATGCAAAATGTGTTCAGGCATTTAAAAGTTATGGCGGAATAAACTCACAAACATACATACATGAACCTTGAAAATAATACACACCATTTTTTTGCAATCATGTAGCAAGTTCAACTCATAATCAAGTCATATAAAGAATTAGAATATCTTATTAGGAGTGTTGGTAACATCGCGAAATGACATGTTTCATCACTTTACATAACTTGACCACAGTCGTGCGTTTGATACGGTGCGTTATGATAACAACACTTGATTTCTAAACATACGCAAACAATTTCTGCTTTTGCGCCAAAACACGGCCACTTCGCTGCTTCAACGTAGTGTTGGGACCATCTATCGACAGTTTATCGACAACCAGCGCGACTCGATTATATCGATACTTTATTTTTACGATCCGGGTTACCTAAAGGGTGTTCAACGGGACCAGTTTTATTACCTTGTCCGACTGTGTTACCGTCGACTCAATGGTAATTTGGTTGACAGCCCTGTTGGTTCATTGGAAGTATGTCTGCTTCGAGAGCTGAAGGGCGTGGGTTCGATTCCCACTCAGGACTAACATTTGTGTGACGAAGATCGATGTTTGTTCTGTGTCTGGGTGTTCTGTATGTATTTACAAAAAAAAAAGTATTTTTTAGTATTCTGTCAGCTATCAGGTTCCCATAGTACAAGCTTTGCTTAGTTTGGGGCTAGATGGCGCTGTGTTAAAAATGTCCTCCAATATTTATTTAATTTCGCTTGAGACGATTTTTTTAAAATGACAAATAGGCTTGCGTTTGACCGCCATCTCGCGTGAGTTGAAGCGAAGATGCGGTCTACGATGGAACACGCTCGTCTAGAAGAAACCGATTTGGGGGAACACAAACTTGGGCAGCTTATTCTATTGTTAGCTATTTTTACATAACTATGAAGGTGGAATCGAAACGAAGTAACGCCTGAATCAATCAATTATCTCGCGTGGTAGCTAGCCAGCCGAGTACTAGAGAGTACGCTACCACCATGCTGTGGTTTCCTCACGATGTTTTCCTTCACCGGCAGCTCGAGCTCATTGCTGGTGTTGGTTCAGCGTATCATCGCTACAAGGCGTATGTATACGTTGTCACAGAACTCGAGCGGTATAACCGACTTAATCCTTATCGGAATCCCATAGTTAAAAAAACATTTGAAACGTACATGAGTGATAAGGCAATCTATTTATCTACAGCGCAACGTTCCAATGATATTTTATATTGGCGCTTATTTGATAGCGGGGGAGATAAATAAAACAATCCTGAGAAGTTCACGGTCACCACGGCCCGCCGCGAACGACGTGCTAGCACGAGACGGCGAGAACTATACTTACTCTGAAATAGGAATTGTTGTAACAATTAGTTTAATGTGAAAGTAATTGGAAGAACGATCGACGACGACGAAATCTGAAGACAAAAGTCTTCAATCAGTGCGTCCTACCTGTCATGACCTACGGAGACGAAACGTGGACACTCACAGCGGGAATGGTCCGTAAGTTCAAAGTCGCTCAGCGAGCTATGGAAAGAGCTATGCTTGGCATTTCTCTGAGGGATCGGATCCGAAACGAAGTAATTCGCCAGAGAACTAAAGTCATTGACATAGCTCAGCGTATTAGCAAGCTGAAGTGGCAATGGGCTGGACATATCTGTCGCAGAACCGATAACCGCTGGGGTAGACGTGTTCTAGAGTGGAGACCGCGTATTGGCAAGCGTAGCGTAGGACGCCCTGAGACTCGATGGAGTGACGATATACGTAGGACAGCTGGCGGTGGATGGAAGCGAAAAGCCGAAGATCGGGTTGAGTGGCGTGTCTTGGGAGAGGCCTATGTCCAGCAGTGGACTAATATAGGCTGATGATGATGATGATGAATTGGAAGAACGAGACGCTCTCCTGATAAATAAATAAATATCGCAGGACATTACACACAGCGCCATCTGACCGCAAACAAAGCAAAGCTTGTGTGATGGAAGTCAGGTAACTGATAGAATACATAAATACTATTTTTTTTGTAAATACATACAGAACACCCAGACACAGAAAAACGTTTGTTTATTCACTAAATGTGTGCCCTGAGTGGGAATCGAACCCACGCCCTACAGCTCTCAAGGCAGATATACTACCAATGAGCCGACGGGGCTGTCAAATATGGTAAGAGATAACGCATGCCCATGACTAATACAGCGAAACACAGCACTTTGATTAGCAAATCAAAGTCCAAGCATCGCTGCTTTGGCGCTCATTGCTTTGAGACTTGCGATGGTTAGTCTCAACAGCCCAGTAATGTTGCTGCACAGTAACGTTTACACACTACTGCTTGGTAGAATATCTGGTGCTGCAGTGGTGGCGACCTCCTGATAAGGACAAAACCGCCAATTAAACAGATATGCCCCTAAACACAGCACAGTGTAGCCATCTGTATGGACTGTCAAAAACATTAATAGAATACTTTTTATAACAGTTTTTTATGGTTGACCAACTTGGTGCTTACCTGGTGTAAAGTGACGGTGTGGTCGAAGTGGTTAAAGTACACCTAACCTGGAATGGAATTGGCTCAAGTGGGGCAGCCGGAACACACAGATGATTGGCGGCAGATTTTCTGGAATTAAGAACCTCCTCCTTTGCTGAAATCGGTTGAAAGTGGATGTAATCGACTTGCTGGTATGTCGTATTGGAACATCTTTTTTGTATATAATGTGTCGTGTTGTATACAAATGAATGATGTTTATCTCGCCGTCAGAGGGCGCGCGCGCGCGCTCGCACGCGGAGCTGGGCCGCGCCACCACGGTGGTGACGTCGCTGGTGGCGGGCGCCTGCGCCGGCTCGCTCGCCAAGACGGCCATCGCGCCGCTCGACCGCACCAAAATCAACTTCCAGACTTCGTGAGTACGCACCACTTACTTCACCATCTCATATTTGCTATATTTTTATATTTGACATTTTTATATTGACATATTTTCAAAATGACATACGGTATACGAACATATCTGTACATTGACGTATTTTTATATTGGCATTTTTTACATTATGACTTAGAAACAAAACTTTAAAAATTCATAAAACTGATACACCTACAAATTTTTAACACCAACCTTATCTTAGAGTCCATCAGAGGAGGGGAATGTGGCTAGAATGTCGCACTCGAAGAGAGTGAATCGGTATCTTCTAGACAAGCGTGCTCCATCTTAGACCGCATCATCACTTAACATCAAATGAGATGGCGGTCAAACGTAATCCAATTTCGTCAAAAAAAATTATGTTGACATACTTTGTATTGACATATTTTTATGTTGACATACTTGTTTTTTATATAATATGTAGTATTTTGTGTATTGACAAATAAATAATTTTTTTTAACAGGCTCCAAAACTACTGGAGCGATTTCAAAAATTCTTTCACCGTTAGGAAGACTTTTTATTTCTGTATTCCCACGGGAACGGGAACTACGCGGGTGAAACCGCGAGGTGTCCGCTAGTATTATATAAAAATAATTTAAATACAAAAACAGCGTCGCGCTTACCATCACACGAATGACCTTGCTACTGTTTACGAGCGTGTTTGTGTGTAATTATTGCATACTAGTTTGTTTATCAATATGTATATAATGTATGTAAATTAGTATATTTAGATAACGTGTTAGGAATGGAAAACATGATAACATCTCCGTTCTGCCTGAGACACCAATGTCACCTTGTCAGATCAAAGGCGAGTCTGTACCTTCCTTCTTCACGCCAGGACCAATTTTGATGAATTTTGGTATGGAGGAAGCTGGTACCCTGGATAAACACATAGGCTACCTTTTTTATCTCGAAAAATATGTAATGTTCACGTGGCGCTAGGAAAATATAAAAATGCTATCTTGTATGTGCGTTTTGACGCCGTACAACGCCATCTAGTATCGCGAGTGTGAACTAGCGCTTCAACAACTGTATTTAATGTCTTGAACACAGCGCTAGATGCTTGGCGGCAGATTTGTGGTAGCTAGCCAGCCGAGTACTAGAGAGTACGCTACCACCATGCTATGGTTTTTTCGCGATGTTTTCCTTCACCGGCAGCTCGAGCTCATTGTTGGGGTTTGAACGCACGCCCTTCGGCATGCGAACCGACCGTGCTAACCACTGAGCTATCATCGCTGCAAGTAATAGTTAATGATAGTCAATAATAGTTAGTAATATTTCGGTATATCAAGCGTGCTATTATCCTAGACAGCATTTTCGCTCAACGTCAGGCGAGATGGCGGTCCAATGAAGGCGTATGCCGTTGTATAAATAGTATGCCGGCATTGTTGTTGTCAGATTGACGCCGTACTCGTGGCGCGCCGCGCTGCAGTTCCTGGTGAACACGGTGCGCACGGAGGGCGTGCTGGCGCTGTGGCGCGGGAACAGCGCCACGATGGCGCGCATCGTGCCCTACGCCGCCATACAGTTCACGGCGCACGAGCAGTGCAAGAAGGCGCTCAACGTGGACACGCCGGCGCTCGCCAAGTAACTCCCACTCCCACGCTGCCATTCTCACTCGCTTGTTCTAAAATTCTCACACTGACACTGACACTCATTATGACACTCACAGACTGTCACTGACTCGTTCTGACATTCTTGAACTGACACTGTCTTTCACTCATACTGAAGCTCTCTTTTTCTGTCACTCACTAATTCTCACACTGTCACTGAGTTTAACACTCTGTTTTTTCTCAGTATAAATTTAAATTCTTCGATATGGAACTAGATGTCGCTACGGCCCAATTGTTGAAACGCGGTAGTGCGCGGTTCTGTAAAAACTAAGATCAAAAGCTGTTTGTTTTATAGGAAATAAAAACAAAGCATATCTGACATTGCAGACAACATCCATACAAACATCTGGTGGCGGGTTCGATGGCGGGCGTGATCTCACAGAGCGCCACCTACCCGCTGGACATGGCGCGCGCGCGCATGGCCGTCACCAACGCGCTCGAGTACGACTCGCTGCGCGCCGTGTTCCGCAAGGTCGTGCGCGACGAGGGACTCGTCACGCTCTACAGGTGAGCTCCTGGCGCCATCTACCCTCGGGACGCTTACTGACTACTAGCGCCATCTATCCGTGGATGTAGCGCGCTCTACAGGTGAGCTCCTGGCGCCATCTACCCGCGGCACGGTCACTGACTACTAGCGCCATCTATCCATGGAAATGCGCGCTTTACTGGTGAGCTAGGAGAGAGAGTAGGTGAATCTTTTATAAGCCGACCACTTCCATCATTTGACCGTTATTTTGTGTGCTACCACCGATGCCACAACTAGCGTATCGTTGCTCAGAGTTGTTTGTGTTGGCTGTTGCAGGGGCTACCCGGCCACCGTGCTCGGGGTCATTCCATACGCGGGGGTCTCCTTCTTCACCTACGACTCACTTAAGCACAAATATTTAGGTAAATCGCTTTTTTTATTTGTTTAGGCATCGCACCTTGTGCATTTTGCCAGTGTCAAGCATTTCAAGATCTTCAATTATTTGTTAAAAACCGTTTAATAAGTCACAGTCAAAGTCACTTAAAGTAAGAGTCGAATCAATTGAAAATGTCAAAATCATGATACAAATCAATAAAATAAAATGTCAATATAAATCTATATTTTTACTAGTAATTTAATAATTTCTTATTTTTAAATAACCATCTAAGTCATAAAAAAAGATCTCTTGAAGCCATAATCTCAGATTGTAACGTTGGTGTTATTAATAAAATATGTGTGTATTTGTATATTGAATTGTGTGACGTGTGGACGCGGCAGAATACTTCGGCACAACGCAAGGCGCGCTGACGAACGTGGCGTTCGGCGGGTGCGCTGGCGCGCTGGCGCAGACCGCGTCCTACCCTCTGGACATCGTGCGCCGGCGCATGCAGACCGCGCGCCGCCGCCCCGATGGCAGCTACCTCTACGGCACCATCCTCGACACGCTCACGCACGTATACAGGTACTCGACACTCATATAGTATTGCAAACAGGTATTAGGAACTGATATTACCAAATACGTATTAGAAACTAATATTTTTGAAACAGGTATTGGGAACTGATATTTTAAAAGACATATTTTGAACTGGTATTGGTACTGGATAGGTATTACGAATACATTTATATTTTAACCAGTTCACCATCCATTGCAACAAATTATAAACAAAACAGTTTTATTGAATTTGAATATTAATGTATAATAAATTGCCAAAATATATTACAGAATTAAATCATACCGAATTTTAAAAAACCATTAAATTAAAAAAAAAAAATTAAAACCATTAAATTTTTTTTGGAAAACAATCTTTTTACAAATTAAGTGAATATAATTATGTCAATGAGGTTCTCGGAATCCTCATTGATGTGCAGCACATGACCGGAGCCTCCGCTGCAGTGAGTTCCTTGTTCATTACTCGTGTAGGTATAGCTTCATTCATGAAAGGGTAATCGTAAGGTTTTTTTTGTACATGTGACTTGCCTTTAACATGATTGTTATTTATGGCCAATAAATATTACTGATTTAAGGTATACATTAGGAATTAGTTTAACGGAACAGGTATTGAAAATTAGCCTTTATCTAGTATAATATAAATAGTACTACTCTATTTGGTGGTAGATCTCCTTATCAAGAGGTCGTCTAGGTAGCTACCACTAAAGTACCAGATATTATCCATTCCGTATATACATGCATATACGGCTTATTATCGCACGCATCATAGAAAAATAATTTTCGCATTAATAAAATGATACTTAAAGTGTGATGCTTTTTCGAGCAGATACTAAATAACTATTTAGTATCTAATATTTGTAACAGATATTATTATATGTACTAATATTAATACCTGTTAAAATTATCAGTAAAAATTCCGGATGCAGAATAAAACATAGCATACTGGAGACTTGTTCACTGTGTGCAATATTTCGCAGATCTTGAGCAGGAATACTATTGTCGTCTCTTTCCCGCAGGACGGAAGGCGTCCGCGGCTTCTTCAAAGGGCTCAGCATGAACTGGGTGAAAGGGCCGATAGCTGTTGGCATCTCTTTCGCGACCTACGACGCCATACGATCCTCGCTCCGCGACTTAGCACTCAAGCTGCAGAGTTAGCAGCTATATAATATGCTATTTTTAGCGTTTTTTAAACGGCGTTATTGTTAATACACTATCGTTATCTACGAAATCTGTTAGCACTTGCGAAGCAGAGTTACCACGTAAATAACATGCTATTTTTAGCGGTTACGAAATAGCGTTATTTTTAAAGTTTATCGTTATTTATTTACCATCGATGATAAAGGATTAGCTGCTGAATAGCATGTTATTTTTAGCAGTTGTTAAATGACTTTTTGAAACCTCATTCTTGTTTTTAATGTAATTTTTTTTTCAATACAAGTGTTAAACAACTCTCTTATCTGTAAAACAGATTTTTAACACTGGATTAACAAATTCGTCCGAGACCGTATACTCGCTTACATACTCAAAAAAAATGTTATTTATTTTATGTAAAATAATTTTAAACGTTATTAAAATGATATTACTGCGTTGTTGTCGTTATTCGCCGCTAGATGTCGTTATAACATAACGTATGACAGGGGATGTTGTTTTTCTTATTCTGACAACAGATGGCGTCTTACTGCGAGAGTTTTTATTATTATTCGTGCAATATTTTATGTAGTTCCGTGCAAATGTTCGTGTTAGTTGTTAATTGTGTATTGTTTTAAATAATTTATGACACAAAACAGGTAACTTATAGCTTTTGCACTATTTGGTGGTTAACGCTTCATTTAAGATCGGATATAATCAGTATAAGTGATACGGTGAATAGATGTTTTTTTTATCTTATCAATTTTTTTCTTGTTACATTCTGTTAGCATCGCTCGCACGAACATGCGATGCGATTATGTCGCACGACCATTATTTTCTAATGTTTCGGGAACCTTTCGCGCATGCGAATATCGGTTGTTCGTGCGAACATCGTTTGTTCGTGCGAATGTTGCCCAGTGAAGAAACGGCTTTATTGGCCAGTATATTGTGTGTTGTTGTCACAGAGATGATATTCTATAGAGATGCTCAAAGACTGCGTTTGAATCAACTATGTTCATATAATATGCTAACGTCGATATATTTTAGTATGCAGTCCTAAAATCATCAGAATCACAACTTGATTGCATTAAACAGAAACATTTTACTAAAATGGCGACAATCTGGGTGTCTTCCAATCGAGAGTGAATCGGTGCCTTCTTGGTAAGCGTGCTCCATCGTAGACCGCACCATCAAGCGAGATGGCTATCGAACACAAGCCTATCTATACTATTATAAAGAGGAAAGATTTGTTTGTATTGAATAGGCTCCGAAACTACTGGAGCGACTTCAGAAATTGTTTCACCGTTGGGAAAATATCTTGTAGAACTACCTCCGGGTGACATAGGCTACTTTTTATCCCTGTGTTCTCACGGGAACGGGAACTACGCGGGTTAAACCGCGAGGCGTCCGCTAGTTTATCATAAAAAAAACATCACATACTTTGTCGTTGTAACTACACACAAGAAAATCTTAATTTGTAATTTTGTACATGTAGTGGCTTCACTAGCAGTGTACCGTCCTCGAGTCTTAGGGCATCTCTATATATGTGCATCTCCATGGTTGTTACGGTTAAGTTATGTTGATGTAAATCGTGGGTTATATTTGACCTCCAGATAACAAATGAAACGGTCAAAACTAAAAATTAGAGTTTTTGTGTAGAAAAATATTTAATACATTAAGATTTATGAGATTTGAATTGACTCCAAGAGGGCTTTTTTAAAGATTAAACGCCTTAAAAAAATATTGGTCCTAAGTTATTATTAAACATACAGACTGATCGGGGGACTGAAAACTTGACAATAACTTGTTTACTACTACCTGTCATTAACCGAATGATTTTTTTTTATACAAAGTCGGTCTAAAGAGTTTATGACACTAACTGTTATTAGAATCATTTTTAAGTCCATTTCGTCGCAATTTTTTTTTTATGATAGATTACACGCTTCATTTTTTCGGGATAAAAAGTATATGTTAATACAGGGTGTCAGCTACCTCCATACCAAATTTCATCAAAATTGGTCAAGCCGTTTGAGCGTGAAGACGTAACAAACACACTCACAAACTATCACCTTTATAATATTAGTGTGATAAGTTTTTATTGTTAACATCAAAAGTTAAAATTCAATTAATGGAATAACTTTTCAATTAGTATAACAAACGGCGGCCTTATTGTTGAAAGCAATATCTTCCAGACAACCTTCGGTGTACAGAAACGTTTTTATTACGACGAGTTATAGGAAATGCTATTTCTGATATTTTTTACTGACAAGTAATTCTCTAAATTATAAACACCACGTAAATGCTTCCATTTTTTTATTTATTTGGGAACCGTGGACGAATATACAGGGTTAAACGCTTTAAGCATACTTAGCCGAGAGGGAGTTACTGTACTCATCATTGTGAACAACTTAGATCATTGACATTTTCATTGTATTGACATATGTTATGATTTTGATATTTTTATGGAAAAATGACTTGTAACTTTGGTGTCAATAAAAGATTTGTCTTGAGACACCCTGTATTGAGAATGATGGCGCTAGAAGCATTCAATCTGTTCAAAAATTTAACCACCAGAATATACCTGAAGCCAACAGTCAATAAAGTGTAGTCGGTTAACAGTCGCACATCGTTTCCGATAGATGGCGCTGTCTTCTAAAATATCGTTAAGCTACAAATGTCAGAACAGCGCCATCTGTCGGTGTACTTGCGCAGGTTTGCGGAGTTTTAATACACTTTGTATAGCAGCGCTTGCGGAAAGCATCATCATCATTAGCAGCCCGCTGTAAGTTCGTCCACGCTTGGAACTACTTTTTTTATTTTTTTAGATATCATAACAATTAAGAAGAGTATTATATATGTGTAGTTTTAACGTTTTGACTGTTTGTATCGTTTATAGGATAATGGAATAAAATGTGTTATCTGTTTCAACATTTCTTTTATTTCTGTATTTTAATTTAAATATAACGACTCTTTACAGAAGGATCCTGAACTGAAGTCGAGCTAGGATAAGTGCCTTCTGTTACCGTTATGGTCGTTACCCGCTCGCATGTTAAACTAAAAAAAATAGGCTTACGTTTGACCACAATAATGTGATGTTAAGCCTGTAGTTGGCGACCGCGGGAACTTATGATTGTACACCTACATTGATATTTTCCACTCACACAGACTCACGCAGAATAAATCTACTTTCGGTGTTGCGTACAATTTAGATGTCCATCACGACTTCTTATACGTATGACGTTTATGAAGTCGCAGAGAACACGCAATGTATTTAGTCATAGCTTGTTGCATCGCGTAGCGCGCGGGCCCGTAGCAAGTAGTCGGCAGTAAAGGGTAGAGGGAGAAAGCAATAGAGAAAGTTTTTCTTTCTCTTTTACTCGAGTGAACTCCTAGCAAATTATGATAGCAACTACTGAACGCAGAAGAGGTTTTCAGGCGGCACCGTCAGGATTTTACATCAAAACTATCCGCGGTTATCTGCCAATAGAATAAACAAAACATCACATAAAAGGCTGAAGCCATAAATGTATCTGCATCAAAGTTAGCGTCTTTTAAAATACTGCTTTCCTATAATATTATTTTGACGTCAAGACTACGGGTTGAAAATAATTTGAATATTAAAATAAGTTCAAAATAAACTATTTTTTTAACATAACATACTAATTCAGGATATGTATTATAGTATTTATTAATTTCAACCCTCCACATAATGTGTAACGTCAGATAAAGTGACGACAAAAACACATCGATTGCATTAATTTCACCAGACTAGCCTTTTAAAGCGGAAATAAACTAAATACCTTGAACACGCCGCCAAGTAACGCCTGAATCGATCCAACCCCCGTTCCCCAAGAGTGACTTTTTGATGGAAAATTCAATATCGTTTCATATTAATACATCATGTATTTGTTCAATGAATTAGTATCGACGTATTTTGTCCATTTTAATGAAAGCAGCTCGTGATACCCGCCGCCGAGCGAGGGGCGCGAGGGGCGCGAGGGGAGCGAGGGGCGCGCTGAACCGCCGCGTCATCTTCGATTACCGAGATTGGCTTAATAACCATCGCCTACATTATCCACAAATAAACATTGACATGCCTTCCACTGGATGGTACACCTCCTTAGCAGGAGCTAGTCTAGCCGGGCATTCTGTCAAGCAGTAGTGTGTAAACATTACTGTGAACGGTTCTGCAGCGATCCATCAAAAGTCACAAAGCAAAATAATCAAGTTAAAATAGAAAATAAAAAATCATTTATTTTTTTTTTAAATTTTTATAGTTTAAGTTTTTTTCACTCACAATGATCTTAGATTCACATATAGGTACATACATACATACCAGATACGCGCATAAAACATAACTCTTCTTTGGCAGTCGGGTAAAAAACACAACTTCCGTGCAGGAAACGAACGAATTTTTTTTTCATTCTGAATAAATTCTTGATGATTTTTTTTATCGAAACTAGTATACCCTATGTCACTTGGGACGACTAAACCCCATACATCCAAATCCGTCCAGGCATTTACAAGTTATAGTGAAATAAATAAACTAACAAGCAGACATCAACTCTGAAAACATTACACTCCCTTTCTTGAGCAGTACAAAGAAAACAATAGCCATCGCTGTCAGATGTTTTGACAGCAGCGAGTGTAAACATGCGACAGGTCAAATTTGACAAAGAATTAAAACATTGCTTGATTTGATACCATATCTATAAACTGTCAAAATTTTTGCTAATTAAAACTCCTACTTACAACTTATATTACAGTTCAATTCAATTCAATTCAATTCAATTCTTGGTTTATGGCTTTTGTGAAAACGTTTCACAATTCCGCCACTGTCACGTAGAAAGATAGACCATCAAACGCAAGAATTTGTACGGTGTAGAGCCTCGTTGTTCGGTGAATTCGTATAGCAGAGGTTTTTGTTTGTCACCCTGAAACCAAAACATTTAACATGCTGCAAGACATATACAAACATATACATATACATAAGTAGGGGACAGAGTGAGTGGTAAAATCCTATACATTTATATATTTACAATCTTATTTTATTTTTTTTAATGTACTTACATAAAATATATACAAAGGGAGTAAAAACTAGGGATAGGAGACATTTGAGGGAAGTAGGATGGGGAATTTCAGGAGGTACGACATCGTGCAACGAAAACTGTCTTAAGGGGCAACTGAAGAAGATATGGTCCATGTTTCCCTCATCTAAGCCGCATTCGCATAGGGAATGGTCCCTAATCCTAATTTTGGCCAGAAACACAGGTGTACAGGAATGGTTCAAACGTAACCGACAAATTGTCGAAGTAGTCTCTTTATCTGCCTTTTGGAATTTAGAAAACCAGGGTTTATGGGGGATTTCCGGTTGTATTTCGCCATAGAATTTGCCTTTCAAAATTTTAGACTCTTGCCATTTTTGGGTCCAGCATTTGTACAACATTGCTTTTAAAATAGTACACATATCATGTGAATAAATTTGTGAATATTTTGAAGAACCAATCAGACACGCGTCCCTAGCATGGACATCAGCACACTCATTGCCCAGGATGCCTGAATGACCAGGAATCCAGGCCAAGACCACACAGATGCCCAGGCTGTGACACTCCAATAAAGCTTCTCTTATTTTCAGGATAATTGGGAACCTGGTGTTTGAGCGAAAGGGGTTAGATAGGATTGCCTGGAGGCAGCTCTTAGAATCAGAAAAGATAATGGACCGATTGAGATTATGAGACTTTATAAATATTATGGCTTCTAAAATGGCAATTGACTCTCCTGTAAAAATGGAGGTAACTGACGGGCACTTATAATTTAAGATTATTCTTGTAGAGGGAATCCATACCGCAGCACCTACCGGGGAGAGGGGAGATTTAGATGCATCTGTGAATATCTTAATCCAATTTTGATACTCAGTTTGGACTTTATGACAGAAAATTGCATTGGTTTCTATAGTATTCTTATCCACACCGAAGTCCAAGATAATGTTAGGTTGGAACGTTAATGCATCATAAGGCGTAGAATATAATGGCAAAATTGAGGGCTGAAAAAGTGGGTTAGGAAGACGAGTGAAAAGTAGATAACTACGAAGTAAACTAGGAATATCGTCATCGAGTAAACGCCGAGGATGGTATTGAGCCAGCAGATGCTCTATTTTGAGAATTAAAGAGTGATCCTTACGTTGAGCTATCTTAAATAAAAACCTGTCAGAAAGGTATTGCCGACGTAGAGACAGAGGGGGTTCGACACATTCGACTTGCATGGCATTGATAGGGGAAGATTTCATTGCCCCTAAAATGATTCGCATAGATTTTGCTTGTATTTTGTCTAGTTTATCTCGGCCAGATTTGTTACAAGGATCTAAAAGGAAAACGCCATAATCCATATGACTACGGATTATGGCATTATATAGCAATTTTTGTGTGTATGGGTGTGCTCCCCACCACACACCTGAAAGGGAACGAAGAACGGTTATGTTTCTTTCGCACTTTTGGGATATATAATCAAAATGGGCAACGCCTGACAATTTGCGGTCTAACCAGAGCCCCAAGAACTTAACCTTGTTGTCCTCAGGTATTGTTTCCTCGTTAATTTTTACCATAGCTGCAGGAATGGTTCTTTTATTTGTGAATGTAACCACCTTACTTTTGGAAGCAGATAGGGAAAGACCATGCCGAATGAGCCAGTCACATAAGTATTCGAGCGCACTGTTCAATCGAGTTACTGCATCTTCAAAAGATTTTTCTGGAACGTATAAGGCTATATCATCTGCATATTGTAATATCTGGCAAAAAGGGGATACTGTGAGTTCCAGGTCGTAGGTGTACAAACTATATAGTATTGGACTAACAACTGAACCTTGAGGCAAACCCTTCCACACGAGTCTAGGAGTCAGGGAAGAATTTTGGTGTTTAATTGTAATGGATCTTTCCATGAGGAGATTGCATATGATCCTTACCAACCTCTCTGGGATACTCAGCTGGATGAGCTTGCTCCTGAGCACAGGAAGAAGGACATTGTCGTATGCAGACTCAATATCTAAGAAGACCCCTACCAGATATTCTTTTTTTATAAGGGATAGGCGAATATCCGATGTTAATATACCTAGACTGTCTATAGTGCTCATGTTTTTTCTGAAGCCAAACTGTGATTTTGCCAGCAGGTTGTTACTTTCCACAAACCACTCTAACCGATGTTTGACCATATGTTCTGTAACTTTAGCTAGAACTGAAGATAGGGCGATTGGTCTGTAGCTGTTTGGATCACATGGGTTCTTGCCCGGCTTCAGGATTGGTATTACTGTTTGGGATTTCCATGCCTGGGGAACAGTTCCATACTCGAAGAAAGAATTACTAAGACCTAAATAGTATTCTTTTGCCTTATCTGACGCATTTTTTAAGAATGAGTATGGTATTCCGTCTATTCCAGGAGAAGAGTCTACTAAACCATTGAGTGCTAGTTGGAGTTCCGAAAAAGAGAATGGAGAGTCAAAGTTATGTAAGGGGAGAAAGGGTGAGTGGACTGGAATAGTAGGTAACGAGTCTAAATGGGGGACAGAAGGAGGTGACATTTTGTCTGCGAATGCTTCAAGCCATGTTGACGAGTCAATATTTGCAGTATTATCACTACCAAATGATCCCCTATATCTTTTAATTTGTTTCCACACCATGGAGGATGGAGTTCTGGGAGATAAGTTTTCGCAGTAACTTAGCCAAGCTTGTTGTTTTTTCTTTGAAAAAAGCTTTGTGGCTTTGGCTGCGTTTTTTTTATATTCTATAAAATTTTCAACAGTCATAGAAGACTTGTAAACCTTCTCGGACTCTCTCCTTTTTTTGGCAACTGCTGTGCACTCAGAATCCCACCAAGGAGTAGACACTTTAAATTTGTAAGGTTTCTTAACTGCAAAGTTTTCGTCAGCACTAGAAATTATTGCTTCTACAAATTTAGAATAGCTTTCTGGGAGGGTCGATGGAGGAAGAGAATCTATTTTGTTTTCAAGAGAGTAGGAGTAGGAAGACCACTTTGAACTGCACAATCTGTATTTAAGAGAAGGTGAAAAATTTTGTGCTGGGGTGACTCTGTTAGGGATAGAAATAGCTATAGGGAAATGATCACTACCATGGGAATCAGACAGAACTCGCCAGTTTATGACAGTTGCCAGCGCAGGGGAACAAATGGTAAGGTCTACTGCACTTCTAGGATTTTGGAAAGGGGATACTCTACGAGTAGGAGAGCCGTCGTTGATGACACAGAGATTTACTTCATCAAAAACTTCTAGAAGAGATAGGGCAAAATAATCATTTTCACTAGCGCCCCAGGATGTGTGGTGCGCATTAAGGTCGCCCATTATTATGATAGGGGAAGGGATTGCAGATATTAGGCATAAAATATCGGCTATCATGCCTGAATGGGGGTGAGGAATATAAATTGAAACATATGATATATCCAAAACTTTAGCTGCAACAATATTAATACCAGGATGGGATGGGGGGAGAGAGAGTTGGGAAAAGGGGAGATTACGCCTTATAAATAAAGCGCAACCGGCACCCCACCCCTCAGCCCTGTCATCCCGCAGACAGGAGTATCCTGGAACCCTAAAGTGACTTCCAGGGACAAACCACGTCTCCGAGACGGCAATGACCGACGGGCGATGCCTGTTAATGAGATGAATAAGGCTGTGCCTTTTAGGGCGTAGGCTTCTTGCGTTCAATTGAAGGGTGGACACTAGGTCCATAATTATTGGAGTGGGATATGATCTGGGTAAGTTTGTGGGCAACGTGGGACGGTAGGATTTGATTGTTTTTGGTCAAGATACTGATAATTGTAGAGAGAAGGACTTCCAAGAGGCTATCCTCTTGGGGTAAGAATGAGAGGTTGGGTTGTTGGGTCAAGGCCAAACCATTGGGCAAGACAGATGGTTCATCGGCCACAATAGCCCGATGAGCTGCCCTGTCAAACGATTTACCCAGAGGGGCTCTAGTGTGAGGTAGGGAGGATATGGTTTTTCTATAGGAGATACTGGAGGGCCTTAAGCTGGGCTGACTAAATTGGAAGGGAAGGGAGGACTGGGACTGGGAAGAGTTAATAGATTGAGCCACTTCAGCATAGGGTCTGGAAGTCTTAGGGCACCGTCGTGATGCATCCTCATACGACATACTCTCTTGTGACATCAGAAGCTTAATAGCCTTCTGCCTCCCCTGCTCAGGGCAAGCTTTGCTGTTTGCAAAGTGTTGACCTAAACAGTGTAAGCAGGTAGCCACACTCTCCTCGATTTCACATGAGCTGCCAATATGGGGCTGGGCACAGCGGTAACACCTCGGGTCGGATCTGCAGTGTATTTTAATATGTCCAAATCTGCAGCAATTTTGGCATTGTATTGTGGGATATTGGTATTGTTCTACAGGAAGGGATGTATGAAAGAGGAAGACTCTTTGTGGAAGGATTTGGCCCTGGAAAGTCATTACTATTGTTTGTGTTGGAATCCAAATTGGTTTACCATCCTCTACAGTTTTCCTATTCATGCGTCTCGCTTTTAATACAATCCCACACCCGGTGGGGAGAGCTAAAGCTTCAACGACTTCGTCCATTGATAAGTCTACCGGAACTTGACGGACAATGCCCATTTTCGTTATATTGTATGAAGGAATGGTCGCATGATATTTATACATTTCCAAAAGAGGATTGCAAATGAATTTGTTGGCGTCAGAACCTGTACGGAACTCGACCGATATTTTATTTCGCCCTACTTTTTTCACACCCTCAGAGCAGATATTAGCTATTTTGTTTTTAAAGAGAAATTGGCCGAATTTTATGGGTCTGATTGAAGTACCTGCTGCGGGGTCCGGCTCAGTGCGAGAAACATGTACCAAAAAGGGACCTTTATCTGATGCTGTGTATTCTTGGATACCTATTACAATCGACGGGTGAGTATAGACACATTGTATGGAGGCTGAAGCCATGTCTCTATCGACTACGGTTTTCTTTGCGTTTGTTTCATCATTTTTAGCAACGTCCAGACGACGTTTAGGAGCACCTGAGGGAGGAATAGATATTTCCGGAGGGTCCGGCGGGTCCGGAGCTAAGGAATCCAACTCCATGGTGGATTCCTTAGCTGTTAGTATAACACACAACTATGTTAGGGTTTTTCTACCAACTCACCGGAGTTATTATAAACCACCACCACACAAACACACAACAAAACTTCTGCGACGTATTTCACGTAAATAATGCCAGTATTGGCACTATTTATATCAATTTAACTATAAAAACTCGCGTCTCACGTGTGATTGCTATCAGTTGCGACGACGGAAAAAACTATATTACAGTTCCTAAAACGTTCCTTATAAACGTGACATTTCTCTGACAAAATATTCGATTTGTCAGAGAAATGTCACGCGTATAAACGAGGTACGAGGCAATTTAGTTAACTCGAAAATATAAAACACTTAAAAAATGCAAATGCGAGGCCAAAACCAAAGAAAAAAAAAGGTCGTTTGACATTTAAGCAACGTCTTCCTGTAAAGTCCTAAATATCTACAAATAACATTATTTATTTATTTATACATATTGCTGTCAATTATAATTAAGTTATTGACTAGATTATTTACTAAATCTAAAGAATGGAAAATAATTTATTTTTCTTGTCTAAATCTTATCTATGACATTAATTTTTTATGCAACTTTCATGTATGACAAACACATCCATACAGGCTGACTGGTAAAATGTTTCGTGGCCAACTTAAGATTTCATTCATAGTAGTTAATTACAATAAAACAAAAAATGTATTTTCACTGTTCCTAAATGTAAAACAAATATGTACAATTATAATTTTTCCAAGAATAACACAGACAAAACACGCATACATTGCGGCTTCAGCATCATCTGATGCTGGAACTATCCTAGTGACTGTAGACACCACTTGTAAAGTCCCAGGAAAGCAAAATATGCTTTTTCGTTTACTTAAATAATATATTTGTTCCCGTTAATTTGATTTAAAATCAAACTACTGAACATATTTTGAATTGAAATGCTATTGCTATGCTCTGATAATAAATCCTCTATTTAAAAAATAATTTCGAAATCTGTTAAAAAACGCGGGCGAATACACGGAGCACGGTCAGTTATAGATAAATTAAATGTTATAAATCCTACATGTAGCCAAAAACTAAGCACATATTTTACAACGGGGACCAATTAACTGAAATTAAATCTAAATACAATTTTTGTAAATAAATAATTAAAATACAAAACCTGAACCTTCCCTCACGAATCTGACCCTTGATTTTTGTAATAAAATGAACGAGACTCTCTTCTGATCGTAAGAGAACGCCTGTCCATGACCATTACAGCGATACACAGAACTTTGAGTAACAACACAAAGTCCAGGCATCGCTGCTTTGGTGCTCATTACTTTGAGACTTTCGATGGTTAGTCTCAAAAGCCCTGTATCGTCGCTGCAGTACCCTTCAAACTGGAACATAGAAATATTTACACACTACTGCTTGGCGGCAGAGGATCTGGTACTGAGGTGGTACCTACTTATACGTCCTCCTGCTAAGAAAATCTACCACCAAGTAAACACGTGGCGAGAGCATTGCTTTATATTTCAAAAGTTTAAGTTAACTTACTTAGATTCGTGTTACTTTTATTCTCTAACACCACGTGTCGCCAGCTACAGGCGCAGCGCGGCGTGCCAACAGGGCTGTCAGTGCGACACGGTTTTACCAGTAAGCCTGTATAGAAGTGTCACGCGTAGGTTTGGGTCACTTAAGAGTCGGTTCACGTGTCGTAGTGTCCCAGGTGGTTCGCGTGCCCGTAGTACCGGCGGCCGTAGTCGTGCGTGGCGGGCGGCAGGGGCGCGGGCGCAGCGCCGCCCCCCGCGGGCGCCAGCGGCGGCGCCAGGTACTGCGGGTACACGACGCCGCCGTACAGCTGCGAGATCACGTCGTAGGGGGGCGCCGCGGGGGGCGGGCTGCGCGCGCGCGGGGACGCCATGCTGAACAGCGCCTCCGGGTCGCACACGAACTTGTACACGTAGCGTTCGCCTAGAACACAAGTAGCGATGATGGCACAGTGGTTGGCGCGCCGGGTCACTCGAGGGCGTAGGCTTAAATCCTATATGCTTGAACTGCCGGTGAAGGAAAACATCGTGAAGAAATAATAGCATATGGTTATAGCATATAACATATATAGCTTGCCATAACCATTGCATATAATAATGTGGCATATCACAACCATAGCATATGTGGCATACCATAACCATAGCATATAGCAAATAGGGCATGCCATATTCATAGAATATAGCATATTATGGCATACCATAGCATATAGCAAATAGGGCGTGCCATGTTCATAGAATATAGCATATTATGGCATACCATAGCATATAGCATATCTAGCATACCATAACTATAGCATTTATGGCACAGCATGGTGGTAAGGTACTCTCTAGTACTCGGCTGGTTAATTACCCTCAAGTTTAAAATCTGCCGCCAAGCACCAAACAGTATGTTACGTCAGCCTCACTTGAGAGCCAGTTCCATTCCAGGCTTTACTATATTTGATCACACCGTCACTTAACAACTGGTGAGCTGTTGTCAAACACCTTGCTAAAAAAGTTATTTTAGTCTCGATTAGAGAAGGAACTGGACGTGATAGTGCGCGGGTAGTTACCCGCTACTTTCTGCATGATGCCCTTCTCGTAGTAGTAGCGCAGCGAGCGGGACAGCTTGTCGTAGTTCATGGCGGGCCGGTTCTTCTGCGCGCCCCAGCGCCGCGCCACCTGCCGGCCGAACGAACATACAACCACAAGAAAAACTTCGTTAAAAAAGCTCCCGAACGGATGAACCGATTTTGATTTTGTTTGAACGGTGAATTAGTTGGAATTGTTCTTAGCTATGTTTGATGAAAAATCAGTCCAAGATGGCCGCCGCCACAAAATGGCGGATTACATATTTTTTATGTGACTTGATCGAAAGTGATTTTACTATGATTCAACAAAGTTTGTACAGCTGTTCGATTACCACTGATCGATTCAAAATTTGGTATTATGTGTACTACAGGTGTCGGAAGTTTTTTAAATTTAAACCTTATACTCTTTTATGATGCTGAATGCTGAGTTGCTCTACAGTGGCGGAATGCATAAGGCGCGATAGCAAAGACAAAGCAGAAGGAATACCTCCTCGGGCTCATGCAGCTTGAACTCGAGCCCGCGGCCCGTCCAAGCCACGCAGCGCGCGCCCTCCGCCAGCAGCGCCACCAGGAACTGCCACAGCTGCAGCGCGCCGCGCCGCCCGCCGCCCGGGGCGCCGCCGCCGCCGCCCGCGCAGCCCCCTGCGCCGCAACACGGAAGCACTCACCACAGCGCCGGTGAGCCCGGCCACGCCGCTCACAACAACGTCGTGCTATCGCGTTTCGTTTCTACCAAATGAAAAGAGATAGCACCACGTTTGTTGCCCTTCTCTTTCTTCCCACAGATATTGGCTTTTTTTATGTAATAGTACTGAGACAAACTATGCGCTCTCCGGATGGTAAGAGATAACGCCTGTCCATGACCATTGCAGCGATACACAGAACTTTGAGTAGCAAAACAAAGTCCAAGGCATCGCTGCTTTGGCGCTCATTACTTTGAGACTTGCGATGGTTAGTCTCAACATGCGTGTAATTTCGCTGCAGCACCCTTCAAACCGGAACACAGTAATGTTTACACACTACTGCTTGGCAGCAGAATATTTGGTACTGCGGTGCTGCCTAGACGACTTCCTGCTAAGGAGATCTACCACCAAGTGAAAACAGCGTCAAACAAGTCTAGATCAGCGTTTCTGATTTGGCGGGTCGCGACCCGGTACCGGGCCATCAAAATAAAATACCGGGTCCCAGTATGTCCGCCTTGTTTTAAAATAATACCTATCGATGGACGCATCGTAAACGATTTCGTATTAAAATGATTGAGTGGGTCCAGAGTGGTGAGGTATATCAGAGAGGTCATGAAGCTGTTTCTTTAAAACTTGTGAAATGTGAGTGTCAGTTTTATATCAGTTAAATTAAAAGTGGTGAAATACGATGTGGTTACCGGCGTGCGTGGTGGAGACGTGCGGGGAGGGAGGGCGCGCCGAGCCCGCGCCCGCGCCCGCGCCCGCGCCCGCGCCCGCCCCGCGGCACATGGAGCTCGACACTGGCACACACGGACAGAACACTCGTACAAACACGCATTCTGTTCTAGTAATGAAGGTATAGTACTAAAGTTTGCTAACAGATGGCGCTAGTAAACGAGCCGAGATTGCTACATCGCGCAAGCGTTTTTCGCACCAAGATTAGATAACTTTTCTAGTGTCGTATGTGATACAAACCCAGGGTTAATCAAATTGGAACCTTATTATTCAGAGCAAGCAGCTGTGTTTACTGTTTAATGTTTATGTCTCGGAAAGAGTGTTAATCAGTTCATATCCGAAAGCCGAAGCCTCTTGTTCTGGAATTAAGAGCAATAATGATGACAAATATGATTTATCATTACCGAAATACTGAC
Organism: Biston betularia; assembly: GCA_905404145.2. NCBI lineage: Eukaryota > Metazoa > Arthropoda > Insecta > Lepidoptera > Geometridae > Biston > Biston betularia. The sequence goes on along the minus strand of FR989892.1, from coordinate 77,014 downwards.
TCAATTCTTCTGATCTAAACAAGGCTTGGTTTACGTATTTTGTTTTTTTTTTTAAATTACTATTACTGAACTGATTTCCATGAAACTTCTATGAGACCCTAAGTATATCTTATGAAATCAGTTTATATTTTTATAAATAACTAGCTGCGCCCCGCGGTGTTACCCGCTACATTTTTTCGGGATAAAAAGTAACCTATGTATTAATCCAGGGTGTCAGCTATCTCCATACCAAATTTCAACCAAATCCGTTCAGGCCCTCTACGGCCAGTGTGAGCAAAGACAGTTGTCACAGGTGATGGTGTACCAAGTTTTTCGTCCCAGGGCAGGTGCTGCGTGCTGGAGACCTGCTCCTCACGGGGCTCCGCGCCCGCCTCGCCGTCCTTGCCGTACCCGCTGGAGCCGCCGCATCTGTGCAAGCGATCACTCAGTCACCAGCTACAGCTGTCTTTGGGAACAGTGAGAAGGTTCCTCTCGCTTATTTGTTCTACCGGAAGCTGGATGAAGGAGTCCAGACAACAAGAAGTGGTGTCCTTGACATACAGTTTTTTTAGTGTTTGACAGATTAGGTGTTTGACCGCAGCTCACCTGATGTTGAGTGACGTTGTGGTCGAAGATGGTAAACACCCCTAGCCTGGAATGGAACTGGCTCTCAAGTGAGGCTGCCATAACGCGCTGTTAAGTGCTTGGCTGCAGATTTGTAACATGAGGGTTGTAGCTAGCCAGCCGAGTACTAAACTGGTCAAACACCTAGCTGTAAAAAAAGTATATCGTTGGACATTTCACACAGCGCCATCTGAGCCCAATCTAAGCAAAGCTTATACTATGGAAGTCAGACAACTGATTGGAATACAATAAGCAATAGTCATGAAACTATTAAATTATTAGATTAAGGTAAAGGATACCTTTTATCCAGGAATAACGTCCCATAAGACGCATCTATACCAAATTTCAAGAGAAAACGTCGTTTGTTACGTTAGTTTTTTGATAATCCCACAAGAACTTTACATTTTTCTGATATAAAAAATACTCTATATGTTAATCCAAGTAATAAACTATATGCGTATCAGATTTCATCCAAATCCGTTCAGCCGTTTTTGTGTGATTGAGTAACAAACATCGAAACATACAAACTTTCACACTTATAATATACTAGCTGCGCCCCGCGGTGTTACCCGTTACATGTTTTCGGGATAAAAAGTAGCCTATGTGTTAATCCAGGGCTCAACTACCTCAATACCAAATTTCATCAAAATCCATTTAGTAGTTTTTGCGTGAACGAGTAACAAACATCCATCCATCCAAACTTTCGCTTGTATAATATTTGTAGGATAGGAAATAGGGTATGTTTTGTTGTGTCGTGTGACGCCCAGATGGCGCCACTTTCAGTGCGTGTTTCGCGTCCAGCTTTACGTTTGTAAAGCCGCAGTAGTGAAGCGTTAAATCAATAGGTGGCGCTTTTGTTTGAGTGAATGTTCGCTTGTTCGTTGTGGGAAGCCGCGGCTGCGCGGTCTGAGTGCGGGGCAGCTACCTGTGTACGTGGAAGTGCTCCCGGTACTCCCGGGGCTCCTCCTCCTCGCCCTTGCAGCTGCAAACATACACACAACTAACTCGAAAGGGGGTCAAATTCTGAAATGGAGAAAAAAAATCGTACTATGTTTGAGTCGCGCACAGATCCGTGTGTACGTTTGAGCTAGAGATGAAACGGATGGTTTGTCGGATGCCGAATATCTGGCCAACTTGAAGCCGGATAAACAGATATCCGGCTGAACATGGCCGTTTTAGCCTTATTATTTTTCTGAATTGCCTCCCGCTATAGAAGCTAATTTATTAAACAAACACGTCAGAAAATTGTGTCCAACACCACGAGCGCGAAATAAAGAAAGAAAAAGATTTTATTTTGTAACAAATACAAACACATAAACATTTTAAATTGAGAATTGGCACAATGCACGAATGTGCCATGGCCGAAGAAAAAAAAAGAACACAAAAACAAAATCAAACAAAACTCAAGAGTTTTGGCGGGACCGCGGGAAGAGTCGTGTCGCTCCGTTGTATTTTTTTCCAAAACTAGTGTTTTGTCGAGTGTTTATGCATAAAAATGGTGGTGTTTTATTCATAAAGTGCTGAATCACAAGCGCGAGTGTGGGAAAATGATATAATGTGGTGAAACATGACTTTTCGTGTTGCTTCCAAAACTCCATCGAAGCTTTATAGTAAAATCGCCACTACTTTACTAAAGCATGACTGGACTTGACTGACACAGACTGGACTTGACTAAGACTGGACTTTGACTATAACTAGCTACGAGGACACTTATTTAACTTTTGAAACTTGAAAATATATAAATACTTGACACTGGCAAATGCTAAAACGCGACGCCAAAACCAAAGAAAAAAAAACAAAACTCACGGCGTGTGGATCTGTGCGTGGGGCGCGCCGCCCGCGCCGCCGTCCAGCAGCGTCGCGTGGCGCGTGTACGCGTGCGGGTCGCACGCGTCGCGTCGCGTCGCGAGCGCGTCGAACGCGTCGCGTCGCGCCGGACGCGGCGACACGCCGCCGCTGTCGCTGGAATACGTCACGCGAACAATAAAAAAACTATCAATTTAACTTCGATTTCTTTCTTTCTTTCTATTAGCCGATATCTACACGTCTCATGTCTTACTCATATGAAATTACCCGAACAAGTACAGTTTGTCAGTTGGTCCATTACAGTGTGCGGGTCGGTACTGCGAAGTAAGACTAGGCCGTGCGCGTCGTACTCTGCTTTGACTCCTTGAAAAAAGTCACTGTAGTCGGAATACATTGACTCACTGCAATACGACATTCACGTGACATTTTGTGAAATTTTAATTGTATGCGACTAATTTAGACTGAATGTCGCTACACTTTTTGACATTTTAGTATTGTAATAAAACAATACTAACATTTTATTTTATTACATTTTTTTTTACTAAAAAATGTTGGTTACTCAATTAGTAAAATAAAATAAATTAATTTTGATTTTATTTTACTAATTGAGTAACCAAAATATTTTTTTTTTAATCGACTTTTCTAAAACGAAACTTTGTTAAAAGGTGAATAAATAATCTGTATCTATCCAGATTAATCAATCAAGCGTGACTGGACTTGACTGACACGGACTGTACTTGACTGATTGGACTTTGACTATAACTATAGCTACGAGGCAACTTATTTAACTTGTGAAACTGGAAAATATAAAACATTTGACATTAGCAAATACTCAAAATGAGATGCCAAAACAAGAAAAAAGGAAAACGAATGAAGACTTCCAAAATAAGCGCCATCTATTGGTTTGACGTTGCACTACTAAGAAGTGGTGGACGTGACGAAAGTGGCGCCATCTGAGTTAGGAAACAGCGAAGAGAATAGCACGCGGTGCTGCTAGCGCGTATATACCGCAGTAGTATTTTAGTATGTATAATTATGTACAAGGTTAGACGCGTTGCAGGGTTAAGAAGCCCCTTTACGTACATATTAACGCTCACTTTCCCTGCCCGTGTTCCCATCCCTACCCAACTTAGTTAGACATTTTTTTATGAGATTGTAATGAGAGGAACGATGCGCTCTCCTGATGGTAAGAGATAACGCCTGTCCATGACCATTGCAGCGATACACAGAACTTTGAGTAACAAAACAAATTCCAGGCATCGCAGCTTTGGCGCTCATTACTTTGAGACTTGCGATGGTTAGTCTCAACAGCCCTGTAATGTCGCTGCAGTACCCTTCCCGGTAATGTTTACTGACTACTGTGTATAAACATGTGAACTTACGTCTACTATACTAGATGGCGCTGTACGGCCTTAAAACGCGCAAGCGTTTCGCTCGAGATATAAGACAACCTTTGTGAGCGTCTCATTAAATTGGCCTTAAATTACAGTAGCTACGAATTATATGTGTTTACACTCTAAATTTTGTTACCACCCACCCGGGTGAGGTGCTCGGCGGAACACCACACTCTTGTTCAACTGCTTGGTGGTAGGTCTGGTACTGCGGGTGCTTAGGTGACTTCCTGCTAAGGAGATCTAGCATCAAGTAAAATGTGGTACAAGAGGAAATGGGTCTAAGAATGTTTATAGTTAGCGTGTTCACTGCTGTGGGGAACTGGTAGTCACCGATGTGGGTAGTGTTGCCAGGCGGGGTAGGCGCTCGCCATCTCGTCAGTCGGCCCGCTCGCGCCGCCCGAAGCAAGGCATCGCTCCAGTGGGCGCCGGCTCGTCTACACGCCGCGAAGGCATCGCTACCACCTGAAACATACTGTTAATATTAGTCAAAGTCTGCATACAGGGTTACTTGTAACGGCAGTGCTAAGCCGAAACCAAGTCTTTATAACAAGAATAAAAGAAGAATTTTTTATTATGTAACACTACAGAACACAAAAACAACAAACAATAAAAAGAAATCGCGAAAAAAGAAACTAGATGTAGTCCTAGTCATAGTCCTTTATTAATAACATCAAGGCAATTAAATAATAAAAAAGAAATTAAATTAAGTATCTCCCTAATATTATAAACTAGCGACCCGCCCCGGCTTCGCACGGGTGCAAAATTTGAAAAAAATCAATATGTTTATTTATCAAAATAGGATGCACCACATCACTTTTTGATAGTCAATATTTACATAGTCTTTACCTGCCTCATATACCTATATGTATATGTATGCCTTCTTTTCATATCGCGTCGCGCTGCGGTCGGCGGCTGCCGGCCGATAGGTACCGCCGCAAACGCTACGCAATGTATTTTTAAATCTGTAATATCTTCGAAAATATTCAAAGAAATTATAGAATAGAATAGAATAGAATATAACTTTATTATACACCAGAAACACAGATCACAATTAATACAAATAGGAAACAAACAACAAACAAAAAAAAAAGAAGATAGAATAATATAACAAAACAATAGAATAAATGATGTATAAGGGCGGTCTTATCGCCTAGAGCGATTTCTTCCAGACAACCTTTGGATGGAAAGAAGATAATAAATATAAGGTTGGTGTACTAAAGAAATAAAATAACAATACAATAAACGTATATATATAATTATGAGATACTAAATAAACTAAATATATAGATTAGCAGGCTGATAAATAATGTTTATATACTAAATTATTAAAAATATAAATTGACTTAGCCTGTCTAATAATGGTAGGAAGGGCATTCCAGAGTAAGACAGCTAAATTATGTGCTGTAAAAGGCCATATAAATCTATGTTAAATCAACAATCTATTTATGGTATTTAATTAAATAAGGAATAATGCTGTAGTGCTTAAAATCGCTTCGAAAATTAGCTATTATTTGCCGTAAAAAGTAAATGACAAAAAATGGTTTTGTGGGATATCGATAAGAGATAGACATATACCATCGCGGACTTTTCTGTAGACCTTTTCAAGGTGTACAATACTTAGTACATTATTTTTATAAATCCTGTAAGGTTAAGCCTGCGTACGCAATGTAAGCGGCAAGAAATGTAAGAATTTACGACACCACATTAGAAACCCTGAAAATAACAGTATTTCTCCATTATTTAATAGATGTTATTATACATAAAAACCTTCCTCTTGAATCACTCTACCTATTACAAAAAACCGCATCAAAATCCGTTGCGTAATTTTAAAGATTTAAGCATACAGACAAACAAACAGACAAAAATAGCGACTTTGTTTTATACTATGTAGTGATGTGAAAGTTTGGATGGAGGTTTGTTATTCTTTCACGCAAAAACTACTGAACGGATTTGGATGAAATTTGGTATGGAGGCAGCTGACACCCTGGATTAACACATAGACTACTTTTTATCCCGAAAACATGTAGCGGGTAACAATAAAAAAATAATAATGTAAAAATAATTAATTTGTGTTTACAAGGTATGTTTCAGATTTAGCATTTCTCACGCCGCGAGGTCGAGCGCTGAGAATATGAGCGCAGCTGTCAATCGATATCTGCACGCGCACAGATGAGATGATCTTTAGAGATGCTCAAAATTAAATATTCAGCTCTTGAGTCAACTGCACGTCTTTTCCTTTGATTTTGTCCTCGCATTTTGAGCATTTGCTTGTGTCAAGTGTTTTATATTTTCAAGTTACATAAGTTAAATAAATAAGCTGCCTCTAGGCTATAGTCAAAGTTCAGTCTTGGTCAAACAGTCCGTGTCAGTCAAGTCCAATCATGCTTTAGTAAAGTAGTGGCGACTTATTTATTTAATTAATTAATTAAAAACGGCTTAAAGCCAGCTACTTAACTACAAAGCTTCGATGGAGTTTTGGAAGCAACACGAAAAGTCATGTTTCCGCACATTATATCATTTTCCCACACTCGCGCTTGTGAATCGACACTTACCATTATGCAAAAACACGCGACAAAACACTAGTTTTGGAAAAAATATACAACGGAGCGACACGACTCTTCCCGCGTTCCCGCCAGAACTCCAAACTGCACGTTACATACGGCGTATGCTTCGGTACATACATCGTCGTTTGATGACACTGCAATATGTAGAAAGTCTCAAAGTAATGCGCGCCAAAGCAGCGATGCCTGGACTTTGTTTTGCTACTCAAAGTTCTGTGTATCGCTGCAATGGTGATGGCTTTTCTCTTACCATCAGAAGAGCGTCTCGATCGTTTTATCACTTCTAACCACATCAAACTCGAACCCATAACTGAAAACTGCATCAAAATCGGACCAGTGGTTTTGGAGAAAAATGGCAATATGGATTTGCACAAAGAAACATAATTTCACCCCAAACGCATATACCGTCTCCGTTCCGTCCGTGGGTAACAAAATGTACAGTTGACTTAGTTTGGGCATGTGGAAGTTTCAGTGAGACAATGTGTGTGGGCATCTCTACCGGGGGAGGTCCGTGGTCGCGGGTAACCGAGTTACCGGCGGCGGAGTGGTTGCGCGCGAGCGCGGCGGAGTCGCGGGTTCGTTTCCGGCGGAAGCCGCTGACGGATTGGGCGCCGGCGGGTAGGATTGCTTCTTAAAAAAAACTTAATGAAGTTTTACTTTCAAACTGTCGGAAGCAATTTTATTTTGAAATGGAACCAAGTTTTCAATAGGAAATCGGATTTTAATAATTTTGCTTTAAAAATAGATTTTTCACTCGTCGTTCGCTCCGAACTGTTCTCTAGCGACCCTTGTCGTTCACGCAAAAACTACTGAACGGATTTGTATGAAATTTGGTATGGAGGTAGCTCAGACCCTGGATTAACACATAGGCTACTTTTTATCCCGGAAATATGTAGCGGGGAACACCGCGGGGCGCAGCTTGTATTATAATATTAGAAGAATAGGACTTTATATGTTTGCCTACGTGACCAAAGAAATTGCGAGATTTAACCCAATTAGTGAATAAAAGATTTTTACAATAATTATGACACTTTATTTGTTTGGTTTTTTTTTTAAATTAATTTGCCCCGTCGGGCAGGCTGAAGCTGTAAAGCCATACTGCCTTGTCTTGTTATTTGTGCTGTCTCTTAGCTATAGTTATGGTCAAAGTCCAGTCTTGCTCAAGTCCAGTCCGTGTCGGTCAAGTCCAGTCATGCTTTAGTAAAGTAGTGGCGACTTTACTATAAAGCTTCGATGGAGGTTTGGAAGCAACACGAAAACTCATGTTTCACCACATTATATCATTTTCCCACACTCGCGCGTGCGATTCAGCACTTTATGAATAAAACACCGCCATTTTTATGCATAAACACTCGACAAAACACTAGTTTTGGAAAAAAATACAACGGAGCGACACGACTCTGCCCGCGTTCCCGCCAAAACTCTTTGTTTGTTGTAAGCAATTTTTTTTTAATTTTGGCATATGACTACCGCTCCGCATGAGCCGTACGTAGTCGCGGGCTGATCTCTCCGGCGCATTAGTATTCCGGCGGAGGCCCGGGGCACTAGCGCGGGCCCGCGGCGCGCGGCGCGCGGCGTCGCCCGCCAATCACCCGGTTATTATGGTTGAGTTACCGGCGGCGCAGGTAGCCGATATTGAATTTAAATATCTGTGGCATTCCCGGGAGCGCGCGCTTTGTCACTATATTTTCGTATCAGATTGGATTGTCGTTTCTTATTAGCATTTCGCGCGCGTGCCGGAGTTCCCTCCGACATTTTTGATTGTAAATTTTCAATTTGACACTTTTTTTTTTCGTTTTGGCATCGCACTTTGCGTATTTTGCTTGTGGCGAGTGTTTTTAGAAGTTGACATTGATTTGTAGCGTTTTCCTAAATATGTAAGTTTCCGTTGGAAGATATTTGTCGTGAAACAGCTGTTCTTAGGTTTTCAATATAAGTATCCATTATTTTTTAATTCTTCAAGTTGTGTTTGACCACAGCTCACTTGAAGTTAAGTGACGGTGTGGTCGAAGATGGTAAGCACACCTCAGTCGTAACACATCATTAGATGCTTGGCGGCAGATTTTCAACTTGAGGGTGGTGGCTAGCCAGCCGAGTACTAGAAAGTACCCTACCACCATGCTACGGTTTCCTTCATCGGCAGCTCAAGCTCATTGTAGGGACTTAAACCCACGTTCTTTGGCGTGTGAACCGACCGCCCTAACTACTGAGCTAACATCGCTACAAAATGACAAAAAGAAGTATCCCACAATTATTATAAATATAAAAGTTTGGATGGATGTTTGTGACTCTTTCACGCAAAAACTACTGAACGGATTTGTATGAAATTTGGTATGGAGGTAGCTGACACCCTGGATTAACACATAGGCTACTTTTTGTCCCGAAAACATGTGGCGGGTAACACCGCGGGGCGCAGCTAGTAACTAATAGGTTTGAATTCTTCGCGACATATTTAGTCCCAGGTATGCCTATCACTGTGACGGTGGGACCCGCGACCCGCGTAATGCAACCCGCGACCCGCGACCCGCGACGCGCGACGCGCGAGCCGCGAGCCGCGAGACGTGCGCGATTAAAATTCAGTAGTCGCTCGGTTCCGGATATCGAGTGAAAACTCAATCAAATCACAATAACATCCCCGAGTTACATACAACGAGTCTCGCGCCGGCTCGCTCGCTTAGTCTCAACTGCGCGACAGATTTTGATGCGATTTTTACTGGTATTTAGAAAAATTTGAAGTGTGTAATATAAATTATTTGATGACTTCATAAATTTTACTAGCTGCGTCCCGCGTACCCGCTACATGTTTCCGGGATAAAAAGTAGCCTATGTGTTAATCCAGGGTCTCAGCTACCTTCATACCAAATTTCATCCAAATCCGTTCAGTAGTTTTTGCGTGAAAGAGTAACAAACATCCATCCAAACTTGCACATTTATAATATTTGTGGGATTATTAAGATGTATCTAAATGAGACGAACGAAACCATTTTGAATTTAAAAAAAAAATACATTATTAATTTACATTCTTGCCAATTTTCTTTTAGGCAGTTAAGGTGGTTCGATTTCCATACAAATAATTTTTTTCCATTTATGGACAAATGGAGCATAATTTTACAGTGAAATCACAGCTACTGCCATTTATTTTGCTCTTTATTTGCGGTAAATCACAATTGATTGAATTAAACGGTAGATTATTAGCATAAAATCAAATTTATGAATTTATGATTATTGAATAAAACAGTAGATTATGCTTAGAATCTACTGTTTTATTCAAATAATTGTGATTTACCGCAAATAAAGAGCAAAATAAATGCCAGTAGCTGTGATTTCACTGTAAAATTATGCTCCATTTGTTCATAAATGGCAAAAATGTATCTTTATGGAAATCGAACCACCTTAATGACAGTTGGTTTTATCGAGTTCTTTTTGGTACGCTGGCGGCTGGAAGGACCAGTATCTGTCGAGCGCGGGTAGTGGAGGGGGGGGGGGGACCGGAACCGGAAGCCACCGTTATTGAGTCGGCGCGTGTTTGTTGATGTGATTACGTCCGGAGCGCGGGGCGCGGGGCGCGGGGCGCGGGGCGCGGGGCGCGCGGCGCCAGATATTGTGTTTGCGTTTCTGCTTAACACATTTAAACTTAAATATTTTTATTAATCTCTCTACAAATGTTATCTATCCAGCTATTCTCGTGAACTAGCCGACTCCACGGAACTTCTCATGCTCATTGTTGGGGCTTGAACCCACGCCCCTCGGCGTGTGAAACTACCGCGCTAACCACTGAGCTATCACCGCAACAAAAAAAGACATCTACACTAATATTATAAACAGAAAAGATTTGTAATTTTGTTTGTAACGAATCAACATAAAAACTACTGGACCGATTTGAAAAATTCTTTCACCGTTGGGAAGCTACACTATCCCCGGGTGACATAGGCTACTTTTTATCCCTGTATTCTCACGGGAACGGGAACTACGCGGGTGAAACCGCGAGACGTCCGCTAGTTTTGTATGAAAACGTTGCGAAGATCGGTAGTCGGCCTACTCGAGAAATATCTAAAAGAAATCTGTTTCGCTTCGTTTCTAATCCCATGAGGAATAATCCGATATTGTAGCATTAAGCCGGAGCCCCAGGGCGCGGCGGGGCGCGGCGGGGCGCCCGCGGGGAGCGCCGGGGATGCTACACGACGTCGGAAGTAGTATTGCACGAAGTACTCGCTTGCGAGGCTTCTCCTCCTCTCCTTTGAAGATGAACTTAGTATTGTTTCTGTAAATATCGAAACTTGGTGAAACCGCGCGCCGGAGCCGAGCGACGAGCCAGCGACGAGCCAGCGACGAGCCAGCGACGGCGACGCCCGAGGGTCTGCGGGAGACGGGACATAATCTTTCCTTTTGGCTTTAACACGTTCAGGTAAAAACGTAACCCATTTGGCTTTGCCGCTTCGGGTAAAACCGTAGCCTTTTCTTTTGACAGCTCTGTTGGTTCATTGGTAGTATCTCTGCTCCAGGAGCTGAAGGGCGTGGGTTCCATTCCCACCCATGATAAACATTTTGTGATATAAACATAATGTTTGTTCTGTGTGTGGCTGTCCTGTATGTATTTACAAAAATTAAAGTATTGAAGTATTCTATCAGTTATCTGACTTCCATAGCACAAGCTTTGCTTAGTTTGCGGTCAGATGGCGCCGTGTGTAATGTCCTATAATATTTATTTACATTGCCGTGTTGGGTTTTTTCCGTAACCTTTGCCATGGACGGGTTAAAACGTAAACCTTTCCTCTTTGGTTTGCAATGTTGGGTCAAAACGTAAACCTAGCCGTTTGGCTTAGCCGTAAATAATTAAAAAAACCTTTCTATTGTTCGTGGATCTTTGTTATAAGTAGTGTGTTAAATGTAACATGTAGCTAGTGTGTAGGGCGCCGGCGGGTCCCGCGGGGCCCCGGCCCGGGCGCCGCGCGCCGGCGGGTCCCGCGGGCCGGCGCGGAGCTGCTTTGTTTGTTCGCCGGCTATTAACCCCTCGATTTGTTTAATTTGAGATTAAGCAAACAGTACAGATGTTTCGTAAAGAGATGCTGTAATATTTAGAGGGATTACACCGCGGCGCCCTTATATTTTTTTTGTGTGAAAAAAGTGGCAAGCGAGCGCCGGCCGACCTGATGGTAAGTGGTCACCGCCGCCTGCAACACCCGGGGCATTGTCAATTAATTGTCAGATTGACAGATGTCAGTCTGACAATTAATAATGAACAAATAAGCTAACAAATTAAATGAATATGTTGTCAAAAGTTGTATATGGTGGTAACCCAGGTAATAAGCTATGTGCTATATGCATGCCACAATTACATACAAATCCGTTCAGCAGTTGTTGCGTTATTGAGTACCAAACATACAAACTTTCACATTTGTAATATTAGTAGGTTTATTTAGTTTCTCGTCACAAATAAATAGTTTTCTAGGATAATGTTAATGAAATATATAAAAGTAGATCGGCACGTCGATCCGCCGAGCGCCGAGCGCCGAGCGCCGAGCGCCGAGCGCCGAGCGCCGAGCGCCGAGCGCCGAGCGCCGAGCGCCGAGCGCCGAGCGGCGAGCGCCGAGCGCCGAGCGCCGAGCGGCGAGCGGCGAGCGCGCCGCAGCGTAATGGCGAGTTTAATAATGCAGGCGGGTGAAGCAGCCCCCGGGGATTGTTTTGTGCTTTTAGCGAAGCCGCCGAGTGCCGAGTGCCGACAGGCGCTGCGGCGGCGGCGCCAGGGCTCCGCGCTTCGGGTATCGTTGTGCCGCGGAACTAACCCTCCATCAGTATTTTTTTAAATCAATATTTGACGTCAGTATCGGCAGCCCTGTTGGCTCACTGGTAGTATTTTTTATGTGTGACAGCTCGTGACGATGTGGTCGAAGATGGTAAAGCACACGTAGACTGGAATGGAACTGGCTTTCAAGTGTGGCTGCCGGAACGCACTGTATATCTGCCTTAAAAGCTGTAGGGTGTGGGTTCGATTCCCACCCGGGACAAACATTTTTGTTTGTTCTGTCTGTATGTACTTATATATAAAAAAAGTGTATACTTGACTTTCATGATAGGTACAAACTTTGTTTAGTTTGGGGTCAGATGTTCCATCCTAGACCGCGTCATTAGACGTCACTCGTTGTGGTCACTCGCGGACGTATAATGAAAACAGCAGGGCGTCCCCCCCTCCTGCCCCCGCGCGCCCCGCTCGGCAGTAATCAGCTAAAACGCGTAACTCGATACAAACTAACTTTACAATAGAAAACAAATAGTAAGTGGCGCCCCGCCGCGCCGCCCGCGCCCCGCCCGCGCCCCGCCGCCCCGCCGCCGCGCCGCGAGCGGGACAATGCCGCGATGGCGCTACCGCCTCATTAGCTAATGGCCGGCGATCGCTGGGGGAGCCACGCGCCGCGGACACGTCACGGACACGCCGCGGACACGTCACGGACACGCCGCGCCTCGGTCACTACAGGGTTCTTTGTTCATACTTAAAAAAAAAAAGAAGAAAAGTCAATTTTTTTTTTCTAAATAGGTTCGCGTTTGACCACACCCTGCCTGATGTTGAGCAGGATGCAGTCCAGGATGAAGCACGCTTACCTAGAAAAACACCTGTTTACTCTAGATTTGAAGACACACAAACTGTACTTCGCGGGAAAAACAGACGCCGGCAGAGAGTATGTTACAAACGGATTTAGCCTCAGTCACAGTCAAAGTCACATAGAAACGGCCAAATCCAGTCCTACCTTGGTAACGTAGAGGGGGCTTTGCTACAAGCTTCTTGAAGTTTTGGAAGCAAAGCGAAAAGTCATGTTTCCCCCCCTTACATATATACCACTTTTCCACACTCGCGCGTGTGACTCGGCACTAGTGGTGTCGCTACAAGCGGCCGGCGCTGGCCGTCATTTAAAGAAACGTGGGCTGTCTCTAGTTCCGCTCATAGTAACGCGTGATTTAAAACGTCGGCGAAAAGTTGAGCAGCGGTTGACTTTTGTAAGTAATACTTTAAGGTGGTTCGATTTCCATACAAATAATTTTTTGCTATTTATGGACAAATGGAGCATAATTTTACGGTGAAATCACAGCTACTGGCGTTTGTTTTGGTCTTTATTTGCGGTAAATCACAATTGCTTGAACAAAACAGTAGATTATAATCTACTGTTAGTGTGCTAATTATTATTAGCACACTAACAGTAGATTATAATCTACTGTTAGTGTGCTAATTATTATTAGCACACTCTACTGTTTTATCAAAAAAACATAAATTCATAAATCATTCATAAATTTGATTTTACGCTAATAATCTACTGTTTTATTCAAGCAATTGTGATTTACCGCAAATAAAGACCAAAATAAACGCCAGTAGCTGTGATTTCACCGTAAAATTATGCTCCATTTGTCCGTAAAGGGCAAAACATTACTTGTATAGAAATCGAACCTCTTAACGGGCAAGTCTTGTGAAATAAGGCAATCGATGTGTTTTTGTCAATCTTTTTGTGACGTTATACATCATGTGGAAGTTTGAAATTAATGAATACTATAATACATATCCTGAATTATTATGCTTGGAGAAAAAATAGTTTCAAACGCTTTTCGTTTCTTGAAATTATGAAATAGAATATGGCCAAATTATTTTTAAACCGTAATCTTGATATCAAAAAAATTATAGGAAAGGCGCAATTTTATAGATGCTAACTTTGATGCAGATACATTTAAGGCTTAGACCTTTTATTGTACGTTTTGTTTATTCTATTAGCAGATAAGTACGGATAGTTTGATGAAAATTTCTGATAGTGCCTGCTGAAAACCTCTTTTCTGCGTTACGTCTGTTGCTGTTTTATTTTGGTAGGCGCTACAAACCATCTCTCTCTTCGAAGAATCAATCTCTCTGACGAATCTGACGTCACGAGACACGTGTACCTATAGCATGTCGCGAGAGGCCGCAAGAGGTGGGCGCGCGGCGGCGGCGGTACCGAGCACCGCGCGCATGCTTCCCGGCCGTTTTGTATTTTGATTCTTCTAGTGTGCAACTAAATACCGACCGACCGCGCTCGGTCGTATTATTTTGTTGTCTTACCTCTTTAGTTTGAGTAAATGATACGTTACCGCGATATTGACGCTTTTATGTAATTTAGTGGAGTGAATCAGTGATTAGTGCACAGACGCTTTTTTGTTTATTTTTTATTATTCATCTTGTGTACATAATATTATAAAAATGGGAAACAAGCAAGGACGGGAAAGAAAATGTCTGTGTTTGTTTGTTACCTCTACACGCTTCAGTAGTTTAATTATTATCTTTTTGTTTGTATTTATAATTAACTAGCGACCCGCCCCGGCTTCGCACGGGTGCAAAATTCGAAAAAAATCAATATGTTTATTTATCAAAATAAGATGCACCACATCACTTTTTGATAGTCAATATTTACATAGTCATGTTATTATCCTTGCTAGAGAGCTCCGAAAACCACGTCCAATCGCTTCCAAATTCAAATTATTATAGCGAAAAGTGCGGCCTCCGACGCGCTATTTATAGGAACGCGTCGCGTCGCGCTGCGGTCGGCGGCTGCCGGCCGATAGGTACCGCCGCAAACGCTACGCAATGTATTTTTAAATCTGTAATATCTTCGAAAATATTCAAAGAAATTATGTGCTGTAAAAGGCCATATAAATCTATGTTAAATCAACAATCTATTTATAGTATTTAATTAAATAAGGAATAATGCTGTAGTGCTTAAAATCGCTTCGAAAATTAGCTATTATTTGCCGTAAAAAGTAAATGACAAAAAATGGTTTTGTGGGATATCGATAAGAGATAGACATATACCATCACGGACTTTTCTGTAGACCTTTTCAAGGTGTACAATACTTAGTACATTATTTTTATAAATCCTGTAAGGTTAAGCCTGCGTACGCAATGTAAGCGGCAAGAAATGTTAGAATTTACGACACCACATTAGAAACCCTGAAAATAACAGTATTTCTCCATTATTTAATAGATGTTATTATACATAAAAACCTTCCTCTTGAATCACTCTACCTATTACAAAAAACCGCATCAAAATCCGTTGCGTAATTTTAAAGATTTAAGCATACAGACAAACAGACGGACAAAAATAGCGACTTTGTTTTATACTATGTAGTGACTAGTGGCCCGTCCCGGCTTCGCACGGGTGGACATTTATTTTTTAATTAAATTCTAGTAATAAATATAGCCTCATAGTAATTACTCTAAACTACTTTTTTAAAATGGGTCCAGAAGTTTTTCATAATTCATACCTATTGCGTAAATGGGTATAAAATGGATAAATGGATATTAAAAAACTCAAAGAGCGCCATATTCTGCATTGCGCCGTGCAAAAATAATCATGTTCATGTACATGCAATACTAACGTAGATAAACAAAAAATGACAGAACCTTTACAATATTATATTCATCGATAATTCGATGATTATAATAATATTATTAGTGTAGACTAGCTAACCCATGTTAAATATATTGTAATGTATGTAGTAAGCCTTATCCGTGTGCGGTCCACCTTACTCTATGGAAAATGTTGAATCGTGTGGTCTATGGGAAGGCGTCGGTTCTGAACGGTGAATAAAGATGGTGCCCGATATTAAAACGGTTTTCATTTAATATCTCAAAAACCCATCGGCCCCATTGTTTTCTCCATCTACGCCCCACCCTATGCTGCCTACTTGCTACGTGCCCGCAGGCTACGCGATGCAACTAACTATTACTAAATACATTCGTGTTCTCTGTGACTTTCATCAAACGTCATACGAATACGAAGTCGTAATGAACATTTAATTTGTACGAAACACCGAAGGTAGATTTATTCGTTTCCAGAGCGAAAATATCAATGTAATCATAAGTTCCCACGGTTGCTTTATGAAACTTGAAAATATAAAACACTTGACACTGTCAAATATTCAAAACGCGATGCCAAAACAAAAAAAAAACTTCTGTCATAATGTAACATAATCAATGTAAAATCCGCTTTCGGCAATAGGAATAAACATTCTGTCTCCTTCTTGCTCGTGGCTATAGTAATTTAACTCTCCTTATCTATTTTAGCGTGACGTCAATGTATTCAAATCTAACGTCAGACGTATGTACGTCTGTGTGAGTGGAAAATATCAATGTAGATGTTCAAGCAGAAGTTCCCACGGTCGAGGACTTGGCCCTTAAGAGAAGAGGGCGCGGAGCCCGAGTGGAATGTCCGGAGTTAGCGTGCAGGCGCGGCGCCCTACCGGCGGACGCGGCGCGCGGGCCGGCTGCCCGTGACGCGGGGGGGCGCGCGGGGCGCGGGGGCGCGGGGGCGGCTAACATGTTAACACGCTCCGTAATTGAGCGCGCGACGCGAACGTGTCCGAACCTGCGGGAAGTCGACTCAATTGAGTATCTCGGCTGTCTCCCTGCCTCCCTCGAGGAAGCTGCAAACTGGAGAGGTGTATAGTTTGTAGAATCGCAGGATCTGCTGGCGGAACAACAGTTAGGTTTCCACCCCAATAGAACTACTGCGATGCCGTGACTCAGGGCCTGGTGGCTGGTAGGATCTCTGAAGGTTGTACACGATCAAAACTTTTTAGACGATGAAAGTTTTAGCCTGTGCTGGAGTCCATGAGTATCAGTTTCCTCAGAATCGGAATTAAAAATGTAACTACAGCTTTAATTGTTACAAAATCTGAACATTTTTTTAAATTAAACTTTGTTGAAATTTTTTTACAAAAACATTTCAATTTTTTTCCTTTACAATTCGGATATAATTAGAAAACTTGATTAAAGATGTAAGTTGCGAGTCCACAGTCCGGTGCGGAGTGCTAGTAGCGCAGTGCAAGCCGCTGACACGGCTTTTAGCTCCATTTGCGCAGTTCCGGGAGCGGGCCCCGGGAGCGGGCCCCCGGGAGCGGCGCTCGTCCCGCGGGGCCCGCTGCAGGTTAAATATTCAGTCGCGTATTATCGCGAGCCGGGCCGCGATTCCCGCGCACTCGACATTATCTCCCTCTGTCTGTCATCGGCCACTTAACAATTCATACAATATCATGACCGTGTTCCGGCTTGCAGCGCCGCCCGCGCCGCCCGCGCCGCCGCCGCCGCCGCCGGGCTGCGGGGACCAACCCTCGCAACTCTCGCAGCAGCCATGTCCCGGACTTTGTATTGCGTTTTGCTATTTCAGATTGTGTATCGCTGCAATAGTCTAGGACATGACATCTGTGGTCGAAGATGGTAAAGCACACCTAGCCTGGAATGGAACTGTCTCTCCAGTGAGGCTGCCGGAACACACCGTTAGATGCTTGGCAGCAGATTTTCAACTCTCGTGCGGTAGCTAGCCAGTACACTACCACCATGCTGTGGTTACCATCACCGGCAGCTCAAGCTCGTTGTTGGGGGTTGAACCCACGTCCTTAGGCATGCGAACCGACCGCGCTAACTACTCAGCTATCATCGCTACAAAAGAGTTAAGGAAACTTTGTTTTTTTCCCATCGGCATGCGTTTGGCCACGACCTCACCTGGAGAGGTGGAGCGACGATGCGGCCGAAGATGGAGCACGCTTGCCTAGAAAGTACCTATTCCTGCTTACCGCAGCACGTAAGCAGGTTCGTCAGCTGATTCCAGCTCTGTTTAAACAGACAGACAGACGGACGAGGAAGTGGTCCTTCAGTGTTCCAAGAGCCCCGATGCCGCGCGGCATTGTCTCGCGCGCCAGGATAGCCCCTCGGCTATTCAACGCTTTGTTGGTTATTCTGTTAATTACGCCGGGGCTCCGCCCCCGCGCCCGCCGCGCCCCCGCGCGCCCCCGCGCGCCCCCCGCGCCCCCCGCGCGCTGTCTACGTTACAGATTACAAATAAAGGTGCTTCTGTAATCGGTTTCTTGTCTCGCAGTTGGCTCGATTCGTTTAACGGATTTGCTTCAGTGTAAACCTCAAGTTGAAAAGCTGCCGGTGTGTTCCGGCTGCCTCGCTTGGGAGTCCATTCCAGGCTAGGTGTGGTCACCATCCTCGACCGCATCGCCACTTAATACTAAGTGAGTTGTAGTCAAACACATAGCTTGTCACACATTAAAAAACTAGTCGATTTTCAATCTTTTTACACGACTGCCCAAAAAGGAGTTTAGTGTTGTTAGATGATTGTAACTTGTAGACGGCTGAACAGATTTGGATGGATGGGGTATCCTTACAATCCTGGCAGCATCTTAGAGGGCACTGGATATAATTTGGATAAAAAATAACCGCACTTCCTACTAATATCCCACAAATATTGCAAATATGAAAGTTTGGATGGATGTTTGTTACTCTTTCACGCAAAAACTACTGAACAGATTTGCATGAAATTTAGTATGGAGGCAGCTGAGACCCTGGATTAACACATAAGCTACTTTTTATTCCGAAAACATGTAGCGGGTAACACCAGGAGGCGCAGCTAGTTTTACTATAAGTAAGAATTCGTATTTGTAATTATTTTTATTAATCTTTTTTATTGTACACTAGTTGTGTCCCGCGGTGTTACCCGCTAACATATATATTAAAACAGGGTTTCAGCTACCTCCGTACCAAATTTTATCAAATTGGTCCAGCCGTTCGCTCGTGAACAAGTAACAAACATTACATACAATTGCACAAACTTTTACGTTTCTTACTTGTACTGTTAGTGTATTCTGTGCCTCTACAATGTTAGTGTGATAAGGATGTTACGTTTTTTTTTTAATTTCATGGTAAGAGATAACGCCTGTCCATTGTCCATGACCATCGCAGCGATACACAAAACTTTAATTTGCAAAACAAAGTCCAGGCGTCGCTGCTTTGGCGCTCATTACTTTGTGACTTTCGACGGTTAGTCTCAACAGCCCAGTAATGTCGCTGCAGTACCCTTCACAGTAATGCTTACACACTACTGCTTGGCGACAGGATATCCGATACCACGGCGGTGCCTACGACAACCTGCCGAAGTCTCTGATCCGTCAAAATAAACACGAAAACAACTTAAAAGTTGTCTCAAATATCCGGAATCGTAATTCTGCGGAGCTCTCAGTTGCACGAAAATGTTTTCCCAGTGATGCGCACTACTACGACGTTTGCTGATTGAAGATTTGACATGCGATGAAGGGCCCCCGCTGCGCCAATTTCCGAACAGTGGAGACGTCAGCGGAGCCCCGGCCCCGGCCCCGGCCCCGCCGCGCGCCGCGCGCCGCGCGCGGAAACGACAGCCGCACGTGATCGGGAAATATCTTTTGATGTCGACATCTCACCGAGCGAGTCAGCGGCCCTAGCGTCAGCTCGCAGCCAACACGAGTACCTCAAACAAACCGTCATTTTTTGTTACTTGTTTAGAAATGGTCATTGGAATGGTAAGTGGTGCATACCTACCTAAAGTGACCATACCATACCGTCCCGGTCTCCCCGGGACAGCCTCGCAAAATTGTGCCGTTTTTAACCGACTCAAAAAGGAGGAGGTTCTCAATTGGACTGTATGTTTTTATTTTGCAACAAGCACAAAAACAAACAGACAGTTACAAAATAGGGCGGAATGCTGGTCACACTGAACGGTGTGACAAGTGCTGGTCTTCTTTGTATGTTTGTTACGCGATAATTCCGCCAATTGTGAATCGATTTTGACGATTCTTTTTTTGTTTGATAGATCATATTTTGGAGATGGTCCCATTTAATTTTTATCGAAACGGCGAAAAGCAAAGCGGTTTTTTTTTAATTAACAAAAATGTAAAACTTGTCTACATCGATATTTTCGTTTGGTCGGAAACCTCGCTGTTTCATTGGAGCTAATCAATTTTTTTAATTGTAAATTTGTATAATATTATTAGTTACAGAAAGGTCAATACTATTTATCAAAATGTATAAAAGACAGTGTTTATCTTGGCGGATAAGTGATTGATTGAAATAATCAAATCATTAGGAAGTAATGATCGATCTATCTGTCTGTACTATTATAAAGAGGAAAGATTTGTTTGTATTGAACAGGCTCCGAAACTACTGGACCGATTTCAAAATTTCTCTCACCGTTGAGAAGCTGCACTATCCCCGGGTGACATAGGCTACTTTTCATCCCTGTATTCACACGGGAACGGGAACTACGCGGGGGAAACCGCGACGCATCCGCTAGTTTTAAAGAAAGTATTATCCAATATAGGTACCACGTTCTAAATTTTTGCATATAAAGTAAGTATCTTTGTAGTCATGGTAAGTATACAGTAACTAGCTGCGTCCCGCGGTACCCGCCACATGTTTCCGGGATAAAAAGTAGCCTATGTGTTAATCCAGGGTGTCAGCTATCTTCATACCAAGTTTCATCCAAATCCGTTCAGTAGTTTTTGCGTGAAAGAGTAACAAACATCCATCCAAACTTTCTCATTTATAATATTAGTGGGATTGAATCAGGAGTCATGAAATTGGTTTAAAAAGTTTTATTCGCAGTCGGGAGATAGATCGTGGAAACTGTTCAGCTCGTACTTGTGAGCGAGGAATGTTACTTTCCGCATCAAAGTTGGCGGCGCGGCGGCGCGGCGGCGCGGCGGCGCGGCGGCGCGGCGGCCCCGCGGAGAGGGAGACTCCGAGACGTCGCGTCGGTAAGATTTTAAACCGCGGTTACATTAACGAGAATAGAACCTGTCCCGCAAACTGACAGGCAATCGGCGCGATCAAAGCACCTCCCGCCGCCTCCTCGCCCCGCCCCGCCCCGCGCCCCGCGCGCCGCTCACCTGGCGCCAGGGTTGCCAGAACGAGGAGTTTTCTCGCGATTTAAGGGAAATTAGCTGCGCCCCGCGGTGTTACCCGCTACATGGTTTCGGGATAAGAAGTAGCCTATTTTAATCCAGGGTCTCAGCTACATCCATACCAAATTTCATCTAAATCCGTTCAGTAGTTTTTGCTTGAATGATATAATGTGGTGAAACGTGAGTTTTCGTGTTGCTTCCAAAACTCCATCGAAGCTTTATAGTAAAGTCGCCACTACTTTACTAAAGCATGACTGGACTTGACTGACACGGACTGGACTTGGCTGACACGCACTGTACTTGACCAAGACTGGACTTTGACTACAACTATAGCTACGAGGCAACTTATTTATTGAAACTTGAAAATATAATACACATGACACGGGCAAATCCTCTAAACGCGACGCGAAAACCAAAGAAAAATTGTTGGTAAAAAGTATAATTTTGAGGAAAAAAGTAGAATTAAGGGAGAACAGCGGCGGCGGAGCTGGCAGCCCGGGACTGCCGCCGCCGCTTTAAACGATTCGCTGCTTGATACAGATTTCATTATTTGCGAGGTCGCGCCGCCCGCCGCGCCGCCGCCGGGGCTGCGGGCCGGGCCCGGAGCCCCGCTCGGCCGGGCCTCTAGCGAAATATTAATAAACTCGGGACAAACTTTTTTATTATGATCTTTGAAAGAAAGAAAGAAAATTATGTTTTTATTTTGCAACAAATACGAACACAAAAGGGGCTCAGCTCAGCATAACTCAGCTCAGCATAACTCAGCTGGGCTTGCAGCCCGTCGAACAAACAAAACAAAATTATACACAACAAATATTTTTTTACATTTGTATAATTTTTAATTTTGGCTTTTATAAACAAAATTTATTTTGACATTTGATTCGGGAAAATAGTTTATAAGGTTGGATAATTGTTTATTATTTAATTGATTATTATTGTCGTTTCTATCTCAATAAATAAATAATTTACGCACACGTTAGATGCTTGGCGACAGATTTCCAACTCTCGTGTGGTAGCTAGCCAGCCGAGTACTAGAGAGTACCCTACCACCATGCTGTGGTTTCCTCACGATGTCTTCCTTCACCGGCAGCTCGAGCTCATTGTCGGGGATTGAACCCACGCCCTTCGGCGTGCGAACCTACCGCGCTAACCACTGAGCTATCATAACTACAAAATACTTCCCACAAATATTACAAATGTGAAAGTTTGGATGGATGTTTGTTACTCTTTCACGCAAAAACTACTGAACGGATTTGGATGAAATTTGGTATGAAGGTAGTTGAGACCCTAGATTAACACATAGGCTACTTATTTTTCCGAAAACATGTAGCGGGTCACGCCGCGGGGCGCAACTAGTTCGTACATAAAAGAGAAAATTTGTAAGTTTGCTAGTTCTTTACGCCGAACCGGTTAAACAGATTTGGATGAAATTTGTAATAGATACAAGAGTCTGTTTTCCTGTACTGCATTGACCTGTCGTCGTGGGCTATGATGGAACATGCAGCCGCTGTGCCGGAGCGGACCTTCATCTCGAGTCTCGCGGCATCTCGCTCGGAGGCGCCGCTTGCAACTCTTTTTGCTTTTTAGACAACCCTGTTGGTAGAGCGTCTAGCTTCAAGACCTGAAGGGCGTGGCTTTGATTCCCACTCAGGACAAACTTTGTGATATGTAGCAGTAGTAGTGTTTAGTTTTCAGCAGTGTAGTGTTTCTGTAGCGATGATAGCTCAGTGGTTAGCGCGGTAGGTTCGCATGCTGAAGGGCGTGGGTTCAAACCCCAGCAATGAGCTTGAGCTGCCGGTGAAGGAAAACATCGTGAGGAAACCATAGCGTGGTGGTAGCGTACTCTCTAGTACTCGGCTGGCTAGCTACACACGACAGTTGAACATCTGCCGCCAAGCATCGGTGTGTTCCGGCAGCCTCACTTGAGAGCCAGTTCCATTCCAGGCTAGGTGTGCTTTACCATCTTCGACCACATCTTCACTTAACATCAGGTGAGCTGTGGTCAAACACCCAGCCTGTCAACCATTAAAAAAAAAAAAAAAGATATAAACAACTGTTTGTTCTGTGTCTGGGTGTTCTGTATGTATTTACAAAATAAAAAGTATTTATGTATTCCATCAGTCATCTGAGTTCCATCACACAAGCTCTGCTTAGTTTGGCGCCAGATGGCGCTGCGTGTATAGTCCTGCGATACGATACTATAATAATTATTTATTTAACAATTGTAATAATATTATTAAATACTCAAAACTCAATCTTGATAGGTATCTCCCGGGGCGCGCCACTCGGCCCGGACTGCGGCTGTCCTACGTATATCGTCACTCCATCTAGTGTCGGGGCGTCCCACACCACGGTTGCCGAGTCGCGGTCTCCGCCGTCTACCCCGGCGGGTTTGCGGATATTCCATTTTTTTTAATTTATCGTTTAAAAAAATTATCCAATAATAATTTATCATAATTTATGCGCGGAGACCGCGGCCGCCGATAGAACAATATTAGGTACAATAGAAATAGAATCAGCGAACTTTTGCCGCCAACAAAAAACAAAGCCCAGGCATCGCTGCCCAGTAATGTCGCTGCAGTACCCTACACAGTAATGTTTGCCCACTACTGCTTGGCGGCTGAGCATCTGGTATCGCGGCGGGACCTACTTAGCGACCTCCTACTTAATAATGTGTTTAAAGCAGATACGTTTCGTGCACTTACATGGATGATTAGCACACAAACTGCACACTACCGCCCGCGACACGACACACGGCTCGTGTGCAAATGTGTTCACATCACGCACTCGCCTCACTTGTGTATATAATTGAGCACAATGTTTGTCGCGACTCAAACCGCGCGCCGCTGTATTTCAGCCGAGGGCGGGAAGCGGACTGGCGCCCGCGAGGGCAGGCCGCCGCCCCCGTGGGCGTGCCGCGCGCACCACGCCCCCCGCCCCGCGCGAGCGCGGCACGCCCGGGGGCGGGGGGCGTCTGACCTACAGAGAGTTAGCGCGCGGGGAGCGGACAGGCACGCAAACAAGCAGACATTCTACAAATATGACAAGTTTTAGCGGAAAGTCGTGTCGCCCCGTAGTAATTTTTTCCAAAACTAGTGTTTTTTCGCGTGTTTATGCATAAAAATGGTGGTGTTTTATTCTTAAAGTTTAGTGTCGAATCACAAGCGCGAGTGTGGGAAAATGATATAATGTGGTGAAACATGAGTTTTCGTGTTGCTTCCAAAACTCCATCGAAGCTTTATAGTAAAGTCGCCACTACTTTACTAAAGCATGACTGGACTCGCCCGGCATGGATAGGACTTGACTAAGACTGGACTTTGACTCTATAGAAAGATGTTGTTTTATTTGTGTTTGTATGTATTGGTGATTCTATTGAAATATATTTTATACTACAAATTAAGTAGGTATTGTCTATGTACATTTGAGAGGTAATTTAATAGAGCCGCGTTAAATAACAATAAATGAACTAATGTTTGAACATCCGCTGGTGAGTCGGTACAGCTCCGGCAGGTAGTTCGCGGCAGCTCGCGGCGTCGTATCGTTTTGTTGTTAACATAAGTATTGTTACGTTTTTGACGAAACTGTCTCAGCGCAGCACCTTGACGTGTTTCGAATAATTCCTTTACATTGCATAGATACCTACATTGCAAAATAAGTGAAGATTGGACATTAAAACAACTTATCTAGTTGCCGACGATTATAAAAAAAAACATCTCATGAAAAGTACGCGACCGAAGAGATGTTTGTTTAGGAGGGATCCGCCGGGGGTGTCCGGCGCTTCCACTAGTGTCGCTACTCTCCGGCGACCGGATTGAAAATACTTTAAACCAACAAAAGTCCATTATTCATTTACGTTAATTAAATGAAACGTAATAAAACGCGTGAAACCGAGGGCGGCACTACAGCGCACTCTACTGTCATAGGTTTTGTTGACTAACTTAAATAAGTTTTGCGAAAATTCACTTCTTATAATAATAGATAATATTTATAAAGGTGAAAGTTTATGAGTGTGTTTGTTACTTTTTCACGCTCAAACGGCTGGACCGATTTGGATGAAATTTGGTATGGAGGTAGCTCGCATCCTGGATTAACACATTCGTTACTTATTATACCGAAAACATGTAGCGGGTAACACCGCGGGACGCGTGTAGTCTCGCATAAAATTATTAAAGTTCATTATAAAAATTTAATTATTAGCTGCGCCCACTACATGTTTTCGGAATAAAAAGTAGCCTATGTGTTAATCCAGGGTCTCAGCTACCTCCATACCAAATTTCATCCAAATCCGTTCAGTAGTTTTTGCGTGAAAGAGTAACAAACATCCCTACTCACAAACTTTGACATTTGTAATATTAGTGGGATTGTAGTAAGAATAAATTGAAGTGTTGCCAATGTTGAAAAAATAATCTTTTCTCTCTTTAGAATCTTCTTTCTAGAGCAGTCGGATAAAAGGAGTTTTTTTGTTCAGCTAAGTGGAGCAACCTTCGGTCCCGCGCTGCGCTGCGGACCGGAAGCGCTGAAATATTTACAGACCGCGCGCGAGGGGGAGCGACCCCCCCCCCCCCCCCCACACCGCGCAGCCGGTGGGGGTGGGGGGGGGGGGAGGAGTTCAACCCTTTCCAGTGTCGTTATGTATTCAGCGCCCGCCGGGAGTGGTGCCGCGCTTGCACGGAGCGAGCCACTGGCGCCAGCCCCACGCTGCTGTCACTTTATCCGAGCTGCCGCCGCTTGAAGGCGGCATTGCTGCGTTCGTCAAATTGTTTTTTATGAAATAAATATCGCAGGACATTACACACAGCGCCGCCTGAGCCCGAACCAAGCAGCGCGAGCGCCTGGGTTAATGTGTGGCGCTAATTACGAGTTTGTATTGTAACAGGATGTAGTTATTGTGTAGATGATTGCTCATAACTTCGGACAACAAATATAAAAAATAATTAGTTAATACTCACATTTCACTGTTTTATTCATATTAATCAAAATATTCACCAAGTACGTATGAAGTGGAGTTGTCTGGAACGCTGGCACTCGACTGCCTGCGAGACGCGGCGTTGCTCCGAGGTAAACCCCACACTCTGTCTACTTTTTTTTTTTAATGGTTGACAGGCTAGTTGTTTGACTACAGCTCACCTGATGTTAAGTGAAGGTGTGGTCGAAGATGGTAAAGCACACCTAGCCTGGAATGGAACTGGCTCTCAAGTGAGGCTGCCGGAACACACCGTTAGATGCTTGGCGGCAGATTTTCAACTCTCGTGTGGTAGCTAGCCAGCCGAGTACTAGAGAGTACGCTGCCACCATGCTATGGTTTCCTCACCATGTTTTCCTTCACCGGCAGCTCGAGCTCATTGTTGGGGCTTGAACCCACGCCCTTCGGCATGCGAACCTACCGCGCTAACCACTGAGCTATCATCGCTAAAAGGCTAGTTCTCTCTCCACTCGCGTGCTATTGGTCGAAGCCGCGCTCACAGACTACTAGTGCCACGTCTACTCAATACAACAATCATTATAGTCATTGAAAAGAAACTATATACAATCCAAATCAAATGCTTAATACCGCTAACACTTGTGCTATGGAAGGCAGATAACTGATGGCATACTTCAATAGTTTTATGTATTTTGTAAATACATACAGGACACCCAGGCATGTGTTGATACCTCAGGAGTAATGCTATTCTAATTTGAATTTTGATTTGTATCTATTTGATGTTTAATGTGTTCGTATGTACAGAGTCCATACTAGTACAAAGAGGAAACATTTGTGTTTGTTTGTATTGAACAGGCTCCGAAACTACTGGAGCGATTTCGAAAATTGTTTCACCGTTGTGAAGCTACGCTATCCCCGGGTGACATAGGCTACTTTATATCCCTGTATTCCCGCGGGAACGGGAACTGCGCGGGTGAAACCGCGAGGCGTCCGCTAGTAGTTTATAAGTCCTGCATGCATGTACAGTATAATATGTACATATGCTGATATAAAGGGTTGACTGTAGAGTGCGGTAGTGTTCGCACGCGGGTCGCGCTGCGCGCTGGCGCCAGCGCTGCCCGCGTGCGAACGAGGCCGCGGCGCGGGGCGCGGGGCGCGGGGTGCGGGGCGCGGGGCGCGGGGCGCGGGGCGCGCGGCGTGCGGCGTCTCGCATTACTCCGCACTAACTCTACTATTCATTAAGGTTGTCATAATTATTTAGTTCGCTTACCTTTTATCCAAATTCCAGCGCGACTCGCGCTCTGCCTCGCCCCCCGCGCCAGCCGCACCCGCCGTCCCCGGGGCGGGGCCCCCGCACGCGGCTCTGAGCTTCTTTTTTAACCGACTTCAAAAATGAAAGGAGGTTTGCTTTATTTTTTTTAAATGTTTGTTTGTTAACTCGTTATTCGGTCATTTGTGAAGCGAATGGAATATTTTTTTATTTGAAAGAATATAATGATGTTAGTTGTTACGCGCGACTTTTTCCGCGTGGAATTTAACAAAAAGTTTGTTCAGTTTGCAGTATAAATAGTATCCTACAAGTTAATCAAGAACATTAACTATATGAATTTGCCGAATTTCATCCAAATCTGTTCAGTAGTTTTTGCGTGATACAGGAACAAACATCCTGCCATCCATCCCAACTTTGGCTTCTATACCTAATATTAGCGGGATAGGATATTATTATGTTTGTAGGTTCTTTTAGATTGAAATTTCATATAAATCTGTTCAGCAGCTTGGGTTTCGAAACATCGCCGCGGTTTTTTTTAAATAAATTAGACGATTATTTAGTTCAAGTTATTCAAATCATTTCTCTCTTATTCCCTTTCTTCCATACAGAGGTGTGTGTTTCCGCTGCCGTGCGTGTGCGTCACTCCACCGCGCGTCGGGGCGTCCTGCACCTCGCTACGAGGCGCCGCGCCGCTGGATTCCCACGCCGTTCCTACTTGTCATTGTCTGTGGTTATCTCGCGCGTAGGTCGGGAGCGCGCGCCCCGTCTGCTCACCGCTCGCTGCGGCGCCGCGCCGCGTCGGAAACTTCACTAAAGTTTCATCGCAAAATGCCGAGCCAGGGTACACTCATAATATAGCAGCTGGATTAAAAAATTATATATACATGTGTCATATATACAGGTAGGTTTTTTTTATGGTTGACAGGCTGGGTGCTCGACCACAGCTCACCTGGTGTTAAGTGACGGTGTGCTCGAAGATGGTACAGCACACCTAGCCTGGAATGGGACTGGCTCTCAAGTAGTTAACGTGGGTGTATCGGTAACGAGTGGAGAGAGTAGAGTTGTCTGGACGAGATCGCTTTTAGCGACAAGGCCGCCACTTACACGCCACTAGCGGCACTAGCTCATATGTATTTGATGAGCACATTTTAAAAAAAATGTAAAAGTAATGAGACGAACGATGCGCTCTCCTGATGGTAAGAGATAGCGCCTGTCCATGACCATGGCAGCGATACACAGAACTTTGAGCAACGAGCTTCCCTCAGTTCGCGTGTGGATGTCGCTCTGTGCATGTAACTCCAGCCCCCGCGCGGCCCCGCACTCGCGCGCGCGGGCTTCCCGCCAGATGGCGCACATGTCGCGCACGTGCGCCGCGCCCGCGCGCGGGGCCGGGGCCGGGGCACACTGCCGCGACAACCTCCTGCCGCCACCACCACCGACAACAACAACAACAACAACAACAACAAATCCTAATTAACTTACTATTGAAAATATTAAAAAAAAACCCAAGTTCCCCCGCACGTCCGCATAGGAAAGGCAGACGAAGGGGGACGTCGGGAATGCCAGGGGGGGGATAGCACGCTCGTGCTGCATGCCTGCACGCACTGCCGACTGGGCTGCGTATCTCACAGTATATGGAAAAGGAACCTGGCTACACTTGTCAGGTCGGGCGTTTGACTACAGCTTACTGTCAGCCGCGCGTCACACCGGCAGGGGGGGGGGGGGCAAGTGTCGCACTTATTTTTAAAAACATGTTTGCTAACCACATCGTCGCTTACCATCAGGCGAGTTGGCGGTCAAACGCGGACTAAAAAAAAACAAAAGTAAATATATAATTTGTTTTTCTATCTCTTGAGAAATTATTGGTTCCACATACAAACTTTCATCCCATATTTTACCGCTCCAAGAATTATTTTCGCAGAAAAAAGTGACCTATGCCCTTCTCCATGGCTCTGTCTATCTCTATGCCAAGACTCATCAAAATTGGTTCAGCGATTTAGGCGTGAAACGCACAGACTGACAGAGTTACTATGGAGTATGGAACTAGCGATATAGCGAACTAGCTTTTGTAGCGATGATAGCTCAGTGGTTAGCGCGGTCGGTTCGCATGCCGAAGGGCGTGGGTTCAAACCCAACAATGAGCTGGAGCTGCCGGTGAAGGAAAACATCGTGAGGAAACCCCAGCATGGTGGTAGCGTAGATACTCTCTAGTACTCGGCTGGCTAGCTACCACACGAGAGTTGAAAATCTGTCGCCAAGCATCTAACGGTGTGTTCCGGCAGCCTCACTCGAGAACCAGTTCCATTCCAGGCTAGGTGTGCTTTACCATCTTCGACCACACCTTCACTTAACATCAGGTGAGCTGAGGTCAAACACCTAGCCTGTCAACCATAAAAAAAAAGTAGTTTCAGTTGTCACATTAAAATCGATGCTATTGTACACTAGCGGACGCCTCGCGGTTTCCCCCGCGTAGCTCCCGTTCCCGCGGGAATGCAGGGATAACAAGTAGCCTATGTCACCCGGGGATAGCGCAGCTTCCCCACGCTGAAAGAGTTTTTGAAACCGGCCCAGTAGTGTCGGAGCCTGCTCAATACAAACAAATGTTTCCTCTTTATAATGAGTGTACATATTGTAAAAGGCTTGCTGTACATGATCACCATCACCATCAGCCTTGTAGTCCACTGCTGGGCACAGGCCTCTCCCAAGACACGCCATTCCGCCCGATCTTCCATCCGCCGCCAGGTGTGCTGCGTATATCGTCACTCCATCGAGTCCCAGGGCGTCCCGCGCTACGGTTGCCAACACGCGGGCGCGCGTCCGCTCCCGGCGCGGGCGCGCGCCCGGTGTGCGGTGTGTGCGCGCCCTTACTTTTCGGTGGTTTTCCGCCTAAATCTAGGAAACTATATAGGCGGGCGCGCGCCGCGTCGCTAGTCACAGTTAACGTTCTGTGAGCCATGAAACGAGTGCAAGCATTCCTTCGCTTATAAAACACGACAAAGGAGACGAAACAAAGCTCTTCGTACTAAGACAAGTGAACGGAAAACCTTTGCGCCTGTAAGTCCGCCGTTTTGATTTGTTTGACACTTGCACCGCCTATACCTACATATAATGTTATGGACTGTTTTAGAACTCATGTTTAATTGTGATTTATAATTTTCAATTTCCATATTTGATTATTTTTTTTATTTTTTTATTCACAGTAGGTTCGCGTTCGACCACACTCTGCCTGTTGTTAAACAGTAGTGTGGTCTAAGATGGAGCACGCTTAATTGTCAGTTGTGATTTACATTTTTTTTATTGTGTTTTATAATTTGTAATTCTTGCTTTTATTTTTAATTTCCAGTTTGTTATTGTCTATAACTGACATTTTCAATTTGACCTGCACTGTACAGAGTACAGAGTACAGAGTACAGAGTACAGAGTACAGAGTACAGAGTACAGAGTACAGAGTACAGAGTACAGCAATATGGCAAGTCCTAGCACAACTAACTAACAACTAAGATTTATTAATAAAATATTATTAATAAATACATCGAAATCGAACGAACAGACAAACATACGCACAGGCGGATCGCACCGCTCCTGTTTCGTCTCCGCCGCGGTCGGGTGACAAAATAACTAATTGTCGTTTTGTTTCCGTAGGTGACAGTGTTAGTCAGCAGTAGTGTGCGGAGGAATCTCTGTGGTGGAGTGGCCGCGCACAGCGCACAGCGGCTCGGAGCCCCAGCCAGATGCGACCAAAGTGAGTTCTACTCGGCAAGTTTTGTGTGCGCGCTTGTGCGTGTGTTTGTTGCCTCCTCCCGCGGTAACGGCTGGACGGATTTGAACGAAATTCGGAATGCTGATAGCTTTAATGCCGGATTAACAGACACACTATTTATGTATTTCCTAACAATTTGCTTGTCAGTGACTCGCCTTACTTTTTTGTTCGTTGACTTCGTTCCGTCCTAACGTTGTTAGTAGAGGCCGCTTTTAGCGATAAGGTCGACGGTTGTTGCACCTATCCTGAATCAGGCCTGTTTTTATAAACTATCCCACATTTGGGCGTAGCGTAAGGCGCGGGTCGCGGGGCGCGGGGCGCGGGGTGAAACTGCGTTTGAAATCTTATCAGTTTGTTTACAATGAGTGTGCCATGTGTGGCGTGTGGCGTGTGGTGACGCGTCACCGACATGCCGCTGCAGATAACTGGGCGGAGCGCGCCGGGAGCACGACGCGCGCTCGCTTTACAACGGGCTCTGGAAACATGTGTAGCGCGGGGCTGGACACGAAATAAAAGGATTTCTATGAATCCGGCCGCAGTGTGGTATCCTGTGTAGCGAGGCAGGCGCACGGGTTTCAGCCGCGAACCTACTATTACTTAATTTTTGTTTTTTTTTTACAACTTCCATGACCTCTCATACCTACACCCACCGCGGGTGTTATAGCGGCGATGGAAATACATCATCTGTGAACATTTCTTCAACTGTCTAGCTATCACTGTTCTTGAGATACAGCCTGGTGACAGGCGGACGGGCGGACGGACAGCGAAGTCTCAGTAATAGGGCCCCGTTTTTACCCTGGGTACGGAACCCTGAAAACAATCCTAGTGAATACGTCCCGTGGTTAGTTTTTTGATAATCCCACGGGAACGTAACATTTTCCCGGGATAAAAAGTATCCTACATGTTGACCCAGGTTGTAAACTATGTGCGTGCCAAGTTTCATCCAATTCCGTTCAGCCGTTTTTGCGGGATTGAGTTGCAAACTTGTACGTGTTTCTAACGAGACAGTGTCGCTTCGTATCTTTCGTTTGTGTCTGTCGGTCATTTGGTAAAGTTCTGCTGCGAGAACTGGAGGGCGTAGGTTCGATTCCCGCTCAGGACTAACACGCATCCTTGTTCTGTCTGTATGTAATTACGATGTGCTGTAGGTATTGTGATTTTTGTTTTATATAATAAAAAAAAATACTTTTAGTAGGTACATAAGACGATTATTAATTATTTAAATTTATTTGTATTATATGACACTAGCGAGCCGCCCCGGCGTCGCACGGGTACATAAAAAACGTTCCTCTTGAATCACTCTGTCTATTAAAAAAAAACCGCATCAAAATCCGTTGCGCAGTTTTAAATATCTACGCGTACATAGGGCGCTATCTAGTGATTTATGACATTCATTACAAAAAAAAGTATTGTATCTTTCATAGTAAAGCTTCGCTTAGTTCGCGGTCAGATGGCGCTGTGTGTGGTGTACATGTAAACACGCTTGCATGTAGGTACACCCCGCTCCTTTTTGTGCAGTCGGATTGGACAGTCGCTGACGTCGGCGTCGCGGCGGTTTCTCGGCGGGATTCCGAGAACCAACAATTAATTAGCTGACGTTTAGTATTTGTAAGCGGTCTCCCTAGCTCAGTACAGGCAGCGCGCGTCGCGAGTGCGAGCGGGACGGGGCGCGGCAGACAAGGACGGCTGCCGGTACTGGTTTACGATACTGCCGTACCGACCGACCGCGATACCGAACTCATTACATGAGCGAAACTGGACTCTATACTCTTGCAATAAGGATTGTAAACACGGCATGTGTCTGGTTTCCGTGGAGCATCCGTGTTGACGAACGTATCTGATTTGAGTGGCCAGCGTGGCTTCTTCCCGAAAAATGGGGAGAATTTCTAATGTTTTATAATTAAATAATAGCCGAGTTAGTTCATTGCTAGTATGTCTGCTCGAAGAGCTGAAAGGCGCGGGTTCGATTCCCACCCAGGGCAAACATTTTGTGAAATATATATTGAAGTATTTTAATATTTATAAATATCGTAGGACTATACACACAGCGCCATCTGACCCCAAACTAAGCAAAGCTTGTGTGATGGAAGTCAGATAACTGACAGAATACTTTTTTTTTGTAAATACATACAGTACACCCATACATTGAGTTACTGACGTTCTGCGATAGTTATAAATGTATTATTATCTGCGCCCCGCGGTGTTACCCGCTACATTTTTCGAGATAAAAAATAGCTTATGTGCTATACCAGACTATATTCTATCTATGTGTCAAATGTGAAAGTTTGGATGGATGTTCGTTACCCTTTCACACAAAAACTACTCAACGGATTTGTATGAAATTTGGTACGGAGGTAGCTAAAATTCTGGATTAACACATAAACTACTTTTTATTCCGAAAACATGCACAGGGTAACACCGCGGGGCGCAGCTAGTTTGACATAAATCTAATATTATCAAAAACTAGCGCCCCGCGGCGTTACCCGCTGTTTCCACATCGTGAATGCTACATATTTGTAGCGATGATAGCTCAGTGGTTAGCGCGGTAGGTTCGCATGCCGAAGGGCGTGGGTTCAAACCCAAACAATGAGCTCGAGCTGCCGGTGAAGGAAAACATGGTGAGGAAACCACAGCATGGTGGTAGCGAGAGTTGAACATCTGCCGCCAAGCATCTAACGGTGTGTTCCGGCAGCTTCACTTGAGAGCCAGTTCAATTCCAGGCTAGATGTGCTTTACCATCTTCGACCACACCTTCACTTAACATCAGGTGAGCTGTGGTCAAACACCCAGCCTGTCAAGCATAAAAAAATAAAAAAATTCGGGATAAAACGCGAGTGTAGTGTACCTACATTTAGTGTCGGCGAGTAACGACTTGATTGCGCGCTTAACTAATAATTCCAGCGTCGTTACAGTAATGAACTGCCGCTTAATTGTTAAATAATGGGCGCGAGTCCGCGGTAGATCGCGTTATCACGACCGATGTTGAGAGCTTTAGTTAACATGTCCAAATGTACTTAACTGCCAATACCACACTAATATTGTAAAGAAGAAAAGATTTGTATTTTAGGATTTCTGTATGTTTGTAACGAATAAACTCAAAACTATTGAATTTCTAAGGGGAGGCTACGCTATCCCCGGGTGACATAGGCTACTTGTTATCCCTGCATTCCCGCGGGGACGGGAACATCGCGGGTGAAACCGCGAGGTGTGCGCTAGTAAAAAAATAAAGAGTAATTAAATAAAATTCGGTTAAAAATGCATTATATGCAATCGTCACGCAATTCTCGACTTTATGGCTAATGTTGTTGCGCCGCACTAGTGCGGGTGGAGTCTTTTTTTCTGGCAGAGGGCGCGCTCTCGAGGTGAAATAATCCGCGCGCTGGCAACACCGGCCCAGTCATCCGTCAAAGCCGACCTCGGCGCCAGTTTGCGTTCTCGCGTCGCCGCGCTGCGTGTGTCCCACTTACAAAACTGACAAATATTTACGAAAAACTTTCAAAACAAGTGTCGATTTTCGTTATGCGCGGTGGCTCAGCGCGTGCGGCGGCCGGGGCTCGCGCGTCGTGTCCCGCGCCGGGCTGCGAACCCGTGATTGCGTGTCTGTGAGCGTGCGAGTGTATTTGAGGCCGCAGTGTCGCAAGGAGGCGGATCTCGCTCTTGCGGACGCGATGGACACAGCCTGCCGATGAGGTAACGTTCTCGTGCTGACTGGGCGTTTGACCACAGCTGCTGGGGCCGGAGTATCCACGGGATCCGGTGAAAAGTTGACCTTGACCTCGGGGGTCATTGACCTCGACCTCTAAAACTCACAAGTAAATATAACGGGTAAATAATTTTTCTAATTTTTTTCAAATTTGTTGTCTTTATGTCAATCTTCGTATTTTTATTTGTGTGTGTTGTCTGTACTTACCTGTTGTTGTGTCTAGTGCTTTGTAGGGAACAAATAAATGTTTTTCTCTCTTTATTAATGTACGAATATCGTAGGACATGCAGCGCCATCTAGCCCCAAACAACGAAGCTTGTGCTATGGGAACCAGATCACTGATAGAATACTTATTTTTTTGAACACATAATTTTAATTCAATTTAATTCTTTATTTATTTCAAATTATTCTGTTTTGTATAATCTATCTATATACCTACTAGTACAAAGAGGAAAGATTTGTTTGTATTGAACAGGCTCCGAAACTACTGGACCGGTTTCGAAAATTGTTTCACCGTGGGGAAGCTGCGCTATCCCCGGGTGACATAGGCTGCTTGTTATCCCTGCATTCCCGCGGGAACGGGAACTGCGCGGGGAACTGCGAGGCATCCGTTAGTGGGATCAATATCAGTATTTGAATCAATAACTGTATTTCCTCAGTGTAACGGCCGGCAATGGACGCAACTGTTATATTTGTGTACATGTAGGAGAGGAGAGCCATTAATGGTGGGGATAGCTGTCTGTGAGTAATCAACATATGTCCCCCCACGGACAAATACACTGGCATGTTTGATTTGGAGCCAGTTCTCAACACAGATTACGCTTTCTCATCTTTTGAATCACCATTATTGGTTCATTCCCGCCCAGGAGCCCCAGGACTAACATTTGTGTGACCAACATCGATGTGTGGTGTGTGTCTGGGTGCACAAAACTATTGAAGTATTCCGTCAGCTGTCCGGTTCCCATACTACAAGCTTTGCTTAGTTCGGGGCTAGATGGCGCTGTGTAAAAGTCCTCCAATATTTATTTATTTCTTCAATAGAAAAATTTGTTCATTACTAAAAATAATATTGTTTATTCCATTTTATAAAGTACTAGCGGACGCCTCGCGGTTTCCCCCGCGTAGTTTCCGTTCCCGCGGGAATGCAGGGATAACAAGTAGCCTATGTCCCCCGGGGATAGTGCAGCTTCCCCACG
Organism: Biston betularia; assembly: GCA_905404145.2. Lineage (NCBI taxonomy): Eukaryota > Metazoa > Arthropoda > Insecta > Lepidoptera > Geometridae > Biston > Biston betularia. The sequence continues at coordinate 41,073 of FR989892.1, read as the reverse complement.
CTGAAAGAATTTTTGAAATCGCTCCAGTAGTTTTGAGTTAATTCGTTACAAACAAAAATACAAATATTTCCACTTTATAATATTAGTGTAGATGTCAAAGTTTGTGAGTAGGGATGTTTGTTACCCTTTCACGCAAAAACTACTGAACGAATTTGGTATGGAGGTAGCTGACACCCTGGATTAACACATAGGCTACTTTTTGTCCCGAAAATACAAATCGTTTATTAATAACACCATAGTTACAGGTCATTTTTCCATTCACATTTACAAATATCAAAACCATAACATAATATGTCAATACAATGAAAATGTCAATGACATAATACGTGACACATAAAATAATAATGTCAATATGATTTAATGTCAATAAAAACGTTAAAAAATATAATGACTTCCTAGTAGGTAGTTAAACAAGGTCTCTGGAAGCCGAGATGTTAGTTGTGAACATGTGGCGGGTGACGCCGCGGGCGCACCTAGTACTGTCGTAGCTGTTAGTGTAACGGCTTGACCCGGCGCGGCTCGCGGAACAAACCGACAAACACCTGTTTACTTGTTCTGTATCTATTTACAACTAAAAAGGTACAGAAGTCTCATGTAGCGATGATAGCTCAGTGGTTAGCGCGGTCGGTTCGCATGGCGTGGGTTCAAACTCCAAGCATGAGCTCGAGCTGCCGTTGAAGGAAACCACAGCATAGTGGTCGGCTGGTCGGCTGGCAGCTGCCACATTTTATTTATTATACTTGACTGGCTAGGTGTTCGACGCTCCATCCGTTCGCGACATAGTATGTCATGCAAGCAATGAGTCTGTTCCCTGCTCCGGAGCCCGGGACCAGCTCGGACAACTCGCGGAAAGTCAAAATGCACGTCCGTTTCGGTTCAAAAGGAATTATATCAGAAGAAAATCGGGAAGTTTTGCTTCACAGATATAATCGGAGAGTGACGCGCAAAAACAAAAAAAATCGGAAAGTGTAGCCGGCGTGTATGACGCGCGGCCGCGACCAGAACTGTTGATATTGCATCAAAACGAGTTACCACGGAAAATGGGGGTTTACGCAACTAATATGGAATCTATTAATTACACACTACGCAGCCGGGCGAGTGCCGGGAAACCCGCCCGCGCCGGTCAAGCGCCAAGCCTGCTTCATGTCAATCTACATAGCACCCGACAACAAGCACGCCGCGCGCGATCGCTAAAAATATAACATTAAATTAAACCCGCGGTTCGATTCTCGGTACTCGTTCCTCCCCTCCCCTCGCCCCCGGACGCCCCCTGCAACGAGAAATGATGATTCGAGAAAAATATCATAAATATCTAATGTAAGATATATTTGTCGGGTTTTCCTCGAGCGCGGCCCCGACGCGCCGACCTCGACACCTTCACCGACGAGCTCGCAGGACACTGCTCCATCCTGCACCAGCACGACCCGCGTGCACGCGCTCCTGCGCCAAGCAGTAGTGTGTACACATTACTGTGAACGGTACGGCAGCCACATTACCGGGCTGTCGAGGTCGAGACATGGAAAGTCGCAAAGTCTCTGTCGCTCAAGGGTCTGCGTCGCTGCAATGGCCATGGCCATTGTCTCTTACCATCAGCAGAGCGTCCATACAGCCCGTATATGTCCGGGAATGGGAGTCCAAGTCGACGTATACAAAGGTTGCCAACATTTTTTGCTAGAGAAGCTGTAAAAAATATATTATTTTAGTAGAGAAACATAAAGAATAGACTAACTATATGTTTGTGCATTTCTCGCATTCTTCAACAATTTTGTGTTCAATAAAACCGACATAAAAGCTTTTTTTTTTCTTTTGTTTTGGCGTCGCATTTTAGCATTTGCCAGTGTCAAGTATTTATATATTTTCAAGTTAAATAAGTGTCCTCGTAGCTAGTTATAGTCAAAGTCCAGTCTTAGTCAAGTCCAGCCCGTGTCAGGTTTCGAAACTACTGGACCGATTTGAAAAATTGTTTCACCGTTGGGAAGCTACACTATCCCCGGTTGACTTTCTCGCGGGAACGGGAACTACACGGGTGAAACCGCGAGTCGTCCGCTGGTATATTATATATACATTATACAGTACGGAGTCTCAAAATACAGTACAATGAGTAGTATACGAGTAATTGTAGTACGGCTGGCAACCCTCATGTGCGCGCTGTTTTCGTTCTCCGAGGGCGCGGAGTACGGACGCGAAGCAGAGCGACCGGTTCCGCCGACACGCGTGACCTCTGCCGCGTCACCGCCGCGTCACCGACCGCGTGCCGCCGCCGCCCGCCGCCCGCCGCCCGCACTCCGCGCGGGACGATACTGGTCGCGTGTTATTATAAATAAACAAAACCCGTTACTTTTTTTTTGTTTTTCTATTTTTGGCCTCGCGCTTTGTTCATCAAGCCCGACTTTTTATCTGTCGCAGTTATAATTGTTAATTAATGTTATTTGTCGTCGCGTATATTTAAGTTTGTTTCTTCTGTTTTATGTATTTTAGTGTGTTCAGTAAAGAGTCATCAATCAATAAATTCATTAGCGAGTGTTAACAATTTAAAGATTAATTTAAAAAAAAATGTGTAAATATACAGACTCCCGCATCTAGCGGTGTGTTCCGGCAGCCTCACTTGAGAGCCAGTTTCACTCCAGGGTTGGTGTGTTTACCATACTTTAACATCAGATCAGCTGTGGTCAAACACCTAGCTTGTAAGATATTAAAATGAAGTCTCTTGTAATGTCTGCTCGACTCGACTCGACTCGAGCGCCGCGCGGGCTGTGTTCATGTGATATTACAATATTGTCTGTCTGTTTGTTTGTAGTGATGGCGCGATGAGCCTGCTGCCATGGCTGGTGCTGCTCGGCGCCCTGGCGGCGGCGGGGGCGGGGGCGGAGGCCCCGGAGGCCCCGGGGGGCGCGGTGACCACCGACCCCCCGCCTGATGAATCTACACCTGACTCGGTAACTATGTTTTAGTCAAACACACGACGCGCTCTCGAGACAACACCTCCCCCCCCTCCGCCCTTCGAGGGGGGGGGGGCTTCGCTCCTGCTTGATACACTAGCGACAGCTCAACTAAGTCAGCAACCTAGTTGAAAGTGGAGGGAGGGAGGGAGGGAGGGAGGGAGGCCCCTCATGTTGCAGTGAGACGGCATAGGTTGACAATAACAGAGATATATTTTGGTGTTCGCTGCGCGGAGCCAACACTGCGGAACATCAGTGTCCGGGCAACGAACTCACCCTGTGTTTCCGTGTGCGGCAGGCGGACGCGGCGGAGGCGACGTGCCCGCGCGGCTGCGAGGCGTGCGTGGCGGACGACGTGCGCCGCTTCTTCTGCGGCGGCCAGCAGCTCAAGTACCTGGAGCAAAGCTCCGGCACCTACATGGAGCTGGTCTGCCAGGTGCGTCCCGTGTCTACTCTACTCTACTCTACCGCCGGACAAAGTGTTTCATTACAGCTCTTCTGATGTTAAGTGTAGGTGTGCTGGAAGATGGTCAGCACACCTAGCCTGGACTGGAGCTGGCAAACAAGACAGCAAAAGAAACTGTAGATTAGGGGTAAAAAATTAAACTTTCTTAATCCTGTATGGCAAAACTGTAGATGTACAGCTGAAACTGTAGACGTACAGCTAAAACTGTAGATGTACAGCTAGAACTGTAGATGTACAGCTAGAACTGTAGATGTACAGCTAGAACTGTAGATGTACAGCTAGAACTGTAGATGTACAGCTAGAACTGTAGATGTACAGCTAGAACTGTAGATGTACAGCTAGAACTGTAGATGTACAGCTAGAACTGTAGATGTACAGCTAGAACTGTAGATGTACAGCTAGAACTGTAGATGTACAGCTAGAACTGTAGATGTACAGCTAGAACTGTAGATGTACAGCTAGAACTGTAGATGTACAGCTAGAACTGTAGATGTACAGCTAGAACTGTAGATGTACAGCTAGAACTGTAGATGTACAGCTAGAACTGTAGATGTACAGCTAGAACTGTAGATGTACAGCTAGAACTGTAGATGTACAGCTAGAACTGTAGGGCGGCTACATTGCTCTCAAAAAGCTGACCGTCCGCCAAGCACCTCCCGGAGACAAAGTGGGAACACTGGTTATAAGAATAGCTGTTGTTAAAGTAGAAATAGTTCCCTAATAATAAACTAGATGTCGCTAGGACCGAAGTGACAAATTTTATAACGCGGCAGCGTTTCGTTCCGTGACTTACATACGGTGCGATTTCGTGAACAATAAACGCGGTGGCGCAAGTAAACCAAGGCGGTTTCATTGTAACGAGCTGTCGGGGGAAGTGGAAGTGCTGCAGTGAGTAACGCCCAGCTCGGTGGCCTTCATAACATTACGACGATAATACGATGATTCTATTATATATGATTGTTACGTACGGCGCGCTATCTGCGCGGCGCGCTGCCGGCGACGGGCGAGCGCGGCGCGTTGTCTCTGCGTTACTGTTATTGTTCTTGTTCTGTTCCGTTATCATTAGTACACGCACTCGCGCGTGTTAGAATCTGTTTTTATTGGAGGCGCCAAGAAGGAATGAGGATAAGAACTAAATGTACCACATACGTCATCAACCAACCATCATACGTTATGTAAGACAAAAGTAGGCAGAAAAGAAGACCAGAAACTGTTATTATAAGCAAGTATATTGATTCACTAAGCAATAGTCGTTAAATGACACCAAGGTAATGGTAACACGTTGTTTAACATAAATCATCTATATTTATCACATAATAGGTATCACAAAAGAATATCAACCAACATAATAACAACATAATAAATAGGTTACTTAGCTTAAGTGTCTTGATCTGTTCAGTACGACGGTTCGCGACCGACTCCCGTGTTCGCGCCAGAGCGGCGCTTTATATTCACAAAACACGTGACTCGCAACAGTCGTTTAGTCAAATTTTTCATTATTTAACCAAACTAATACGTTTGAAATAATTGTGTTACAAACAGACATTATGTTCAACTTATTTTACTATAACCACACGACAGATGTATACACGTGTCGTGTGTCCGTCGGCATGTACCTATAACTATGATCAGTTACACTCGCACGTAATGTCATATACATAATTATATCGGATATGCGCGTACTGTGTTGTCTGTATTGGGGGCGTCCTCACTCCTCAGGAGGCAGGAATAATACTTGTTCCAGTACTCCTTAGTCCACAAGCCCCACACAGACTGGTTCATTAGCTCACACGATACGATAGCGAGTTGTAGGATTTTACAACGCCATCTAGTAAAGTTTGCGGTACTAACTTTGCATAAACAGCACATTTTGATCTATGCACGTACGTATAATGGGGGAGAACAGATTCCTCCGCATAAGTCTACACTCAGTAAAATGGGTGGTCGACGACATCGCGGCGGCTGCAGGGTTCTTCCCCGGTTCCCCGCGGGTTTGCGCGTGTGGCAGTTTTTTTTATAATTTATCAGCAATTAGATAAGGAATGTTTACTTCGGTTTTGCCGTTTATTTTAATTACTAGTTCCGCCCCGCAGTGTTACCCGCCACATGTTTTCGGGATAAAAAGTAGCCTATGTGTCTTAACACATAGGCTACTTTTTATCCCTAATCCCTATCCTTAAATTTGGATGGAGGTAGCTGAGACCCTTAGGTCTCAGCTACCTCCATCCAAATTTCATCCAAGTCCGTTCAGTAGTTTTTGCGTGAAAGAGTAACAAACATCCATCCAAACTTTCACATTTGTAATATTAGTGGGATATGTAATTATATATATACAGAATTATAGTAGGTATATGTCATGGGATAAGTCTTGTCAAGAGTAGGGTTGCCAGCTCTGAACGTCAACACTTTGTTGTCAGCCCAGCTTGTCAGTCAGGCTCCGAGCTGGTGTTGCCGCCCGAGTGTGTTCCACAGTGGACACCATCTGGGTGCCTGCGGTTTCTTCTAGGCGAGCGTGCTGCATCCAAGACTGCAGCTTCACTTCATGTCACGCGACATGGCGGCCAAACGCAAGCCTATTTGTGGCATATGTATATACTACACCTGATGTGTGTGTGAGAAGGGAGGGAGGGAGGGAGGGAGGGAGGGAGGGGAGGCGAGCGGTGGTATAGTCTGTCGTGGCGCGTCCGCAGGAGAAGGAGCTGGAGTGCGGCCTGGTGCCGGCGCTGCCCGCGCGGCGCGGCGGCGCGCTGCAGCGCGTGGAGCTGACGGCGTGCCGCCTGCCGCCGCGCCTGCAGCTCACCTGCGCCACGGGCGGCGAGCGCGCCCACGCGCTCACACTCAGGTGCGTGCCAGCGCGCTGCGCTCTTCTCTTACCCCGTGCAGTACCAGCTTGACCACAGCTCGCTCATCTTCCATGATAAACCATGGAATGGAGCTGGCTCTCCAGTGAGGCTGCCGGAACACACCGTTAGATGCTTGGTCGCAGATTTCCAACTCTCGTGTGGTAGCTAGCCAGCCGAGTACTAGAGAGTACGCTACCACCATGCTATGGTTTCCTCACCATGTTTTCCTTTACCAACGAGCTCATTGTTGGGGTTTGAGCCGGCGCACTAACCACTGAGCTATCATCGCTACGAAATCTCAAAAATGGTTTGACGCCCGCCGTCTACGAAACAGGTGATTCTCTCCAGCTGCACTCGCTCGTCTCTACATGTCGGTCCGCAAGCCCAGCCTTGTCTGCGGCGGCGACACGTCCTCCGGAGCTGCCACCTGCAGCCTTGGGCCACTTACAATGAGGACCCCTGTGTGACTTGCCGAGGTTGACCCTCGGAGGTAGAGGACATCGAGGAGTGGACCGGACGGAGCTGCCAACGTCGGAACCCCGCAGGAAGAGACCGCAAAAAGTTTGCTGACCTCCCAACTTCAGTAGACATTCGATGGCTTTTCCCGGCAGCCCTGCGACGTCGCTGCTTGGCGGCCGAGCGAGGTCGCAGCACCTGTCAGATCTGTCGCCTCGTGCGCGTGTGGTAACGTGTGTATTTGACCGGAGCGTCGTGTTTCCAGGGACGCGCTGAGCTCGCTGAGCGCGGACAACGTGCGCGGCCTGCACGCCGAGGAGCTGTTCCTCGCCTTCCAGCCAGGTGGGTCCTGCCGCTCCATAATACTCAGGATATTAGCAAATATCATCAGCATATTCTCAGAGGGAACCTCAGCCGGGGACGCTGGGAATAAACCTATATTATCTACATAGCGAACAGATTCACTGAAATATACTCTGTGACCTCCACGGAAGATTTTATACACAATGATGATTTCTCTTAATTTCTCGTTTTCAAGGTCGATTTTGTAATGAAGGTAGTTCGCACTCAGTGGACAAGCACTCGACGCAGCCGCCGCGCCGCCGGGGCCGCAGGCGGGTCACCCCGGCGAGCCTGATCCCCCGCATTCTGCCGCCACGTGTCTCGTTGTTACCTTTCTAAAAGATGACTTATGAAAGCATGATATTGTTGTGCGCCCCGGCTGCGCTCGCAGGGGAATCGTACGACATGGCAGCAATTTAAGTATTTTCCTAACACTTATAAGTGTGCATTTGACCACCAACTCACCTGATGTTAAACGATGATGCGGTTGAAGATGAAGCGCTCAGACTGAGAAGACACCTGTTCATTGTGACCTTGAAAAGATCCAGATTACATCTGCCAGGAAGAAAAACGTCCAGATTTTTCTCAGCTTAATTAGCTCTCGACTCCAGGAAGGTCCAAAGTTTGGGGTGAGAGATAACACGAGGAGTTCGAGGGGTCTTCCAAAGGTACAGAAACATTTCGGAACGTAGGAGTTTCACTTCTTCCCGGAGAAAAGACGTCTGAGTTTTGCCAGCGTTGAGTTTGGCCAGGCTCTCGTCACGGAAGCAAAAGTTAATTTAGTGTTTGCATCGTTTCGGGTGTTACAGTGTTAACTGTTTTAGTGGATGATGAGGGTAAACGCACTTGTCACAGGCGCGGCCACCGAGATCCCGGAGGAGGCCCTGGCGGCGCTGCCGCAGCTGCGCATCCTGCGCCTACTGCACGGCACGGGGCTGGCGCTCCGCCCGGGCGGGTTCTCCGCGCTGGAGGCGCCGCTCGCCTACCTGGAGGTCTCCGCGAGCGGCGTGCGCGCGCTGCCCGCCGACGCCTTCCGAGGCCTCTCCGCCCTGAGGACGCTCAACCTGTGGGGGAACCGCATCGAAACCATCGACGTGGACGCTTTCAAAGGTCACTACACTATATTTATATCCATTTAAACTCTAGCCGCCAACATACACCAACAGCTTTACGGCAGGAGTGACTCTGCTCGCAGACGCTGCTTCCATGTGGAAGAGACGCAGGAATTTGGAAAATCCTAATCCGCGTTCAATCGAGGATGTCATCGGAGGCCGTTGTGACGCACGACGCACGTCACCGTTCATTAACGTTATTCGAGTTAATATTTTTAATTCTATATCATTGTTTTATCAAATTATAAATGATTCCTCGGCGGGAGACCGTCCAGGTGCACCACCACAGTACCGCATGTTCTGCTGCCGAGCAGAACATGCGGTACACATCACTGTGAAGGGTACTGCAGCGACATTACTGGGCTGTCGAGACTAACCATCGCAAGTGTCAAAGTAATGAGCGCCAAAGCAGCGATGCCTGGACTTTGTTCTGCTACTCCAAGTTGTGTGTCATGTTCAGAGGGAGTAACGTCTCGTCGGTCCCGTACATGCAGTGAGAGTGTGTGTGTGTGCGCAGGGCTGCGGGCGCTGGAGAAGCTGGTGCTGTCGGGGAACCCGCTGCGCACGCTGGCCGCGGGGGCGCTGGCGCGCGCGCCGCGCCTGCGCGAGCTGGTGCTGCTGGACGTGGCGCTGCCCGCGCTGCGCGAGGACCAGCTGCGGGGGCTGCAGGCACTGCAATCGGTACTCCTTCCTTCATTTTATTTTATTTTACATGAAAAACAAACAGCCGCTAACTTTGAGAATGAATAGGAGATAAGTACTCTTACTCGTTGTTCTCCATTACAACGGTTACGTGTACAGAGAACACGCGCACTGCAGCGAGAACATGACGCACGAGAACATGACAAGGGTGGGTCTGCTGGGATTCAGTTTGACACAAGTTCCTCGCTTCCCAGCTGGTTTGGTTTATTCATTTAAAACACACAAACAAGACGTACATGTCACGGAGCATCTCGTCACCGCGATGCAGGATCCTCGATAAAGCGACGCTAGCGCATCTAGCGTGCGCTAGACGAATTAAAATGATTTTTGTTGCTGCCGTTAGGTGGCGTACGTAGCCTTCAAGTTTTTGATTCATCTGTTAAGATTTGAAGTTTGTGTCGGATGTTAGTCTCAGATAATATTTAATAATATTTCGGTTAGATTTTAAAACATAATCGTCAAGTCAATCGAAACGTTAAATTAATCTTCGTCGCTGTTGTGATCAAAACTACTTCTAAGCGGAAATACACAAAAAAACTAATTAAAAAATTAAAAAAAGATTAATTAATTTTTTAGTTGGTCTGTAGTATTAGAAACGCTGTAGAACGTGTGTGTGTTAGGGTATGATAATATACATCTTGAATACCTAAGTAATGCGTGCAACGACCTTATCGCTAAAAGCGATCTAACCGTCATCATACATGCTCTAATGATTTTAGTCATTAGTTAATTAAATATTTTAAAATTCGATTCCCAACGTCCCCCACCGTTGGCGGGGGACGTTGGGAATGTATAATGTACGCGAAATAAGAATAATAAAATGAGCTCCCCACCGAGCACTAACCTGACTCGATAAGAACTTGTAATTGCAAGCAAGTATTCTCGCGGCGTGTTGGGCGCGAGAATCATAAAGTACGTGTGAAACGACGGAGACGAATGAATAAGTCTGTTTCGGGCCAGTAGTGTGCCGTTCCGTGTAACCCAGTAAGCAGCACGAGTGCTATCGACGTTGCAGCTGCAGCTGAGCATGCAGGGCAGCGCTAACCTGACGCTAGGGCCGCGCGCGTTCGCCGAGCTGCCCGCGCTGGCGGCGCTGTCCGTGACGCAGTGCGGCGTGGCGGCGCTGCCGGAGGACTCGTTCGCGGGCTCGCGCGGCCTCGTCAACCTCTCGCTCGCCGACAACAGGTACCGGGGGCCGGGGGCCGGGGGCCGGGGGCCGGGGGCCGGCGGGAAACTCAATGGCAGCCCGTACACGTAGCGCGCGATCCGCGATCAATGATCGCGATCCAGACTGATCGTGTACGAAGCGGATTGACGGACTGATGCTCCGGATCGCATAATATCTAGAAATTTTGAAATCATGATCGCGGATCGCGGATCGCGGATCGTGATCATGATTGAACGTGTAAGGCGGCCCAATGTCTCTTAGCCTTATTTAATGTAAATATAACGAGACGAACGAGACGCTCTCCTGATGGTAAGAGATAACGCCTGTCCACGACCATTGCAGCGATACACAGAACTTTGAGTAACAACTGCTTTGGCGCGCATTACTTTGAGACTTGCGAAGGTTAGTCTCGACAGCCCAGTAATGTCGCTGCACAGCAATGTGTACACACTACTGCTTGCTAAGAAGATCTACCACCGAGTAATCGACGCCCTTGTGTTCAAATGAAACCCCACAGTGTTTTATAGGAGTCTATACGCCGCGCTGCCGCTAGGGATGTGAAAAAATAATAGATTTTTATATTAATCGATTATTTTTTTCTTATAATCGATTTTTAATAAATCGATTATCTCTTTTTTTTAAAGTAAATGATGTAAGTGATGCGTTGTTCAATTAAAGCAATGTAGCCAAATTACACATTTGAATCGAATTTTGCAAACAGCGCCAACTGCGCGATTAATCAAAAAACGTGTGGTCGCTATACGTAACAAAGAAATGTCACTTGTCAGTCACAGAATGGCGCCATCTGCATATATATAAATATAAATATAAATACTATACCTACATAAATCAAAAATCGTTTATTTAGTAATAATCGAATTTCTCCCATCTAAGTCACATTCCTAGCTGCCGCGCTCGCTGTACAGTTCGTGCGACGCAAACGTCATCGCGTTGTAGAAGCGGACGCGGACGCGCGAGGCGCGAGGCGCGAGGCGCCATCTAGTTTAGGTTTAGCGACAACGTAGTATAGTTCGAGACTCGCGCAGGCTGGAGCGGCTGCCGGCGGGCGCGCTCGGCGGGCTGGCCGCGCTGCAGCTGCTGGATCTGCGCGGGAACCGGCTGCGCGCGCTGCCCGCCGCGCTGCTGCTGCCGCTGGCGGCGCTGCGGGACCTGCGCCTCGACCGCAACGCGCTGCAGGAGCTGCCGCCGTGAGTGCCGCCCCACTGTCCCACTGTCTCACTGTCTCACTGTCTCACTGTCTCACCGTGACACTCGAACTGGCGCTATACTCTGCTCTGCCAATAATATCATATCATTTAATTTCACATTTCTTATAAATCATTTCAACTCTAACACTTAGGAGTCAATTTCCACAGTCCACAACGTTACGACGAATGATGATGATGGTGCGAGTGAAACGGCTTGTCGTTTTGTCTCTCTCGCACGCGTGTAAATATACGAGCGGGACCTTTCGCGCGCCAGTCTGCGCGCGCCGCTCGCACGGGACGGTCGTCGTCGCTCCGCGCTCTGCCATGCCTTCCGATGCCGCTCGTAGTCACCACAATAGCATGGCGGTGGGGTAATCGCTAGTACTCGGCTGGCTAGCTGAAAAGTCGCAACTTGAAAATCTGTCTCCGAACATCTATTCCAGACTAAGTCTGTATACCATTTTCGACCGCACCATCCCTCAACATCGAGTGAGCTGTGGTCAAACATTAAAAAGAAATCGTATGAACCTCTGAGCAATGATTTGCTGCCCGATAGATACAATCTGGGTGCCTTCTAGTCGCGAGTGCATCGGTTTCTTAGTCATGAATGTGTCACGGCGGAGTGCGTGTCGGCTTGCGTGCGTGCTTGTGAGCGTGAGCGTGAGCGTGCGCGTGCGTGTCGGCAGGTACGTGTTCGCGGGGCTGGGGCGGCTGCGCTCGGTGTCGCTGGCGCACAACCGGCTGCGCGCGGTGTCCGCCCTAGCGTTCGCGGGCGCGGCGTCGCTGCGGCACGTGTCCCTCTCGCACAACCGGCTCGCCTGGGCGCCCCCCGACCACGACGAGAGCTCGCCCTTCAACATGCTGCTGCAGCTCGAGGTACGAACGTCATTTCTGTTCCATTAACATCTAATAATTGTCTGTTGACACGTAATTTCCATTCCGTTAACGTGTAACGTGTAATTGTGGGTTGCCGCGACTGCCGCGAGGTAGCGAGGTGCTTGTCGGTTGACGTGTGCGTGTGTGTGTGGCAGACGCTGGAGCTGTCGCACAACGAGATCAGCACGGTGTACTCGGACTGGCGGTTCATCCTGCTGCAGCTGCGGACCCTGGACCTGTCGCACAACAACCTCACCGCGCTGTCGGTGAGTGCCGCCCCTCGCCGCCGCCCCGCCGCCGTGCCGTCCCGCGCGCAGGCGACTGATTTTCCGGCTTCGTGTTGCAGCAGGCGGACGTGCAGTTCTTAGGCAGCACGGCGGTCGACCTCACCTACAACCGCATCAGCTCCGTGCAGCCGCGGCCGCCCTGGGCGCTCGCCTTCGCCGACTCCGCCCCCGGCCCCGCGCGCTTCGCCCTCGGGCACAACCCCTTCCGCTGCGACTGCCATCTCTACGACTTCATCATGCAGGTACTCACACATATACACCGTTCTGTATACTGAGCGGAAAGGGGGTCTTGTGCTCATCCTTAGGAAATTGTAAAAAAACTTGGCCGCGCCATACATCCATACATTTGGGTCCACGAACGTTGTCTGTGGAACAGCTGTTCATATTTCTCGTTATTTAAAGCTGTCCTCGCTACTTACTATCACTACATATAAATACTCCCTTATATTATTCCCCGGACTTTACCCCGGTCAATTTACGAAGATACTTTTAATTTTACCCGACTGCGGTGAAAATTTTACAATTTTAGCAATTTACTTACAAATCAGATTCTTTTAGGAATATTTTCAGCGCAGCGCCACCTAGTTCAGTTTCCATGGAGTGCAAATAGAATTAGAGGCGCCACTTGTGTAATTGCTTTGTACTACTAGCGCCATCTGTTTTTCTATCACTCGCCATGATCATTATAACTAATATTTTTAATTATTACGTAGTGATGATTGATACGAGTATAATCGGTGGTTACTCCGTAATCCGTATGCAAACTACTGCGCAGCTTCATAGCTGCGAGTGTCGCCACACGCGAATGTGCTGCCATCTCGCTTTGTTCTAATGAAACGAAAACGGTTCACGTCGCCTCCGGCACGAGTGACGCGTCGGGGACTACTCGTCGGTTGTCCACTTTACATTTTTGCATGTCGAGTGGCACCTGATGTTAAGCGATGATGCGGTCGAGGCAGGCGGGCGGAGCTCACCGCATGCTAACCGTCGTTCGGTGGAACAGGTGCAGGCGGGCGCGGCGCAGTACGTGGCTGAGGACGCGGCGTGCAGCGCGCCGGCCGCGCTGGCGGGGCTGCCGCTGGCGCGCGTGCCGCCGCCGAGCCTGCAGTGCGACATGCCGCACGAGCCGCGCGGCTGCCGCTGCCGCATCGTGCCGCACGCCAGCGCCGTCACCTGCCGCTGCAACCACACGCAGGTACACACCGCGACATCCACGAGACACCACTCCACACACACACAGATAACGTAGTGCTACATACACAACCACACAACTACACGGTGCTGCGGTCAATAGAGGTATCTTCTAGGGTCTAGGTGGCGCCAAACAACAGCGATGTCTACTGGTTGCCTAACTAGGCGACGCTTAGCGCCTGACTCGAGGCGACCTGTATTCTGATCACACATTACTTCGGGGCAAAACGTGCGCACAGCTGGACATTATATCTTGTTCCATGCATGCCACCACCACCACCACCATTCTTATTCGTGCCGATAAATGTGAACTTTAAACGTAAACTTCTCGACAGTTTCGACATCGAAGTAAAGGTTCACATGAGCAGGCTGCGGTCTTACTACGTACGTGTGTGGGTTTAGTATTTGTTGACGTGCTAGGGGCAGGAACCGCGCTGTTGCTGAGTCAACAGCGGAGCAAAGGATACCGGCATGTTCAATCTGGGCATGTTGGATATCGTTAACATAATATATGATAAATAATATAGGGCTCATGGTACTGCCTTGTAGCATTCCAAAATAAATGTTTTAGAAGCTTTAAGTAGTATGCTCAATCCTTACATGCTGTCTCCGTTCCTTTAAGTAGCTTTTAAACCGATCTAATGATACACCACGTATATCCATACCTTTAAGCTTTTTGAAATGTATAGGGATGGAGACAGTATCAAAGGCCTTAGCCAAGTCCAAGAAGACACCAATACTGCGTTGTGTAGTAAGGCAACTGCGTCATCGGTTCTTATAAGAAACCAAACAGTTTCGATGATGCAAGAGTCATTTAACTGATCGTATATTAACTTGTTTTTTCAAATCATTTAGAAAAAGTTCTTTGTAAAGAAACGTCAAATCAATAGACGGTTCACCTCTTTGTGTAAAATTTAGTTTTTCTGAGGTTTATAGGAAAACCATCGGCTTTAATAACGAATAAGTAAAATATTTGTAGCAAAAAGCTAAATGACTTATGTTTAGCTTTTTTCAAGCGACTTGAACAAATAAACGGCGCCATGTGAACAGTGGCACCCGCTATCCCGCGGGCAACGCATTCTTCGCGATAATAAGTACCCTGTGAGGTACCCCAGGGTATAAACTACGTACCTACATCAATTCACTTGGCAGCCTCCATACCCTCCTGAATCTTTGCATTCCACAATTTGGTGGTCGATCGCAATTGATTTCGAGGGAAACCCTGTTCTCTGAGTGGAATAAAACTAATGCCATTTGCAATCGTCAGGTTCCCGAGATAAGAGACACCGGCATGTCGCACATGGAGCTCCAGCTGACCCGCGCGCCGACGGCGGAGGAGCTGGGTCGCCTGCCGCCCTACGTGCACGTGCTCAACCTCACCGACCTGCACTTGACCGCCGTGCCGGACCCGCCTCTCACCGTCCAGCGGCTGGACCTCACCGGAAACGACATACAGACACTACCCGACAGTATGTGGAACCGGTCCCTCGTCATGTACCTGGCGGACAACCCCGTGGCGTGCGGGTGCGCCACCAGCGGCGAGGTCGCGCTTCTGCAGGCGCACGCACGGCAAGTGGTGGACTTCGAGCGCGTGGCGTGCGCGGGCGGCGGCCTCGTGGCGCTGCAGGACGCGCCGGGGCTCTGCGATGTGCTGAAGTCTGCGCTGGCGGGCGCCGTGCTGGCGGCCGCGCTGGTGCTGGCGGCCGCCGCGGCGGCGCTGCTGTACCGCTACAGAGTGGAGGTGCAGGTGCTGCTGTACCGGCGCGGCTGGTGCGCGCGCCTGCTGCCCGCGGAGGGCGAGGACCTCGGCAAGAAGTACGACGTGTTCGTGTCGTTCGCGCGCGCCGACGAGCGCTTCGTCCGCGAGGAAGTGCTGCCGCGGCTGGAGGGGCGCTACACGCTGCACGTGCGTGACCGCGACTGGGTCGTGGGCAGCACCATCCCCGCCGAGATCCGGCGCTCCATCGCGGAGTCCCGCCGCACGCTCGTGCTGCTCTCGCGCAGCTTCTACGGCTCCACCTGGGCGCCGGAGCACTTCCGGGCGCTGCACGCGCAGGCCACCGGCGACAGGCGCCTGCGTGGGGTCGTCGTCCTCCTGGATCTCAAGAGGAAGGAGATGGACAAGGAGACCACGGACCTGCTGTCGCTCTCCACCGTGCTGAGGTACAACGAGCTCATGTTCTGGGACAAGCTGCTGTTCGCGCTGCCGCGGCGGGAGGCTCCGGAGACGACGGCGCGCGGCAAGGAGCCCGGCGGCCCGTGGAAGGGGCCCGGGCTCGACGTCGTGCTCAACGACGAGGGGAAGCTCATTAACAAAGCGTTCGTGAAGGATATCGCCTAAGTAGCCGACGTAGGAACGTCCGCGCGGCTTCATATGTTTGTAAAACTAGTTCCCGCCGTCGGCCGGTAGAGGCGCTGCCGGCTCAGGTCGTGCAGAACAATCCTTGTTTTGGCCTCACGCCGGAAGAATATCCCGCTCGAAACCACGCAAAGAGAATCACGGCCAAGTCAAAGCCATGACCTTTACGCGACAGTATGACAGCACGTGCGAACCACTCGGTGCTTTAAGTGAAAGAGATTTTTTTATAATCAAGTATTGTTAATAATTTAGTCGCGTTTACGCCAAAACTCGTGTCGGTAGCTTTATATTTTTAAGTTTTATATCCACTGTATATGTATAGTATAGGGGCTACGATTAGAACAATCATCAATCTATACTAAGTGTACAGGGTTACGCGGGACGGCAGTATTGCGCCGAAACTAGCATATTATCGACTTTGGGGACGGTGTCAGTGACAGGCGGCTACATACCTACCAACACTGCCATTCCGCGCAACCCTGCGCACAAAGTGCAGCTACCTCCGATGCACTCATCGGCAGTCTACTAGTGTAGCTGAACGAGTAGAGTCGGGGGCACAGGGCGCAGCCCCCGCCCGGCGCGGCGCGCTCACGAAGCTGTGGCATTTTGTCACAAACTCGAAGTCTACAGTCGGCCAGTAGCGCGACGAAGCAGCTCACTAAATAGGCGATTAACAAAAACACAAGTCTCGTAAAATAATATTGTATAGCTGTGAAACAGCGCCATCTAGTATGTGCCGACGCAACGAGCGGCTCCGCAGGACCAGTTCACTCACAGCAATTTATCTTGTGTATAAAGAAAGGGGCGCGGCGCGCGGGGCGGCTCGGGCCCGGAGCCCGGGGCCCGGCTCTCTTCTGTGGCATTAGGTTAAGTTTATAGTTATTATCGTTTCTCTATGAGAATCTCAAATGAGCCATAATATGTACCGTAACTAGATTATAACTTTAACTATTATCTGTGATCACTGATCACGCTGTATCGATGTTTTAGAATAAGTTTCCGGTGCTGTTGTTGATAATAGCGCCATCTGTTGGCGCCGACTTGTACTACCTCCTCCGCGTGGCGCTGCATCTAATAGTTCCGTGCGCCTGACAGCAGCGACAATATCTTATCACGGGGAGAATTGTACTTACTACTTAGAAACGCGTCAGTCGCGGTATTTATAAAGCAATCATTACAATAATTATGTACCTAGTATTATAAAGTTTGTTAGCGTTCCGGGGAGGCGCGCGCCGCCGCCGCCGCCGCCGCCGCCGCGGTGGAAGGTGGAAGCTGATGGCATTTGCTCAGTGACGGCTGGCTTCCTTCTGCCTCGTGTACCTCGTGTCCCTCGTGTCCCAGCAGCTGCACTCGGAGGTGTGAGTGTGTGTGGGTGGTACGAGTAGCTGCCGCTACGCCCGCGCCGCACAGTTACCTGCACTTACTATATAAGCGCATGTTATGTTATTTTGCAATAAATGTTGTTTTTTACGAAACTTGAATTGTTTTAATAATGCAGCCCCCTACACTTTTACAATGAATTGGTCGGACGGACCGACATCATAACAGATAAATAAGTTTAGTATAAGTATCTCTAGACGACGGACATGTTTCCAGGGGGTTCAGGAAGCGATACTGAACTCAAATACGTCATAAAAACAATATCTTACCATTTGACCAAATTGTCCCACAAAACGAGTGTATAATCAGACACTTACAAATCCAAGTACATAGGCACAAACAAAGCCGAGCTCGAGCTGTCTGTGCCTACACGTCGCGCGGCGCGGGCGCGGGCGCAGGGCGGGCGCGGGCGCGGGCGCAGGGCGGCCGCGGCGACTGAGGGGTCGCGGGCGGGCAGGTCACGCAGCAGCATTGCCATTGCTACGGCAATTGCCGTGTTTTACGGCAATTGGGCATAATTAAAAAAAAATCTACTGCCTACGGCAGCAAATCTATTGCCGTAGCTAAATCTACGGCAATTTTGAAACGTCGTTTTGCTAAGTACCAAGCCAGAAAATTAAAAAACAAAAATGCGTATCTCTGACACGGAAATCCCCGTTGCGCACAAATTTAGCTTGTCAGTTGTGGGCGGCGGCGGCGGCGGCGGCGGCGGCGGCGGCGGCGGCGGCGGCGGCGGCGGCGGCGGCGGCGGCGGCGGCGGCGGCGGCGGCGGCGGCGGCGTGGCGGCGGCGGCGGCGGCGTGGCGCCGGTATCATGTTATTGGTATTGAAATTCTATACTGAACTTCCTTTTTTTCCGCAGCTATCATAAAGAAGTTTTAATCGCAGTGTTTTTCACTGCGTTTTGTTTTGGTTAGAACTCGTGTGACTTCTTTTTTTGTGATGACGAAGGTGCAAGTACACCTAAAAAGAATATTACGATTTATACGAATTCAGCGACAAAACTAAATCGTTTCTTGTGACTTGTGACTTGTGACAAGCTGCGAGCTGCGTTCAAATCACCAACCGTTACGATTTCAACAATAGATTGCGACCACTTTTTTTTTTTTTTTTTTTTTTTTATACAAAATAGGTTCGCGTTTGACCACACTCTGCCTGATGTTAAACAGTAGTGTGGTCTAAGATGGAGCACGCTTACCTAGAAGAAACCTATTTACTCTAGATTTGTAGACGCCAATATTGTACCTAACTGGGAACACAGACTCCGGCAGAGAGTTCCACAACCTCGCTGTGCGAATGAAAAATGTGGAGTCAAAACTTTCTGCCACTATCAAAACTTCAACTTTTTTATTTATTTTTTATTAATTAAAATGATTAAATACAAATGAAAAATAAACAGGTTTTATTTTTAATTTATTTGCTACGGCAACCGAATATAGCTTTTCCTTAAACACGGCAATTTTCCCCACCAAACACGGCAATGAAAAATTAGTCTCTGGCAACACTGTCACGCAGTCAGTTCGCCACCTGCGTCCAGCGCGATGACAGCGCCGCGCCGTCCGCCGCCGCCGCGCTGTCCGCCGCCGCCGCGCTGTCCGCCGCCGCCGCGCTGTCCGCCGCCGCCGCGCTGTCCGCCGCCGCCGCGCTACCGCGCCGCCGCCGCGCCGTCCGCCGCCGCCGCGCCGTCCGCCGCCGCCGCGCCGTCCGCCGCCGCCGCGCCGTCCGCCGCCGCCGCGCCGTCCGCCGCCGCCGCGCCGTCCGCCGCCGCCGCGCCGTCCGCCGCCGCCGCGCCGTCCGCCGCCGCCGCGCCGTCCGCCGCCGCCGCGCCGTCCGCCGCCGCCGCGCCGTCCGCCGCCGCCGCGCCGTCCGCCGCCGCCGCGCCGTCCGCCGCCGCCGCGCTACCGCGCCGCCGCGCCGCCGCGCCGCGTACCGCTCCCGCGTCGAGTAATCATTATTATTTATCGCTCATCGTGACGATGCCTTATCAATACACCAACGAAGAGTGTTGGGATAATTATGGTGCGTGTGTATGCTTTAGCCAATGACAGTGTGTTTGTGAGAGGTGCTATACACAGGTATATCCCATCGTGTTCTCTGATGTTAGGAGGAACGACAGCTTGGACGTTCGGACAGTTCACAGCGCCGACTTCCTATCGAGGAAGGGAAAACGAGCCGACTCCAGACTCCAGTGAACCTGCAAGAGTACTTTGAAACTAGCTCACTCGTACTACTCGTCGTTTTCCATCTCAGTACCAGGCAGCCACTTTGAGTTCTTCATGTCCGCCGAGAACTGGCCGACAAGCACTCAAGTCAGCGAGTGGTTTCGAGGGAGCGGCGGGCGTGCAGGAGGCGCCCCCCGCCGGCACTCCGCGATGCGACGACAACCGCGCGGCCTCGACGGCGCTACCACCGGTACCGCCGACGCCGTCGCCCCTGGGAAGTCGCAACAAGGGACATACGCCAGCGCTGCTAGCGCCGCCCGCACCGCGCCGCGCGCCTTCGCGAAAGCTACATAGACCGTGTAAACCTTCGTCTGTAACGATCTGTCACCAAAATATCCGGTGTATAACAAACAAGACTAAGCAACTAGAAGTACTATTGACAAAGGAACTTACCTGCGATATAATCATTTTAACTGAACACTGGCTACGGAAACATGAACTGGTCTCTGTTACACTATGTAACTATGATTTATTGTCATTTAGCTGTAGAGAACGTATAGCGCACGGTGGAAGTTGCATCTACGTACGGTCAGGTATGATGGCAGTCAACCGACAGGATTACTGTGACCTAACACGGGAACAAACTTTTGACGTGTGCGCCGTGCACTTACTTGATGACGATATCCTGGTTGTAGGTGTGTACCACTCCAACTTGACGAGCCACGGTGAGTACCTCCAGTTATTTGAGACCCTTCTTTGTAAAGTAACAGACGAGGGCCTAGACTGCGTCATTATGGGTGATATTAATATCGATTTGTTAGACAGTTCTAGCGCCCAAAAGCAGTTAGTAGATATGCTCGTTAGCTTCAATTTTACTCAATTAGTGACCGACCCCACGCGAGTAGATGTAGGTGGCCGCAAGTCGCTACTCGACCATGTGTACACGAACGTGCCCGCGAAACGCGTAAATGCAGTAACTGGCGTCGACACGCGCCCGCTCAGCGACCACGGCGCGCGGCGCCCAGCGCCTCACGCTCGCGAACAGCGCCGCGGCAGCGCCCGCGCCCGCCCACTGTCTGGCTCGTAGCTTCACTACGACCAACGAATACAATTTTATTAGCGCGCTAGCGTCTATCGACTGGGAGGGAATTATTAGTAAAGCTAATAATTGTTGCCACTCGCTGGCTGAGAGTATAGTTAATATATTATCTAATAAATTTAATATCTGTTTTCCGTTAAAAAAACAACTGACTCATCAAAAACATTGGGTTGACACGGAAATTCACAACTTTAAACATTTACTACATGACACTGCACAATTAAAAAGGAACTTTCCAACTGACGACGTACTGCGTAGTAAGTGCGATGAACTTACCGTGAAATATCACTCTCTATTAAAAGAAAAAAGATTTAACCATTTCTCTAATATGGTTAAGGATAATCCGCGACGTATGTGGCGTGTTATCAACTCCGAGCTAGGTCGCGGTACTCGGGAGAGAGTCGACCTGTCGACAGACCTGGTGCGGGATGCAGATGCCCAACCGTTTATCACAAAAAAGGATGTGGTTGACGCTCTCAACTTGGAGTTTGTGACGGCGGCGAGTAGGTGCGGAGCGCCCGCGGCCGATAGCGTCAGCGCTTTGGCCGCGCTCGGGAACGAGGCATCCGCGAGCGATGTGTCTATAAGATTAGAACCTTTTTTACCCCACGAAGTTTTTACAATAACGAAGAAACGTATTGCCCCTAAGAAAAGTACTGATCTCTACGGTCTGTCTGCAAGTATATTGAAAACCGCCATAGAACCGGTCGCACCCGTAATTAGCTACTTATTTAATTCATGCCTGCGGGAAGGTATGTATCCCGCGGCGCTTAAAAGAGTAAAAATATGCCCCTTGTACAAAGGAAAGGGCAAAAAAGCAGACCCCAAGTCTTACCGCCCTATATCCCTTGTCCCCGCTATTAGCAAGGTGTTTGAGGTCGGTCTCAATAGAAGGCTACTTAATTTTGTCGTGGACCGTGGTGTCCTGTCGGAGCGGCAGTATGCGTACCGAGCCGGTCGCGCGACCACAGACTTGGTGCGCGAGGTGTTGTGGCGAGTGTTAACTGCGCGCGAGGCAAAACTGCAGGTTGCCTTACTTTGCTGCGACCTATCGCGCGCGTTTGATACCGCTGATCACGCCCTCATCGCAAACAAGCTGCGATTTTATGGGATCCATGGCCCTGCCCTGTCCATACTGTCCTCCTTCATGTCTAAGCGAACACAGGTAGTGGTGGGTGATAGAGGTCGCGTCATGTCGTCAGAAGCGGAAAATGTGATGGGCGTCCCGCAGGGCTCCTGTCTATCTAATACTCTATTCAGTCTCCTCCTTAACGACTTGCCCGGCGCCATCGATGGCGCTGAGATATATATGTACGCCGATGACGTCGCCGCAGTGATCACCGCGCCGACGCACCGTGAACTAGAGTCGAGGCTGAATGGGGTGGTGAGCGAACTAGATAGGTGGTTCCGATCGAACGGGCTCGCGCTAAACAAAGATAAGACCTGCTTCCTTGCTTTTAACCTCAATGGCCACGCGACTGAGACTCATTCGGTAGCAGTCGGCAATACCGCTCTCCAACAAGTCCACAGTACGAAACTTCTAGGTTTCCATATCGACGGCGCGTTGACCTGGGAGACGCACATAGACGAGCTGTGCGGGAAGCTGAGCCGCTCGTGCTTTGCGCTCCGGCGGCTCGCGAGCACCGCTGCCCGCAGCGTAGTGCGCTCCTGCTACCTCGCGACCGTCCACAGTAACATCACGTACGGGTTGGAGCTGTGGGGCCGCGCTGCCGATCGTAATAGAGCCTTTGTTATGCAGAAGCGAGCTATTCGTGCCATATGCGGGGTTCAGGACGACGTCTCTTGCGTGGATCTGTTTAAGGAGCTACAGATTCTGCCTTTACCGTGTGAGTTCGTTTACCAGGTAGCCCTGTACACGCATACAAACATAGATAAATTTCAACGCCGGGGCGTCCACAGCACGTTGGATCTTCGCAGTAATAAAAAGAAAGACCAACTAGTAACGCCGTCGCATCGGCTCGTCAAGTCGGAGAGGTCGGTATACATTCTGGGGCCCGCGGTCTACAATCGCGTACCCGCTTCCATCCGGGATGCACCGCGCCATCGCGTGCGCGCAGAAGCAAACTAAGATCTTGGCTTCAAGAGACCTTGTTCTATGACTTTGACGATTATTTAAAACTAAGAGATTATTGAATTACTAGTAAGTAATTATAATATTTTTGTTTTTATGGACATTTAATTATATTGACATAATTTTATTGACATTTTATATGTGACATATTACTTTATTGACATTTTCATTTTCATTGTTTTGACATATGTAATGATTTTGATAATAGTTTTTAAATATGAATGGAAAAATGAGCTGTAACTTTGGTGTTATTAATAAATGATTTGTATTTGTATTTGTATTACACTTGTCTAACTAACCGATAAGTACATACATCGCGCCTGCCGGGCGAGCGCGCGGCGCGGGGCGCGGGGCGGGCGACGACCGCTGTACATGATGTACTTGCCTACTCGAAGGAAAGTCAGCTGATCAGCTGTTTTTGGCGACCGTGAGTCTTGTAGTCCCGGGACAAATTTGAACAACAATAAGATCTTTTTAATGCTAGCGTAATTTTTTTCCGTACTATATAAACCTAAACTATAACAACATTAAATATGCCCGTCGTCTGGAGAAACAGGCTGTATATATTTTTAAAAACGCCATCTGGCCTGGGTTCGTAAAGCTCGCTCGCCCGACGGGAAGTCGCATGTAATCGTGTGTAACTCAGATTAGAACCGGTTCAAATATTCAGATCGCGTAGGTTTGAACCGTTGAGCTGCAGCTCAACTGCAGATCAAGCAGCTCAAATCGTGGCTTGCGGCTCATCGAGTCATCGTTGTCGCGCACCCGACCGCAGCTAATCGAACTGAATTGCGAACCGAACCGAAATTGAAAAGTGAACCGAACGGAGCCGATGCGACGCGATCTGTTTTTTGAAGCAGTGTGACCTGAACAGAATGATGAACGAAACAGAATGACTTAGAAAGGGAAGGAGAGCATATTTACCACGAATCTTACAATTCCCGGGATAAACAAGATAATAATTATGTTAATCCAGATAATAAACTATTTATATGCAATTTATTTTGCAAATCCTTTCATTTGTTTTAGCATGATTGATTAACAAATATCCATACATACAAACTTTGGCAATTATAATATTAATCGGAAAACAAAAAAAAAAAAAATTTTAACAAAACATTTTTTATCAGTAGATTTCCCGATAAATTGAGAACATTTCCAACGTTGTTGAGCTGAAACTATAAACCAACTATATGAGCTGCATATTCTAGCGCTGCATAAGGTCTAGTTTACTTCGCTATTGACTAAATGACTCCCTCGTGTTAGTACGTGAACTGATCTGAAATGACCTGTTGAGCCGGTTCAAGTTTTCAGCTCAAGGGTTGAGCTGCGAGCCGCGGCGTGACTCAAGTAAATCTGTTGAGTTACCCATGGCTAGTCGCATGACAGGTATCTACAGCGACTAAACAAACGTCACCTCGACGCTCACGCCAGGCGGAGTCGGGCGCCGCGGGTGCGTGCGCTACATATATACAATACTACATACACCTTCATTGTACGCAGAGGCGTCTTTACCTATGGTGCAGGGTGTGCGGCGCACACGGGCGCCGGGTCTAAGGGGGCGCCGAGCGCCCTCTAATGCGACACCTCCAAACATGCGTCGATGCCGGCGCTCTCAAAGACCCTGCGCTCGTGTTATGGCCGACGCCGGGCGCGCGGTAGCAAAGCAAGGCTACTCCTTTTCCTACTCTATTTAAATTTACACAATAACTTTTGTTTCAACGTAAAATCAGCCTTAAAACAGATAATTAAAGATTAAATTGGCGTAATGTCGCATCGCTACCAAAGGCGCGTGCCGGCATCGGCACCTGTTTGTTTTGATTCGTTTGACAACACGCTGACATTCATTGCTAACTCGGCTATACTAGAATGCTATAAAGTTCAAATTGAAATTCCCAGGGACGTGCGGCGGTCATTTTCAAAGGCTTGTGTATGCATACCGCAATTTTTGTTTTACCGCTACACCGTAGTTTTGCGAAATAAGCCTTGATACAATTTGCTTAAGTATCATCTTTGAATAAACAGGTAAATATGAAGTAAATCGGCTTTTCTTTTGATAAAAAATATGTAAAAGGTATGATTTGGTTATTTGCTTGCACAATTATTGCGACATGGCTCGAGGTCGGAGGTCATCAAAAATAGCTAGCGAAATTCATGAAAAAAAAAACAAAACATCGAGTGATAGATGGTGATACCGAAGTTAAATACTCGTACCTATAGGACTTAGGATTTTTTTGAATTACGACTTTTACTTTTACCTTCCTTCCTAAAAAACTTTTTGCTTTCCGACATCATTTAAAATTGCACCATTTGTATCCGAATTTCCGTTTGAAAATATAACTGTTAGTATTCCATTTGGACCCCGCTCCTACTAGACTAGAGGGCGCCAGGGTACTGGTTGCACACGGGCGCCACAAGGGCTAGAGACGCCTCTGATTGTACGAACTGTTAAACGATGGGATTTGCTGCCACATGTAATAACATATAATTCAATATTTAAAAAAATAAGAGAGTTTACAATAGCAGGGAAGATATTAAGAGATCATAGGAAACATCGTCTAGGTAGGTAGGTAGGTAGGTAGGTAGGTAGGTAGGTAGGTAGGTAGGTAGGTAGGTAGGTAGGTAGGTAGGTAGGTAGGTAGGTAGGTAGGTAGGTAGGTAGGTAGGTAGGTAGGTAGGTAGGTAGGTAGGTAGGTAGGTAGGTAGGTAGGTAGGTAGGTAGGTAGGTAGGTAGGTAGGTAGGTAGGTAGGTAGGTAGGTAGGTAGGTAGGTAGGTAGGTAGGTAGGTAGGTAGGTAGGTAGGTAGGTAGGTAGGTAGGTAGGTAGGTAGGTAGGTAGGTAGGTAGGTAGGTAGGTAGGTAGGTAGGTAGGTAGGTAGGTAGGTAGGTAGGTAGGTAGGTAGGTAGGTAGGTAGGTAGGTAGGTAGGTAGGTAGGTAGGTAGGTAGGTAGGTAGGTAGGTAGGTAGGTAGGTAGGTAGGTAGGTAGGTAGGTAGGTAGGTAGGTAGGTAGGTAGGTAGGTAGGTAGGTAGGTAGGTAGGTAGGTAGGTAGGTAGGTAGGTAGGTAGGTAGGTAGGTAGGTAGGTAGGTAGGTAGGTAGGTAGGTAGGTAGGTAGGTAGGTAGGTAGGTAGGTAGGTAGGTAGGTAGGTAGGTAGGTAGGTAGGTAGGTAGGTAGGTAGGTAGGTAGGTAGGTAGGTAGGTAGGTAGGTAGGTAGGTAGGTAGGTAGGTAGGTAGGTAGGTAGGTAGGTAGGTAGGTAGGTAGGTAGGTAGGTAGGTAGGTAGGTAGGTAGGTAGGTAGGTAGGTAGGTAGGTAGGTAGGTAGGTAGGTAGGTAGGTAGGTAGGTAGGTAGGTAGGTAGGTAGGTAGGTAGGTAGGTAGGTAGGTAGGTAGGT